>OU342649.1:2733293-4061190 GCA_910589605.1 Chrysoteuchia culmella
ATTAAAATGTGGTTGGCAACAATTAATGCCCGGTTTCAGATAGATTATTATAATTATTAACCGCCTCTGTGGTCTAGTATGTTCATGTTTTTTTTTTTACAATTTGACTGTACCCACTAATAGCAGAATAGTAAATCTATTTACATTAAGTGCAACTAGATTTATGAAAATACTTTTTTAGAATGAACTGCAGAAAAAGTTTAATGGCTCTATTAGGCGGCTTTTGACTCGACTTTATGTAAATTAATTGTCGGAGGACATTCGTTGGCATATATATTTTTTTCTATCTCATTTTAACAAAGATAAACTTTTTTTGATTTGATGAGTTATTATTTTTGGTAAGCGAAGTATTTAGCTTAAAATTACAAGATTGACTAAATAAGGTAAATAAATAATAACATCGAAGAAATATTTGTTTTTTATTATTAATAAATTTATGATCTCTCATTCATATCTATAGATAGATACAGTGATGTTCACATTGGTTTCATAGTATTAATATCTCGGAGGGATATCTTTTGGTTCCTTTACATGTAGAAATATAAAAATAACTATTTTTTGTCCTAAATTTTGTGGTACCGTGATTGTTTCTCGTTCGATAACAAAAGTATTTGTGACAAAAAATGTATACCTTTATGCTAATTATGCTAAAGTATAAGTCATGAATATTTTTTAATACTTGCAACCAGTATTTAGTCTCGATAAAGAAATTAAAAATTAATGAGCTACTAAAGAAGAGGAACTCAAACCCGTGACTAATAGGTATCGATATTTAAAAAAAAAACGGTAATGAATCAAGAGAGCATAGGCAATTTGCATATTAGCCGGTGTTGATTTTTATAATCTTCTTAATCAATTTGGCATCCTTAATTAGTGGGGTCAGTGACCTATGAAACATGAACTAGCGTGTTGTCGCGTCCCCGCCTACACTTCGATAATTTCACGGTTACGATGGAAGATTGATAATTTTAATAACAAAAAATTATCTATTAATAGTAATATTTTTTTATACGTTGCTTACGTTAGGTGTTTTTAGAAGGTTGCGAGACTTATGCAATGTGTTTTTGTTTTTAGTTCGGTTCATCGAACTGTCATTTTAATTGAAAAGGTTGATTTCAACAATCTTTTAATAAAGGTTTTTGGATTTTGTATTTTAAAGCTTGGTTTGATAGTGTCTCTCAAATTCTTTGATTTAAATGTATTATTATAAAGGAACACTTCACAGTGCGTATAAAATAATTTACTTATAGTATGCGCGAGAACCTAAGACGTGAGTATAAGACCGAGTGAAATTGGCAAAAACTAATCGCCCTTTTCTAACAGTTAGGTTAAGAACAGCTAAATGGATAACCTTCAGGTATTTTGACATGACATAGGGAGTTAAGTCTACCTGTCAAATCTACAAAAACAAAGCTCTTAGTACCCTTTTCTCCCCTGCAGTGGAACCGTTCCTTTACTCTGAGGTCATTTCTAAACAGCCGACTATCAAATACAAAAACACAGCTCTGGTCTGCCCTTCTCTGCTGTCGTGGAACCATAACAATTGGCCCACTGCAGGCCAAGCATCATTAAAAAAAGATACACCTCTAGTCTTGACGCCTACTCTCTAAGCCCTTCAACTAAGATACGGGCCCCCGTCCGTAAGTTTCCCGAAACTACGGATGGAGCCTACTCTTTATTGATTTCGGATGTACTAGTTTTGGACAAACGGCACAAACACATTGGGAATAGGGTCAATGTCAAAACGTATTCTCATTAATTTATAGTTCGGGTCTCCGAACTAATAAGCTGTCCGTAGGTGATACGGTGTAGGAAATGTACTTAGGCCGAAACTACGGGTTTCGTGCTTAGAGAGTAGACCTCCTGCTTTTATCCGTTGCAGTGAATCTGTACTCTTAATCAAAGGTCATAGCACTTCTAAACCGAACATCAACTGGCCCACTGCAGGCTGGCCAACCATCAAAACAAAAAACCTCCGGCGTCATTCATATCACCGAAACTGCCCGACTCAAAGGTCACACTAAATTTCAATTTAATAGTTACACAACTATCGTAAACGCATGCTCTCACAGAACTGGTATAAAAATTGGAGTTTGGTGCAAGGGAAGAGAAGCAGCGGTACAAATTCATAATAATTTGACAAATGAGAAAGTAAATGTGTTCTTTCGATTACATTATTTATCAAATTCCAGTGGTTATAAAACGACTTTTGTTGAATTTTGGTGTCAATAGTATCCAAGGAGTTAGAAAAATGTAATCAAAAGTTAAACCATTTTTACATGCTATATTCTAAAATGTTAACTTTTCTTTATGCTTTAAGATTGAGGAGTGGTTATTACAAAAGTTGCTGACTGTAAACAAAATATTTTTTCTGTTTTTGATCTAGAATTGTGCTCAAAGTCAACGGGTAGTCTAGTAGTACGGTAAGTCCTATGAATTTTGATTCTCTTGAGAGTGTCAAAATATACGTTTTTGCAGCATAAATGACCTTCCTTTTTTACGTTAATATAGATGTTTGATTTTTTCATGGCTTCAACAGATTACTGACTAATATATTAATATATGTAACACGCGTTCCCGAGATAAACGAATACGGACGGAAAGACGGACAACAAAGTGATCCCATAAGGGTTCCGTTTTTGTCTTATGACGTTCGGAACCCTAAAAATAACATATTATTCCGATACATAGTTTTTTTTTTACAGTAGACAGTTTTATGTTTATATCTCGTTTTTATGTTGAAGTCACTTAGCACCTTTGTACCTAATATCCACTCCTTGATTCACCTAGCTATGTATTTAATACGATATTCAGTCTAAAATTAATCCCTGTAGATGCTAGAATTAAGCAAGCGTGAATGATTTTGTTGTTCGGATGTTATCACAGGGGCTTTACATTTAATAATTTAGAAAGTTTAATATTAATACTTTTACCAATATAAAATTCCTCAAATGAACTGGTTAATCTTTTATAATCTTTTATTTGGTTAATCTTTTATTTAGTACTTAAAACTATTCTAATATTTATTCAGGGGGCTAATTGTCTAATTTTAAAATCTATCTCAATCCCTTTCAATTCGTCATTTGAAAGCTATTTACATCCAGGCTGTCACTATTTGACATTTGATAGGGGTTGTGATCGGGACGCGTTTTGAAAAGTATTGAATGAACGAAATTGAACTGTCTAAGCAAAGTGACACACGAAAATATCTTTCAAATGTATGGAGAAGTGTCAAATGAAGTGTCTTATAAAACACCAGTCGTTCCGAAAGGGATTGCGACTATAAGTTACACAATACTATAAATCACCATCACAGTTACAATACCTTTGAAAGGGATTGTGATAGATTTTGAAATTAGACAATTAGGGGGCAGGTTATAACGATAGCAGTTGTAAATCGCTCGCCTTCCGTCGCTTGCGTCAGTTCGCCACGCTGTAATTTAAGAAATGAAGCCTTGTGTCAATTAGTAGAAGGTATGTGTGGGTCTCGCCACATATTGATGCTCATTACATGGGCAATTTTCGACTAGGGCGGTGGTCGGGTCCGTTATAATTACGATGCGATACAAGTTTCATTGAAGAGTTGTGAGAAAAAGTTTGCGATACCGAAATTAAAATGTATTTATGAAAAAAAAAGCATGGTCGGTTCCAACTTCGAAACCCAAAAGTTTACGAATTTCAACGAAGTTTGTAGTGACAAGTGACTACGACTACAAGAAACACTAATTACTAAGCAATAAGTCAGCCTCTTTACACTTTGGGTATTAGTGTAAGTGTCAAATACTAAGCATTAGCTCCTAAGCTCGTGTAACGGCGCCACTAAGTATTCGAAGAATTTGAAGGTACCCCAAAAGTGTTCTTAAATTCTGCATTTATAGCACAAGCACCAACTTTTAGCCAATAAGTTTAAAGATTAAGCTAAAAAGAAGATATCAGTATAAAATGATCGTATTCCAAAACATGAAACCGACATCAAAAACCTTAATAAAACTCATCCGTATCGAATGATTGGTTATAAAAATCGTATTATTCACACAGAAACGATCAAAGAGCAAGCGGCCATTTTGTTTATTTTTTCGTTTCGCATAAAATGAAACTAACTTAGCAGTATCACTGCGGGTCGCCGCACCATTAAGGCTATGAATAAAAAATAATTACATATCTGAACAGTAACAACTGAGTAATTGAAATTGATACTTTTTCCAACCACAAACTCTTCGATCATGGGAAATTCGACTCTATTACAAGTGTCTAAAGAGCTCTCATAGACGAAATTAGTTCTTTCATTGAAGTCGGTGACTGTACAAAATGTTTGCAGCATATCATAGGCTAAGCCCAATATGTCTATTAAAATTGTTTTGTAATGACGTTTGATTATAGTCATTGGTGTCAGGAAATCTTTAATGTTCACATAATAGTATGATTTACGCGAATCTTCCTACTTAGGCAGCAAAAAAATATAATTACATTAGTAAGTCAGTGGCGATGGCTGTCTCTTAAATTAAATTTTCATGGGTACTTAATTCTATTTAAACCGAATCATCTGATTTGTAGATAATAATGGGAATGCCAAAACTTGGGCAAGTTATAAATTATTTATTTTTAGTAGCATTGAAAAATTGGAATGCAATAGCCCCTGACCATAAAGCGGTCCGATCCTAGAACAATAATAACAATAAAGAAACATCTCGTTTGAGGAAACCATAAAAATTTATGAATCTAACTTAGTTCTGTGTGAATTCCAAAGTCTGCATTGCAACTTTTTTTATTCACTTTGATACAATTTTCTTCGTCATAGACCATGAGAGCAGCAGATTAATTTTCACGATTATCAAATTTCTCACCGCATTCTGCTCAGCATAACATGATAATGCTTGTAACTACATACCTTGAACATTGAAAAAAGACTAGTCAAGTCGAGTATCTAACGTAGGTAATTTAATTTTAATCAATGCTCAGTCAACTATTATTCTGTTTCAAAAGCTGACCACATAATAAAGGCCGGCAAAATTAATTTAGATGCGGCAGAATATGGAACTAACTCGTTTTGAAAAGGCGGGGAAGCAGATTGCGCTTTAAAGAGTTATGTTAAGACGACGGTGGCTCCCCTTTGTGTACTTTATAACTTTGTCTCGCTGTTCGTCCTTCGACCACAAAGTATCGTGTATCCTTCCGCAAATATGTGTGCTTGCGTTGCACCTACACTCACATAACTTCAAAGGTGTTCAAAGGAATTTACATTCCATAGTAAGTTACAACTCTTGTAGGTGTGGGCGCTTTTGAATGGCCCCGACGATATCTCTGGCGTCCCATTTTTTAGCAACCGCAAAAGATGGCGATGAAAATAAAGTTCATAAATTGAATGTGAAGTAGAAAGCCGTCATTAATTAAAATATTATGTATACTAGCTTGATAATGTTTCATACGGAAACAAATTTTTCATTTACATAAATATAAGTATTGTAGCAGACAATAATAAAGCTAATTAAAGCACAAGGTTTTAAATAAGTAGTGGCTTTAAAATGGCTCCCATGGACAATATCGCACCGATATCAAAAGAGCAAAAAAGGATAAATTTAAATTATCCCTTTTTTAATTCTTAAAACGAAAGTGCTAAATAAATTGGCCGATGCAATGACGTGTTTAATGAACAAAAGCAAGAATGCAAAGGTCAGCTTGCGGCCACAGCCAATGTACCTTCAATTAAAGAAATACGATGAGACGAGCTTCTTGTAGTTCAGTATGGTTTATTTTTAAATAGTATGCGCACGACGCCTTCGCTTTATTTTATAAAAAAAAAACTCTTACTAGAATATTGATACTATAGCCTAAAGTCTATAGCATGCTTTTAATGGTAAAATAATACCTCGGAACATAAACAGTATTAATTGACGAAAAGTTTTTTGTACTGCACCAATGCATTCAGATACAAATAGAAACATCGAAAGTAAACGAGGCCGCTAAAAGAAAACATGGATCACAATTCAAACCATTTTATAATTACCTATAACTGGTTGAATATCCACTTTGTCGTCATTGTTACAAGGCACATAATGTGTTGCCGCAGATCGTTCAACTAATGGCACTACAAATCCTTCTCCGCGTTGCTCCGTACCTGGTATTGTCCGTTCACAAGTTTATTTTCTCTTTATGCCACTGTCCAAAGTTCACCCTTTTTCCTTTTAACGTAAACAATTTTTAAATGCCTTATGTTTGATACTATTATTGTGTGCCAATCAGCTTGAATTACAATGTCCCTTAGCAACGACCGAACTGAGTAAGAATCCTTAAGTTACAAATCATTTATTTATTTCTTTTTGTTACGAACAAGGCAGCTGTTCGCTTTATTTAGATGAGCCCAAGTTGAATGCGTTTCTTGAATTTGAATATCTTGAAACTGACGTTGGTTATGTTTGGGAAGTTGTATAAGATCCTACTGCAATGTTGTGTCGTGAGTCTCCTAATGAATATGACAGCACCAAAAAGAATGATGTCAAAAGTCGTGAAGACGTTACAAATACCGAACATTGTTGTTTCTAATGAAAACTAAACGCTATATATTTTATCATTTAAAATCATCTTTCAGGAGATAAGAATATCTCTAACCGTTTACATTCTAAAACGTTATCACTCGGCTGAATCTTGCGGCCAACCAATCGTCATGCAATTCGTTTAAAAGTCGCTAATTGAGATGTGCAAGACAGTTTAAAAGTAACACTTTTATAAAGTCTTTTTAAGTACCTTCTGTGTTAGCGAGAGTATGCTATAAATCTCATTGTGACCACTCTTATCTCTTGTACCGCGGTAGCCGATATAACTTGTGTCAACCCGCTTGAAAATTTAAATATAAAACAACTTAAGTACCTCAATATCGACTGATTCACTCTCGTTCTGTATTATCTTTAGCTCTTATACTTCATAAGAGATGAAATATTCTGTCGCTAGTAACATTACTGTCTTGACTAGATACTTTTCTGATTTATTATAGATTTCCAACGGAAGATTATCGCTTGATTTTTAACACACAATTTGAGAATGTTTTCTATTATCATTTAGCCTAATATCACATGCTTACTTCGTGTGTGGCTCCAAAACGAATGGTAAATGCGTATCAAAAATCTCTTCATTAAAAACTAAAATACGAGGTCGTTGTATCTGAAGAGTTTCGATCCGGTTTAATAAGGACAGTGGCGAGACAACCAGGTCCCCGGGGTTTGCATGCGAGTTAGTTATGTCGATCGGACATCAATCAGAGCGACTGAAACGGACCTCCAATAATAATAAAGTAAGCGGAGATCTGATTCTGGCATTGTTTCAACAAATGCGATTCTCTGAATCCAATTGCGTGAGTTCTGTCAATGATGGTACACCAATTTTCGTAAATGCAACCTTTGTGCGTTATAAGTTGTCGGAGGCGCGATTACAATCCGAGTTTTATTGCTCACAGTATTTCGCGAATCGTTTCCACTTATGGGGAAATACATGGGGCTGTCTTTATAAAAAAAAAACTATTAATTACGAACTTCGAAAATGGTAAAAGACCTTAATTACCTTTAATTTTAGTCAGATGACTACATCGGAAACCATACATACACGTCTTGTCAAACCTTCAAAAATGAAGATATGGATAAAATTATAAGGAGAATTACTAAAACTAACACTGTTTAATGTTCACATGCAACAAGGAAATACCAGTCGTACGGTCCAGGAATCTAAGTTGCAAATTGTTTACATTTATTATCGTTGCTCGAAGCACCACCATTTATCTTTGCTTTGGACGCCGATGCAATTAATCAAGTGCCGTTGTCACGTAGTAATATACTGGAGATAAAGAGAAAAAGATGATTTTAAGCTAATTATCGACCTTGTTGCAAGGATTCTCTTTTTTTACCACTTAACACCTACCGACCCAATTTGTCGGTTATTCCCTTTTGGCATTCAAACCTTCGGAAGCTTTGGAGAGATTGGAACGTATTGGAACCTTAATTGATATTTGCAGTATATTGTTGTCTTTTTCACTGATCAAAAACAAAACGTAGCTAAAATCGTTTCATTTTATTAGGTAGTAAAATCAGGAGAACTTCTTTAAGATGTTGGGACGAAAGTATTTTCAGATTAATAAGGCAAAAAGACTCCCTTCCATCTTAAAATTCCATCATATGGATTATAACTGGACGCACGCGGCGCTGTGTCCTCATAAAGCACCATCAATATCCTGTTCATAAGACCCCACAGCCGGCTGATCAATTCACGTTGAATTAAATACATTAATTAATTACGATGGCTATCTTTTAGCGGCTTGGCAATTAGTTGTGGGGTATTTGCCAGCGCTAGATCTGTTGTTGGGGAATTGATAGACCTTTCCGGTTCTGCAACAATAGCCTTAGTATAGTTTCTAGTATAGGCTTATGAGGCAGGTGCATAAATAGTATAGCAAGGATAAATGCCAGTTTTGCTAGCGTTCAGAGCTTTGTACTTTGTGAACTTTGAACAAAACTTTTTGCAATCATTTTTTATTTCAGAGCTGATATTTACCATAATCTACAGGTGTTGTCTTTAAATGTAGTGTATTGTTAAGGTTTCTAATTCTATAAAATGTTTTACTTTGACCAAAATTTTATGTGGTTTCATTATTTCGGCAGTTTTAACAGTATTTTTTTTATCTTCATGTTATTAACTAGTAATTTTCTTTTACAGATGTCTGCGATAGATCCAGATTGTGGCGTCAACGCTATCGTCAACTACACTCTGGCTGACAGTTTTGGTCGTCCTCAGTTCGCCGTGAAGCCAGATTCTGGGGAGCTGTGCATATCTGCTCCTTTGGACCATGAGACTAACAGCGAATACGAATTTCCTGTCATCGCTACTGATAGAGGTATATTTCTATAATGTTCATAACAGTATATACAGTAACTTTTTGTAAACGTCATAACTTTCGATAGCTGGTCCATTCCTTTTCTGAAAACCTTCATCAGTAATTAATTTGAACCAAACATATTTACCAGTAGTGATTGCTCCGAAAAATATAATCAGTTCAATACAACTTTATAGAACTTTCCGAGTAGGTAAATAGAAAACATTTTCTATGGACAATAATGATCAAAAATATAAAATGTGGTCCTAAGAGGACTTTCCCAAGAAATCACCTGTGATGTAGATCCTACCAAAATGAGTGAAGCAAAAGCTGGTCCCGAAATAAATTCCGAAAATGTCCACCGGCCGTTGGCACCAGCCGACTGATTTATTTCCCGAGGAGGGCCAACTATTACTGCGTTCGTTTTTATCCCACACTGACTTGGTAACTTTGTTCCGCCGCCGATTCGTACTGGGGAATTCGGTTTTTGAAATAAACAGAATGGTAGATGGGAATAAGCAATTACATTTTCGAAACGGCTTCTACTTAATCCAGAATTTGAAGAATTTCGGGACTCCAACTGGTATTATCGATTGTGATATAATTAAAATTGATAAAACTCAATGACTGTGTTCGTTATATATGTGTATAATCTGGCATTAATTTAAGCTACCTTAAATTAAGACATTATGGCAATAAAATCAGTGAGAAGTCTTTTACTGACAATTTGTCATGAGAAATAGATAAATCGGAAATATTTTTCTTAATTCATGTAATAAATGTCTTCCAAATGTTTTAATATCGTAACCGTTTAAGCATACGGTTATAATAATTAAAACTAATGTTGATAATTTTACCCAATTAAACGGAAGCCCTGTTACGCTGTTGACATAACTAGCTTCTTAAATGGTTAAAGCCTGATATGATTTCCAGTTCATTATATGGATCAAGATACCGTTTAATTGCTAAACGCTCAGCTTCTTGTATTATTTTTAGCTTAATAATTCTTTCCGTAATCTTCAAATTGAATCTAAGCTTTACAGCAAAACACAAATACAAATTTTCTCGTTGTGGCTCAGCGAGTTACATAAGTTTAAATCTCATTAACGTCGAAGAACCCCTCCATCGGAACAATACACAAATACAACAGGGTACAATTATTTTATTATCGCGTACTTCGTGCAGTGTATACCGTTGACATCAGAATAAATCAAGTTGCTGTCAATTAAACATTGCATTACAACAATACACAAACAATCACGAGACCAATTATTTATTTATTCGCAGGGGGCCTGTCGACGACCGCCATGGTGAAGATCCAACTGCTTGATATAAACGACAACGTCCCTGCCTTCACTGTTAAGGATTACAAGGTTTCTTTGAAGGAGGGTCGGATATCATCGACCGAGCCTATAGTGTCGGTGTCGGCGACCGACGCCGACTCAGGCAGATTTGGCACAGTAACCTACAGAATTGTGAATGGGAATGATAACGATGTGTTCAGAATAGATAGGAGTACAGGAGAGATATTGGTTACGAAGCCGTCGCTTGTACAGGCGAACTCGAAGTTTGAACTTGAGGTATCAGCGACTGATGGGGGAGGCTTGTCGGCACATCAAGCAGCTACTGTACACGTCAATGTGATGCCACCTGGACTTGGATCAGCGTTGTTTGATAAGCCAAGATACAACTTTAGAGTCAGAGAAGATGTGAGGATCGGGACAGTTGTGGGCAGCATAAAAGCTACAGTCGGTGAAAGAGGTAAGCAATTTAAATATGAACAGTATTCGTTAAGTAAAAGTCTCAATTACTAAAGGCAGGTATCATTAATCAAATATTATAATTACCAGAAAACCTTAAGATTGAACGTGCATTCTGTAAACATGGACATTCGTCGAAAAATAATCATATTACTAATAACGCCGGTTCAATAACATTCTCCGAAAAGAAAACCGATTACACGATCGTTTTGGGTTTCCGTACAACGAATCCTACTTAGAGAAGTGAACAAATATTGTGTTTTGAAACATTCATCTACCGTTCTTTATGAACACTGCATTTCTATGACAAAATATACTTATGTTTGGCTTTAACTCAGTCATGTTTTCATTTTCTTTTAAAATGTCTACGTTTATTCATATACTTGTAAGAATGGCCTAAATTTTACACTTTAATACGCTTTTTTGGGTATTATACGTGGTAGTTCACGAATTTCATTTTTCTGACGTATCAATTGAAAATTGTGCTCTGCAATGCAATTCTCATTTTCAAATTCTTGAATAGGTAGGTCAAATAGTTATTTTTTAAATAAGCTCGAATGTTCTATTGTTTCCATTTAATTGATAAGGGTAATCTAATAGTGATTTCATAATAATCGTAAAAGGATGAAAAGTAAAAAGGGGCTTCTCTATACCACACACCGAGTCACAGTGAGGTCTTGGCAATTCCGTGGTCGGACACTGTCTGTGCAACGTCACGATCGCGTAAAATGCAACCAAGGCAGTCGTGTCGGGTTTCCCATCGCTGGGTCCTAGACTGGGATGAAGCTGTTGTACTTATTGTTTAGGATTCTAGCTTTCAAATGATACTTTATGTCTTGATAATCTTTGAATCAGTTTGGAAAGGTATTTTAGATTTGTGATGTTTGTTGGGGTTTAGGAAGGTTTAGGAGTTGATGTGCTGTTCTAAGTAAATAGACTGAGCTCTTAACGTTGACTCAGAAAATTCCGTATTTTGAGATATAAAAAATCTCTTTTTATTACATAATTTTATATGTGGTTTCAATTACTTACTATATTTTTACGATTTAAAGGGTATTTGTAATCTAAATGTAACTTAAAATATTTTGAATATTTACAGATACCTATTTTGAATAGTTTCAAAGTCAAAGTCAAAGAATTTTATTCAAATAGACTTATAGATAAGTGTTTTCGAATAGTATTTTTTTCCCTACCAGCCATTTAGGACATCTTATATCTGATAAAAATAACGGCAAGAAACTTATCAGCCTTAATAGAAACAACAACATTTACAAAGAAATATATCGTTGCCAAACACAAATCTACAATCTCGAAATATACTTAATATAAGAGGAAAAATTTCTCATACTCAGATTATTATTATAATATTTGCCTTTTATACAATTACAATTGTTACGTTATAAGTTAGTATCGCGTCCATGCATTTTGGTCTTTTAAATATTCATCTACTCTGTAATAACCTTTGCCTTACAACGTCTTTTTAACATATGTTTGTATGCAAAGGCAGCTCAATCACTTGTTGTGGAACGACTGTTTAAGAAAGGCTATGCATTTCCCCAAAAACAAGCGTGTTCATTTTTCAAGTCGAAATCTTGGAACGGCGAGCTTATTCTTGAGAAAGAACTATCATAGCAAAAAGATATTTATCAGTGCTTTACATGATGTTATATATATTTTTTTGAACAAGAAAATAAATTATATTTGAAGTTTAACAACTTTAGGATGTTACTGCTTCTTTTCGTTTCTTTTTACGATCGAAGTAACTAAACTAAAAAAAGAAAGAAAATGAAACGTCCAACATAAAGTAACAAATAACAACACCAAAATAAATCCAGCATATTTCCCCGGAAACGTATGGATCGTCCGAAACAATGTGTGTGCGATTTAGGACGACGCAGGCGCAGTGCCGTTGTAACAATGGCGGCGTAGGTACTGCATAACGGACTGCAATTCAGTGATTTACAGTGCAGCCCTGGTATACTGCGCTGGTATTGGTATGCGCTGGATCTCACACGGTCGTGTAACGTTGAATTACTAAAACGGAAATAGATGAGAATACTAACCAGAATGAGTTCTCTTGGTAGCGAGTGTTGACTGAAAAATAATAAACAAGTTTTTCATCTATATACTTAATTCAGGTTCGCAAAATTTGTGACGACTCGATAGGGACTTTGGCGCGTAGTACGCGGCCGAGTAAGTTATCAAATTAAAGGTACTCGAGTCTATTTGTTCCGAAAACTATAAAATATACAAAATGTCAAACGTGATGATCACAAACTGCAATTAAAGATTTTCGCATAATTTTGAATTTTTCGTCGATCGACGAACCCGAGTATCGGGTTGTAACCGCCCTAGTTATCTTTTAAATCATAACAAAAAAAGCAGACGTACCATTTGTTACGACTATTGGCCTTACTGGCTGCTGTAACGATAGGGAAATATTTAGTAAATATAGATGAAGGAAAATACAATAATGCTAATTTATCGAGAAATTTGCATCTGAAGGTAATAAATTAGAGGATGATAGTTTGTATACGAAACGCTTATGGACTGCTAAAGTCACATTAAACAATAAAGGGCGTTTTATGGTAGGTATATACAAAATAAATATATATGACATTTAAGTGGTTAATTTAAACAAAGCTGTAGGAATCTTGAATTGAATTTGAACTTATAAAATTATTAAAGGTAAAAAATATATGGCTAACACCGTAGACAGTGTAGATAGTTTGCAGTATGTAAGTGTGCGTATCAAAAGAAAATTCCTGAATATAATGAATCCCAGAACATTCGGCTTCGGTGTAAAAGCATCCATAATGAAATAGTTGTAGCCAGTATAAATATTAGCGAAACACACCGACTTGTGTAAGATAGCCGTGCCTTACCCGACCGCTGATTTATCAAGGATGTTGCTTCGTTACAGAATTAGAAATACTCGGTACTTAGCGAAGATGGCTGATTTGGTCGCATAGCGGTGCTGTAAAGGTATAATGGATTTTAGAAGCTTGTAGTGTTCTACAAACTGGGACAGAGGAGAGTTGCGAATAATTGTATAATACGTTTATTATATTCCGCTTATCCACTAGTTGATTTCCTCTTTGCCTACAAGTAGAAAGTATAGAGTACCGTTTAATTATAAACTTATCATCAAAACCTATGATTGTAAAAGCATACTTCAGGCTTGGTTAAAACAATTATCTTATAGTGAAACTGAATGCCTATTAGAGGTTAAATCATGAATGTTATAATCAATTAATATAATAAAAGATTAATTAATCACTAACTACTGACACACACACACACACACATACATACACACACACATCATACACTCACACATGCATGCACTATAATAAAATTTTTGTAGTTATCTTATACTTATTGATTTATAAGAAAAGTTACCATTAAAAACTCAATCGTTTGTATCTATTAAGTTTTAGGAAGAGCGAATACTCCTGACACAAGTGTTTTTAAAATACTTAAAAGGAGTGTTCCAATATCTTGTGTTCAATGTTGATTGAGGAACTGGACTAAACATATTTTTATTTTATTTTTATTTATTTTTCATCAATAATAAAGGTCAATTTAATTTAATTCAGATAACAACACCTAAAAATCAAATAATATTAATTCCATTCTGATATAATTTGTTAAATTTCAGTGTTGTGGATATTAGAATCCGCTAAAATGTTATAAATACACCTACAGAACATAAATGATACGTCATAAAAGCTTTAGTAGCGATAAGTTTAGCCGCATTACTCTTGTCGCGATCCTATTGAGATCGAGATTAAATAACGTCAAAAGTCAGCAATTATCTCTATATATAAGGCCCCTGTTATCCATTCTAATTTTCCCTCCAGCGCCATGAGTATAACACCTACAGCCTTCACTAATAGCTTCAAAAATCACAAAAAAAATGTAGACGGCCGGAAAAATATTTTTTTTTAAATTGACCTTATCAAGGTCAAAGGTCAGAAAAACTTTTTTCTCAAGTGACCCCAGTGAGTACACGTGCGTAGCACGCGCTTAAGTCTAGTGACCTAATCTAAGTAATTAAACAAAAAAATATATGATTTTGTAATTTTTGCATTTTTCAATGCTATTTTTATACTTATGGTAAATTGGGCCGGATTTCCAAAGGTCGCGGGTTCGATTCCCGTCTGCGAATTCACTTGTGGCCGAGTTAATTTTCTTCAATATTTTTATATTTAAAATTTACCATTAGTAAAAAAAATATACTTGAAATTAGTAAATAAAGCAATTTTGTGCTCTAGAAATCAGTTGTAGCGCCAACCAAAATCAAATCAACGCGTAAATTAGTAATAATTATTGACATTCAATCTCGAACTCAACACGCGACTCCATTAACAGTAACCCCCCAGTACCACTACACAATCAACCCCCTAATTGTCTAATTTCAAAATCTATCACAATCCCTTTCACAAGTATTGTGATTGTGATAGTGGTTTATGGAATTGTGTAACTCATAGTCGCAATCCCTTTCGGAACGAATGATGTTTTAAATGACACTTCATTTGACACTTCTCCATACATTTGAATGATATTTTCGTGTGTCACTTTGCTTAGACAGTTCAATTTCATTCATTCAATATCTTTCAAAACGCATCCCGATCACAATCCCTATCAAATGTCAAATAGTGACAAATGACGAAATGAAAGGGATTGCGATAGATTGTAAAAGGAGACAATTAGCCTTCTGGCCCGTCAAAAATAGATTTACAAGGGAAAAATTATATCTTCTCTTTAATTCGCTATTCAATCAATTAACTAATTATAACCAAGTAAACTTCTAAAGAAGCGATTAAACAAATTTACGAGAGTGTAATTACTTCCCTACAATATCACAGACGCCGTTGCAAATCAAATCTTCTTTAGATTAAGAAGATATCTAAAAATGATCTCATATTGTGGTGTTTTGTGGGGTACAACTCATGAGCGGAGGCGTTAATTTATTTTTTTATTCAACTAATTCTGACTTTAAAATACATAAAGAATTATGAATTATGTAAGTAACTTTATTTTGACGCAAAAAAAAACTATAAAGAAATAGCGTAACATAATTATCCTTGTAAAAGTTTTTCTGTGCTTCTCGTATAGAGTTCACCTGCGACTTCATTATGTTAAATTTTTGTGTCGTTTTATGTACAATAAAAAACATTATAAAAAGAATGAGTAAAGCACTTTTGAATCATCAAAATCAAGATAAGATGGTGGTAGCTAGCCAGGCGGATTTACAACAAGTCCTACCACCAACCAAACCGAATACAATATGTATCCCCGCTGGGAATCGAACCCGGGACCCCTGGGTCTGATACCAGTGGTTGTACCACTAGACCACAGAGGCGGTTAAAAAACGTTAAAATTAGTCTAACGAATTATGATATACTTTTACAAGCGTAAGTATATGATTTGGACCAATCAGAGCAGACCTTGAGTTTAATTAGAAAGAGCTCCATAACGTTTATGTTCAATGCTCAGACGCCCGCCCCCGCCAGATTTATTACAGTCTTGCCCGGAGATAAACTTACATTAATTAAAAAAATATAATACGTTGACCATCTAGACGTATGTGCATTTAAATTGAACTTTTAGCAATCGGTAATGCACGTAAACTTTGCTATAGTTGAATCCCATCTTACAATTTAAATGGATCTACTAGTAGCTTCATTGTTAAATCGAATGTTATTTCAAATAAGTGGTACTAATAACTAAATTAATACTTTTTAAATCATAGATATAGGAATTTTACAAGAATACCTACTTAATTATTGTTCCACATAATGACGCTCACTATGCAGTCGTATTAACTTGAATAAGGACAAATTATTTCACAAATTATAGGTCTGGCATAGGTTCTAAAGCTATTTCGATGCCAACTTATTATTTTTTTCTTTACCTTTGTTTGTCGTTAAAACAACATCGTCACAGTAGAGGAAAAATGACACTTTTAACTTCCGTGTAACTTCCCAACTTATTACAGTATTAAATATTATTAACTTCAACATGCTCCGAAGGTATTAATTATAAGGACATCATTATTATTTTGCTCTAAATGATAGTGATACTGATATATGAAATATCATTGCAATAGTTTTATTGTTATAAGAAGGTTCCATCATCGATTTTGATCGTCCAATTCGCTAATTTCATACAATTAAAATCATTTGCACTCATTGCTATCGTAATAGCAGAGGAATATTCCGTTATAGGAGTATCAGTATGTTGTATTCTATAATTAACAATCTATTCCTGCTAATCAAATATCGATTTAACATATCGGCTGACACCGTCAATCGCACGACCACACGCGTGCCGTGGTTTTATCTTGTCTGACAGTCTTAGCTGTGCTATCACGTCATATAGGTGCATCTTCATTGAAAACATTGAACACAGCATATTTCTATTGCGGAATCTTCCAGTGAATACTCCAACGTTTATGGTGGCCCTTATCATCATTAATGCAATGAATTTTATAGTCAACTAATTGACCAATTTGAATGTCAACATTTCCAAAGTCGACACTTGCATTGAGGAGTATTAAAATTCTATTGCGCAAGTAGCTTTACTAGAAATGTTAATTGATCTAACCATAAACCGCTTCATGGTAGGTATTTTTTTCGTCAACGTATCAAGAAACTAGTTAAGTATTATAAAAGTGCGAACCTTTCCCAAAAAGAAAACTTGCGCTATAAACCATAAATTGAAACCTCTGCCTCCTTATTTTCGAAGTCGAAAACCGGTGGCGCGGGCTAGCGTTCGAATTTTTATAACAATTCACCCAATCGTATAGAGCTGAAAATTTGAAATTCGAATCCCGAGAAATCCAAGGATACGCTCGAATCGGATCCAGTGCGCGGGCGCAGCCAGAAACGTATAAATCCTCAGCGGTCGTTAACCCTCGGCGACAGTTTTTGCGGGTCGGGTTTTAGATGTCCTTTTTTAAACCTTGCCACAATTACTTTCAACTTTTTACGCCGCGTTATTTGGTAGGTTGAAACTGAAAACGATTGATGTGTTAAATGTTTAAGTGTTGTAATGTAAAGTGCGCGTGCCTCGGCGTCCTGACAAGAGCCGAGGTGTTATTTGTTGCGCATATCACTGGACATCTTAAGAGATGACAACGACTTTTCTTTGATTTTTTACCGACAGTCGAGAGGAATCGCAAATCCGTTTACTTTTGTTCTTCCAAAGAAACATAATGCAATGTTGCAAAAGTTAGATAGATGAAAGATAACTTTACTTAGTGGCGCCAACAAAACAATGACAAAGACATTAAACAATTCACTACTTCTAAAAATTTATATCTATCTTCATGATTTAGCACTTCGTTAGCGAATCAACCGACACGATCGACCTTGCACAATCTCCTAGACGAATTAATTCAATCTGAAATCAGACAATTCACATAGGGAAATCTGAACAACACTTAATTGAATTGCGTTCGGTCCTCGTGAGTAAGATAATCGCTTCAGCATTAATGATTTCGATTTAGAAGGGCTGGATGCAAATTTATTTTGTATCCGAACCGACAGGCTCGGTAAGGCACGCCAGTGCCTCTTAATGAACCTTGCCCTGATATCTCAACTTTATTGCCATAAAAATCCACCCGCAGTAATCCCTTCGAGTCTTAGCTTATGGTAATTTAATGATCCAACGAATTAGGAGTCACAGACTTAGGTTTTGAAGTTACGAGACAGAGATTTGCGTCTAAATCGAATTATACGTATAACGCGATTCGGTATCGCGGTCCTCACTTATAATTAAAAAAGGATGGACTTCGTAATATTTGAGACGGTTAAGTTTTTAATATTGATCGTAAACTGTTATTAAATTTTTTTGACGTTAATACAGCTCTTATTCGAGATGAAAATTTAAATTGACTCGATATTCAAACTCTTTGTATAAAGAGTTCTTTTGAATTCGCAAAAATAGTGAACGGTTTTTTTGTTTAAACGAACGCAAAGGCTGAATTAAAGACGAATCCTGTGAAATCTCTGGCCAAAAATAAGACGATGTTTCGCGTCACCGACTGTATAAAGAGGAGAAACAAAGGGGTGACGCGGGGTAAGGGAGGGTGGCGCGGGGCGGAGGGACCAAGGACCAGTTACACAAACAAAGACTGCGGGCATGTCCACCAATGAGACTGTATATCAATCTCGGAGCGTCAACGGATCTGCCCAAAACGAACGACGAAAAAAGTGAACGCAAAAAAGGTTTGCGCCGAAAAAACGATTCGACAATGAGGCCTTTAAATTGTTGTGAGAACTGCCAATTAAAAATTGATAGATAAAGGGTCTGCAGCGGCGTGCTTTTTAAGTACCTTGTTTTATACTAGTTTTGGAAAAGATTTTACAGAAATTACAAATAACTTAAAAAAGTTTACAAATCCTCCTTTGGAATGTTATTTAAAAGTAGATGCTTTAAAAGTTGTTGTTAAAAAAGAAATACTGAAAATGCTTTCTCAGCAAAAAGTGGGACAATAGGTAGCGAGGGACGTTCATTCAACAACTGTTAATTTAATCATTGAAGAACTGTAATTAAGAGGAATAAAGTGAGAGGCCTTACTGCCTGAAATAGACCAGTCATACCGGATTATGCTGGTAATCATCATAGAATCATTGCTTTATTAATGGAATAATAAATATAATAAGACAATTGGACTTGAGCTTCATGAGAATGCAAATTAGTATTGCCCTTAATTATTTTAATCGTTTGATTGTAAGAAAAAGTAGAAAGCTTCGAGAATATTAGCGGTTCTATGTTATTTATAATTTGAACTTAATAACAGTTGTTAATACCCTAATTTTTTTTCCTTTCATGACTGCAAGAGTATTTACTCTCAGCTGACTGTCATACATTGACTTATTCTTTTTTTATTTTCCTTCTTAATTGTTAATAAAAATGACAGTGTTAATAATAATATAAATAAACCAATGCTCAATCTATTATAGTTAAGTTTGTTTGTTCAAAAGCTTGACTTTTTAAACAATTCTTTCTTCATTTGATAGCCCATTTTTTAGCCTGTTTTTGTTCTGACTAGTTAACACATTTCTTCACTCAAAAGAAGTCTCGGGTCACAGATAGTAAAACATATTCCATAAATACACGTCTTGATCTCATAAGTCATTTGATCAGTTTGAAAAAGATGAACTTCCCAGAATTAATGCGTGGACGATCCTGTGTCGAAGGTAAAATGATACGGGTCCATAAATATTTATAGTGACCATAAATAGACCAAAGTCTATTTCACTCTGGCACTAGTTCGGAAAATTGAGACGACTAAAGTCAGTTTGTGACACATTGTTGTCAACGTTTAATAGAAACAATTGGTTTACTAGTGGAATGGTATCGGAATTTTAAGAGGATAGGTAATATTTCATATTTAGAATTTTATAATAGAAACGTCGTCTACCAATAATCACTGGATATGGGAATGGATATGGGAAAAGATAATGCATGCATCTCTATCAAAGAATATAATATACACTTACGTCGTTATTCAGATATTTTATTTTAGCTTATTTCCGTTTTTTGCTGTATAGTAGCACAACTCATACCCTCAATATGAAAAGGACCCCACATTTTTGTTCACTATAATAGTGGTCAATAAGAACGTTTCATAAAAAATCTTTGTGATAAAGATCATCATATACTTTTTTAAAGATACATTTATAAAAATATTGTGCAATTTAAAGACAAATGCTTGTTTTCTGCTACGGCTATATTTTTATTACTTTAATTTAATTTAATAAATTGATTTCGCATACAAAGTTATGGTTGGTTATATACGCTGCTTAATTTATTTCGTTCGGAAGCAATAAAGCTAATCGGTTAATTAATTGTCATATTTAAATCGCGTCCCATTTCCTATTTTTTGTATCTGAAGTTCGTAATTTCATTACCTTTTTTATTGATTCGGCTTGATTTTAACATGAGTATTTGTTTGCTCAGAAGTTTATCAAAATTTTAGAATTTATGGATAGGAATAACTCAAACGAACCCCTTGACCTTGACTTGACTTGAACGAAAGTTGACCTTATCAAAATTTCAGATAACAATCAGACAACTTTTGTTATTTATGAGCTTAAGGAAGGTGTTACCGAAATTGTTTTAATCAAAGCATTTAAAAAGGTTCTGAATGTTTTTGTTTCATTATTATAGCATCATGATTTCGTCTTAAAATAATTATCGCAATTGGGCATTTTCCTAGTACAACTACAGCTTAGCGATATCGCTGTAGATTCTACAGCGAAGAATATCATAATTTATAATAATTTTAGGGTGTAGCCTTTAAAAATCAGTTACTACACAACTATTTTGTTTGTCTCGTAAGGAAATACTAATATCGAGGCAAATTTTATCACTGAAAAACTTCTTAATTTCAACCGATGTTTTTTTCCAACAGATAAACAATCAGTTCGGTACAGCATGGTTTCTGGCGACGTAGACCGAAGATTCACCATCGATCCGGTGACTGGTGTCATCAGAACCATAGCCCAGTTGGATAGGGAAACCACCTCATCCTACCTCCTCAGCGTTGCTGCTGCTAACGACCAAACTCAGGTAAGTACCAATATCTCTTGTCATCTAGATCGGTATCTGAATAGAGAATTTCAAGTTCAGAGTGTGTAAAACTTCTCAAAGCAAAATATTCATTCATTATCAATGCATGAGTGAGATTCGAGACGTTCTCAACATAACGACTATAAAACATAGATTTTTTTGTAGCCCCCTTTTTAATATTGTAAGTATTATGTATAGAAACCTTGCCCTATCTGCTATTTTTTCTCAATGGATAATGACACAGCCTAACCCTGCAGACTTTGAAACTATTTCCGACGAAAAAAACGACGTGCTTGTCTTTGATACGTTCTTTATTATAAGTTTTAACACGACTTTAAACATCAGAGCATTAACATAAAAATAATTTCTTACATAGGTCCAAATAACAATTGAAGACGTTAACGACAATGCTCCCGAGTTTGGGACCTCATCAGTGCGAGTTTCCGTGGCTGAGTCGGCTAGCGTTGGGTCCGTGGTATACGCAGCAAAGGCGTCAGACGCTGACGATGGCAGGAATGGACAAGTGGCTTACCTCCTGGTGTCTGCTACTGGACCTCCGAACACGTTCGCCGTGAACAACCTGCATGGATTAGTGACGCTACTGAGGTTAATGCTTAAGATTTTTTAAAGGTTATTGTGTCAGGCATGTAGAAAAGTATGAAGCTCATGTATCAGTTTGTAAATATGTGTACACATAAAAAAAATCCTTCGATGCTCAGTTGTAAATCGTATGCAATAAATACGAAGTCATTTAATTATTAAGAATGTATCATTAGCGTACATAAAAATATTTTTCGTCACATTGTCCCCGGGGGATAAAATAAACTGTGATAATTTTTAAACAAGAAAATATACTAGAAAAAAAATCGAAACAATAAAATATACTAGAAATGTGAATATACTAGAAATCTCTGTAGCATTATTGGTCAGTGCATTCGGCTGGATTCCCAAGGATGCAGGTTCGAGTCCCGCAACAGCGACATGAGACATGTTTTTTTCCTAGTATATTTTCTTATTTAAAAATTATGGTGTTACACGTTTGCATTTTTTATTTTTTTAGGCCTTTGGACTATGAGAACCTGGTGCGCCACACTTTAGTAATATCAGCAAGGGACAGTGGTTCTCCATCTCAAAATGCCAACTTGACCCTCGTGGTAGATGTCCAAGATGTCAACGATAATCCCCCTGTGTTCGAACATGATGCATACAGTGCTAACGTACTGGAGTCGGAACCTTTGAATTCTAAGGTAAAACAAATTAATTTCTTTGATAAACTGTATAGTTATTCTTTCATCAACAAATGTAATCATTATAAAAGATACTTAACAAAAACACGTTCTAACAATACTTAATTAGATAATATCGCGCAATAATAACATACTAATTTGAAACAATATAAAGTTTTGTCTTAGTAGAAGAAAACCTTAAATATCGTAGAAAAATATTTTCCAACAAACACCATAATTTAAAAGAACCTTATATCTTAATTATGCATCAGTCAAACATTATACTTTTATAAACTCTTGGAATTGTATACGTTCACAAAAGTGCAATAAATTAAATTGATTTACCTTACAGATATTGGAAATCCAGGCCGTTGATAAAGATACGGGGAACAATGCACGTATAACCTACCGCATAATATCTGATGGCAATGCAAGCGCGGAGTTCTTCAAAGTCCAGCCTTCCACTGGATGGGTCTATCTTGCGAAGCCTCTGGATAGAGAAACATCAGCTCGCCATAAAATGCTTATCACAGCCACCGATAATGGTCTACCACCATTGTCTGCTACAGCAACGCTGATGATTAACGTCCTCGATGCGAATGACAACGACCCAGAATTTTCTAAGCCTGCATATGAATTTCACGTTGAAGAAAACCAAAAAGCTGGAGCGTTCGTTGGGAAAATATCAGCGACAGATGCAGATCTTGGCGATAACGCTGTAGTTAGATACAGCTTGTTTCCATCCAACACGAGTTTCAACATCAACCCGGTAACAGGTAAGTGAATTAATACTACTGAATAGTTATATTAAGCAATTTAACCATTAAACAGGCTTTGCCTTTCAAAATAATTGTACAAAATCATTTATATGCAGTCGAGTGACATGTAATAGAATGTGGAACGTTTAGTTTGGAAGCGTTTAAGGTCGATTCAATTCAATAACACTGCGATTTTACCGTAATCTCGACGAGACTTCGGGCCCGTCCCACTGTTTGATCATGTATGGAATTATTCCGCCGCCCGCCACCCGGCCACTCGACTCTTTGTTTATCCTGTCGGCGCTTTGAAAGCTAAAACCAAAAGTATGTTGTGCCTTAAGACTCATCGACTAGCCAAACAATTTGGACAAACATGGCCACGTTAATACCTAAACAATTAAAGGGAATAGGGAGCATCTAAAATCATATTTGCTAACCTTCACACGAACGTCGCAATTTTTTATCGTACCGGTTGATATTTTTTTCTTTAACGCTGAATTTGACATGACTTGAAATGGATTTCTTTCTTTTAAGGCAGCGTCATCGAATCCCAACTTGCAATCAACGCCAACGTTATCGTGCGCCGAATCGATTCTTATCATTGAAATCGTGTGAATTTTAAAACTCTCGATATGGGCTTCTGCAAAAAAGGGGGTGGCACTTCGTTATCGACCTTATAACTGACTGATGAATGGTAGATCGTTCCGTCTCAATTCGGCTTATCGCAGATCAACACCCCGCAAGCTAGTTAGTGAATCTTTACCGTGAACCCTTTAGTGTCGTGCAGGAATGCGTAAATCATTCCAAATGACGTCTGTATATGGGACCTGATTTGGCGATAGAAGATTTGGACAGGTGCTTGAACATTGTTTTGTGGCAAAAATAAAACAATCGCACCGTAACCAAAGGCTGTCCCAAAAATACTTAAGTTGTTCGGAGTTCAAAATATATTAAGAATCTTATTTATAATGCGCGAGAGTATATAGTAGGTGCTCGTGTCTTGTTATTTAACGTTGACAAGAGTTGTTTTATGTGGCATTAACATCAAATTCGTTTTAGTTTTACCGCTGACTAGCGATTTCCGCAATTGATTATCCAGAAAGGAGTCTCCTTAAATTATTGGCTTGATGATTAATCAATTCTTTATGGCAATTTTTATTCTAAAGGTCACAGTACTAGTCCAACCAGAAAACCACTACGGGAGGCAGCCATAATGAATTTATGCGCGTCAATTGCGAGTTATAAACGTCGTCGCGCGCGCATGCGTCGTGACCCGCCATTAACTATTATTAAAATATTACTATGTAGGAGCCTCGCTATTCTCTCCCATGTTTTATTACAAGCCTTAGCAGAGCCAGATACTGTCGTCGCGTATTTAAATCGCATACGTTACAAATGTACGTGTAGGACGCTGCGCGGACCTACAACTCGTTTCGTTGACTGATACCTTTTATTTTCATCTGTTCTCAAATGAATTATAGGTGTAAAATGTGGCTGGAATCTGACTCGGTATCGTGTGACTATGAATTGCAATAATGAAACATTATTGGTAACACTGCCTATAAAGATTTAAAATATAAAACCGTACAAAAGGCTCTTACATATAGTCACGGTGTAAACTATTTTCTCTTGCATTATTGTACCCAAAACACAAGCATGTCTTGATTCCAATATTTTGTGAGCGGAGAAAATAACGATGAAATTTTTTAGAACCCGCTTCACTTCGCTCATTACGGCGGCCCTGCCACATCTTATTATCTTTCGACAGCTGTCTATATCACAAAAGACAACCTTCAGTCACAGTGATTTAAAGATACATTTCGCATAAAGTTGTTTACAAAATCACGTTTATCCTCCATCCCCGTTTCTGTCATCACGAGTTTTAGGTTCCCAATACAGAGACGACTTTCGGATAATCATAGGTATTCTGCCGCGGGCGATCTCTTTTATGAATGCTTAATTTCGGGGTTGAACTTCATGATAATCGACATGAAATTGACAAAATTCTTACGCTGCATATTGGCAGACATACCGTCGGTAAATTTGCTTAGGACGTGCTCAGTTTTCATTATAGGCTACAAAATTGAGTCTAAATTTATTAAGGCAATTACGTACTAAAATCAGTTATTGATCTGATAAAAATGTCTTCAGCGTTCGTTAACAAATTTTCCATTATTATTTTATTTAACTTGTTTTATTTGTTACAGGAATAATAACGACACATGAAGTTTTGGACCGTGAATTTAAGTCATCTTACGCTTTATTTGCCGAAGCTAAAGACCAGGGCAGCCTTCCAAGATCTAAAAGAGTTCCAATCAGTATACATGTAACAGATGTGAACGATAACTCTCCAGAAATAATAGATCCTAGAGAGGATGTAGTAAGTGTGAGGGAGGAACAACAACCAGGTGCAGAGGTTGCTAGAGTCAAAGCGATTGATCGTGACAATGGAATAAATGCATCAGTGTCTTATTCCATTTTGAATGAAAGGGATATGGATGGTTATGGAGTTTTTGTCATTGATTCAGCTACCGGAGTGATAAAAACGAGCACTGGTAAGAATAATTTACATATTCTGCTCATTATGTTGCTTTGCTAGTAATGTATGTAATAAGAAATAAATGTGAATTCAAATTATGTTATTTTAGTTCTCGACCACGAAGAGCGATCCATCTATAGATTGACAGTTGCAGCAACGGATGGAGGAAAACCTCCGAGGCAGACCGTTAGACAGTTGAAAGTAGAGGTTTTGGATTTAAACGATAATCGGCCGACATTTACAAGTTCTAGTTTATCTTTTAAGGTAAGCAGTTGCAATAAATATTTTGTTTTTATTTTTTATAATTTTCTCATTAACCGTATTCGAATTAAAATATTACATTCTTACAGGTCAAGGAAGATGCAAAAATTGGACATGTTGTTGGAACAGTGTCATGTTGTGACAGTGATATTGAAGACAATTTGGTTAACGGAGATGAAGAAAAACAGATTTCATATTTATTGATGGCGTTAACATCTGATCATGTTCCTGGTACATTCGAAATAGATAGACGCACCGGCTCTTTAGTTGTAGCGAGGCAATTAGATAGGGAAATACAAGAAGAATATAGGTTAGAAGTGAGAGCCTTAGATACATCAGCGACCAATAACCCGCAAAGCAGTGCCGTCACGGTTAAGATTGAAATTGTAGACGTTAACGATAACGCACCACAATGGCCCGAAGATCCTATCAACATAGAAATATCTGAAATCACTCCTATTGGGATGACTGTCTACAACTTCACTGCTAAAGATGCAGATTTAGGTCCTAACGGAGAATTGAATTTTCATATTATATCTTCTTTGCCATCGACGAAAAACATTTTCAATCTCGACCCATTGACGGGTTCATTGTCTCTGACTTCCCCGCTTGACTATGAAACACTAAAAGAATATTGGCTCGTAATTGAAGCGACTGATCAAGCGGTTAACATAACGGAGAGAATGGCCACATCAGCTACAGTTCATATATCTGTGATCGATGCAAATGATAACGTGCCTACTTTTGTATCAGCGACACGGGCTACTGTATCTTTAAGTACTTTATCAGGCACATTGTATCAAGTACTGGCCGTAGATGCTGATTCCGGAGACAATGGGAGAATATCGTACTACATATCTGGAGGCAATGAACATGCTTATTTTTCTATGGAATACGATATTGGCAAGCTAACCTTATCGAAAAAATATTCATCAGACATTGCTCGAGTTCGACCAGGACAATACAAATTGAACCTTACGGCTTCTGATCATGGAGTGCCATTTCCCAGACAAAGTCATATGATGCTTTGGCTGAATTTACAAGAGTCAACGAACATACCACCGCGGTTCACTGACTCCTTTTACCGTGCTAATATTAGCGAGGATATTCGGCCTGGTAGTTTTGTAACGAGATTGACTGCTAAGTCTTCAAGAGGAAATACGGGTAAGATTATTTATTAACATATAAAAGAGAGTTAAAAGAATAACGTTTTTACACTTTATATTGGTAGTTTTATGGATTTCGTAGTACAGAATGTGATTTGTTTTTTTTTATTTACAGGTAACCTCACATATCTGATACCTTTTGGTGTAGCTGATAACAAATTCACAATAGACCCTCGCTTAGGCACCATTACGGTTAAAACTAGAATAGACCGAGAAGAAAAAGATTATTACGTTTTTCCGGTTTACGTTACTGATTCAAGTACATTTCAATCAACTACTAATTTCGATGTTGCAACCGTATCAATAAGCGTAATGGATGTAAACGACAATCCGCCTAGTTTCAAAACGGGGTCTTGCTATCCATTGTCAGTCCCGGAAAACAACGATCCTGAAGTAATACATACAGTCGCAGCAATGGATAAGGATATTGGTGCCAACGGTATAGTCACATACAGTATTACGTCTGGAAACAACGGGAATAAATTCTTCATTGATTCTACATCGGGAAAACTTACTGCAAAAACCTTAGACCGTGAAACACAATCGAGATATCATTTAACTATAACAGCTTTCGATCACGGTTCCCCCGTAGCCCTGCAAGGATCATGTAATATAACCGTAATAGTTGAAGATCAAAATGATAACGATCCTGTTTTCGATACGGGGCATTATTCCGCCGCCATACCTGAGGACGCTCCTATTGACACTTCTGTCATAAAAGTAAGAGCCACAGATGCTGATTTGGGATTCAATAAACGTATCGTTTATTCATTGGCTAACGAAAGCCAGGGATTGTTTCGAATTGACAATAAGACGGGCATCGTTTTTACTACTGGGTAAGTGTTTCTTTATGACACATAATCGACACTGATGTGCTTTTAACGGTATACTTAAAACTATTTTTAAAAGTAAAGCTGAAGTGATGGATGATAATATACTGTAACTTATAAAACAAATTTTAAAATAGTATAAATTTTACTTATCATCTTTGTGACTTCGTTAAAAAGATAATAAAATTTAATACCAATATACAGAAACAGGTTGTTTCTATGGTAAACAGTAGACTATTTTTTATTTATATCTAATTACATGTAATAGTTCACCTTAGTAATAATTTTACATTTTTATTTACAGGTACTTTGACAGAGAAAAAACAAACATTTATCACTTTGAAGCAGTTGCCACTGATGAGGGCCGGTATATCGCTCGATCACAAAGAGTTTCTGTTGAAGTTACTATCAAAGATGTAAATGACAATAAGCCAATATTTACAAAATACCCATTTAGGGAACAAATTGCTACGCTTACCCCGCCTGGGCAAAGTTTATTACGAGTCTCTGCCAACGACAATGATATCGGAACGAATGCCGAAATTATATACGAGTTATTAGATTCCACTAATCACAAATTTCGAATTAATCCAACTACAGGCGTTTTGACAGCGACGCAAAGTTTAGCTAGTGAAAACGGAAAACTTATTCATTTGAAGGTTGTCGCCAAAGATAAGGGAAATCCCTTACAGAGTTCTATAGGCCTTATTGAAATTCGCGTAGGAGACTTTTCTGATCAAACTCCTACGCTGAATTTTCAAAATGCCACTTACAATGTTACTATTGAAGAAAATATGCCGTATGGAAGTAACGTCTTACAAGTCACGGCCGTCCGAAGTGATGGTCGACGCCAAAGAATTATATATGAAATTGGCAATGGTAACGATCAGTACGCTTTCGAGATAGACTCTAATACAGGTGTTATAAGAGTGAATAATTCGGCCAATTTGGATTATGAATCCTACCCAGGGCCAAAACGGCAACTTGTGGTGGTCGCCCGAACTGAGGGACCGCCGGTCTTATACGGTTATTGCGACGTAACAATAAATCTGATGGACCAAAACGACCACGCTCCCAGATTTACGCAGCAGCAATATATTGCAAACGTTCTCGAAGGGAACACTAAGGGCGAGTTTGTCGTACAACTGGCCGCAAAAGATGGCGATCGGGGAGTGAATGCGAGAATCCTTTACCACATAGTAGACGGCAACCACGATAACGCATTTATTATTGAGCCGGCGTTTTCTGGATCGGTCAAGACGAACATAGTGTTGGATCGGGAGATAAGAGAAACGTATAAATTGACAGTTATTGCCACGGACGAGGGAGACCCACAAATGACCGGCACCGCGACCCTAAGGATCAATGTGGTCGACGTAAATGACAATCAACCGACATTCCCACCACCGAATCTCATCTCTGTATCAGAAGGTAAGTTTTTATTCGTTTACGTATTCGGTTTTAAATTGCTGTAAAGCGTCCTATCGGCTTTTCGAAATAAATTGGTAGAACAAAAAGCGATTCACAAAGAGGAAGGCATTTTACATAATTTGTATTCTCGACTTCGCGACTGGCTTACATTGCGACTTTTCGATTCCAGCGCCAAGATTAAATAAAAAAGACTCCTTTAGGATCAATATTTATTGGATGGTATTACATTTTTTTTCGAGTGCATGTTTTAGCGGTGCCTCCCGAGTTGGCATACATTCAAAGTTTTTTTTTCTTAGTAAACAACGTTTTGAAGTATTTTATTGCTACTGTTTTATTGAAATTCATTGGGACCTTTTGGAATGTTAACATAAAATTATTATTTTCAGGAGCGGAAGTCGGCACAGTACTCACATCCGTTACAGCAAATGACGTGGATACGTATCCGGCTTTAAAATACGCATTAATTCAAGATGACTACAGATTTTCTATAGATCGATACAGTGGAAAGGTTGTCCTTAACAAACCCTTGGATTTCGAGTCGCAGAAAATGTATGAAATTAACATAACCGCCTCCGACAGCGAGCACGTTGCCAAAACAACGCTCACGATCAAAGTAACAGATGTGAATGACAACGCTCCTGTGTTCGACGATATATCTTACAACAGGATACTGCCCGGTAAGTTTAAATGCTATTATTTTATTTAAATGAGGTATTGTGATAAAAAGATCAGATAAATATACATGAATATAATTTTATATAATTAGGTATCTATTTTGCTAAAATACTTACGAAACTTAACACCCGTATCGGATATTTTATTAAATAAAAACTATTATTTAAATTGCAGAAGGAAGTGGGACGTTAGAAATTGCCTCCATCAATGCCAAAGACACAGATAGTGGTGAAAATGGAAAGATATCCTATTCAATTCTTCAGCCGACCAATGGCTTCTACATAGATGCGGACTCAGGAGTGATTTTCGTTAACTACAGCGCATTACTACCCAGTCAGCGTGATACTCAACTGGCGGTGGTAGCAACTGATCACGGGAAACCGAACAAGAGTGCAGTGGCGGCAGTCAGAATAAGTACTGGAGCTTCCTCAGAAATCAAACCATTCATTGGACAAGATACTTACAGGTAATTTTTATTTTATGCTAGCATCTAATAGCATATTACATTCCCAATCTACTCACTTATAATTTTTGGTATTATAGAGTTTATGACAAGATTGTGTAATAGGAAAGTCAAATATATAAATAATATTGAGTCAAGTTCATATTTATTAATATTTTTTTCTTTTTTCAATTACAGAATCACAGTTAACGAAGATACGGAAAAAGGATCCACGTTGCTGCAAATCGGTGGCATCAACGACGTTTTCAAAAAGTATAATTTGGACTTCCACATTAACTCAGGCAACGATGGAGATACTTTCGATGTTAATTCAGAAGGAGCCTTAATACTCATCAATAGACTAGATAGAGAAGCTCAAGACTCGTATGTTCTTGGACTTGCTGCCGTTGAAGAAGGAAAAATACTTTCTCATAACCAAAATAAGACGTCCATTACAGTATTAGTTACAGTTGCAGATTCAAATGATAATGCTCCTATATTTACTACAAGTGACTATGAATTGTCTGTGAGTGAAGATGTCAAAACAGGATATATGTTGACACAGCTATCAGCATCAGACGCCGATTTGTATGGCACTCCAAACTCAGCAATTTCATATAACGTTACTTCGGGAGACGACGAACAATTGTTTTCTATTGACCCAGTAACTGGCATGTTGATGGTTAATAAGACTCTTGACTATGATACTGGGAAAACTGAATACAAGCTTATTATTATAGCTTGTGATAAAGGAGAACCATCCTTATGTAATGCTGCATACGTTAAAATTAGTATACTAGACGAAAACGATAACGCTCCTACGTTTCCCGTGAATGAGTATTTTGAATCTATTGCTGAGAATGAAAGAGTTGGAACATCGGTATTTACGGCAAGAGCTACAGATCTTGACAGAGGACGATATGGAAAGTTAAATTACTCCATTATTTCTTCGTCCAACCATTACAACAGAAATGATGACTCGTGGAAAATGTTCCAAATTGACTCTGTCACTGGTTTGGTTAACACTAACGCGGTCTTTGATTATGAACAAAAGAACAAGTATGAATTTTCTATCAAGGCTTTTGATTTGGGTGGCAAAAGCTCCAACGTAAAAGTGCGGATCGACATAGAAAGCCGAGACGAGTTCTATCCACAGTTTACGCAAAAGACTTACAACTTTGGAATACCTAAATCAGGGCCTCTACCAGCCGGTTACGTTATAGGACAAGCAACTGCGACTGATAGAGATAAAGGTATTGATGGAAGAATTGTATACCAGCTATCAACGTCTCATTCTTATTTTAAAATTAACCGCACTACTGGAGTCATTATACTAAAGAGAAAGGTTGAATCTGTCTCAGCGCTCTTTGGTTCCGATAAGTCGATCAGTCTTGTTGTAACAGCCAGTTCTGGTAGACAAGGTTCTTTAACGAATAAAACCGCTGTTGAAATTCTATTAGATCATGAAGCACTACTATCAGATACTACAAATCTACTAAAGGACGCATCTGCTGCTCCGAGTGGAGGCCTTTCCGACTGGGCATTGGGGCTGCTCATAGCATTTATATTTATTATTATTATATTTGCTGCTGCATTTCTTTTTCTACATATGAAAAACAAGAGACACAAGAAAGTAAACAAACCAGGCTTGAATTCAGAGGGCGTGGGCGCTACTAATAGCTACGTAGATCCAAGTGCTTTCGATACAATTCCTATAAGAAACACTGGTGCAGTTAATCCTGGAGGTCAATTTGCTCCACCAAAATATGATGAGATTCCACCTTATGGCCCCCATACTGCAAGCTCAAATTCAGGAGCAGCAACCACTTCAGAGCTCTCAGGATCTGACCAATCAGGCTCTAGTGGTAGAGGGTCTGCAGAAGATGGCGAAGATGGGGAAGATGAGGAAATTAGAATGATCAATGAAGGTCCATTACAAAGAGAATCTGGCATCCACAGACAATCTGATGATGACAATCTTTCTGACGTCTCAGTTCATAATACTCAAGAGTACTTAGCACGTCTGGGGATAGTCGATACGGGTACCGGTGGTGGAGCGTCTACTTCATCGAGACGTTGTTCTGAGAATGTTGTTAATAAAGATACAATGCTTCACCACGGTCCTATAGACTCTATGCATATGTTTGATGAAGATGGTACACATGAAAACGATATAACCAATCTGATCTATGCCAAATTAAATGAAGTAACGGGAAGTGAGAGGGCTAGTAGCGCAGATGAAGCTAGTGCCGCTGTAGAGCGAGCTATGGCTTTAGGTGCTTTCCCGAGTGCTGCTGGAGATGGCACCGCCGTACCGACCGCTGGTCCTTCGATGACGGGTAGCTTAAGCTCCATCGTGCATTCAGAAGAAGAACTGACTGGCAGTTACAATTGGGACTATTTATTAGACTGGGGCCCACAGTATCAACCGTTGGCTCACGTATTTTCAGAAATTGCTCGATTAAAAGACGACGCAGTTTCCTTACAAAGTGGTAATAGTGGTGCATCTAGTGCTAAAAGTAAAGGGACATCAATATCGGCTGGAAAAAGTGTTCCACCTCCTTTGTTAACGACTGTGGCACCGAGAAGTTGTCCTGCCCCTTCACTTTCTTGTAGGCAACCTCAACATTTATTGCCTAGGTCTCCTATAAGTCATGATGTGCCTGGAGGTTTCTCTGCGGCTGCTGCTATGTCGCCTTCATTTTCACCTTCCTTGTCGCCACTGGCAACAAGGTCACCTTCAATGTCGCCATTGGTAGGTCCAGGCCTACCTCCGGCACCAGCCAATAGGAAACCTCCACATTCAACGATGCGAATATGAGTTCTCTGTATTATTTCTTAGTATATTGTAAATATTGTGTAACGACTGTTTACCTTAAGTATTTCTAGTAATATTTATTGATTACCGATGTAATCGGATTAGATATCATTTTGTGCATCTAACAAACTGGATTGCTCTGATTATGCTCAAAGTGATGTATTAAGCGCTTATACCGATTTTACGGTAAATGTAAATAGTCTTCATTCGGGTTGTAATAATTTTTGTAAATATTAGACTGTATATTTCTAGTGCCTTGTACAATATTTAAAATGAAGACTGCCATGTTATTTTATTATAATATAAAACAAACGAATCAGCTTTACGTTAAGCTATAAGTAATATTTTTAGATACAAATGTTTAAATAAGTATTATTGAGGTCATGTATTTTTGTATTATACAGTCACAAAATATTGTTGCGTTGCAACACTTTTACTGTAAAATTATTGTGCCTTGTGATTTCTCGAAAATCAGCTATACTTTATATCAATATACTGTGATTTTCGTCTAAGAATTGATGCCTGTTTGAATCTGTCTTTAGAATGTTCTATGCCTTTTTTTGTAAAGTGATATTTTCATGTGTCAACGCCTTTGAACGGATAGTTAGATAGTGTAAATAAACTGTCCATAGACATAATTTTTAAGTTTCAACGACTGTCCGCGGAGAATGTAAGCGAAAATAAAAACAAATAAACTTATTCCTTTTTTATTTCTTAACGTCCCCAAAGGAACATTAATAATGGAAAGAAATCAAACAATACAAATATCACAGTTGGATCTAAGTCTATTAATATTGAAATAAATGAAAATTTAAGACAAATACAAATAACAATTTTGCGTGCATACAGAAATTTCAAATCTCAAAGCGTAAGTGATATTTTTTTGATAAGACTCGTATAAAATTACAAACACAAACGTTTTTAAAAATCTTTTACAAATTGATCGATTCTTTATTATGAGACCTTAAATTCGAAATGCCTTAAAACTAAGCCTTAATTTTAAATGGGTACCTACAATTGCTTTTCTTCAGTTCGCAAGTTAAGGGAAAACAAAACTGAAGTCTATGATGAATTTTTGCATTTTTCAATGCTATTTTTATACTTATGATAAATTTTAAATAGAAAAATCCCATCTGAGAATTCACTTGTGGCCAAGTTGACTTTTTCTAATATTTTTCTATTTAAAATTTATCATAAGTATAAAAAACTTAGGTTACATACAGAGCCTAGTTACTACATAGATAACATGATCCATAGTTTTCCTGATTTTTTTTATCGTACCCACTTTTTACAACTAAGCAATCACACGTTATTTTAATAATTAAAGCACGCTTGTCTTAACATTGTGAATGCCAATATTTCATACAATATAGTTCTACCAATAGTAATATCTACTGACTATTCTTGATTAGTGTAAGTATTAATATTAGTCTTTTTTTTTACTATAATACGTTATTGACATTGATTATCATAATATTCTGATAAAGGGGATACATCGTAAGCTAATACTACTGATAAATTGCTTATAAATCTTCCTTAATAGGCTTCAAATACACCAAGTTGATTAAAAACGTAGCTAATATGAATCTATAAATTATGTTGCAAAAGTACATTAGACATTAAAATTCTCAAAAGAGATTTAATTTCATGACAATTTAACATTTTAGAAAACAGTCCATTTTAATCTTATTCTTTATAACGGGTGTAACGGATCTTCCGTAACATTTTTGAATTATTAATTCTAAACACCGAACTCAAATTTTCATAAGTAAGTCTACCTTTAAAATTATACCAATTCGCTATTAGATTAGTAAAGAGGTAATAATATTGGTCTTTGTGAAACACCGTTGGTGATAGTTAAATGATAATAAAGAAAATCCATTTGAATTGGCACATTTTAGATTTGATTTAAATTAAAGAATTACAATTTTCATGATTTTATCAAATCATTTTTGAACGAGAAAATGAGTTAGTCAATTTCGGAATTTCAAACTATTTTATAGTAATTTAATACTAATAATAGTATTCAATGAATCAGTTCTTATTTGGACGCCACATTTACTACAAATTATTTACTTAGAAGATCTCTTCTAACATTATGGTGGTTGACCATAATATGAGCTTTATACTCTTCAAAAACTTCAAAAACATTACTCGAGTCGTTAAGGTGACTTTTGAGAATAAAAATGACAATACCATCTAGGAATAAAATTTTGATTCTGGATTATCATCAGAAATGTTTGATGTTCCCATTTCCCTTCCTTAAGGATAGATAGATAATTTTGGATTCCAATAAATCACAATGCAAGGATGTTGCCCATTATGTTTTAAAGCTAAATCCTTTTTATGGAGTTGCAATGTCCGCTTAAATGCATGTCGATGATGACGTCGTCGGACGCTATAGACTTCCTGCTTGGAGTGATGATGCCCAGATCTAGCTCGGTGTTCAGGGTTGGAGTGGTGCCGTTGGGACCTGGCTCCTTAATAAAAATGAATTGCAATTACTATCAAACGAAACGATGCCTTTAGTATTTCACTTTTTTTATAATTTCAAGCTAAAAGAAGTAATTTATAAACAATTAAGAAATGCCAGACTCTGTTTGACGCACAATACAGATGCAAATGTAAGATTTGTTAAATTAAATTATGAAACAGTTAGATAAACGTTTAATAAACAAATGTAATTGAGACATTATTTGATCAATAAGAATGCGAAAGTAGGCAACTCCGTCTGTTACCTATTTATTCCTATAATGCTGAAACAATTTATTGAAATATATAATGAAGATAACTTGCACCCTGGCGATGGACATAAGATACTTTTATTCCGTTATATGGCTCCACCATCGGATAACCGCGTTCCACCTGTGTCGGGCGAAAGGCTAGTAAACATAAATATTTTGGACGGACACAAGGACGATAAACCCAATACCCTACTGCTATAATATTATAAATGCGAAAGTGTGTCAGTTTGTTTGTTACTCTTTTACACTCTCTCTCTCTGTTATCGTATGAAGATTAGTGGCCACCTATGGTGTCAGAGGTATCAGTGTCATTCACGCCAAAACTACTGGACGGATTTGGATAAAATTAGGCACTAGATACTAGATAGCCTGGATTAAAACATGGGAAAATCTTAACCCGATATTTCCACGGGAACGGGAACCACGCAAACGGCTAGTATCTTAGAACATAGCACTGTGGCATCTTAATAGAACCTGATAAGGTCCCTAGTATAGAATAAGAAAGACAATTTAACGATAAACGTAATGTTGCTTACATTGAAGATGGCGTCGCAGGCCATGAGGTCGTTCTTGGAGAGACGCTCGACGACGGCTGCGGCGTAGCGGTCTCTTTTTTGCTGGTCGATTTAATAACAACCAATAAAGAAATACTGGTAGCTATCGCTTAAATTGGAGATGGCGTCGCAGGTCATGAGCCCGTTCTTGGAGAGGCGCTCGACTTTAGGTTAAGTTAGAGAGTTTTTGCTGATCTACTAAATAACACCCAATATAAAATGCTCGTAGCTACTTACATTGGAGATGGCGTCGCAGGCCATGAGCTCGTTCTAGGTTAAGTCAGGGTTATTTTGCTGATCTATTAAATAACACCCATTATAGATATACTGGTAGATGATATTTACATTTGAGATGGCGTCGCAGGCCATGAGCTCATTCTAGGTTAAGTTAGAGTTATTTTGCTGATCTATTAAATAACACCCATTATAGATTTACTGGTAGATGATACTTACATTGATGATGGCGTCGCAGGCCATGAGCTCGTTCTAGGGTAAGTTAGAGTTATTTTGCTGATCTATTAAATAACTCCCATTCTAGATATACTGGTAGATGATTCTTACATTGGATATGGCGTCGCAGGCCATGAGCTCGTTCTTGGAGAGGCGCTCGACGACAGCGGCGGCGTAGCAGTCGCCCAGCATGTTGTTGGTTGTGCGGATACGGTCACTGCAACGCAATAAATTTACATATTGGGCACTCCTAACAACACGAAAAACTAAATTACAGAAACAACTTATGGTGATAAATACTAAATAAGAAAATATACTAGAAAAAAGCAACTTGTCGCTCTAACGAGATTCGAATCCGCATCTTAGGAATACGGCCTAATGCACGAACCAATTATGCTACAGAGACCTATGAGGACACGTCGAATTTTTCTAGTATATTCACCCTTCTACGGTGTCGGCCACCTTCGTCTCATAATTTCCTCGCATTCGAAAGAAATTGGGCCGGATTCATGCGGGTTTGAATCCCGTCAGAGCGACATGAGACAAGTTGCTTTTTTCTAGTATATTTTCGTATTTAACATTAATCACATATAAATAGAATTGTGAAATGCAAAATTAAAAAGTTATTACAAACGTATGCTACATGCACCGTGTACAAGCACTATTTATGTAAATAGACAGCCACGGCATGAAATAGCGCCAGTAAGCAGTACCAAAAAGTCCTCCAAAAATTATCTTTTAATTGTATGGTGGATCGGTGGGTGGGACTTCTATAAGCCGCCTCTGTGGTCTAGTGGTACAGCCACCGGTATCAGACGAAGGGGTCCCGGGTTCGATTCCCAGTGGGGGTACATATTGTATTCGGTTGGTGGTAGGGCTTATTGTAAGTCCGCCTGGCTAGCTACACCATTTTATCTAAGTTTGACGCCATAACAACAATGTTTTCAGCATTGTTGTGTTCCGGCAGTTCGAGATAAGATGGCCAGTTCCTCAGTGGCTGAGGATTCCGGGAGAGCTCGCTTCCATCTTCAGCCTTATGGATAGGTACGAGTCCTGTCTGCGCGATGTGTAGACAAGTTGATTGTTCTTGTACTTATTTTTTCTAATTATAACTTTTTTAAATTTTGCATTTTACAATGCTATTTTTATGTGAAAAATATTAAACAAGAAAATATACTAGAAAAAAAGCAACTAGTCTCATGCCCAATGCACTAACCAATTATGCTACAGAGACCTATGAGAACACGTCGAATTTTTCTAGTATATTCACTGTTCTACGGTGTTGGCCACCGTCGCTTCATCTTTAATAACCACATAAAATAGCATTGTAAATAGATAAATAAAAATCCCTAGAAAACCCAATAGTACTCACACGAGCCAGTCGACGGCGAACAGCAACGATACGTCGTCGGGCGGTGCGTCGACGGCCGAAAGCACCACCAGCAGCAGCACCAGCGCCGCCGACGGAACTGACGCTGACGATACTGATGCTGCTGTTGACGTCACGCTGTATACACGCAAACGGAACCAATTAGAAGATATATTTAGTAGAATGTAAGATGGTAATAAAAACCATACGGACTCAAGTAGGCCGAAGTAAATAGGTAGTTACAGTTTAGACAGCGCTTTGTCTATGTGATATTTCCGCCCCCATACATCATCTTTTTTCTGTCCTGTCTGTCCCGCCACCTGTTTATGCAGGATCAACAAGGCCACTGATAGTGCTGTACGGAAACTGAACTTTGGTCCTTACAAATTTACGGCCTGATTTACAAGCCAAGAACAAGTAGAACGTAAGGTGCCACTGCTGCCACTGACATTAATGATGCCATTTTATGTAGCAAACACATAAAGGCATAAATGATTAACGAACTGATAACTTTATAGATCTCTTGCACCATTACCTTCTTCAATTAGAACTTTATGGATCTACTAGCGGCCGCTTGCGGTTTCACCCGCGTGGTTCCCGTTCCCGTGGGAATATCGGGATAAAAAGTATCCTATGTCCAGGCTATCTACTATCAGTGTACCAAATTTCACCCAAATCCGTTCAACGGGTACTACTGTTTCGGAGCCTAGCCATGCAAACAACAAACAATCCAATCTTTCTTCTTTATAATATTAGTATGGACAACAAAATTAACCATTTTGTATTAGTATCAATAATATCTATTCATGTTCTCGACGTTTGCTTTTCTCTTGCATTGAATTAAATATTTGTTCTAGAAATAAAACCAGTACTGTTTGTTGTCAAGTATCAACTGAGGTTTGTCAGGACTCACAAAATAGTGGCCAGCTGAGGGAACCCTAACGGGATGCTGTTCATCTGGCAAACGAAGATGCTGGCCGCAGAGAGAAAAAGAGCTGTCCCGTCCATGTTGATGTTGCAGCCGATGGGCAGGACAAACCGAGTAATCCTTGGGTCGATTCGTAGGGGGCCTTCCATCGCACGGAAGGTCACTGGGAGAGCTGCAGCTCTAGAATTATAAAAAGGGATTTGCTTTTAAAAGTTTTAAGTTGTGTGTTTCACATGAGACCCCTTACAAACGGCTCCGGGAGAAGGGGTGGCAATCTGGTGACAGTGCGCAAACCGTGTACATATGAAAAGGCAAGTACGGCACGGGTGTCGAGTCGTTTATAAGGCGATTGTATAGCATTTGAAAAGGCACTTTAATAAAGTTTTGTATGTATAATAGGCACGTTATTAAAACTGTTGGCAAAGCTCCACTGAGAACGAAGCCAAGGAACTCTAGAAGCACATTTAATTGTCAACAAAACTGTATAAATAAAAATAATCTTAATATATTTTTGCTTAGCTCCCATTAGGCCAGTACAAAACCTTAAAAAACTTAACGAACGATTTATGAAACCAATGAATCTGCATTTAAAAGCCTTTCCAATCAAAATGACATTCACTAAACGTTTGAGATTTAAAAAAGTTTATTGGTACTTACGTAGACGCAGTCGCCGAAGCTGTGAGCATGGCATGGGACAGTCCCCAGTAGAATTTGTAAGGATTCTTTTTCAACACTATGAAGTATATCAGTTGCATAATGATGAGCTGGTAGAAGAAGACTCCAATCGCCACTGTTGCTATGAACCAAGCCAGTTGAGAAATTACTTGACCTGGAAAGAACAAAATTCCTTCTTAACCTTTTAGAGCATGGAGCCGGTGTAGGTACATCGGTTTCAAGGTGTCGCCTATTTTGAGGTATGAAAAATGTTAGTATGATGAATAAGAGCATTTATACCTGAGTCATGGATGTTTATATAATTATATATTTCTACACAAATACTTATACATGTTTGATTATATGTATTTATATCCGCACCCGCGAGTATCCAATAACACAAGACTTACAGTGCTTACTTTGGGGCTAGGTTAATTTGTGTGTGTAAGAAATATTTATTTATAACTTTTTAATTTTGCATTCATATTATTAGTTAGAAAGTTAAAGATTTATAGACAAAATCATTTAAATTCAGAATCATTCTCCAGACTAGAATGTTACCAGCAGCGGTAGATCTTGTAGCAAGAAGAACCAGAAAAGTCATCAATATCTTTCAGGAAAATAACATAAAAAACTGGTCAAAATGTTTGTCTATTATGGTCTAACCATTTTATTTCCTAATCCCACTAACCATTAAAATAATCTTCAAGTTTCCATGTATTACATTCGTTTTATAAATCAGTGAAACTTGGATTTGATTATGTTGTTTTATTTTAAAAGTGCCTTTGTGATTCGCTCTGTCAGTGGCAGCTGGCCAAGTTAAAAAAAATCTTAAGAGACATCATTATAATTAGTTTGCATTTCAATCAAACAGTGTCAGCATTTTATATATAGGTACGTAGAAAAATAAATACAATTACTTAAAAAAACAAGCATTTTTTTCAATACAGAAATTATCTTGATATTTGAAAAGATAATAAAAATAACTTTAGAACTAATCGTTCAAAAACGCAAAATATATTTTTCATGTGATATGATTCTGTGAAACTTTTACAAAATACACTGCTTACAGTGTTTTATTAATCGTACTCTAGAAAATAAACTATAAAATATCAGCCTTACCAACATTACTCACTCCTAAGATCTTCCCAGCGATGACACTGCTTACTCCAACAGGGGTCATCCACATGACTCCAGTCACCATCTTCATGATGACCTCAAAGATGGCCTGGAAGAAGTCAATCACCACCTTGCCTTTAGGCCCTAAGGTTCCGAGAAGACTGCCGAAGACCAGGCAAAAGAATACCAAGCCTAATGTGTTGGTCCCAGATCTGAAATTAGTCAAATATACTCGTAGATAAGTAGAACAAATAAAAAAAGCAAAATAACGACCAAATATTTTGAGGAGCCTGTGGCGCTGTGGTTCGCACTCTCGGCCTGCGATTGTTAAGGTTATGGAACTTTCGCAATAGTCGGTCACACGATGGGTGACCAAATATTTACTATCTCGAGCTCCTCCGTGCTTTAGAAGGCACGTTAAGCCCATTGGTCCCGGCTGCATTTGCAGTCGTTAAAACCCACTAATTCGAATTGGTCCCGCGTGGTGGTTCTCGGCCAACTATCCTTATCTATCCATAAGCAAGGTCAGTACCCCAGCAGTGGGGGACATTAAAAATGGCTGATGACGATAACGATTATGATTTTGACTGAGTTTATTCAAAAGTTGAACTGTACTTCGGATAACTGATTATGTAAGACTGGTGATAATCATTGAGTATTCTTTTTATAACAAAGAATAAACGAAGTCTAACATGGTGACTGGTAACCTGTAATACAGGTTTTATAAGTAATCCTACCTCAGGCATCAATACCGTATCTCTAACAACGAAATGGTCAAAACGGGCTATGCTTCGAAATACTAAAAGATTAATTAAGGAATCCTTTTTGTTGAGAGAAAATAAAAATGTTGTTCTTTATTTACTAAAATTTACATTACCTGTATGAAACAACTCGAACTAAAGCTGGAACAGTGTCGTTGTCACTTGCGTTTCTTCCAAATAAGGATGGAGGTTCAGCATACACCGTGTGTGCTTGTTGAAACGCAGCCTGCACTATGTTATCGGGAAATATATTTCTGGAATAAGAGTAATATCACATAAGTAGACACATAACGATTGTAATAAAATTAACACACATAATTCAGTAACATTTATGCTGATTCTTATAACACTGTTATCGTGTTAGTTATGATGTACATCTTTGCATACTTATCAATATAAAAAAAATATTTAACAAAAGTAAATATTTACCTTCCAATATCCAAAAGGCTATCCAAAATACTGTGCTCCCTTCGAGCGACTGGAGTAACAACAATATCATCCTTTAAATCAGGTTTTCCTGGATGTATTAATGTCGCCACAAGAATGCCCAGGGAAGCATTGAACATAGACGTCAGAATGAAATACAGCAAAGTCCTGACTGCTATCTTGCCGCTCATTTTAGCGTTCAAACTTGCAGAGCCGGCTATAAGACTAGCTATTATTAAGGGAAGGATCATAAGCTTCAACAATCTCATGAATAATTCGCCAGGATATGATATCATCATGAGTGCATCTGGGCCTAGATTGTAGGGACGAAGACCGAAACCTGGAATAATAAAATTTTATTTATGTCAATAGAAATAGATGCACAGATAAATATTTGTTCAGAGTAAGATAAGATACTTTAGTTTCGTCATAAGTTTAAACTTTAAATTTCAGTGTTTATTAATTTACAAAAAAGAACCGCTATCTCGCTAAAAGCAATATATGAATTCATTCAAAATAATTTTGATTTATTAAGAAACTAGTTTCCGCCTGCGGTTTCACTCGCGTGGTTAACGTTCCCGTCGGATTATTGGGATAAAAAGTATCCTATGTTACTCTTCGTTCTTTCAACTAACTCTATGCCAAAAATCAAGTCGATTGCTTGCTTAGTTAGGACATCAAGAAAAACAAACACACTTCCGTATTTATAATATTACTTAAGATTATAATTACGACTAATGTAGAAAAGAAGTATATTATATAATACTGCTAAATGATAACCATTATTAAGCCGATAGAGGATACACTTTATCCAAACTAAGTAGCAAAATTGGAACAAAATTGTAATAAAAGTTATATAATACAATATTATTCAAACTTTTGTGCTTTAATTGATAGCGAACCCTCCTCATGCATCTCTTACTTTAAACCAAAAATAATAGCTAAATAACATTGATTTCTATTTATGATTCTTAAAATAATAAAATAAACGATCAATTTTAATACAAAAATGCTCTCGAAAATACCCGTCTGACAAAATCTGGTAAGATGAGTCGAGTTTTTCTAGTATTATAATATACTTCCTTATTCATCATACCACTTACCCATCGCAATACCGGCAATCACACCAACAAGAGTAATTACAAGCATGGTGTTATCTATCAGCCACTTCCTGAACCCGGTCGGTTCGAACGGGGCCATCCGGTCTTCGGTGGTCTTCGTCCCGCCGTCTCCAGGACCCATCTTTGCGAACAGATATTCTGAAAATCGTTCACCTTTCTCCATTACAAGAAAGAGAGGACTCTACGGCCCAGATCGTAGGATCTGGTTTGCTACGTCTACGGCGGTCTTTTTTCTGTTTTTGTTGCCTTTGTTTTTAATGAATTTGTTGGGGTAGGGTTTATGAGAAATTCTTTTTTTTTATGTTTGCATTGTTTCTTATAAGTTTTATTTTGTTTTGAACACACACACAAATTTTATAACAGATTTGAAAGATTTGAGAGTTCTTGTATCTTCTAGATCAATGAAACTTCTACGTAACCCTAAATTTCCTGTTTAACACGATAAGAAATGTATGTCAACGTAGTCTGCATGAATCCCTTCATGTGACTAAGGTAAGGGTTTAGTGATATAGTACACGTCTTTATAGCTGTATATTTTTCTTAATTTACATCATAAGTATCACTTTGCACGTTGTCTACTGCTCGTTTTATTTCACGACACTATAAATATTGGCGTTCAACGACGCATTGGATGGCCAAGAAAACAGAACTGATATCGACCGTAATGTTTCTGGGTGGAGTAAGGAAGCCATGCTTGAGAATGCGCGCGCATACATTGATTTGCTTTCCATTCACTTAGTTGTATTAAAACTAAATATAGTTTATTAAATTGTGAGCATTATGGACACTTGGAGGCTTTAAAATGCTAGGATAGCTATGTAGTCTATAGAAGTGAAGGTATTGAAGAATTGATGACTTGCGCAACTAGTCGTTTTAATCGATAACACCTAGGCGTTCGTGATAATAACCGCTTTATAATAAAAAGATAAAAAAAATAAATTGTAAAGGCTTTTAGCGATGAAAATACTTAAGAAACAACTACTTATTAGCGACTGATATATTATCTTTTTATTTGTCATGTTATTTTTTCTTTAAAAGTATTTTATTATTATTATTTATTTATTTAATAATAACACAAGGAGCTTACAATTTTCTTTTTACAATAGTCCCGCAAAACCGACTAGTCGGTTTGTCTGTGGGATCTTCAGTCTCTATTATATATTAGTAATATTACCTAAAATTAATAGATATAATTTAAATATAAAGTCACTCTATACAGCTGTAATGAAATAAAATGCAACTAAATAATATAGTTGTACTTACTTATTGATCTAGTTTAGTTATTTTTATTATTATTTATGAATATATTTAGCAGCAGGTGTTTTTTTAATAATATCTTAAATCTATTTTTACATGTTTCATTTCTTATATTCGCTGGCAAACCATTCAGTAAGTAAGGTAGGCGTTTTTTAATGGTTCTATCTCCGTAATAATTGTTTACCCTAGGTACCTCAAACTTGCCAGCGGATATTGACCTTGTCGTATGGTTGTGATTGACAAGGGGTAAGTTATGCTCGTGATTGTTATGTTGATTAGTGATCATTAGAAATTTATGTTTTAAGCTAGCTGGAAGGATGTTACATATTTTGAATAATTCCATATAATTTTGTTTACATTTATATTTAGTTTTCTTGTCGACTAGTAATTTCAGAAATCTTATTTGAAGTTTTTCTATTTTGTCTATGTTTGTTTTAAAGGTCAAACCGTAACAATCAAGCGCATAACTCACAATCGAGTCCACTAAGGTAATATATAGACATTTTAGTGTGCTTTTGGGTAATTTGAAGCTAAGGTGGTAGAATTTTCCTAAAAGTATTCTTAATTTGTTACAAATGTCTTCAACGTGCATCGACCATGAGAAATGTTTATCTACTTTCAATCCTAAGTATGTGACATTATCCACTTCATTGATTGGATTACAGTGGCAGTTAGTATTATTATTATGAATGCAATTTATATCGTGAGTATATATAGTGGCCCTTGATTCGGGAGGTTGGAGGTAAGGCGAGTGTATTGTAAGAACATTAGTTTTATCTGCATTAAGTACTAAGCCGTTGTCATGCGACCATTTGACGACTGCGTTTACGTCTTCTTGTATTAATCTATACAATTCCGCCAGATTGGTACCGGCTAGTAATATGCACAAGTCGTCCGCGAACATGTGGGCTTTACAGTGCTTGAGCGCTCCACACAGGCTGTTAGCGTGTATGAGGTAGCAGACGGGCCCGCACCCAGAGCCCTGCGTCACCCCGCACCGAACCTCCACCTCGTCGCTGAGCGCGTCGCCCACCTTTACGCGGAAGGAGCGCGCGGTGAGGTAGTCGCTGAACCAACCAAGAAACGATAATAGGATTTGGATTTTCGATTTTGTAATACAGTGTAGATTAATATGCAACATTTGATACATTTACGCATATTTTACAAGAACTGATAGTTTGACAAGAGAGCCAAGAACATTTTGTCTTCTTTTCTAAATAGAAACTAATTTATGTATAATTGATTTGATTACAATTCAAACTTCACGTTCGTAAGTATTTTAAATATGAATGTATAGGAAGTCATCAATTGGGTTCTCGCCAATATTACTTGAGATGGTGGTGACCGAAATATACTTCATTCTGTCTTGTCTCCATACAAATGATTGGAGGAACGAATGTTCCGATGTGGAGCAGTTGTTAATATTCATCACGACAGTAAAATACATACAGTGAAAGAAAACATGCTGAATACATAATTATGTTTTGAACTAACAGTATAGAACTGGATTTCATAAATACGAGTACAAATAGTAGAATTAAAAAAACAGCGGTTTTAAAAAACAGTCCAATCCTCCAATCGATTTAAAACTTCAAGACGTAAGCTGTTGAGTTCGGAATTGACTGTAGAAATTTCACATTTTGCGTAAACTGATTTTTTACACACATATTTATAACATTTTGTTGACTGTACCTAGTAAGGCCTATACCCAGCAGTTGGTGTCATGTGGCTGAGACGACGACCTAGTAAGGTACAGTCAACAAAATGTTATAAATATCTTATCTATTTACTGTACCTAATAAGGTACAGTCAACAAAATGTTATAAATATGTGTTATAATAATGTTATAAACAGGAAAATGCTTTAAAATAGATTTACCGGTATCCCTATGTACAATCGGGGAACTTCCCGGTTGACCAGTAGAGTTTTTTGGGAAACGTTTTCTCGGAAAGTAGAAAGGTTAGAGACATAATTTATTATTCAAATGAAATACAAGTTCGCGGGGTCTAAGCTGAGCTTTGCATTTGTGTGAGTGCACATAGATGTACTAGTGCTACTAGTACATCTATGTGCACACCTGTTTTTTTGTTTTTTGTTTTTTTACTCGATACCTACCAACTACAAATGTATGCAAAGCTCAGCTTAGACCTCGCGGACTACCTCTTAATGTTCTATTATTTATGATATAAAGGTTTTTTATATGTCTATTACTTTTTAAATAAAGCTCCTTGAAAAAACTCTAGCGGTCAACCGCGAAGTTCCCCGACTGTACAAGTTTCTGTATATTTACATCGTATAATATTTACCAAACTAGGCGTTGTATAGTATTCTTTTTGGGAGTAATAACTGGGGGTCAATTCTGCATTTTTTTTGTCATAATCGTCTCTCAGTGGTGTTTCAATAGTAGTGTTTATTTACACTGTTTTAACAAGAACTGTGTAAAACAGCACTACCATTGAAACACCACTGGAATACCATTGTGACTAAGCATTTACCAATAACTTGTACCAAAACGAGTGATGGCACAGCAAACAACAATGTATCGTCAATAATTTTTTAACAATGTCTCGAAATCAGAACATAAAATTATTATCTATGGTCATGGCTAAAACCGCACCGCCCAACAAGATTTATTCCTTTGCTTGCCCATGATGGATGTCCGCAAAGAAACAATGAGACTCATTACCATCTCAGCAGACATAATACAAGAAACTCGTGATTAGGTCTAACTATAAATACGTTCCACGTGCCTGACTAAAAATACGTGCCATGTCGAGAGCTATTGGATTGTCGCTTCTATAGCTAAAAGTGCATTACACGAACGTTGATCTTTGTCGTTTCATACATACATTCCTACATATATAGGTACATTTTCCATTAAGAGGATTATGTAGCTGTTAATTTCCATACAAAAAGCGATAACGTCTCTCTTCCTCTTAAACATAACCCAATGTTGATATTTTTTTACATTTTGTTGATATACTGGATAAGTATCGCCGTACGTTTTTATTACTTATAAAGAAATATTGCTAATGTTGGCAACGAAAGGGTCATGTACCGGCCGCGAATCAAGAAACAACGACGAGCCGTGTCCTGTGCCGGGCCCCTGGAATGTGTTTACATAGAACTTTTGATACCGCTCCGTACATTTTGTTTATATTAACGTAATTACGTCCCGTGTGTTGGTTCTGATATTATTTCGTTGAATTTAGCTAAGTCGTAACTTGAGTTCGTTTTGTGGGAATTGACGGGGAGTTGGATGAGAACCGTCTTGTAGCGTACACGCTCCGGTGCCCAATTCAATATGTTATTGTTATGAGTACATTAGTTAGTTTGTATATTGTGTTAAAGTAAATAGTTTGTGATCATTCAAGACTTTTATTAATTAAGTATTTTAAAATAAATCTTACACTAATAACAAAAGTTATTCGCATCTCAATATCCTTATTTGTTCCCGAGCGTTTTAATTTATTGAAGTTAAACTTAACCAAATTAATAAAAGAGAAAACAATACAGCCCTAGATTAAGGTGTACTGAATCGAATGACAGCAACATTGTCTCATTTCGTAAAATCTTTGGAGAGTGTGCGAGAGAACTGCACGACCTTGTTCCTCCAGCCCCTTTCCACCATCGGGATAGCAGACGCAGGTTAGCTTATCACCCGTACGTCGTTGACATTCCAGCGATCCGTACCAAGCGCTTTGCTGACACATTTCGAATGCGAACCGCTAAAGAACCCATTCTTTAGCGCATTCTTATGCGCTGCCTGCTCATGTGTTCCCCAATTCCTACAACCTTGGTCTCTTCAAGGCGAGAGTGAATTTCCTGGGCAAGCATGTTACACCTTAGACAGCATCCTGTTTACTAAGCACGGTGATGGTCAAATGCCTGCCCAGATACTTAAAAAAAAGGTTTAGGAGAGTGGTAACATTATCGCCAGAAACAATATTTCGGAAGGAAAAGTAGGCAATCTCCCCTTTAGGGCTCGCGACGCGTACCGGCAGGCACTAGATAATTATTTTAAGAGTTTTATTAACTCGTCTGATGTCGGAAAATGGTTCTACTGTTTGTTATACTAAAAGAACTGACGAAAAATTTTTCATCTGTTGTACTACGCGGTATGACAAGAATTTGTCACTATTAAGAAACAATAAATATTTCATTGTTAGAGACCGCCGGCGGTCTTGTGATGTTTCACGAATTTAGAGGATTGAATGTGGAAATTCATAGAGCGAATGTATTGGGAAAAGTCGTCCTAGGTGAACATACCACGATACAGAATAATCTTCAGAATAAAGACCAGATGAGAAGTACCAAGAATAGACGAGCTTCCATGAAAGATGAAAAGACTAATAAATGTGGGAAGTATATCAGAACATGGCACGTGGAGGTTTCTGGAGGCGTAGCACGAATAACTTTCGAGTAAGTATCGAGGAAAAAATTAAAAAAATGTATAACATATTGAGCAGCGTTCCTACCGGACGTAAACGGAACTACATTTTCCTATACATTTTTTGACATTACGTGCTAGATACTTACTCGATACTATTTCGATAGTTGTTCGTGCTTGCCCTACTGATATCTACCTGGAGAGGCAGAGATGAAGAAACAAGATGTATGTATAAACGGTTTGCTTGACGACATATTAAAAACACATGTACACCTCCATGACTCACAGTTCGGTTTTCGGGCTGGATTGTCAACAGATACAGCTATATATTGTCTCAAGCACACCGTTCGGTACTACACTGACAGGAAGACTCCTGTCTATGCATGCTTCCTTGATCTTTCTAAAGCTTTCGATATGGTGTCCTATGACTTGCTGAGGAAGAAATTAAAAAATGAGACAGACGTGCCTAACGAAGTAACTAACATTCTTGATTATTGGTACAGAAACCAAGTTAACGTTGTGCGCTGGGAGGGGGCACTGTCTGATGCCTATAAATTGAAATGTGGGGTGAGACAGGGTGGGCTAAGCTCTCCTCGTCTTTTTAATCTTTATGTTAATGGGCTTATTGAGGGACTGAATAGGACTAAACTAGGCTGCTCGATAGATGGAACTTTTATTAACAACATTAGTTACGCTGATGATATGGTCCTATTGAGTCCCTCCATCAGTGCCTTGAGGAAATTGGTCAGTGTCTGTGAGAACTACGCCGGGTCGCATGGGCTCCGGTACAACACGAAAAAAAGCGAACTTCTAGTCTTTCAACCAATGGGTGCAAAGATTTTGAATGTTCCCCCTGTTCGATTGTGTGGTGCAGAGCTCAACAGAGTGAATCGGTTTAAGTACCTGGGCCACTGGGTCTCGGCTGGTCTCACAGATGGTGACGATATCGAAAGGGAGCGGAGGGCGTTGGCTGTAAGATGCAACATGTTGGCCCGTAGATTTGCCCGTTGCAGTAAACAAGTTAAAATAACTCTTTTTAAAGCCTACTGCCAGAATTTGTATACGTGCAGTCTATGGGTCAACTACACGCAGAAGGCATACAACGCCCTTCGCGTTCAGTATAATAACGGCTTTAGAATGTTGTTGGGGCTGCCGAGGTGGTGTAGCGCATCCGGGATGTTCGCGGAGGCGCGCACGGACGGGTTCCCGGCCATAATGAGGAAGCGAGTGGCTTCCCTGCTCCATCGAGTGCGCGGCAGCAACAACAGCATTCTAAGAGTTCTGGCTGGTCGAATGGACTGCCCTATGCTGAAGCATTGGATCCGGCTTCATGTCCTTGGTGCATGAAGTACCGGATCTAGAGTAATTATGTTGCCCTATATTCTATTTCACTTTACTAACATAGTTCTTAAGTGCATTGTTACTAACAAATTCTATGGACATCTGTCTGAATTAAACAAATAAATAAAAAAAAATAAAGTATCCTCAATCTTGACCAGCGGGCTTACCATCATCTATTAGAAACCATCACGTCATAAGAACGTTTTGTTTGCCTTTAGTTTTTATTAAATTTGTCAGATTTTGACACACTCGCACTTTGGAGGCGGCGATGATTAAGCGAAGATGTCACAAAACTTCCGTTAAAAGAAACTTAGGTACTGAGATTCATAGTACGAAATAGCATGGTAATATCATGCATGGTATGGAAATAATACTGCGCTAGGCCCCCTAGATGGCGGTCAGCCCCCTGATAGACGAAAAGAGCGCTTCAACTGTATGAGAACCTAGCATGTCGACTTTTTCGTATGTACCATGGTACATACGAAAAAGTCGACATGCGTCATGACATGACATGACGTCATGACGTCACGAGCAAGATTTAGTGATGTGGAAATTTTATTGACGAGCTCTTGCAAGAAAGCACTGCTTTTTTAACCATTTTTGTTTCTGAGTGACGCGTGTTTTGATGGCAATGGTCTCAAGCGAACAGACTTAAGTCGGTTCAAACTTTTTACACGCAAGAGGTAGGGACATTTTTACCATCTACCTCATTATAGCCTCAATCAAACGTTGATAGAAACAAGTTACAAAATTAGGGAGGCGGTTATAATCACTCTCCATAATTTATGATTTTGTAATTTTTGCATTTTTCAATGCTATTTTTATACTTATGGTAAATTTTAAATAGAAAAATATTGGAAAAAATTAACTCGGCCACAAGTGTATTCTGAAACCGCTGAGCTACCGAGACTTGAGCTTGAGAAATCTCGGTAGCTCAGCGGTTAGAGCATTGGACCGGATTTCCAAAGGTCGCGGGTTCGATTCCCGTCTGAGAATTCACTTGTGGCCGAGTTAATTTTTTCCAATATTTTTCTATTTAAAATTTACCATAATACACTCTCCATAATTTCGATAAAAATGGGAACAGTTCTATTTGCTTCAAAAATGGAACAGGCAAATAATGTTTGGTTGACTATCTATGCTGATCGGAGGGCTGATTTGACTACTTATTTATTATCGAAATCTCGCTTCAGTTTCAGTTTCTTATCTATTGTGGCTGTCATACAGTATGAAAATTTGACAGTAATGACAAAGAAGAAACTGGTTGCTAAGTGATTTTTTGTTGAATAAATATGTTTTTTTAAGTCTTTTAATCGCTTCTGTGGTCTAGTGGTACAACCACCAGTATCAGACCCAGGTGTCCCGAATTCGATTCCCAGCGGGGGTACATATTGTATTCTCTTTTGTTGGTAGTAGGACTCGTTGTAAGTCCGCCTGGCTAGCTACCACCATCTTATCTAAGTCTGACGCCATAATGTTTTCAGCATTGTTGTGTTCCGGCAGTTAGAGATAAGATAGCCAGTTCCTCAGTGATTGAGGATTCCGGGAGAGGCTCGCTTCTATCTTCAGCCTTATCAATACATAACATCAGGTATAATGAAGGCTAAGAGTCTTTTCGTCGTTCATAAAAAAATAAGTCTAAAAACACGTTTTTTATTTCATAATTCTTTTACATGTCAATGCGAATATTGATAATTTTTTACTTATTTATTAGAACTTTCAAAGTTAAACTACAGTGTCAAGATAAGTCTTATCTTTTGTAAGATAGACATTATATATCTGCACTCATCAAATTCGTTTCCTGTCATAGCTTATGTAATTGTTTTGATACGATGTCTGTTAAAACATTGGATAAGAACTTTTGAATGGAATTAATTAATTTCGTTAGGTAAGGTTATCTACAAATTATGATTTTCATCGTAATTTGAATTCAAGAACTATTTCTACTAATTTAATAAAAAAACATATTTTCTATCTAAAATTTTATGTTCAAATCCACCAGATATTAAATTCAAATGTATTTTTTAATATAATTTTGTTACTTACCCTTTATTTGTTTAATTTTGCCGCTTGTTTTTGTATAATGCCACAACTCCGCCAACTTATATTTACAAATATCTATCTTTTGAGGAAACGGCGATCACAACACGACGAATAAAAAAAAAGAGGAAAAACAAAAGAAGAGCGGCCAGAAATAAATATCGCGGAATTAAATTCAAAACATCAATAAATTTGGTTTTCAAGGTCACACTCCGCTCGATGCCAGGTTTAAAAAAAAAGGAAACAATTTTCCAACTAAAAAGTTTACATTGCCGATTACTCTTTTATAACGTTATAAAAAGTTTTTATTTTATTCCGCTCGCGCGCGACGGTTCTCTCTCTGCATTTTCTTGGCTGACTACCCGAGGGCTCTAGCGTCTGTTCGAAGGTTATTTTAATCATCTGACGTTAGGTATTTATTGAAGTTTAATTATATGCCTACAGTTGACAATTGCTTGCATGGGGTTAAATATGAGGCAATACGTTCTTAGCCTTAGAGCAACGCCTCTCAATTGTTATTAAACAAAGATGAAGATTGACCGGTTGGTATGCGGTTATTGAATGTAACTTTGTTTTTTCTTTGTCAGTAGTTTTTTGAAGAGAGTTATCTTAATTAAAAAGGTATAGTCTTAAAGAAAACGTTTATATCACAAATAATAGAGCTTTAATAGGTATATCTTTTTATAAATAAATTATTTTATTTATTTGGACATAAAACGTGCACAATCCTCAGATAGGTTTAAACTGCTCTTCAAAAATCAATACCTGTCACTGACATCATAAAGCTTCAATAATTTGTCCGTTCGTTACAAAGTATTATATAATTATTTAATGGTATTTATTATTTAAGTATGTTTATAGGTATATACTATAAATTATGTTGTATGTTTACGTATTGTATTTATAGTGTTTATACATTATTAAGCGTAAATATTCTGTATGTAGAACACCATAAACTAACCATTTCTACTCAGGTTTTAATCCAACTCAACTTTATAGTTGCCTGGAAGAAATTGTTTTTTAGCGATAAGGCCGTCAATTGTTCTTCTTTAAAAAATATACTTTTGTAAACTATCATGGTGTACAATATTTTATCTTTTATCTTAATACTTTCCGAAATATCGATTCTCAAAAATACTCTACTGATCAACCGGGAAGATTCTCGACGCTTAAAGTACAATATATTTATATAAAATAGGTCCTTTATATCTTTATTTAATGATTGGACTAGTTTGTTTGTATTTTGACGCACTTTCCGAATAACATCATAATAATACAATTATTTTTATTGCGACTTATCTTGCGTTAATTACAATAATTAAAGATATTAATACATACCTAGGTAGTTACTTATCAAGAATAACGTTATATCGCAGTACATTGTCCAATGACAACAATATTTTTTTAAAGTTTGTCTCAAAAATAATCAAAGACTTAGGGCACCAACTCATAAGTTCTGGAAAGGTTCAGATAATTTAACATATTTTTCATATTCCAACTGTAAAATTATATGCCAGATAAGCTATCCAGAACTTATCAGTAAGTGGTAAACCGACCCTATTAGAACTTCGATGAATAAACTAATTTGAATAAGGCGAATCAAATAATCACACAAAAAGTGGTATAAATATTAAGCAAATTCTAACGATTATCCAATCACTAGCTAACTAACTCTAGTTATGGATGATCTACAGTTAAATACAACCCATGCAAAAAATATGAAATATTATTAACAATAATTTCTTACCTTTCTAGATTTTACGATGAGTAGCCTGGATTTACAAGTTCTTTTGCACAATTACACAAGTCACGTCACGTTACCAATAGAGAACTATCATCACTAGTTTTTATAGATCTATAGTTATTCTATAACCATGAATACAAAGACAGCATGTAAATACGTGCCACGGTGTGCAGTGAGATAAAAAAATTGCTGTTGGTTTAGTCGGCGAATATAAGTATGACAAATAAAAAGTTATATTTTTTTATAAATAAATAAATATAAAGAAGTGGCTCGTTAAAAAAAACTGCGTTACAAAAAACCGACTTCAAAAACTAAAAAGCAAAAAATAAGCCTTTTGGAGTCGGTGCCAGCCAAGGCAAGAAAAATAAAAGAATAGGAGCTTAAAGTCGTTTTTTTTTTTACTTTTTAGTGTCTGTAATAGGCTGTATTGTAAACTACAGCAGGGTTTTTCTAGATTAGATAAGGTTTCATGTACATTATAAACAAAATTATCGTAAATACTACATCGTCCAAGTCAACAATGAAATGAAATATATAAAAATGCTCATAACATAAAAAGTACTGGGTCAAACGAAACCAAATTTTTATGGGACCAATTGGCAACTATTCTGCATCGAACAAAAAAAGAATCATGGAAATCGGTTCAGAAATCTCGGCGTAATCGGTGTACATACATAAAAAAAAAAATATATATATATACCAACCGAATTGAGAACTCCTCCTTTTTTGAAGTCGGTTAAAAAAATATTATTAATCACAAACAAATTTAACCTATTTCAATCCCGAAACAAAAACAAATAAAAATGAAACCATTTTTTTATTGAGAGAAATTTAAATAAGATGATCATAGTAAGAACAAGTACGTCCACCAAATGAACATGAAAAACATTCTAAATGAGTATGTATACTTGTGTATGTGCATGTTCATTTAGTCATGTCATCACTGTATATGAGGAAATGCATTTGTTAAAAAAATTATAAGTATGTTGTTTTTAAAAACTGCAAAAGTAGAATAACCCTGCTCAATGCAGTATACAAAAGTAGACAAATCAGTATGAACGTTTGTCTGTTTTATTTCATAAACAAAATATAGTTCTTTTTTAAATTACAATTACCTTCACAGGAAATCGAAATTAAAAGCTCAAAAGTGTACCTAAATCTGTAAGCAGTGTGCATCTATCATATTATTATGGCAAAGACTTTTAGGACTACTACAGTCATTTAAAGCTAAAATTATCGTTATACGAAATATTAAAAAAAACACGACGTTGCCTTTGTCTAATTTTTTTTTACATTGCTTGCACTCAAAGTAACTAAAGGTATTCAAACTCATGCTGGCATATATTTAGTCTAGGCTGTTACTATTACTTATTAATGTCAAAGACTCGACTCCAACGAGTAAAGTAATCTCGACTATGAAAGCCCTACGGCGCGCGGGATACCTTATTACCAGGAATACCGGTAAAAAAAACTAGTCAAAGGCTGTTTTATTTTTATTTTAAAGAAAGTATTTAACCAAAGTCTAAAAAAATATATACGACGAATCAATAACCTCCTTTTTTTGAAGTCGGTTAAAAAGAATAATAAACGCGTCAAAGTTCAGATATGCGAGCAAAGTCGGATATTTCGTTAGTATTAATATCCAATGGCATGGTCCCCCTGCGACATGATACAGTACAATTAACATCACATTATTTTCAACATATTGACCCCTATTACGCAGGTCATAAGAGTGATTTTAAGCTAATCGTGCTTGCGTCTGTACAACGATCCCTGCTTACGTTTGATAAGCTGTTTCCTCTTGTTATTGTATTTACAAACAAGTTCAAACAAGAAATAATTTAAAAAGGAATACGTAGCAACACCTTGAATAATAACACTTTAAAAATATACTTTTCACCTCAAACGCTCTGGAAAGGAGGTTTTGTCAATCAGTTTAGGCGTAGAAAATCGCTTTTTGAGGCCTAGCGCGGCAAAGTACTTTTTTAATTGAACACCAAAAAAAACTTTTAGTGTTTTTTGCTTTTTAGTGTTTTGAAGTCGGTTTTAATTTTTTTTATAAAAAGTTTTTATTTTACAGTTTTTAAAGGAAGATAATATCATGTCCAAGTAACAAATATGAAATGAAATATATAAAAATGCTCAAAACATAAAAAGTAATGGGTCAAACTAAACCAGATTTTTATGGGACCAATTGGCAACTATTCTGCATCGAACAAAAAAAGAATCACGGAAATCGGTTCAAAAATCTCGGCGTAATACATACATAAATACACATACATAAAAAAAAAATATACCAACCGAATTGAGAACCTCCTCCTTTTTTGAAGTCGGTTAAAAATATGTCATAATGCGTTCCGAATCGCGCTATTGACTTTTTTGTTATATTTGATTCTTATTTTAAATAACTTTAAATTTATTATAATACTCTGTTTTGGTTTTATTATATTATTTTAGTTCATTGAATCATAAAAACAATAACAATAAGATTAAACTATTTGTTATAAGATTTTTATATTAGGCTGGGTGAGATTTCACAATCTATAATTGGATTTCGGACCATGACATAAATCTTTATTTTTAAATTGTCTTTGTCTTGTACCTCATGTCAGTGTCAACTTTTACATTTATTTATTTTAATCGTTTTTATTCTTATTATTTTAGTCTCTTTCTTTGAATTAATACTCCCTTTTTTATTATTTTAGTTTTTTATATCATTAAAACAACGAGAATAGGGTATATTTAAATTAAACTTTATGTTTAAAGATTTTTTACCGGAAGTTGACCGCGGAAACAACCATAAATGTTCCTCGCTGTTTGAGGTGAAAAATTGTGTGTTGCGCTCAGAAGAAAAGTTTTTAGCGTCTTGTACCTTTGAAATCCTCGCTTCGCTCAGGATTCAATCTTTCAAAAACACGCTCGTCGAGAACTCATACAAATCTATCAAGACGCGCATGCCACCGCGCGCACCGCCCGCACCGCCCGCTCCGGCCGCTGGCGTCCAGGACGCAACCTTAGCCTTCATCATACCTGATGTTAAGTATTGATAAGACTGAAGATGGAAGCGAGCCTCTCCCGGAATCCTCAGTCTCTGAGGAACTGGCTATCTTATCTCTAACTGCCGAAACACAACAATGCTGAAAACACTGTTGTTATGGCGTAGGACTTAGATAAGATGGTGGTAGCTAGCCAGGCGGACTTGCAACAAGTCCTACCACCAACCAGACATAAGAGGTACATCAGTATTTATTCGTTTGGTTGGTGGCAGGATTTGTTCTAAGTCCACCTGGCAGCTACCACCCACTTATCAGAATGTATCGCTATGATCACATTGCACATATCACATTGTTTTCAGCATTCTTCTTCATATCGAGTGGGGATTAGTGGCCACCTCTGGTGTCAGTGTTTATCAAGCCGCCTATAGGTCCTCTGACTTGGCTTAACGACTGTAATCAAATGAAAACAGCCGGGACCGACGGTTTAACGTACCCTCCGAAGCACGGAAGCGCTCATTTGTAATGCCACTTTACGGTCACCCATCCGACAAGTGACCGGGCCGAACTTTGCTTAATTGACTTTCGCCCAATTTCGATCCTCTCCTTCCTCTCTAAAGTCCTCGAAAAGCTTGTTCATCGTCAGCTCCTTTATCCTTTTCAGTCTGGCTTTCGTAAAGGCCACAGCACCTCTACAGCCCTTGTGAACATAACGGATGACATACGCCGGGCGATGGAGGATCGTCAGCTTACGGTAATGACACTACTCGATTTCAGTAATGCCTTCAACTCCGTTGTCTTCGATATCCTCCTTGAAGTTTTACGTTCTCTGAACATATTTCCAACTGCAATTGATTGGTTTCAAAGTTACCTGCTTGGGCGACGGCAGCGTATCCGCGCTGGATTTTCTTTCTCCGAGTGGTGCAATATTGCTGCCGGTGTTCTTTAGGGTGGCGTCTTATCTCCTCTACTTCTTTCAATATTTCTAAATTCTATGACTGAATCACTTTCTAGTTCCTATCACCTCTACGCCGACGATTTGCAGATCTACACTCACGCACCGTTATCTGAGGTTTCACAAGCTATCACTGCCACTTACTTAGATCTAGCCCAAATAAATTCCTGTAGTAAGTCCTTTGGTCTTACTCTTAATCCATCCAAGACTTGTATTATTATTGGTAGTCCTCATTTCGTTACGAGAATCGTTTTTGAACTACTGTCTTGTTTTGTGTCTCCTTTGTATTGTATTTCTCTGTTACTATGTGCAATAAAGTTTATTTTATGTATTTATTTATTTATCGAATACGATCAGTCTGTCAAGCGCGGCCATGAGCGCTTCCAACATTGTTACTACACGACCAAGACAATTAGGCGCATGACAGGAATGCGATTTTGCACTTTTGGCACCTGCAGCCCACTTCTATCACCGTACTTCTCTTTCTTATTATTTGATTAATTAACACGACAGTGATTAAGATTGATTTCCGCTTCTTGATATTTTGGTTTTTACTTTTTTTTTTAGTTTTTGCATGCGCCTAATGGCCTGCGCAGACGACGGACATTGAAGGACTTTTTGTCCGCGACACGACCTTATTACTAAGAACATAAAGTTGAATATATAACGAGGACTATCGCGTACTTTTCATGGATATACGCGATCTAAGTTGAATCTTATTTGGTTAACAATAAAGACGTGTCGCGGACAAAAAGTCCTCCGTTATCCGTCGCCGTCGGCTGCGCTAGCTCTAATTGTCTTGGTCAGATAGTTTGTTGTTTTACGCTATTTAGAGTTGCGAGCGTCTCAACGGCGAGGATTATATTATGCGATGAACGATTCACCACAGCCATAGGGTATAATGAAAGCTAAGTGTTTCCCCATTGTAGATAAGCTAAATAAAAGTAAAATTATTGTTGACTAGAGGCCGGGCGCGGTTTCACCTGCGAGGTTCCCGTTCCCGTGGGAATTTTGGGATCATTTATAGCCTATGTTACTACTTGGGGTCTAAGGATTCTCTATACTAATTTTCGTCAAAATCGGTCCAGTAGTTTTTGAGTTTATTCGTTACATACAAAAATACAAATCTTTCCTCTTTATAATATTATTATTATAAATATAGTATATATAGTATAGATAGTATAGATGATATACCTATAATATAACGTAACAAGTGTTGTGCATATTGGTTTGGTATTTAATAAAATTGATAGCTATGCCATCTGTTAACTTTTTGCGGTACTAAAGTAAGAGCAATGACCCTGTTTCCTGGTGCAAAGTTAATCGCACGACTAGAGATGGGCAAAGCACCCGATTTTGACCCGACTGCTGGGTTTAAACCCAGTTAACGCCCATAGACCATTTTGTTGAACTAAATAAAATCTTTAAATATAAGAGATGTTTCGGCCTTTGAATGTTTTTGTGTATTGATTTAACAAGAGCTTGTTTCTATGGCAAAGTCAAATTTGAAATATCAATTGAAATAAAAAAAACCTAAAAAGTTTCTATAACACACAATGTGGGTTTTTATTGGGTTTAAATACAGTAGTCGGGTTTAAAGCCAGTCCTTTGCCCATCTCTACGCACGACTAGCGACAGACCACTTCGTACCAGAAACCTTCACTAGATGGCAGTCAAGTGGTAAGAACAAAACGGTCAAACTGTTTGACTCAAACATTATGTGTTCGGTGAATTTTAAGCTGTTTGGTAAGTTCGTCAGCTGTCAAAATGAAACGATATCGACGAACGATGCCGACGGCGACGACTTACGCCGTAGGGAAACTTTTCACAGTATATTTGATAAAAATTAAGCAATTTGATGATGTTTCAACATTATTATTATGATTAAAATAAAATCCAGTTCTAAATGGAAGTTTGATTGTGATTGCAAACAATGGAATATTACTAAAGATTAAAACCATTTTTCTGGATATTTAGATCTGTGACTACTTATAAGTTTATTTTGCTATTTCAGAATGTTTACTGTATTGATAGTATTTAATTATAACATTTATTTATGAATTAATTTATTTCATACCACACCACATTTTAACAAACTTAAATTCTTGTCTCATAATAATTTGATAATCATACACAATAACCGTCAATTTGAAAGACGAAAACTTAGTTTAATAATTACCTACTAGGTATAACTACAGACAAATTACCCCCGTCCTTCAAATTTCATTCATTAGCTAAATACCTACAGTCCATTTGTTAATATATTTGACTAATTAGATAATTATGGTAAATTTCAAATAGAAAAATATTGGAAATAATTAGCACAGCCACAAGTGAATTCTCAGACGGGAATCGAACCCGCGACCTTTGGAAATCCGGTCCAATGCTCTAACCGCTAAGCTACCGAGGCTTGCGAACCACCGTCGAAATTCTCCAATACTTTTATATTTTTAACCGACTTCAAAAAAAGAGGAGGTTCTCAATTCGACGGTATTTTTATTTTTATTTTTGTTTATGTATGTTCTACCATAACTTCGCCAGTTGTTAAAAGATTTTTATAATTCTTTTTTTATCTGAAAGAAAATGGTTTATGTGTGGTCCCATATAATTTTTACGAAGATCTGGCTAGTAGTTTTTTCATAATCTTGAAAAATATCAATCACCTTTTGGCAAGTAGTTGTTTACCTAGATGACATTGTTGTGTATGGGCTGATTTTTAGTGTAAGTAACGGCACATGATGTAACTAAAAAATCTGAAATAAAAACATTTTATAAAAAAAAAATTCAAACCGACTTCAAAAAGTAAAAAATAAAACTTTTGGAGTCGGTGCTAGCTAGCTAAGGCCAAAAAAATATATAGTTAATAGAAGTGCAATGTAGAATGCCCTGGCTGGCACCGACTCCAAAAGTTTTATTTTTTACTTTTTGAAGTCGGTTTGATTTTTTTTTTATAAAATGTTTTTATTAATACGCTGTAGCGTTGTCACATCAATGCTAGGAATATCCTTGCATTCGAAAGAAACATCTTTTCAGGTGTTTAACGATCGATTAAGATGCTACTGCCAATAATTTATGATTTTGTAATTTTTGCATTTTTCAATGCTATTTTTATACATATGGTAAATTTTAAATAGAAAAATATTGGAAAAAATTAACTTGGCCATAAGTGAATTCTCAGACGGGAATCGAACCCGCGACCTTTGGAAATCCGGTCCAATGCTCTAACCGCTGAGCTACCGAGACTTGCGAACCACCGTCGATTCCCGTCTGAGAATTCACTTGTGGCCAAGTTAATTTTTTCCAATTTTTTCTAAACCTCTCAGTTTTGAAATATCTTCCATTATTCTCTGGACACAGGTGTCCTGCTGGCAAATCACGAAATTAAAGGATTAACAAATAAATTATGCCGATTGCCCAAAATCTATTTCAATAATAAAAATGAGTATTTTTATGACATGACAAAACGCCCGAGGAATATGAGTAATTTTAACAAAATGACTGAAGGATTATTCCAAATAGCGTGATCAAACTTCAAACAAACTATGTATTTCGCTTTAATATATCAATTTTTACATCTTATGTTTTGGCGCGCGCTGTTCATTGAAATAAAACAACTTTTACGGATATCAAACGCGCTATATTTCACTAACTAAGTTGTATTGTCCGTATTTTTAGGGTTTTAGGGACTTTTTTGATTTTCCCGACGTTTCGGCACCTTTTCAGCTGCCGTGACCGCGTTTGATATCCGTAAAAGTTGTTTTAATTCATATATTTTTTTTATTTAGTTCAATTCAATTCAATTCAAATTTATTTGCATTCCAAAATGTTACAAAGGTGGTAGGTATATAATTTTATTACATTATATTGGACACAATTGTGGACCCTGTTTGGCACAGCAAAAATAGAAGAGAGTATGGCGCTTAAAGATAAAGTTTTTTTTTTAAGTGATAAGTTAGTTAATAATATATTTAAATTGTATTATTATTTTGTATTATTGCACTGTTTTTGCTTTTTCAAATTTAAGTACTCACCTAATCTCTGTCTATTAAATTATAAATAATATGGTTGACATGTTCCTATATTATAAATTTATTAATTTTATGTTATTATATTATATTTGTTTATTAAATAATTAAATTAAAATTTTAAATAATAATAATAATAGATACTTTGAATTTTAATTAAAGTTAAATGAAACAATATTTATTTATGGATAAGTACTTATATTTAATTCAATAAACAAAATTATTTAAAAAATCGACTTACTCACTAGTTGTTCTCAGCCGGCACAACAACTTGTGAGTCGAGTCGGTTTTTTCAATTTATCATAATTATAAGATAGCATGTATAATTTTTCTCAATCTACTTATTATAGATGATCAAACGAACTTCCAAGTGAAGTTCGATCATTATTATATGAATTCGCTTCAAAATATGCGATAAAAAAACGTCACTATTTAAATCCATTGTGACACAAAAGTCTTGGCCACAAAGGGATCTTGACAATGCCGGCGCGGCAAATCAGGGGCTTCCCCCAGCTGTCACTGAAACAGGGTTTCAGCATTTCAGCTGGCAGTTCGAGCGTTCCACTGAATTTACTGAACCGACGAAATCTCATGTTTTAAGTTGTCAACGGGAAGGAATAACGTTTAGAAAATGTAACATTGTTAGTTAAACTTTCTTATAAAGGTTTGTATTAATACTAGCGGATCATCGAGGTTTTACCCGCGTGGTGCCCGTTCCCGTGGGAGTATCGGGATAAAATATAGCCTATGTTACTCGGGAGAAATGTAGCTTTCTAATGGTATAAGAATTTTCTAAATTGGTCCAGTAGTTCCTGAGTTTAGCGCGTTCAAACAAACAAACTCTTCAGCTTTATAATATTATAATAAAAAGTATAGTGGATTATAAAGAGGAAATATTTAATTCTTTGTTTGTTTGCATTGAATAGGCACCGAAACTACTGAACGGATTTGGGTGAAATTTGGTACGTAGATAGTAGATAGCCTGGTTATGAACATAGGATACTTTTTATACCGATATTCCCACGGGAACGAAAACCACGCGGGTGAAATCGCGAGCGGCCGCTAGTATTGTATAAAAGTCTGGTTTATGGTCACAGGACAATTTGGGAAAACAGACGAAGTCATCCCGAAGGCTCGTCGCAAATAAGTACGTCGCAATTGTTTTCAAAGTAATGTTCTTTAAATGGGGTATGTGGTTGAAATACGAAAGACGTCTATCAAAAAACATTTGAGGATTAAAAAGATAAATCGGTTGTTTGTAGCCTTTTCGACGTGTGTTTCGACGACACCCTAAGTCTAACACCTAACTATATTATTATAATTAATATTGTTAATTTTAAATACAATATTACACAGATCATGCAATATTATAAATGCGAAAGTGTGTTTGTTTGTCCTTCCTTCACGCCATTAATAAGCAACCAATCGACTTGATTTTTGGCAAAGATGTAAGTTGAAAGAACAGAAAGTAACACAGGATACTTTTTATTCCGATATTCCTACGGGAACGGGAAGCACGCCGGTGAAACCGCTCGTTGAAGCTAGTTGACTATATTTTGAAAAAGGTAAAACAAAAAAAAAACTCATTCAAATCGACTCGAACCCGCACTCAAATTCAGATTTTTGGAAGTTCATCATTATTAGCATAAACAATTCTACTGCAATCGAAAAGTTCTTATTCTTAAAAAAGTTCATTTGATATTTTTTCAAAGGAAAATTCAAACGAACTTGTTTCACCCCAACCAATGAAACAACTCACGATCTTCTTTTATTTCGCTTACCAATATTAAAAACATATTGGTTACATAGTGGGAACGCTGTTCAGACTGTTTAAAATCAACCTTTATTTATAGAATTCAATAAGGTTCAAAACGTATCAGCCTCTTAGGTATATTTGTGGTACCTACCCAAAGGATAATGCGATTGAGATAAATGCATTTTGGGTAGTCTTTCAGTATATGAGCTTTCTTACCATTGTATTCGAATAAAAATGACCTCCCGTGAATGTAGGAAAATACATCAATGAGAGAATTATCCTCGCATTCGAAAGAAATATTTTTACAAATGTTTGACTATCGATTAAGATGAAACAGCCATCTAAATATAACTTTTTAATTTTGCATTTTAGGGTGCTTGTACACGGTGCATGTAGCTGGAGCAAGTAAAGATGCGGGTTACACGCGTGAGTAATATGCGCAAGCTATTTGTTCGATTTACTCGCTTTGTACTTATACATGGTGCATATAACTGGAGCAAGTAAAGACACAGGCTACTTGCGCAAGTAGTCGTGGTCAAGAGCTACATATGCATGCTATTCGCACGGTAGCTTTATGAGTTGAATCGCGTCAAAATGTCTCGACGAACGAAAATTCTAGTAAAATCATTTGTTAAAAATGTAATATTACCAGAATTATTAAATATGCTAGAAGACGAATTAATACAATTACGAAGCAAAAAGCTATGGATGCGTAACTGGATAGCACGAAGAAATGAAAGTTTAAATGTATTGGAAGAAATTAGAACTGAAGATCAGAAGGAATTTAAAACTAGCTTTCGAATGTAAAAACAATTAAATTAAACCGCTTCCTATCGGCCTGTAGCGTCGCGCTTGCGCACGTCTGAACCTGCTCAAGTGACATGCGCGAGTGACCCGCGCGCGTCGCAGAGCACGCGGATTAGTTGCGCGGGTGGCTCGCTTTGGTACTAGTCACTAGACCCGCACATGTTTTTTACGATGTATGTTTACGATGCATATAACCCGCGCAAGTGCCTCAACACCTGCACCGTGTACAAGCACCCTTACATTGCTCTTTTTATGTGATAATGATAACTAGTGGTTGAAAATGAAACGAAGAGTAGACTGTAAAATCTGTACTGGTTAATCAGACTGAAAATAGGTACAAGATAATATGCCCGACAATAAGTGCGAACGGTGACGTATATTCTAGTACGCGCGCGGAAGCGATAGTGACGTCGTCGTCGGTCCTCGTCGTCCGTCGTTCTTCTCCGTCATGCTCCCTCCTTGATGGGCACGGAACCGGTCGCCGCTATGCTGTGGCCGACAGCAGCCTCGTCTTCACCAAATGGCATACAATATGAACTGTCAAATGAATGCCAAGAAAGGCTGTACGCAATCGCCTAGCTGATTAAAGATTCGAGAGCTTTTTTTTTTTTTTTTTCGGCGGTAGGCGTGTAATAAGTTGTTGTGTTCTGATCTCTATATTTATTGAAATAATTATAAAAATACTTAAATTTAAATTAAAAACTATATAATTGTTAGTAGGTTAAAATTGAGGATCCTGGATCAGAAGAGATCCAGGACCCTCATTTTTTCCATCGAAACAACACTATTCAACCATTACTTAACATCTTTACATAATAATGCAAGATGTAGACTCATTTTCAACGACACCTGCCTTATTTTTGCGTATGTGTGTCGCAGTAAGCTAAGAAGTCGACCGACCAGCACACACGTAACGGAAGTGTCTGCTTGGAACCGAACCGTGATTTGTTAATAAGTTATCTACGAGTATCACATGACAATCAGGAATGCACTACTGTTATTGATGCAAGTAATTACTTGTAATTTATTAATAGAACAACAAAGAAAAATAAGTTTGTGAAGCAAAGGATTGTCTTTTTTCAGGAAGGTGGTAGGTAAATAAAACTATTAGTAATATGTTTTATATGTATTTTTTATTTAAAATTCTTACACAAGTATTACATAGGTACCTACTTATAAAAAATTCTTATAAGTGCTACTACTCGTACCATGTACCTACCTATATTAAATGTTTACCCATGGGGTTATATCTAGTAAGTAAGAATAAAAGGAGAAATCATTGTTATTAAAATAATAACATTATTATTTAATTCATATACTTAAAGACGTTAAAACATTATTTTCTCTACACCATTTATCCAAAAAAAATACATTTTTTAGAGCACATATTTTATCATGATGAATACAACTCACGATATTCGATGAAGTATATTTTTCATACAGTGTTAAAAAACTAGGACAATGAATATCTTCTAAATTAAACAAGTTATCGTTTTTAAACATCTCCTTGATCCACAACATTTTTTCATAACCTTTAGTCAAAATACAACACTTTTTGTTTAAGTAGTAGTTTATACAGTCTTTATAATTAGAATATGGAACGACTCCTTCATTCCAATATATTCCTCTAGTTTTTTCGATACTGGCTACTTCTAATCGTTCTTTTTTTGTCAGTTCATAAAATGGGTATGGTGGTTTTATTAACAATACCAATAATCGACTTTTCCATAGAATTGCTATTTCTTTTGGAATAAACTGGTTGAGCTCGTTCTTAAATCCTTGCACATCTACTATCACATTCATGATAATGTTGTGGATAGGTTAGTGCAAAAAGGACCTTCACAATACAATTTGGAGAGACAAATGTTACATAAAAAATTGGTGTAGCCTTTTATACGGTAATTTGATTTTCACATACTAGGTACATATTATTAACGAAACAGTAATAATTAAAAATTCATACCGCATTATTATTATTATTATTATTACACCACATTTTTAGACATAACACATTTTTTAAAGCACACATTTTTTTATGGTGAACACAATTTATTTCTTTGTTTTCATTTTCATTATAATTATTGTAATCGTTATATAATTCTTTGAAGTTCGGACACCCTTTCTCACCTAATTCTATTAAATCACAATTTTGACATAACTCTTGAATCCATTTTACTTTTTCCAAACCCTTTAATAATATTTTTTTGTTTCTCAGATATGGAACCACTACCCTTCTGAATTCAAAATAATCAATGTATCCTTCACTCCAAGTGAGCCCACGATTCTTTTCCAACCATCGTATTTGTTTCTTTTCTTCATTTGATAGTGTTTTAAAAGCATAGGGTGGCTTAATGAGAAAAGTTTGCGTGTGCTCCTTATGCGCTATTGCTAGCTCTTTAACAATAAACTTATTTTCAAAATCTTTAAATCCTTGCAAGTCTACAATTATAGTATCCATATTCATGATATTTTCTTAACAATGCTGGTTAGTGGTTTGTATTCGAATATGCAATCGTTTAGTATGAGACAATATGCGGTGGTCTGATCAGGGATTTCTATATCTGATTCGATTTCAACTCGCACATCTATAGACCCCTTAAGTGTTTCGTGCTGACGAGAACAGTCAATCACAAATAAAGGAGCAACGTCTCTGAATTCTTTCAAACTCATCAACGGTTCTGCTCGACGCCCATAGTAAGACTGCTGAAATCTTACGTACTGTTCATATATTAATGAAAACTTTTGTTCCGAAAAACTAACATTCAGCCCTTCATAGGGGTAATACGATGAATTCAAAAAAACTCTTACATCGCGTACATTGCAATGGTCAAACTCTGCCATTGATCTTTCAGCATTATTTTTACGGTTGGTTTGTAAACCAAGAACAACATATCGTGGTTTCTCAATTTGTGTTGATGTCTTTATCGACCAAGTATGTTTACGTGTTTTAGGGAGTAATGGATATTCATACAAATCCCAATTACGGAACGCTAGTGTTATTGCCCGATCCTTTTCTAATTGCTTTAATAAATTAATTCTTTCACGATCTGATACTTTAATATGCGGAACTCGCCAAATGATTTTACTTAACGTTATATCCTCCACTGATTCCCCTGCTTTCAATTTTAAGGCATTGAGATTAGTATTATTTCTCAATAGCACTAACTCATGTTTACAGTTAATGATGATTTTTTCATAATCTTCTGCAAAACCTAATACTTTATTCAATGGTATTGAAACGGAAAACACTCCGCCATTGTCATTTGTAGTACCAGTAATCGACCATCCCCAATTTTTTGCGCTTTTGGATTCATGTTCATTCAATGATAGCAAAGACTTGATAGTAGTAGTGATGCCTGCATTCTTAATTTTATCTATTTCTACACCATTTAGTTCATACCGAATGTCTTGAAACAAGAATAACGCAGGGTTATTTACAAAATCCACACTTGGTACTTTCTCCTTAATAGTAGCGGTGCTCTTAAACACATTTACTGTACCCTCTATATACAATGTGCTGAGTGATGGTAGCAAATACAAATTTTGTTGATTAATAGGTATGCGTATTTCGTCATTCTTGTTGAAACTTGTCACGTATGGTTTGTATGAATGATATTCGAAACTTTCAACGCTGTTATCGTAAGATGCTGGCTGAGTTATATTTAAAATATTCATTTTAATAAACCTACCAGCTTCAGAAATTCCTTATTACTTTTAGTAAGTTTCTTTTTTAGCTGAAACGGTGTTCGTTTACTAACTGATCTTTGAGAACTGACTTGAATACAAGACGGAGAGGGGTTTTTATTGAAATTTAACATTTTTTTCTGAAATGTAAATATAGCTGTACTTCTTCACCACGTAAATTGATTTTCTTATTTTCACTGTCTAATAACCTTATGTTAATAGTATTTATTGAACTTTGGTTAACTGGAAAATAGGTTATATTTTTAGGTATATCAATTATTCGATAACCAGGTGGTACACTTAACACAAATTCGTGAATTATATGACTTCTTCTTCCATTCACGAATGATCCACTAACCACATCACATTCAATGCGTATGATGGGTGTTGATAAAATGCTAACAGGATACCGTGACTCAGTACTTATATTAGCTTTTACTGTTTCCATACCAAAGCCAAAAAAAATTCCGAGTGAATCACTTTTGTTGAAGTGAACATCTTCAGAACAGAAAATACGAGTTTTCAGAGTATTATTGTTGCAAGTCATTTTCAATGTAGTATTAATGACATTATTCTTTATAAAATCACTAATATCTTGAAACTCATATGATCCTTCCGGTATTTTGATAACTTTGTCCTTACCATAGTAAAACTTATTGTTTTTTTCGTCTATATTTGGAATAGAGTTAAAAGTAGAAAAATATAAAAGTCCGCACTCATACTCTCCACATAATTCTAAAGTTGGTGAGTAGTTTGTTGTCAAAGATGCTCCTCTTCCAGTTATCGATACGGTGAAAGACATATTTATACTAACTTCGATTTCTAATGTTTTCTTTATATAAATGTTTTTTCCAATAGTCTCTTAAAAATGTTAAACAAAGATGACCACAATTAATAGTGCCAAATGTTTGATGCGGTATGTAATTATAGGTTATAGACATGTGTTGCAAATATTTTATTAATTCTAAAGGTGGTTTTAAGTTACCGAAACTATCAAAATATTCACAGTAATCATTTCGTTTAACGTAGGCTACCCAATGAGTTCCAGGATTATCAGAACTATCCAAATTTAGAATAGCACACTCTATTTTCCTAGGTTTCGATGGTAATGTGTCTCTCATAAAAACACCTCGAAAATAAGGAATGTATTTTGCATGTTCAACTATATCTACATTAGTGAGTGCTCTTCTGGGTAGCCGCTTAATTAGTTTTTTGAAGTATACAACCCAGCTCCTTTTTTATGAGCCTTTACATACACGCCTTTTCCTAGAGCAATAGCTTCCATAATCTTATTATGTCTTTGGGATTCTTTAAGATTTTTTTCAGCAGCCTTGTAATCATTAACTGCTTTGGCAATACCTGCAGCACCTCCAGCTAATGCACCCAAAGCTGATAATCCAGCAAAGATCGGAATGAGTGGTAGCACCCCACCGCTTTTTGGAATAGGAATAAAGCGTGGTATACGTATTCCTTTCTTATCACCGAACAGTTTTCTCGCAGCAACATATGCACACTTTATAGCTGCATGATTGTTCTTAGATTTTATTTTTTTTATTTGAGATTGTATTTTTTTCACTTTTGTCATAAAAGAACCCATTCCTGCACCAGCTTTAAGTTTTGCTTTCATTGATTTTTTTACTATCCATGAAGCGGCTTTCTCTCCCAGTCCAGCATCTTTCGCTTTTAATCTTTTTTTAGCCATATTCAAAAGTTCTAAATCCGCCTTATGTCGAACGCTCAAATCACTATTGTTATAAGCAATATCGTGGTACATACAAGCTTCATCCAATTTGTTTATACCTCGATCACCCCTCTGCAGTCGTTTTGTCAATTTTGTTCCAGGACCGCAGAATTGATATCCGGGTAAGTGTAACTCAAACGGTATATTATTTATTAGGTCGTTAACAATGCCGCTTCCTTCCTTCATCGATGCAAATGAACTGAATGTGTTAATAAAGACGCTTTATTTATATTATAACACCAATGCAGTTTTGTCAATCCAACTGTTCTCGTCAGCACTAAGACCTAACCATTTTACATAAAGTTTATTTCCTTTTCTTTTAATAACTTTCTCAATTAGAAATATGTTCGGAAACTTTGTTTTCTGTAATTCGTATTCGTAAAAAGAACCTAAAATCTTCTGTTTATGTTTATCTTCTAAGTGGTAAGTTGGCGGGTTTGTGTGATTGACTTTAATCACATTAAATATTTCCGTCGACCAATTAGATGTATAACCTTTGTAAAAATCCCCTTTATGTTTACTTATACGAACGTGATCACCAACTTGAAACTTAGATTTTTTGCCAGTTTTGTTACTTTGAGATTTGATAATGTTTGATCTGGCCTCCATCTCATTTGTTTTATTTACATCGAAGGGCTTAAATTTTGTTATTCGGTGTCTAGTATTATTATAGCAATGGACGACGTCTTCCAAATTTTTTTTTACCCATTTATATTGACCGTGTAGGCTAAACAATTTAAAAAGGTCACTTTTTAATGTTCTGATTACTCGTTCTACAATGGACGCCTTCTTTACCGAGTAGGTAGAATAATGGTTAATATGATAGTTATTCATTAGTTGTTTAAAAGTGTCGTTATAAAACTCTTTACCAAAATCAGTTTGTAAATTTTCAGGCTTTCGAGATGAACTTAGTAATATATTTTGCATTGAATGTGTAACACATTTTTTCTCCTTCGATTTTAAAGGACTAACCCATACAAACTTTGATAAAGCATCAATAACTACTAAAATGTATTTATACCCTTTGTTGAAATGTGAGTACTTTTGAAAGTCCATTAAGTCAGCTTGCCACAAATCATCTATTCCTTTTATGATTGTGCATCGGCGAGGAAAATTTCTCCTTGCTGATCTATGGAGTTCGTCGACTACGTCTCTTTTGCTCATTTTTTAAACTTTGTATGATTCAATCAAATTATCAATTTCAGATTTTGAATAAAATAAAGTACTTAAACGTTCACTAGTTAGTTTTTCCAAGTTATTGAGGTAAATTTTAACTTCACTATTATTTTTTTTCATTTCATGTCTCAATTGCTGAACAGCTTCATCCACATATGCTTTATTTACAGCTTCATCGTCATTCTCAGGAGATGATACACCTTTTAATTTTGATGATTTTAAGTCGTAGTCACCTGTTTCCGACTTAACTAAAGTATTGTCTAAGGTATCAATGTATTCTGATAATCGTAAACGTTTATGAACGTGATTACCAAATTTATCTATATTCATTGCAGTGTTTGTCTGATCTTTACTGTAAGTCAACTGTTCATTTTTAACGCTGCATGTTACTTATATTTCTTAATGATGCCAGCTTCGTATAGTTCTTCGATGATTGCGATAATTTCATTATCTAATCCTGTGTTTCCAGCATCTCGTGATGCATATAATAGTTTTAACCGTTCTACTAACTCATTTGGATCATCCCAATAAATATAGTCCGTATTCTTTTTAACCTTTTTTAAAATTTCGATGCCTTTTCCGTGCGGAAGATTCTCCGAACTAGTAGTAATAGTTCTAGAAAATTTAAACATTGGTTTTATTATATTCATATATTTAAATCCCTTGTTGCTGTTGATTGGTTTGGATGGATCATAACTACGCTTGTGTGCGTTGGTATCAATGAGAAGGTATTTATAATTATGCATATCCTCATCTGTGATTAAATCTAGATTAGGTTTCTTTTTGTACAACAATTCTTTTAAACCAACTGTTTTCTCAAAATATTTATTTCCTATTTTCAGAATCCTGCCATCATCGTTAACGCGAGTTTTACCAAGCATAAGTTTCCCCCGTTCATTTCTTATTCCAAATGGGATGTTAGTCATTACTTCAGATGATGTTGACCATGATAATGATGGATTTGAAACGTTTGGTGATGATTGGAGGGATTTAAATGAGCCATCACTAACATTGTGGTTTTCAGAAGGTGATATAGTTAAGGTTTTATCATAGGGTTTTTCATTTTTAGCATCGTCGTCTTCTTCTTCTTCTTCTTCTTCTTCTTCACAAACAGATTCATCAAAATCTTCAATAGATGAATTCGATGTTACACTTTCATTATTTTTAGTCTTTTTAATTATTGGTTTGTGTTCCAAATTTTCCGTTGGACTCTTTTTATCATTTTTATTTGCTAACAGGTTTAGAGGCTTAATTATGGGTTTAAATATTGTTTCTAAGACCACATTATTTGTATTTTTTGCATCCTTTAACATTTCAACCTTCCTCTTAACAGCTGCTGCAGATTTTACAATTTGTTTTTTAAGGTGTTTTTCCATTTTATAAATTATAGCACTCAGTTCTATATCACAAATGAAAGTGATTCATCAATGATATAGCAATCTCTTATGTATTTTAATCTACAACTATAAATGTGTCAAATTCCATTCTGTAACAGCCTTTATTACGTTCACAATCCTTATTAATAACAAGATATCTAAAAGGTTTATTCCAAACAACTGAGCACATATCACGGAATTGTCGCCATGACATGTCAGACCCTACATGCTCATCATAAACGTGTCTTAGATTGATATCATCTTGTTTAAATAATATTATTAGATTTGAATTGTCTCTGACAAGTTGTTTGGGTATTTTTGTATATGTTTGATTTATATAAAAACAATCGATATTCTTGTGGCGACCCATAGCAAAATAATCTCGGATGCTACTTTGATTTTCACAGGCAACATCATCGAATATAATTATTGAATCGGGTAAGGCTTCGTGTGGACTTAAAATGTCACTGTTGTGATCGAATTTGTTATAGGAAATTGTAGGGACTATATTTAATACATTTTCTAAATATATGTATTTAGGTTGGTATAAAGACTTTGAATACACATAAACATTACTAAAACGTGGACCATCCTGATGTAATAATAAACTAATAACTAAGTTAGTCTTCCCACAATTTGATGGACCACAAACAAGACAACGTATACTATTTGGTAATAAATTGCCATGACGCTTCCATTCACTTAATGGGGTAAGATAGATGCGCTCTAGTTTTAAACTCTGTTTTTGTTTTAAAAATTTCATATCTGGTTATTTTAATTTGACTGTTTTGTTTCAAGGCTATCAATAAAATGATTTTCAAACATTGCACATACAATATTTAAATGAATTACCTATTGAATCGTACTAGTCAGCATCAGGTACTTTAGCAATAAATACAATACTAAAGCAGTGCTTTTATTTCAGCGTAGGTAATTATGTTATGGGACATTTTAAATAATAAATTATTTTAGTTACATACTGTTATATATTTTCAATAAAACATATTTCATTTATACATTTTATCGTTATCAACTATTTATTATTAATACTTAAATGAATCCATATTAAAATTAGAAAATTACTTAAGTACTATAATTCGATAGATAGGTAGGTACAAAATAATTTTAATTTGATTTTAAACATTGGTATACTCGTATATAACTTAAAAGCTATCTGTATTCCATAAAAACTTTTTTAATAGAACAAATATTTTTACAACATATTATATAATATACACAATTTTTTAATTATACTTACATCATAATAAATTAATTTTTATTTTATTCTAAGCCCCACTCATTGGCTTACAGATTTTGAAAATCAGAACTATAGTGACCCCAAGGCAGTGTCTCTATTTGATTTGAAAGGATTTGCCTTTTATCATCACATCTGTTTAATACAAGTTTATTTACTTGTTGAGTATACAGAGTATGTTTAATTGATTTAATCATACTCATTTTACATGTAAAATTAGTATTATTATACAAGGTTTTAGCATACTGTGACATTTTTAATTTACATGTCACTGATTTACATATTCCTTTAGCTTTCATTATTTTTGTTTTCATCGATGATAAAGCATAAAGTTTTGCTCTTAACCCGATAAACTCAACTATTATATCACCACCAAGTTCATCTTTGAATAAACCGGGTATTTTAGCGTTCACCTTAGACATTTCATACGGATTCTCAGTGCAAAAGTTGCTCGTATCAAAGTTATTTATATCATCTTTGATGTCTCTATAAATATCTTCAGTATGCACTAAATAAAGAAGACTATCCGTATCTGTATAACAAAGTTTAATATTTTCACCATATTTTCTTTTCATAAAATCGTAATGAAAATTGTACAAATGCTGTTTAGCGTATTCTAATACCGTGAAGCCAATATAAATCGGTCTATCAAGACATATTTTTTCACGGTTTAGTTGTATAGCTATAAAGTTTTCGTTGAATACTGTTATACTTTTTAAATTCGGACGTGTAATTAATTTTTCAGCGCCCAAATGTTTATTCGTTTTATTACAATGTTCATTCCAATTTGTTACTAACTTAACATCAACTTGTTTACGTTTGTTTTCTATAGTCTTCCCAAATATTGCATTATTTAATAGTTTAAAAAAATCTTTCTGAAATGAAGTAGTTGAAGCTTGACGTAATCGTGTGTTTAAATCAATATATTTTTGTAAAAAGTTATCCTGACGGAAACTTAAAATGCGATGTATTTTAAGTAAAATTAGTCCATGTTTAATGCATTCTTTTAAATGAACATAGTGAATTACATAGTTGTATTTGTTGTACAGATTAGCAATCAACTTTGATGTTTTTCCTCCTGGTGGAATAAGTTTTTCCGGAGCGAAAGGTAAATCACTATGCAAATCATGTAAACTATCAGGATAGGCTAAGTCAACTTCTAAAATATACCCGTAATCAGCATCATCCGATATGCTCATTACATCGAAACATTTAATTTCATCCATTGACATTAACCTGAACTCTGAAAGAGGCATTTTTTTCGTCATAGCATGACCATAAAGATTGTTACAATCAAGATATATTAAATATTGTGACTGTCTCGAGTCATCAAATGCCGGTAAGTACTTATTATTGGCTACAGCATGTCGATATGAACATTGTGCCAAGCCTCCGCGTACACCCTTTTCAAGCATTTGATATATTTCTGAATCACTAATTAACTCGAGTTGGACACCTGTATAGAGCAACATTGCATCCCAACTTAAGCTTGGTGCGGTAATATAATACGCACAATCCAGATTATAAAATATTAAACATAACATTCGGAACTTTTCAAAAATATCACACAATAATAACACATCACATTTCAAATATAAGTCTGTGTATTCACCGAGTGAATGAATATTGAAATATTTCCAAATAGTTTTCGCATGGTTATACTCTTCATCGGATATATCATTCATTTTCAAGTTATTATAAAAATGCTCTTTCGAGGGAAGTTGTGGTTCATCGTACTTTGACCACGAATCCATGTATTCATATGGATAGACACCCTTTTTTCTCAATAAAGAGCATTTAAATTCATCATTAAATTCTGAAAACAAATGTACAAAATCTTTTTCACATAAACTTTTACTTAAAGTGTCTAAGCTTGTACTTAGGAAATGGAAAGAATCAATGAACTTTATTTGAATTGGGTGATTTTTATCGTCTGATTTAATAATTTTCGTTATACTTAGATAGTTTTCTTTAGTTTTTGGTATAATCTTGATCGTACCTTCATATCTCGCCAACTCACCAATAAAAATATGTGAATCATAGCCAGACAGATTATGGAAAACGACCGGTATGAATGGACAGGTTCTATGCATTAAGTTACAATGGGAATGCACAGCTCCTCTATACTTGCCAGTAACATGATCGTGATCACGAACTTTGTCATCGAATAACAATTGTTTACAAATGTAACATTTTTTCGAGTCTTGAAAACATTTCTCTTGTTCAGTGGTTAAAGGATGCATATCCTTTTTGTCACGTAAAATAGCGTGGATTCTTTTGACTTCCAAAATTAATTTTTTGATAAACACTTCAACACAATCTTCGCCTCTATAAGATACATATTTATTTAAGGAGTCGTCATGAGAACAACATACATAATATGCAAAACATGAAGGCTTATGAATTTTATTTGTTGTTGTATTATTAGTTTGATTTTCATTATGATCTATTAATAAACATTCAAAGTCAGCATAAATAATAAAATTAATTCTTTGCTGTCTTTCATAGTGATTAAATTTAAGTACACTGTTTTTTTCTGGTAACACAGTCAACACATTAGAGCAATCATGAGAATGAAGCTTTGTTTCACATGGAAAAAATTGTAAACAGCTATCACACAAATATACTTTATTCTTGTGTAATGATACCTGCTTACGAACTAATCGTGCCAGGTCTTTTATTAAGCAGTAGTGAGCTTTATCATCACTTTCCAGATATAATAAATTAAAATGATTCTGTTTCTTTGTGTTTGTTTTATACAAAGGGCCTACTACGATGTGTTTATTTAGACCGTATATATTGATACTTATTTTAGAATTATTTTTCTCAAATAACTTTATATCACTGATCGAAGGTGGAAATGACATCCCTTCTATGTTTAAAACTCTAGAGTAATGAGGATATGAAGATGGCCTGCATACATTATTTTTGGCAGGAAACATACCCGCAACAACACTCCATAAAAAACAGCAGTTGTCAGAATTTTTTATATTTATACAGCTTTTAGAATTTCTTACACTTGGAGGTAATTCTAAATAAGTGCCACCTCTCATAGGGGTATATTTGTTAACATTGATTTCTAGATGGCTTATCGCAACAAAAGACCAACCAGACTCACAATGTTCAAATTCTGTAATTTTTTGATTAATTTTATCAATCATATTCATAAAAAAAATATTCAAGTCAGTATTTTTGTAAATAATTTCATATTTTGTATTAAATGATTTCAACTGTTGCTCATTTGTTTTATACAATATAAAATGAGCGAACAATTCAAAGTTAACTTTTATACAGACATTTTTAGCTACAGATTCATCGATCAGTTTTATCATGACTCGTTTGTTATCCTGCAGGAACGTCTCTATTTTATGGTACTCGTCTTCCTGCGAGGGGTTTAAACGATATGTCATGATTCGATTTTTAAAAGCAGTAGCAATAATGTCAATATTATTATATTCGGTCTTTAATAAACAATTAGATTTGTGTATATTACTTTTGGTATGATATCGATATTCATTTCTTGTTAATTCTGTATTACATTTTTCACAATATTTCATTTCGTCGGATGGGGCTGAAAAAAAAAGACCTTACACTTAATAATATATAATTTTATTTCTTATAGATTAAGTACAATAAAAATAGATCTATACAAAGAAATTAATTACACACTTTAAACGGTTATATGTTAATTAGTTTCATAATAATGTTCGTTAGAACTGCTTTTTATTTTGGGTGGCAGCCCTTCATAAAGACATATAATATGCAAGTACGATAATACTAATTCAAATACACTGTTATAGGTCTTTAATAATAATTGCTCACGAAAGTTGGCGGGCAGTCTTTAAAATCTTTGCGCGTTGCCGCAATTAATTGGGATAGCACACGCCAACTGTCACTATCCTCATTAATTTTATTTTTTATTGTAACGATGGCATGACGCCATCTATTCAAAGGCAGGACATGCTCTATTTCTTCGGTTTTGTATACCTTAATCTCGATATAATGAGAGCCTTTCTTGTTCTCATTGATTTGGCGAGAGTGCCCGTTCGCCAATCGTCGTGTGTAATAGTTATAAACTGGTGCTTTGGTTTTACCTTTCGGCTTGGGCGGTGGTTGTGGTTCTTCATCGCTGTCGCTTATGTCACCGAACAATTCTTGGGCGGTAGCTCTTGCACTTTGCATAGAAACAGGTCTTATCTTGGGCTTCTTTTTCGATGGACCGGCGACGGTAGCGGGGGCGGTGGTGGCAGGCGCTGCTACCCGTTTCTTCGGCTTGTCAGTTTTCTTCGCAGTTTCTTTCTCCGTTTCTGAATGACTAACATCTTCATCGGATGGAAACAGAGTGTCAGCAGTAGCGGTAACATGATGATTTGACCTGTCGAAAAATAAAAAAAAGATTTGAAATAATTACACAACAACTTCGAAGATAAAGTACTTATATTGTTTATCAATTAACTATTACTACCGTACACAGACTTTGAATAGGTACTTAAATAATTATATTTATTAATAAAATAATAAGTACTTATTCATTTAATACAACAATGACAGGTTAGGTTAGGTCCAGGCAACTATGAATACTTCGTACTGTATGGGACGCACATACAAATGCAAACATTTTCCTCTTGCAGGAATCGAACCCGCAATCGTAAGTTCAGTAGTCATATTCACCCACTAGTTGCAATGACTATAGGTACTTAGTTAAATAATATACTTGGTAGGTAGGTACTCACATTTTGTTTTATTATTAGGTTGATGATTTCTTGTAGAGTTGTTGTTGGTCCCTCAGGAGAACTGGATGTGAGGTGATCCAGGTTGGATGGGCTTAAATATTATGTTTCACACAATACTCTTCATGTAACGACACGGACGCACACTTAGAAAAAATGCTTACTTTATAATAATCCTAAAATGGATTGATGTGGATCTCAGTTTCTCAGTGCCTCGCAAGCAATATTTCGCGACATAGGTACTTTATACGGTGACTTACAAATTAATTAGATATTTTAAGTAAACAGGAAAACAAATTTATATCTAAAAAGTATAGATAAGTAAAAAGTAGAAACCTGATCGACTGATTTTTACCAAGCTATGATAATTTTATAGTACCCTAAATGTAACGTAGTGATTTGCGACCTTATTTAGGGGTTCGACTCCGTTATAAACATTAAACATAAAAAAACCACTGACTTTAGCCACCTCCAAATCCCGGGTTCGATTCCGATCGAGCCAATGTAGATTTTTTTTCTATTATTGTCTGTAGTCCGATTCTTTGTCGAGTTCAATATCCGACTTCTTACTTCCTACTAATATTATAAATGCGAAAGTTAAGATGTTTGGATGTTCGTTGCTCAATCATGTAAAAACGGCTGAACTGGTTTGGTTGAAATTTGGAACACAGTTCTCTATTGCAAATTTCATCCAGATCCGATCAGAGGGCCTAATGCGAGTTTGCAAATGTCCAAACGTTACTATCCGGTGAGAGTTACATTTTCAGACATAGCTTTTATACAATAGGAATAAGGTTGAGAATTAAACTCTATTCGCAAACTGCGGCGTAAGCGAGTTTTTGTGTGAATGAGTAACAAACTAAGTAGGATTTTAATAATTTAATAAAATGTATATTTTATTCCATTACGGAATCGAACCCGTGATCCTCAGTTTAGCAATCGGTTATGCCCATCAGTCATAGAGGGAGGTATACACCTACGTACGTTGATCGATAAAAAACAAAGCTATTAGAATCGTTTTTCTCTTGTTAAATAAGTATTTGAGTGGTGATACAAAAACAATTATAATTTAAAGTGACAAAAACTAACTAGGTACACTAAGATTCGTACTATCTGACGACCTGTTTGGCGCAGTGGTACTATACCAGCCTTCTGCGCCAGAGGTCTCGGGTTCAATCCCCGGACAAGACAAATATTTATTTGTCTTGGTCTGGGTGTTTAATATGTATTTTATGTATGTGTTTACAAAAAAAGTATATTAGTGTGTTTATCCGTTATCTAGTATCCTTAACTCAAGTTCTTCATGAGTGAAACTATCGTGGGGATATTATTGGTGTGATTGTAAGAAATTATTAGCAGCACATTAAGTTATACAAAACTGACAAAAATCTGCAATTTATTATGAACCTAAAAAGATTTAAATATTGACATTTAAGTATAAAACTGATCGAATTTGATTACCCTGTTGTGGTATCCCTGCGTGCCGTTAACTGTACTTAAGTATTTTTAAAACATTGCTTTCGTTAACAGTCGAGTAGAATAATTATTTTACAATAGTGCACGTGCATCATGTGGGTACCTACCTAGGTAGAGATGTATGGCGAAGAATTCATGCAGTGTTGTATTGTATGTCATCCCTAATATGGTAACACGATAAATAACTTGTTTTGCTATTCTATTTTGAACTTTATGATTAATTTTGAATATGTATAAATTGGGGGTAATATTTAAAAAATCAATCACTTTTCTACTTCGCCATTTACACTCTAGACTTCTAGACCAGCACGATTTGATATTCCAAATAAATTATGTCGGTAAGTTTTTAGTGATTTAATTAGATTTTATAATATAAGTATTTATTTATTTTACAAAACTTATTACTGTTTGTAGCAATTACTTACACTTATAATATAAAGTATTGTTCGGTACTTAACTGAAAATAAGGTGGTGAGGTGGTTTGTGTATTTAATTTTTATACTTAAATATCTTTATTTTATTGCAGGATACTGAAGAATTATTCAACTTTGTAGATTTGAGCGAACTTCCTAAAAATAAAAACATTCAAGAGTCTCGTAAGCGACGATCTGATGAGAATTCCTTAACGACTAACTTTTGTTTTATTAAGACACCGATGCAAGGATATAAAATCATACGTATTGAAGTTTATGATGCGAAAAAATTTGATAGTATAGACGATACGATATGCAAGTGCAAAGCCGAATTGTGTGTACAACATGTGGTGAAGGGGGTGTTGTTTGATGAAATTTACACTAGCACGTGTGATATAATATCAAAAATTCAGCAGCTTATTGAGAGAAATAGTTTGTAATACAAAATAGTGGTATGTTTCATAAATAAAATTTAACATAATAAGTAACGTGTTTTATTTTTTAGACCCATTTTATAAGTTTTTAGCTAGCATCCTTTTAAAATTATATCATCAAAGGTTAAGTGTAAGCTACATCTTCATTATCATTAAGTACCTACTATTGTTATCCGTATAACGCACGTATTGCTAAGTGTGCTGTTTTCCATATAAAGAACATAGCTTTAATTTAAAACACCGAGCAACTGTTGTAACCTCGCAGTGAGACGATAGGTCAGTTAACTTCAATCAATACGTTCAAAAACTAACTAAATTAATTGGTAAAAAGTAGTTTAAAGTAAGCAACATGAAAAGTAATGGTTAAATCACTATTCAATGTTTTGTTTCAATGGTAAAATTGAGGGACCTGGAGCTCTTCTGATCCAGGATCCTCAATTTTAACCTACTATTGTTGAAACTATAGCATAAGTTTTGACATACATTGTGGGAATTCATTTTAAATGTGCATTTAAAAGAGAAGCTGCAATAACCTGCCAACACATTGTTCTTGACAATCCTGTATTTGCACTAAGAAACCATGGACACTATATCTGCATTGCTGGACACCCAGAAGACACTTGAGACGAAGCTGTTAGACAAGATGAATGAATTCCAAGCGCAGTTGAAGTCCGTATCATCCCCAAGAAAGGACAAAGGTGATAAATTGTCTCAACTTCAAGATGAGTTTAACGCCTTCCGAAGCCAGGTATGGGATATCTTGTCTCTGCTAAAGCAACAGGTGTCACTAGTTCTCCAGTCCGTTGATAATATGGAGACAAGACACCGGCAAAAGTCTCTTCTACTTAGTGGTCTTCCTGAGGAACCAAATGAAGATCTGCCAAGCAAAGTCACAGCGGTTCTCCAACGACACCTTGACTTATCGGATTTATCCCCATCATCACTTCGGCACTGCTATCGTTTGGGTCATCCATCTGAGGGACGTGGTCGTCCGGTTGTGTTTCGTTTTGAATACCTGAATTTACGTCATAAAGTCTGGAAGAGCAAGACTAAACTCAAAGGCACCTCTTTGGTACTATCAGAGTTTCTAACTAAAGCTCGGCAGACAGTATTTCAGGCTGCTCGCAAACACTTTGGTGTGCCTAACTCATGGACTGCGGATGGCGTCATTTTTGTCAAGACTCCAGATGGAAATCGCACACGAGTCTGCACTTTGGAAGTATTGGATATGCTCATCAAACAACATCCCATCTCAACTGCAAGCGGTGGCAAGGATGTATCCTCTAAAGTTACAGCATCCTCTTCATTGAGAGCTCCAGTAACACGTCGAGTTAACACAAACAAAAACGCCAAGTAATAACAATTTATATATATTGCATAACCACTATTGTGTTGATAGTCCCTAATTGTAATTTTATATTAGTAGTCCTATACTTTTTATAATTTTTACTGCTTAATTAGCAACGTATGTTCGTGGTTGTACGAGCTTTGCATTATATTACTCGCAGTCGCAGCTATCCGAATATAGCCAATGATAACTTGATTCTCTCAGTATTTGTAACGTTCAGTATTGTATTACCCACTTAATAACTTAGATTTCTTTATTGTATGTAACTGTTTCTGTGATTTTTATTTACTTTGAGGTGCTTGTAATTTTTTTTTATACGTCAATTGCTTATGTCATTGTCATGACAGTGACAGACAGTATGTGTCATTATTACTATTTTAACGCTTCGTTTTGCTAACGAGTTACTACACTTCCATGTCAATATCAGTTTGTCACATCGTTATTTTAACGCCTCATATCTATGCAACTTTACAGGCTAATCTGACAACTTTTATAATGTATAGATGAGGTACATGCTGGGTACATGTGAGAAAATAATGTTTATCACTTTTGGCTAAAACTGTTTTAATGTATGTACTCGATATATTGTTTTGTTATGTTTTGTAAACGTGTTGATCGGTATGGTTTGCAGTTATCTTTAATTAGTTTTTCTAGTTTTAAGTATCCTATTTGTTTTGATAATTTCTTTTTACCGTATCTTTATTTAAGTATTTATTTAAAGTAGTTTTTTTATTATTATTATTTTATGTCGGACTCTGAAGATTTTTTTTCAGCTGATGATAGCAGCTCTTCTTTCCAGTCACTTGACTCTAGCTCAGACGATACTTTGTGTGCACAATTAGCACGCGAGCTTGATGGCTTTGGTGAAAGTTTCAAAGTATGTCACATCAATGCACAAAGTATACCGTGCCATCATACTGAATTGCTTCACACTTTTTCTGCGGATGTGGCTTATGCTGTCCTCGTTTCCGAGAGTTGGCTTAAGCCATGTCTTTCTACTGCTTCCTATTCGATCCCAGGCTATAACTTAGTCCGCAATGACCGAGTAGGTAAGGGTGGTGGGGGTGTGGCCATTTATCTCTCCTGTCACATTAATTTTAAAATAATTTCAACATCCTCCTCTCGTTTTGGCTGCATGGAGCATCTGTTCCTTGAAGTCGATGTCAAGGGTACAAGGGTCCTTCTTGGAGTCGTATACTGCCCTCCTTCCATTGATTATCACACCGAGCTTGAATCAATTCTCGACACTTTTGCAACAGATTTCAATCATCACATTATAATGGGCGACTTTAACACCGATTTACTCAAGAATTCTCTTCCCTCTTGCAATCTTCGGTCGCTAGCTACGTCGGTAAATTTTTCAATTCTACCTCTTGGTCCTACCCATCACAATCTTGGCACCGATGACACGTGGATTGATCATATCTTAACGTCCTCTTCTGGTCATGTACTTAAACATGGTCAAGCCCTAGCCCCTTGCTTCTCCAAGCACGATCTTTTATTCTTAGCTTACAATGTTAAACCTCCCAAACCAAAGCCAACAGTCATCTCTATGCGCAATCTTGCTAGGTTGGATGTGGAGAAATTAAGCCGTGATGCATGTGCTATTGACTGGTCCCCTGTTCTGAACGTGGATTCTGTTGACGATATGGTGACCCACTTTAACAACGCCATACTCACTTTATATAATTCACACGCGCCTCTTAAAAGTGTTAAGTTAAAACGACCACCAGCACCATGGATTACGCCTGGTGTACGTATGGCTATGAGACGAAGAGATAGAGCTTACCGAATCTACAAACGCTGCAGAACAGATTCCAATTGGGAACTTTTTAAAACCGCACGTAATCGCTGCAACCAGATGGTAAGAAGAACAAAACGCCGCTATATTCATAATAATGTTTTAAACTCTACTCCTGCCAATACTTGGAAGTTCCTTCGCACGCTCGGAATTGGCAAATCTCAGCTTTCCCACAAACCGCCCTTCTCACTAAATGAACTAAATGTTCATTTCTCTTCGGCCTCTCCTCTTTCTCATAACGCTAAATTAGCTACTATCTCGGACCTTCTACTAGTGCCTTGCCCACCCACTCAAAATTTCTCCTTTGAACCTCTGACCGAGGAAGAAGTTCGAAAGTTAACCCTCGCAATCAAATCGAACGCTGTCGGTCATGATGATGTTAGTCGTACCATGATTGTGTTAATACTTGATTGCCTCCTTCCTATCCGCACTCGCATACTTATCACTCCCTCGCTTCCGGTACATTCCCTTCTGCTTGGCACAAGGCACTTGCTATTCCTTTACCTAAAAATCATTCACTCTAAATCCCTCAATCATTTCAGACCAATATCTATCCTTCTCTTTACTTCTAAGATCCTAGAAGCTGTTGTTCACAAACATTATCATCATTTGTTCTCTCTAACAATCTTCTAAGCTCTTTTCAGGCTGGTTTCGGATCCGGACACAGTTCAACCACTGCGCTGACAAAAATAATTGAAGATGTCCGAGACGGACTTGAGGATTCACGACTGACTGTGTTAGTCTTAATTGATTTTTCTAACGCTTTCGATACAGTTGATCATGCCATCCTGCTAGCCATGCTCTCTTTTAGGTTTTTCTTCAACAGCGCAACTGTGGTTCTCCTCTTATCATCGCGATTGCGAGCAGACCGTACGCGTCGCCGGGCATTGTCCGATTGGTACGACCTGGAAACTGGTGTTCCGCAAGGCGGTATTCTCTCTCCTCTTCTCTTCTCATTGTTTATCAATTCCTTCACTGTTATCCTTTCGTCTTCTTACCATCTATATGCAGACGATCTCCAACTCTATGTTCAAAGTAAAGCAGAGGATTTGAACAATTCTATTGAGTCTCTCAACCGTGATCTGGCGAGGATATTGGAATGGTCCAACAACTACGGCATCTCATTGACGCTAAGCTCTCTTGGAAGGATCACGTTGAACTTGTTGCATTTAGAGTAACAAACGCACTTAGGTCTTTGTACAGGTTCAAGCACTTTCTTCCGTCTAGCACCAAGATTGCACTGATACAAACTCTCGTTCTACCCCTTATCGACTATGCCGACGTGTGCTGCACAGATCTCAATGAAGTTTTCCTGGATAAGCTGGATCGACTTTTCATTAATTGCATTCGGTTCATCTATGGTTTACGTAAATACGACCATATCTCTCATTACCGCCAGCAGCTCAAATGGCTTCCTATTCGTGAGCGTAGGAACCTGAGAGTTGTCTGTGTTCTCTTCAACGTTTTGTTAGATCCACTTACCCCAGAATACTTGAAGTCTAGATTTCAGTTCTTGGGTTCTTCTCATCCACGTGACCTTCGCTCTAGCAGCAATCTCATTTTAGAAATTCCCTCCCACACTTCTGGCTTTGTCTCCTACTCTTTCTCCCTTACTGCAATTCGACTCTGGAACGCCCTCCCCTTGGACATTCGAAAAGCCCCCAGCAAGTTTGTGTTTAAGAAACTGGTCCGTGAACACTATCTTAAATCCCTACGCTGATCCCCTTCATCTCTGACATAATGAGTCCTTATATATTTTATATGTATGTATTTATGTATGTATGTTAAATATTTATATTATGTAGTATGTTTATGTATTATTCGTTAATATTCCCACTTTTGTTACAATATTCTGAATTATGTTTTATAGTACTACTTTATTGCCGATACGGTAGGTCTCACACCTTTTACTGGTTGACTGGTAGAGAATGCCTGATGGCATTAAGTCCGCCATTTGCTGTATTTTTTTTATATTGCAATAAAGAATAAATAAAAAAGTTTGATTAGCACTTTTTAAATAATCGGCAAGTTATTAACTTACTTATTCTTAACCGACTTCAAAAAAAGGAGGAGGTTTTCAATTCGACGAAATATTTTTAAAACTGTGGGGTTCACACGAAAACTATTGAAATAGTATCGAGTAGGTAAGTATCGAGCACGAAATGTCAAAAAAAGTAAAGGAAAATGTAGTTCTGTTTACGTCCGGTAGGAACGCTGTGCAATATCTTATACATACTCGAAAGTTTTCGTGCTAGGCTTACTGGAATTAAAACATTAAATCAGTTTTATATAAGGTTTAAAACCTTTTTAAGATTTAAAGTACACTTGTTAGTTACTCTGTTTGATTATTTACTTTGAGCAGACAATACATAGTGAATCACGATGAATCACCATAAAGGATCTGAGTCTGCTAAATACATTCTATGAATACAGTTTGTGTCACCTGTTGCTCATGCTTAGAATAATAATCTTCAAGGTGGGTCACTTAATCATAAAAATGCAATGATAGTAATATACAGGGTGTTAAAAGACCCATACCGGAGCCGTAATATATGCGTAGTGTACATCAAACTTAATAAGAATATGTTATAATAATTGCTGGGGAAAGACTTTTATTTTTCGTTTAAAAAATAGTGTTATTTTTACAAGCAAAAAATCGCGTGCAACAGAGTGTACGTGTGTCTAGACTCTAGAGGGTACAAGTAGGCGGCCCGAATCCAGTTTCTTTGATTGGTTTTTATATTCATTGCGGTTCTGTAACTTTAAACGATAATCTTTAAAAATAAATATTGACTTTGATCCTCAATAACTCCTTAACTTATCAGGTTCCCAGATTTAGCTCCATAAAAGAATATGATAAAAACGATGGGGAGAATACGTGATTTTCGTTTTCGTTATGGGTCTTTTAACACCCTGTATAAGTCAATGTAAAAATGTGTTATTCATTTAATTACTACTTGGTCTTCAAAGTCAATTGAAACACGATAGAAGAATTGATCCCCTTTTTAGCACTATCAGTTTAGTAGTAAATAGTAACTTCGTAACAGATAAACCACTCTCTAAGAAATGTTGGTTTTTGTATTTTGTAATAGCCTACTCTTTACAGCTACGCGCGTTTTTTCGGGCGTACCTAAGCTTGCTGTCGGTCCACAGATCACGCGGTCGCATGGCCTTGAAGCATACATTTGGATATCCGAATGTCCGCCAGCTGGTAGGTTATTAAGTACATGGAGAGAACTAGGCCTGCACTAGGGATAGAGATGTGCCAAGTGGTAAATTACCCATTGCCGGCAATATTCTATTTTGCCGGGAACATTGGCAATATTGCCAATCCATTTACATAGCTTTATTATATAAAAATTCTAATTGTTTAGTAAATAAACTTAGAATTAGTTATTCCACTACACTGTAAAAATAATAGAAAACATTATTTCATTCTACTTCATAAATTATGACGGTAATCGAAACTGTCGGTTTAAAAAGTATCTAAAAAATTGTATGCAGTTAAAAATAGTCTTACAAATAATGGTTGTTCATACAGAAAATAAAGAGATGCAAAAAATTAAAACAATGCTTTTAGATGAGAATACTTGGACAAACATATAAACATTTTGATATTATTAAATCTGTTGTGCATTGGATAAATAAATTGGAAGGTGACTATTATTGGTATTGGTATTGGTGATGGGCTCTTTTCTCCGCATTTAGACTCCCATTTGGTCCGTTATGCGTGAACATAGCTTCGGTATGGCTAGTCAAGCCATCCCAGCTCCTTCCAGAAGAGCAGAAGCCTCCTGGGGCGTTCACAGGCTTCTAGGAGCGACCTCACGTCTTTGAGGATTTCTGCCCGTTTTGCGGCCAAACCCACGCACTCCAGGATCACGTGGGCGGCCGTTTTCTCTGCGTCCAGGCATCCCCTACATAGGGGGCTGTCTGTCGCATTCATGATGAATAGTTGTCGGTTTAAGGTGACTATGGGACAATACATTTAGTACATCAAGCTTTGAGCGAAATTGGTCGAGTGCTGCATAACACCACATCCGAAGAAATTTTGGAGGAGCAATGTGAAAGTATTCGTACAAAGTTTATAGAAAGAAAAATAATTCTTTAAAGCCAGCGCATTTTGCAGCTGCAATTTTAGATCCCCAAAACCAAGGGGTCAATTTAACAACCGATGAGAATTTAGATGGTTGCCAATTTATTCTAAATCAATCACAATGTGACGGCTCTACAGGAGTTAATATTATGGAGGAGTTAGCTGAATACAAATCAATAATAAATAGGTACGGAAGCTTGTTTGGACAATTCAGCAACGTCAACATCACCAATGACGTGGTGGAATTTAATTTTTCCATGCACAAATTTAGGAAAAACTGCATTAAAATTTTTATCCATCCCATCAACTTCTGCCTCGGTAGAGAGAAGCTTTTCCACTTACTCGAATGTGAAACGAAACAAGTTGACCACAGAGAGAGCAGGAAGCTTTGCTTCATTGCACACAATTGGAAATTACTCAATCCTAACATACAACTTCGAAGGGAAGACTCAATAGGATCAAATACGGAAGATTCTCCTATCGAAGAATACGATGAAGAGGTTGAATTTGATTTCGTCGATGTGCCCGAAGATGAGACTTATCATGCCAACTATAATTTTAGATGAGGATCCTAAGACCCAATCTTTGGGAAGCACTACGGAGATCTTCGAGCATTGTGTTCAGGTCCTCCAGGGTCTCAGTCATAAGGACTATATCATCGGCAAAACGAAGGTGTGTCAGATACAGGCCATTTATGTTGCTGCCGCGTCCTTTCCAGTCTAAAAGCTTAAAGATGTCCTCCAACGCAGCTGTGAACAGTTTCGGAGAAATGACGTCTCCCTGTCTCACACCTCGCTGCAGTTGGATGGGACTTGTGCTCTGGTTCTGTAATCGGACCGGCATGGTGGCATGTTCGTATATGTACCTTAACACCTCGATATACCTATAATCCACTTGGCACCTCTGGAGAGACTGCAGCACCGCCCAGGTCTCTATCGAATCGAAGGCTTTCTCATAGTCCACAAACGCCAAGCAAAGAGGCAGATTATACTCCTCGGTCTTCTGTATAACCTGCCGCAGCGTATGGATGTGGTCTATGGTGCTAAAGCCTTTTCGGCGTTTTGCCCTCGACAATGACGGAATTGAAAAGTTTCTGGAGGACTTTGAGTATCGGCTTGCCGCCCGCTCTCAGAAGTTCTGTAGTGATTCCGTCATCACCCGCCGCCTTGTTGTTTTTGAGCTGTTTGAGAGCCATACTAATCTCGTACAGGCTACGTCCAGGATATATTCGGTGAAGTGTCGGGTAAGCTTGGCTCTCGGGTCTTTAGCCTTGCTTTCACCAGATTATTGATGACCATGATTAGGTATTATCTCTTAATTAAAGTTGTTACGAAGTGAAAAACCATGTTATTTTCTATATTCATCATTAATTTATATTTTAACTCTTTTATTTTAATTTTAACTGACAAAATCAATGTAAACTTGTAATCAATAAGTCTGATAAATCTCGTCAAAGTAATTATATCAATAAAACCTGATTTGTAATCATTTGTGTAGTTTGGAATAAACAAATTTACCATAAAAGTGTTAATTGTTTTTTCTTTCACATTACCTATTTGAAATTGTAACTATTTCTCTCCTAACGCAAGAAATTTAGTATAAAAAATATACTTGGGCAATTTTGCCAGCAATATTGCCGGTAATATTCCGGCAGCATTGGCAGTTTGTATATAGGATATATATTTTTTAAATATATCTTATTTAACACGCTTAGATACATTTATTTTATGAGTTAGGAAGTAAAATCTATCCAATATTTCCCATATTTAGCCAATGTTCCCCAAAATTTCCTCTTAGGGCAATCTTGCCGGCAGCGTTGCCGGCAATATTCCCACTAAGGGCAATATTGCCGGCAACGGCACATCTCTAACTAGGGACGTTTTATAAATGCTTGCAGATTTCGCATGGGCTGCTATTATCGACTCGATAACTCGTTAACGTGTCACACTCTCGTCTTGGCGGAGTAAGCAAAACGGCATGATTCGCTATATCGTAATGCTAGAGGGGTTGAATAGAATCGCTTCATCCGAAATCCTCAATTACCGAGCGGTATAAAGTCAGCAGCCGGATCACAACCATAGTACCTACAACATTGACGGACTTAGGTAAGATTAGCCGCTGTTTTACCCGCGCCGTTCCCGTTCCCGTGGGAATATTGGGATCAAAAGTAATCTATGTTTTGATCCAGACTATCTGTGTGCCAAATTTCATCTAAATTCGTTTAGTAGTTTTTGCGTGAAAGAAGAACAAACAAACATACTAACAAAGTTTCGCATTTATAACATGAAGTCGAATGATGGTGGTAGTCAGACGGACTAAGAATAAGTCTTACCTCCAATGAAATTTAAGTAAGTGAAATTTGAATACGTTAAGAACCCTTCACACAGAAATCTAACCCGAAACATCTTACATCTTACAGATCAGGAGGCTTACTCTCTAAGCTGTCAACTAAGATATGGGCCTCCATCCGTAAGTTTCCAGAAACTACGGACTCTCTATTGATTTCGGATGTACTAGTTTTGAACAAACGGCACAGACACATTGGGAGTAGGGACAATGTCAAAACGTATTATTATTCATTTTAGTTCGGGTCTCCGAACTAATAAGCTGTCCGTAGGTGAACATCCGTAACTTAGGCCTACGTTTTTCGTGCTTAGAGAATAGACCTCCAGATACCCGTAGTATTACCACTTAGAAAGAATAAATATTTAGGTCCTACATCTGGAATGAAGTCACGTGTAGATGCAGAGTTTTCATACAAATAAAATCTTCAGACCATTCACATCTCTTGATCATGGTCATGACTCATGAGTCATAATTGACATTTATCTTATACTATATTATCTCGACGGGAAACGGTCATATCACAAACGCAATGCAGTTGAAGTTATACTCGTATGATGCACTCTGACCAACTCTGACCATAAAACTTATCATCAATTCGCTTGTGCATGTGAATCGTTTCGTATGAGTCGTGGTGCGAATAGTCAAGAACAGGGATTCATTGCTTGCTGGTGTATTCCTTGACTGCTACAATTTGAACCTCTTCAAAAGCAGAGTGAATAGGTACTGTTTGGGCAAAAATGCTCCATCTAAGGCCATAGCTCGCTTTTCATCAAACCAGTTGGTGGCCAAATGCTTACCCATTAAAATTGTAAAAAAAAAACTTATTTTGTACTACCTGTCTGGCGCGGGTCCATCATGTTTTTATCTGTATAAATTACCAGTCACCCTAGATTGCTTGCTTCTTTCCTACAATAGAGCTAAATGTTGAATGCCGCTTTGTAGGTCGAATCCCTACTACAATCCGGCTGAACGTGAGGTAGCCGTATTGTAGGATTACACCAAGTCAATATACATTGACTTGGCGCAATCCTACAACTTTTGTGTCATATAAACTATTGTTCCAAACGACTTGTTTTAACCTTACGTATCAATATTTTTGTTAGCTGGCACTTTCAGAAAACACTTATAATTTTAGGTATGGAGTCTGAATGATCTCCTTTCTGAGCGGTCATCATGGCATGAAGAACCTTAAACGTAGACAAAATGTGGTTGGTAGGGTATAAAAGATGCCTTTGCGTTTCAGAATCACGGAGAAGGCCAAGATAGAACAATTTGTTCACTAGGTCATGAATGCCAAGAAATAGCTTTCAAAATGCTGTCCTTTTCATAAATTCAAATTCAAATTTAAATCCAATATCATATATTCTAGGCTGTTACAAGCACTTATGAACGCCAAAGAAGCTACCTTGTAACGAGAAGAACCGGCAAGAAACTCGTCAAGGGTTGTTTTTTTTCTCTATGTATTTTTTCATACAGAGTAGTCAAATTGAAAAGTGACCTTAACATAACAGTAAGGTCAATTTCCATCACATAAAAGAAAATACTAATTATAATATTACATTTTATGGTTATTGTAACCGTAAACAATTTTCAACTGGCAAAGGACTTATCTATTATATATCATACATTATCATAAACCGGAATATTATGCCATGCTACAATGACACTTCGGAACCTTACATTGACTTCAATTTATTTAACCTCTCATGTATCTATGAGACACATTAGATATTTAATTGTTCTCTGGACACCGGTGTCCTTATTTTATTTAAAATTTTCGGTTCTTACATTTTGGAAATCTAATAAGGTTTTTCGATAAATTCAGTATTCTCTTGTGACAATGATTAACTCTTATGTACTTACTTATGTGTTTTACATTGCCCTTAACTTTTCATAAAGTTATAATTAAAGAGATAAGCAGAATATAAAATGTACAACAACGCTGACCTAATTAATAGCGGACATTGACCGTTAGATATTCTTTAATTTTTTTTGTGCATTTTCAACATTTAGGAAGGTTTCCATGTTTTTTTGTTAATAAGGTTCTCTTATTAGAAAGGCTATACTAACTCTTAAGGATATGAAATATAATTTTTGAATAGGAGTTGGGTAACAATAAGCTTACATTACCATTTTTGATACATTTAGGTATCAGGTTTTTGTTTCAGATTATCGTTGTTTGTCATGTAGAGATTTCAGAGTTATAACTATTACTACTATGTAAAAGGTTTTCAAATTGGAAATGTTAGTTTTTGCTCTCCAAAAGACATGTGTTATTCGATAAACTTCTTCGACATATAAATTATTAATATCTTTATTTTGAATTTATCTCTTTGATCGAGAAATTTCCTGATGATGATTACGATGACAAATAAGATAGTGTTTTTTTTATCCATCAAGAAATGGCTAAGAAATCAATTACGAGATTAAAATTACATATTTTGACGAAGAAATTGATTGTGGCCTCAAATATAGCGGTGACATCACGCCACTTCCTCACTACAAATTACCAGCAGCGAGCGGGCCGAATTTCGCGTTATGTGCATATTATTCTTTACGCAGTGGCGTGACGTCACACGCGGAGCCGTTAAGCGCATCTACCTCTCTATTTGTAGAGATATTTTCATGATTCTTTCACCTATAATAACCTTAACCTAACTTAATAACTATAATAACCTTTTACTTATATTTTCAAATAAGACTCGTCACGGCCCATACAAAATTTACCATGCTCTGGCGCAAACGAAAATTGTCTCGAACTTTAGCATTTTACAGGCAAATAAATGATTGATATCCGCCATTCCCAAAAATCATGGCTAACATATTAAGATTTCCTTTATAAAATACGAATTTTAGAAAATGTTAAAGCAGAGATTTACATATATTTTAATTTTTAAGTAACCAAGACGTAAAAAAATATTATACTTACATAAAACAATATCTAACTGTAACAAATCAATATTTTATTGTTACGGGTTAAAATAACCCTATCCACAAAAAAAAATTGCTTCGGAAACTAATTAAAGTATTTATTTCTTCTTCGTTTTATTAACTGTTCATACTATCTATAGGAACTAACGAATACAAATTAGGGATGTGCCGAATATTCGTTTTATGTTCGGTATTCGGCATATTCGGCAAAACGGACAGGTAAACCTGCCGAATATTCGGTACAGTGGTACTTAAAGATTATAATTACAGACTCTATTGTGAACTATATTAGAATGAGAATGATTGATTGAACGATGCATGTGCATATTATAGGTAGACCTATCCTAAGTAAATCACCGTGTAGCTTTATACTTTTGGGATAGTGTAGCTGTATTTCTTTATAACAGTAGATGAAAATATAATAAATGAACAAGATTATCAAGATACAGTAATTTGAGACCTTATTTATTATTAAAATTTTATCAGAGGGTTTAGTTAGTGTAAGAAATGAAATAATAATAATAACTGTTTTTTGTTATTGATAAGAATTAGTTGCATTATTACAACGATTTCTTATTAATAAATCATATTTTTGGTTTTATTATAGTAAAATAACATTGATGTGGCGAGCATTTCTTAAAAAATATTTCAAACATTTATTTATTATCAAACATTCAGAGCATTTCAGAAAAAGAGAGATGAATCAAACAAAATATATATTAAAATAAAAACAAATGCACATGGTGCCGTTTCGTTTCGCACTGGATGATGCAATAATAATGACAGGTATTGACAAGTGTAGCGGGGGAAGCGAGGGGAGCGCGCGGGTGCGTAAACACGTATGAACCTGTTCCAGTATGCCGAATATTCGTATTCGGTGAAATCTATGTTCGGCCCATCACTAAAAAAAACACCTATTTTACGCATAATGTTTTAGTTCAATATTTTGCATGATAGCCATTGAAATGAAATCAACAAACTATTTACATTTATTCTCCACATTGTAATGAAGAATATCGCATATTTTATAATTGTCTAGTTATATCCCATAACTAGACAATTTTATTACAGATCAAATATATAATAATATACATTGCGATAAAAAAAACCCGCACTGTTTGTCAAAATATGTCCATGATAGCCAACGAAATGTACATAAATTCTATATTATAATGAAGATTTTGTCATTTTATATGCGCCGGAGCATAATATCGATTTTTGAGTCAGATTAATTTGTCGAGTCTTCTTTGATTAATAGAAAAAAATGGAAACTTCTCCATTAATAATAATAATAATAATAAATAATTGCATACAATCACACCAATTATCTTGCCCAAGTTAAGTTTCACAAAGAACTTGTGTTATGAATACTAGATAACGGATAAACATACTAACTAATATACTTTTTTTTGTAAATGCATACATAATATACATATCAAACACCCAGACCAAGACAAATACACATGTTCATGTACACAAATATGTGTCTTATCCGGGGATCGAACCCGGGACCTCTGGCGCAGAAGGTGGGCTTATTACCGCTGCGTCAAACAGGTCGTCATCGACCCAGATATTATGTTTAATTTTTTTATTTTTTTCTCTTAAACTTTCGGAACCTAATTATGTATTTACCGCTTATTTAGAACTTAAGTTTCCCAACTTGGAAACTACTCACTTTACGACTACTTACAAAATTGAAAAGTTTATTTGTTTTTAATAACTATTATTGTGATTAATAAAAACAAAGAAACTACCTTAAGATCCTAATTTACTAATGACACTAACAAGACAGTAAACTTTTTCGAAAGGACTAAAATTCACACAAAAGCACTTTCCTAATTACCTATCATTATAATACGAGCTTCTACTTCAATTCTATCTAAGTAAAAAAAAAAAAATATATATGAGATATGACATGTCTTTTCTCGTTTTAATACCTTCATAATCTTAATTGAAAATTTACAACTTTTACGTAGGAGAATCCTGTGCGAGAGAAGGAAAACTTGAAATTAACCCTCTACGCTACCAACCCGTCTGGCCAGCGTTGTAGCAGTAGGCTAATAGCCTCCTATGAACGCCACAATAGGCGTGAGCTAGGAGAGGCGAATGTGTCTTATTTAAAGACGATCTTCGAGGTAGCTACGTAGCTAGTTCGTGAACCTACGTACCACTACGTACACCGGTTTCAAGGTATCGCCTACTCTGAGGTCCTGGGTTCGATTACAAATGTTTGTATGATGAATACGAGAATTTGTAATAAACAATAAACAATAATCTTTATTGACAAACACAGACTTTGAATAATACAGTGGACTCCTCCCTTTAAGTTAAGTGTAATAATATAATTTTTTATCGTAAAAATATACATTAAAGATTTATCACATAGTAATAATAATATTTTTATTAACTGAAATATTAAAAAAATTTAAAAGTATACGTATTATCTATATATTTTAAAATACAATTCAATGTAAATTGTTATGCCATCTATATGCATCTTTTTAGTAAGGACTCTGTTTCGTCATAGTTGAGACTTTTCAGCCACGAAGTTACTGTGGTTTTACATTTGAACAGAGGTAAAGAATAAATATTTATTTTGTTATAGAGAAATGCTGATTGGTATTGGAACTGCCTTGTTGCAAAAGTTGTTCTCGCCTTAGGAAGAGTGACTACTGAACGTGGGTGGCGTTTCTTCAGCCTGTTCGCCTCTGGAGTATTTTTCTTTTGTTGCCTTATGATACAATTTAGTATATAGAGTTGTCTAACCGTTAAGATGTCTGATTCTTGGTAGATATTTTTTGTACGGAACATTGACTTTTTGAACAATGCTATTTTGAGTATGAAACGTTGTGCTCTTTCTACTGTTAAAATATATGTTTTGTCTGCACCACCCCATACAGGCAAGCAATATGAGAGAATAGGTAGTGCAAGGGATTTATATATGTACATAAGAAGATCCCTAGCTGCAATGTGTCTCAAATACTTGAATAGCCAAGTCAATTTCCTAATACGAGATGTAAAAATATCATTATGGTTATGCCAATTCAGATGTTGATTAGATCAATTTCAATTTCGATCAATTTGTACCTGAGTCATGGACATCATGGATTTCTACACATAAATACATAATATGTATGTAACCCTAGTATCCCATAACACAAGCCTTTTGCTTACTTTGGGGCTAGGTTAATTGGTGTGAGTGTAAGAAATATTATTAAGCTATTGCATAGCTTTTATTGCGGGCTTTGAGCGCGGCGACCGAATCAAGAAATTCCGTAACGAAAATAAAACCTAACACCCCCCACTCCGTGTCATAGATTTTGGTTGCTTAGTTACGATTGTGAATAATAAAATGGTCAATGATGAAAATCTATGATAAAAAATGCTATGCAATAGCTTTACAAAGAGTATGTAATCACTACGTGTAACTTTACCGCGGCAGTCCTCGAGTGCCACACGTATTTATTATTATTTTTTATTAATTAAAGTATTATAAAGCTGAAGTGTTATTGTTTGCTTGATTCAACTACTAATTATTAATTACTACGTTTTATTATGTTGAGGAAAACACAAATTATAGTTAATTATTTCAGATAATTTATTAAAACCAAATAAATATTAGTGGTAAATCTTGTGGCATTTTATCACATTTTACTTTTATTTGGATTTGTGGTTATGAGAGTACTTACGCAAACAGTAACGAAATGATAAATATATTTACGGCAAGAATTGAATTTATACAATACTAGCGGATCCTCGCGGTTTTACCCGCGTGGTGCCCGTTCCCGTGGGAATATCGGGATAAAATAGCCTATGTCACTCGGGAGAAATGTAGCTTTCTAATGGTCTAAGAATTTTCTAAATCGGTCCAGTAGTTCCTGAGATAAGCGCGTTCAAACAAACAAACTCTTCAGCTTTTTAATATTATAAGTATATAAGTATAGATTATAACGGGTTAATACCGGTGGGGGCAAATGTTTGTATGATGAATACGAGCATTTCTACCCGAGAATGGACGTTTATATATATTTCTACACCTTAATACTTAATATGTATAATTATATGTATTTATATCCGTTACGCATAACTAAACATGACGTCTACTATGTTACTCATCAGTCATATCAAATAATACTTTGATTGATTTGTATTTAGTAATGGTCTAATGTTTGTAAATACTACTTACATTTGATAAAGCTGGTTGGTTTTTTCTTGTCAGCTAAAAGAGTCTGAAACGGGTCGTCGCCGTCGTCGTCTCAGCCACATAACACCCACTGCTGGGTCTATACCCAGCAGTGGGTGTATACCCATAAAAATCGGGAGATCCTTGGGAACCTTTCATAAGGGTGGGTTAGCCATAATCGCCACGCTTGGCAGGCGGGTTGGCGATCGCAGTATGGCCAAGTATGTAGGAGACGCTGCTGCCCGTCTCCTGAAGGGTGAGTCCCTTAGTCGCCTTTTACGACACCCACGGGATGAGAGGGGGTTGTGCTATTCTTAGCCGACACTACACAGCTCAAATTAGTGGTAGGGCAAAATTGACATTTCAAAAATGCGTGTAATATGCTCAATTGAATAAAGAATATTTTCATTTTTATTTTCTTTTACTCTAGTATCACATAACACAAGCTTTTCAGTGCTTATTTGGGGCTCGGTTAAGTAGTGTAAGTGAAAAAAAATATTTATTTATGAACCGACGACGTAATCTGATATCATTAAGAATTATTTATATCCGAATTTCGCTAATGATAATTTTAATGATGACAGCTACTATGGAATGACTAATTGATCGATAGTTTTGCTTAGTTATCACTTTAACTTCGGTCAGTGCGCAACGTGCCACTGCGCAAGACAGTGCGTACAGACAGAATTCAAAATGGCGCGAGAAATTAAAATGTGCCGTAATTTAGTGATAGTGTTAACAGTTTTAGTGAATTTAGTGTCAAATGGGAAGTGTAGTGATATATTTCATGTGAACAGTAGAATTACTTTCTTTCCTGATCAGACAAATACTTATTTCGGGTATGCAGTTTCTTTGAGTGAATTAGGGTATGTATACATTTTGTTTTTGATGACATAGGGATTTTGCTTTATCGTCTTTTGGTGGTTGCATTAATAATCTTGTTTTGGTTAAATAAAATAAGAATATAATATTATTATCATCCATCACATGCATAATTTAATTAAACAATATTGACCCTGATAAAGATTTGTTGACGTTTGTCCATAGGCCTAAATATTACTTTTGTGTCTATAAATCTGTGCTGTGTTTAAATTATTGTATTTGTAGAAAGATCAGATCCGTTGTCAAGCAATGCAATTGTATGTACCTATCTTTTGTATTTATAAAATTACGTTTATATAAATACAATAATAGAATAAATGTATAAGTAAAAAAAAATATAGTTTTATGATGAAGTAGATTGGTGGGTTTTAACGACTGCAAATCCAGCCGGGACTAACGGCTAAACGTAGTACCTCTCGAAGCACGGAGGAGCTAGCGATAGTAAATTTTGGTCACCCATCCTGTAACCGACCATTGCGAAACTTGCCTGACCTCAACAATCGCAGGCTGAGCACCACCATTGCGCCACCGAGCTCCTCTGTTAATTGTATATTTAAGACTATTACTATCTGATGAGTATGAGTTCTACTATAATTTATAAATGCGAAAGTATGTCAGTTTGTTTGTTTGTTTGTTTAACGCTAAAAATACTGAACGGATTTAGATGAAATTTGGCACAGAGATAGTATATAGCCTGCATTAAAATATATAATCCATTTTATTCCAATATTCCTACGGGAATGGGAACCACGCGAGAAACCGATCCGCTAGTATGTAACTAGGATGTCCCGTGCACACATCAACGCATCAGTTTGTTTTTCTCGGCATTGGTTGACGAATATTATTGTTTCACATTAAAAAGTATTATAAATCACAAGAAATTTCTCCATTGATGAAAGAATTTCTAAAATTGGTTTAGTAGTTCTAGAATAATCTTTGCAAACTACTAGACCGATTTTGATTTTATTCCCTAACGCCTGAAATTAATAGCCTATCTGTAGATATAAGGTAGATATGGATTGGGCTATTTGAGATAGTTGCCTAGGATATTTATGATAATATGACCAAAATAATGACGGTTGCTAGGCAACGAAGTCAGTATCCTAGGCAACTACACCAGATCAGATGACCATATCCATATCTACAGATAGGTTATGAATTTCGGCCGTTAAACAAACTTTAACTAATTAATGTTTTTTTTTTTTTTTTGCATATTTAATGCTATATTTGTACTTATGATAAAGGTCCAATGTCCGGATTTCCAAAGGTTCGAGACCCATCTGAGAATTCACATAAGGCTGAGTTGACTTTTTTCAATATTTTTCTATTTAAAATATATCATAAACTTTAAGTTCTTATCTCTATAAAATTATTAGATATATAATATATATCTATACTAATATTATAAAGAGGAATGATTTTTTTATGATTTTGTAATTTTTGCATTTTTCAATGCTATTATTATACTTATGGTAAATTTTAAATAGAAAAATATTGGAAAAAATTAACCGCTGAGCTACCGAGACTTTCGAGAAGTCTCGGTAGCTCAGCGGTTAGAGCATTGGACCGGATTTCCAAAGGTCGCGGGTTCGATTCCCGTCTGAGAATTCACTTGTGGCCGAGTTATTTTTTTCCAATATTTTTCTATTTAAAATTTACCATGAGGAAAGATTTGTTTGTTTGTTTGTAAGGAATAAAGTCAAAAATTACTGGACCGATTTTGGCGAAATTTGGTATGGAGAATCCTTAAGCCTCAAGTAGTAACATAGGCTATAAATTATCCCGAAATTCCCACGGGAACGGAAACCACACGGGTGAAACCGCGCCCGGCCGCTAGTATCTAATAATTTTATAGAGATAAGAACTAATGTACATTATTTTTTATTCGATTATGACATCTTTTTGTTCTCAGAAAACACCTATTAGTATTCACCTACCTACTTTTAACCGCCTTTGTGGTCTAGTGGCAACAACTACCGGTATCAGACCCAGGGGTCCCGGGTTTGAACCCAGCGAGGGTACATATTGTATTCGGTTTGGTTGGTGGTAGAACTTGTTCTAGCTACCACCATCTTATCTAAGCCTGACGCCATAACAACATTGTATTCAGCTTTGTTGTGTTCCGGCAGTTAGAGATAAGATAGCCAGTTCCTCAGTGATGAGGATTCCGGGAGAGGCTTGTTTTTTTTTAATTCTGGTACATATTTGCTGAAAAATATCAAATTAAAAATTCAATATTTAAATAGCGCGCCAAAACGCTACTTTGACAATATGGCGCTGCAATGGGTTCGGTGACGTCACTTGCCTGTATTCTGCATAACATCCACATACGTAGTCAAACGAGGTTTACAAGCAGGTGACGTCATTATAAACTCGACGAATCAGGAGCGTTTTTTGTCACGTGACAAAACGTTTAAAAAATGCATTTTTATTTACGGATTTTTAAATAAATTTATAATTATTTTCAACTTACGTTAATAAAAAACCATTTTTAAACTCATAATTTATACTAATAACAGTTAATTGACACTATATTTTTCGCATTGTCAAATAGGCTATTGTCTAATTTCAAAATCTATCACAATCCCCTTTAAAGGTATTGTGACTGTGGGAGTGATTTATGGAATTGTATAACTCATAGAATGATGTTTTAAATGACACTTCATCTGACACTTCTCTATACATTTGAAATGTATGTTAATATCTTTCAAATGACGAATTGAAAGGGATTGCGATAGATTTTAAAATAAGACAATTAGCCTCCAGTTTTCGTTGAGGGATTATTAAAGTAAATCTAGTCCGATATTCCTTTAATTTAATACCATGCAAAAGCTAGAATGTTCAATATTTTGAAGGTGTTTTTTTTGTTTTTAACCGACTTCAAAAAAGGAGGAAGTAAAAAAAAGAAAAAAAAAATGGTTACTAATTATATGAAATTTTGAAGTAAATAGTTTAAAAACCCGCATAGTTAAAAATAAAACAATTCACAAAAGAATGAAATACACAGTCGAAATGTAAATCATTCTAGATTTTGAAAGTTACTATATTGAGTAAATATCGGTCAAGATTTACTATAGAAATCCCTCTACGACAATAAGTGTTTTGTATGAAAATCATTACGTGATCACAAACTATTTTGATCCCCTTATTCACTATGACCACTTAGATACCACACTTAAACCTAACCACGCATAAACCCCGTCAATATCGTGTCTTGTCCATACCTTGCCACGGTAAGGAATCTGGTTAACTCTATTCTGTAAGTCCCACCGCGCTCCTAGACACCTCCAAGACAAATTGTCTTTGGTACGTGAAGTCACGAGTGCGTTCGAAAACTAAACTTAAAGCTGAAATAAAACAACTTTTACGGATATCAAATTTGATATTAACGCGCTATATTTCCACGAACTCAGTTATTTTTTAATGTAACGCACTATATTTAGTTCCTATTTTATTAAGTATTTTTAAGTACATCACTCATTCATACAAATGCAAATTCTGTTAATTATAATTCACCAATTGGTGTCCCGAGACACAGGCTTTGCCTAGTTCGGGTACCTCTGTTATCTCTGTAATATGTACAATGTTGCTTTCTCATGACCACCTTATTCATGACTACGAGTACCATTGTTGGCATAGTAACAATGATTGTTTCGTGGTTTAGACTTAACTTTTATAACAAATATTGTACAACTTTTCTCAGTTATTTAATAAATTTTATTTTATTTTATTATTTTTATTTTTATTTTAATTGTCTGTATGTTTAGGTTTTCTCTTTTCATAAGAATAAAGAATTAAAATAACAATTAAATCAAAATATCAAATCAATAATAATTTGTGCCATAGTAAATGTCTAACCGTATCCGAACGAAAATAAATTAACTTTTCGAGGGTAGACTTATAAGTAGCCAGTCATCGCGTGACCACGGCAGCTGTAAAGGTGCCGAAACGTCGGGAAAAATCAAAAAACCCCTAAAAAACCAAAAAATACGGACAATTACAACTTAGTTCGTGGAAATATAGCGCGTTTGATATCCGTAAAAGTTGTTTTATTTCAATGAACAGTGCGCGCCATAACATAAGATATACCTACGTAAACTTAAAACTTTTAATAACTGTTACAAGTTACTTGCCTTATAATATCTAATTTACTTTCATAACCCCTAATATTTGTTTTTTGCATTTGTTTCAGATTTAAAAGCGATGTAAAACTAAAACATAATATAAATATTAAACAAGAAAATATACTAGAAAAAAGCAACTAGTCTCATGTCGCCCTGATGGGATGACATGAGACTAGTTGCTTTTTTCTAGTATATTTTCTTGTTTAATATTTATCACATAAAAATAGCATTGTAAAATGCAAAATAAAAAGTTATAAAACATATTACTTAATTGAAATCAATTTGTTTAAAAATGTGATTCACAAGTTCATTCTTAAGTGTAGATCAAGAATGGTCTTCGGTAGTTGCGTGCAAAATATTTACATAACAGTTCATAATAAAATAGTTTTATAGTTACATGTGGTTTAATTCGATACAAAATTTACAAAATCTTAGTAATAGATTATAATATAGATAGCTGACAATAAATTTCACTGAAATACCTAAAGAAAGAGATGGTGCTTAGAAGGTATCTGGCCTTAGGTACGTTATAGATTTATTTAAATAGTTTTTAGCACAAAAACAAACAATTTCTTCACAGTCACAACGATTCCTTGCAGATTCCACGTTCATTCCACGCGTTTCTAAAACGTGGAATTTTTGACAGTTCAAACCACGCGCAAGTCACGTTCATATCGTCAGTGGAAAGGCAAAATTACTTAAACGCCAATTTGGCCAAAATGAGTTATATATATATTCGGAATCAGCGAATTTTTCTGCGTCGATCTATCTAGGTATCATTCTAATCAGAGCACTTTTGTGGCGCTTCAGTAACCGATAAAAAGGCGATTTTCTTTGTTTGCTAATTACTGAAGCGACACATTTTTCGGTCTTATTTTAACGAGTGGCGTTTAAGTCATATTTAATTCCTATAAATTCACAATTGTCTTTCTAAGTAAAATTGACTTTCTCCTTTTTTTTTATCGATGCAGCCTTAGTATTTTTGCTCTTCTTGTGATTAGAGATAATCTAAGATAAGTAATTTTGATTACGTCAATCGGAAAAGGTATGGCGTTTAAGTAATTTTGCTTTACTACTTTCTGACTGCTACTGAGGAACTTTGTAGGCTTTAAGAAGATATGGAAAATCATTTTTATGGAGGGAATGGGCGTTTCAGTAATTTAGCCTTACTTTTATGGAGCAAGATTGTGAGCTATCAGCAACTTTGTTTGGGAATTGGGAGTAAATTTTCTCTAAATGACTATCCAACACCAGCCCCTAAATTTTAAATGGGATTTAATATTTACCCTAAGACCTACTACCCTGATATGTGCCCATGAAACAGAATGACTTCGCTCTTGTGGACCATGACTTCCAACCCAATAAGACGAAACCTATCAATAACGCTCCCCTCTTGAATCCGTATTGGTTATTAGAAAGGTTTGACCCATTAAAAATCTCTAAATGCTGTATAACCCTTCTAATTTAATCTTGAAAAAAACCTTAACCAGCTCATTAAGGGGCCTATAGGGTGGTAGGCCGAGGGGTCGTCCGGCCATCGACCAGCTTTTGTCAAAAGACGAAATTTACCCTGTTTCCAGACCCGCGAAAATAGGGCAGCTTCCAGGAACGTGTTCAGGAGCTCAACATAATAATCGAGGTGATTAAATGCTATGGAGAGAATACGTTCTGGCACGCCGTTAGGACCCCGGGTCCTTCTTTTCCCCCTTAGTCGGTGCATGGCCAGCTCTAATTCCTCGAGCGTATCTTGCGAGTATTCCTCCAATTTATACATCATTCATCGCTGCGACGGCAGTGAGGAGAGGAAATTTTGGCAGCTCTGATGGAAACGGTAGAAATTATCTCCTCCAGTAGTTCGGGATTGAAAGTGTCGGTCGATGATGCTGATTGGCGTGATTTGCTTTGTTCCAATTCTGTAGGGCCGTCCCGTTTTTGGCTGTGTTATGAACCTGATACAGCTCTTTCTCTATGTCAAGATCCCTTCTTCTTCTACTATAGCGGTGACGCATATAGGATCTTTTGGCTCTTACACAGGATATTCGCGAAGTGGCCACCTCTCATTCCACCAATATACCCGTTTCTTGGTGGGGGATTTCTTACTCTTGCCATTGAGGCGTATTATAGCCGACATTTTTCCATCTTCCTGGCCCTTTTGGAGATAGTTTTTGAACAAATATGATTTGACAAACTCGTACTCAGGACACGGCACTGAAAATGTTTCCACATATTCGATGGCTTTTCATCTTTTTTACAAGGTTGGCTAGTGCAGAGGAGGTGAAGTTGATTGTGTGTGATCCACCAATTATCACCTCATCTTCGAAAAGAAGTTCGGTAGCTCCCCAGTTTGCTACACTACAATTCTGTATGTTGTGTGAAATGAAACAGGGTGAAAAAACAGCCATTGACGAGTTACAAGGTCTCCTGCCGTAGGGTTTGTAAACCAATGGCGTAGCTTTCAGACGTTCTTAAGTGATTGTAGCAACCTAAACTGAATAAAGTATTTGAGTTTGAGTTTACTACTGCCAATCCCATTGCGCAGACCAACCAAGGACTGCTTCTTCCTTGTCGGTGACCACAAGGCCGCATCCTTGGCGTTAACGTCGCCTAGTACTATAACTGGTATTGGGGTCAGACAACCTATGACACCATAAAAATTTTCAGCCAAATTTGAAGATCTGATAAATCTTTGTATGGCGAGAAGTATGTTCCTATCCTACTATATTCAACCCATTCCAAGTGGCAACCACGTATCCCGGTCCCATTTCCTTAATTGTGAGTGGAGAAGAATAGTGTCTGTAGGATGGGATCACTACTGCCCCCTTGTCCTCAGTATCACAAGCCTAGTAGGAACGATTTGATACACAGTAGGGTTCCGCAATTACAATTACCTACGTCGATCAACCACTCCGTCGCCGACTGGATCATGGAGTGGCGCAGTGGTTGAGGTTTTCTTAGAGAAAGTTTATGTGGTCACATAAACTTTAGTGTGTCCATTAGTGTGTATCCATAACCTCCACAGCTGAGGCGCTAACCGTCCCCTTACGAGAACTGAATTTCCCCTTATTCAGATTTCCTCTATTTGGCGAAGGACTACAATTTCTTCTGCCCGTCACATAATTAAGTGTTAATTTTGCATCGGCATATACTCCTCATTTTGATTCAAAGGAGCATTAGACGGCGTTATGATCTCAATGATTTGTTGCTGTTCTTTTAAATAATGTTCCATTATCCACTTTTTTTATAATGACGTCTGTATTGGTAACGTAATGTTCCAAGTACCTATATTACCGACTTTAATCTGTGTACTTCAGTAAAATGGAAGATATCTTTCCAAATCAACCAATCAGTCTTTAGTATTTTTATTGTAGTTCCAAAGTACTATTAACATATAACGTTATTTAACCCGCAATAGAAGTACGACAAACTTACTTTTAAGTCATTATAGCAAAGTAACATAAATACTGATCACCTTTTAAGACGTTGTGATAGACGCATGAAAATGGAAGACGTGTCCCGGAAGTGACTCTGGTTTACCAGCTTAGCAGTATACTTATATTATAAGTATTTTTGCCATACTTCAATTTCTTTATTTCTGTGTTATCAGAAATTTTAAACTACATATAAAATTTAACTTGACGACTTTAAGTTAATCTGCCTTGCTCTGAAATGAGGCTGCTTTTACTGAAACGCCAATTATTTCCTAAACTTTCATTCAAAACCTGAGCCATCATAATATTAAAAATAAAAGAAGAAAAAAATTGCCTAAATCAAGTTAGTTTATTAAAATCGGATGATATGGTAAAAAGATATGATTTTTTTTGTGAAAAAAAAAACTTTAAATGGCTTTTTCTCGAAATGGTGTTTTGGCGTTTCAGTAATTTTGCCTTTCCACTGACGATATCATATCACACGGTTTCATTTAAGTGTCATAGAGAATACGAATTTTGAAAACGTCGTAACCATGTACGATATTGGCGTGGTTTTGAAGCAAGGAATCGCAAAGTGGTCATAGATAATAAGGGCCCAGTAAGGACTCGAACGAACATGCGCGACTGTACAACTGGTCAACAGCAGGTCAGTCATTAGAAAATTCTCGCCAATCGAATTTCAACTTTAAGACGTAAGTCGTTGAGTTCGGAACTGTCTGAAGATAGTTGATATTTTGTATAAGCCTTGGTTGCTGATGACTGTACATACATGAGACAGCGTAATTATAAATAAATTACTTTATATAAAATGATTCATTTCTTGAGTTTGCTTGTTTCTTAGAAGCAAAAAATAGTTTGCTACAAATGCATTTTTTTTGCGTAATCTGCAAATGATAGTCATTCTGACAATAACAGAATGATTATAAATATAAATAATTACTTAACTAGGTAGGTAGATTTATGATAAATTTTAAATAGAAAAATACTGGAAAAGATTAACTCGGCCACAAGTGAATTCTCAGAGTAAAATTTATCATAAGCATTGAAAAATGCTAAAATTAAAAAATCATAGGTAGGTAGATATTATTAATTTTATTTACGCTGACTTACCTGATGCTGCATTGGGTACGTAACTTATGTTGCCAACACTGATTGAAATTGCCTTGTGTTGCGGTTACATTGCTGCTTTAGTAACATAGTTCTCACATTGATTTTTACAAAAGCAGCAATGTGTCTGCAGTTTCAATCAAAAGTTTATAGCAACAAGTTAAATCAGGGAGTTGATAACAGACCTATATAGAGATAGACGGTAAAAGTGTACCTTACGTGTAAATAGTTTGATCCACGGTCAAACTTTCCGACCTAAGTCAATCCGCTTGAGATCATTGCCATGAAAACACGCGTCACTCAGAAACAAAAATGGTTTATTGGAGTACTTTATTGCAAGAGCTCGTCAATACAATTTCCACACCACTAAGAGCTAGCGCAGACGATGGATAACGGAGGACTTTTTGTCCGCGACACGTCTTTATTGTTAACCAAATAAGATTCAACTTAGACCGCGTATATCCGCGAGAAGTACGCGATAGTCCTCGTTATTTATTCAACTTTATGTTCTTAGTGATAAGGTCGTGTCGCGGACTAAAAGTCCTTCAATGTCCGTCGTCTGCGCAGGCCATAAATCTCGCTCGTGACGTCATGGTACATACATACGAAAGAGTCGTCACGCTAGGTTCTCATACAGTTTGAAGCGCTCTTTACGTCTATCTCTATATAGGTGTGTGGGGCTGATCCAGCCTCCAGCTAGTCCATCTGGGGTTGTGAATGGATGTAACCTCCATAGGGGATAATTAACAACCGTATTTTTCACATAGGTAATTCTTTGTCAGCATATTTGTTTCACAAGTGCATATGTTACTTATTTTGGTATGATATCAATGTTATCAATGTAGGTAGGTATTAACTTATTTAAGTGATGCTATTTAATATTTATTCAACTATTTATCCTGTTTCTAACTACTCGGATTCGAACTCGTGACGTATACTTCCTCTAATTGTCTAATGTCAAATCTATCACAATCCCTTTCAAATATATTGTGATTGTTATAGTGATTTATGGAATTGTATAACCTATACTTGCAATCCCTTTCGGAACGAATGATGTTTTAAATGACACTTCATTTGACATTTCTCCATACATTTCAAATATATTTTCGTCTGTCACTTTGGTTGGACAGTTCAATTTCGTTCATTCAATACCTTTCAAAACGCATCCCGCTCACAATCCCTATCAAATGTCAAATAGTGACGGCCTGAAGTATGTGAATATCTTTCAAATGATGAAATGAAAAGGATTGCGATAGATTTTAAAATTAGACAATTAGCTCCCTGGACAGCGAAGCTTGCGGGTTTGAGTCCCGGCGTGAAAATTCGAAAATTAAAGTAAAGCTCTGCTAAGTTACATTTAAGATAGTGTTTTGTACAATGTACCAAATATTAATCATGTTATAATTCATTAATTAATTTAATTACATTTTTGGTACATATAGGTAGATACAAAGTAATGTTAAAAAACTCTTTTCAGACTTCACATTGGAGCCCCAAAAGCGGTAAACAAGAATAACTATAAATCAGGAGTAGTATTCTCCTGTCCAGTAAGCTTTGATGGAAATAGCACCAGCTGTGAACCTTTGTGGAAAATAGGTAAGTACTTAATTATTTTTTTTTTAACTTATGAATATTTTTTTTTGCATTATCAATGCTCCCCAGAACATATAAAGGAAAGAAAGAAAGAACGAAAACATATTGCAGATCAGAATTAAAACCGGGAGACTAGGGCCCTGTTTCATAAAGATTGACAAGTCGACAATTGTCAACTATGCTAGAATTTTTTTTGTCACTGATCTACTCAATTTTGCCTTTGTCATCATTGCAGAAGGTAGGTTTTCTATAAAAAGCATTCATACATTATAACGTTCTCTTTTTCAAAACCTATTACGAACTCTTTCGATCATTTATGAGAATTTATAAAAGAAAAATAACTGTCACTCCTCATCTTGGCACAGACCAAGGATGCCTATAAAAAATGTGCGACAATTTGACAAATATGTCAGATTTTCTGATTACAATAGGTATGTCAGACCAAAATGTTTTATGAAACGCTAAATTTCGCTACAATTATGACAATTGTGTTGGCTTTTCCTATAGCACCAATGTTTTGTGGGACAAACAATTGTCAATTGTGACCTGTCACCTGTCGCTGACAAATTGTAATCTTTATGAAACAGGGCCTAGATACCGTGTGTGATGAGTGGTAAATTTTCTATTTACCACTCATCACACACGGCAAGAACGCCCAGTCAGCAAGCAACAGGCCAACATCGCCCAACTGCAGTGGGCTAATTAGTTATCTGATTTTAAATCATCTAGCATCCAATTTCGTCTCTGTCCTTACCTACCAACTGTCACATTTTCATACTGTATGACAGCTTCAACAGCAACAAAACTAAAACTGGAGGACTACTCTCTAAGCCCTTCAACTAAGATACGGGCCCCTGTCCGTAAGTTTCCCGAAACTGCAGATAGAGCCTACTCACTATTGATTTCGGATGTACTAGTTTGGACAAACGGCACAAACACATTGGGAGTAGGGACAATGTCAAAACGTATTCTCATTCTTTATGATTTTGTAATTTTTGCATTTTTCAATGCTATTTTTATATTTATGGTAAATTTTAAATAGAAAAATATTCTCAGACGGGAATCGAACCCGCGACCTTTGGTTTGATTGAAAAATGCAAAAATTACAAAATCATAAATTATTGGCAGTTGCATCTTATTCGATCGTTAAACACCTGAAAAGATGTTTCTTTCGAATGCAAGGATATTTCCTAGCATTGATGTGACAACGCTGGCCTACAGCGTATTAAAAATATAAAAGTAAAAAGTATTGGAGAATTTCGACGGTGGTTCGCAAGTCTCGGTAGCTCAGCGGTAGAGCATTGGACCGGATTTCCAAAGGTCGCGGGTTCGATTCCCGTCTGAGAATTCACTTGTGACCGAGTTATTTTTTTCCAATATTTTTCTATTTAAAATTTACCATAAGTATTCTCATTCTGTTCTATCTGGAACAGAATAGAATCAGTACCCCTATTACGAGTTTGCTTAACATGACATTTACAGGACTCGTGAGCGTAGACTATCGGATACACTGCTCATGTCGGTAAAACAGTCGCTAAGTGTGAAAGAGACAGAGCTACATTTTACGTTAACGTTTACTGTAAAGTCAAGTTTGCCAAACTCGTAATAAGCCTACAGCCCCCTGTAACTTGTTTCTATCAACGTTTGATTGAAAGTGCAGTCACATTGCTGCTTCAGTAAAAATCAATGTGACAGCTATCTTACTAAAGCAGTAATGTAACTGCCTTTGAAAAAATCCAATCAAAATATGTTAGCAACAGAGTTAGATAATCAACTAGCAGAAGAGAACTTACCGCAATTATGACTTTTCAGACGACAGAAATCCCTTACTAAGAAGTTATGAACCAATAAGTGACTTTTACAAAGATGACATGTGGTTTGGAGCCGTTATCACTGTGGTGCCCAAGGATAAACTTTTGGTAAGCAATAAAATAAAAAAAGATAATATGCATTTGCTGTGGTCTAGTGGTACAACCACCGGTATCAGACCCAGGGGTCCCGGGTTCGATTCCCAGCGGGGTTACATATTGTATTAGGTTTGGTTGGTGGTAGGACTTGTTACAAGTCCGCCTGGCTAGCTACCACCATCTTATCTAAGTCTGACGCCATAACAACAATGTTTTCAGCATTGTTGTGTTCCGGCTGTTAAAGATAAGGTAGCCAGTTCCTCAATGATTGAGGTTCCGGGAGAGGCTCGCTTCCATCTTCAGCCTTATCAATACTTAACAGCAGGTATGATGAAGGCCAAACAAAAAAACTGTTGATTTGATAATCGCAGAACATTGTCGTAAATATTTGAACGATATTTTAAACCACGATTTTCTAGATGAACATTAGTCCATAGTGTCTCATGGTTTATGATTAACTTAATTAAATCTCTCTCATAGTATGAGGATTAGTGGCCACCTCTGGTGTTAGAGTTTATCAAGGCGCCTATAAGGTCTTTCACTTAGCTTAACGCTGTATCAGATGGCAACAGCGGGGACCGAAAACGGTTAAGGCGCTACTCGGAAAAAGTATGGACTTTTTGATATAAAACTATAGCACGGTTACAGTTGTTACAAATCTGGTAATAACATATATATTTCTTCATACCTTTATCTAGATCCGTATAGTTTAAAAAACACGATTTTATGATTTTGCCTCGACACTTTTTCTTTTCGAAAAGACCTCTAAAAATACGAAAATTCAAGATTATTCTTAAATGGGGTTACTTACACTATAGGAAATTGGTTTAATAAATGGACACCATCAATAATATTTAGGATCGCATAGGAGCATTTTTTTTAAATCGCTGTAGTTTTTGAATACGACGTGATTTTGTGTTTTTTTTTGCCTAATCTGCAAAATTGGTCTCGCTCCCGTGCGCGTCGTTTTCTCATAGCTATCTCGCTTCAGCATATTATTTTCGAGTATCGCCTTAAACGTGCCCTCCGAAGCACGGAAGCGCTCAGTTGTAATGCCACTTTACAGTAACGGTCACGGTGACCAAGATTTGGTAAACAAACGTGATCGAATACGTTTAGTCAATCAAGCGCCGCCACGAGCGTTTCAATCTATATACTTAATTCAGGTTCGCAAAATTTGTGACGACTCGATAGGGACTTTGGCGCGTAGTACGCGGCCGAGTAAGGTATCAAATTAAAGGTACTCGAGTCTATTTGTTCCAAAAACTATAAAATATACAAAATGTTAAACGTGATGATCACAAACTGCAATTAAAGATTTTCGCATAATTTGGAATTTTTCGTCGATCCACGAACCCGAGTATCGGGTTGTAGTTTAATTATAAATAGCGGCCGCTCGCGGTTTCATTCGCGTAGTTCCCGTTCCCGTGGGAATATCGGGATAAAAAGTATCCTATGTTCATAACCAGGCTATCTACTATCTGTGTACCAAATTTCATCCATATCCGTTCAGTAGTTTCGGAGCCTATTCAATGCAAACAAACAAACAATCAAACCTTTCTTCTTTATAATTCGAGTATAGATTATAGCAGAGTTCACTACTGAGTCACAGACATTCCTTATGGATGGATTAAAAGAAAATGGCCCGTGCTCCTCTCTGCGACCCAATGCCGATTGGTAGAGGTTGACGAATGTATATGCGACTGGGACCGATCGCTTAACGAGCCTTTCAAAGTATGGAGGAGCTTGAGATAATACATTTTTGTCATACATTCCGTCACCAACTAAAGGATAAGTTGCTTATGCACCTCAATCGCAAATCGAGTCAAAAACCACTACGTCACCGAGCTCCTCAATGTTACTACTATTGATTGTAACATAGATTGAAAGCCTGTAATATATTCTGGTGTTTATATAAAAATTAATTCTATTTTATTCTTATTATTATCAGATTTGTGCACCAAGAAGAATGAGGATGTTGATTAGAAGCACAGCTCAACATCTGTTAATAAATGGTGCTTGCTACATGCATAGCAAGAATAAAGAAAGGGGAATAGTACCATTGGGAGATGATGGTAAGCTTATGCTAAATTTTAAATAGAAAAATATTGGAAAAAATTAACTCGGCAACAAGTGAATTCTCAGACGGGAATCGAACCCGCGACCTTTGGAAATCCGGTCCAATGCTCTAACCGCTGAGCTACCGAGACTTGCGAACCACCGTCGAAATTCTCCAATACTTTTATATTTTTAATACGCTGTAGGCCAGCGTTGTCACATCAATGCTAGGAATATCCTTGCATTCGAAAGAAACATCTTTTCAGGTGTTTAACGATCGATTAAGATGCAACTGCCAATAATTAATGATTTTGTATTTTTTGCATTTTTCAATGCTATTTTTATACTTATGCTAATTATTATGGTAAGCTTGTTGCCTAGTAGTTTACCTAGTGAAGCCTATAAGGTAGCATTCGGATCTCAACAGTCGCTGCCTGGCAGCCGATGCTGAGCAGCGCTGCCACGAGCCTTCGGATAGTAGCCGCCGCGACTGTCACGTGCGTACTTGAAACTGAAGAAACTTTGTCCTTACAAGCTTTGAGTCGAGAATCGTAGAGCTGCGGATTTTTAATAATTAATTCTATTAAAAACTGGTCATTTTCGTTTGTAAAAACGATATTTTGTCTACCGCCATGACCTAGCAGCGCGGCAACACTGCTCTCGGAGTGGCCGGGCTCTGCCAAGGTCGCGCTGCTGGTCGGCGCTGCGCATTCACTAGTATTGGAACCCGTCATATGCAAATACACACAAAGCAATGCGCGGATGCCGAGCCGCTACTGTCGGGTCGCGGCTGCTGGTCAGCGACTGTCGAGATCCGAACGGTACATACACCAATATAGTGAACAAATAAGTGTTTTTGATCAAACAAAACACCATGAAATATTAATAAACGATTATTCATATTTTTGTACCGATATTAACTTTTGGATTTGTACTTATCTTGAAATATTACTTAATCATTAAATTGAATATTTAAGTCAATTAAAATTACCCAAAAATTTTTTTTTTCTATTATTAAAGGAATTAGGAAATATAACAAAAATATAGGACACATGTTTTTATAGAAAAATAAAAACTGACAATGGGTAAATAATGCACAGAATCGGGGCAGAAGTTTTGGGCTAATTTTAAACATAACATATATATTTTTGACAGTAATTGATGAGATGACTTTATTTTTCGTTGTGGAGGCCAAAAGGCATACCTTTTTTTCTATGTTTCAGTGCAGTAAGATCAGGTTTTCAATGTTTTGGCTTGTCAGAATCAAGAACGATGTTTTTGACAACGCAAAAATTTGTCACAGACTCAAAATTCCCTACCCTCATTTTTTATAACAATAATTCTTTTGTCTTTTTCTTATTCATGATGGCCCAAAAAGCGAATTGTTTACTGTAAATAGATCATAAAATCAAGATATCATATTCAAATAACGGACAAAAAATTACGTAAACGCTGACGTGCGGTCTCACAGACCGAAGTCACGAAGGTTAACACTAATAACACAGATGTTTAATACCACATCAGTACCTATACCTAATTATCGTATTCATCGTATCGTCATTTACATTACGGAAACATTGGAAAGCAAACCCTGCATAGGCACTATTTCCAGTTGATGTTTCTGTATCATTGCACAAATTATTGGTGCGAAATAGTATACACTTACAGGTCACCTAACTTTAAACCGACAACTATTCATCATGAATGCGACAGACAGCCCCCTATGTAGGGGATGCCTATAGACGCAGAGGAAACAGCCGCCCACGTAATCCTGGAGTGCGTGGGTTTAGCCGCACGGGCAGAAATCCTCAAAGACGTGAGGTCGCTCCTAGAAGCCTGTGAACGCCCCAGGAGGCTTCTGCGCTTCTGGAAGGAGCTGGGATGGCTTGACTAGCCATACCGATGCTATGTTCACGCATAACGGACCAAATGAGAGTCTAAATGCGGAGAAAAAAGCCCATCACCAATACCAATACCAATAGTATATCCTGATTTGCAGGTCGTCAGGCGATCAGGACCACTGGTGTAAGAAAAGAGTACAAAGAATATAGCAACGATACGACTGTGAACTATTTTGCTTTCGGCCAAGCCGGCATGTCGGTGACCGTGACGAAGAACAACAGTATAATCATAGGAGCCCCTGGAGTGCTGCAATGGACAGGTACAGTAGAACAGATTCAAAGAAACAACCAGCCAATAAGATGAAAAAACTTTTTATAAAAAAATTAAAACCGACTTCAAAAAACTAAAAAGCAAAAAATAAACCTTTTGGACTCGGTGCCAGCCAAAGCATTCTACTTTGCGGTGCTACTATTTAATTTTTCTTGCCTTGGCTGGCACCGACTCCAAAAGGTTTATTTTTTGCTTTTTAGTTTTTTGAAGTCGGTTTATGACAACTCCTCATCACCTTTTACAAAATGCTGCTTTTCCCGGTGCAGGGACGTTACTTATTGAGGCGTTCTCCCGATACTTTATCATCAGCTGCACTTCATCACATGCATTGAGTCGAGCATAAATTGCTTATGAACTATATTAAAGTACTTAATCGTATAGCTGCGTTGAAATGCTAAGTATTTAATAGTTCCGATGACCATTTGTGGTCTTCATCATCAGTTCCACTTCACCAAATGGTGCTTTCCGGAAGCATATGCATAAGTTACTGTAGAAAACACCGAAATCGCTATAGGAGTCCCTATAATATTTGAAGAGTTCCCTGGATTACTCCAGGATCCTATCATCAGATCCTGACATGATGACAATGGAACCACATAGGAAGTATACCCTTTCGAACAACAAAAGAATTACTCAAATCGGTCCAGCCATCTTCGAGTAATCTCGTAACATACATAAAAATAATAAAAAAATAAAAAACCGTCGAATTGAGAACCTCCTTCTTTTTTGAAGTCGGTTAAAAAGTAGAAAGTTATAGGATACTAGCCGCCGATCGAGGTTTCACCCGCGTGTTTCGCGTTCGCGAGGGAATGTCGGGATAAAAAGTATCCTATGTTCATAACTAGGCTATCTACTATTTGTGTACCAAATTTTATTCAAATTCGTTCAGTAGTTTCGGAGCCTATTCAATGCAAACAAACAACTAAACAAATTTTTCCTCTTTAAAATCTTTAAACTTAATTCAGGTTCGCAAAATTTGTGACGACTCGATAGGGACTTTGGCGCGTAGTACGCGGCCGAGTAAGGTATCAAATTAAAGGCACTCGAGTCTATTTGTTCCGAAAACTATAAAATATACAAAATGTTAAACGTGATGATCACAAACTGCAATTAAAGATTTTCGCATAATTTGGAATTTTTCGTCGATCGACGAACCCGAGTATCGGGTTGTAACCGCCCTAGTATTAGTATAGATAGGTGACGTCCTCCCGCCTTATACTATCAAAAAATTTAATTAATAACTATTTATATTGGTTGAGATGAATAAAATCCCAATATCCCATCTTCTCTCAGCTGTGTAGTGTCGACTTAGAATAGCACTATCCCGTGGGTGTCGTAAAAGGCGACTAAGGGACTCAGCTTTCAGGAGACGGGCAGCAGTGTCTCCTACAAACTTGGCAATACTGCGATCGCCAACCCGCCTGCCAAGCGTGGCGCTAATGGCAAACTCCCCCTTTTGGGGAGGCCTAAACCCAGCAGGTGGGTGTCATGTGGCTGAGACGATGACGACGACGATCCCATCTTATTTTTTGTAGCAATCCTTTGGCTACTTTATAGTGAACTTCAAGCTAAATACCGGGAAATGTTTTTCTCTTCTTTTTTATTTTCATTCAATGTCACCTTAGAGTCCCTCCACAAAAGTTTTCTTTCAGTTGGCGGTAAATATACTTTACGAAAGCCGACACAAATTGCTTGCAAGCGCCAACTGAAAGAAAACTTTGTGGAGGGACTCTATATCTACCCTCTGTTAACGAAATAAATATTTTTTCATTTTTTTTTATTTTCAAATATATAAATATATTCGTAATATTCGTAAATATTCGTAAATATATTCGTAAGTAAGTCGGCTTTCGTTGATAGGAAAAAGTATATATTCGTAAAGTATGTGATTGTGTAGTTGTTGAATTAATTATTTACTTCAAGATTAAATAATTTATGGCCAGAATCGACTACTGTTTCGAAGTGCCATTCAATAACGGAATCCTGTTTCGGACAGTTTTGGGATCTTCTCGCATAAACTTCGTATTAACAATATTTCCGTCTTCTGCAGCTGGCTTACTTCCTTATCCAAATTAGTTTGACATTAATTCACCCTTACCGATATCGGAATTTACTGTCGGTATATTCCCGTGGTATTATGTATTTAACTTAGGTACTACGTGAACCATTGGTCTACATGGTACTTGAAGTTGATGTATTGGAGAATTCAGTTACCTTCCTAGTAATTTATTCTGAGTATTATTAATTCTCTAACAATTCGTTTAATGCTTTATTTTCTATGGAGTTTAGAAATGTGTCATTGTCAGTTTATTGAGGCAAAAAAAACTTTATAGAAGCAAATTCCATCGAAAATTAACAAATAAATGAATTATACGTAAATCTTAAGTTTTGGCGCGCACTGTTCATTAAAATTAATCAACTTTTTCGGATATTAAACGCGCTATATTTCACGAACTAAGATCTAATTGTCCGTATTTTTGTTTTTTTTAGGTGTTTTTTGATTTTCCCGACGTTTCGGCACCTTTTCAGCTGCCGTGGTCACGGGATGAATATGGACAATTATATCTTAGTTCAGTGAAATATAGCGCTTTTATATCCGGGAAAGTGGCTTTATTTCAAAGTAATGAATTGTCACGGAACTCGCTTAGCAATATTGCTTAAGCGCCTCTCGCTCTCGCAGCACCCGCTGGTTACTTCTTACCTTACGTAGTCAATTAGGTGTCTTGGTCTAGCTTCAAATTGTAACAAGATAGATAGATAAAATATTTATTCAGAAACCACTACAACACATAACAACCAAAATACATTTTTGAGGCATTAGTTAGGTACAAAAGAGATAACAAACAAAACTTAAAACTAAGACATTCAGCTTAAAAGTAATATACCGGAGTGTGCAGCAGCGGCAGTCTGAAATGGAACTCAGCTCAGTGTTGTTGGTTCCAAGGAACCAGACACTGATTTTCAGCTGCGTCTCTGTCATATAGAAGATATAGAAGAAACAATATAATGTTAGGATAAGTTTGATTTCGAGCAATTTATTGGGTTGTCTCTGTAAGTTAGGTACTTCTATAAAATAAACTTACAATACAACTTTGATGCTATTTCCAATTAATTTTAGGTTCCGTGGTTGACTATAAATTTGATCCTCGAAATATCAACATGCCACGACCAACTATTATAAATCCATATAATACTTTGGAGCTGGGACCTGACCATTATTTTGGTAACTATTATTATATTTTTTATGAATTCTTCGGCCCTTACACAATATACCTTTGGTACTATCCTAATCTTATTTGAATGGTATAGTACACTCATTGAGGAGTTCATGGCCCAGTAGTTCACGCGTTCAGCAACTTTCGCAATGGTCGGTCACGGGATGGGTGAACAAAATTTTACTAAGCATCTCGAGCTCCTCCGTGCTTCGGAAGGCACATTAAACTGTTGATCTGTGTGTTTGTAGTCATTAAAATACACCAATCATGGGTCATTGTCATTGCCCATTCTTCTTATCCGTGCCCTACGAGTGTTGACGATGCATTAATAACTTAGTTCCTTAAAATTTTGTATAAAAATATAAATACTCCTAAATGTCATTAATGACTACGTAAACAATTTGTAGGGTACAGCGTGGAATCGGGTGTTTTTGAAGAAAGTGGTACAGTTCTTTATGTGGCTGGAGCACCGCGATCTAATAATGGTTATGGACAGGTAAGCTAATACATCAATGCGTCTTTCTCTCGTACGCAGAGAACATTTATTTCCACTTGCTGCTATCTTTACATATCTCTCTTTTCTTCCAGGGGGCCTACCATCATCTGTAATGCGTTTCATTTTATGTTATTTTAGGTAGAAAGAGAGAGACGCCGCTATACGCGCCGTATGGCAGCAACCCACTCTCACAACCTAAAATAACCTAAAAAATATCGCAGAGTTGATGGTAAGGCCCCTTTACTCTCATTTCAGTATACTTTTTTTACTCCTTTTAAATTCAGCGTAGCAAAGTGGTTTTTCGTGAACAACTATCCGCTTTTTCAAGGGCTACACGTGAACAACACCACCATATTTAAAAAAAAATGACTTTTTTGCAAAATTTTGTAGTACTTACAAATTGAAAATAATAAAAAAAGATTTTTTTTATTATGCACGTTTACGCGCAACTTCATAGCAGACAAGGAAACTTACAAACTATCCCATCTATAAATTATAACTATGATAATTTACTTCTAAGCGTACGAGTGCCACCAACGCCGATGAATGCATTCGCTGTAGCCCGAAATCAACCTAGAATACATCATCAACATTCCCTAAACCTTTCTTAGTACATGAATGTTATCTATCACAGAAAAAAAACAAAAAGTTTATTTCGTTCCAGGTTTTAATATTTAAGCCTTGGGTATCTGAATATGAACCGCTCAATATGAAAGCCAGGCTCCTAGGTCCTCAACTGGGGTCGTACTTTGGTGCCATCCTCTGTACCGTTGATATAGATGCAGATGGTCTGAGTGACATTCTGGTAGGAGCACCAAATTACGCAACAAAAGATGGAGTTATTCGATATGATCAAGGTGCAGTCTTCGTCTATATGAGCAGAAAAGAGGTAACAATAATAACATTGAAAAAAAACGAGCTGTTGTTAAAATTGTTTAGAACTCAAATGATGATGATTATTAAACAATATCTTTTGGATAATATATAGACGAATAATAATGGATTTACAGGATTTCCAATTTGCCCTTAAAGAGTCTGGCTATGTGATGGGATCTGGTGAAAGTGGCGCTCGGTTTGGGACCGCCATCGCTAACTTAGGAGATATCGATGGTGATGGACTTAATGGTAAGAGCTACCATAGATACTCGTAGTGACCAATAAAGATTTCGATTCATTTTGTCTACTTACATTTTCAATGCCTTGTACTACAACTGTATTAACTCATCCACCAGTAACTGTAGAATTGTTAAGACGCTATTCGGAAAAAGTATCTACGTACTTTTTGTTATAAAACCATAAATGATGGTTAGAGATGTTACAAATCTAGTAATAAGATTATATATTTCTTCATGCCTTTATCCTACTTTTATAAATTTTCAGAAACACGGTTTTATGATTTTGTCTTGACACTTTTTCTTTTCAAAAGTTCAATATCTGATTTGTTTTTATTTTTAACAGACGTAGCCATCGGAGCACCGTTCGAAGACGAAGGCGTTGGTGCAGTATACATTTACAAGGGCAGTGAAAATGGCCTAAGCAGTCAGTACATTCAAAGAATAAGCGCCAAAGGATCAAGAGGATTTGGTTCTGCCATCTCTAAAGGTTACGATGTCGATAAAAACAACTGCAATGGTAAGTTAATATAAATCATTATGTGTTTATCGAGTTAAATATCACTTCATAATATGATTTTATGAAGTGATTTATTCCGTGTGGTGATGGCCTAAGAATACTAGTGTCACCACTCCCTTACATGCCTGGGATGTCGTAAGACTTGTGCGAGAAAAGGAAAACTTGAAACAAACCCTCTACCAACCCGTCTGGCCAGCGTGGTAGCAGTAGGCTAATAGCCTCCTATGAACGCCACAATAGGCGTGAGTTAGGAGAGGCTTATGTCTAGCAGCGGACGTCCACAGGCTGATGATGTGTGATGTGAATATGATTTTACCTGCCAGCAATGCTGTCTTACTTACCCCGTTAAGACGAGAGCGGGACATTGACATCTTATCGAGCTACGAAGTGTCGATACAAGCCGCTGCTAGGACTAGTGAATGATATAATGAAAAGATTGTAAATAGGATGTCATTTCGGAAAAATACAATACTAAAAGTTAAGACGAAAATAATCAAACTCTATGATGTTTTTGCTTGTTTTTGCCGTAATTTTATGGACATTACAAAACTTTTTTAAAGTAAAATAACATAAGAGTTTGTTCACAACTTTCAGAGTTGTTTCGATTCACAAAGATAACGATGATAAGCTTCTTTCAATGTTCTTTTCAGGGTACTTTCCAACAACATTGATAACGCAATACCTAATTTTCTTTGTTTTCAGATATCGCTATTGGGGCCCATAACAGCGACACAGCCTATTTGTATCGCAGTATTCCAACGATACAAGTTTTGACCTCCATTATGGTCCCAGATGCTAAGAACATGAAAAAGAACGCAACCCACTTCAACACTCTATTCTGTGTCACTGTGCCTAGGACTAAATTTGTGACCGACGCTGATATAGGTTGGTTATTTATTACTAGATTTCTTTGTACATTTTGCTCCTTTGTTCTCTGTATGTTAAAATAAGTCTAATTCGCGTTTTGCCTAAATTTCATTCGTAAGTAGAGTTTGGACTATTTATTAAAGCGCCTATTTCGCTTAACGTAGTCTCAAACTAAGTACAGCTTATACTTTGGAAACTAAATATAATTTGTTACATGATTTACTTTTTTTATCAACACAAAACTAATAGGTATTTATCGTATAAAGAATTTGAGTCCTGTGGAAATCTAACTCGATCATAATTAAAAGTCCGACATTTAAAACCCTGAAACATCGAAGATGAAATATTGTATCTTTACTAGTTTTGATTATTTTCTATACTTACCCAAAGCAACATTTGATGAATATCGATACCAATCCTTAAATAATCGCCACAGCAATGTCAACACTTAAAATAATTGCAGACATTGGTATCAATAAAATGCATATAATTAAGCGATGGCGTCGATGGTGCATTTTTTCTATTCTTTTTTTTATTACTTTTCTTAATACTCAAAATTTTTATCTTAGCAAAGTACATATTACCTGTTTTTTTGTTTCTAAGAAATGAAAGCTGTAGTCTCCGTTGATCCTGAAGGCAACAGAGCCAAAACTCTTGGTGAAGAAGAATACACAGTCACAGTGAAACCAGGTTTTAATACTTGTGATGAACAAATGATTGAAGTCAATGTAGGTGTAAGATAAAATATGAGTTATAGTGACAACCGATATGTACCTATGCATGTTTGATTATTGTCTTCTTTTTTGTTTTAGAATCAATCTGACTTATCGAAGCCTATTTTGTTGAAATTTGATTTGAAGCCGTTAGAAAACTTAGGTAAGTTTTTTATTAGATCATTATCAGTATCAGTATAACATGTTGGGCACCTTGATTTCAATTTGATATGATTTCTAAAGAATAGTTTTATTCTATACTTAGATATTACTTAGCTGCTATTTCAGATGTCAATTTCACATTATTTGCTGACGACATTTCGGTATTAGTATCTAGTGACAAACATAGCTCAATCGAACAGCATACCATTTACATTATTAATTCTTTGACATGTATAATAAATTGGCTAAATAATAATGATATATAAATTAATATAAATGAGACAAATACAATTATTTTTAACAATTTCAAGAATTAGTTGATTAATATTGCCATGAATGGAGAAAACATAAAAAGACCTTTAAATGTTAAATTTCAAGGGATAATTATCGACGTTAAATTTACTTGGACCATGTAGAAAATATTCTAGGAAAAATAAACGGTTTCGGGTTTGCTTTAAATAAACGTGTAGCAAATAAAAAAACGGCAATCATCAAATACCGCCTTATAAACTGGGGAAATGGCATTAACATACAACATTTATTTATCGCGCAAAAAAGGTGCATTATAAACAGCTATTATAAACATTGCACCAGATGTCTCATGTAGACCTTTTTTAGGACACTTAATATCCTACCACTACCATATTTATATATTTTGGAAATTGGAAAATTTGGACACAAAAACAGTCACCTCTTTCATCGAGCCGGGGATAGAACTTATAGAAACAGATTGGTTTTAAATAATGTACCGAAAACTACAAAGTTTAATAAATAATTGTGGTTATGCGATGGCTATTAAAATTTATATTAAAATACTAGAGGTTATCAAAGTATTGCCTTTTAATCAATATAAGAAAGTCTTAAAGAACTGGCTGATGGACAGAGACTTTTATTCTATTGACGATTTCCTCAAACATAAAGTTCAAGGAAGGTCGATGTACTAACAATCCAACATTAAATATTATAACAATATGTGATTTGAAAATATTAAATTAAATTAAATTATTATAAAATGTTCAATACTAATTTGCATCCTAAGACATAATATAGTTAAATAGGCTTAAGTTCTCCCCAGTTGTATAACACCTACAAAATTGCAAATTTGTAATTATATTATATATATTAATAGAAAAAGTTATTCGTAGAACGACGGGACTCGAATCCGCGAAAAGCTTAAAAATCATAAAATGTTACATTCTATTTCATATCCATCTTATTTTCGTAACTTAAGTATGTTAACTTATTATAAATATTTAATTGGATGTTACAGATCATATGGAAAGGTTTCCATCAAAAATGGCTCGTGTCTCAGAGGAATCAAACTTGCATTCGTCTTACCTCATCCAGCTGAGGAACGACTGCGGCGACGACCTTATATGCACTCCCTGGCTGGAGATGACTATGGAACCTTTGGAAAGGTGGGCACTCTATACATAAAAAAAAAAAAATAAGATAAGTGTCTTAATCTCTATAAAAAAAAGTTACGATATAAATGTGTTCATATTGCTGTACTAGTAAGTTAGTAATAGCTAGTATTCATTGGTATTAGTCTCATCCTTGTAGTCGTCATAGATGTGATTTTAGTACTCTGCTTTTGAAGTCACTGATATTTTGTAGTGGATATTGCTTCTCATAAATAAACCAGTGAAGATCTTCATAAAAACACAATAGAGATTCGTGAGTCAAAACATATGAATGTGCAATTGGGAGAGTTGAGGTAAATATTGAAATGGTCTTTTCTTTATTCACAGCCCTTACGTGCCAGGTTCAGGTGGCAGACTTGGAGTCCGAATAACAGTGGTAAACAAAGAAGAGCCGGCGTTCAGCGTGAAGTTGGTAGTGACGGTGCCACATCCACTGCAGCGACTGCCAGAATCATGTTCGCTGCAGCAACGTGCAGTAATGTGCACCCTGCCAGCTCCACTGCGCCGTGGGGAAAACACCTCCTGGGATCTCGAACTGGAGTATGCGTGGGACGGGACCGACCAACAAATGAAGATCACGGCGACCCTCGACGACCCTCTGTACCAGAGGAACATCACTGATGGACCAAAGGAGCTGGTCATACCTATAACGCCTGAGAGTATTTATACTATAAGCGGGTAAGTAACTAGGCTGATTAAATAAACTTGGGTTTATCAACTCTAATTTATTTATTCAGCCTCGGTTGTAGTGTTTCTTAATGTCAAAGCCGGTACGCAAAGTTTAAAGTGTGAGATCATGTCATTGCAAGAATCAAGAAGACTTCTTCTTGAAGGTTCTTCTAAAGAAAGACTTTTAATTTCCTACTTCTATATAGTTCATCCGAAATTCTAAATTATCCAATATTGCCGATTGCTTAATCAACGTATTATATTTTTTTATGAAAACTTAAGCTTATTTTTTTTTGTTTCAGGAAATCTAAGCCTTATGATAACATCACCATATCACGAGATACATTTGACAAAAAGAGTGACATAATGTTTACTCATTATTTTGAAGTACGTTTTTTGTTGGTTAACTTTTCTACGATCACAACACAATACTTTATTTTTGAAAATTTAATTTAGTTTCATTTTTACGGGATATAATGATTGTGTATTAATTAAATAAATATAAATAATTTCATACAACACATCAATTCTCTAGCCCACGTTAAGTTTCATGAAGAAGAACTTGTGTTATGGATACTAGATAACGGATAAACATACTTAAATCTTGTCCAGGGATTTAGCCCGGGAACTCTAGCGCAGAAGGCGGGCTTAGTACCCCTGCGCCAAACAGGTCGTCAAGTATATTGAAAGTAGGCAACAAAAAGTTTTTTCTCCTTTAAATTACATTATTATACCATTTTTAGGGTTTCGTAGCCTAAAGGCAAAAAACGAAACCCTTATAGATTCGGCCAATCCGATGTATGTCACAGCCACTTTTTATATTTCTTTTTTCAGGTAACAAATCTAGGCCCATCTGATTTCTATCACGTAGAAACGATAGTATATCTGCCAAAGGAGGTCATTCTAGCAGATCCTATAGAAGGAACTATAGTTGAAGATAATGTTTTGAAGTTCAACATTGCTACCCTTAAAGCTAAAACGACTGCTTCTTATGTTTTGCCATTGGTTTATGACATAAATAAATTTGGTAATAACTTGTTAACAATAATAAGTCAATATAATTACTATGAGAGAATCAGTACAACTTATTGATTCTTGAGCAAATTTTTTAATTTTGTGTATTTTAACTTATATATTTTTTTTACAATAGAATTAATTAAAGCACTAGGTGCCCAATTATCTGTAGGTTTTATAAATTTATATATTAAGTGGTAATTAGAGCAGCCTTATACTTAATTTTATAAGTAGTTGTGAAACTCTGTAACGGGCTTACCTAAGTTTTTTTTACAATGTTTGTAGCCTAAAAGTTTTAAGCGAGCTGTTGAGTTTCCGAATAAATATATAAAAAAGAAAACACATCGAAATCTTTATAGAGAAATCTTAATGCCACTAATGTCTATGCATGCGTTTTAAACTCTGAAATTCGAAATAATAATATACTTTAACACAATTGTTTCGGAAAACATACTCGTATTATTTCTTACAACTTTTCTCTTTTTAGGCGACATCCTAGAAGAAGAACTTAGATTGAATGTGACTTCAAAAATTCAAATGTATCTACAAAATTTCCATGCTTCAATACCTTATAATGCGTAAGTGATCATATTTTTCTGATAGTGATTTATCATTAAGTTATTGTATCTTTACGTAAAACCATTCTCAGAATTCATCAGCATTACGGACAACTTTTTCTTTGGAAGCAACCCTGAAATCGTCAAAAAACTGCTGTCTCATAATTAAGTATCGGTACTGGTAGAGCTCAAATAAAAATTTGTAAGAAATTTTCTCGCGGAATTTCAAGATCGCATCCACGGATGAGTTCTACAAAGTAATAGTTTTGTGGTTCTGAGTTGATAGTGCAATTTCTGTCAAGAGAAGTTTGACACAAATTAGTTTTATATAAAAACCTTACATTTTATGCAGATCAGAAACTGTGAACATTGTTCTTATTCTGGAGCCAAAAACCCCAATATGGCCGCTCATAGTTGGATTGCTGATGGGACTGCTGTTGCTGGCTTTGATCATTATTGGGTTGTACAAGGTAAGAACGAAACAATAGCTTCTTTTTAAGAACCAAAAGAAAACTGAGATTTGACACCATCACAACTTAGTAGTTAACATCAACTTAACCAAACATCCTTCACATTTAGAATTTGACAGACAAGCTTATGGTGATTTTTGTTAAGTTTGTATGTAAACCCATTTTTTTATATTTTTAACATGAAATATAAATATTATAAGCCGATTAAAAACGTCTAGAAATAATTTGTTCTTCGTCACGACTACGACGCGATGCCCACCTTTGTGTACAAGCCTCCCTCAAGGATCTCCTCGAGGACTGGTCTTATTTCTATTACTAGACAAAATCCTTTCGATGATGTTTGAATTATTTTAAGTTTGGAGACTATCAGAATATTTAATTACAAAGTGTGTTTAAGGTGTTACGAGTAAAGCAAACACTAGTGTTTCTTATTACAGCTTGAAACTTCGCGTAGGTAATTTGAGTCTACCTTCGCAAAATGTTAACTATAAAAGAATTCTAATCTGTAATCCCTCAATTTCGAAAAGAATTTTATTTGTTGTTTTAAAGTGTTATTAGACAAAGTGATTTTTTAAAACCAGAATTACCAAATTACAATTAGTTGTGTAAACTTCTATACTTACTCTTTATAAATTATTATAACAAAATCGAAAAATACCAAACGCTCCGTAGGTCGTTAGGATCTATGCAATTATTTAATACGTGCAATGTTTGTTACAAAATTATGTCATCGTAATCGAACGAAAGAACGAATGATAATTGAAGATAATGTACTTACCCTTATCTTTGATTATAGTTCTTTCTTCTTCAGTTATAATTGTTTTTCAAAGCGTCCTCTAAAGGTGCGTCCAGATTATGTAACAAATTATTAAAGTATACAGGGTGGAAAAAATCTATGGGCACTGGAGGGGAACTATCTTAAATCCTTTAGTTAGCAAATTTTACTAAAAGGAAACATTCCTTTATTTTTAAAAGAAACACAACAGCCTCAAAATATTAAAAAAAAAATACGCTTCCCAGACCCAGGTATCGAACCAGTTAAAATCTGTAAAAAATAACATGCTGTACATTTATACCGTCAATCGATAGGGTTTAATAAAAAGGATCAACTCTCTCTAACAAACATAATAAATTAAATGAAACACATGAAAACTCAATTTATAAACTCAATGGGACGGATAAAACACTTTTATTCAAGGCTCTTTTGAAAAATTTACAAAAATCTTTGAATGCATTTTTGTTTCTTTAAAAAAAATAAGGAATGTTTCCTTTCAGTGAAATGGGCTAACTAAAGGATTTAAGGTAGTTCCCTCCAGGGCCCATAGATTTTTCACCCTGTATATATGTCGTAGGAGGATTTGATAAGTAGAATTTTCGCAAAAATCCTAGATATATTGCAAAAACACGGATAATTAGACAATGATGTTGACATTTCTCAATCTTACTGAAAAAAGATAGGGTTTTTGAAAAATACTGGTTGCTTTAGTCAAATTGGATATTCCTTACTCTGATTGGCTTAATTTTTGGTTGCTTGCTAACTCTTATTCTGATTGGTTCATAGAAAGTTTACTACACGTGAGAGAATAGATTGACATTTGAAACGTCAAGTCATCAACCAATCAGAGAAGATGTTGGTTTGGACGGTCTGACAAGCCAATCAGTGTTCTTATTTCATAACTAGCTGTTACCCGCGACTTCTCCTGGAAGCCTTTTATACATGTATTAGTTTTCCGACCGCGACTTCGTCCGCGTAGATTCTACGTTCCCCTTAAGGGAAAATCCTTTCTTACCTATCTACATGCCAAATTTCAACTCAATCCGTCAAGTACTTTGAGCTCTGCGTTGATAAGTATATCAGTAATTTTTGCATTTTATATATTTTGATTATTGTCTGGGATGGAAGTACTATGGCCTATAAATTGATTAAGTACTTACCTAACGATTTGTTAGCTTATGAGGTTGGTCAGTTGTAGTAATAATTAAAAAGTTCAGTATACATTTTGGGAACCGGCAAAGCTGTAGAATTTCATTTGTTTTTGGCAAAAATACTGATCAAAGATTTTCACAAAATAAAGGTTTATTTATTTGTTTTTAAGATTTAACCATGAGCCTAATAATAATAAAATAAGTCACTTTTACTTTGAAATTAAAAGATTTTTCTTACAAAACTCCATCCCCCTTCTCACCCCTTTGGGGATGGAATTTTCAAAAACGCCGAGACAGGTAAATGTTTATTTTTAATCCTTAACCTAAATATAAAATTTGAAGATCCTAACTCCAAAACTGACGAACTTTCATACAAACTTTCATTCCCTATTTCACCCCCTTAGGGGTAGAATTTCGAAAAATCCTCTCTTAGTACACCCCTAGACCTCACAAGAAATCTGTGCCAAATTTAAAGTCTCTAGACCTAGCGGTTTGGGCTGTGCGTTGATATGTCAGTCAGTCAGTCACTCAGTTTCTTCTTTTATATATTTAGATAGTTAGTGATTTTTTCGTAATCTTACTAAGGCAACCAGTTTTTCCGCAAAAATCCTATCTTTTTTCAGTAGCATTGAGAAATGACAACACCATTGTCTAATTATCCGTGTTTTCGCAATATCCCTAGGATTTTCGCAAAAAAACGATTTATCTAATTATCCTGCGACATATTATATAATATGTTAAGTATAGACGAGATGATGTTCGGTGAAGCTTGTTATATAACATTGTTGTATCGCAATCTATACTAATATTATAAAAAGGAAAGATTGTTTGTTTGTTTGCATTGAATAGGCTCCGAAACTACTAAATGGATTTGGATGAGATTTGGTACACAGATATTAGATAGCCTGGTTATGAACATAGGATACTTTTTATCCCGATATTCCCACGGGAACGGAATGTTGGACTAGGTATAGTGGACTAGTTAAATAACAAATTTATTCAAATCTGGACGCCCCTGTATAGAGCTAAACCCTAAAAAATAGACAGAAGTTTAATACTGACAACTTTCTAGACAGCCTGACAAAAACTTTTATTATTTTTTCTTTCAGTATGGATTCTTCTCAAGGCAAAAGAAACAAGAATTGGAGCAGCTGATTGAGAATAGTCCCACGCAAGAAAGCCCTTCATCATCGGCAAGCCCCCCGACAAGCGTCTTGAACAATTCCCACCAAGAACTATTAGAATCTGACACTGAGTAATTAAAAAAAAGTTGAAAAGGCACATAACTATAACTTATGAACAGTACCTACCTTTAGACTTCATTCTAAGTAGATCTCAAGATACAAGAAGAAGAGTAGTAGAAGAAGACGAGTAAAGACCAAAAGCAAGATAGCAGGAACTGCTTGGGCCGATCACCACGTTTACCCAAATGTCACCCTCTAAACCGAATCTCCACCAGCTGTTTTGATGTCCCCATAGAGGCGCAGGTTTCCTTTGCAAGCTTGGTCCTTGTGGTTGCGGAATAGCCCTCCACGTGGGCCCAATGTGAATTAGAGAGTGTTGACTGACGTTGATATCAACGGCTAAATTTTTTTTGCCCTGAATCAGTCAGGGCAAAAAAAAATTAAGAGTTTGATTTCTTTGATTCTTCTGGAGTCCTAAAGCATTAAAGAAATGGAGCTCATGAACCTTTGGTGACACATCTCGTAACCGACTTTAGTAAGTGTTGTATAAACGCTACTTTGAAACTGTTTGTGGCTGAAACCAGCGTTTAATGTAGGGTCGTATGAATTAAAGTAATTAATTATAAGATCAATTACAATGCTTAATATTAAACAAGAAAATATACTAGAAAAAAAACAACTTGTCTAATGTCGCTCTGACGGAAATCTAGTATATTTTTTTGTTAAATATTTATCACTTCTAAATAGCACTGTAAAATGCAAAATTAAAAAGTTATAATCAATTGCAATGTTCATATTCAAATACTAGTCAAAATAAGTTAAATAATTTGGTATAGGTAGTAAAAGTAAAAAAATATATATTTATTACTAGTTAATTTGTGTGCTAGTGCTAACTAAGTGCTAACTAATTTTTTAATGGATCTCGAATAGATTGTAAATTATTGTTATAACACAGAGTAATAGACATACAAGAGATTTATTATAACGAATATATTTAGACCGTTATAGAATTTACTTAAATTTAGACCCAAGTTAACCAACTGATTAATGCAAACCGTCAGTTAAATGTAGAGTACGTTTCATCGTATTTTCCCTTTTTTGTTAGGTTGGTACCGCTGTCGATTTCTGTCAAAAGGTTAGGTTAATTTAGGATAAGAATTCAATGCAGACTTTTTATGTTTTGGATTCTGTTTTAAAATCATGCTCGAAACATTAGAAAGCGGTGAAAATAAAATGGTTTTGAAATAATGTTTCTAACACGTACGCGCCTTCTTGACATACAAGGTTACCAACCTAACAAAAAAGGGAATATACGATTTTTAACGTTTGTTAACCTTACGGTGACGGGATTTTTTAACTGAATCTTTTTGAAGATATATTAAACTACGATGTTTTAAACAACGATTATTTAATCGAGAGTTGGTAAACTCGGCTCTTATTAGTAAGTAACTATTGTTATCTTTAGATGTTAGACCCCGTACGAGTACATAGCTCGCTAATCTGTCTAATGAACGGTTAAAATAATATAATTATTGAGATGTTTTGTAAATAAAAATAAATTCGTTCAAAATGTTTTCGGTGTATCATTTTATACATATATTTTCATGTAAAAGATAGAAGAAATCAGAGTTTTCATGAGTCACAATAGATCTTATTGTGATTTAAGATTTTTTTCAATCCCAGACCACGAATTGTGAGACACAATTGATATTAAATTGTTCTCTGGACTTCGGTGTCCTATTAGCGAATGACGAATTAATTAGTACGGTATGTCAAACATAACAAATATTATTAGTGCCAGATAATATGTTTATAAATAAACGGTAAACTTTGTACCAGCCATTGTTTAGCTACAATAAAAGGAAACCCCACATCTTTATCAATGTAAATTCACACATGAATACACGTTGCACACTGTCTAACTATGGATAAGCATTCGTTAATAATACCGACAAACAAATAACATCCTTCCTACTATCCTATAATATTATTAATGTGAAAATATTTCAGTTTGTTTGTTTGTTTGTTTGTTACTTTTCACGCTAAAACTGCTGAACGGATTTCACACAGAAAGTAGAGCCTGGATTAAAACATTGAGGGTACTTTTTCCCGATATTCCCACGGGAACGGGAACCACGGGTGGCAGCTTCTTCTTCTTTGTCGTTTCGCTCTTGGCAGAGCGGTCGTGGCACGTTAAGGCGTCCACGTCGGTAGAGGCGGACATAGCTTGCCGCACAATATCCCGCCATCTCTCCCGTTTGGTAGACTGTCCTGCGCAATCAGACACGCGGTTTCCTACAGCGGATTTCACTGGTCAGTCCAGCGCATCGGTGACCTGCCACGTGATCTGGTACCCTCTACTTTGCCCTGTAATCACTCTATGGAGTCGTTATCCCACCTAGAGACATGGCCAAAGTATTACAATATGCGCGACTGTACTACGGCCGATAAAAGCCGGCTGATGCCGAGCTCCTGGAGTATGGACATGTTGGTGCAGAACTCCGTCCACGATATCCCCAGCATCCGCGGCCGCTAGTATAGTGATAATAATGACCATGAAAGTTTGAAACATGTTCATTATCACTTCACCTATTACGATAATTGATCATGGTAAATATCCCGTTTATCATAATAAAACTCGTTAATGATTATAATAATTATAGTATTTGATTTGATGCCAGCAACTTCGTTCGCGTGGACTTAACGTATCAGCTTTTGCATCCGTCGATATCGAACGTGGTTCAAAGATACCGCCTTCACCGCGTGGTCATACTCCCAGTGTTATTTTTGTACCATGAAATGGACAAAACCATACCTACCATCCCCTGTTTCTTATTTCAACAGAAAATGCCTATTACACTTAACAACTTTTTTGCTAAGGCGCCCCATTCCCATATACCTAATAGTTAAGCTGGTCTATTAGTTTCTGCAACAGGTTATCCAGATTTCCAAATAAATTGTAGCCTATAATATGCTGCCGCACAATTTATAAACGCAGTAAGTACCACTTACTGCGTTTATGAGTTGACTATGTATTCGAGATCGCAAAATTGAGCTTAATATAAATCAAAGACCCGTTTTTTTTTTCTCCTTATAGAAGCCAAGATAGCAAAAAGCATAAACGCAGTAAAGTGTAAATTTTAATGTGTTGTTCATAATTTAAGAGCAGTAAGACTCCTTACGGATTTAATAATATGTAAATATTATATGTTGATAAAGGTACAACATAGCATAAATGCATTAAATGTCAATTAAAGCATTATTGTTGTGTCTTAATAATAGGCAATAAAATTGTACACATAGTACAAATGCAGTAAGTTTACTTAATAAATTTTTGTTATGTTTTGCTAATAACAGCCGAAGAATTTCACTTAATAAAAACGCAGTAATTACAATTATACTGCGTAAATAGTAAGGCTACTCAATAATCCTTTATGAATGTAACAAATTATAAACGCAGTAAATGTAAATTACGGCGTTAATGTTAAGTCCCGCAGAATCTTTACTCCATTTTTTTACGATTTTACCTATCTTAAGATTATTTACTGTGTTAATATTAGGGTAAAATTTGAACACAAATGAAGCGTTTTCAAAACTTATGAGGCTGTCAAGTATTTTACTGCATTTATAACTACTCGAGTAAAGGGGTGTGAGAGGGGCGGGCGGCAGCTAGCCGCGCCGCGCGCTTCAGTCAAGTCCACAGAACAGAAAAAACAGTAGAAGCAAAGGTTGATATGAGCAAAGGTTTGCCTATGTTCAAGTACATCGTCGTTTTGCTTACTCAGTCGCGATCGTAACCTCCACGCAGAATAATATAGAGAAAAATTATAAAAATGCCATACTGTGCAGTTTTGATGTGAAAAAATTATAGCCGAGAGACTAATTAGTCTAAAGGAGGCTTAACATATCGTCGGTAAGTCATATTTTCTGTTATTTTCACTTATTTTCACAAAAAAGTTAAATTGTAATATTTTTAATAATAAACAATCTGAATCCAATCTTCCGTCTATGTTCTTAAAGTGTATATTTCAATGTACAGTTTACCGTTTCTAGAAATTTCTAAGCATAATCCGAAGTACTGAAAGCATGCTTCGCGCCGTACTTGGTCGCCACTCAATTAGTGATGCGCCTTATCGCTGATACATAACCGGGGTCGGTCGGTTCCAAGTTTTTTTCGGTACCGGTACTGAAGGGTGATGGACCCGGGAAAACCGATACTGAGAACATAATCTATTTTTGTTATATTGAGCTATTTAAAATGAGTGGTTATATGAAAACTTTAGGAAAACAAGTATTATCAAGAAATAAGTAGGAATCACAAAGTTAGATTTTACACGTTACAAAGTTCAAAGTCGCATCATTTTGTAATAGATAGGTCAGCGTTAGACCTTTACCTTGCCTGATGGTAAGAATAAAATAGAATAATATTTGTTATTAGCACCACATGCTATGTGATGCCATTACTGATCTCAGTTCAGTATAATATGACGCAAACAGCGGTTACTGCACTGATACCATGTAGGTAAGCGATTATGCGATCTACGATGATCGCACTAGCCTGGATATACCAAAACACAGACTGCGATAAATAAGTTTTACTCAAGCTAACAAATGCGGAGCGCGTGTCTTTGAGATATCCATAACTTTTTGAGAGTAGGTGATGGGGATGAGATTAACCATTTCAGCTGCACACTGACCGAACTGTGAACCGTCCTCTTGAACTGAAGCGTGTAAAGGTTGTATTGGGAAACCACCTCAAAAGTGAGAAAAGTACTCCATGCTTAATCGAGCTTGCGTTTGAGCAAACTGTTCCAGCGTGAAGTACTTTCTCACCTTTGCCAGTAATGCAAAGCTTTTTTAGTCCTACAAGCTAAATTTCTGTATTAGAAGAAAATAACATGAATTAGCAGATCGTTAATTTGAGTATGTAGCAGAAACTGTCAACAACGAGTATTGAACCTGAATAGCAATGAGAACTCAAATTGACTAACTTCAAGAAGTTCGATATCCAGACACACAAACCAGTCGGGAAGTTGATATGATGAAAGTTTGCCAATAAGGCGTTATTTTCAAACCATGTAAAAAGCCTTCGAGACATGAAAGACGGCTTACCCCTTACCATACCTCTCGATTATTTCACCCATTTTGAAGATAGTTTTCTTTTAGAGCCGGGGTAAAACCTAGCCTACGACAAGGTATTCAGAACACTTTCCATTATCTTACAAATAATAGGCGTGACTGTAAATTGGCAGGGTCGCCACCACTGGCATTTTAAACTATTGGAGAATTTCGACGGTGGTTCGCAAGTCTCGGTAGCTCAGTGATTAGAGCATTGGACCGGATTTCCAAAAGTCGTGGGTAGAGTCCCATCTGCGAATTCACTTTGTGGCCGAGTTGTTTTTTTCCAATATTTTTCTATATGAAATTTATCATAAGTATAAAAATAGCATTGAAAAATGCAACAATTAAAAAATCATAAATTTAACACATTAATTTGAATGGTTTTTTACTATTATTGAGCACCGAGAGTATATACCAATTCTCCGATACAATGATACCGGTACCAGTTAATTCCCGGGGATTCTCGTTGTATGTACACACAGGTGCATCACTAATTGATTAGCGATTTGCTATTCAATTAGTGATGCGCCTGATTATCGTATAGACTACAGATATCGATAAGTATAGATGCAGATAATTTGCGACTGATTTCTAATAGGTATTAGCTTTCCATTTTGCAAATTGTGAATTAACATTGATATAAATAATACAAAAACAACGTTTAATTTTAATATGGACATGGATTTCAAATTCTTTGATTTATGAAATGTTTACCAAGTGTATCTTCTAACTTTTAGCTACTATTACGCCCATGGCGACTACAGTCCCCGAACTGTTAAAATCTTGAAATGCCCATGGGGAGCAGTATAGTCCTCAAAGCGATTTCAGTACGGAGGCCGGCATTCAGATAAATGCTACTAGCAAAGCACAGAGAGCTCGTAGTTCCATCAAAAAAATGTTGCTATCGGTGTTTCTGATTGGTGGTTCTGAGTGAAACGATTTTTCAAAAGATTTTTTTTTGGTGTTAAGTATAACTGTTGATTCTTTATTATTTCTAAGAAATTCAGATTGACTAAGTGCCTATGCAACATTGACAGGGTAATATGTGCCTAAACGTGATTAAAGTCAATTGAAATGTATGTGATTTTTTTAATAAATGTTCTCTAAAAGTATATTCGTACTAATTTTATTTCTTTTTCTCTATTCTCTATTTGGCAAAGTCCCAAATTTAAATGTTATTAACTCACAATAAATGCAGTATGACACCCATTTACTTCATAACTTAAATTTAGATTCGGAAATTTCTTATACGTCTCCTAGTTATAAATGCAGTATAACAAATGGATACAGTGCATACATTATGGTGTAATATTAAAAACTCGTCTTCATATCTTAACATATTTGCAGTAAGTAGCAGAATCTAGTAATAAATGCAGTAAGTAACACTTATACGGCGTTTATGCATCATTTGAATCACGCGAAAACTTAATTATATCATAATATGAACAGTTTTTTTTATTTTAAATACTAAATATTAAGTTTTGAACAAAAAAATGTATACCAAGGTATTGGCCGTGTTTTGCTCTTTTAGTACATACATCATTTTTGAAAATCAGATGAATAGGTAACGAGAGACGCCTTAAAACTTTTTTTAAACTTTACCCGCGTTTTTCTCAAAACAGTGCTGATGTTCCTTACTGCATTTATAAATTGTGCGGCAGTATGTTGGTCAGGCGTAGTTAGATACATGTTACAAAAGTTTTAAATATATTCGGCTAGCGGTCGACCGCGGTTTCACTCGCGTGGTTCCCATTCCCATGGGAATATCGGGATAAAATAGCCTATGTTACTCTCCACCCTTACAACTGCCTCTATGCCAAAAATCAAGTTGATTGATTGCTTAGTTAGGGCGTCATGGAATGAAAAACAAACACTCTTGACAAACTTTCGCATTTATAATAAGTTTATTTATTTCTTTTGTTAAGTTTATTTGTTTCTACATTTAACGTTTTGATTTTTTTTTAATTTTTGTTTAATTTATAGATTATTATTTTCTCTTTTCTGCCTTTTATGTACTTAAGTGATTACGTACAACTTTATTGGAATTATTTTTAAGTACTAGTGATAGCACGCATATCGTAACTGCCTTTAATTAAGACAGCATTTAGCATTAGGACAGAGAGTAAAGTAATTAGCCTTAGAATTAACATGTTTTTCTTTTAATTGTGTGTGTTTTGTTGGTGGTTCATAAAATAAATAAAAACCTAGGATTATAATTGTTGAAATTTTAATAATAAACTAATCAAATATCCAAGCATCAAACTTTAAAATGTTTGCATAATATTAAAAGAATAGGTAGGAGACTTGGTGGGTTGAATATATGATACTTACATAACAAATTAAAACAAAAAAAAAACACTAATCTGCGCCTCAAAGTGCGATAAGTTCACAGAAATACGCGATATAGCTGTCAGTCAGGATATCCGAGTCATACAATATTGTGTCGATGAATGCAAAATGAATTAATATTCTACAAAAATTATTAGTGGCGCACATAAATTAAATTCTATGACAATTTACTATGATAAATTTTAAATAGAAAAATATTGGAAAAAATTAACTCGGCCACAAGTGAATTCTCAGACGGGAGCTGAGATACCGAGAGTCTTGGTAGTACAGCGGTTAGAGCATTGGACCGGATTTCCAAAGGTCGCGGGTTCGATTCCTGAGAATTCACTTGTGGCCGAGTTAATTTTTCCAATATTTTTCTATTTAAGTATAAAAATATATAAATAGCATTGAAAAATGCAAAAATTACAAAATCATAAATTTACTATGACATGAATTAGTAACAAACGTACCTACATACATAACCTCACAGCATAAATCCCTAGCGTTGCTACTATATCGTACTTAATATTCTAAGTGCGAAAGTTTGTGTGGAATTTTGGATGGATGTATGTTACACTTTCACACAAAAACTGCTGAACGGAATTAGTTGAAATTTAGCACACAGATAGAAGATATAAAACAGATACAAAACACACAAAAAAGAAAACATTTTTTTTTTATAAAAAATAAAGTTATTTATTTTTTATAAAAAATTTGCGAAATATTTAGTGCGATTTATTCACCCGAAATACAACATACAACCCGGGTTGAAAACTCACGGCAACTGAAAAGGTACCGAAACGTCGGGAAACCAAAAACACTCAAATAAACCAAAAAAAATTAGTAGGTACCAAATTATATTTCGGGTAAATAAATCGCACTAAATATTCCGCAAAAGTTGTTTTATTTCAGTTATGAGTGCGCGAAGAAACTTAAGTGCTTAGAAGATAACCTGGATTAAAACAAAGGTGAGTTTTTATGCCGATATTCCCACAGGAACGGGAACGCAGGTGAAATCGCGGGCGGCCGCTAAAAGTAGTCTATACTAAAGAATTGTTTGTTTGCATTGAATTGGCTCCAAAACTACTGAACGGATTTGTATGAAATTTGGTATACAGATAGTAAATAGCCTGGTTATGAACATAGGATATTTTTATATCGATATTCCCACGGAAACGAGAACTACGCGGGTGAAACCGCAAGCTGCCGCTAGTAGTAATATAAATACGTAACTTTGTAAGGATGTCTGGATGCATGGTGGATGTTTTTTACTCTTCAGGCAAAAACTACTGAACGGATTTGCTTGAATTATATTAAAATATACAGTAATTTTCATCACGATATTCCTACGGGAACTGGAACCTAGCGGTTGAAACCGCGGGTAGGCACTAGTACTATACTATTTCATTTTAGATATTTATCTATACTAATATAATATTATAAAGCTGAAGAGTTTGTTTGTTTGAACGCGCTAATCTCAGGAACTACTGGACCGATTTAGAAAATTCTTAGACCATTAGAAAGCTACATTTTTCCCGAATGACATAGGCTATATTTTATCCCGATATTCCCACGGGAACGGGCACCACGCGGGTAAAACAGCGAGGGATCCGCTATACTTAATATATATATTTAATACAATACAGTGACTAACTTTTTGAATATATTTTTCCGGATTTCGTCAATTCAATATAGACAGAAGTGAATCATAAATCTGTCTACTTTATGAAGACAATCTTCACATGCATATTCAATACATTAATAGTAGTAATTCACAACATGACTAATAAACTGATTAACCATCGACTAAAATTACAATTAAGTTTTGTTTAACCTCAGTTGGTTATTATCTTTCATGTACTAGCGGAAGGACATCATGTGTAAATATTTAATAAAAGTATTAATTTTTGTAGTGAATATATTTTTAAGTGTATGGTGTGCCGATGTGTTTCATGTGAATAGTAAAATCACTTATGTCCCCGACGAGGCGGCTGGTTATTTTGGATATTCTGTGTCTTTAAGTCATCTTGGGTACGTATTGTACTTAAAATAAGTTTTTTTTTTAATATTTACATTGGGAGAAATAGATTGTATTATACTTACCTAGTAATCAAGAAAGTTAGCAACCCTGCAATCGTGCAAAACCAGATAAAACAAAACCGTACTAATAACAATAGTTATTTGTTATGCAAGGTTGGAAAGTTGGTTATTTAGCGGCGAGTTACCTCAATTGAAATCTGAGCAAGTGAAGGATTCTAGGATTGAACGATTGAATGATTTCAAAGGTACAAGACGCTAAAAACTTTTCTGCCGAGCGCAACACACAATTTTTTACCTCACAACAGCGAGGAATATTTTATGGTTGTTTCCGCGGTCAACTTCCGGTAAAAAAATCTTTAAACTAAACTTTAATCTAAATATACCTTGTTCTCGTTGTTTTAATGACATAAAAAACTAAAATAATAAAAAAGTGAGTAGTATAGTTAATTCAAATTATTTAAAGTAGAAATATATTGTTACTTTTAAAAAGAATAAAAACGATTCCGTAAATTTTGACACTGACATGAGGTACAAGACAAAGACAATTTAAAAATAAAGATTTATGTCACAGTCCGAAATCCAATTATAAGTTGTGAAATAAACCCAGCCTTATATAAAATTCTTATAACAAATAGTTTATTCTTATTGTTTTTATGATTCAATGAACTAACATAATATAATGAAACCAAAACGGTGTATTATAATTAATTTAAAGCTATTTAAAATAAGAATCAAATATAACAAAAAAGTCAATAGTCCGATTCGGAACGCATTATGACATTTTTTTAGGTATTAAATTAAAAAAGTACTTTGCCGCGCTAGGCCGCAAAAAGCGATTTTCTATGGGTGTTTCCCACTGGTCAGATTGATAGTCAGACTACTCTGGCCAACGGGAATTTTTATTCCCGTTGTTCAACTGATGGACAAAACCTCCTTTTCAGAGCGTGTGAGGTGAAAAAAATATTATAATGGCTGAAAGGATGGGGACATCCTTCTTATCCTACTTCTAAAACTACTGAACTGATTGGGGTGAAATTTGGCACACATATAGCAGATAGTCTAGATTAAAATAAAGGTTACTTTTTAACTTGATATTCCCACGGGAACTGAGCACTACATATCGAAAGTCGCTGTAGTTATATTGTTTAGTAGGTAGATTGTTTGTTTGTTTGTTTGTACCTCTTTCACACAAAAACTACTGAACGGATTTGGATTAAATTAGGCACTCAGATAGCAGGTAGCCTAAATTAAGACATAGGATTTAGGACTTTTTAATCCGATATTCCCACAGGAACAGGAATTACGCCGGTGAAACCACGGGCGGCCGATAGTATTTTTTTATCAGATTTTTGCAAAAAGTCCACGCGAACGAAGTTAATACTTGCTTTTTTTTCAGATTGCACGTGGGAGCTCCAAAAGCTAGGAGTAGAACTATACCAGATATTAGTCCTGGACTAGTGTTTTCTTGTCCACTGACTGAGTTTAACCAAAGCAGTGTAAAATGTGAACCTTTTACCAATAAAGGTATGGAATTACTTATTGTATTTTCTTGGACGGATTAATAACAAAATATATTTAGGCAAATATACCATCATCAGCCTGTGGACGTCCACTGCTGGACATAAGCCTCTCCTCACGCCTATTATGGCGTTCATAGGAGGCTATAGCCCTACTGCTACCACGCTGGCCAGACGGGTTTGTTTCAAGTTTTGCTTCACTCGCACAAGTGTTCAATGCGTCGAGCCTCTTAGTCGACTCTTACGACATCCCAGGCATGTAAGGGAGTGGTGACTGGTACTGATAAGTGCGACGTTTGAGTTTCCGTATTCCGTAAAAGCGACTTTGCAGGTATACACATAGCTTCGCTTTTCGCCTGTTCTACCGCCTCCCAACGCGAGCGCGAGGGGCAAAGCGAAAAGCGTGCTATGTCTACGCTTGCAAGATCGTTAATCGCATCATCGCCTCCTTTCGCCTCGCCACTCGCGCAACGAGTAATTAAAAAATAGAGGTCTAGATCGTCGGTCTACCTTGTCGGGGACCTGTCCACGGTGCGTCGTCTCCTATACGTGGTCGCCATTCCAAAACCTTTCTGCCCTCGGTCGGGACTGTCACTATCGTTTCTGCTTCTTCTTTTTCTTCTTTATGAATGGCGTGCTCTATGTTCTAAACATAATTCCGCCAAGGTCACGTAGGTAGCGTTTACACGGTGAGGTGGGATATAAAATTTTGATATTATTATATTCTAAGCTATTTTACTGAATTATAACTTTTTAATTTTGCATTTTACAATGCTATTTTATGTGATACGTATTAAACAAGAAAATATACTAGAAAAAAGCAACTAGTCTCATGTCGCCCCCATGTCATCCCGTCAGGGCGACATGAGACTAGTTGCTTTTTCCTAGTATATTTTCTTGTTTAATATGTATTTTACTGAAACTAAAAACAACACAGTAAACATCACAGACATAACATAATAAGGGAGAAGTATATACTTATTTAATATTTTAGGTTGTTGTAAGAGATAAATTTTGCCAAAATTTTCAATAAGGGGGTATTATTTCTAATGAGACATATTTATACAATTTAGCCCGCAGGGCAATCAGCCCCTTTAGCGTGAACACCGCTATATCACGCGATATGATATGGCGCATGATGCTGTCTTGCTTAGCTCGTTACGATGTGAGCGAGACAGTGATACGTTATCGAGCTATCGAGTCGATAAAAGTCGCTCATGCTAGGCTAGCTGGCTTGTGTAAACTTTATCGCGTTTTTTTTTTTCTTTTTTCTAGCCATTGAGTGAACTTTTTTATCTTCCAAACACACTATGCTAACGCGCACCATCGCATACATATAGGAACACAAATACAAAAATACGCACATACCCACGCACACATACACGCACATACACGCACATACACGCATATATACAAAATCTAGGATAATGTTTGTCTTTGTTAATAAAATAAATTGCTAAATATGTTAAGACTAACACTAGTTAATCTTAATACTTACCTAGTTGTAGTCATATTAAGTAAGATTTGCTCTACCTTAATGCTAGCTAATATTAAAATGTGACCAGCACTGTTGGATTCATAATGATTGTATCTGAATACTTATACTTAGTTTTATAATTGAAATATTATGAATCTGTTTGTGGTCCTTTAAATAAATTAAAAATAAACAGGGATTTCATATTGATAGGGCGAGGAATATCTTTGGGTAGGATGTCGTAAAGGGATCTATGTAGATTAGGGCAGTTAAAGAATAGAAATTCCACGGAACCCTCCTCCATCCCACATTCACAGAGGGAGTTGTCCTTGATTCTCAATCTTGCCAGATGGGTGCGCCAGATCTTCTGCGCTTCTGGAAGGAGCTGGGATGGCTTGACTAGCCATACCGATGCTATGTTCACGCATAACGGACCAAATGGGAGTCTAAATGCGGAGAAAAGAGCCCATCACCAATACCAATACCAAATGGGTGGGTGTACAGGCATGCCCTATGAGTAGACGGCAAATTGCAGAAACAGTTTTTTTATTCAAATCTTTCTGTTTAAAAAACCATGGGTTGGGTGGAATCTCTCGTTGGATATCAAAGTAGTCATTATTGTTTCAGGGCAAAATCTTAGACTCAACCAATGCGAAATGTGGCGTCTGGCTATTAGAGTGTTGTAAAAAAAGGTTTTTAACTGCGTCTTTGATGCTGCCAACTTTGCAAGGCAGAAGTGTGAGGGTATGTGTGTAATTAATTAAGTACCTATGTATGTTTGTAAATTTTGTTTTATTTTTCAGATCGTTACAATGCTTTTATGCGGAGTTATATTTCAAGTGATTTTTACAAAGATGATATGTGGTTTGGAGCAGTTGTGACTCCGATATCCAAAGACGGTCTATTGGTAAGAGAATCCTTTTTTTTTATCCTGCTAATAATATTATAAATGCGGAAGTATATCAGTTTGCTTGCTTTCTAACTCATTCACGCAAAAACTACTGATCTGCCCCCCTAGTATGACCACCACTATATCACGCGATATGATATGGCGCATGATGTAGCCCCCCTAGCGGGTTGTTCCATATTCATCCCATGACGTCACATCCCACGTATTATTTTTTCCATATTCATCCCATTTCTATTCCTAACTCATCCCACATCCGAAATAAATTTATTTTATTCTATTTCTCACAATTCTTATTCCTAACTCATCCCATAGAACAAAACTGGCAAGGTTTTTGAGTACGGTCTGAATAATAATATATTAAGTACCTACCTACATACATATTGAAATAAATTTAAAAATAAAACAAATATTTTGAACATAATTAAACATGTTTTGAAGAAATCTACCATATAAAATCAACATCAATAAAATATTACAACACACATGACATATAGTTCTTAAAAAAATACAGTTAGTAATTATTACAATAAAAACTAACAGCAACAGACATAAATATAGATTAACAAATTAACATACCGTAGCAATACAATACTAACACACAGATGTATAATCCAATATGAGTTTTGTAATAGTATAATTGCCAAAATCAACAGTAACAAACATAATAAAATATAAAACTAAAACGGATTCTTAATCAACCATGACTTTTATAATAATGTTATTGCCAATATTATCAGTAAAACACACAATAATATAAAACTGACACCGATTCTAAATCTACTATGAGTTTATATAATAATGTAATTGCCGGAATCAACAGTAAAAAACATAATAAATTATAAAACAAACATACAAATACTTAATCAACTATGAGTTTTAAAATAATGTAATTGCCAAAATCAATAGATAAAAACATGATAAAGTATAAAAAAACACTATTTTCAAAAAAGGTAACATAAAACTAATGTCATGCATATAAATATTTTATATATATTTATTTTTTTAATTTATTAGGTATTCATAAATGGTGCCAGCTTTTTTAAGTAAAGGCTCAACACAATACTTCCGTCTTCCAGTTCTGCGATAGTTCTGTCGATCCTTGCTTGATTTACGTCTTTTTTTGATGAAGTTGACGATGACGCTCCTTGTTATCTTTGCAGTATTCTTGCATTTTGAATGAGAAAATCTTTTTTCAAAATGTGCAATAACTGCAAAATGTTAAGTTTTTTGTTCGCAACGTGCCTATTTAGTGTTGCATGCCAACTTTCTAGGGAGTTGGTCGTTCTATTTTTGCCTTATATACATTTCGTAAATGTGGTGGAAAAATGCCATCATAAAGCCAAGTTGAAACAAGGTAATAGTTAAATTTGGTAATGTTTTCAGATTTTGGATATTCTTCCATTATATAAAGAAAAGCATCATCTACCCTGTTTTCAGGAATCAATGGTAACGCAAGGCAAAGGCTGAGATGTTTTATGTGTTCTCTATTTTTGGTAATTTGGAGATTTTTTGCTCTTTTGACTAGTGCTTGGCAGAAGTGAAAATAACAGCATTTTATTTCTGTATCTTGAAGCTCTTTTTGTATAGATCTTATCACAGCCTTTTAAAAATCGACGACAAATTTATCCGGTTTCCAGTTTGGTATCTCCGCTTTAATTAAACGAAATAAAGTTGCGTAAGTCTCCTGATTCTTTGAAGACGACAAATGGTGTGGTAGAGTTATTGTTTTTAACAATAAAATTGTCAGGGAAAGAAGTCATAAAATATACTAAATAAAAATCTTCGTGGTATTTTTTTTGTAAGTTTCATCAAATTATAAAATATCTGATTATGTATTTGCCGACATTTGCTTTAAATCCACTTTATTTAGATAATCAGCTGCATGAATATGTACAATAATTTCCGTCCATATTAACATTCATATCGTTGTTAAAATTAAGATTATTGAAAATATTACTTATATAATTAGTTAATCAATTTTATTAATATCCTTTTTATACCGATCATACTTTTTGATACATTTTCTTGATACTAACTTTCGTGGGATGAGTTAGGAATAGATTTGGGATGAGATAAGAATTTAATTTAAAATATATGTGTGGGATGAGTTAAGAACACCATTCGGGATGAGTTAAGAATTAATATGCTTGTGGGATGAGACGTCATGGGATGAATATGGAACAACCCCCCCTAGCATGACCACCACTATATCACGCGATATGATATGGCGCATGATGTAGCCCCCCTAGCATGACCACCACTATATCACGCGATATGATATGGCGCATGATGCCGTCTTGCTTAGCCCGTTACGATGTGAGCGAGACAGTGATACGTTATCGAGCTATCGAGTCGATAAAAGTCGCTCATGCTAGGCTAGCTGTCGTGCTTAGCCCGTTACGATATGAGCGAGACAGTGATACGTTATCGAGCTATCGAGTCGATAAAAGTCGCTCATGCTAGGCTAGCTGATATGGATAAAATTTCGCACACAGATAGGAGACAACTTGGATTAAAACGGGTTACTTTTTATTTCGACATTCCCACTTAAACGGGAACCATGCGAGTGAAACCGCTTGCGCGTTTATTATCAACATAATTCATTTATTTTTTTATGATTTTTGAATTTTTGCATTTTTCAATGCTATTTTTATACTTATGATAAATTTTAAATAGAAAAATATTGGAAAAAGTTAACTCGGCCACAAGTGAATTCTCAGATGGGAATCGAACCCACGACCTTTGGAAATTCGGATTTCCGGATTTATCATGATTCATTTCTATTATTTTTCGCCTATACACAAAGGGTAGCTGCTGTTTTGAGTTCATTATATTATAATTTGACAAATTTTGCATTTGTTTAAAAAAATTAACATTATGAACAAATATTATTACCTATTTAGTAATAAGCCTAAGTGTGGGTTGCATCAAGGTTTTTTTCGCTATACTTTTACTTTTGCAGAGCTTATGGTTTAAAATCGGGCAAGTGCAAGTCGAACCGCACTTGAAGGGTTTCGTCTCTCACCCAAGGTTGCCTGGAAGAGATTGCTATGTAGCAATAAGGCCGCCTATTGTGTGTTCCTGTTTTTTGTAATTTTCTCTGTATGTGTTTGTTTTTGTATCGTGTGCCATAAAGTTTCTATTATTATATTAAATACACCTACCCAAAATGCTGCTATAATTTTTCGCCTGCAAAAATAACTTTGTTTTTCATAGTGTCTGTATGAATGACAAAATTTTATATTTGCGGTTTTGGCGAATGTGCTATAGCTCTGAAACTGCATAATATAAACCAATTTTCGATGAAAGTTTTTATGAAGGTCTACAGTATATTTTTTTTTAGAATTTTCACTTCTTATTTTAAAATTTAGAGGGGGCGGGGGGGGGGGGGGAAGGACACATTTTACCACTTTGAAAGTATATATCATTCAAATGGTTGATTTTGAGAAAAAACTGTTTTAGAAACCTCAATGTAATTTTAAAGACCTATCTATAGATATCACGCACGTATAGATTTGATGAAAAAAAAAAATTGTATGAGGATAATAATCTCTTAATTTATATATTTTTATTTTTGTGTATAACCGTAAAGCGGTTTACAGAATACATCTACCTACCAAGTTTCAACTGTGTAATCCTCATAGTTTTGGAATAAAGTGGCTGTGACATACATCAGACATGACGAATCTATCAGGGTTTCGTTTTTTGCCATTAGGCTACGAAACCCTAAAAATGGGATTTGACAGTTTTGACAAGCAAATTATAGTAACTTTTTAAGAATTTGCAAAAATAACCTTTTGTGCAACCGGCGGCGGTTACAGTTTTATAAATCCTTTACAATCATATCTACAGTCATATTTGTCGTTAAGTAATTTGGTTGTTTTGTGTTGTTTTTAGTATTTTTTTTATATTTTCATCAGATATGCGCTCCAAGGGATTACGTCAAACAAAATAATGAAGCGTATTTTTTACAAGGAGTCTGTTACGTGCACTTAAAATACAGGGAACACGGCTTATATCCACTTAGGGATGGAGGTAAGACAGTTTATTTTATTTTTTAGTTAAAGACCTATATAACAAAAAAAAATGCAAACTAATATTATAAATGCGAAAGTTTGTTTGTTTGTCCTTCTTTCACGCTCTAATACGATTGGTCGCGTTTTTTCGCAACCGATCGACTTGATTTTTGGCATAGAGTTAGTTGAAAAAAAGGAGAGTAACATAGGATACTTTATATCCCGATATTCCCACGGGAACTTGAACCACGCGGATGAAACCACGGGCGGCCGCTAGTCATCAATAAACTATAAAAGCTATAACAAAATAAACGGTAACATTTACAAACAAACGTCGCTACGCTACGTAACACACAACGTACAATATTGAAAGAAACTTAAAAAAGAATTTTTTTTTTTACAATTTTTTTTCTTATTTTTTTTCTTATTTTCTCTATAAATTGCTACTAAATGAAGTACCTACCTATACCTAAATGAAATCTTGTTGGAATCATTTGTTGGTTTCAGACCCCAGACCAAAACACCGTCACCCATTGGCAATGCCAAAAATGCCGTCTTTCAACTTAGCAATCAGTTTTTTTTTATTCTGTAAACTGGTTCATTTGTAAATATTTTGTGACATTCAGATATTTCGCCTGGATACAGGAGCTCTATTTTTGATTCACTCGTCTCGAGGATTCTACTGATTTTCGTGCGACGTTTGAGTTTCGGTATTCGGAAAAGCGACCTTGCATGTATATACATAGCTTCGCTTTTCGCCTGTAGTACCGCCTCCAACGTGAGCGCGCGAGGGGCAAAGCGAAAAGCGTGCTATGTCTACGTTCGTTCGCCTCGCCACTCGCGCAACGAGTGATTCAAAAATAGAGATCCTGGTGTCCAATTAAAGATATCATGCAAAGTCTAGTTACAAAATGCTCAATAAGATTCAAGAGACAGATCGATTCTGCTGCTCAATACAGCAACTATGAAAATTTGTTAAAAGTATCAATAATGAAATATGAGGAGAGAAGTAGCAGCCATTTCGTATCAGAGGGCAAATGCAATAAGTGTTAAAACATGTTACAATTTTGTTTTTTTGCAGACCGCCAATATAAAGTAATCAAAGCCTCGAGAAAAGGATATGAAGAATATTTCCAGCTTGACAGGTACGGACAGGGTCTCAGGAGATTTCCCTACTTTGGAACTGGACAAGTTGGAATGTCGGTGTCTGTGACAACCAATAATAGCATTCTTATAGGGGCTCCTGGAGTGCTTGCCTGGACAGGTTAGTGAAGTCAGAGCGTTTAAAATGCTGCACTAACTATTTAATTCACCTTTTCTCAGTTTTTGAGGATTCCGGGAGAAGCGCAAAACTCTAAATTAACCTAAACAACAATTGATAGATCAGCAAAATACCTATTTGGTTAGCAAGTATGTGGGAAGCCAACAAGAGTAGCCGACCAAATAGATATTTTGCTGATCAAAATATTCTAAACTAATCACAAAAACAACAACAAATACCTTGAAATTATGCCGACCATCGAAGTTAAGGAAGATATGAAATTGACGTAGTATGTATTAATCCTTTTAATTTTTTAGGGGCCGTTGTGGAATATAAAATCAGACCAGGCCTGGCGACTCTCCCCAGAAAAAGCAGCCCTATCAGCTTCCCTTTTAATACTTTAGAATTGGGGGCAGATAATTTATTTGGTAAATATACATATTTTTTGACTTGATGATCTATGCTTAATGTGAACTAAATATTTCATAATTTAGAAAGAAGAAAACAATAACAAATCAGTTTGAATTTTTTTTTTGGGATTATTAGCTATTGATGACTTAACCTTCAAGCGGGCGCGCGGTCGTTAGTAACGGGAGCAGGCGCGCGTAACCGAAAAGACCTATGAGATGAATCAGAGAAATAAAGCTGTAATTATCCAAATTATCCAATGATTATTGGAAAATATTAATATTATATCTATAATTATCATTGTCTTTAAAGTCTACTTAGTGAAAACAAACAATTAAAATTATTAAAAAGAAACAATTATTAAATTAATTAACATAACTCAGATATTCTTTGGATCAAAAAAACAATTTAGGAAAAAACAGCTATTTATTTCTGAAAGAGGCCTCATCCTCATCAGAGTCCGAGCAGTTTGATTACTCAGCAGATTGAGGTTCCTCTGAAACGATGTGGTCGGAAGTTTCAGAGCCTTGGTGGAGCTGAGCTCTGATTCACTCTCTCCTTCGTCTTCTCTTAGTAATTCCTTGAGTATTGCACTACGTGGTAGATAACAGTCTAAGACTCATTTTATGAAAAAGTAAACCATATTCCAAGCTTAATTCGATAATATTAAGTGGTAGGCGAAGAAATATTATGTCGCGTTGTGGGTCGCGCGCACAGATCACCTCCAATAGATACCGCATGTTGACCATTTTGTTCTAGTTTAAAGTCACAATTTTAGGAGGTAGGAACGGGTTGCGGGGGACTTAACGGCAGCGATGCTATTGGCTATTTCAAGGTCATTCATTCATCTAGTGATGTACAATGTATTAGGCAATGTCGATAGTTTATCGATAAATCAATAATTATGTTACGGACAATTAGAACAAATTTAATTAAATTCAAATTATAAGTTATATCAGTATTATTAGTACCTATGCATGTTTATAAATGTTTCTATTACAAATGAATAATGAAAATGGAAATCATTTATTTACATACTTGTTATTTCTACAAGCTGTTTGGAAATCTTATCTCTTTAAATGCGATAGTTAGTTTGTGAGGATGTTTGGATGGATGCATGGATGTTTCTTACTTATTCACGCAAAAACTACTGAACGGATTTGGTTGAAATTTGGCACACAGCTGCACAGACAGTAGATAGCCTAGATTTAAACAAAGGATACTTTTTATTAGGGTAAATTTTGTCTCAAGACTCACGCCATGCCTATAGCCCACAACAGGAAAACACAAGAATAAAAAAACCGTCATCTAACTATATTTTTATTGGTTTTTAAAATGCACAAGCTTGGTATATTATATACTCTCCTCACCGCAGCTTTAGGATCAGTTTTCCTGGTGAGATAAAGTAATCTAATGTCTATGTATTTTTCCATTATACTTTTAGCTTGATCGATCAAATGGTTGCAGCTCTCGAGATCATATTGATGTGAAGGTATTTCAGGAAAAATTTCTTCATTAACAAAAGTTATCAATGTTTGGGTTACAAGTCGTAACTCATCCTTATAATAGATTTTTGAAAGCGAATCTTTTTTCATTGAACTTCATAAAACTTGTTCGCACCTTCTAAAAATTTTACTTACTGTATTAGAAGGGTATATAAGTCCACCTGTATCCCTTGCATAAATTAAACTTGTTTGTTTCTGATCCAGTGACACTAAAGCTTTAACGCAGATATTGCATTTTATAGATTTTATTAAATAGTTTGCAACGGCTCCAGAAATATATTCTATAATGCTTTCTGAAAACTGCGAAAGTGTGATGTGTTGTAAAGCTTTAATAAAATAATCTGGAGTAGGTTCTTCAGTATCCATCGTATCAGCTCTTTCCGTGGTTAAATTCATACGTTTAACTGCCGATGTGCAATGCAGTATAGACATTTTTTCAAGGGCTACGCAATTTCCAGTGTTAATGTCTTTTAGTTCTACATGTACCAACATTTTCCTATAAATTCCATGAAACTGTTTTGCTGTTGGATTGTCATTTGCTCCTCCTCGAGATCTTACATTACAAAAAAACAGTTCAATATGATCTTGACTGATTCGGTATGGACATTGATCAGGTTACGATATAAAATCATCGAAACTTATTGGCATACCTAAAGTTATTATTATTATTTATGAGAAGATATTTACAAACAACAAATACTCTTTGATAAAACGACGTGAATGACTTCATTTTGCCAATGGTATTTGTCGTCCAACCAGTACCGTTCCCGTGGAAATATCAAAAAATCGTTTCTTAGTGCTCGCCTACATCGTTAAAAGGATCCTGTATGCAAAATTTCAGCTTAATACTTATCATCTTTAAGTAGGTAGGTAACAATAATAACGAAACAGTATCTAATAATGGTGTAGCGACTGAAATCGCTACCGTACCGCTTGTGCCCTTTGTTCGAGCGTTGTGCCGCGCGCCACGTTTGGAGCGCACGCCGAATGAGAAAAAGAGCGCAAACCTCGCGACCGTATTCCGGCCTCCGGCGCACTCATAATTTTTACGAGCGACCGGATTCTGGTCGCGCGGCACTCACCACATACCTAATAGTGGTGGTAGGCATATAGAAGCCGATCTCGACGCTCCTAGGTCATTATAGTCCATCTATTTAAAATCTCACTTTTACGGGTTCGATTCCCGTAGGAAGCAATAAAGTAGGGAGGTTTCTGTAGGAGTCGCGAAAACCCCTTCAACGAAATAACAAACAGTAGGTTTAATAAGTAGGTAGGTAACTTAGTACCTATAAGTTAAGTATAAGTCTTGTACAACTAACAGTCAACATTTTTTTTATTAACGGTATGTGGAAACGGGATGTAAATAAAAGTGATGCCATTTTCAATACCATTCTTTATCTGCACGGGTAGTACATACCAAAATTGGCAAATGTAAAGTAGGCACAGCGGTTTCCATTACTCGTCTTCTATCCTTCATATAGTGAAAACTATTCTCCGTGAAATGTCTTGAACAAATAACACTGTTATTGCTTGGGAACCATCCATCACCGCGATATGTGGCATTGATCCATTTTGATTTTCTATCAGGACACTGGAAATCTACAGCAATAACAATAATTATTTTTTTCATACGTTTTGCGTTATCGACACACTGAAACGTATACAGGTGCAACACTATTGTTACACGTGTCTATGCCAGAACGGGATAAATATAGTGAAATGGGTAATGAGAGAAAGGGATAATGACAAAAGACATCAACGCGTGCTGATGTCTTCCATCTTAATATCCACCATAACTTGAGCTCCGTCACGAATAAAGTAGTATTATTTTTACTTACCGATGAAAAGTTATGCCATCTTTTTTAAAGTTTGATGTCCTGGAATTCTTTCCACACCATTTCACGCAACAAGACGACACGTTAACGTTTATTTATGCATAAATAACTATTAAAATGTAAATAAAAGTGTCTCGGGAAAGGCTCGCGCACAGGTCTGACTCTTGGTCGGCACTGCCGTTGCGCGTATATGTGCAACTACATATCAGTGCAAAATCATAGATGCATGGTGCGCGTCGATTCTCTTAATGCGGTATCTATTGGAGGTGATCTGTGGTCGCGCGTAACCTTTTTTACGGGAGGCGCGTGTAGTATTTTCGACAACTGCGCCGCGACTAAAGCAATGGCGATCTGTGAGGTTGGGGCTGCTCCACGAGCGACGGCAAACTCTTTATTTTACTCCCAAAGACATAACCACAGGCCACTAGAAATGAGAAGTACATTCGATAAATAATAATAATAATATGATCGAAATCGAAAGCGCTTAGTAAAGCGCGGTCGATTCGAGTACGCGGGCGCGCGTAAGCGCTTGAAGGTTAAAATGGTATTTTTTTAACTTCAGGTTACAGCGTAGATTCAGGAGTTTTTGATGCAACTGGGTTAGTTCTATTCGTCTCTGGGGCTCCACGTGGCAACAATGGCTATGGACAGGTAAATTTTGAAAATTTGCAACCGCACCTGTTATACCTGTACCAATTATATAGTAGAAAAGTAATAGTAGAAATGCCTGATAAAAAAAAAACACACACACAGAACAGTCGCTCTTGTAATGAAATAATCTGGTTCGCTTCATCATGACAAAGATCGCCCATTTTTAGAATTCTATACTATATCATTCAAGATTAACTCTTATTAACATGATAAACAATTCTGCAACATTCTGGGTAAATTTTAGCTTACTGTTTCTAAAGTCGCGTATTTATCGTTTCCAGGTTCTCATTTATGAACCTCCATTAGAAGAGTTGGCTCCTCTGAAAGTCAAAGCTAAGCTGGTTGGTCCTCAACTGGGATCGTATTTCGGAGCTAGCCTCTGCACTGTTGACATTAACAGGGATGGTCTGAATGACATACTGGTTGGAGCTCCAAACTACGCCAAAAAAGATGAGTTGCTTCGATACGATCAAGGGGCAGTCTTCATCTACATGAGCAGAAAAGAGGTGAACCTAATTAGTATCTATATATACAAAAGATCAACTAAATTGTTAACTATTAGTTTCAAGGACGCGAATAAAATAAGACGGCAGTGTATCGTTGTTGCGATATTAGGATAGCAGTCAATTCGTCATTTGCTAGCAAGACAACGGTGTCCAGAGAACAATGAAATATCTAATAGGTCTCATAACCAGGGACCTGAGAGGCTAAAATTTTGTTAAAATCTGGACTATAAATCGGTACTTACTAAAATTAAACACCCTGTCACTGTGTAAAACCTGTGAAAATTTAAAGTATCATTCATTTTAAGTAATACTTTGCAGTATCCCCATTTTGTCCCCGTGAAGTCTGGCTATGTGATGGGGTCTGCTGAAAGTGGCGCTCGGTTTGGGACCGCCATCGCTAATTTAGGAGACATCGATGGTGATAGTTTTAATGGTAAGTTTGATTATTTTGCGCATAAAATAAATTCATTTAGCCTTTTAGTTTCTAATTTTATTGTATTTTTATATATATATATGCACATGATCAATAAAAAATACAACAGTACAGAAAGAAAAAGCAAAACAATTATATACAAAGGTATTATAACGATGACATTTATGTAAAATAGTCTATGTATATTAATAATGTATGTGTATGTGTGTGTGCCTGTGTGTGTGTGTGTGCGTGTGTGTGTGGTTGTATGTGTGTGCATATGTTTTCGTTTGTTTGTGTATGTTATATAAATTGAATGTCAGAATATTATGTCAGAGCACAGATTATATCCTAATTCTAAACTGAATAGGCTTAGGCTTACTCTTGGTCTCATTCTGGATCAAAGATTAAGAAGAGGCCGAAGATGAAGTGAGCTTGCCTAGAAATGCTACTGTGTATGTTGTTATTTTTACACGACTGTCAAAATAAAGGAGTGTTTATGTGTTAAGGTTTCGCCTATGTATGTGTCTTTGTTTCACCATAAGAAAATAATGTTTACCTCTAATGTTCCTTTTTTCTTAAAATAAAGTTGTTTAGTAAAAAAATAATTATATAAATGTAATGCCATACCCTTGTGGATGTACGTATTATTATTAAAAGTCTTTGTGTATGTTAATTAATTTATGCAATGAATATTAATATTTTCTATTTTTGTATTGTTAAGTCATGAGGATTTCCAGTCAGTATGGTTTTACACTACTAAACATATCCAGTTCGTACAAACGTAACTTAAATTTTACCTCATATTAATTTAACATGACCACTGAAATTTATTAAATTAATTATAGGACAATTCGGTTATATACTATTATTACCTTTAATATAGGTACGTCAGGTAAGGTGCAGATGAAGTTTTGTTTGAAAAAAAAACGTGAACTAGACACCTTCCCTGAAGAAGTGATACTAACTACTTGAATTATATCTGTACTGATATAGACTACCTACCCACATGCGAAGGGTCGAAAAAAAACAACGGTGAACTTCTAAAAAGAAGTTAGAGTTCTAAAAAGGAAGTCGATGGGATGGATGGAGTTTCAGTCGTTACTACCTACAGATTAGTGTCAAGTGAGATGGTGTTTTCAAAAAACTTTTGAGACCATTTGTAGATTCCTCAAGATATTGCGTAGACAAAGTTCATATCGGTGATAACGCTATACAAGCCAACTTTATGCTGGCTCAGAGAGAGAGAAAGAACTATTTTATTAAACATTTAATTAATTTTGAAAAACTATAAATAAAATATTGATTTTCGATAAATTAATCATTCGATTTATTGAGCTTTCGATATATTAACCATTCGATATTTTGAACGGTCGTTTTTTTACCGTTCGATGAAGTGTTCGGTATTTTGATTTTCGATCATTTGGTATTCAATATGGCGGGCGTAGGTAACCCAGTGTATCCATATTTTTTAAAATATTTGTAATTATTTTTCGAATGTGTACGTTATTTATATTTTTTATAGCATAATGCAACCAATTGGGCTCAAAAAATAAAAGTGATTGCCCAGACATGAAACAGACATGAAACTTATCATATTGAAAGTTACTAGTGGTGATTATAAATACCGTTTGGCATTACTCTCAAATTTGGTCAACATGATTGAAAAAATTTGCCCAGATCACTATTGAAGAGTTGCATTATCCTTTGATAGAAGGTTAGGTGCACAGATATCTGACACTTTACTATCTGTAACATTTTGTAGATTATGAAAATACATAAAAAGGACAGGATGGAAATACTGACGCGTAATGCTATAGTAAAACATCTTTATTCTTTTGACACAGATGTGGCCATCGGAGCACCTCATGAAAACGATGGTGCTGGTGCAGTATACATTTATAAAGGCAATGAGAACGGATTAAACAAGCAACCCTTCCAAAGAATACAGGCAAAAGGATCAAGTGGTTTCGGATTTGCTATTTCCAAAGGATACGACGTCGATGAAAATAGATACAACGGTGAGAGTTACCGAGTTGCGATTTTGATGAATATCTTTAGATAATTAGGTTATAAAATGGTATTAGGATTTTAACAATATGGTTTTCCAGCCATGTCTTGAAAATTGGGCACTAATGCATTATGATTTTGTCACATAGAAAGGAAAACCGCAGAAAAGATAAATAAATTGTATGTCACATATTGGCGATGTAGCACTAGCTGTAGTACTATTATAGCTGTGTAGTGTCGCCTTAGAATAGCACTACCCCCTCTCATCCCGTGGGTGTCGTAAAAGGTGACTAAGGGACTCAGCTTTCAGGAGATGGGCACCAGCGTCTCCTACATACTTGGCCATATTGCGATCGCTAACCCGCCTTTTTGGGGGAGGCCTATACCCAGCAGTGGGTTTTATGTGGCTGAGAAGACGAAGATATTGGCGATGAGCCATACTTCATGAATATCTCAAATATCACCATCGATACCCACAAGAATAAATAATGATACTGTATTTTGTTGTTGCACTCAGATGTGGCTATTGGGGCTTACAACAGTGGCACAACCTATGTATACCGCAGTATACCGACGCTACAAGTACTGACCTCCGTCAAATTGCCTAATTCCAAGCATTTGAGCCAAAACTCTACACATTTTACGGTGCTATTCTGTGTCACTGTACCAGAAAGAAGATTTACTAATGCTGAAATAGGTAAATTATATTTTGTTCAATAAACTTGTATTAACGCAACACGTTCAGTTTCGAATGAAAAATTAACACATTTACTGCCATAATTACATTAAGAATAAATAGTGAACTTCATCTCTTTTGCTTTTATTAAAACCTTCTACCAATATTGATCTTCATGTGTTTTATCATTACTTCAAACTTAATAGGGCAAAAAAGTGTATTATTATTATAATTTTTCAAAAGTTTCATTCATAATCTGTTGTTTCATTACACGCCTTCTTTTTAGAAAAATCGGCTTCATAAAACCCTTTTCTTTAGCTAAGTAGCCAAGTTTAAAATCAGATTTTGTTTGGTTTCTCAGAAATGAAAGCTGTGGTATCCGTGGATCCCGAACACAACAGAGCTAAAACACTGGGCGCTAAGGAATATATAATTACCGTAAAAGAAAAACTTGACACTTGTAATGAACATACCATCGAAGCAAACGTAAGGAATTAAATTCAGTCTGACGTCCTGTCAACTGTACAAATAAAAAAAAAAAAAAAATATTTATCGAATGTGTTTTCAGAATCAATCGGACTTTTCAACACCTATATTACTGCAGTTCCATTTATATCCCGTTAAAAATATAGGTAATTATTTGAATCGAATTTGTCATTTAGCCACATTTACCATTAATTGAGTCTAAAATGCTAACCGGAAAATACCTATTACTAATACGATGACAAGTTAAATAATTATTTTTTATGAATGTATGGAGGTAATTAAAATATATATTTTTGCAGATGGCTTGGAAAGGTTTCCAACGAATATGGCGCGTATCTCAGAGGACTCGAACCTGCAATCCTCCATTGAAATGCAGGTGCTGAACGAGTGCGGTGACGACCTCTACTGCAAACCGTGGTTGGAGATGACTTTGGAACCTTCGGCGAGGTAGGCCGTAACCTAATTTAGTAAATTTGACTCGAGTGCATATCACTTTAGTTATTTTAATATAGAAAGAAGGTTGAACAGCCCCCTTTCTCTTGACGCGATCGCACTGAGATCGGATTGAATTAATGTCGAAGTTAGTAATTACGAGTTTTAAGTAATTTAACTAAAAATGAATACTTGAAATTAGTAAATAAAGTAATTTTGTACTCTAGAAATCGATTTTAGCGCCAATCAAAATAGAAACGTCGAAATTAAATCAGTAATAATTATTGACATTTAATGTCAATCTCAAAGCGATTCCGTCAAAGGTAACCCCCCCAGATCGGTCTCAGGTAAAATGAGAGTAAAGTACTCAAGTCTATAAGGACGGCGACTCACATTCACACAACCCAACCTTTACAGCCCGTACGTGCCAGGCTTGCATACCGGACTCGGAGTAAGAATCACGGTGGTAAACAAAGAAGAGCCGGCGTTTAGCGTAAAGCTAGCGGTGGCGGTGCCAAGCCCACTGCGGCGACTGCCAGAGTCATGCACGCTGAATCAGCGCGCGGTGTCAAAGCAGCAGCGCGAATTGTCACAGCAGCAACTGACCATGTCATGCGCTCTCCCCGCTCCGTTGCGTCGTGGTGAACTCGCAGTATGGGATTTTGACCTGGAGTACGCATGGGACGGCGCTGACAAACAACTGAACGTCACAGCGTCGCTCCGTGACCCCTTGTACCAAAGGAACATAACGGATGGAGTCAAAGAAGTAATCATACCTATAACGCCTGAAAGCGATGTTGTCTTTAGTGGGTATGTGGAATTTCCGAATGCTCATTCAGTATTTTTCAATTTGGCATTTTATTGAGAATTTTACAATGAGGATAAGCAAAGAATTTAAGAAAATATATTATTGAAGAATCTTGTTATGCCTCTAGATTGTAGCTAATCTAACTACTGGCTAGCTTTGAGTTAAGTAATGTTTTACTCAATATGCTAGTGGTAATTCTTGGTTTATACTCGTACTATAGTATTTCAATTTCACTAAGCTCAATGTAAGGTACCAACTTCTAGATTCGTTGAAGGCGTTGGCAAAGTATACCTTTCTTTATAAATTTTACCTTTAACATTTCATAGAAAAGTGGAACCCAACGATACTATTGCAATCACAAGAGAAACATTTGACAAGAATGGTGAGGTGTTTTTCACTCACTACTTTGAGGTAATGTACATATTTTTTTTAATTTTAATATTCTAATTCAATGTCCTAACTTGCAACGATCTTCTAGCGGTGTTACTACAAGAAGTCTTTGTCGTCTTTGTTTCCATACTACTAAATGAAAATGTTTTAAACCAAGTTTAACTTTAGATGCTTTTGGAGGCAGGATAATCTGTTAATCCACTTACGTACTCGCTAACATCCGACAGTCCGCCGCCAATTTAACCGCCTCTGTGGTCTAGTGGTACAACCACCGGTATCAGACGCAGGGGTCCCAGGCTCGATTCCCAGCGGGGGTACATAATGTATTCGGTTTGGTTGATGATAGGATTGCAGGCAGGCATTTAAAGATAAAATAGCCAGTTCCTCAGTGATTGAGAATTCTGAATTTCTGAAATGCATTGTCATTTGAAATATGTCTAAGTTGTCTAACGCTCATTGTGTTTATTGACAGTTGGTATTTGTCGCCCTTTTACACGATCAAGTACACAATTAATTGTTATTTTTTTTATTTCAGTTATACAATCGTGGTCCGTCGGATTTGTATGGTGTGAATTTGATTGTTCATCTACCAGAGGAAGTTATTTTAACCAAAACTTATAAATATATTAAGGTTACAAACAATACAATAAACTTCAATGACACTGTAATAAAGGCAAACACGACAGTGGCATACGTTTTGCCCTTGAGATTTAATATAAGTGAATTCGGTAAGTAACAACTAAAACTGGTTATTTTTGAAAGTATGAAATTAGATGAAAAGCTTATTTTTTTTTAAATTTAGCTGATGATATTTAAAGAAATATGATTTGTTTTATTTTTTCTCTACTTAAGCTCGAATTATTTTTTATAGTCTGATGAAGTAGTGAGAAATTGTAAGGCTCGATTGGCTTTATTCATGGCTTCAAAATATTAAATATTCTCATAAAATATAGTTTTAGTTTTCAGAATCCAGAATGTCGCCTTAATTGTTACAGACTATCCATCATAGTTATAGCTTTCATAACACAAACGTATATCGTTGAAGACTTAGGATATTATTTCGCATTATGTGCAATTTTTTCTATTTTTCAGGTAACAAGTTGGATGAGGCATTAAGTTTGAATTTAACATCAAAGGCGTATCTTAGCGCATCGAATTTTATGGTCATTAAGTGAGTAATTGGTGTGTTTGTATGCAATTATTCATTTGTTAATTTTTTTGAAGTGCTCAATTTAGCACAAATGAGTATCCACATTTCTGGTGATATCATAATTAATAATGTTATATTACTTACGTTTCTTTCACGCTGTTCTTAATGGGCGCGCTACGAGAAATAAAATTATAATATTCTCAATCATCATCATCAATCAGGAATAGTTTAAGTGCGCTTGAAAATTGGTGCGCTTCGAGGGATACCTCATTTCTATCCTAATGGCAAAAACCGGAACCGTCAGAACCGGAGATTCGTCATGTTTGTCTGTCCGATGTATGTCACAGCCAGTTTACAGCCTACACTCAAAGATAGTACATCGTTTTTAGTAAATATAGTCAGCAGCACGTCAAGATTTACAGTTTGACCTTCTTCTTATTTCTTGTTGATAGAACTTTTAATGAATTAACCTTGAAGGCGTCCTTATGTCAGACTTAATACCGGCGGTTTTTTTAGTGCAAGTGTAAAATTGGATGTGCTGTACTGTACAAGTGATGGACCTAGCTTTATTTGTTGCTCCTCCTTATCCCGTACCGTGCAAAATCCATCTGAGACACTGCGGGCTACCACGCTTTCTTGATTGATATTCCTAAATTTCGCACCAGGGGCTTGTACTATTTTGTATTCTTTGCCAAGGGCTACTCAACAGCTATTATACAGCATGGTAGTGGAACTCTCTCCCTGTGTCTGTATTTCCAAGTACTTAAAACCCATCTACCTTCAAAGCAAGAGTGAATTGGCACCTTCTGGGTTAACTCGCTCCATTGTAGATCCTGTCTTAGCCTCTGACCATGATTAGGATCAAGAGCGAATCCATTAGAAATAAAAAAAGCTAAAATGTAAAATGCTTTTTCTCTACACAGATTACAATCGGCGTCAACGGTTCTTGTTCTAGAACCAAAACCACCAATATGGCTGCTCATTGTGGGACTGGTCGCGGGCCTACTGCTGTTAGCTCTCATAATCTTAGGGCTGTACAAGGTAATCGAAAAAATTTACATCAGGAACTACTTGCATAGTACATATATAACAGTTTAAATTATGTAACAATGTAAGTAACTATATAAGCATATTATTGTTTTTGCTAAAGTCTGTATTAGTTAATTTGTCGGTCTGTTTGTAGCTTTCGAATAAAAATTGGAATATAAGTAATTCATTAACTATAAGCTAATTTTAGATATGTTTATGATCAAGTTATCATGATCATAAATTGTATAAGCATGCAAGTCAAATTAAAGAAATAATTTAATACATTTGCAATTTGTCACTATTAGATAACTAGATTTTTACTGTTAGTTTTCTTTATTCTGTATAGCCTCTAAAAATGCCACGAAACTCTGTAATTGGCTTAAGAGTCTAATAATTATAAGTTACATTAATTGATTTTGTAAAAAAAGCTGTTGAGTTTCTAAATAAATAAATAAATAAATAAATACATACTTTTGATAAATAGCAAGATAATATTATTATACTCGGTGGTGGCGCAAAGGCTCGAGCGCTTGGCCTGCGATTGTTGATTGTTAAGACATTCGTAACGGTTGGTCACGCTCACGGGATGGGAGACCAAAAATGTCCTTTCTTGAGATCCTCGTGCTTCGGAAGGCACGTTAAGCCATAGGTCCCGATTGCATTTGCAGTCGTTTAAAATCCGCCAATTATGGTAGGTCATGGCATATTCTCCTAATCCATCCATAAGGAAGGTCAGTGCCCCAGCAGTGGGGACATTAAAAACGTCGAGACAAGACGAGATTAGAACTGCCCAGAAATAGTGGTTTATGTATATACCTCCCTTCTCTAGTGTGCCCCGCGACTGAATAATACATTTTCTCTTTCCTTAGTTCGGATTCTTCTCAAGAAAAAAGAAAGACGAGTTGGAACAGCTCCTCGAGAATGCTCCATCACCAACCAACAAAGAGACAACAAGTTCTTCAGAAGATACTGACGAGCAAAGCAAACATCAAGATGAATCTGATTCGGATATTAACCCTTCCGAAACCGGACCACCCGCGTCGAATTACGTAAGCGCCGGCCACTTGACACCGCTCGTGATTTTTTATCGCTGAGATCTGCCTTGCGGGATTGTTTTTGTTTCAGGCCGAAGGTAGTCTTATTTTTAAAATAATAGCGAATATAATCGAGTGCGATCCGACGACAGCCCGGGCTGTCGTTCGGACGTCTTCGGAGCACGCGATGGCAGCCCGGGCTGTCGTCCGGATTTGGATAGGTTAAGTAGTTTAATTAAATAAATTAATAAACACGCCTATACTATACACATTTGTGAACAGTCAAGTAGCCCCTAAAGTGAGATCTAAAAAAAAACTCATATATAGTCAACAACGGTGTAAATAATTATATGACACTACTAAACATTTCAATTATTCACAATGCTAACTATTTTAAAAGAGAATATATTCTCTTAAATATATATATGTATAGGAATAGGTATTTACCTATGAAGTTGCAATTAACTTTCATGGCATTTTGTAATGTAGTGTATGTATAGCGGGCAATAAATTCTTAATTCAAATAATTTTTTATTTAAAAAAAATCGGCCAAGTGCGAGTCGAACTCGCACATGAAGGGTTTCGTCTCTCACCCAAGGTTGCCTGGAAGAGATTGCTACGTAGCTATAAGGCCTACTATTGTGTGTTCCTCTTTTTTGTATATTTTTTTATTTTTGTGTAAAAACCGTAAAGCGGTTTACAGAATACATCTACCTACCAAGTTTCAACTGTGTAATCCTCATAGTTTTGGAATTAAAAGGGTGTGACATACATCGGTTTGGCCGAATCTATAAGGGTTTCGTTTTTTGCTTTAAGGCTACGAAACCCTAAAAATGTGGCATCCTTTTTTCAAATTCAGTCATTTGTTTATTCATAAAATGGACTCGATAAAAATATGAATAATTATGGAATACTAGTTCCATCGCGGTAGCAATGCCGTACAAACAGCAGATGTGTATGGAGTGAATATGACAAACGAACGCTCGACTCATAACTGGTTCGAACGCTTCCGAAATGGAAATTTTGATCTAAAGAATGAACCCCGTGGTCGCCCGAAAACTCAAGTCAACAATGATGAGTTAGAAGCGATAGTGAAAGCTGACAATACTCAATCTACGGCTGAGTTAGCAGCAGTTTTCAACATTAGCATCAAAACGATATTGGTGCATTTGCGTCAATTGGCAAGGTAAAAAAACTTGCTAAGTAACATACACTGAACGTCAAAAAAATCGCACCTTTTTAAAATTTTCTCAAGCGTTATTAACACTTTACAAATGCGTGTACGGCTTGTACCCCCTCCAAAATTAGCATCGTTTCAAAGCCCCATAAATGAACTTAATAAACAGATTTCATTGCATTTAAAAAGCATAAAAAAAACAAAAATGTGACATAAAAAAAATGCAATTTTGTTCCTCTATATGGGCCGCTGGTTGAGCAATTGCGCTACAATTTGTGGGTTTTAATGGGTCAATGCAGGTTCAAAAGGCAGTGATCCGTAATCTAACCCTTAAAAAAACGTATTTTTTATTTTTTTTTGTACAAAAAACATTATTACTGTGGTATTGTTTTGTAAACTTTATGTGTTTTTTGTTCGATTCCAAAAAAAAAAAATGTTTAATTATTTTGGGTACTCCTTTTTGTACCTTTCCAATGATATCCAAAATTTCCCTCATAAATTGATTCCAAATAAGGTTAAACTAAGTTTAAAAGTCAGTTTTTTTAAAGGTGCGATTTTTCTGACTGTGACTGTATATGAAAAAAATGACTTATTTTCTGTATACTAAACGGCAATGTCATAGGTAAAGACCTAATATATATATATAATAACGCAAAAACCCAAAAGCCTTATATTTTTTAAGTAAGATTGAGAAATGTCTACACCATTGTCTAATTATCCGTGTTTTTGCAACGACATAATATAAATAAATATTGACGACCTATTTGGCGCAGGGGTACTAATATATGTATATTATGTATGTATTTAAAAAAGTATATCAGTATGTTTTAGATTTTAGATAATTGCATATATATATATATAGGCGGTGGATCTCGCGAGACTCTTGGCGGTGTCACGGCCGGAGTCCGGTGCGTGGCTGCAGGCACTACCTTCGCCTCACATAGGCACTTTGCTCGACGCCGACTCCCTGCGGGTGGCGGTCGCCCTCCGCTTGGGCTGCGATGTATGCGAACCACACATATGCATCTGCGGTACTATGGTGGGGGCCGATGGCCATCACGCGTTGAGCTGTCGTCGTTGCACAGGAAGGCATCCTCGCCACCATGCCCTCAACGACATCCTACAGCGGGCTCTCACGTCGGCCGGCATCCCCTCCGTCCTTGAGCCGCTGGGTCTCAGCCGCACAGACGGTAAGCGGCCTGATGGCCCAACGCTAGTGCCGTGGGAAAAGGGGCGGTGCTTCGTGTGGGACGCGACTTGTGTCAGCACCTTCGCTGCTACCCACATATGTCGTACCTCACGCGCAGCCGGGGCGGCGGCTGAATACCAGGCAGTCGCGAAGCACCAGAAATATGCCCCGCTGGAACAGGGCTACATTTTCATCCCTCTGGCGGTAGAAACGGCGGGTTGTTGGGGGGCAGAGGCAATACAGTTTATCAAGGACTTGGGGCGTCGGCTTAGACAGAAAAATTGTGACCCCCGCTCTGAGTCGTTTCTGGTGCAGAGGTTGTCTATTGCCATCCAACGCGGTAACGCGGCCAGCGTTATGGGCACATTTGCACCGGGGACTACTCGGGGCGGTCTATTAGACTAATAGACTTAGTAATATTTTTTATATTGCTGTAACCTAATACTTATTAAATGTATTATTAACATTATTTATAACTTAATTTAACAAGATACAATACATGTTCAATATTTGTATTACAAAAAATATATCAAATCCACATCAAATCTCTAAGTGATACGTATTTTCAGATATTATAAAAAAAAATGTTCCTGAGCTATGTATGCTGCATACCACTTGATGTTTATTATACGATTCACTTAGAAAACAACATATTTTTGCTTTATTTTTCTGTCTGGACTAAAAAATCGCTGAAACCATATCACTTAGAGATTTGACCACTGGAAACTTTTTGTTTGTAATCACATACTCTATCGATCGACATGTGTTTCATCGTTGGCCGCCTAAACCTGCGAACATTAAACACGTTTTTTTTTCTAAAATGGCGGAATGTATAAGTATGTCAGGTTCCATTCAAAAATGTTTGAACCCCAATGAACAGAACTAGTCCCGAGATGGTCCAGTCCTGTCTGAGCAATTTGTATTTGGTTACATCTTGCTGACAATATGCAACAATGATTATAAGAATATGGCCTTGTTGCTATTGTACTTGATAAAAATATAAAAAAAATACTTATTTTTACATCTTTACATACAACAACAGAACAAATGGCGTGATTTCGAATATAATCACTTGTATTACTGAGATCAGTGTTACTGACGACGGTATTGGTATTGGTATTGGTGATGGGCTCTTTTCTCCGCATTTAGACTCCCATTTGGTCCGTTATGCGTGAACATAGCATCGGTATGGCTAGTCAAGCCATCCCAGCTCCTTCCAGAAGCGCAGAAGCCACCTGGGGCGTTCACAGGCTTCTAGGAGCGACCTCACGTCTTTGAGGATTTCTGCCCATTGTGCGGCCAAACCCACGCACTCCAGGATAACGTGGGCGGCTGTTTCCTCTGCGTCCAGGCATCCCCTACATAGGGGACTGTCTGTCGCATTCATGATGAATAGTTGTCGGTTTAAAGTTAGGTGACCTGTAAGAGTGCCTACAACTATTCGGAGGTCTGGACGATTAAGGCTGAGCAGTCTACAGGTCAACCGCGGCGAGACTGCAGTCATCGCCAACTTGGACTGTCTACAGCTTGTTTGATCTACCCAACGCTTATTATGTGCAGCACGAGTACGATGTCTTACCCATGAGCGCAGTTGGCTGAACGGGAGTGGCAGAATGGGTATGGGTCCAGCCACTGTTGTGGAGGATCCCCTTCTTGCCAGCTCATCGGCGGCATCGTTCCCATGTGATCCACTATGCCCTTTAATCCATTGTTACTCTGTTGTTGGATGCTAAACGATCCAATACTCGGTGGCATTCGTAGACAATACTGGAGTTAATCGTGATGGCCTCCGGTGCTGTTAGGACGGCCATACTGTCGGTCAGTATGCGGATGTTCAGTTCCTTCATACCTCTAGACAGGGCCGTGGTAGCTGCGTTTACTATTGCAACACATTCGCATTGAAATATCGAACTGTGTTGGCCTAGTGCTAGTGATGTTTTGATATTTAGGTCTTGTGAGAATACTCCGGCTCCAGTGCCAATATCCATCTTGGAATATTGGCACTGATTTTATCCATATCCATTTGATCCATACTGACGACGGTATTACTATAAAGATAAATAGATAATACCAGCCTGATACACAACAAACGTTTTTCCCGGGCAGGGATCGAACCTGGAATCTGGATAATATAGAATATCTGGTTAAATTAGATAATTTGATAGTTTCTTGGATCGCTATAAAGAGTAGCATGCTAAAATATCTCTTTTTTATTTCAAATGATAGTACTACTAAGAAAGAAAGAAAAAAGCCTGTTTGTAAGAAAATGGTGAGATCATTTCCTATTAAAGGTCTTCGTCTGATGATTAACGAGCTTCCACATTTGTTCGTATCAAACAAACATTACGCCCTTGACGTTGAGGAACCCATTAAATGGTATATGGATGTAATAAGATGGCAATTTGGAGCAATGTGGAGTTAAACCTGCGGGGCTATTACGTATATTTGCAACAGCAACGCGACAGCAGAAATTGCGCGATAACGTGCTTTACGTCACGTATCAACAGTGCGGCCTCTATCGAACAAGCAATGAACTACAATGTACATTCATTTAGTTGCTGATATTGCTTTTGGCGCTAGCGTCATAGCAACACGCGGCGTCTCACTCTCGCACTTTTTTATACTAGTAGCAATGCTTATACCTACGCGTCTCTCGCCCCCAGGTGACGGGGCTATTCGAAATGTTGGACTCGCCTGGAGTACACGGCCTATATATAGGCTACGCACTCCATCCCACGCTCCTTCCGTGCCCCCACCCAGCGTGTAAGCTAGGTGGAGGTTCGGAAGTAGTATCTATCCCCTTGTATCCCCACCCGCCTTCCGGGGATCTACTCCTAGTACTTGGCTGCCATTGGTCACGGGGGATAGGGTTCGCAATAACCTCTAAGACCAGGCGGCCGTGGCCCGACTACCCAGGCGCCCTCACGGCTGAAGGTGGCCGAGCAAGTTTAGCCATCTTCCCAGACGGTGGAAACCGTGCAAGGCCGGCGGTGGCACACCCACAGCGCCAGCGTGGTTTTACTATAGGGGAATGAGGCGATCATACCGCCGCCTCCTTTCCCTTAGCCGCCTGCGACGGATACGGGCCGCATGAGCGTCCTGCTCACGAGCCCTCTCCGCTGTCTTCTTCTGGAGGATCACATCCTCGCTGAAGGCCGCCTGCCACAATCTGTCACTACTCAGCATCTTACTGACGATAACCCCTACGATACGAAATACGAATATTACAGTGACAAAGGTACTAAAACAAGAACGGTGGTAGACATGTTTTACCAAGTACACGTATCCTTTCGTTGTAGATTCTCTCTCTTATAGTATGAGGACCTCTGGTGTTAAGAGTTTATCAAGCCGCCTATAAGGCCTCTGACTTGGCTTAACGAATGTTATCAGATAACAACAGCCGGGACCGGCGGTTTAACGTGCCCTCCGAAGCACGGAAGCGCTCAGCTGTAATGCCACTTTTTGGACACCCAACTGACACCTGGCCGGACCGAACATTACTTAGCAAACGTGGTTGAATGCGATCAGTCTGTCAAGCGCCCCCATGAGCGCTTTTGTAGATTTAAAGAGCAGTTAACTGATTCATTGCGGATGACGCCATGGAGCGTCATTGATATTTTATTAGGTTTAAATCACCTGATCCAAATAAATCACTTACCAGCCTTTCCAGCAAAATCTCGTAGCTATGTCACTTTAGAACACACTAAACTAATTAGCAAACCCTTTACGTTGGACATCCAATGCCGACTGAATTTAATCACGTGTAAACAAGCCAAAATCACAACAAAAACCAAAATGTATTCACTCATGGCTGAAGACGTGCAAGGGCGTCACTTTAATGGGTGGCGGCTGACGCACGGAGGCGTCACAGAATATTTGTTAGCCGCCATGGACAAAAGTCCTTAAAAGTGGGATACGCAATGAATCGGTTAAATTGTCTTGTACAATTATTTATACTAAAACTGACACGTTGCATATTCAGTGGTAACGGTGTAGTTAATATTAAATTGCCTGCATGTTCTTATCTAAGCGGTTGGAGCGAAGGTTAAATTGCAGTCATATTAATATGGAACCGGTGCCAAAACGGATGACACCCGTACGACCACGAAGATTTGTGCACATGCAGTTGTGTATAATTAGAAACTGGATTATTTATATTTAGCCCATCCCTATTGGATGGATCCGATAGCTGAGATAATTAATCATTACTTTCTGATGACCTAAGGGCCCAATGTCTAATTTCAAAATCTAACGTAACCCCATTCAATCCGTCATTTGAAAGATATTTACATACGTCATGCCGTCACTATTTGACATGAGAACATCACAAGATCACAAGATCGTGACGCGTTTTAAAAGATAATTGAATGAACGAAATAGTTAATTTGACATAAGTGACACTCGTAAATATCTTTGAAATGTATGGAAAATTTTCAAATGAAGTGTCATTCAAAACATCATTCGTTCCAAAAGGGATCCGACTTTAAGTTACACAATTCCATAAAGGGATTACGATAGATTTTGAAATTAGTCAATTAGGGGGCTGTTTGGAACAGAGGTATACCTGCCTTCTGCTCCAGAGGTCCCAGGTTCTATCCCCGGACAAGAGATAATTGTGTGCATGAACATGTCATTTGTCTTGGTCTGGGTGTTTAAGATTTATTTATTATGTGCGTATTTACAAAACAAGTATACAACTGTGTTTATCCGTTATCTAGTACCTATTCACAACACAAGTTCTTCATGAAACCTATGGTGGGATAGATAGTTGGTGTGATTATATGCAATAATTTATTATAAGGCCCGTAGAGTTTGTCATAACATACTGCTACCGAATACATCAAATTCAAAATTCAAATTCAATATCATTTATTCAGTCTAGGCTGTTACAAGCACTTATGAACGTCAAAGAAACTACGTTTAAAAAACTTTAATTTTACTTTATCTTTACTTTAATGTTTATCCCAAACTGGCAGGGTCGCCATGAAATGTTACTTTATTTTTTTATAATAGGACATTTAAATAAAATACGTGTTATAGGTAGTCCGGTCGAGTCTTTATTGTAAAAGGAATATTTTATGACAAATATCGTTTCCCATGGAAACGCTGAGGTAAGTGCAACTGTACACGCTGCAGCCGTGAGACCGTATATGTAGTTAGGTACTCATGGTTATGATAAACTACTATAATATTATAAAAGCAAAAGTATGTCAGTTTGTTTGTTTTGTTCCTACCTCTTTCACGCAAAAACTACAGAACGAATGTGGATGAAATTTTGTATGTAGGGGCTTTAAGTAGTAGATAAACACAGAGGCTACTTTTTATCTCGATATTCTTAAGGCCTGCGCAGACGAGGGACTTTTGTCCGCCGACATAACCTAAATGTGGTAACTTTCGCCGCGAATACCACGTATATCGACGGTCATTCCATTCATGAAGGTCTCGCGAGGAATCACGAATCGCTAGATAGCGTCATGGGCAGAATAACCTTAGTTTTCGTTGAATTCGCAGCGACTTTTAGGTTATGTCGGCGGACAAAAGTCCCTCGTCTGCGCAGGCTGTTACGGGAACGGGAACACGCGTGTGAAACCGCGGGTGTAGTATAAACAAATTAAATATTTTTTTCTAACACACACCAATATTAGCCTAGCCCCAAAGTAAGCACAGTATGGGATACTAGGGTAACGGATGGAAATACATTAAACACACACATTTTTTTAAAACACTTTATTGCACACACAAAGATACAGATAGAGCACAAGAAAGCGGTGATACAAAAGTGGGCAAAGTCGGCCTTATCACTAAGAGCGATCTCATCCAGATAACCTTTGATTGGAAAAAAAAGAGAGTGAGAGGCAGTTTAGCAGCAACAAGCAAAATTAACATTTTCTGATATACATTAAATATCTAAATAGACTACCGATAAACCTACATAAATATCATCATCAGCCTGTGGACGTCCATTGCTGGACATACTACTGGACTACTGCTACCACGCTGGCCACGGGTTGGTAGAGGATTTGTTTCAAGTTTTTCTTCTCTCGCACAGGCCGTAACCACACGGCAAAATATACAGGGTGGAAAAAATCAATGTGCCCTGGAGGATAACTACTTTAAACCCTTTATTTAGCTAGCTAATTTTACTAAAAGGAAACATTCCTTTATTTTTAAAAGTAAACCTGTATAATATACAAAGTCGATAAAAAAGACGGTCATTGGAGGGAAAGCACCCTAAATATTGATGTGTGCAAATTTTACTCAAAATAAACATTTCGTCATCAAAAATAAATTAAACTGCATTCAAAGATTTTTGAAAAATCGTTTACCTGCACCGGGAATCGAACCGGCGGCGGTATGAGAACAATAACATCGTGTACTTTTGTGGTACCAATCGATAGAGTTAATCATGAAGATCAATTTACTTTGAGTAGAATAGTATCTAAATTAAAATAACTCTTAAAAAACTTATTAATTGATTGAACTCGCGTCTTGTCGTCTTGTTGTAGTATGTATTATGGTGAATGTTAGTAAAAAAAGTCAATAACCTAATAATTAAAATCAGTGCATTGCTGCAAATGGAAAAATATTTAGAGCTACTAAGTAAGTTAAAGTGCATTTCATTTTTATTTTAGTTACTGTGAGTCAGAGGTACGTAAAATGAGATTTCAGTTTGTCAGTCTTGGACCTGAGAGGACGACTGTGATTAACACCAAGGAATTGGAAACATTCCTTGAGGTAAGGAGGGGTTCGATGGTGATACTGCACATTAAAAAGGTCTGGAAGGACATCTTTCGCACGCCGCCGCTAACTCCTGAATTCCGAGACATGATCAATCTTGCGCAAGTCATATATGAAGCGTATACAAAAGTTCTGCAGACACTGAAACTTATCCAGTAGATCCTCATTGAGGTCAATGGTACACACGTCAGCATACTCCAGAATTGCTAAGAGAAGCGACTGCGTAAGTTCGATCTATGTACTCACAGGAAGTAGGTTTTTCCACCTCCATAAAGCCCCGGCAGCAGCATAGACCTTCCTAGTGACCTCCGCAATATGACGTGACCAAGTGACCAATAGTGGGCAGAGTCAAAAAATACTCCCAAGTTCTTAGCGGAATCCTGAAAGGAAGTGGAATGGAGTCAAAAAGGAGAGGAGGCACGTAGACGGACTTAAGCTTGGCGACCTGCTTTGACCCGCCAATAATGATTGCCTGCGACTTGTATGGATTGACAGTTAAGCCATGTGTACGACTCCACTCGTGTATTGTTGCAAGGTCAACATTAAGGGATGCCATCAAGTCGTCTATATCCTCAATGGGAGAGTAGATTTGCAAGTCGTCAGCATACAGGTATGTTATTGTAGAAACATATATTAATAGCCATGACTTGGGTACAAATGCTCGTATACATCATACAAACATTTGACCTTACCGGGATTCGAACCCGGGACCTCAGAGTAGGCGACAACTTGCAACCGGTGCACGTACCACTGTACCACGGAGGTCGTCAAATTCTCTGACAACCCAGCATAGGTTTTGATTGCACATTTGAAATCGAGGATAAATATCAGCTGTTTTATGTAGCCGAATTCACTAAATACACTAACCATCAGAAAAATCGCACCTTTTAAAAAAAACAACTTATAAACTTAGTTTTCTCACATAAATCAATATTGCTGTACTGGCCACTTATATGCGAGCAGCGGCTGCCAAAGTTGTATGAAAATCCATATCTCTCGTGTTTAGCGGCCAAAGAAATTACATAGTAAACTCATATTCATCGTGAAATTTAAAAATGGTTATCAAAGGTTTTATTTCAATTTCGAACTGGCTTGCAAATTGAAAGCTGTTTCTGAAAAATAAAAACAACAAATATAGTTGTTCGTTGTTAGTCTGATTTCGAAAAAAAGTTTTAATTTCCGCGCATTATTTGAGAATGGTACTATACAAGCCTTGGCCACAACTAGGCATTGATGGACTTACGTATGTGTGCCTTTGCTTCGCCTCGGCCCACATTTACACGTCTGCCATCAATGCCTCTTTTGCTGGACGCTGCAGTAATGTACTATAATTATCCATTTTGTATTAAAACAACATACTAAATACTTCATTTTTAACTGAACACTCTTTAATTATCCATTTTGTATTAAAACAACATACTAAATACTTAATTTTTAACTGAACACTCTTTAATTATCCATTTTGTATCAAAACAACATACTAAATACTTCATTTTTAACTGAACACTCTTTAATTATCCACTTTGTATTAAAACAACATACTAAATTCTTCATTTTTAACCGTTAGGTAACGATTCACCCCCATTAAACCTGCATTGACCCTGTAACACCCACAAATTGTAACGCATTTTGCTCAACCAGCGGTCTTTATAAGGAACGATATTGCATTTTTTAAATGTCACATTTATGTTATTATTATTATGCATGAAATGTTGTTTACTAAGTTTATTTATTGAGCCTTCAAACGCGGCCAATATGGTTACACCCCGTACACGTATTTGTAAACTGTTAATAACGCTTAAGATTTTTTTTTAAGTGTGTGATTTTTTACGTTGAGTTTGCGTAAAACTAGTCTCTTGCTTTTATTTTATTATTTATTATTTATTGAAAAAGATTCACCAACGACATATCTTTACACATTTCAATTTAAAAATTAAAACCTGACTAGGCCAAAAGACATGCCTTTACAGGTGAATACAGCATTTTTATTTTCTTTTTTACAAGTTAAAATAACAAAGTAGAAATTTGAAACAGAACAGATAACTTATAAAATAAAGATTAATTATTAACCTTATTTTCATGAAATTTTGCCACAGCCTCTTAAACAGCCTCTTAAACGCACGATCAGAAAGATGAAAGATGTCGTTTTACAAATAGTATCGATTTTTAATAAGTATTTTTTCAACCGATATCGAAAAAAGAGGAGGTATTGAAATATTATTTCTATCCAAGTACTTGTGATAAAAAGAGAAAATATTGTAATTCCCGTTCAATTTCACATAATAATGTAATGTTTTTCGAGCAACACAACAATTTGTAATTTTCGAGAAGTGAATTCTTAAATAAAATTATCGCGGCAATTTCAAAGGTCGTTACAGAAAAATAGGCTTTTATTTTTCGTCGACCCTCGATAATAAGGGCGGTTAACACTTTTTTAGGGATATTTAGTCTGAACATCTCGTTTTTTTTCTCGGTAATTACAAAGGAAACGTATATGAATTCAGTTTGGGGAAAAATCCTTTGTAAAGTAATTTTCCTCAAAGTGAATTCCTCTTTGTAAAGTAAGTGGTATCGTTAGTGCGAAATGTATTAAAATATAATAAATTGAATAATATACAATAAATTGAAAATGTTTTGTTGCGATCGTGAAAAGAGAAACGTATTTTATGATTGCTATTTAAGTCATTTTATTTTATGATTTGACGACCTGTCTGGCGTAGGGGTACGTAGCCTGCCTTCTACGCAGAGGGTCCCGTGTTCGATCCCCAGACAAGACAAATATTTGTGTGCATATGAACAGAACATGTCTATTTTACTTGGTCTGGGTGTTTAATATGTATATAAATACGCGTCTAATTATGCTTAATAATAAATAAATAAATATATTATAAGTATTTACAAAAAGTATATAAGTGTGTTTATAGTGATACGGATAGATACTTGTATTAGATATGGATAGGAATCCATACCTAATACAAGTTCATATGAAACTTACCGTGGGCTAGATTGGTGTGGCTGTATGAAATTTATTTATTTATTAATTACTAGCGGCCGCCCGAGACTTCGTTCGCGTGGTCATTTTGATATCGATACAAAAGTACTCTGTTTCATCCACTCGACGAGAACATTTATATTCACGATAAAACTAAATTTATGTTCAACCGCATACCTAAATTGAAGCGCCCCTAACGAAGTGGACCTAATAACGCTTCCTAAGAATGATTTATGTGCGCCATAAAATTACAATATTTTTAATTTATTCCACGAAATTGAATAATTTAGGGGCGCATCGAAGAATAATACCGAGGAATAATATCCGGGTAGTTCAATCTTTTTCTATGCCAAAATGTATTCGAATGGTAGTTTCACCGTAACACTTATTTAAAAACATTCACCAATCAAACCCAAACCCATTACTGAAAACCGCTTCAAAATCGGACCAGTAGTTTTGGAGATAAATGGTAACATTGGTTTGCACAAACAAATGTTTACTGCAGCGCCCCCTAGTCAGTTGACACCGTAACACCTATTTATGATCATGCACCAATGAAACCCGAATCCATCACTGCAAACCGCATCAAAATCGGACTAGTAGTTTTAGAGATAAATGGTAACATTGGTTTGCACAAACAAATGTTTACTGCAGCGCCCCCTAGTCAGTTGACACCGTAACACCTATTTAAGATCATGCGCCAATGAAACCCGAATACATCACTGCAAACCGCATCAAAATCGGACTAGTAGTTTTGGAGATAAATGGTAACATTGGTTTGCACAAACAAACAAACAAACAACCTCTCACCCCAAGTTTGTTAGGCCAAATAAATTTCTGCGCATCGACAGATATCATTCTGAAAGATAGACACGTCAGGTAGACCAGACCTTCAGTATTTTTACCTCAGTAGAAAAAACCCATGACATCGAACAACTTTTTCTACTGCGCTATATTCATATCTCTCATAGTTTTGCTGGGCTATTATGGTTCCACATCAGGTATTGCGATTTTCAAAATAAATTAAGTATAGCTTAAATGTTGCCGAGGATTAAAAGCTATACACATAACAAAAAAAAAACACTAAAATCCGTTAAGTACTTATGATAAATTTTAAATAAAAAAATATTGGAAAAAATCAACTCGGCCACAAGTGAATTCTCAGATGGGACAGAACCCACGACCTTTGGAAATCCGGTCCAATGCTCTAACCACTGAGCTACCGAGACTTAAGTCATTTTTGCTTCAGCTGTGAGACATTCACTTCAGACAGTGAAATTGTACACCTTTTGGTTTAACTTAGTTTTTTAATATTTCTTAAGCCTTATAGGCTGCTTGATAAACTCTGACACCAGAAATGGCCACTAATCCTCATAAGATAACAAAGAAGGTACAGTCCGGGAACTTCCCGGTCAACAAGTAGAGTTTTTTAGGAAGCTTTATTTAAAAAAGTAATAGATATATAGAAAACGTATATATCACAAATAATAGGAAATTAATAGTTATTTCATTTAAGTAATTAAGAGTTAAGTAATTAAGAGCATTGGACCGGATTTCCAAAGGTCGCTGGTTCGATTCCAGCCTGAGAATTCACTTGTGGCCGAGTTAATTTTTTCCAATATTTTTCTATTTAAAATTTACCATAAGTATTTCATTTGAATTATAAATTATTTCTTTTACCATAAAACTTTCCGAGAAAACTTTTCCCAAAATACCTCTACTGGTAAATCCGGAATTCCCCGATTGTACCTGGGGAGCTCGCAGTGGTTCGAGCAGTCGGTCTGCGATTGTGGCAATTGAGCCAAAGTCGCAATGATCGGTCTCGGTATGGGTGACCAATCGTGCAGTTCCTTCGTGCTTCAGAAGGCACGTTAACTCCTTGGTCCATTGCATTGGGGTCTTGTGGTAGGCCATGGCCCCTTCTTTATACCCTCCATAGAGCAAGTTAGTACCCTAGCAGTGGACCTAATGCTAATGATGATTATAGTTTTGATACCAGTTACAAAAGATTCCAAATGGGTTCTTTTCCCTGTGGTCTTTTACTACATAATATAGAAGACAAGTTGCTTTTATTCTCAAAAAACTTGCAAACATAAGCTTTCCTATGATAGACCTTGCTAATGAATGTGAGGCATGAATATGCCAGCTTATAGCCTCTTAACGAGATAGGGGGAGTAACCGAGCGTAAAATTTTCAGATAAGCAGGTAATGTGGCCTTTGTTATATCCACGACGACGTTCTTTGGGGGTAATAAGATTTTACACGGCTTTGACATAGTTAAAGAAGATTTTTCAGTATGAGTAATAAACCTTAGCCGCTAAGGTTGGAGCTATTTTGAAAGAAAGAAAAAAACATTTATTAGCCACATACATACAAGAGATAAGATACACACACACAATAATACGAGAAGCGAGGAAAAAAAGAGTTATAAAAAAGTACTAAAGACGATTTAGAAGTTACAATAACATTACAATGAAAATAAAATTTATAGCAATTATTATAAATGTGTATTAATAAATGCCAATAAATACCCCATCTCAGCATAATGCTACTGGGCCACTAATAGATGTGCAAAGTGACCCAGTAGCGCTGTTATTCTGACGTGGTTACAAAGGACACAGACAGTCAGACAGTTTTTGCAAACTTATTAGTAATATGTTGTCATTGTTTGTTTATACCAGATATAAGCATTAAAGGAAAAAAGACTTAAGATATAGTTTGAGTATTATTTATAAATCTTAGGATTTTTTAAAAATTGAATTATACCTACGCTCAGGATTATGTTTTTTAAATAATTAAAATTACTTATACAACTAAGTTCTAATTAAATAAATAGTATTCTTTGGCTATGGTCTACAAAAACTGTACAGTACAGTAAAACAAGTTAGACTTGTTATACCATACATACAAAGCTCGGTAACATTCAAAGGGATTCTTTGTGAATATCTGCCATTTTTTAAAGTGAATTATCCACATTGCGAGTTTGCTCGTCAGTATACGTTTGAAATCCCAAGTTCTGCTTTGTTTTCCATGCAAGAGCGAGGCCTATACACATGCGTCCTCTGAGCTTCCTTTCCGCACCGCCACCCAAGAACGAGCCGAGCAATGCTCCTGAGCCAGGCTTGCAATGTGGATACACGCCATTAGACTTTAGGGATAGCTTGCCAAAGAATCACCTTGCTGTTATAGTTGTTACACCGTCTATGATATTAACTGTGGTGCTAAGTTTAGGCGGTCGGATGCACACGGGAAGCGCTACGTCGAAACTAAACGGCGGCACTTCAAAAGAACACCTGACGTCGTAGTTTCTTCAGGCACAGCCCTAGACCCAATTTGACGGCAAAGACGTAAAGTAAGTTCATTTTTGTTATTCTAATTTTCAATAATAAAATTTATGTACTACAGTAAAATCATAAATACATTACACTTTTATCATAGGTATTAAATAAATAGCAGCTACTCTCATTATGCATTTGTGTAGTACCTGTAACTGAGATAGCATTTAGATCTGTAACTTTGTATTTTAGTTATATTATTGTATTTACAAATGTATATCTTGTTGGTGCTAAATAAATAAATAAATAAATAAATAAGTGATAGACGTTACAACGCCTTTTATATACTAGCTGTGCGGGGGTTTTGCCTAGAACTTTACCGCATGATGCTGATCAATGTTAAAGTAATATTGTAAGCTACTTTGCGCTATACGCAGTGAATGCCTCCGTCATTAAATCAACATTACTTAAATATTGTGATGGTAACTAATGGATGGACCTCTGTTCCTGTGGTAATATAGGGGTTTAAAGTATTCTCCGACAAAATTTGATGGACTATGGCAAGGATGTTGCGGTGGTCCGCATGTCTCGGTAACTCAGTGGTTAGAGCATTGGACCGGATTTCCAAAAGTCGTTGGTTAAATGCGAGACCCATCTGAGAATTCATTTGTTGCCGAGTTGATTTTTTCCAATATTTTTCTGTTTAAAATTTATCATTAGCATGAAAATCAATTGAAAAATGCAAAAATCATAAGTTATTGGCTGTAGCATCTTAATCGATAGTTAAACATCTGAAAAGATGTTTCTTACGAATGCAAGGAAATTCCTAACATTGATGTGACAACGCTGGCCTACAGCGTATTAAAAATATAAAAGTATTGGAGAATTTCGACGGTGGTCCGCAAGTCTCGGTAGCTCAGTGGTTAGAGCATTGGACCGGATATCCAAAGGTCGTGGGTTCGAGTCCCATCTGAGAATTTACTTGTGGCCGAGTTGATATTTTCAATATTTTTCTATTTAAAATGTCTCATAAGTATAAAAATTTGCATTAAAAAATAAAAAAAACATAAAGGAAGTTATGATTCATCTACTCGTATAGTCGAAACTTCATCAGCCGTTCACCGCTTGTGAAACTTTCCCATTCATAATATAGATGAATGTAATTTTTAATTTATGAATGATAGTGTAATTAATATTGTTTGTATGTTATTGTGATATGGATCAAGGTCCGAAATAAAATGATTATTATTATTATTATTATTATTATTATAGAATTTGATTACTTTCCGTTTCATAGAATAGTGTGGGTTTTGTGCAATGGTCAGAACATTTTGACCTGTCAATATTATGCAACTTTCGATACGACCAACCAGGGGAGCTTTTTACGAGCTTTTTTTATGAACAACGAGAAGACGCTCAGCCTTCATCATACTTGGTATTGATAAGGCTGAAGATGAAAGCGCGCCTCTCCAGGAATCCTCAACCACTAAGGAACTGGCTATCTTATTTCTAACTGCCGGAATACAACAATGATGAATACATGGTTGTTAAGACGAGCTCCTTTATACTTATTGGAAATTTGGCTGTTGTTAGCACGCAGTGGACCTGATTTACTACTATGTTATTAACGTAAAAACCATTGTCGGTTCAGACACTTTTATTCGATCTTTAATCAATAATCACGATAACTTCTTAGTCGTTAATTTTTAATCGTTAATCGGATTAATTGTATTGCCAACACTGTCTTCAGCCTAATAAATACTTAACATTAGGTGTGGTATGATGAATGTTAAGAGTCTCCTCGTTGTTATGAAAAAAATATACGCCATCATTAGCAATGCTTTAATGTCCCTATATACAGTATTTCCTTATATTGATTGATTTGATGCTACGTCGGGACCCACCGCACATGTCCGAACTGTCCGAGGCGGATCGAAATGCAGGCAGGACCAATTAGTTGAACGTGCTTTTTGAAGTATTGTTGGAGAGTGAAAGTCGGTGGCAAGAACTGTGCTGGCCAGCAAGTGTCATGTCTATGCATGACAAATGTAATCTGTCACTAGATTATTGTTTTTGTATTGTTTGTTTATACTTCACTTGTTCGAGTGGAACCTCTTTTGCGACAATCGGATTGTGAGTCCCGGATTTAAAAAAATAAGTAAATAATGCTAAAGTCGTTGTTTCCACACCATGTTATGATTAGCTTTGCATCCCCGAATTTTTAGGCATCCTGTGATTTATATTTAAAAAACATGTTTTAAGAAGCTGTTTCCACCATATCCGAACCAAAAATTAATTTTATCCACATATGATAATTAGGTATTCAAGAAATTTAAAGAAATGAAGATCACGTGAACCATGAAAACATTGTAATTCTTTTTGAGCAGTCGTGTCAAAACGAAAAGTATTTATAATTTTAATATTAATAATAATATGTTAAAATTCACGTAATTAAAGTCCCGGATTTACCGGTCAAAAAATAGTTTTAAGGAAGTCTCCGATTTTTGTCTTAATTCTACAAACTGTAGGTAAATATACTCAGCCTATTCCGATCACTGAATTGATTTTACTTATGACTTATGTAAAACAAATCAATGTTTAATAAAATTGAAGTAATCGTTAGTCGGGTTAACCAAATTAACTTGAAGATTACTTTGGGTTAATCGTCAATCGACTAAAATAATCACGATTAATTTAATTGATTAAATTTTTGATTAATTGATTTAAAAAAAAAATGTCTATTATGCCAACACCGGCTGAAGATCGCAGCGTGCCTCTTACGGAATCCTCAATCACTGAAGAACTAATGATGAAGATGATTATGTATGAATTAAGAACAGCACAGTGCGTTATATACAACAAGTCACCAGCCAAAACTTTTCAATGGGTTGGTGTATTAACCCTTAACTATGTACCCCTTATTTCAGACACTTAGGTATCACCTACCTGGAGTCTCTTCAACTCCGGTACTTTGAAATTATAGAAAAAATATATTATGATGTGGGGTAACAAATTGAAATTTAAAACATTATTCATAAACTTAACCTTTTCTTCAAATTTAATTTAGAAAAAAGTATTTATTTTTAATTCACGTCATTCCTAATTATTATTAAAAATCAAACTTAAATTATCTTTTCACTGACTAAATAAAATGGAATAAATAACATTCTTATGAAATGAGCTCCATTGTACGAGTTTAATCGTACATGTATTTCTATTGTTATTTTTATTATAATACGTCAACGTTCGTGTCACCGACCGCCGGCTGTTGACCTGCATTTGACATGAAAAATATAATTTAATAATTACTTAGTTTTCAATAAAGACCGCGACAAGCACATTGTGTTCTATCATTTTATTATTTTGGTTTATTTGGGCACTCACAGCATCAAGGAATTAAAGGAGTAGGATCACAAGTTTCGGCTCCTTCGACATCAATTCCTAATAATAAAAAAAACATTTTATAAAAAAAATTCAAACCGACTTCAAAAAGTAAAAAATAAAACTTTTGGAGTCGGTGCCAGCCAGGGCATTCTACATTGCACTTCTATTAACTATATATTTTATATTTTTTTGGCCTTAGCTAGCTAGCACCGACTCCAAAAGTTTTATTTTTTACTTTTTGAAGTCGGTTTGAATTTTTTTTATAAAATGTTTTTATTTCAGATTTTTTAGTTACCATGTGCCGTTACTTACACTAAAAATCAGCCCATACACAACAATGTCATCTAGGTAAACGACTACTTGCCAAAAGGTGATTGATATTTTTCAAGATTATGAAAAAACTACTAGCCAGATCTTCGTAAAAATTATATGGGACCAAATTGACAGTGTACCCGATCGAACAAAAAAACAACTATTAAAATCGGATCACCAACACCGGAGTAATCGGTATACATACATCAGACAAAAAAAAAAAAAATACGCGTTGAATTGAGTACCTCCCTCCTTTTTTGTTGAAGTCGGTAAAAAGGAACAAAAATCAGCTTTCCTTATTATTATTTTTTGCCATAATGGACATATTTTTTTACAAAATTTGCAATGCTCAAAGTTTACATTTCTTTCACACAAATGTGGAGTACTCAAAGAAAATGGGCTTTTTTGCACATGAAACATAATACTGTACTGATGCCGAGTATTACATTTTTTTTAAATTAACCAAAGAACGGTACTTGCGTATCGCTAACATTTCTGTTGCATCAGCACTAATATGTAGTACTATCCTGCAGAGCCAGGAAGTGCCTCTTGGTCTAGTTTTGTCGCTCAAAGAGCAAGTCATGGGTCACGATGAATCAGTGTTATTTTTTCTCGTAAGCTCCATTGTGTGGTATCAAATGCTATCCAGTAAGCTTTTTCGTTGAATTGGAAACGAATTTCAGACTTTTCCAATGGGAATCCACTTTATATTTAGGTAATATAGTTATCTAAATTATATTACATAGGAATTGGATTCCTTAAAAAGTCACGCAACTACATAACGGGAGAATCTCAGACTCCTCGTAAAAGTCTTTTGCTTACCAAAATGCAGAGCGCGCGTGAGACGTCGACGAGCGTTGTTAATTTTGTGTTGGGTATTTAAAGTTATGTCTTTTAAATAATAATTATAATTGAAAAACCAGTTTTAATTGTCGCTTTTATTTAGTAAACTTGAATAATTACTAAGGTTTTCTTTCTTTATTCCTCGTAAAACAATAGTTTTAATTTAACTACTATTGAAGCTATATAACAATATAACAATTCCAGTAGAAGTTTGATAAATTATCCATTGATACTTCTTTTTCTTTCTGAATTAATAGCTTGCTCGCGATAAAATTCGCGAATTTTGCCAATGTTAAGTAAATATATTTTGTAGAATTTATAGAAATTGTACGGTAGATTGAGTTAAAAATGGAGCCTCACATCACGTCTTGCAAATTACGAAAAGAACTCGGGTGAAACTTCCCATTGATACTTATACTAATTGGCGTTACTTATACTACTTACTGGTTTTAAATTCTGACAAGCAGCGCAAGTGCAAGTGACGATGCAGCGGGGCGAAGGTACACGGGTTCGCGAAGGAAAATGACGCACACGCGTAAAGTTATAAACAAAAACAACTTTGATGGAGTCTGAGGGACTCCGAGTAGGTAGTTAAGGCGCTACTCGGAAAAAGTATGGACTTTTTGATATAAAACTATAGCACGGCTACCAGTTGTTACAAATCTGGTAATAACGTATATATTTCTTCATACCTTTATCTTAACCACGACTTTATGATGTTGCCTCGACACTTTTTCTTTTCGAAAGACCTCTAAAAAATACGAAAATTCAAGATTATTCTTAAATGGGGTTACTTACACTATTGGAATTTGGTTTAATAATGGACACCAATAATATTTAGGATCGTATAGAAGCATTTTCTTAAAATCGCCCTAGTTTTTTAATACGAAGTGATTTTGTGTTTTTTTGCCTAATCAGCAAAATCGGTCTCGCTCCCGTGCGCGTCGTTTTCTCATTGCTATCCCTTCAGCATATTTTTTTCGAGTATCGCCTTAAGGGTTAAACAACATGTTTTGAACATCCAATTCCCTGAACTCCACTCTGATCGACAACTCAATCAAAGTTACGATAATGACACAACCCAATCAGGGAGCTAATACTGGTGCAGATTAATAGGGGTCCCATTCCGCTAATGTTCAGTGTCAATGTCAATCGTATGTCAATCGTATCTCAATCAAGTAACAATGAGGGATTTTCTTAGAAAAAAATTGTGCTTTGGAACTCTAGATGACGCTTTACGGTTGAAGCAATATTTTTTTTTTAAGTATTTAATTCCTCAAATTTTGAAATTCCGCAATATTGAAGTACATTTAACAGCGCATCGGAATATTAATGTGTGATTTTTAATTAATTTTAATTTATGAAGCTAGGTTCTATGTCTTAGAAGATATTAAGGTGTTTGTCGGCATTTTGTAGGTGGAACTTTTTCATTGCTCGTCAGTGTAGTTAAAGAACTGAGCTCTAATAAACAATTGTTTTAAAAAAGATTTAATTTTTAAACTAAAGAAACATTCGGCAATTTTGACATTTATTTTTCTTCTCTTTCTTACCAATAAAACTGTTCCGCTCAAACGCATCTGTCATCACGACTTACTTACGTTCCATTACACGAAATATCAGTGTTTAGGTTATAATTTGTTTACTATTTTTTAAGTATTTTTTCCTTATATAAATAGATAAGAGTATAATGATTCTTAAAAATATATGTTTATGCGTAAATTTAATTTTAAAATCTCAATAGTTCCCAATTGGAAGTTAAAATATACGTTCCATTGCAATTGCTTCCGTTGTACATCGCCATCTATATGAAGCTATAAGAAACAAGTTTAGGAAAAACAAAAAAATCCCTCATTGTTGTGATCTTATAGCGAGCGCGCACAAAGAACTTTCTTCACCATAACTTATTTGTCTCTGTAGCCGTCTGCTTCTGAGTAGCGCACACAAGAGCGACGGCAACACAACTTTTTCAGTATAACTTTGCGAATTCGGCAACCTTTTTGTCGTCGTGCGCGTGCACTTGCCTTGTGACCAATGGAAGAGGCGATAGTGGCTTACACCCATATTCTAAGTCGTCGAAAAACTCGACTTAACGAAACCTCATTGAAAACCTCTTCGAAATACTCGGTATTCTAAGTCATAACTCGTAAGAACCTGGAGGAGCCAAAGAGTACGTAGCCGCTCCGTGTTAGGCCTAGCGCACACTACGATTTTTACCCACGACGAGGTTGAGTGGAGTGTAAAAAGTTTTGGAGGAACGACTTAGAATATGGGGGTTAGTGTCGCGCGCGACAAAAAACTCTCCCGCCCGGCTGTCGCGTCGCTATATGCGCGTACTGTCATACAAGCCCGTAGACTTGATGCCAGAGACAAAATAGTTTCGGCGACACATGTTGCTCGTGCGCGCACTCCCTTACACTGTTCCTAACTCAAGTGTAAAATAACATTACAATTGAAATACGATTGAGTTACAATTATCAGAATTAGCGTTATCAGAATTCACCCCAGAAACGTCACGTCCCGAGACGGCTGTGTTTGCCGCGATCGGTCGACAGGTCTTGTCAATATTGTGTCATGCACTGTGCCTCTGTTTCCGCTAACATTGTTCGAAACTATTGTCCAAATTAATAAACCTAGAATCATATGCACATCTTAAGTTTCTTCGCGCACTCATAATTGAAATTAAACAACTTTTGCGGAAATTTAATGCGATTTATTTACCCGAAATATATATTTGATACTATAATTTTTCGGTTTATTTGAGGTTTTTTGGTTTCCCGACGTTTCGGCACCTTTTCAGTTGCTGTGGTCACGGGTTGACTAGCTACTTATAAGTCTACCTTCACAAAGTTGAATGTTAAAATTATACTACCAAATATATATTTCGGGTAAATAAATCGCACTAAATTTCCGCAAAAGTTGTTTTATTTCAAACCTAGAATCAGTTTTTTTTTACAACGGGGAGACGCTAAGCCTTCATCATAGCCTATTTAGATCTGAGCCTTTTGGTGGGTTAGCTGAACGCATGAGACGAGACATCAACGAGAATGCTGAACGCATTCCCCTCACTAGAAAAATATACCTCGCATACCTCGTACGTTTATGTGCGGATGGCATTTATGTGAGACTCGCCTAAGGCCACATACCCACTAAACACGCCACTACCCACTACCCCTAATACGTAACCTTCATCATACCTAATGTTAAGATCCGAGAAGAGAATCCGGAATAGAGAAGATGGTGGTAGTCTTTTACGAACTATCCTTTACCATCTTATCTAAGTCTCACGCCATAACAATCCACATTATTCATAAAAAAAAACCTATAGGTATATTTTTTAAGTACTTTCTATTTACAACATTAGGAGTTTTTCCATCCGCGACAATAATGCGACAAAACGGTGTCAAAGAAATCACTCCCCCATTATCTGAATATATCGTTTTAAATTAAAAGAACTCTGCATGCGATCTTCCTTTTTATCTCTCGAAATTGCCTCCGCTGCAAGAGTAATTGGCGTGTCTTGGAAAATACGCCTTTAGATAAATGTTGTTTTCAACGAAAAAGGTTATGGGAAATAAAGAGACATCTTTGCGAGTCTAAACCGAAAACAGTTTTCGTTGCAATAATCGTTTCTGAGATTAACGTGCGTTGTATTACCTTCTTTTCATTTTATTTTAGAAAGATTTAAAATAAATCCCATTTCTTTACGCAGGTATTAGAAGCACCCACATATTGACCACAAAACCATAAGTTACATACCTACAACAACATGTTCACAAATTCTTATGCAACTAAAATTTTATTTACCCATGGTTTCAGGCCATAGGGAGTAATGTATTATACTAAACTAGGTAGGTATTATACAAAAAAATATAAAAATATTGAACGAGAAGTATTAGGGCAACATAACCCCCCTTTAACAGTCTTGAATCGGAAACGCTACTAAATGCAATGGAGGAGTGTGGATTGGGGAGGCAGCTGTGGCTGGTTCTGTGACTACCTCACCTCTCGGTCTTATCGCGTACGGGTGGGTGAAGCATACAGCGACACCCGGGAAGTGAGTTGCGGCGTACCGCAGGGCTCAGGCTGCGCGCCTACATGCTACCTGATGCATGTAAACAGCCTGTGCGGAGTGCTGCGCCACTGCTCCGGGTACATGTATGCGGATGACCTGTGCATTCTTCTCGCGGGTACAGATTTTACGGAAACCTGTCGCCTCGTGCAACAGGATGTGGACGCAGTAGTCAGATGGTCTCATGACAATGGGATATTGCTGAATACTGACAAAACCAAACTTTTAGTAATATACTCACCTTATTTATTTATGCCCTCCCGATACATTACTACTCATTCGATTGTCAGCCATAGTTATGATTGTCATCACAACAGCTTTAATAATAATTGTGCTTGCATACCAGTTGAAAGGGTCAACAATGTAACTTACCTTGGAATGAAAATTGATAAATCATTTTCATGGTCAGACCATATCGTCAGTGGAAAGGCAAAATTACTGAAACGCCAAAACACCATTTCGAGAAAAAGCCATTTAAAGTTTTTTTTTTCACAAATAAAATCATATCTTTTTACCATATCATCCTATTTTAATAAACTAACTTGATTTAGGCAAGTTTTTTCTTCTTTTATTTTTAATAGTATGATGGCTCAGGTTTTGAATGAAAGTTTAGGAAATAATTGGCGGTTCAGTAAAAGCAGCCTCATTTCTGAGCAAGGCAGATTTACTCAAAGTCGTCAAGTTAAATTTTATATGTAGTTTAAAATTTCTGATAACACAGAAATAAAGAAATTGAAGTATGGCAAAAATACTTATAATATAAGTATACTGCTAAGCTGGTAAACCAGAGTCACTTCCGGGACACGTCTTAAATTATCATGCGTCTATCACAACGTCTTAAAAGGTGATCAGTATTTATGTTACTTTGCTATAATGACTTAAAAGTAAGTTTGTCGTACTTCTATTGCGGGTTAAATGACTTTATATGTTAATAGTACTTTGGAACTACAATAAAAATACTAAAGACTGATTGGTTGATTTGGAAAGATATCTTCCATTTTATTGAAGTATACAGATTAAAGTCGGTAATATAGGTACTTGGAACATTAAGTTACCAATACAGACGTCATTATGAAAAAAAGTGGGTAATGGAACATTATTTAATAGAACAGCAACAAATCATTCAGATCATAACGCCGCCTAATGCTCCTTTGAATCAAAATGAGGAGTATACCTATGCCGATGCAAAATTAACACTTAATTATGTGATGGGCAGAAGAAATTGTATTCCTTCGCCAAATAGAGGAAATCTGAATAAGGGGAATTTCAGTTCTCGTAAGGGGACGGTCAGCGCCTCAGCTGTGGAGGTTATGGATATACACTAATGGACAGAGGTCACATAAACTTTCTTTAAGGAAACCTCAACCACTGCGCCACTCCATGATCCGGTCGGCGACGGAGTGGTTGATCGACGTAGGTAATTGTAATTGCGGAACCCTACTGTGTATCAAATCGTTCCTACTGGGCTTGTGATACTGAGGACAAGGGGGCAGTAGTGATCCCATCCCACAGACACTATTCTTCTCACTCACAATTAAGGAAATGGGACCGGGATACGTGGTTGCCACTTAGAATGGGTTGAATATAGTAGGATAGGAACATACTTCTCGCCATACAAATTAATCAGATCTACAAATTTGGCTGAACAATTTTTATGGTGTCATAGGTTGTCTGACCCCAATACCAGTTATAAGTACTAGGCGACGTTAACGCCAAGGACGCTGCCTTGTGGTCACCGACAAGGAAGAAGCAGCTAGTCCTTGGTTGGTCTGCGCAATGGGATTGGCAGTAGTAAACTCAAACTCAAATACTTTATTCAGTTTAGGTTGTTACAAGCACTTAAGAACGTCTGAAAGCTACGCCATTGGTTTACACACCCTACGGCAGGAGACCTTGTAACTCGTCAAGGGCTGTTTTTTCACCCTGTTTCATTTCACACAACATACAGAATTGTAGTGTAGCAAACTGGGGATCTACCGCACTTCTTTTCGAAGATGAGGTGATAATTGGTGGATCACACACAATCAACTTCACCTCCTCTGCACTAGCTAACCTTGTAAAAAAGATGAAAAGCCATCGAATATGTGGAAACATTTTTAGTGCCGTATCCTGAGTACGAGTTTGTCAAATCATATTTGTTCGAAAACTATCTCCAAAAGGGCCAGGAAGATGGAAAAGTGTCTGTCGGCTATAATACGCTCAATGGCAAGAGTAAGATATCCCCCCACCAAGAAACGGGTATATTGGTGGAATGAGGAGGTGGCCACTTCGCGAATATCCTGTGTAAGAGCCAAAAGATCCTATATGCGTCACCGCTATAGTAGAAGAAGAAGGGATCTTGACATAGAGGAAGAGCTGTATCAGGTTCATAACACAGCCAAAAACGGGACGGCCCTACAGGATTGGAACAAAGCAAATCACGCCAATCAGCATCACCGACCGACACTTTTAATCCCGAACTACTGGAGGAGATAATTTCTACCGTTTCCATCAGAGCTGCCAAAAGTTCCTCTCCTTACTGCCGCCGCAGCGATGAATGATGTATAAATTGGAGGAATGCTCGCAAGATACCCTCGAGGAATTAAAGCTGGCCATGCACCGACTAAGGGGGAAAAGAAGGACCCGGGGTCCTAACGGCGTGCCAGAACGTATTCTCTCCATAGCATTTAATCACCTCGATTATTATGTTGAGCTCCTGAACACGTTCCTGGAAGCCGGCCTATTTTCGCGGGTGTGGAAACAGGGTAAATTTCGTCTTTTGACAAAAGATAGTCGATGGCCGGACGATCCCTCGGCCTCGGCCTCGACCACCCTATAGGCCCCTTAATGAACTGGTTAAGGTTTTAATCAAGATTAAATTAGACAGGTTAATACAGCATATAGAGACTAATGGGTCAAACCTTTCCAATAACCAATACGGATTCAAGAGGGGAGCGTTATTGATAGGTTTCGTCTTATTGGGTTGGAAGTCATGGTCCACAAGAGCGAAGTCATTCTGTTTCATGGGCACATATCAGGGTAGTAGGTCTCAGGGTAAATATTAAATCCCATGTAAAATTTAGGGGCTATATAAATTTATAGTAATTTAGAGAAAATTTACTCCCAATTCCCAAACAAAGTTGCTGATAGCTCACAATCTTGCTCCATAAAAGTAAGGCTAAATTACTGAAACGCCCATTCACTCGATAAAAATGATTTGCCATATCTTCTTAAAGCCTACAAAGTTAATCAGTAGCAGTCAGAAAGTAGTAAAGCAAAATTACTTAAACGCCATACCTTTCCCGATTGACGTAATCAAAATTACTTATCTTAGATTATCTCTAATCACAAGAAGAGCAAAAATACTAAGGCTGCATCGATAAAAAAAAAGCAGAAAGTCAATTTTACTTAGAAAGACAATTGTGAATTTATAGGAATTAAATATGACTTAAACGCCACTCGTTAAAAAAAGACCGAAAAATGTGTCGCTTCAGTAATTAGCAAACAAAGAAAACCGCCTTTTTATCGGTTACTGAAGCGCCACAAAAGTGCTCTGATTAAAATGATACCTAGATAGATCGACGCAGAAAAATTCGCTGATTCCGAATATATATATAACTCATTTTGGCCAAATTGGCGTTTAAGTAATTTTGCCTTTCCACTGACGATATAGATTATGTTTGTACTAAATTGAGGGTGCTATTATCAAGGTTCTATCACTTAAGCCACAAAATCCCACTGATCACCTTAAAATGCCTTTAAATGACTTTGGTAGACTCCATCTTGAGTTACGCTCTCGACTCCTATGGACTCACTTTTAAAACTAATTTGGACAAGTTAGAAGCACTACAAATTCGATTTCTAAAATTGCTTGTAAATAAAAAAAACTAAGGACAAATGTGATGGAGACTACAGACAATTATTTAAAATATGTAAAATTCTTCCCGTGAGCCGAAAACAGAAATACTTACTTGCTATAAACATCCATGGTAGACGAGAGAGTCACTTGCTGGTTGTGCATAGACATAACACAAGGTCCATATCAGCGGGCAAAGTTTCAAACTACTTTGGTGATAGAACCCTCAATAAGAGAATACCTTTTGTATTAAGTAAATAGTTTTCTCAAAATATTAGACTTGAAAATATCTTGAAAAAAATGTAGTTCCTTACTTAAGAGTTATTTATTGGTCATATAAATAGTGTTTAACTTAAGTATTTGATTGTGTTCACCGATAAATATAATATTATATATATATATACATACTAGTACGATAAAGAACCTGTGAGACTGTACCCACAGTCAAACTACATATGTGGTTTTGTGGGACCCTACTTGTAATGTACGCTATTTAAATTGAAATAAATAATAATTCATTCAATTCATTCATTCATTCAACCAACTAGGAGTTATTATACCTAGTTAAAAATCTGCTGTCTATAAAAACTCGAAACGTCTAAAAAATAACTCCTGGTTAGTTATGCGATCCTGGTACATTTAGCTAAAAATATTTCAATTTGATTGTACTAAATGGTTTTAATTTTCCATCGATATGGTTTCAATCAATAGTAGTAGGTATCCTTAATACCATGGAACAACAGGTATCTAAAATAACCCGTGGATCAGGTAGTGAGTCAACCCACCGGGACCACGGATAAACACTCCACCTCGCGCGCACTTTCAGCCACAGTCGATGGTTTCTTCTTTGCGACTTGTAGCCGCCACTCAGCCACTAATGGCGGTGATTAATGGCCGCGTCTTGGCCGAGCCACTATTTAGTGGACGCGTTTAGTGGACGTCGCGTTTAGTGGATGCGACGAGTGGCTCAATGTGCTGTTGTAGTTAGTTATTTAATTAAATGCCACACTTGTTTCCAATCGCGGTGGTTAAAACAGGGTCGAGCATCCAATGTACTCAAGCACCCTAAATAAATATATTTGATTAAAATATTGATCTGTGTAACAAAGGCATAAAAAAGATCATTAAAATATGTATTTTAGACATGAACACAATCAGATTGTAGTTAGACCAAAATATTGAATATTACAAAAAACATTGAAATTTCCGCCTTTAGATGGACATCACCAAGAATCCAAGAAAACCAATAGGAAATACTGCCGTACGTATATTTTAAGAGCCTTATATTCAGCAACAATATTGTTTAGAGATAAATATTCTGTCATTTTCATTTCCAAAGGCATCCAAATAAGGACTCGCTTGGAGCAATTCATCATAAGCGGTCATAAGCTGTTCCTCAGGTAAATAATCTATACTAATATTATAAAGAGGAAAGATTTGTATTTTTGTATGTAACGAATAAACTCAAAAACTACTGGACCGATTTTGACGAAATTTGGTATAGAGAATCCTTAGACCCCAAGTAGTAACATAGGCTATAAATGATCCCAAAATTCCCACGGGAACGGGAACCACGCGGGTGAAACCGCGCACGGCCGCTAGTCTGCAATAAAGCTTTACCTATCAGGGTGTATACCTAAATAATGGTATTTCTATCGCTAACGCGAAAGCTACAATGGCTCTCGCTAACGCTATCAGATTTAAAATGCAATAGTGAATCCAACAGATGAATAGAGATAAGTAGGGATTGGACAAAAAGGCAAAATCCCTATCGTTGCAATTTTAGCTCTTTCTTAGCATAGGAGTACACATTTCGAGTCAGACTTGTGTGGTCAGAGAGGTCTAAAAAGCTAAGTACTTTTACTATGTTATTCTACTTTAATATTGTTTTGTTCTTGATAACTCTTATCCAAGTTATTCATGATGTTCTCTATTAAGGCTTAAGATTTTGTTAATTCCGTGTCGGGTATTTAAAGTTATGTCTTTTAAATAATAATTATGATTGGAAAACCAGTTTTAATTGACATTTTCATTTAATAAACTTAAATAATTATTAAAAGATTTCTAAGGTTTTATTTCTTTATTCCTCGTAGAACCATAGTTTTAATTTAACTACAATTGAAATATAACTATTCCAGTAGAACTTTGATAAATTATACATTGATACTTATACTAATGGTTTTAAATTCTGACACTTGCATGTTAGTTTGTGTGTTTGCTAGTTAGTTGGGAAGACTGAGAGTAACATAGGTTACTTTTATCCCGATATTCCCACGGGAACGGGAACCACGCTGGTGAAACCGCGGGCAAAAGCTAGTCCTTTATATTGCGCACAGCAAAGGAGTGAAACTCCCCCGCCCTGCGTCTGTATTTCCGAGTACTTATAACCGTCCATCTTCAAAGCAAGGGTGAATCCTGTCTTAGGCCGTGCTCATTTTGAATGCGTTGTCGTGCGAATTTTACTCTACGAACCCACATAATATTATTATTGTAACACGCACGAACGATCGCAAACTTTCGATTACTTTGTGGGTGGTAGGACTTGTTGTGAGTCCGCCTGGCTAGCTACCACCATCTTATCTAAGTCTGACGCCATAACAACAATGTTTTCAGCATTGTTGTGTTCCGACAGTTAAAGATAAGATAGCCAGTTCCTCAGTGATTGGGGATTCCGGGAGAGGCTCGCTTCCATCTTCAGCCTTATCAATACTTAACATCAGGTATGATGAATGCTAAGAGTCTCCCCGTACTTCATAAAAAAAATAAAAATTGGGAGCTCATATACAGGGTTCGAGAGTCGTATGTATACGTATATGTAGTTCTGACGTCTGAAATAAATCCGAACTTTTGGGATTTAAAATTCGTGTCTGAAGTGAACGCGGCCTTAGTTAGCCTCCGTGCTTGATTAGGATCAAGAGCGAACCCATATGAAATAAAAAAGAAAATATAATATAATAATAATTTGCAGTCGTTTGCACGAAGCCTTGCATAGGCTATATATACACTATAGCCCTTATAGCGGGCCTACCATCATTAATTAGAAACCATCATGTCATAAGAATGGTTTTTTTTGCGTTTTGTTTCTATTGAAGTTGGCACATTTTGACACACCCCACACTTTGGAGGTGATGATTAAGAGAAGACGCCACAAAACTTCCGTAAAAAACCAGCTTACTTTAAGAGATTCGTAGTACGAAATAACGGTAAGATTGTAACAATACTGCGCCAAGAGATGGCGGTAAGTCCCCAGACACTACAGTGCAGCCTGCGTTCGATAGGTATAGCTGCTACAGAATTTGTCGATGATGCTGTAATGGTTCTATTATTTGATCCGCATATCTTGTTTACGCAAAACTTCAAAACTATTTCTAGAACTTATTACGTTACGAACAACTTTTTGTACATACTGAGCACCCCTGAAATTGCAAAAAGCAGCTGTTAAATAGAAAAAATATTTTTTATTAAAAAAATTTTTTTCGCGTTTCAGGTTTGGGTAAACATAAATAACGTTATAGGTATACTTACGTTTTTTTTTGTTTAATTTGTTCTATCCAGACTTACCAGATTAAATTCCGGCACAAATAATACGAAGGACAGAACTTCGTGTAATGAAACCAGTCATTAGTGAGACACAACTAGTTATTCTATTTTCTCACACGTCAGACCTTCGTCTCACTGACGACCTTTTTCCGACCTGTTTTTCGGCTAAAGAAATAAAGAAGCAGTAGGGTGGATACAATAAATATTAGGAGCAGCGCATTTGATAAGAGGTTTTGTTTACAACGAACAGTCAAAAACGACGTCTATGGTGGAGTAGTGATCGACTATCTTTAGGCGATATTCGCATGCACTCGATTTGGACAGTCGTATATAGGCTTAACCTTTCTATACTCGCGCATTGGTCTCTCATACCGTCGATTCAATAATTCGCATTTTTCTCATGAAGTACCTATCAATTTTGTGATTTTGGGGTTTTCAATTTAGCAATAATCGGTGTGTGAGACCGACCCGAGTATATATGTTACTATTTCAGGTATGATAATATTTTTGTATTTTATATATATTTTTTTAATAAATGTAATAATTTATTTTATTTATGTATAACATTTATTGTATGTATTATTAAATTTTATTTAAGATTTTTTATTAAGATTTAATTTTTTTTATTTTATTTAAGAATTTTATTTATTTGTATTTTATCGCAACTTTGGACGAAGAACGAAGTTTATCAAAAACATTGAGCAGAAAGATGTTAGACATTGCAAAATTGCATCTTCTGAAAATCATCAAGCAGGTCGTAACTCATTATGCTCTTCAAGACAACCAAACATCCAAATAAGATGTAATTTTTCTTGTCTTGAGCGTGCTGTTTTAGTACATTATTTTCTAATTGTTACACCAGTGAAAATATTGATGATTTATACTTTATTATGCTATTTTATTAATTTTGTTACTTTCACTAATAACATTTCATAATTTTCTTTTTTGCTTAGGTACATAAGAAAAAAGAGAAATTTAGTTATTTCACTAAGGATAACAAAACATATTTTTCTTTAAAGAGTGATATCACTAAATAAAGTAAAGGATCTACTTCTTTTTTCCGTTTTTTTAAATAAATTATACACTTCTCTTTTAAATAGAAAGAAAAAATAATTCAAAAGTATATTATTACTACATTAAAAACAAGCTAAAGTTTGGTCTGAGTGACCGTGCGCGAGTATACGTGTAATAATTTTTCATGCGAGTATAAGACGGTTAATAGACTTTACCCACAGAGCCCGATCCGTCCCCGCCGATACGACCTGACGTAACACATGCTTTCATGTAACCAATTTCTGTCTGTGTACGTGTTGCATTCTAGCGCGGGCAATGTCAAGCATACATGGAAAGAAATGGCTTTCCAACCATGGCTGTAACCAATGGGTTACAGAGAACGCATGCGTTCAGATCGCATCGCCAGCACGGATCGGGCTGTGTGTAAAGGCCTTAACATCGTCTACGTCACCCATGGAAAGCCGTTCGACGGATTTTCGCGGCAAGTTTCCGCGAAACACAAAAGCAGTCCGTTACTTTTTCTTTAGAATAACTATCATGATTTTCTTCACGACTTCACGGCAACGTGTTTGTTTTGAAAGCTACATTTCTTTCAGCGCCATGCTTTCTATGCACAAAGAAATAAAATCTAATCAGAGATACTGCTCTTATATTTTTGTAGCTTATTCTTAAAGTTGGAATGCGTAGAAAGTTTTCCTCAAGAACAAAGTTAGATATAAAACTATTCTAGTTCGATAACAATGTAATAAGAACTAAAACAAGTGAACATTTTGTGTAATTGAGATTTAAATGTAATACACATGCAAAATGAGTTCTTATAAGTATCTTCAAGACTATTTCTATGCTCTTTTTTAAGAAACTTGTAGCACGTTACAAACCTGCCCCCTAATTGTCTAATTTCAAAATCTATCACAATCCCTTTCAAAGGCATTTTGATTTTAAAAGTGATTTATGGAATTGTGTAAATTATAGTCGTAATTCCTTTCGGAATGAATGATGTTTTAAAAGACACTTCATTTGATAATTCTCCATTTTTAAATGACACTTCATTTGACAATTCTCCATACATATGAAAGATATTTTCGTGTGTCACTTTGCTTAGACAGTTCAATATCATTCATTCAATGCCTTTCAAAACGCGTCCTGATCACAATCCCTATCAAATATAAAATGGCCTAAAGTATGTAAATATCTTTGGAATGACGAATTGAATTTAAAACAATTAATAACTGGATTAGCGCAGTTATACGAGTTATTATTTCTGTAATTATCTTATAACCAACTTAAAGAATGTTACTAAGCTCTATAACATACTTCAGGAAGTGCAATAGCTTCTATAATGTATATAGAAGTATATAAAATATAATTCTTGGACTACACATTTTTAAACACAAACACTATAACATTATTAACTACGCTTAACTACTAAAACAATCATGTTTATAATGCACTTGTAATGAACTTAGTCATTAGTAATAAATACGGTTTCGTTGTTTCGGCTGGTTCATGCAATTGTTTCGTAATAAAAAAATAAAATTTAAAAACGCTCGCATGATTCCTATAACATTAACATAATAATAATTTGGTATTTGTAGAACATTAGTATCACAAAATATTGTGAATGTAGTGTGTGTTCGCAGAATGTGTGAAATTGCCGGGAAAGTAATTTTTATTGTAAATGTCTACTAAAATTTCACAGCGCCCTTTCAAAAATAGCGTCTTGTATTATTATGGTTAAAAAAATCTACTAGGATAATCTTGAAGCTAACTAGAAGACAGTGAAATAAATACAAATGCTTTTAAGAATATATACGCTTGTGAAATGTTACTATTATTAAAAGTATCCTGTAACTGGGGCCTTACCATCAACTGTAATGCAATTCATTGTAGGTTGTGTGTGAGAGTGGGATGCTGCCATATGGCGCGTCTAGCGGCGTCCCGCTCTTACTACCTAAAAGTAACCTAAAATGAATCGCATTACAGTTGATGGTAGGCCCCCTGTTCGTTAGTCTTGTAGCAAACTATAAGACTGATTTATGTAACCTCTGTTGTGCAGATCTTTTTTTAGATAGATATATTTGTTTCTTTATGTGTTGCCTAGTTACTTGAAATAAACACTCTTAAACCAAATATCACAACATAAACTAATGCTGTTGAGTATGTTACCGCTTGTAGAATGCTATTATAAGTAAAAGAGTCTACAACAATGCCTGTATAAGAACGTTATTAGTAGAGATTTGCTTAAAATCTTTATTTATAAGTATACTTTGCTTTTTGATTCATAAAACAGTTAAAGCATGGACGGTATTTAAAAGTTTTAAGAATAAGAAATTGGTTACTTGTTAAGAATAAAGTATTTGATGTAATAATAAGAAAATAAGATAAAACTCAATATTCGATTAATTATTAATTAATTTCACAAAACAATTAGTTTTCAAAGTGCGTACAAATGGGCGCGAACCACTGCTTCACAGAGCTTCTCAACGCAGTTAAAAAATAATAATTCGTAATAAAATTGTATATCCAAAGTCGATTCGGTTCACATGTAGATATGACGTTATACAATTAGCTCGGATCTTATCCGCAAAGTTCAATGAAATAGATAATACTACTCTCCTAACTTCGTGGCAGTGTTCAACTAAAGTCAAGTTATATAGCATCAGTAACATTGAAATAACTTTATTATAACCTAAAGAAATTCCATAAATAACATAGTTTAATAGTCATGTGGGCCGAATTGCTATTTTCTTTCTCTTTGATTGTAGTTTGCCTTAGTGATGAAGTGGAAATAGGTGTTGAAACCGATCCAATTTTATATTATTTATTGAACGGAGAATATGAAGAATCTATGCCACCTGTAAACGTTGAGACCGAAGGTAATTATAAAATAATAGCTTTCACTCGCGTGTTCGCGTTCCTGTGGGAATATCGGGATAAAAAATAGCCTATATTACTCTTCGTCATTTCAACTAACTTTAAAATAACTTTTTGACGACCTGTTTGGCGCAGGGGTACTAAACCCGCCTTCTGCGCCAGAGGTCCCGGGTTCGATCCCCGGACAAGACAAATATTTGTGTGCATGAACATGCCTATTTGTCGTGGTCTGGGTGTTTAATATTTATGTTATGTATCTATTTACAAAAAAAGTCTATAAGTATGTTTATCCGTTATCCAGTATCCATAACACAAGTTCTTCATGAAACTTACCGTGGGCTAGATAATTGGTGTGATTGTATGCAATTATTTATCTATTTATTTATGCGAAAAATCAAGTCGTTTGGTTAGGGCGTCAAGAAAAGACAAACAATCACACTTTCGTTTTTATAATATAAGTTAGTACTAGTTTCCTCCCGCGACTTCGTTAAAGCAGATTCGTTCCGTGTCGTTTCATCCCCCCTAGCATAACCACCGAAATACGATATAATATCGCGTGTTAAAGTGTTTTATAAACAGTCAATTGTCAAAATCCATTATCTTTTCATAGGTAAGCGCGATAAACCGCTTTATTATATCGCGTTTTAATCGTCATGCTAGCTCCGGGAACTACAAAGTTCCGTATATACAAAAGACCCATATCGGAGCCGTATATATGCGTTGTGTACATCAAACTAAATAATAATATGTAAAAATAATTACGACGAAACGACATAATTTTTAATAAAAAAAAAACGGTGTTAAAACGTGGTGTAAATAATTAAAAGTAGTAGGTAAGCTGTCAGGTATCCACATACCTTTTGCGCGATTTACAGAAGTAGTGCAATTATACATTGTAAGACTTGGAAATGAAAATTTTCACGTTGCCAAGACAACGAGTCTGTATTTGAGGCGAAGCTTCTATCATAGCTGCTGTTGGATTCATTTGCATATTTGACTTGGATCGTCCAAGATATTTGATAACCCCATTTTGAAATGTTATATCATAGATGTATGCGCTGCGCTTTGCAAACGCGGATGCCAATAAAAATCTATGGGACCATTAATTATGATAACTAACGTCATACAATTTCAATGGTTTGCAGATCTTGATGTCGATGGTGGTCTATGGAAATGCGGGATGTGTGATGACGTAAGCAAGTTGAAGCTCATTTACAGTGAGTCAAATGTTGACGAAGAGGTTGATAAGCCCAGTGTCCAGAAGGTAAATGTGAAAAAAATCACTTTTGTACTAAAAACTTTAAAAATAGTTGACTAGCGTATGCCAAAATACATGAAAATTGGTTAGATGGATAAATGGTAAACGTTTTACAGAGAACCGCTTATTGTAAGGGCTACCATAGTTTTAGACTTCTAAACTCTAAAGTTTAGAAAAGTCTTATAATCCCTCTCTGTCCGTCCGTACGTACGTATGTATGTACGCATCGAGATCTCAGAAACCATAAGAGATAGAGACAAACGGTCAACGGGAATGAGTTTAGGACACCTTGGACATGTGTCAAATGTACTTTTTTTTTTTTTTTTTTTTTTTTTTTTTTTTAGTTTCTACACTACAAAACAATAACAACTGTCACGTGGTTTAGAAGTCTATTTTGTGCCTGCTAACTAGCAGGTGCTGCTAACTTGTTTATGGTTAGGTATATCGAGGTGTCTGTGTCGAAGACGTTTAAGTCGTTGGTCCCAGCCGAATTTGCCGAATTTGCATAGGTAATGTTATGTCTCCTAATCCGCATTGGGACTAGGTACTTGTGGTTGTGGACCATCCTTCTTAACCGTCCGTAAGACGAGATTGGGCCCCAGGCTCCCAGTCGGACAACAAATGGTGATAAGAAAAGTCGTTCTACTATGTAGGTAGGTAGTACGTACGTACTTAGCTGCTAATTATGTATCCAATGTGGGACTGGCCACATGCAGAACAATATCTATATACTTAATTCAGGTTCGCAAAATTTGTGACGACTCGATAGGGACTTTGGCGCGTAGTACGCGGCCGAGTAAGGTATCAAATTAAAGGTACTCGAGTCTATTTGTTCCGAAAACTATAAAATATACAAAATGTTAAACGTGATGATCACAAACTGCAATTAAAAAGTGTCATTAAAATTTGGAATTTTTCGTCGATCGACGAACCCGAGTATCGGGTTGTAACCGCCCTAGTTTAAAGATTAATTACAACATTTGTAATTTGTTTAGTATTTTAGGACTTACATACATTTGTACATTTGTATGTAAGTCCTAGAATATTAAATGTTTGCCCATTTTTGCATCATTTTGAAAATTGAGATTCGTGCTATGTTTTAATGTAATTTGACGACCTTCGTGGTAGAGTGGTACGTACACCGGTTTCAAGGTGTCATTTACCATGAGGTCCCCGGTTCGAATCCCGGTAGAGGCAAATATTTCTATAATGAATACTTATACATATATCTACACATAAATACTTATAAAATTTTAATTATGCATTTTACAATTGTATTTTTGTGTGATAAATATTAAACAAGAAAATATACTAGAAAAAAGCAACTAGTCTCATGTCGCCCTGACGGGATTCGAACCCGCATCCTTGGGAATCCGTTAGTGTATTGATGCGGGTTCGAATCCCGTCAGGGTGACATGAGACTAGTTTCTTTTTTCTAGTATATTTTCTTGTTTAATATTTATCACATAAATACATATATATGTATAATTATATGTATTTATATCCGTTACCCTAGTATCCCATAACACAAGCCTTACAGTGCTTAATTTGGTTAATTGGTGTGAGTGTAATAAATATTTATTATTATTTATTTATTTAATGTGATTTTTGGCGTAGGTTGACTCAAAATTGTCAAGCGATTATCTCATTTTGACTTATGGGGTAGAAACACCATCGAATACCACTGTGTATCACTTGTTCAGAGAGTCTAATCTTGAGAATTTGACATAATGTTTAAGTCGTAGTGCCCGTTAACTGTATTTAGAAGTAAACAGTAATAAGCTAGTATACGTAATTATTTTATTGAATAAAATATAAAATAATATGTTTATCTCAAAAAACATATCTATAGGTATTGTTAGTTTGACGCCTGCAAGTTTTTACATAGAATATAAATTTCCCTTTCAAGGACTCCGTGGCGGAGTGGTTCGCGCTTTCAGCCTGCGATTGTTGAGGTTAAGCACCTTTGGCAATGATCGATCACGGGATGGGTGTCCAAAAATTTACTATCTCGAGCTCCTCCGTATTTCGGAAGGCACTTTAAGCTTTAAAATGGCTGATGACAATGACGAATTTCTCTTCTAATTTTTTTTATTGACAATGTTGTTCTTTTTTCCAGGTTGAAGTTTCTCTGCAAGGCTTAAAATGTGTGATAGTCCGCAGCAGTTCTTCGAACATAGTGAGGAGCGTGGAGGGCGATTGCGAAGGCCCATCAGTTACATTGACCTTGGCATCTACTAAACGATTTATACTTGACGTTTACGGTGATGATGATGACGGTGAAGGTGATGTGTAGCACATAAAGGCAATAAAGAAACTGAATGATAGCTTGGATCATAAATGTAACTTTAAAAAAAATGCTAAAATACGAGGAGCTCGGTGGCTCGCGCTCCCAGCTTGCGATTGTAGCCATTAAGCAACTTTGGCAATGGTCGGTCACAGAATGGGTGAGCAAAACTGTATTATCTCGAGCTCCTCCATGCTTTGAAAGGCACATAAACATCCAAAATTAATAACCTATCTGCAGATATGGATAGGGCTATCTGAGATATTTGCCTAACAAAAATATCCTAGGCAACTATCTCAGATAGCCCTATCAATAATTATATAAATAATAAATAATAATAAATAAATATTTCCATACAAATCACACCAATTATCTAGCCCACGTTAAGTATCATCAAGAACTTGTGCTATGGATACTAGATAACGGATAAACATACTTATATACTTTTTTTTGTAAATACATACATAATATACATATTAAACACCCAGACCAAGACAAATAGACATGTTCATGCACACAAATATTTGTCTTGTCCGGGGATCGAACCCGGGACCTCTAGCGCAAAAGGTGGGGTTAGTACCCCTGCGCCAAACAGGTCGTCATATATACAGTTGGTTCCGGCTGTATTAGCAGTCGTTAAAACCAACCAACGCGCGTAGTGGTTCATGGCTTATTCTGCTTATCCCTCCATAAGGAAGATCAGTGTCCCAGCAACAACAATTTTTAATTATATTTTTATACTTATGATAAATTTTAAATAGAAAATTTTGAAAAAAAAAACAACTTGGCCACAAGTGAATTCTCAGATCCATAACTTATCAGTCGCTGGTGAAACCGACCCTGAATGTAAACCTACATTTCGATACGTTATTAGCTAATTATAGTGGTGATACCTGTCTTAGTAAAAACATAAAGGTCATGACGGCTATGACAAAAATCCATTTTCAAAAAATACGCCCGAGTTGGTGCCAGTGTGCTACTAACGTACCTAAGTAGTTAAAGTTAAGGTTCTATTTATATAGGTCAATCTAGTTATATAATTCTAAAGGCAACGGAAAGCGTTTTCAACATTTTCTGAAAACTACTTACTGTAGGTACAGCATGAGATCCGCAGTGGTTCGCGCGCTCAACCTACGATTTAGTTTTGCAATGAACCACCACCAACCAAAAACAAATAATTTACTATCTCTTCCTTATATATCTCGTCCCGGCTGTATTTGCGGTCATGAAAACCCACCAATCCGCATTTGGCCCGCGTGGCGGATCATGTGATGGCCCATTCTCCCTATCTTATGATTTATCCTTCCATAAGGAAGGCTAGTGCCCCGGCAGAGGGGACATAATATAGGGGTTTAATGACGACTGTTAATGTTTAATGTAAACTGAAAAAAATGGGTTCTGAAAAAGTTCTAACGTTATTACATTGTTGTGTAATAAAGTTAGAACTTGTATTACGAAAACAGCATCGTAAATGAACGACATAGGTAAAGGGCAATCTCAAGCATAAAGTAAAGCCTGACTACATTATCTGCTGTTGACTACATAAAAATACCTTGATAAACTTCTCCTTTTTTTGATGTCGCTTAAAAATGTATAAAAGAAGTAAATTTTTTAGAAATAACGGCAAAATATACCTACATACACCATACACATACAACGCCATCTTTATACAAATACATTTTTTTTATTTGGTACCAAACACAGGACATTTACAAATTAACATTATATTTTACTCCTAGGTATAACAAAGACATGCGGTACAAGAACAAGAAACATTTAAAGATATAAAAATACAAGAAATGTTGTGTCCCACGTCAGTACAAAATGGGTGTCCAGTTCAGCATTGAGTCAGCGATAAGGCTGACGCTGATTTTCAACTGGATCTGATCTGATCTGACTGAAATAGGTAGTTAAAAAGAGGATCCAAAAACGTAAATGACTTAACTAATAAATTTAAAAAGAATATAAAATAACGGATAAATAAACTACATATACAACAGTACTCAGCAATAGACTGGCATACACACCTTACCGCTTAAATAATAAAAAGCAGCAAAAAGTATGTAGTTAGTTACGTAAAATATATTTTTCAAGAATTAAAATCAACAACTGTTTCTAAGCAACCAAAACCTGAACGACGCTTTAAATTCTACTCTGCCTTCTGCATACGCTCGTAACAATATAAATTTCTCCGTGATAAATATGAAACAAGAAAATATACTACAAAAAAGCAACTAGTTTCATGTCGCCCTGACGGGATGACATGAGACTAGTTGCTTTTTCCTAGTATATTTTCTTGTTTCATATTTATCACATAAAAATAGCATTGTAAAATGCAAAATTAAAAAAGTTATAAATAAATTTCTCCGTCCGTCCTCTCTTTAAAATGTAATTACTTTTGATAGAGTTGATGGATTTTGATTACAAAAAGTCTATAGTTGAGATATGGACTTTAATCATATATCAGTGGGCTCGGATCAGAGGTTTGGGTGTGATGCTCATTCAAATACACAGACATACAGACAGACGGACAGACTTTTTTTTATGACTTTTTTATTTTTGCATTTTTCAATGCTATTTTAATACTTATGATAAATTTTAAATAGAAAAATATTGGAAAAAATTAACTCCACAAGTGAATTCTCAGATGGGAATCGAACCCATGACCTTTGGAAATTCTTGGAAGCATTGGACCGGATTTCCAAAGGTCATGGGTTCGATTCCCATCTGAGAATTCACTTGTGGCCGAGTTAATTTTTATCCAATATTTTTCTATTTAAAATTTATCATAAGACGGACAGACATTAATTCTGAAAAAGTTAGAAATGGATTTTGCTGCTTATTTTTTTTGCAAATCCAAGTAATGTACAGACACGCTGAACTTTGGTTTTTATTATAAGTATAGAGTATGCATTCCATTGTAAGGCAAAATTCCTTTTCCAACAGTTTGGTGACATTTATACAAGTAATATTTCCGTACAAACCAGCTCGCGATTCCGCCAAAGCGTTAAATTACACCGCACTCGCCAAGCGCGAACAAAACTAACTACAAGGTTTTCACTAATTAGGAACTGCCAGTTATAACTAACTTCTGTAGCGATTTCATCTAACTTCTGTACGACCTACTTCCGTCTGTAAGTACGCAGGTTAGGTGCATGATAGGTTTGCTGATAGTTTTAATAGTTAAGTTTCACAAAATAGATAATAAGTCCAGTAGGCTTAGCACGAAAAACTTTTGAGTAAGTATGGAGGACGTATCAGTGGTTTTGGTGTGATGCTCATTCAAACACACAGACATACAAACAGACGGATAGACATTAATTTTAAAAATTATAGAAATTGGTTCTGCTGCTTATTCTGAGTCCCCTATAAATTTTTTTTGCAAATCCAAACAGACACGCTGTAACAATGTACATACACGCTGATCTTTGATTCTTATTAAAAGTATAGATTCTACAAACGCCCTATAATATTTCCATTTTGTCCCAATACAATTTCACCATAGTTCTTTAATGAGTCAAGTTAGGCCACGTTGTCTTGAAGGCCCCGTAAAGTTACATCGCTACGTGTTCCACAGCCAGATACGCGATAAGCCGTGATTAATTATATCCGCTGGACACCCACCCTTATGTAGTCTAGGGGATAGGCATAATCATCTTTTAATTATAACCTACTAAAAAGGAGTTCATATTATTATACTAGCTTCCACCCGCGTCCCTGTTTCCGGAGGAAAATCGGGACAGAAAGCCTAGTTACTCACCGACTTTTCATCTAAGTCTATACCAAAAATCAAGTTGATTAGTTGCTTTGTTAGGGCGTGAAGAAAGGACAAACAAACAAAAACAAAGTCGTATTTATAACATTAGTGCGGATCGCAGTTTGCGTTATATTTTTTTTCAAATTGACGGACTTCAGTACAAATATGATACCTAACAGAGAGTGTTTATTATTAGAGAGATTCGTGTTCAAACCAGGGGGGTCACACTTGACAGAATCGAGATCACATCGGGATCGAAATAATGTACTGGTAGGGAAAAAAAATGTTGGACTATTCGAAAGTACTTATCTATAAGTCTATTTGAATTTTCTGAAAGCATTGATCGACGTCATTGTTCCATTTACAGTCTTTCCGGAACAAATAAATTCTGGTCTATTTTTTTTGAAATATCAGATATTTTTAATATTTATAAAAAAAATATCGGACACGTATTTTTTAGAACTCCTTCTTAAAAAGTATTGTCTGACCATTAAAACCAAAATACTAGTGTTTATTATTACCTATTTTGCTCTTTAATGTTCACCTCACACGTCATTAGTGTTTTGAGAATTACATGTACTTAATCCAAATAAACGAAATTATTCGGTTGTCTATCCCCAGCACTACATTTAACAGAAACAGCGGTGTTTTTACGCCTATTACCGTTGAGCCGATAAGCCCAAATCTATGGGACCTAATTCTCAGGATTGCGGCCCACGGCTGAAGATATCGGGTTGTTTATCAGGAAAATACTAAACGTTATTTTCTTTTAAAAAAAACACATTTTTTTCTGTAAAGTGTATTAACTTCTGTGAGGTAACAGAATATTTTTAACTTTTCTAGTACCTTCTCATATCGCAGTTAGTTTTAGTGTTTTGATCCTCAAAATAAACAAGGGGTTAATTGTCTAATTTTAAAATCTATCGCAATCCCTTTTAATTCATTTGAAAGATATTTACATACTTCAGGCCGTCACTATTTGACATTTGATAGGGATTGTGATCGGAACGCGTTTTGAAAGGTATTGAATGAACGAAATTGAACTGGCTAAGCAAAGTGACACAAGTAAATATCTTTCAAATGTATGGAGAAGTGTCAAATGAAGTGTCATTTAACACATCATTCGTTCCGAAAGGGATTGCGACTATAAGTTACACAATTCCAAAAATCATTATCACAATTAAAATACCTTTGAAAGTTAGGGGGCTGGTTCGATTTGCAACAAAAATATAATTTTGAAAACTGTAAATTTCCTGCGGACTGCAATTTTTGATTCAAATTCGGAAATGCAGTTCAAAATTTCTCATTAAAATTAAGGATGGCTTCCTAAGAAAGTTTTGATGTAGTTACAATGGGTAAGGTACCTTTAAGGTAGCTGCATTTCCGAATTTGAATCAAAAATTGCAGTCCGCAGGAAATTTACAGTTTTCAATACGTAGGCCCTCCATGGCTCATCTTATTTTTTCACCCTGTATATGGACCCTGGATATTATATTTGCTAATATTTATTTGGTCGTATTTTTAACAGACATTTTATTCAGTTTCTGAATTGAGAAAGTCTCAAACTTTAGCCATGCAAGATGTTGTATGAACATTTTGCTTTTATGATTTTGTAATTTTGCATTTTTCAATGCTATTTTTATACTTATGGTAAATTCTATATAGAAAAATATTGGAAAAAATTAACTCGGCCACAAGTGAATTCTCAGGCTGGAATCGAACCAGCGACCTTTGGAAAGTCTCGGTAGCTCAGCGGTTAGAGCATTGGACCGGATTTCCAAAGGTCGCTGGTTCGATTCCAGCCTGAGAATTCACTTGTGGCCGAGTTAATTTTGCTTTTAGTTGAGTTTGAGACTTTTCAAATTGGAACTCTCAATTTCAGAGTGCTTAGTGCGAGTTCTTTCTACTCACGGTCTATCGTGAACGCATCGATTTTTGTATTAAATCAGCGGCCCGCAATCTAACGGATTACACCAACGCCATACAAAAGCCTTACGCGCTCACTTGCGACCGTGAGTAGAAAAAAACTGCGTTAAAAAAAACCGACTTCAAAAACTAAAAAGCAAAAAATAAGCCTTTTGGAGTCTGTGGCAGCCCAGACATTCTACTTTAAGCTCCTATTCTTTTATTTTTCTTGCCTTAGCTGGCACCGACTCCAAAAGGCTTATTTTTTGCTTTTTAGTTTTTGAAGTCGGTTTTTTTTAACGCAGTTTTTTTTTTACTTTTTAGTGTCTGTAATAGGCTGTTTTGTAAACTACAGCAGGGTTTTTTCTAGATTAGATAAGGTTTCATGTACATTATAAACTAAATTATCGTAAATACTACATCGTCCAAGTCAACAATGAAATGAAATTCATAAAAATGCTCATAACATAAAAAGTACTGGGTCAAACGAAACCAAATTTTTATGGGACCAATTAGCAACTGTTCTGCATCGAACAAAAAAAAATCATGGAAATCGGTTCAGAAATCTCGGCGTAATCGGTGTACATACATAAAAAAATAAAAAAATAAAAAATTATACCAACCGAATTGAGAACCTCCTCCTTTTTTGAAGTCGGTTAAAAATTACACACAAAGCACACAGAAGGCGACATTAATACCGTTTCAATATGAGTGTAGATAACATGATAAGTCGAAGTTGAAAGCCACAAATTACAGTACAATATTAACGTATAAAAGGCTTATTATGAGAAAATGGTCTGAACATTTCCTCCTGTGAAGGGTCTCGTCTGATGATTAACGAGGTTCCACATATGTTCACATCAAACAAACATTATGCTCTTGAAGCTGAGGAATCTATTAAACGCTACGATGTAATAAGATGGTAATTTGGAGATAAATGTAATGCTGAACTTAGTTTCATTATTTCATTGAAGAGGTTTAATTTAATTGATTAGATAACATCGTAATTGATTGTGAAAAGGTTCAAGTTTTCGCTACTTTATTGTTATATTTTCACGTTGTTAAAAAGTCGTCTCAGGGGGCCTACCGCCATCTCTTAACGCAATATTGTTTAATGTCAGTTTGTATCGGCGCAATGTTGTTATATGTCATATCGTACCGCGAACCTCTTAAAACAAGCTTTTCTTTTGACGGAAGTTTTGAGGCGTCATCGCTCAATCATTCACTCGCCTCCTTGTTCGCCTCGACGATTGAAAAATAGAGGTCCAGAATTAAAGACTCATTTTAGTACGCAATTTTACTTATTCCCGATGTTTTGTTACTCAGGTGAAAATTATTAATTGTCATTCATACATATCTCTTTGAATTTGTTATTATCAACCAGTTTATTCTACTTCCTACTAATAATATAAATGTGAAAGTATGCCAGTTTATTTGTTTGTTTGTTTGTCAGGAGTAAACGGTGGTACGGATTCGGATGAGGTATGTAGAGACTTCAGAACACTTAAGCTACTGTTTATCCCGCTATTCCCATGGAACGGGAACCACGCGGGAGAAACCGCAGGCGGCCGCTAGTTTTGTTAAAAATTAAAGATACCTTTACCGAGAATTAAAATATCAGTCCTTTGAAGAAAATTTAGTTTTAAATCAGTGAAACTCATAATTATTCATGACCTTTAGATTGTGATCTATGTATGAAGCTTTATTCGTAACGAATGAAATAATTTTTTGTTGTATATGAATGTGATTTCTGCAACATGTAGACATTCATGGAATCAATTACAAATCTAAAATTTATGCGCGCGAACAATGCATAACTCAGCCGAGCGACGAGGCGAGACGGGGGCTTACGACTGTATCGACGGATCCCTAATTAATGGTCACTTCAGAGCTTACGACTGTATCGACGGACGCATAATTAAAGAACCTTTTGGTGATAAGACACGTCATTGAAATTAATATTTTATTTATTTTTAACCGACTTCAAAAAAGGAGGAGGTTCTCAATTCGACGGTAATTTTTATTTTTTCTTATTTTTTTTATGTATGTTTTACCATAACTTTGCTAGTTGTTAACAGATTTTCATAATTCTTTTTTTATCTGGAAGAAAATGGTTTATGTGTGGTCCCATATAATTTTAACGAAGATCTGGCTAGTAGTTTTTTCATAATCTTGAAAAATATCAATCACCTTTTGGCAAGTAGTCGTTTACCTAGATGACATTGTTGTGTATGGGCTGATTTTTAGTGTAAGTAACGGCACATGATGTGAAAAATCTGAAATAAAAACATTTTATAAAAAAAAATCAAACCGACTTCAAAAAGTAAAAAATAAAACTTTTGGAGTCGGTGCTAGCTAGCTAAGGCCAAAAAAATATATAGTTAATAGAAGTGCAATGTAGAATGCCCTGGCTGGCACCGATTCCAAAAGTTTTATTTTTTACTTTTTGAAGTCGGTTTCAATTTTTTTTATAAAATGTTTTTTTAGCATTGCGGTTCTTGTGACATTCACAGCGAACTAGATCCTGTTGTAGCATACACAATCAATATACCCGTACGAGTATTTCAGTTAAGAGTGACAACGACGTTTCAAATATGTTTAGCCCTAAACGTGCGTTGCTGATGAAAGTCGCCCGTAACAAAATCGAAGTAAGGTATCATCTTTATTTTTTTTATGTATGACGGGGTGTCTCTTAGCCTTCATCATAGCTGATGTTAAGTATTGTTATCAATACTGATAACCCGTTAATACCGTCGGTAATATCGTATTATATTCAGCCTTATGGCTGAAGATGGAAGTCGATAGGCTGGCAACCCTGTCACTTTTTTTTTTATTAACTACTGTGAGACTCTTAGCCTTCGTCATACCTGATGTTAAGTATTGATAAGGCTGAAGATGGAAGCGAGCCTCTCCCGGAATCCTCAGCCGCTGAGGAACTGGCTATCTTATTTCGAACTGCCGGAACACAACAATGCTGAAAAAAATGTTGTTATGGCGTCAGGCTTAGATAAGATGGTGGTAGCTAGCCAGGCGAATTTACAACAAGTCCTACCACCAACGAAACCGAATACAATATGTGCCCCCCCTGGGAATCGAACTAGGGACCCCTAGCTCTGATACCGGTGGTTGTACCACTAGACCACAGAGGCGGTTAAAGACCCCAACTGCTAGGTATAGATTTCCACGATGATTGGCCCTGTACTGCCCGCATCCAGCGGCTTCCCACGACCTTCACCAGGCCGTCGTCAGTCGGTCCACTTTGTCGGAGGCCTACCAACGGAGCGTCATTCGGTGCCCGGTCGCCATTCCAGAACCTTTCAGCTCTAATGGCCATCGGTTCCTTCCTTCTCGCGCTACTTAGCTATAGATTGCATAAAATTGCATAACTATTGGCCGTGAGCCACATTAGATTTAACAGAGTTCATTTAGCTACAACAATTATTTTACGAAATTTAAGCTTCTAGACACACTGGCATACAATGCATAACTCAGCCGATCGACGAGGCGAGACGGGGGCTTACGACTGTATCGACGGATCCCTAAATTAATGGACACTTGCAGATACACGAAAGCACTGTGGGAAGCTCCGTGATTTATGCTTCAAATGGAAATAGGAAATCTAAGGCCTATTTGTACACTAACTCTGGGTTAAATTTTAACCAAAATGGCAATAAATTAAATGGCAATGAAGGGCAAATAAATGAATTTCAATTTCAATTTCAACCTAGTTTGACGCTACTGGGCCTGGTAGGTTAAAATGTTAAGGTATATTAACATAATCAATTAATCTAGTGGTCTATATTCGAGACGAGGCGGTGCTGAAATTAAAATAATCTTTATAATAAACTTTATGCGCGTGTAATAAACATAAGGGTTATTAAAATTCGTCGTCGTTGTCTCAGCCACATAACACCCATTGCTGGGTATAACCCTCCCCCAAAAGGCGTAACCGCCACGCTTGGCAGGCGGGTTGGCGATCACAGTACGGCCAAGTTTGTAGGAGACGCTGCTGCCCGTCTCCTGAAGGCGGAGTCCCTTAGTCGCCTTTTACGACACCCGCGGGATGAGAGGGGGTAGAGCTATTCTAAGCACTACACAGCTATTAAAATTATTTGAATAAAATAAACTTATTTTATGACTTAAAGGGACTATAGCGTTCCAACAAAAATTGTATTTCGCTATTCCTACCCATATCCAGTTTGATTTAAAACATTTAAAAAAAATTATAATAGTTTCTAAATAGATAAGTGGGACCATTACTTTGTAAATATACAAAAATAAAATACATTAATTAACAATGCACAATGAAAAGCCATGTACAGTCACATGCGATGACATAGAAACACTAAGCAACTTTGTCACATTAGAATATTGAATGACATAATGTGGACAGAGAGAGCTTTGTTCCGTGTGTAATGCGATATGGTTGTAAAGTGTATATGTTGTAGGATAATTAGACAATGGTGTTGACATTTCTTAATCTTACTGAAAAAGACAGGATTTTTGCAAAAACACTGGTTATGTCAGTAACATTGGATATTCTTAACGCTGATTGGCTTATTTTTTGCTTGCTTGCTAACTTGTATGCTGATTGGTTCCTAGTTTGCAAAACAACGTGGCTTGACATTTGAAACGTCAAGGCGTCAACCAATCAGAGAAGATCTTGTTCTGCGCGGTCTAACCAGCCTTATTTCATAATAGCCTGCGATTCTTTTCGCAATTTTACTAAGGCAACCCGTGTTTTTGCAAAAATCCTGTCTTTTTATCTATGTACATAATTCAGGTTCGCAAAATTTGTGACGACTCGATAGGGACTTTGGCGCGTAGTACGCGGCCGAGTAAGGTATCAATTTAAAGGTACTCGAGTCTATTTGTTCCGAAAACTATAAAATATACAAAATGTTAAACGTGATGATCACAAACTGCAATTAAAGATTTTCGCATAATTTGGAATTTTTCGTCGATCGACGAACCCGAGTATCGGGTTGTAACCGCCCTAGTAGTAAGATTAAGAAATGTCAACACCATTGTCTAATTATCCGTGTTTTCGCTAAATTCCTAGGAATTTCGCAAAAAATCGATTTATCTAATTAGACTACGACATATACATGTCATTGCACTTGACTGTACAACCACATATACCTACGTCACACCTTCGTGTCGACCACAGAACACAGAAAGGTGTCGACCGAATTTAAGCTTTCAGTAAAAGTTAAAACAGCAGCCGTATTTAAATCGATGAAAGGTTTCACCGCAATTTTGTTTTCGCAAACGATATAATTTACGCTGAAAATATTTCTCTTTGATGCCAATTTTCTACGGCCATAAATATTTAAGAGTTATTGCTGACCACTTAAAACAGTAGTTAATAGGTCCTGAGGCTCGACGGATGTGGGTTCAAACCTTGTTAAGAAGTTATGTGCCTAAGTATAATGAATGTATTTATATATGTGATAAAATGTTACTATATATTTTTATTTACATTTGTGCAAATATATTAGATTGGACCAGGAGGTCTACTCTCTAAGCACGAAGCTCGTAGTTTCGGCCTAAGTTACGGACGTTTTCGACTCCGTATCACCTAGGGACAGCTTATTAGTTCGGAGACCCGAACTAAGAATGAATGAGAATACGTTTCGACATTGTCCCTACTCCCAATGTCAAAAAACTAGTACATCCGAAATCAATCGTCTTAACGTCACAACTTGCAGTACAGTAACCTTGTAATGCGAGAAATGTTAAATGTAAGTCCTTCCTTACGAGTTGAAAATTGTTTACGGTTAGGATAACCATAAAATGTAATATTATAATTAGTATTTTCTTTTGTGATGGAAATTGACCTTACTGATATGTTAAGCTCACTTTTCAAATTGACGACTCTGTATGAAATAAAACAGGGAGAAAAAAATAGCCCTTGACGAGTTTCTTGCCGGTTCTTCTCGTTACTAGGTCTCCCGCCGTAGGGTTTGTGAACCGATGGCGTAGCTTCTTTGACGTTCATAAGTGCTTGTAACAGCCTAGACTGAATAAATGATATTGATTTGATTTGATTTGAATAGCGAGTAGGCTCCATCCGTAGTTTCGGTAAACTTACGGACTGGGCCCGTATTTTAGTTGACGGGCTTAGAGAGTAGGTCTCCAGAAATGGACCAATTGAGCGTAGCCAACTTAACCCATGACCTCGTTATGTGATAAACCTGGACCTGAGAAGCATAACACTACAAGTCCGTTTTTTGCGTTTTCTCTTTTTAATTAAATTAAAATTATTATTATATTATTTATTTAATTTTGTACCTCACTGTGTTAGATTAAGTATGTTATGTTTTTATGTGAAACTCCAAATAAATGATTATTCTATTCTCTACTCTTTTTAAGCCAATATATGTAACTTTCCACCCTCTATCCACCGATAAAACTGTAAATTCGAAAAGTCCGTCGGAACACTGAATTTTATAATTTTATAACAATGTAACAAACAGTCACGGCTAAAATGCATATTATTGCAATTTAACATACAGTAAAATTATCTGAAATTTTTATTATGTATTTTATTGTATGTATGGATTAACATTGTTACGTTACTAATTATATCTAGGATTACAACGCGGCATTGTAATTACAATAACAACAATAACAATAACAATAAATTTTATTTCAATAAAAAGTTCTGTGTTACAGTTATAGTGGCCTGAGTCCCTTTTTAAGCACTAAGTCCCTTGTTACAAGGGACTCCGCTCTTCCATAACTTTTGTTTTTATGTATTTGTAGCATAACATTAAGTAGTATAAAAGTAATGTAAGTGGCGGAATTACAATATTCTACAAAGACCGTAAGCAGCCTGTTTATTTTATGTGTGGAGTTAGTTTGTTCAGCCAGTGGCATTGGTCCTGCGGTTGACATGTTTATTTATAGTATACGTGTTGGTGACACGCTTCCTAACTATCCCTGCTAACCAACATACTCAAATGTCTCGGTAGCTCAGCGGTTAGAGCATTGGACCGGATTTCCAAAGGTCGTGGGTTCGATTCCCATCTGAGAATTCACTTGTGGCCGAGTGAATTTTTCCAATATTTTTCTATTTAAAATTTATCATAAGTATAAAAATAGCATTGAAAAATGCTAAAATTCAAAAATCATAGAATACTCAAATGTCATATTAGATCTAAACCTTAGCATTTGCGGTCGAGCTAGAAGGATTATTACGATTGGCGGAGTTAACAACTACAAATAAAGCTGGGAGCATGTTCGGCAGAGCCTGACATGAGCCATTTTGTAATGTCCTCACTGCTGAAGCACTGGCCTTCCTTATAGATAGACGAGGAGAATAAGCCAAGACCCACCACGCGGGCCTAGTGCGGATTGGTGGGTTGTAACGACTGCAAATGCAGCCGGGACCAACAGCCTTTCGTCAGTTCTTATATCATCACCTGATATAAGAAATTTCTGGTCACCCATCTTATGATTGACCATTACGAAAGTCGCTTGATCGCATCAATCGCGAGGCAATCGCCATACCACTGTGCCACAGAGCTACTCAGCTCCCATTTTATGTTGTAAACTAAATTGTTCCAAACTCCCACTGTGTGAGGTCAACTCGCACTCGCCTAGTTTTTCCATTTAAGGCGGTACCCCCACCGAAAGTGGCGCCGCGTTGAATTTTATTTAATATCGTAATTCTAATTCACAATTTTAATAAAACTAAACGTGGAATTTTTAGAGCCCATTGTCTTGTATTTTTAGAAGGTATCATCTCGTCATAGTCATTCGTGGAATTAGATAGCAAATGTGTCAAAAACGGCCACTTTTAGCAGTTTACTCATGAAACAATAAATATATTTGTATTTGTATTTGTTTTGCTATCTACTTCTAGCAGTGACTACGAGGGAATGTAATGATACCGTCTAAAAATACTAGACAATGGGCTCTAAAAATTCCAAGTTTAGTTTTTTTTAAAATTGTGAATTAGAATTACGATATTAAATAAAATTCAACGCGGCGCCACTTTCGGTGGGGGTACCGCCTTAAGACACGTAGCCCTAAAACGGAATAGTTTGACATGAGTCGCCCTGAGTAATATTTTTATATCATCGTCACTTTTATCCTCATAATTTTCCTACAAAATGGGTGCTAGCCTACATTCCGCTTTGAGCACCATAAATGAAATACTCTAGTTTATGTGTGATGTAGGAATGTTAAAAATGTTGTAAGTATGTATTTTGGAGATTAACTTTTACTTAAATTTAACGGATTATGATAATTTTTTATACTTTATACCCTTTAGTAGCCACACGGGTAAAACCACGGCCACCATTTTTTTATAAGGCTTATTAAAATATCTACTTATTTCACAATAAAGTAAATACTTTCACAACATCCCAAAGTCATAGATCAACTCAAGATTAAACATAAGTGCAGTTGTAAATCTACTCTAACTTAAGTAGTTTTAACTTTTTGATTTTGCATTTTACAATGCTATTTTTATGTGATAAATATTTAACAAGAAAATATGAGACTAGTTGCTTTTTTCTGGTATATTTTCTTGTTAAATATTTATCACATAAAAACAGCATTGTAAAATGCAAAATCAAAAAGTTATAATTAAATGGCTGTTTCATCTTAATCGAAAGTCAAACATCTGGAGGATATTTCTCTCATTGATGAAACGACGGTGGCCAACACCGTAGAACGGTGAATATACTAGAAAGATTCGACGTGTCCTCATAGGTCTCTGTAGCATAATTGGTTAGTGCATTGGGCCGGACTCCCAAGGATGCGGGTTCGAATCCCGTCAGGGCGACATGAGACTAGTTGCTTTTTGCTGGTATATTTTCTTGTTAAATATTTATCACATAAAAATAGCATTGTAAAATGCAAAATCAAAAAGTTATAATTAAATGGCTGTTTCATCTTAATCGATAGTCAAACATCTGTAAAGATGTTTCTTTCGAATGCGAGGATATTTCTCTCATTGATGAAACGACGGTGGCCAACACCGTAGAACGGTGAATATACTAGAAAGATTCGACGTGTCCTCATAGGTCTCTGTAGCATAATTGGTTAGTGCATTGGGCCGGACTCCCAAGGATGCGGGTTCGAATCCCGTCAGGGCGACATGAGACTAGTTGCTTTTTTCTGGCATATTTTCTTGTTAAACATATAAGTAGTTTTCTTCTGTTAAAGTAAATCAAAAACATCGAATACACACAGAAAGTCCCGAAGTGGTTATATGCCATAGATGTGTGAAAAAAAACCGGCCAAGTGCTAGTCGGACTCGCGCACTCAAAAATATTTTTTATTGTATGATGTAACTAAAAATTTACGGTTTTCGCAATTCTTCCTTTATCTGTACTAGAAGACGTTACTTCGTACCAATTTCAAGATTCTAAGTTCACGGAAAGTACCCTGTAGGTTTTGATTCCCGTGCGACTTTCGAAAATTTGCGGAAATTTGCGGCATAAACGGCTGTATCTTTTGATTGCTTTGGCTTAGAAGTTTGATTTTTTTCACAGCTCCAAGGGACAGTAGACCTGAGTATTAGACACAAATTTCAGTTTGATACCTCCACGCGTTCCTAAGAAAAACGGTCTTGACGAACAACAACGACAACGAAGTGATCCTATAAGGGTTCCGTTTTTTTCCTTTTGAGGTACGGAACCCTAAAAATCAAAGCATCTAATACACACAGAAAGTGCCGAAGTGATTATTAAAATCGCATAACGTATTAAAGTATTTTACGCCGAAAAGTTGGAACACGAAGTATCTTAGTCGGTGCAAAAGAAAAAAATACGTTACCATACCATTGCCATATTTGTGTGAAAAATCAAAAACACATAATACACACAGAAAGTCACGAAGTGGCCATAAAACCGACCTAACTTAGTGAAATGTGTTACGGTGAAAAGTCGAAACACCGAGTACCTCATTCGGTGCAAATAAAAAACTCGAAGTGGTTATTAAACTCGCATAACGTACTAATATATGTTACGCCGAAAAGTCGAAACAGAATACCCCATTCGGTGCAATTAAAATAAATAGATTACTACACAATTTGTGTAAAAAATCAAAAACACCTAATAGGTACTCACAGAAAGTCCCGTTATGGTTGTAAACTCGCATAACGTAGTAAAATGTGTTACGCCGAAAAGTCGAAACACCGAGTACCTCATTCGGTGCAAATAAAAAAATTATATTGCATTCTTTGTGTGAAAAATAAAAAACTCGAAGTGGTTATTAAACTCGAAGTGGTTATTAAACTCGCATAACGTACTAATATATGTTACGCCGAAAAGTCGAAACAGAATACCCCATTCGGTGCAATTAAAAATAAATAGATTACTACACCGTTTGTGTAAAAAATCAAAAACACCTAATAGGTACTCACAGAAAGTCACAGAAACGTAGTAAAATGTGTTACGCCGAAAAGTCGAAACACCGAGTACCTCATTCGGTGGAAATGAAAAAATTAAATTATCATTCTACACGTTTGCCGTAAAGCCTCTTTGGAAGGCTACGCCGCAGTCCTCTCGAAGCCTTCGTAGCGGACGGCTGCTACGGTGCTACGGACTACGATTCGTCTAAACTTTGACCTTACGAGTTGAAGTTACTTATTCGTATTTCGATACTTTTAAATTTGTGTCGTAAAAAAATATTTAGTATGTGAATGTAGTATTTTCGGGTGACTTTTCCTTTTTATATTTCTATTTATTTTACTGTATTTTTTTTATAATTGACGATATTTAAGATGTAGCTACCAAAAATTATTAAGAGTGTGTATCGATATGAACTTGGTATAAATTGATATAAACATTAATAACGTGAGCAAAGACAGACTTTATGTGAAACAAACTACAAGTGCCAGTACGTTCTTTTGGGATTTTGTTAAACTGGTAAGTATTTTTTTTATATGATTTTCTAGGTCTATCAAGGTCTAGGTCTAGGTATATCAAGAGCATTGGACCGGATTTCCAAAGGTCGCGGGTTCGATTCCCGTCTGAGAATTCACTTGTGGCCGAGTTATTTTTTTCCAATATTTTTCTATTTAATATTTACCATAAGTATAAAAATAGCATTGAAAAATGCAAAAATTACAAAATCATAAATTATTGGCAGTTGCATCTTAATCGATCGTTAAACACCTGAAAAGATGTTTCTTTCGAATGCAAGGATTTTCCTAGCATTGATGTAACAACGCTGGCCTACAGCGTATTAAAAAAATATATAAAAGTATTGGAGAATTTCGACGGTGGTTCGCAAGTCTCGGTAGCTCAGAGCATTGGACCGGATTTCCAAAGGTCGCGGGTTCGATTCCCGTCTGAGAATTCACTTGTAGTAAGTATTTATTTGATTGTTTTTTTATCTCAAGTGTTAGTTTAGTAGTAGTTCCTACAAAAAGACTAGAACAATATCAGGTTCAAACAACATTGCTGTTGCTATTGCGGTGCACGATAATTGGGTTAGTTATGCAAATAATAACTTAAAAGTGCAAAATAATACAAAATGGACATATTATGCCCATTTTATGTACATATTGAAACAAGTGATAATCAAGGTCTAGGTATATCAACTTGATTTAAATTTTGATGTTTAGGTACATCGTTGATTTCAATACAAAAAGAAAATATTTTCCCGTCGGGGCGACATGAGACTAGTTGTTTTTTTCTAGTATATTTTCTTGTTAAATATTTATCACAAGAAAATATTTTTTTAAGGATTGCATTAATGCAGTCCATTCTTTAGTTTATGATTTTGTAATTTTTGCATTTTTCAATGCTATTTTTATAAATTTTAAATAGAAAAATATTGGAAAAAATTACTCGGCCACAAGTGAATTCTCAGACGGGAATCGAATTCTTTAGTTTTTTCTTTTTATACTCTGCTCCCCGGCCATAGTTTTTATAGCAAATTTTCTCATACATTCCAGTTCTCGCTTGCATGCCTTTCGTACTTTTATTCTTCATTCCTTTTCTTTCTATTATCCATCCACATTCTTACTGTAACTGGCGGGAAAAGCCTATTCTAATTTCTATCTAGTTTTTTCTTTATTTATCATTTTCTTACCCATTCTTTAGTTAGCAAACATGGTATTGTTTTATATTTAAAAAAATGCTGTCTCGTTCACATTATTCTGTATGTAATTGGGAAAAACAAAAATTCTATCATTCATAAAGTAAGCTAAAGGTCAAAGGTCACCTTCAGATGCTTTTCGAAAGAAATTTTTTAAAACTTTAAATGTAAAGTAAAATTTTTATATATTTTTCTTTATTATATCTAAAAAAATACTGATGATTTTTATCTATTTTAACCAACTTCAAAAATGGAGGAGGTTCTCAATTCGGTTGGTATGTTTTTTAATTTATATTTTTTATTGTATTTACACTGATTACGCCGACATTTCTAATCCGATTAACGTGATTATTTTTTTGTTTAATGCCGAATAGTTGCCATTTGGCCCCATACAAATTTAATAATATAAGATTCTTATTTAAGAAAGGTTACAATAATCTACTTTAATTCTAATTTAATTTCAATTTACAACACAGTGAACACATAGGTACCTACTAGTTATTGTTTTTTAATATTATAAGTACTTAATATTATGATAAGAGTTTGAATCCCAGAATAAAAAAATGCCCACGAGCCCAGCATTCCATTTCCATTGAACTGACACTCCATCGACATTATATCGAGACTTTAAAAACTTTTAGCAGAATATAATATTTTTGACAGTGGAAATGTAATGTCAATAGGATGTCGATAGAATGGAAATAGTTGGTCGCTGATTGTCAAATAGCAGACTCGGGCCCCAGGCCTATTCATTGATGGTAATACCAAAGCAAGCAAGATGAGCTGTCATTGTTTTTTAACCGACTTCAAAATAAGAGGAGGTTCTCATGTCGACTGATTTTTTTTACGTAGGTACCTTTGTTGTACCATAGCTTCGTCAGTTGTTAACCGACTTTAATAATTCTTTTTATTGAAAATAAAGACATAGTTTTGGTGTGGTCAGAGATCTGGCTAGTATTTTTTTAGTCCTGAAAAGTATCAATTACCTATTGCCAATTACTGTGTATAGACTAATTTTTGTCTAGGTAACCTATCAAATTGTGACTAAAATTTGTAAAAAAAATCATTTTATAAAAAGAAACAAAATGATTTATGATTGCTGGGTAAACGGACCCCAAAGGATCTCCACGACGATCGGTCCTGTGCCGCCCGCATCCTGTGGCTTCCTGCGACTTTCGAAGACCTGCGAAAAAAGAAGAAATATAGGTACTCGAAAATGAGATATTATTTATACAAGAATATCATGCAATTTGAACATTTATAACAAAGACACGAGTGCAACTTATATTCAAGAGCTCAGACAGTTATTTTTTTTGTATACAATGTGTTTTGAAAACATCGTGAAAATAGTACAGCCTAGACTAGATTATTGGTTATCTGAATTGGTCATAAAATATTTATAGGTAATTTCAGTAATTAACCTTAGTTTTAACAAAACATTTTTTATCAAATAAGATTATTTTAAAAGTATTTTAGCGCGGTTTAGAGAGATAACGTACAATAACACTTCTTTCTACGCAGTGGACCGCAGGAGGTAAACAACTATTGGAATTCCATTTTAGTTTTATTGATCCACTTACACACAGATTAGATATTTTACAGCGTAGATAAAACTCGATTTGGTAAACAAGATCTAGAACTTTTAAGCCTAGGCCTCTTTTCTGTTGTTGTTTGGAGACACGGCCCCCCTAACACCCATATTCTAAGTCGTTCCTCCAAAACTTACTCGTCCTCGACTTAACGAAACCTCATTGAAAACCTCTTCAAAATACTCCTCGAATCGCTATTCTAAGTCAAAACTCGGTAAGGACCTGGAGGAGCCAAAGAGTACGTAGCCACTCCGTGTTAGGCCTAGCGCACACTACCATTTTTACCCACGACGAGGTTGAGTGGAGTGTAAAAAGTTTTGGAGGAACGACTTAGAATATGAGGGTTAGTCTAATCAAGATCGTTGTATAATAATTTTAACTAATATTTGGATATTGAGATGTTTGGACGTTTGTTACTCAAACACGCAAAAACGGCTGAACACATTGGAAGAACTTTGCCATACATCTAGCTTATTAAATCCTTGATTAAATGGGTGAGATTTTGTCGCAAAGTGATTATAGTTATAATGTCGTTTGGCATAACAATTTTAGCATAAAGTCTTTTAGCATAAATTAGGATAAGCATATTATAAACACAGAATGGTTTCTTCGGACTTACTCTAATTTCCTTTAACTTTATTTTACAAACCATGGAATTAAAGAGCATAATCGAGTCTAAAGGCAATTTATCATAAAATACGAAATGCACAGTTGATTTATCATAATAAATATCATAAATACTTATATATCGTATGTAACCATCATCAATTGAGAGTAAAAATGTATACTTAAGTTAGCGTGTTTGGTGTTTCGTGATAGGTTCCGATCCCGATCCGCCGTGATCTCCTTGCCGTGGTACTTGTATGCCCAATTCTATAGTGCAATTTAAAACCCGGAAGCGCGGAGGGAGAGCAGCCCCCGCCCGGCCGCGTAGCAAAACGCAGTCACCGCGTGAGGCGGGGCGACTAGCAAGCCGAGGCTTCTGTGTTTTGGTACGCGAAGGCGAAGGCCCGCACTCAAAGCAGCGCCGGAGACGTGTATTTTCCATTTGCATGCTTGCTTGTTTGCATGTGCTTTTGCATGCATGCTTTGTATGCTTGCATACTTGCTTGCATGCTTGCTTGCATATTTTCTTTGCATTTGCATGCATTGCATGTATGTATTGTATACTTGTTAACATTATATTTTATGACAAAGTTATGATATGCCAATAAATGTTATGAAAAGTAATCATTATGTTAATATAATACACAAAAAAATTACTGAAATGGATGGGTACCAACCAACAGAATGGGTATGGCGGTAATATAAGTGGACTGTATAGCGGCATAGCGGGGCGGTTTGTGAATTGTGGTTCAGAAAAAAAATGATGTGGACCTTATATATTATGGAGAGGGAAGGGGACTCACCGAGCGCGATTCGATTCAGCTTCTGGAGTATCTTCCCTTCAGGAAACGCCACTCACTGTCTCACACATGTCGGATGGACAGGAACCCTAGGCCTAGGTCACTCTGCCGGCCGGCCAAGTTCCACACAGTTTAGAACACTGAATCACTTATTACATAGTTTATTGTTAATTCAAGCTGCGGTTAATGCAGGTTATGGGAAAAAAAGTATGCGTTATGATTTATTCTGAATATAGGTGAAATGATGAGTATTCCAAAAAACGCTATACAGCTCTAAAATATGCCTTTCTGTTTTATGCAACAGAATATGGCATAAATAAACAATGTTTTCATCTCGATCACTAGTCGGCCACTAGTGAATCATAAGTATACTTACCTACATATTTACCAAAAATGTTTGTATTTTTACTCATTGTATTGTACCCAGCAAAGCTAAGTTTGAGGTTCCTATTTTAAAAAAATACACAAAAAATCTAGGTAATACTAAATTATAAATAGAAAAGTATTGGAAAAAATCAACTCGGCCACAAGTATTCTCAGATGGGACTCGAACCCACGACCTTTGGAAATCCTGTCCAATGCTCTAACCACTGAACTACCGAGACTTGCGGACCACCACCGTAGAAATTCTCCATTACTTTTATATTTTTAATACGCTGTAGGCCGGCGTTGTCCCATCAATGCTCAGAATATCGTTGCATTCGAAAGAACATCTTTTCAGATGTTTAACGATCGATAAAGATACAACAGCCAATAATTTATCATAAGTATAAAAATTGCAATGAAAAATGCAAAAAATTAAAAGCATAAAAGTCAATACTATTTGATATGACCACCTACTGATAAGTTCTGCCCCCCTGTCATGAACACCGTTATATCACACGATATAAAAGCGCATCATGTTGTCTTGCTTACTCCGCTACGATATGAGAGGGACAGTGACACACAATCGAGTTATCGAGTCAATAAAAGCCGCTCATACCTGGCCTACTAGATAACTTAAGCGGCAGTTAATTTGTCATATTTTTCATAGAACAACTGTCAAATAAGCTATCCAGAACTTTTTAGTAGGTAGTTTTTTTTTTTTGTTAACGACGGGGAGACTCTTAGCCTTCATCATACCTGATGTTAAGTTTTGATAAGGCTGAACATGGAAGCGAGCCTCTCCCGGAATCCTCAACCACTGAGGAACTGGTTATCTTATCTCTAACTGCCGGAACACAACAATGCTAAAAACATTGTTATTATGGCGTCAGACTTAGATAAGAGTCACACAACAAGTCCTACCACCAACCAAACCGAATACAAATTGTACCCCCGCTGGGAATCGAACCCGGGACCCCTGGGTCTGATACCGGTGGTTGTTACCACTAGACCACAGAGGCGGTTAAACCAAGCCTATGTCTTTTAATAAGAGGAAGACAAAATATAATAAAAAACAAAAGAATTTAAAAATACTAGCAATTATTCCAGCATTAATAACTACAGTATAATAAAGTTGATGACCTATAAAAAGTATTGAATTTATTCACAAGCACAGCCGATACAAACAGTAACAAAGGACTCAGAATATTTCAATATACTTTACACCACTTTTATAGGAAGAACGGATCGTCAATTTTGAACGCCGAATGTTGTTTTGTCGTATATTCGAGAAATCATGAAAGCTATTATGTTCTGTAGTCAGTGTATTGGTATTGCTTTATTGTGTTGCCGGCTTCACGAGAGAAATGTGATTGGGTCATAAATAAGATTATTCTCGAGTGACAATAATCGATTCGCTTTAGAGTGCTATACTTACCTTAAATCTTAGCTCTAAAAGACTGAGTGATTACTTCCAGTCTAGGTTTCAAAATTACAATAATGTGGACTCGATACTGGGCCCGTAGACAAAGTAACATCGTTATGTGCGAAACGATAATTCGATTCGTTATTGTTGTCTAGCGCCAATTAACTTGCGGTAAGACCAACGTGATTTGGCGCGGCCTATGCCAATCCGACAATCCACCAATATCATACATTTAATTATTTACGAACTTCGTTATCGTTTTTAAATTGTTACTTTGGCTTTTTGCCCTGAAACGTCAGTTAGCGACTGTCAAGCGCTCATGGCGGCGATTGACAGACTGATCGTATTCGATTACGTTTCGTATCGGTCCGGTCAGGTGTCGGATGGGTGGCCGTAAAGGGGCATTACAACTGAGTTCTTCCGAAACCGTCGGTCCCGGCTGTTGTCATCGGAAAACAGTCGTTAAGTCAAGTCAGAGGCCTTATAGGCGGCTTGATAAACTCTGACACTGGCAACTAATCCTCATGCGATAAGAAATACTAAAGAAAGCTAGCAACATTATCAGCCCCATAGAAGTCCATAGCACAACATAGGAAAGTCTTTTCCAAAGAACTTTACTTGGTCCATTACTCTGCTTTTGAATATTAATTTATATTTAAATAGTATCTTTTCTACTCGATCCATTTGCAATTCAAAAACGATACGCTATGTTGAGGTTTCGTATGTAGTTTTTTTAAAACTTAACGATAAGTAAGCGCTTGACCGCTATTTCGCATGTTGGCACTGTTGGTAAGCGATGTGACGAGCTTGCCTATTCTCTCGTGACTTGAAGACGTGTCAGGAAATACAGACTCAGGCCAGGAGTTCCACTCTTTGGCGGTGCGCATGATAAAAATCTAATCAAAACGCTATTTTCTATTGTAAATCTTTAGATAGCGCTGCACAAAAATCATTTTAAATGGAAACCTACTCTAAGTTACTAGAGTAGGTACTTTTACTTTATATTTCAAGCAAAATCATGCCCATTAACCTCTCATAATAAATTCAAAATTAAACATCCATTCATACGTTTAAAGTGCGAATGAAAGCTAATTTTCCAGAGAAAATTGTGTAAGTCGCCTGCTGATAGTAAATTATTAACAAGCCCGCACCTTGCCTCTCCTCTTATTAAATATGGAGGGGATGGAACAAAAGTTTGTTTAACTGCCTGATATAATCCGACTATACTTATATTTATTTATTTAAAACAGTGTACTTACTGGCTTACAGTTTGCCCAAAACGCCAGCAAGTTAGGATAAGTTCATTATTATTCGTAGAATTATAGTAACAATCCAAAATAAAAAAATTGCAGATTATATATAAAAAAATTACAATGATAAATATGTACAAAATTTACACAATACTATTTGTCAAAGGGGTATCTTGAGAACTATGTCAAAAAATAATAATATGAAAGAATACAGCAAAGAAACATAAGAATACAAATGTCAAAATAGTCTATGAACTATTAAGTACCATCGCAGCATGTCAAAGAGAATTATTGATTAGGGAAAAATATTAAAATATAAATGTCAAAATCATCTATAAACTAAGAAATAATCGCAGTATGTCAAAAAAATTATGGAATAAAGAAATATTAAAATACAATGTCCATAATTAATGTCAAAATCATCGGAAAACAGATCTGTAAATAAAGTACAATCGCAGCATGTCAGAAGGAATTCCATAAATAGAATCAATATCAATCAATTATTATCAAAATACATTGTATGTCAAAACTAAACAACCAGGGAACTCATTTTATGGTACCACTTATGTGAGCTTATATGTGAGCTTCGATGTAATCCTTCACCATTTATCATGCGTATGCAGGTACCTACATTAAAATTCAGCTAAGTGTTTTTTACTGACACATTATTTATTGGCCGTCTTTCTTCTGTGCTATTTGTTCAGTCACTATTATTTTCTTTCATTTATAGCTATTGCAGTTTACACTATTACAACATTATAGTAATTAAATAATATAAAGGTACGTAGTTTACAAGTTGAAAGGCTATTTGTAACTGTCCATGAAGTTACAAAAATAGACAAGCAGAAATAAATATTATTAAAATTAGTCTGAAGTTGTTGTGGTTACGAATCCAGAGCCTCACACTATACAATAAACATGTAAGTGACCCCAACAAACATACAGATGATTTTCCCCGAATGACTTTGGAATGTGTAGTGTTATGTCATTTCGCAACCAAAATTTAATTTCGCATCTTGTGAACAGTGCCCGGTGTCTTTGACGGACGCTTCAATCGCGGAAGCGACAGGACAGACAGATCGATCGTGATCAATAATTATAAGTCATTATTGTAATTTCTTTAACACGTTGGGTGCGAGACAGATTTACACGTTCGTTATTCTGGTGCGTTAGAAGGTCCAAAGAGCCCTACCCTACTTGAAGTTCAGTGCGGAATAAGGTCCGTTGTGCCCACCACGCAAGAAAACAAAAACTGTTTGTTTTTTCGTGGAGGTATACTGTAGTGCATATAGGTTTATACCTAAGCAATCTACACCTGTCAACCAATATGGTTCTAGCTTCGCACCGGTCTCGAGCTTTTAGAATAATTTCAAAAACCGGCCAAGTGCGAGTCGGACTCGTGCACCGAGGGTTCCGTACAAACCTGTAGGTATATAAGTAAAAATTCACCCATCACGACAATCGAGTCATAGTTATGGTATTTTTATTGCAAAATGAAATTTATAACATTACACTATGGAAAGCTGGAGGAACATAAATTAATTTTAAAAAATATTTTTTATTATATGATGTAACTAAAAATTTACGGTTTTCGCAATTTTTCCTTTATCTGTACTAGGTATAAGATGTTACTTCGTACCAAATTTCAAGATTCTAAGATCACGGGAAGTACCCTGTAGGTTTTGATTCCCGTGCGATTTTCGGAAGTTTGCGGCATAAACGGTTGTATCTTTTGATTGCTTTAGCTTCGAAGTTTTATTTTTTCACAGCTCCAAGGGACAGTAGACCTGAGTATTAGATATAAATTTCAGTTTGATACCTCCACGCGTTCCTGAGAAAAACGGTCTTGACAGACGGACGGACGGACAACGAAGTGATCCTATAAGGGTTCTGTTTTATCCTTTTGAGGTACGGAACCCTAAAAAAGGGGTCTTTTAGACCTTTTGCCGCACTGAATTGACCGACTTAAGCTATATTAGGGATGACACACGATTATTACATTGTGTGTGAATACGTTTATACAAAGAAAGTTGTATGGACAAGCGTTGCTTACCACTTGGGCTTATTCGAAGTGAATCAGGCGAGGAACACAATGACGTACCAATACGTCTCTTTTTTTATGTATGTTCACCAATTATGATGGTATTTAATTCAATTCAATGTATTTATTTACTACCCTAGCGTGTATTCTGTGATATTTCCTTCTAATGATTTAATTTCTATCCTCCATGTATTAATTTCAAGTGTAAAGATTAAATAACTTTATTTTCATTGTTTTTTTACAGATCACAAAAATGGATGAAGAGTTTTAGAAGTAAGTAATTAGTCAGATAATTTTGTCTTACAGTACACGCAATCATACATACTTTTTGAATTTCAACTATGACATAGAGAGTTTCCGAATTCCGATTATAATAATTATAATCGGAACTAAAATTCTCAATGATCAAAGTCATAATTATTATGACTTTGATCATTGAGAATCTTATACCTATTCAATATTCATGTAGGTAAGTTCTGCTCATTTTTCAAAGTATTTGGTATTATTACATATGATCTGATAATCCTCTGTTTTTCTTTATGTGAATAAAAGTGGCAGCTATAATTTAAGGCAGAGTTACAGTATTATTAGAGGTGAAGGTGATATTAAAAAGTTACTATCGTAAAGTCATTCAATTATCTGTTATCCTATATCTTTTATAATGGACTGTGATATAAACGAAAACATATCTGAACTAACAGATTGTTCAAACCTAAAAGATTTTTTTCAAGTATTACCTAAAAAAACAAAGTTCACTTGTATACATTTAAACATTAGATCACTCATAAAGAACTTCTCAGCTTTGTTGCAATGCGTAGAAAGCTATAAGAACCTAATCGATGCAATTATTGTCACAGAAGCGGGTATCTCTCCACATCTTATTTCACTGTTTAGTATTGATGGTTACACAGCTCACACAAAGCTAAGACCGAGCCGTAAAGGCGGAGGTATTATAATTTATGTTAGTAATAAACACTCATTCAAAGTAATTGAATCTATAACATATAACTTTGAAGCACTCTTAGGCACATTGTCTACTTCTTATGGTTGTAATTATACTTTGTGTGCACTGTATAGACCACCAGATCCAAAGAAAAATAAACGATCCTTCTTATATGAATTAAATAACACCTTGGGGAGATACACGTCACTAGATAACTTCATACTTATTGGCGACACCAACATTAACATTAAATGTAAAGATAGCATACGTTCTGAATACTTGGACGCATTGAGCGGCCATGGTCTGGCCTGCGGGATCACACAATACACAAGAGTGGAAATACGTTCCGGTGTAATTACTAAATCATGTATTGACCACATATTTGTGAGATCCAGCAGACAAGAACTGTACTCGGCGGCGCTCGGCACCACACTGGCCGACCATCGTATGATTGTACTGTCATGTGTTGTTCCGTCGTCGTCGATTATACAGGCGGAGTCCAAAGTAATAAAGCGAATCAATTATAAAAAATTATATTGTGAGTTAGAAAAAGTTGACTGGACTGAAATCAATAATTTAGAATGTCCAACTAATATATATGAAAGTCTGCAAAAAAACTTTAAGAATTGTTATGACGCTTCCTCATACGAAATACCAAGAAAAAAATGCAAAAGATACAAGGAACCGTGGGTAAGTGAGCATGTTAATAACTTATGTGAAAAAAGAGATAGACTGTACACGAAATGGATGAAGGAACCCAGTAATATGTTAATTGCTTTGGAATATAAAAAATTGCGTAATAGAACAAACAAAATTGTTACTAATACCAGAAATAAATACATAAAGCGTTGCATTTGTGAGTGTAAGGGTGATATCAGAAAGCTGTGGCAGTTACTAAATTCTTTGACGGGTAGAATATCTAAATCAGTAGACGAATTATTATCAAAAGCATTCCATAAAAATAATATATCTAATAAGCAGATAGCGAACAACTTTGCATTGTCTTTTAAGGAAAATGTTAACGATATCTTGCCCAACTGTGCACAACCTATAATGAACCCAAGTGTTTATACAAAGCCAGCTGATGTGTCGATTCGTTTCAAGCGTTCCACGGAAGAAAAATTATACAAAATAATTAAATCGTTTAATAGCAAAAAATCACCAGGTATAGATGGCATTAGGCCAATAGATATTATAAGATTGGCAAAAAAAATTGTGTCCCCTCTTGTCAAATTAATCAACAATAGCGTAATTAGTTCTAGGTACCCTGATGATCTCAAGAAAAGTGTAATCCGTCCTGTACACAAGCAAGGTAGTTATAGCGATTATTCTAACTTTAGACCAATATCAATATTGCCTATAATAGATAAAATAACTGAAAAGTTCATTTGTGGACAAATCCAAGAGTTCTATCAAGATAACAATATACTGTCGCCTAACCAATATGGTTTTCAACCTAAGAAAAGTACAACACTGCTGTTGTCTAAGTTCACTGATGATATTAATTCCTACTTAAATGAAAGAAAACAAGTATTAATAGTTTTTGTGGATTACAGTAAAGCGTTTGACACGCTGCGTCATAATACTTTATTAGAAAAGCTTGAAATGACAGGGATCCGGGGTCCACTGCTTGATTGGAGTTCCCACTACCTAAAAAACCGTACTTACCAGGTTAAAATTGCCGACACTTATAGTAACTCCAAAAAAGTCACTGAAGGTACTGCTCAAGGATCAGTCCTCGGTCCCTTGCACTATCTTGCGTATGTTAACGACATTAACAATGTAATCAAGAAGTGTACAGTATACCAGTTTGCGGACGATACGTGTCTAATAGCGGCAGACCGTGACATACGAATAGCTCAAAAAAATATTCAGCATGACTTGTCGTTATTAAACGAATGGTCACACGATATGGGCCTTGTACTAAACAAGCAAAAAACTAAGCTCTTGCACATACACTCAAGTCACAATCATACAAACCATGACGTCTCAATAGTTGTACACAATCACGATTGTATGCACAACAAAGTATCATCTTGCCAATGTAAACCAATAGAAATGGTGAAAGAGCATAAATATTTAGGCTTAACAATTGATAACCGTCATAACTGGGGTCCTCATGTCGAATCTGTTTGTCAAAAACTTCGTGCTCTGTTGTCAAAATTTGTTATAATTAAAAACAAAATTCCGTACCAAGTACGATTAACCCTGTATAAAACTTTAGTAGATCCTATAATTTCTTACGGAATTTCTAGTTACGGACGCACCTTTAAAACCTACCTGGATAAAATTTATAATCTTCAATTACGAGTATTAAAGCTTATAGTTAATAAAAAAATAAAGAATATGTACAAAGGTAAATATGACGAGCTCTTTAAGTACTGCAAGGTTATGTCGGTTCATGACAAAGTAAATTACGCAATTTTAACTGAACAACTAGATAACGTTGCTTCCTTACCGAAAGTTAATCATAGCACAATAACACGACAGATCACGCAAAAGACACTACTCAGGGGTCGTTCAAATAACTTTTACGGGGAAAGAAGATTTTCTAGTATTCTTCCAGCGATCATTAATAATTTGCCAAAAGAATTACGGGTTGTTTTAGATGGCAAGAAACATAAAAGTGCGAAACAGAAACTCAAATATTATTTTACTACAAAAACATTGTCTTAGATTTTTTCGTTTCAATAGTCAACTTTTTTTAACATCAGCCTGTGCGCGCGCGTCGACCGCAACGCAAGCAACCATTCACTCCATAATCTTTGATTCACTCATTTGCCCTGTCCGAGCGCTCGATCGCTCGCTGCGTGCGTGTGCGCTATGACGCGAGTGAACAGCATTGTATTTATGTATGTGTACCGTGATTTTTATGCATTGTTTTTTGTTGATACTTTGTTTTTGTCTTTATTGACAACTATTTATTAACGCACAGATTGTCGCTTAGAACATGTGCCTTTTTGCTCTTATCGGATAAGGTCTCACTTGCGATGACGTTTTAAAACTTTTATTCTTGTGTTATAGAAATTAAGTACAATTATGTTTATAAGAACACTGCTTAGTTGTATTGTTTATGTTTACCACATACTTTGACGAATACGCGTGGCTGGACAAACCTAATTGGGTTTTAGTCACTCGGTTGTTTTTGTATTGATGTATCACTTTGTATAACATGAATAAATAAAAAAAAAAAAAATAACATAAAAGTAGAAAACGGATTTTTGAGGAACATTACTAATTTCAATGTAAGGCATAGTAATGACGACTGTCACGATAGTAATTCTGCTGTCAAACCTAAGAAATAGTTATTTTCGTAAAATAGTGAAATATTTGCAACCTATTTTAATTTTGCTAATTTTTTACTAGTGGCGCCCCCCTATTTTTTTCTACTCTTTTGTGTCGCACTGTATGCTACAGAAGACAATCAAAAAGTTAACTTGTAACAAGCTATTACATGAAGCACTAACTAAAATAAAACAAAAAAAAAATATTGAAAAGGGTAAAAACGACAACATTTTTTTTACTGTTTCATGTAATACAATTTACACGACACGACTTCGGTTTTACAATCGTAGTCGTATCGTGTAAGGGATCGCATCCATTTGCATGGCATAATTGAAGTGATGGGGTGATATTAACCTGGCTTATTGGGCTGGCATAGCGACAAGTGCCTATTTACACAATATAACGTAGAGTGAATCCCAGCTGCTTTGATTAGTTTACTGACTAACTAGCATTCTAAAACGATGATGTCTTAAAGCGGAAACACGCCACGAAGTATCGATACAATCATCAGTACCTACTCTATCTAATACGGATACGGAAAAAGTATGTACTTTTTGTATACTTGTTAAAACTTCTAGAATTATTGAAAATTATTGGTAATGTTGTTTGCTCTTTTAAAAAGTTGTCAAAAATGTTGAGCACAAAATGTAGTATGGGTATTGGACATTAAGTACATTTTTACCTACGAGACGGACGGAGACGGTAGGTATATGCGTTTGGGGTAGGATTTTGTGTGTTTGTTTGTTTGTTTGTGCAAAAAAATGTTGCCAATTATCTCCAAAACTACTAGTCCGATTTTGATGCGATTTTCAGTTATGGTTTCGGGTTTGATTGTTGCATGTTCTTATATAGGTGTTACGGTGATAGTTCACCTGGGGGCGCTGCAATAAACATTTGTTTGAGCAAAACCAACACTAGTCCGATATTGTTGCGGTTTTCATTATTGGGTTTGGGTTTGATTGATGAATGTTCTTAGAGTTATGGTAACAACTCACTAGGGGGCGCCGCAGTAAACATTTGTTTGAGCAAAACCAAAACTACTGAACTTGATGCGGTTTTCAGTAATGGGTTTTATGTAGTACAATGTACATTAATATCAATGCTGTCTCTAAGTTAGAAATAAAAAGCAAAATTAAAAATTATTTAAAAAAAAACCACAAACGTAATTGAAAAGGATAAAATAATTAAGTCGGGGGTGCCATCATTATGATAAATTTCAGCATGTATACAAATAAATCGAATTATTCACCTTACTATATTGCAAAACTATAGTTAAGTTAATGGCAGCCCCCGACGGATATTTAAGTCGGGGGTTTTAAATTATTTTATCCTTTTTTCAATTAAGTTTTAACCGTCGTGTTTTTTTTTATTTCTTTTATTATTTTTATACAGATATTCCTAAGGGAAGTTTACGTGTAAAACCGCTAAGTGCGGCCACTAGATACAATCATTTAAGCATATTTGGTGGGCGATCACATATCCAAATATCTTTCCTTATAAGCTATTTATTAGATACCAAATAAATTAATAATAAACATATAAACATACTACACTACCTTATACTAACTATAACAAGAAAACGCCGTTCAACTCGCAGCCGCGTGGCATAGTACAGAGAACACTGGCGCTGTTGCCCCGCTGAATACATAGACTCAGCCGCTGGGCAAGATAGGCACCAGCTCTCGGGTCTCCTGAGGCGTGGACCAGTCTTGGATGATAAATATGGATAATGTTTTGTACAAAAAATATTACGAAAAATCACAAGATAAACGTCTAAGCTGCTTATCTAATTCTATTAACACCAATGATACTATGTGACCTGTATTAACAATAAACACGTTAGATAATCAATTTTTAATTACCTGACCATTTGTTTTTACAATAATTACTGATAATAATGACGACTTGTTTGGTGCAAGGGTACTAAACCCGGTAGTACCCGCCCGCCTCCCGTCGGGATGCGGGTGTCCCCCGGCCCCCCCCACTTTCTCATCATTAGGATGGAAAGGTGGGGATACAAGGGGATACCCCTTCCGAGCCTCCACCGAGCTTACACGCTGGGTGGGGGTACGGGAGGGGCGTGGGATGGAGTCCGTGGCCTATATGTTTTTATAGGCCGTGTACTCCGGGTGAGTCCAACATTTCGAATCGCCCCTGCACCTGGGGGCGAGGGATAAAAAAGCGTACTAAACCCGCCTTCTGCGCCAGAGATAAGAGAGACAGAACAATTATTTGTGTGCATGAACATGTCTATGTTTTTTCATTTCATAAAGGTTTAGGGGGGTGGAAATGTTGTAGCGGGGCTTCTGGTCCGGCAGCACTACCGTCGCCGGAACTTCGGAACCGCCGCACTCATTTAGTAATAGAAGATGAAATAAAAGTATTGTTCTATAGGCGACTTGTTTTATTTATAGTAATTAGAAAAAGGAACCCGATACACGGTTCCTGATATAGTACTAGTAATTATGAAGGGACAGCTTCCTTCATCCACAACTTTAGAAAAATATGGTTATGTTAAAAGAGCTCTGTCCAGCTTGATGGTTTTTGTAAGATTAAGTCAAAATGAGCTGAACAGGGTTCGTGGGACGGAGAAAATTTGAATTTAGACAGAACAGATAAAAAATATAATTTGATTTCCATAGAGTGAAACTACGGAGTTCCCAGCCATTATGGAGGTTTTATCCATCCATAAGGCAAGAACGAAATGGCATCGTTACAACGTTATCGCTTCTCCCCCCTTTTTGTATGAAAATTTACAGCTACACAATCCTCTTAATCTCTGGTTCTACTAGTAGTATGCGCAACTACCGATGACACACAAAAAAGGTGTAAATATTGTATGAAGGGATGTATGGAGTAAAATAAATTTTGCAATATCTAGCCTAGACTTCATTACTAAGCTGCGTAATATATAGCCCCAATATTATTAATCCAAAGATATATACCTGATTAGAGCTTTTTATTTTGCATTTTACAATGCTATTTTTATGTGATAAATATTAAACAAGAAAATATTCTAGAAAAAAGCCACTAGTCTCATGTCGCCCTGACGGAATCACTTCCTGTCGGGATGGACCCGCCCGTCAGGGTAACATGAGACTAGTTGATTTTTTCTAGTATATTTTCTTGTTTAATATTTATCATATATACCTGAATGGCAATGCCAATTTTAGTTAAGTTTGTTCACATAATAATGATATTCTTATCACAATAATAAAACAATAAAATAATGGTACCAGAAATACCATTAATTTCAATAGACGTCCATGTCAAAATATTTTATAAAAACGGGCGCATGTACTCAATCATATCAATGTTCCATTTTTATATGAATCCTTGTAATTTCAGTCCAACTCTCAAGTTATATAATTGAGTCTGCCTTTTACCAAGAGTAAAGTCAGAAGTAGTTGGCAGAAGCCTTGCAACACAAACAACCGGCAATGGAACCACTAATACAAATAGACAAACAAACTTTATCTTACTGACAGAATACTTAGTTGTACTATTTTACTTAGATTTGGTTGTTTTTGTCAGCTTGGCAAGTCGGTCGTTTTAAAATAAAATATCTTTTTTTACGGGGCGACTCGTAACCGCTGCTGTGGTCTAGTGGTACAACCACCAGTATCAGACCCAGGGGTCCCGGGTTCGATTCACAGCGGGGGTACATATTGTATTCGGTTTGGTTAGTGGTAGGACTTGTTGTAAGTCCGCCTGGCTAGCTACCACCATCTTATCTAAGCCTAACCCCATAACAACAATGTTTTCAGCATCGTTGTGTTCCGGCAGTTTGAGATAAGATAGCCAGTTACTCAGCGGCTGAGGAGTCCGGGAGAGACTCGCTTCCATCTTCAGCCTTATCACTACTTAACATCAGGTTTAATGAAGGCTAAGAGTCTCACAGTCGTTCATAAAAAAAGCCTTCGTCATACCTGTTGTGTACATGTTAAGTCATACATGTCATACATGTTAAGTATTGATCAGGCTGAAGATGGAAGCGAGCCTCTCCCGGAATCCTCAACCACTGAGGATGTTGCTTACGACAATTTTTTGTCTTATTATTCCAAATGTCTATTCCAACTTTCTCCTTACTCACGCAAGATATTGTACGAATTGTGTTTTGAGGTTGAGACGTTCTTAACTTGAAATTCGCAACTCACAAACCAAACAAGTGTGGAATGACCACTGATCACGCAGTAGCAATGTTTCTGGAGCGTTGTCTTGAACGTGTTACTTTACTTGAAAAACTCAATGAATAGTAGGTATACGTACGATGTACGATAATCTTAAAATTCTGAACAGTTGTTGTCTATACTAATAATATTATAAAGAGGAAAGATTTTATTGTTCGTTTGTTTGTTTGCATTGATTAGGTTCCGAAACTACTGAACGGATTTGGATGAAATTTGGTACACAGATAGTAGATAGCCTGGTTTTGAACATAGGATACTTTTTATCCCGGCATTCCCACGGGAACGGGAACCACGCGAGTGAAACCACCAGCAGCCGCTAGTCCTTCAACAAATTGAAATGTTATTCTTATTCTTCGTGATTTACTGTTACTTTGTTCATTAAAATATCGTGATCAGTCAATTTTTATGTCGCACTGCTGGGGCACTGGCCTTCCTTATGGATGGATAAGGAGAACGGGCCATGACCCACCACGCGGGCCCAATGCGGTGGTGATTGGTGGGTTTTAACAACTGCAAATGCAGCCGGGACCAATGGCTTAACGTGCCTTCCGAAGCCCGGAGGAGCTCGAGATAGTAAATTTTTGGTCACCCATCCCGTGACTGACCATTGCCAAAGTTGCTTTACGTCAACAATCGCTGGCCGAGCGAGCAAACCACTGCGCCATTGGCTCCTCAATAATGGCTAAATAAAGGTTATGAGAAACCATAGAATTAATTAAACAATTCCCCGTGATTCTCAGATTTTAAACACTTACCTAAAGATTCTTCGGGCTCGGAACCATTAAAACTCCGTTGTTCTATTATAATTTTTCAGTACCTACAAAGTTCATAGACCAAGTTTGGTCGTTAACGATTAACTTACAAAGTTTTGCTGAGAATTTAATATTTTCATCACTTTAAACCTTTTTATGGACTCAGCAATTTGAACAAGTAATATTTTTTTATTTTGTTATGGGATGTATCATTAATTATTATCAACGTCTTTAAATTGCCTACTCATTATTTAAGATTAGCTGTCCCGCGTCTTGTGCCGTGTGGTGACGGCCTAAGAATACAAGTGTCACCACTCCCTTACATCCCTGGGATGTCGTAAGAGTCGACTAAGAGGCTCGACGCATTGAACACCTGTGCGAGAGAAGGAAAACTTGAAACAAACCCTCTACCAACCCGTCTGGCCAGCGTGGTAGCAGTAGGCTAATAGCCTCCTATGAACGCCACAATAGGCGTGAGCTAGGAGAGGCCTATGTCCAGCAGTGGACGTCCACAGGCTGATGATGTGTATGTGTGTGTCCCGCGTCTTTAACTGCGTGGATATTCGCAAAAAAAACACACCTAACCTTACCTTTCTTTCTTCTTTTTCGATCGAACCCGGGACCTTTGGCGCAGAAGGCGGGCTTAGTACCCCTGCTTCAAACAGGTCGTGGAAGTTTCGAGACGATGAAAGCCGCTAATGATATAGATATCCAAACATTCGAGGCCTCCCCCTCATTCTCTTGCTTCCACTTTTCGTTCTATATTGGATTTCAAAAATATGGAAGTTTCCATTTTCACGAAAACAATAAATTCTTACAAAACTTGTAAGGCAATACAATTATAATAAATATGGTGATAGAATTATTTCAATATTTTGAAAAATTACAAAATAAATCAACTTTTACTGAAGCTCGCCCTGTGTCGTCAATAATCTCGTCGCCGCCCGCACCGAGAGCCATGACGTTGACCAACCGCGCAAGCGGATGGGAAACGTATCATAACTTCCTCATTTTTGAAGATAATTTAAAAGTATATCCACTGGGCTTAATTGCAAGTAAAGCGCTATTTTATAATATAAACAATAATGGAAACTTTCTTATTGTCGTGTCGTATCAGACCCTCTAAGAGGAACACCACTATAACATGCGATATGACAAAGCGAATCATGCTGTCTTGCTTACTCCGCTACGGTGTGAGCGGGACCACACACCTATATCGAGATAGACGAAAAGAGCGCTTCAAACTGTATGAGATACTAGCGTGTCGAGTTTTGTACCTACGATGACGTCACGAGCGAGATTTAGTAACGTGTAAACGTTATTGACGAGCTCTTGCAAGAAAGCACTGCACAATGAACCATTTTCGATTCTGAGTGCCGCGTGGTTTCATGACAATGGTATTTGTCTTGTCCGGGGATCGAACCCGGGACCTTTGGCGCAGAAGGCGGGCTTAGTACCCCTGCTTCAAACAGGTCGTTGAAGTTTCGAGACGATAAAAGCCGCTAATGATATAGATATCCAAACATTTTTCTTCGTCTGATTTCAAGCGTCTTAAGCAACGTTCTCCTCTCTCCACCTCCTCATTGCTCTGTGTCTCCGTACAGCTAATTCTCTCCATTCTACGCAAGCACCACATCTCCAAGGCTTTCAGTCTTTCCCGATCACGTTGCGTCATTGTCCAACCTGGGAAAAAAGTATACTACGTTTCAATTCCGTACGTTTTAGTCGTTTTTGCGTGATTGAGTAACAAATATCTGAACATATATTATAATATTATGTAAAACAATTACTTAGAACCTCATTTGTAAAGTTTGTTTCTTAAATTATTTTTATTTTAGACAAAAACCAAACTTTATGCTATATGAAGAGCAGAGTCTTCTGATACAAGTATTTTTATGCTTAAAAGAAGACTCTGGCCACTTGCTGTTGTTGTAAATTATATTTGAAAGTTAATAAAAAAAAAAATAAAAAAAAAATAACATCTTTAATATTTGTAGATGACATGCTGGCGACTGTCCATACAGTCAAGCTCAAAATTGTCTCATCAAGGCGACGAAGCACACTTTTCTTTGTGACTGCATAATTGCTTGTGGCCGCGTGGACATTGGAAGTTTAATTAACTAGGAAATATTCCACACTAATAGACTTAATGAGACAACACTTTATGTATCATGTTATTTACTGTTCACCGTCTCATTAACGTACTACTCACTATCAATGTATTGTCAATTATATTGTCAATATCGTCCCCTTAGCGGTAAAACCGATTATCTGCACTTTTTTTTTGCAATAAAAAATTAATAAATTCTCAAATTATTGTCAAAATGGCAAGGTAATATACACCTTAACACATATTACCTTGCCATCTTGACAATAATTTGAGAATTTATTATTTGGGAATTTATTAATTTTTTATTGCAAAAAAAAAAAGTGCAGATAATCGGTTTTACCACTAAGGGGACGATATATTGATACTACATTGAAGTTATTTTATTACTTTCAATATATTGTAATTTTATTTTGATTTTGTTTTAGTAATTAAAAAAGAAATCTATACTGGGAAGGCATTTGACCACCGTCGTTATAATATTGATAATTTATTGATGGTTGTGGAGCGCACACAAAGGGAAAATGGGAATGACAATATATTGACAATATACTGATGTGAGTGGAATGACAATAATATTAATATTGATAGTCCGCTATTAACCCTTCAACCACCTCGCATTATAATTGTAAAGCTCATAGTTTGAAATAGCTTGTATGAGCTATAGATAATATTATTTTGGCAGTTCTCACAAATATATTAAAAACACCCACACACATAGGCACAAACCTGGACACAATACACCGCTTTTCTGGACAAATAAAAAAAAATGTACAACATCAAACACATTTGTAAAGCTCATAGTTTGAAATAGCTTCTATGAGCTATAGATAATATTAATATGGCAGTTCTCACAAATATATTAAAAACAACCCACACACATAGGCACAAACATCAATAAAAACTAGACACAATACACCGCTTTTCTGGACAAATAAAAATAAATTGACAACATCAAACACATTTGTTAGATTCCGAGACTTGTGTTATTATCGAAACTAATATACTACAAATAGGTGTTAATTCAACAGATAAAGACACGTAAAAAAGCCTCGCCATGTCACAGCAAGCAGGCAGGTTTACTACAAAATGCGCTAACATTGCAAATGTTTTACTACATTTAATTGATATTTACCTTGTGATTGCAAGCTTTATCTTACTTTAGTTAGCGAATAATATTTACCTGTGTAACATTATATGTGAAGATGTAAATGTAAATTCAAATAATATTTGACATTCTTTGCATAGCAAATACATAATGTATTACTGCATCTTCTTATACTGTGTTTATTCATGTTTTGTAACCTTTTGTTTGACTTCCACTGTCTTACAAAAGACATCGAACTTTTTTATATGGGACCTAAGGGCTAATTGTCTAATTTTAAAATCTATCGCAATCCCTTTAAATTCGTCATTTGAAAGATATTAACATACTTCAGGCCGTCACTATTTGACATTTGAAAGGGATTGTGATAGGGACGCGTTTTGAAAGGTATTGAATGAACAAAATTGAACTGTCTAAGCCAAGTGACAGACGAAAATATCTTTCAAATGTATGGAGAAGTGTCAAATGAAGTGTTATTTAAAACATCATTCGTTCTGAAAGGGATTGCGGCTATAAGTTACACAATTCCATAAATCACTATCACAATCACAATACCTTTAAAAGGGATTTACCTAGCAAGTATGACGTATTTTATTGTACCTATGAAACATACGCCAATACACCGAGAAAATAATTACAAACGACAATCGTCGATGACGTGACAATACCTCCTATTTTTTTTGGAAATCTTTCCTCCTCATAACTACACTCTTATAAAATGTAATAAACTTAAAATTCAGTTTTTCAGGTGAAATGAGAGGAAAGTTTACTGAAGCGCTATATATATTTTCGGAACTTTCATTACGCAATCCTTTTCGCTTTCCCGAGACGAACCTGTAGACACCAGATTCGACCTCCTAGACTAAGGCCAAGGGAACAGGAGTAATCACTAAAACTTTTACCCTATCTTGCTCAAAAGTCTACATAGAAAAAAAAAATTGCAAAATTTTCCTTTTGGAAAATTCAAGCACGGAAAAATCGTTTTAAATTTGGAATTTCTTCGTTACTTAATGCGCAAATTAATTCATGTAGGTTTTAATATTTGCATAAAAATATTTGCATAAAAATTACCGCACTAACATTGCAAGTGAAGTCTACTGTTCTCACAGAATCACTAGAAACTTTGTAGTAGTTGTTTATTGTTTATAGTGGATAAAAAAAACTTGTGGAATTCCCTTTAATCACTATCCATAAACAAAAACTGTAATCAATCAATGTTTCATTAATTTTAACGCATTGCTTTTTGCCTCTAGGCATTCAAACTAAATAACAAATGTGTTTATTGAAAACGGTTAGATAAAAAATTCAAACAAATATGTTATTACGAAATTAAATTGTCATAAATGAACACTATCAGATAACACAATACTATAGTTAGAACAATGATAAGACTAAAACAACAACCATTCGGTGCATGTTTTCAGCACCATCCAGCCATTTAAATGTCCCCACTGCTGGGACTAGCCTTCTTTATTAAATTCCACTATCAATAGCTATGTCCACACTGTGCTCTTTTTAGGGTTCTCCGTACCAAAATGGTAAAAAGAAAACCGGTGCGACTCATTCTGTATGTCTGTCTGTTACAGCTGGATATATCAGGAACTACTAATTCTATCTACTTGAAATTTGTAATAGTTTTAATTTGCCTAACTATTTTGCAAATAAGAGAGTTTTTTTTTAACGGGACTGTGAGATTCAGTATGGGTCTACTAGAGCATGTGGTCATATGAAAGAGCTCTGCTTGCACATTCTCACACATTTTTTTAGGCCACATAGATTTCGTTTCTTTTATGAAAATTGTAAAAAGAAATCTCATTTTTTATCTATCTATCTATCCTTATCTCCGAAGTTTACATAGAGAAAAATCTGAGAACAAATGTCTCTAAATAGCATACTTTTTCAGAAATCTTAAAAAAGTCACTCTATACTTATTTGCTTTTGGTAAACTGACCTCGACCCATGTCGATGTATGGGGACAATATATGATGGGTCGGAACCCTCGCTGCGCGAGCCCGCCTCGCTCTTGATTGACGTCGCGTTAGTTTTTTGTTGCCCGTGATCTTTTTGTTAATATCGGAACTAATATACTACAAGTAGGTACAATGGATGCATTCAATAGTTGAATACGCCAAACGAAAGTTATATATAATTTTATTACTTTCAATATATTGTCATTTTATTTTGATTTTGTTATAGTAATCAAAAAAAGAAATCAATACTGGGTAGGCATTTGACCACCATCGTTATAATATTGATAATTTATTGATGGTTGTGGAGCGCACACAATGGGAAAATGGGAATGACAATATATTGACAATATAATGATGTGAGTGGAATGTCAATAATATTAATATTGATAGCCCGCTATTAACCCTTCAACCACCTCACATTATAATTGTAAAGCTCATAGTTTGAAATAGCTTCTATGAGCTATAGATAATATTATTATGGCAGTTCTCACAAATATATTAAAAACAACCCACACACATAGGCACAAACATCAATAAAAACTAGACACAATACACCGCTTTTCTGGACAAATAAAAATAAATTGACAACATCAAACACATTTGTTAGATTCCGAGACTTGTGTTATTATCGAAACTAATATACTACAAATAGGTGTTAATTCAACAGATAAAGACACGTAAAAAATGCCTCGCCATGTCACAGCAAGCAGGCAGGTTTACTACAAAATGCGCTAACATTGCAAATGTTTCACTTCATTTAATTGATATTAACCTTGTGATTGCAAGCTTTATCTCACTTTAGTTAGCGAATAATATTTACCTGTGTAACATTATATGTGAAGATGTAAATGTAAATTCAACAAATATTTGACATTCTTTGCATAGCAAATACATAGTGTATTACTGCATCTTCTTATACTGTGTTTATTAATGTTTTGTAACCTTTTGTTTAACTTCCACTGTCTTCCAAGTAAGTAAGTAGTGTAAGTATATTGACTTGAATAAAAAAATGAATAAATAAAAAATATTGCAGAAATACGAACTAATTATCATTAAAAAAACGTACCTACTTTTAATCACACCTACATCTTTCTTCCGGTGCTGATTAGAACATTATATTAGTAGCAATAGACATATTGTTGGTTTTATAAATTATTCTTTCCTCTAATAATTACTTTTCTAGTATGTGACCACATTTAGTTGACCAAGCGAGCGAAGCGTCTCAGTTTCGAGATTGGCCAAAAATGCTTTTGGCTGTCTGTCAGATTGTTCTCGCCTACAGGCCGCATTTTTCAACCGATTTTGATGTTTGCCACTGAGTGGAGGGGTGAAATGAGAGGAAAGTTTGCTGAAGCGCTATATATTTTCGGAACTTTCATTACGCAATCCCTTTCGCTTTTCCGAGACGAACCTGTAGACACCAGATTCGACCTCCTAGGACTAAGGCCAAGGGAACAGGATTAATCACTAAAACGTTTACCCCTATCTTGCTCAAAAGTCTACATAGAAAAAAATTGGAAAATTTTCCTTTTGGAAAATTCAATCACGAAAAATTCGATTTTAATTTCGAATTTCTTCGTTACTTTTTGCGCAAATTACTTCATGTAGGTTTTAATATTTGCATAAAACTATCCGCACTAACCTTGAAAGTGAAGTCTACTGTTCTCACAGAATCACTAGAAACTTTGTAGTAGTTGTTTATTGTTTATAGTGGATAAAAAAAACTTGTGGAATTCTCTTTTATCACTATCCATAAACAAAAACTGTAATCAATCAATGTTTCATTAATTTTAACGCATTGCTTTTTGCCTCTAGGCATTCAAACTAAATAACAAATGTGTTTATTGAAAACGGTTAGATAAAAAATTCAAACAAATATGTTATTACGAAATTAAATTGTCATAAATGAACACTATCAGATAACACAATACTATAGTTAGAACAATGATAAGACTAAAACAACAACCATTCGGTGCATGTTTTCAGCACCATCCAGCCATTTAAATGTCCCCACTGCTGGGACTAGCCTTCTTTATTAAATTCCACTATCAATAGCTATGTCCACACTGTGCTCTTTTTAGGGTTCTCCGTACCAAAATGGTAAAAAGAAAACCGGTGCGACTCATTCTGTATGTCTGTCTGTTACAGCTGGATATATCAGGAACTACTAATGCTATCTACTTGAAATTTGTAATAGTTTTAATTTGCCTAACTATTTTGCAAATAAGAGAGTTTTTTTTTAACGGGACTGTGAGATTCAGTATGGGTCTACTAGAGCATGTGGTCATATGAAAGAGCTCTGCTTGCACATTCTCACACATTTTTTTAGGCCACATAGATTTCGTTTCTTTTATGAAAATTGTAAAAAGAAATCTCATTTTTTATCTATCTATCTATCCTTATCTCCGAAGTTTACATAGAGAAAAATCTGAGAACAAATGTCTCTAAATAGCATACTTTTTCAGAAATCTTAAAAAAGTCACTCTATACTTATTTGCTTTTGGTAAACTGACCTCGACCCATGTCGATGTATGGGGACAATATATGATGGGTCGGAACCCTCGCTGCGCGAGCCCGCCTCGCTCTTGATTGACGTCGCGTTAGTTTTTTGTTGCCCGTGATCTTTTTGTTAATATCGGAACTAATATACTACAAGTAGGTACAATGGATGCATTCAATAGTTGAATACGCCAAACGAAAGTTATATATAATTTTATTACTTTCAATATATTGTCATTTTATTTTGATTTTGTTATAGTAATCAAAAAAAGAAATCAATACTGGGTAGGCATTTGACCACCATCGTTATAATATTGATAATTTATTGATGGTTGTGGAGCGCACACAATGGGAAAATGGGAATGACAATATATTGACAATATAATGATGTGAGTGGAATGTCAATAATATTAATATTGATAGCCCGCTATTAACCCTTCAACCACCTCACATTATAATTGTAAAGCTCATAGTTTGAAATAGCTTCTATGAGCTATAGATAATATTATTATGGCAGTTCTCACAAATATATTAAAAACAACCCACACACATAGGCACAAACATCAATAAAAACTAGACACAATACACCGCTTTTCTGGACAAATAAAAATAAATTGACAACATCAAACACATTTGTTAGATTCCGAGACTTGTGTTATTATCGAAACTAATATACTACAAATAGGTGTTAATTCAACAGATAAAGACACGTAAAAAATGCCTCGCCATGTCACAGCAAGCAGGCAGGTTTACTACAAAATGCGCTAACATTGCAAATGTTTCACTTCATTTAATTGATATTAACCTTGTGATTGCAAGCTTTATCTCACTTTAGTTAGCGAATAATATTTACCTGTGTAACATTATATGTGAAGATGTAAATGTAAATTCAACAAATATTTGACATTCTTTGCATAGCAAATACATAGTGTATTACTGCATCTTCTTATACTGTGTTTATTAATGTTTTGTAACCTTTTGTTTAACTTCCACTGTCTTCCAAGTAAGTAAGTAGTGTAAGTATATTGACTTGAATAAAAAAATGAATAAATAAAAAATATTGCAGAAATACGAACTAATTATCATTAAAAAAACGTACCTACTTTTAATCACACCTACATCTTTCTTCCGGTGCTGATTAGAACATTATATTAGTAGCAATAGACATATTGTTGGTTTTATAAATTATTCTTTCCTCTAATAATTACTTTTCTAGTATGTGACCACATTTAGTTGACCAAGCGAGCGAAGCGTCTCAGTTTCGAGATTGGCCAAAAATGCTTTTGGCTGTCTGTCAGATTGTTCTCGCCTACAGGCCGCATTTTTCAACCGATTTTGATGTTTGCCACTGAGTGGAGGGGTGAAATGAGAGGAAAGTTTGCTGAAGCGCTATATATTTTCGGAACTTTCATTACGCAATCCCTTTCGCTTTTCCGAGACGAACCTGTAGACACCAGATTCGACCTCCTAGGACTAAGGCCAAGGGAACAGGATTAATCACTAAAACGTTTACCCCTATCTTGCTCAAAAGTCTACATAGAAAAAAATTGGAAAATTTTCCTTTTGGAAAATTCAATCACGAAAAATTCGATTTTAATTTCGAATTTCTTCGTTACTTTTTGCGCAAATTACTTCATGTAGGTTTTAATATTTGCATAAAACTATCCGCACTAACCTTGAAAGTGAAGTCTACTGTTCTCACAGAATCACTAGAAACTTTGTAGTAGTTGTTTATTGTTTATAGTGGATAAAAAAAACTTGTGGAATTCTCTTTTATCACTATCCATAAACAAAAACTGTAATCAATCAATGTTTCATTAATTTTAACGCATTGCTTTTTGCCTCTAGGCATTCAAACTAAATAACAAATGTGTTTATTGAAAACGGTTAGATAAAAAATTCAAACAAATATGTTATTACGAAATTAAATTGTCATAAATGAACACTATCAGATAACACAATACTATAGTTAGAACAATGATAAGACTAAAACAACAACCATTCGGTGCATGTTTTCAGCACCATCCAGCCATTTAAATGTCCCCACTGCTGGGACTAGCCTTCTTTATTAAATTCCACTATCAATAGCTATGTCCACACTGTGCTCTTTTTAGGGTTCTCCGTACCAAAATGGTAAAAAGAAAACCGGTGCGACTCATTCTGTATGTCTGTCTGTTACAGCTGGATATATCAGGAACTACTAATGCTATCTACTTGAAATTTGTAATAGTTTTAATTTGCCTAACTATTTTGCAAATAAGAGAGTTTTTTTTTAACGGGACTGTGAGATTCAGTATGGGTCTACTAGAGCATGTGGTCATATGAAAGAGCTCTGCTTGCACATTCTCACACATTTTTTTAGGCCACATAGATTTCGTTTCTTTTATGAAAATTGTAAAAAGAAATCTCATTTTTTATCTATCTATCTATCCTTATCTCCGAAGTTTACATAGAGAAAAATCTGAGAACAAATGTCTCTAAATAGCATACTTTTTCAGAAATCTTAAAAAAGTCACTCTATACTTATTTGCTTTTGGTAAACTGACCTCGACCCATGTCGATGTATGGGGACAATATATGATGGGTCGGAACCCTCGCTGCGCGAGCCCGCCTCGCTCTTGATTGACGTCGCGTTAGTTTTTTGTTGCCCGTGATCTTTTTGTTAATATCGGAACTAATATACTACAAGTAGGTACAATGGATGCATTCAATAGTTGAATACGCCAAACGAAAGTTATATATAATTTTATTACTTTCAATATATTGTCATTTTATTTTGATTTTGTTATAGTAATCAAAAAAAGAAATCAATACTGGGTAGGCATTTGACCACCATCGTTATAATATTGATAATTTATTGATGGTTGTGGAGCGCACACAATGGGAAAATGGGAATGACAATATATTGACAATATAATGATGTGAGTGGAATGTCAATAATATTAATATTGATAGCCCGCTATTAACCCTTCAACCACCTCACATTATAATTGTAAAGCTCATAGTTTGAAATAGCTTCTATGAGCTATAGATAATATTATTATGGCAGTTCTCACAAATATATTAAAAACAACCCACACACATAGGCACAAACATCAATAAAAACTAGACACAATACACCGCTTTTCTGGACAAATAAAAATAAATTGACAACATCAAACACATTTGTTAGATTCCGAGACTTGTGTTATTATCGAAACTAATATACTACAAATAGGTGTTAATTCAACAGATAAAGACACGTAAAAAATGCCTCGCCATGTCACAGCAAGCAGGCAGGTTTACTACAAAATGCGCTAACATTGCAAATGTTTCACTTCATTTAATTGATATTAACCTTGTGATTGCAAGCTTTATCTCACTTTAGTTAGCGAATAATATTTACCTGTGTAACATTATATGTGAAGATGTAAATGTAAATTCAACAAATATTTGACATTCTTTGCATAGCAAATACATAGTGTATTACTGCATCTTCTTATACTGTGTTTATTAATGTTTTGTAACCTTTTGTTTAACTTCCACTGTCTTCCAAGTAAGTAAGTAGTGTAAGTATATTGACTTGAATAAAAAAATGAATAAATAAAAAATATTGCAGAAATACGAACTAATTATCATTAAAAAAACGTACCTACTTTTAATCACACCTACATCTTTCTTCCGGTGCTGATTAGAACATTATATTAGTAGCAATAGACATATTGTTGGTTTTATAAATTATTCTTTCCTCTAATAATTACTTTTCTAGTATGTGACCACATTTAGTTGACCAAGCGAGCGAAGCGTCTCAGTTTCGAGATTGGCCAAAAATGCTTTTGGCTGTCTGTCAGATTGTTCTCGCCTACAGGCCGCATTTTTCAACCGATTTTGATGTTTGCCACTGAGTGGAGGGGTGAAATGAGAGGAAAGTTTGCTGAAGCGCTATATATTTTCGGAACTTTCATTACGCAATCCCTTTCGCTTTTCCGAGACGAACCTGTAGACACCAGATTCGACCTCCTAGGACTAAGGCCAAGGGAACAGGATTAATCACTAAAACGTTTACCCCTATCTTGCTCAAAAGTCTACATAGAAAAAAATTGGAAAATTTTCCTTTTGGAAAATTCAATCACGAAAAATTCGATTTTAATTTCGAATTTCTTCGTTACTTTTTGCGCAAATTACTTCATGTAGGTTTTAATATTTGCATAAAACTATCCGCACTAACCTTGAAAGTGAAGTCTACTGTTCTCACAGAATCACTAGAAACTTTGTAGTAGTTGTTTATTGTTTATAGTGGATAAAAAAAACTTGTGGAATTCTCTTTTATCACTATCCATAAACAAAAACTGTAATCAATCAATGTTTCATTAATTTTAACGCATTGCTTTTTGCCTCTAGGCATTCAAACTAAATAACAAATGTGTTTATTGAAAACGGTTAGATAAAAAATTCAAACAAATATGTTATTACGAAATTAAATTGTCATAAATGAACACTATCAGATAACACAATACTATAGTTAGAACAATGATAAGACTAAAACAACAACCATTCGGTGCATGTTTTCAGCACCATCCAGCCATTTAAATGTCCCCACTGCTGGGACTAGCCTTCTTTATTAAATTCCACTATCAATAGCTATGTCCACACTGTGCTCTTTTTAGGGTTCTCCGTACCAAAATGGTAAAAAGAAAACCGGTGCGACTCATTCTGTATGTCTGTCTGTTACAGCTGGATATATCAGGAACTACTAATGCTATCTACTTGAAATTTGTAATAGTTTTAATTTGCCTAACTATTTTGCAAATAAGAGAGTTTTTTTTTAACGGGACTGTGAGATTCAGTATGGGTCTACTAGAGCATGTGGTCATATGAAAGAGCTCTGCTTGCACATTCTCACACATTTTTTTAGGCCACATAGATTTCGTTTCTTTTATGAAAATTGTAAAAAGAAATCTCATTTTTTATCTATCTATCTATCCTTATCTCCGAAGTTTACATAGAGAAAAATCTGAGAACAAATGTCTCTAAATAGCATACTTTTTCAGAAATCTTAAAAAAGTCACTCTATACTTATTTGCTTTTGGTAAACTGACCTCGACCCATGTCGATGTATGGGGACAATATATGATGGGTCGGAACCCTCGCTGCGCGAGCCCGCCTCGCTCTTGATTGACGTCGCGTTAGTTTTTTGTTGCCCGTGATCTTTTTGTTAATATCGGAACTAATATACTACAAGTAGGTACAATGGATGCATTCAATAGTTGAATACGCCAAACGAAAGTTATATAAAAAGACGACGAAAGTTGAAGATGATTTTAACCGCCTCTGTGGTCTAGTGGTAACAACCACCGGTATCAGACACAGGGGTCCCGGGTTCGATTCCCAGCGGGGGTACAATTTGTATTCGGTTTGGTTGGTGGTAGGACTTGTTGTGAGTCCGCCTGGCTAGCTACCACCATCTTATCTAAGTCTGACGCCATAATAACAATGTTTTCAGCATTGTTGTGTTCCGGCAGTTAGAGATAAGATAGCCAGTTCCTCAGTGGTTGAGGATTCCGGGAGAGGCTCGCTTCCATCTTCAGCCTGAGTCTCCCAAAAAAAAAAAAAGATAGAAAGTTGAAAGGGCACAGGTGTGGACGAATGGCTATTCATCCATCCCACACCACACGGGCCGAATGTGGATTGGTGGGTTTCAACTATTGCAAATACAGCGGGACAACGGGTCAACATGCCTTTCGAAGCACGGAGGAGCTCATGTCAATTTTCACCATACAGTTGCTAAAGTCGCAAGCGAAAGCACTTCGCAAGTTTTCATAATTAGCAGGAACAACTGCACAAAAAAAAAATTATAACATCAAAACGAGCAGAATGTTAACAATTCATCGTGTGTATATTTTTTATGAAACTGAATCGATTGAAATGATTTCAACGTTATTACGGAATGATTAGAAGGTTCCCATTTTTTGAAATTTTTATATCGGTTCAGCAACTTTCCGGAAATCTTGAAAATCGTCTCGTTTTCGTCTTTGTTTCGGATACGGGCGTATGGACCATTTTTTTTGTGTTTTTTTAGCATAATCTAACTTCTAGTAGGTGTGAAATAAAAAACTACTTTATAAAAAAAACAAACCGACTTCAAATTTAAGCGTTTTGGAGTCGTTGCCAGCGAAGGCACTCTACATTGCACTCTTATTCTTTTATTTTATTGCCTTGGCTGGCACCGACTCCAAAAAGCTTATTGTTTTACTTTTTGAAGTCAGTATTTTTTTCATAAAAAGTTTATTTTTAAGTAGGTATGCATTATGCATATCTTCCGAATGCGAGGATGATCTCACTGATGAAGCAACACTGACCTAAATATAGCGTAGAAAAGGGTAGAAACGAGTCCTTAAAATGCTAGTTTGAATTGGAAGACCGGACATCCGAATGTTGCAAGTTCGAGTTTACATCGGAGAACAACTTGTTAGACATGTCGATTTCATCAAGTATTATTCCAGTAAGTCCATTGCACAATAATCACAAATAAAAAAAAAAAAAACAGCAAATCATCATGACATTGAGAAGTGAATAAAATTCGCCTTTTCACTATTACTTGTTATCGTAATATTTAATTAGAGATCATCGTGACCTTTATGTATTGCAAACAGCGCCAACATGCTTACAATACATTTTTTTTTTATTATTTCATACATTCACACCAACTATCTAGCCCACGTTAAATTTCATGAAGAACTTGTGTTATGGATACTAGATAACGGATAAACTTACTTATATACTTTTTTTTTGTAAATACATACATAATATACAATTAAACACCCAGATCAAGACAAATAGACATGTTCATGCACACAAACATTTGTCTTGTCCGGGGATCGAACCCGGGACCTCTGGCGTAGAAGGTGATTATATTATATTATTACTGTAACTAATACCTGTATGAGTACATCTATACTAATATTATAAAGAGGAAAGATTTGATTGCCTGTTTGTTTGCATTGAATAGGCTCCGAAACTACTGAACGGATTTGGATGAAATTTGGTACACAGATAGTAGATAGCCTGTTTATGAGCATAGGGTACTTTTTATCCCGATATTTCCACGGAAACGGGAACCACGCGAGTGAAGCCGCGAGCAGCCGCTAGTATAGTAATAAAAATACGAAACTATCGTCCACGTGGACACTCGCAAAAGGCTTTGGGAACATTTGAGAACTTAAGAGATAAATTTTTGTCCACCCAACCCGTGACAGACCATTGCGAAAGTTGCTTAACCGGCACAATCAAATGTAAACGCGCAAACCACTTCGCTACCGAGCTTTTCCGTATCAACATAATATTTAACTTTATTTACATATATTTTTTTGTAATGTTCTCGTACAAATGTTTTTTTTTCTTAAGGCAAATGTTTTTGCAACCTACAGCCTAACCTTTTTGGTTTTGTTTTTCGTTAGCTGTAAATATGTTACTCTGTTGTGTGTGTGTGTTTTTTTTTACATAATGATGTTTTTAATTTGTTACGCCCCCGTTCGATGTCCTCAAATCAGGTCTCTCCAGAATACCAGCGTTGCAGTTGTCTCCTGACGCTGTAACATTATGCTGAGGGGTCTACTTGGCGACATACACGTCGTGTTTATACACAGTTTTGTTTATGTTATAGTGGTTTAATGGTAGGTATGCGTCAATTTCTTTCTTTCTTTCTTATTGAAGGAAATCTGGTGGTAGGAAAAAAAATTGGACGATTCGAAAGCACTTATGTCTATTTGAATAAAAATCTTTGACTTTGCCTTTATTTATTTTTCACCTAACCATCTCAACAATCCCTATTCTAAGGCTATATCCCTAAGGCTTCCTATACACATACGGTTTTTCCGCTGTGAAAATCTACGGCCGATTCGCCGTCCTCAGTGTTGTATGGATCACTCTTTATAGACGGCACAGCGGCTACGGCGCGGTTTATACGCCAGTACCACTGTCTCAACATCAGTCGTTGCACGTACGGCGCCGCTCGCTATTGCTACATGGCCGGCCGGCGGGCCCCTCGATCTCACTGGTTTTCACGGGTAAAATAGTTCCGAGCGCTCGTGTACCGGCGCGTATCTGTGTGAGTGCGACATTTCGGCCGATTATAGGCAGTGCAAAGACTGTGCCGGTATGGTCGAAAAACTGTATGTGTATAAGAGGCCTAACTGTATTTTCTATAAATTTTCTCCTGAATGTAGTGTTTTCTTTTAAGATACTTATTACTTAGCACTAGTAATAATATTTATGGATGTATATTTTATGTAGTCTATGTATATTTATTAAAATATGTATGTATATAGGTTTTATGCGTATGTATATATAGAAACGTAATTTTACTTTTGCACTTTCATCGCCTGTTTACGTATCTATCTCTAACACGTACTAGTTTGGCTGGAAGAAATGTCTTTTAGAGATAAGTCTACCTTTGCTAATATGTATCTATAACATTATCTTGAATGTATTTTTTGTGCGCAATAAAGAGTATAATAATATTATAGTAATTCTAGTCTGTATTTATTTTAGTAGCTTTAGACCTAAGTTACTGGTAAACCTATAAATAAAAATAATAGTGATGGTTCATTACCATCATAAATATTTGTGGGACTTACTTTAGCTAAGTAGCAGATTATAATTTCATGACGCTTTCTGATTGACATAAAAATGCTGCGTGCTTTTAAAAACATTCGATAGGTAGGTAGAACGACATTTAATACTTTGTGTGACTTACATACAATAAATTGGATAAATGATTTGGCTTATTCGTACATCAGATGCTATCTATCACATCCTATGTATGGTCAACAGCATAAAAGGCATTACACATAATAATATGACATACTAGCAGCCCCCCGCGGTTTTACCCACGTGGTTCCCGTTCCCGTGGGGGTATCGGGATAAAATGTAGCTTATGTGTGATCCAGTCTATCTTCTATCTGTGTGAGAATTTCATCGAAATCGGTTTAGTAGTGTTTGCGTGAAAGTGTAACAAATAAATAAACAAATAAACGGACATACATTCGAATTTATAATTCTGCCGCACAATTTATTAGCGCAGCAAGGAACAAAATCACTGTTTTAAGAAAAAGGCGTTTACATTTTTTTTTAAGTTATAGGGCGTCTCTCGTTACATATCCATCTGATGTACAAAAATGATATATGTGTTAAAAGAGCAAAACACGGCCAATACCTTGGTATACATTTTTTTGTTTAAAACTTAATATTTTGTATTTAAAATAAAAATAAAAACAGTTCATGTTATGATCTTATGAAGTTTTCGGGTGATTCAAATGATGTGTTAGTGTTAGTGTTACTTGCTGCATTTATCACTAGGTTCTGCCACTTGCTGCAAATAATATGTTAAGAGATTAAGATGAGTTTTTAATATTACACCATAATGTATGCACCGTAAGTATTTCCCGTACTGCATTTATAACTAGGAGACATATAAGAAATTTACATTTACTGCGTTCATGATTTGTTACATTCATAAGGGATATTATGTGTAGCCTTCCTATTTAAGCAGTATAATCGTAATAACTGCGTGTATTAAGTGAAAGTCATCGGCTGTTATTAAGAAAACACAACAAAAAAAATATTAAATACCTTACTGCGTTTGTATTAAGTGTACGATTTTATTGCCTATTAAATAATAACAAATAATGCTTTAATTGTCATTTAATGCATTTAAATATTTTTGAATCCTTAGTAGTCTTACTGCTCTTAAATTATGTACAATAAATTAAATGTGTACTTTAAGTACTGCTGTATTATGTATGTTTAATATATGTTTTATGCTATCTTGACTTCTATAAGAGAAAAAAAAATACGTGTCTTTGATTTATATTAAGCTCAATTTTGCGATCTCGAATAGATAGTCAACTCATTAACGCAGTAAGTGGTACTTACTGCTTTATAAATTGTGCGGCAGATTTTTAGTATGATTTTGAGCGTGATTCGCACATCATAACCTCTGTCGGAATTTCAGACACAATAGAAAATCAATTGTGTATCGAGTGGATCGACGTTCCGATATTAACGACCTGTTTGGCGCAGGGGTCCGAAGCTCGCCCGCCCGCCTTCTGCGCCAGAGGTTCCGGGTTCCATCCCCGGACAAGACAATTATTAATGTGCATGAACATGTTTATTTGTCTCGGTCTGGGTGTTTAATATGTATGTATGTATATATCTACAAAAAAAAGTACATAAGTATGTTTATCCGTTATCTAGTATCCATTACACAAGTTCTCCTCTTCATGAAATTATAACTTTTTAGTTTTGCATTTTACAATGTCATTTTTATCTCATGTCGCCCTGACGGGATTCGAACCCGCATGCTTGGGTATCCGGCCCAATGCACTAACCAACATGAGACTACACACATGACATGAGACTAGTTGCTTTTTTCTAGTATATTTTCTTGTTTCATACTTCTTTATGAAACTTAACGTGGGCTAGATAATTGGTGTGTTGTATGCATTTTTTTATTTTTTATTATTCAAAGGGTTAATCATAGCTCAGTCTTATCAAGAATGCTGATAGCTATCGCATTGGGTTATATCTTTGATGCCTGTAATGATAGTTATAAGTTTGATGTAAATCTATACTAATATTATAAAGCTAAAGAGTTTGTTTGTTTGAACGCGCTAATCTCAGGAACGACTGGACCGATTTACAAAGTTCTTAGACTATTAGAAAGCTACATTTCTCAAGTGACATAGGCTATATTTTATTCCGATATTCCCACGGGAACGGGCACCACGCGGGTAAAACCGCGAGGATCCGCTAGTAAATAAATATGTACCTTCTCAGATCAAACTGTGACGCCTGACCTGCGGGCGTATATCCTCATCATCTAAATCTAATAGCGAAATCTGATGCTGTTTGACTATAAGTTGAAAGGCACTGTATTGAAGCGGGAGACGGTCGTCCGGGACCTCGGTGTGCTTCACGATCATAAGCTTCTCTTTGATTCCCACGTTAACAGTGCAATTTCAAAGGCCTCGAGGGCTCTTGGGTTTATTATGCGCAGCTCCAAATACTTCAGTCAGGCCAAGACACTAAGAATTCTGTACTGCTCACTCGTACGAAGTCATTTGGATTTCGCTTCTCAGGTCTGGAGCCCCAGATATCTTACTTATATATCCCGTATTGGAGCCATCCAGAGGAGGTTTATGAAGTTTCTGTGTTACCGTACCAAAGAACGCTATGACTCGAGCCGTTATGATGAACTGTGCAAAAAACATCATATACTTCCGTTGCAAATGCGCCGTGATATAGCTGATTTGGTCTTCCTTAGCAAAATTGCCACTAGCGTTATTGACTGTCCAGAGCTTTTATCCAAACTCACGTTTAGAGCCACCCCCAAGCCAGTTAGGTATAACCGTCTGTTATTCACCCCCCCGCTTCTTCAAACTTTAGACAGAACTCTTCTCTTCTCTTCTCGAATATACTTTCGAAACAGGTAAATCTTGATCTGTTTAACAGTAGCGAGGCGTCGATTAGGCGTATTGTAAGCCGCTTATTTTTCGGTGATAGCTGCTAAATACAATGTGTCACTTAGGAAATGAGTCATATTTTTAAGTTATGTGTACGTGTATATTCAATTGTTAGGCTAGGTTAGTTTTAATTTTTTAATGTATCTTATTTGTGAAGACCTGTAAATGGCTTTATGTTTATATTTAAGTTTTTTAATGTATTAGGTTAAGCAGTTGGTTTTCCAATAAATAAATTAATTAATTAATCTATTGGAAACCATCATGTCATAAGAGCGTTTTATTTGCGTGTTGTTTTTATTGAAGTTTTCACATCTCTTAGCTCAGAGCCTATTGTTTCAATCATACCAATGCTATTTCGTACCAAGACCCTCTAAAAATAAGCTTATTTTCCGACAGCAGTTTTGTTTCTTCAAAATTCAAAAAAAGTTTGACAACTTCAAATAGGTCGTTTTAACAGACTTCAAGAAAAGGAGGAGGTTCTCAATTGGACTGTATGTATTTTTTTTTGTATGTTTACCGGTATTTCCGTCAAATAAACTAGATTTTGTTAAATAGAAAATAGACATAGAAAAATATTTATTTTGACATCACACAAAGGTACGCATTAACACAACCATATTACATAGAAGTAGGAAAAACTACCAATATAACAAAAAGAAAGAAAACAAACAAAATAACAATCATAGATAAACGCGTACAGTCGTGTGATGACAAAACTGTGCTCATCTCAGTATTAGCAGCAAGCATCAGATATCTTGCTGCACTGGTATTCTGCTGAGCACAGAAGTGACGGCAGAAAAGAACAGAAAGAACATCAACAAACGAAAGAAAAAAATTAATAATAAAAACGTAAAACATATAAAATGCCATTTGTGTAAGGGCCCCAATACATGCCATTGTTGGATAGAGTTCACTTTTGAGGTGGTTCCATTTTCACCAGGTCAGGATCTGATGATGGGATGCAGGAGAAATCGAGGGCAACCACCGAAAATTATATGCCCGTATGGTGCTTTTGTTACGTAATCATGTCTTACTCAGGTACTCACTTCAGAGTGTCAACATCTGATGCTGCTGTGCTGATGATGAAGCTACAGAACTCCATAACGGTTAGGAGGTGGGAGACAGTACAGCAATTGGTCGATGGAAACTGCTTAGTAGTATGTACGGTTAACGTGATACTTATGAGGTATGCTTGAAACAACATCTGATGCTCTAGTGCTGATGATGAAGCTATAGAACTCCTTAACGATTAGGAGTTAGGAGACAGTACTGCAATTGGTCGATGGAAACTACTTAGCAGTATGTAGGGGTAACGTGATGCTTGTAAGGTATGCTTGAAACAACATCTGATGCTGCCGTGCTGATTGTGAAGCTACAGAACTCCTTAACGGTTAGGAGTTGGGGGACAGTACTGCAATTTGTCGATGGAAACTACTTAGTAGTATGTAGGGCTAACGCGATGCTTGAAAGGGTAGGTACCACTCCTGAGATGGTTACGACGTAATCAATCTCACGACGACAAAAATCTCAGTGAAATCGAGACAATTCCTCAAATATAATAGGTATGTTTAAAAGGGTATATCTACTCTTGAGGTAATCAGGATGTTATCACGAAAGTTCAGACATTTCGAGAGAAGTCCTCTCAAAAATCCTCATGTTCGCGCTGTACTGGAGTTTCCTTACTGAATCGTTTTTGAAGTACATCTAAACGTTGCTGGTATTGTTCAGTCGATTCTTGCGATATTTGAGAACGCATATAATTTCTCATCTGAAATAATCTCGCTTAACGAGCCAGAGGCGACTCTTGGTAACGAGATATAGCATTTCGCCTGCAATTCTTAGAAAGACGTTCTTTATTTTCTTTAATACTTTCGAGGCTATGATTTGCCCTCATGCGGGCTGCAGCCTTAGTGGGTCTACACATGAGAATAAAAAAATATAAATAGGTACCTAATATTATCAAATTCTTATAACTAAGTAATAGCTTCCTAAAAGTATGAATATTTCGACAAATGGACGTTGTAAGTTGTGACTATTTAATTAACAAAAGCCATAAGCAAATGTTCACAACATATTAAATCTAGAAATAAACTGACTTTAAAAAAAAATTAACCGACTTCAAAAAACACTAACGACAAAATCTTAAACCAGACAAAAAACAGTAAGTACCTTAGCTACTTAACTAAACAGCTAACTTAACTAATTTACCTATATAATACATATTAGATGTCTATAATTACCTATTTAGATATTTAAAACTTAATACCTAATACTTTATGATAGTAATTTTTACCTATTTACAATTATTTAAATAGTTAAAAAATTAAAATTCTGGAGTAAACGCAATTTCACTCTCAACCTTAGCATATAATTATGATAAAGGCTCGAAGATTAAAAATTCCAAACTAAACTAATTCTGTAAAATAAAATGCGACTCTATTACACTACCCGGAATAATGTGGAGTCTTTTATATCGCGTTAAACAATCTTCCATGCCCGTGATAAGACTCTTTTCATCCAAAGAATCGATATTATATATGAATATCAAGACCTTTTCATTATTATTATTACTGTTATGTTATATATATGTTATTGTTAGCCTTTACTAGCTCCCCTTATTCTGAAGCTCAGCCAACAGGGCTCTTATTCACTATGACCACTTAGCGATTCCTTGCTCAAACCATGCCAATGTCGTACTTGGATTTGACATTTTCAAAAGTAGTTTTCTCCATGATACTCCCAAATTATAAAGTTATTGTACAAGTACATGAAAGTCACAAGTTGTATCATTTTAAAACAAGTAAAATAATTTAAAATTTGTAAGTGTCATAGAGAAAACGAATTTTGAAAAAATCTAAACCAAATACGACATTGGCGTGGTTTGAGCAAGGAATCGGTAAGTGGTTATAGTGAATACGGGCCCAGCAGTGGACAACTGAATTTGGCATTAAAGTGTTATCTTTTCTATCTATTCTATTTATACTAATAAAACAATACCGTGACTTACTGACAGACAACCAAATGGCTGAACCGATTAAGCTGATACACATGATACACATACATACCATTATCCTTTAACGATGTAGGCGAGCACTAAAAAACCATTTTTGATATTCAATTTGATACGGGAACAACGCTGGTGAATATACATTGGCTGTCACGGTAAAATTAATGTAAAGATTCCCTATGATAAGCAACAATGCACTTTCACTATATTATGCCAAACTTGGTTGCCTGCGGAATCTGTCAGTTTCTAAATAAAAGGCCTAAATACTAGGCGAAGCGCTGACGTAAGTTACATTAACTGCTGATTGTGAGAAGTTATTACAGATTTATTGTTATAATACGTGGTTGTAGGTGAATTGAAAAGCTCAGATTAAATTAAATTATTTATTTATCAATCGTAGCACACTAGTACGCTACCTTTATAAGCTAATTATATATAAGAATAATTCTTGAAATATTTTGTATTTCCCCTAGTAACTTAAATGATAAAGAGATTACAATATACTAGAAGAAGACAATTATGTTTACAGATTCTTTGGTAAGATAAAAAGTATAAACACTTCCATATCTTATGTCAACATAATAATTTCTCTCCTTACTAGCACTTAAGATAAACAATTTTCTTACATCTACCTAAAACTAATTATGAATATATTATGTAACAATAGATTCAATACCATTTATTTTTTATGATCTTTACTTTTAGTCAGTCCTTACCACAAAACACAAGAAAGACATTAGAAGTAGTAAGTCTAGGACGGTTGCACCAAAATTTATTTTAAGAATTTATAGTGTGTTGTAATAAAATTTGCTTATCAAAGCTGTTAAAAAAGTATGAAATTTGTCAGCTTTGACAAGCAAATTACGTTATACTTTTACGAACTCGTAAAATGCATTGTAGTGCAACCGGCTGTAAGTATTAAGTTTTTCATGTAACTCAAAATCAGTCCTTACAAATGTATTGTTTGAAACCCATCGAATAATTTCGATTTTTTCACGTTGTTTTTGAGGGGACTCATAATTTAGCACATACTCCTCCCTACCTTTTTCTTATGTTCTGTTGCCCATGCACACGTTTGTTTTTACTTATTGTTTATCAGAATTAACTGCCACATCCATAATATTGTAACTAATTTATACTTATCGAGTACGCAGGTGGTCTGTCCTTAATCACAACGAAATCCTCCATATTTTCTCCTACCTCTAGGGGTACATTCAAACAGGCATTCTCATAGAACGCGGGCAATATTGCTGTTATTTGTACGAAGTAGTTCCTACTGATTAATTTTGAATTTCTTATTGTGCTTGCATCTTTTGGAATATCTAAAATTAATTTCATCGTGTCTACATCACCCCTCTTCGTTAACGATGGCTTCAGGCGTACTGACTGTAGAACGTCGAATACCTCTTCAGTTATGTCGCTGGCTTTCATTCGAAACAGTTCCATAAGTTTCACATCAACTTGCTTAATATTGAATTTGGTATCATTTATCATTTCACATTTTAGTTGAACTCGCCCTCCTGGTGTGACTACTGAATTTTCTACTGTTGCTTTAACAGTGACCGTGTCTTCTCTTCTAGCAAATAATTTCGGCAGTCTCCTCCGCTCCTCATATGTTACAGGTATCATTGGCAGCGTGGGGTTAACGCTCGAAGCGACATTTATATTCTTCTTGAAGCTTTTACTTTGTTTCATCAGGCCGGGTCTCTCGAACTTTATACGGATGTAATAAAATATTTTATAGTTCATACAGTAACCGCCTCTGCTCTTCTTGTGATTTAAGGTCCCCGGAATATCGTAAGGCAAGGTCATTGAAAATGGAATTTCAACCGTTCCTGGTGTTAATACCACGCCGTTTTCATCTTCGTGTATAAGGTTGTTGATGTCAACATAATGTTTATCGGCATCTTTAAAGCATCTGTTTGTTTGTAAAGTTCCATCTACCGTAAAATGATCTTTACCTTTCAGAGATATGATAATTTTTGTAAACGTTGTTTTTTCACTTAATTTATATCTTATTTCACCAGCTACAGTTTCCCCAGGCACAAACACATGATCGGGGTCTTTATGTAAATTGATTTCACACTGCAAAGCCATTTTTCTGTAATCGACAATAGCAGCGATTGAATAAGATACTTATGTGTATGAAAACTTTCAGTATACTGAAGAATCTAGTAAAATATGTAGATTATATACCCATTTGTTTATACATATCAGAATCTTATCTGTGATAACATATCACTCTCGTGTGTTCCAAGACGATGTGTCGAGTTTCAAGATAGCATAGGCAATTATATTTAATTGTGATTATTACAACTTAAGATTTTGAACTTATCAATTGTTTATGGTTAGCTTATGTAAGCGTAGAATAACACCTGAAATAAATAGATAGTTAAATTATAATACTGATGTCGTTCTGCTAATAACAAAGCAAATACTACATTACGTACTCATATTTTAATATACGCGATCCAAGTGCGTAAGGGCAACTTCTGCCTTAAGATGAAAGTCAATGACCTGTGTGTGTTACCAGTGATGACTTACGTGGTCGCTAACTATGGGTCTGATAAGAAGGCTCAACGTCATCCAGCGTGCAATGGAGAGAGCTATGCTCGACGTTTCCTTTCATGATCGAATTAGAGATGAGGAGATCCGTAAGAGAACTAAAGTAACCGACATCGCTCGAAGGATTGCTCAGCTGATGTGGCAGTGGGCGGGACACATAGCGAGAAGAACCGATGGCCGTTGAGGCGGAATGGTTCTGGAATAGCGACCGCGCTCAGGAAGACGCTCCATGGGTAGGCCCCTGACAAGGTGGACCGATGATCTGGTGAAGGTCGCGGGAAGCCGCTGGATGCGGACAGCGCAGGACCGATCGTTGTGGAGAGCCTTGGGGGACGCCTATACCCAGCAGTGGATTTTATGTGGCTGAGACGACGACGATGATGATTAAGGCTGAGGCCCGTATTCCGGAACGTTACTCGAGCAGTGTTGTGTACTTGAGAGCAGTTACATGCGATGTATAAGCGCGTCCCTTGCTAACTGTACTCAAGTATAAATCACTGCTTGAGTCCGTTCTGTAATACTTATTAATCTATACTTAAAATAATAGTGTCATGGGGCTGATACGACGATGCGATTTACGGTTGGTTTCAATAACTTGTCTATGGTAAGAGATAGGCTTACTAGAGCTTTGTTGCCTAGATAATTTTGATATTCAGCCTAAAATAACCCAAAATAACAGCGGTTGCTAAGTAACGTAACTAAGGTAGGCCTACCTCTTGTTAGGGATAGATTATTGAAACTGGCCGTTAACTGTCACCAACCGAGTTCCTGTTGGAGTCGATTAATGTCAAAGCGCTATGTATAGCGCCATCTAGGTTATAATATTATATTAACATTGCTCAATAGCACGTGGTCCTGCGGTCCAACCATCATCTATTAGAAACCATCATGTCAAGAACGTTGTGTTTTCGTTTTGTTTTTATTGAGGTTGTCACATTTTGACACACATTACACTTTGGAGAAAATAGTGGAGGGAAGACGTCACGATAAAAAAAATCTTAAACTACACTCATTTACAAAAAAAACGGGCGGTTTTGATTTTCATTCATCTTTAAAAAGATACAATACCAAAAAGGTTTCAATCGTTTGTACACGTTACTGGCCGGTTTTAAAAATGCTGTGGTATTTAAAAAAGTACGTTCTATATTCAAATTTTCATTTGATGCTCATTTTTACAGAAAACCCCTTTTTATGCTACATTTTTGGTGCCAAGTTCCAGAAGTTAACATCGACTTTCATAACTTTTATTCAATTTTTATCGATTAATTTCATATCCTTGACTGTCAAAGCTTTATTTATTGCTGTTTGGTTGTATCAAAAATGGTATATAAAGTGGTAAAAGTCGCATCTCAGTCTTCGCATCGAGCGAGTGTGCAAGTCAGACGTGTCGCAAAATTATTTAAAAAAATCATAAATAATCGGCAATCAATTCTAAATACTAACATAAAGGTATAAGAGCATCATTTTGTTCAAAATCTAAGTGTGTGTTATGACAATTTACTTCCAAGTCATACTTGTCCGAGAGTGCCCGAAGTCACCGCGACGGCACGACGACGCAGCATAGCCCCACCACGCTGCGCACACTCAATCCACGTGAGTAACCAAGACCACGGATATACAATGAATGTACATCATTCACCGACTGGATGTGGCAATAATGCAAGACTTGGCGGCTCTCAGCCAAACCTGACGGAAATGCATCCTACTTATGACACCCCTACCAATATCACTCAGCGGAACAAAAGAAAGGAAACTGACGATAATGCTTGGATAAGAGCTGAGTTGTCTGATTTAAAAAAACAAATGTCTGAGATGATGGCAGTGATAAAGTCCAGTAGCAATTCGCAAGCAGAAAATATCGGAAAACTTAGCGAGGACGTTACTGCTATAAAAAATCAGGTAAAGGATATTGGCAATACGATCGAAAACATTATTTTAGACCAAAATAACACAAAATTAAAAGTAGACAACCTAAAAATCTCCAGTGAAAATATTGAGAAAAAAATTGAAACTTTGGAATTTGGAATTTGGAACGCTACTGCACTACAACTTCCTAATACCGAACCACAAATGAGATACGAAGAAATTGTAAATGAAGTGAGCTAACGACATATACGATCCCAAAATATTGTGATTGTAGGCATACCTGAAGCATGTGCGTCTACTGATCGACATATATATAACCACAATGAAGTTAATAAAATCATCAAAATGATTTATGACGAGTGTCCCGAACCTATTAAAATCACCCGCCTTGGCAAATACAAACCTGAACGTATCCGCCCGATTAAAGTTTGCTTCAAATCACAAGATATTGTAAAACTTCTATTGCGTAATAAAAATAACGTCAATTTAGGCAAGGCTATAAAAATATTCTCAGACCAAACCCCAAATCAAAGACAACACATGCAAAATCTAAAAGAAGAAATACAAAGACGCACCACCAACGGAGAAAAAAATCTGATAATTAAATACATAAAAGGTATTCCTAAAATTATCCAAACCAGTGGTGAAAAGCCTGAAGAAAAGACATCAATGACAAAAAACTAATACCTTCGACGGGGAAAATAACATACAAAGTCGCCAATAATTACAATAATATCACAAGCTCCAAAAAATCTCTGAAATGCCTTTATATGAATGCTCGCAGCCTCGTCAAGCTTAGTAAATTTGATGAACTTAAATGCATTGTCACTACACTCAAACCCCATATTATAGTAGTATCGGAAACCTGGATTAAAAATGACAGCGATCTTCAAATATTGCAAATACCATGCTACACCCACTACAGTAATCATAGACAAAACCGTAGGGGAGGAGGAGTATCGATCATAGTGCACAATGACCTTAAGCATAGTTTCATTGAAGAACACTGCATCGACGATGACATCCACTTTCTCTGGATTCACCTTGAAAAGCAAAGTCTAGACATTGGTGTTGTATACAATCCTAATAGGAAAAGGGTAGATGGTTTTCTTGAGGCTTACTCCGTACAACTGCAAAATAGGAAAAGAGGTGTGGTCTTTGGCGATTTCAATTTTGACTTACTGGCGCCTGACGGAGATACTCGCAAATATAAAAATGTATTAAGAGAATATGATTACAGAATTATAAACAAAGTTCATCAAAAATACTGCACTCGCGAAACAGCGACCAAGAAATCTATATTGGACCATGTATGCACCAACCTGAAAGAAAATAACTTCAACTTTAACCTTATTGATACTGTAATGTCCGATCATAAACAAATTTATATAGAGATTGAAAATTACCAACCAATACCAGTGAAAAAGGTTACTTATTCTGCAATTAATTACAACCAATTCTACGAAAACATAGAAAATTCTATAAGTATCGCTGATGAAGTAAATAATAATGATTACAGCACATTAGAACATAAAATTTTTAGCTGCCTAGCCAAGAGTAAAATCAACAAAGTAAAACTACTGAACCCACCTCGTCAAGATTGGATTAATAAGGACATCATACACGATATAAACTCACGGAACACATTATGGCATAACTATAAAAAAAACAAATCAGACATATATTTAGAAGAAAAATTCAAAAAATTTATAACTAAAGTATTTGAAACTATGCAGAAAACAAAAAAAACATACTATTTTAACTACTTCAATAAGCATATGAAGAATCCAAAGAAAATGTGGGAAGCTATTAATAATATAGCAAGAAATAAAATAAAGGAAACAGCTGGACCCAACAAATTAATTGTGGACTCAATTACAATTACTGATGAGAAAGAAATTTGTGAGTGCTTCAATAGTTATTTCTCAACCATTGGTGCTGAATTGGCAAGCAAAATTCCAAATACTAATATAAGAACCCAAAGTCCGATTCTAGGACACAGCAAATCTGAAACAACAAATTTGACGTACTTTGAACCTGCAACCACGGATGAAATCTCTAAAATCATTGATCAACTAGATTCGAACTCAAGTAGCGGTATTGACGGTATTAATGCAAAAACTATAAAGTGTGTAAAAAAATTAATTGTCATGCCACTTACAAATTGCATTAATGATTGTTTGGCCCAGGGTTACTTTCCATATAGCCTAAAAATCGCAAAAGTGAAACCTATTTACAAATCCGGTGACAGGTCCGATCCATCCAATTACCGCCCTATTTCAGTCTTACCAGTAATATCTAAAATCTTTGAAAAAGTTATCTATTCCCGAATAGAAAAATATCTTAATTACAAACAAATTTTATACAAAAAGCAATATGGTTTTAGACCTAGATCCAACACGCTTTCCGCAACCGTCGATCTTATCACCAAAATAAAAAACAAAATAGATGAAAAACAAATAGCCGTGGGTGTTTTCATCGACCTCAAAAAAGCTTTCGATACAATTTGTCACAAAACACTTCTCAACAAACTTTCTGAAATTGGTATAACAGGCAAGGCTCACAAAATTCTAAAATCATATCTTCAAAATCGCAAGCAAGTCGTCAAAATAGGATCACATCAAAGTACAATGAGTCCAATAACCTTCGGCGTCCCCCAGGGCTCAATTTTAGGACCGCTTATGTTCTTAATCTATATTATCAGCTGATATCACCTTATATGCAGACGATACAAGCTTATTTTATTTTGGTCACGCGATTAAAGCCATAGTTTCAAAAGCACAAAGGGATTTAGACCTACTTAATAACTGGTTCCTATCAAATTTGCTAACAATTAATACAACAAAAACAAATTTCGTAATATTTGCTGCTAAAAACAAACCAATTACTGATATCGTACAACTTAAGATAAACAACGAAACCCTTAAAGAAAAACCTCACGAGAAGTACCTTGGCCTTATTCTTGATCGTCATCTTAATTGGAAACAACATATAGATAAAATTAAAAGTAAATTAACATCATTAACCGGTACGGTACGCAATATAGCAAAATGTCTTCCACGTAAAATTAAGTTTCTTATTTATAATTCATTAATAAAACCACACATAGATTATTTAATTGAAATTTGGGGTACAGCAGCGAAATCCAACTTAGAAATAATACAAATTGCTCAAAACAAATTAATTAAATCTCTATTTCATTATAATTTTCGAACTCCGTCTAAGTTTGTATATGAGGATACCAAAATTATGACAGTCAAACAAACATACATTTACTATACATGCATCTTAATTTATAAAATCTTAAACAAACAGATCCATTCGACATTATCGTTCCATAAAAAAGATAGAATACAAAAAATGAAACTAAGAAGTGCAAATCATCTTATTTCACGTACTCCAAGAACTAACTACGGCATAAAGAATATCGAATTTGAAGGCGTAAAAATATACAATAAACTACCTGGGGAAATTAAAGATGCAAAATCATTGTTAAGCTTTAAAAGACAATTAAAAAATCACGTCTTAGATGAAATTCAATAGCCACAAATGAAATAAATATGAAATAATAATAAAAATTGTAAATATCTTTGTAATAAAATAAGAAAGCACTTCGGCAAAAAAAAAGAAATATATAAATATATGTTGAACATTATGTGTTTAAAAATATTATATACGTAAACAATAACAACAATAATAATATAAACATTAAAACAAACGGATTAAACAACAGTAACAGCTTTGTACATTTTCTGGTACCGACATGCCGCATCCAGAATACATGTACGCGCCTTAGATCCTTGGTTGCTCGGTTAAGTCATGTTTGTCACAAGTTTACATCGAACACCGTGTCTTTTTTACGATTACCCGTCGTTAATTTTTTATTTAGGTTTCGATTCAAAAATTCTTTACTTAATAGTGCACGCTCTTGTTTCGATTATTATTAAGTTATAAATTATTGTTTTTTCTCAGTAAGTGAATTTTTTGTAATTCTTTATGAGAAAATAAAGTTCTTAAACCATAAAAGCTACCAAAATTATCGCGCTGCTTGAAGAGGGTTGCAGCCAATGTTTCGTGGCTAGGAGGCTAAATGTTAGTCGCTCGACAGTCCAAAGGACCTGGCAGCGATATCAGGAGACTGGTTCCGTCGAGAGAAGGTCTGGTTCTGGAAGAAAACCATGTACCCAACCACGGGATGATCGTTTTCTTGTGAGTCGCGCATTGAGAAATCGCAAATCTTCGTATGTGGATCTTAAGAACAACCTCCAAGAAGTAAGAAATGTGCATATTAGTCTATGGACGGTCAGGAGGAGGCTTCTCGCTGCCAATATACGCAGTCACCGCCCGGCCCGCGGCCCCAAATTACTCCGTGAGCACAGAGTTCACAGGTTTAGGTTCGCTAGAAATTGTGAATCATGGACTCAAGAAGATTGGAATAGGGTTTTGTTCTCTGATGAAGCCAGGATATCTCTGTTCGGTGAAGATCGACGTCGGCGAGTGCTAAGAAGACAAGGAGAACGCTTTGCAGAAGCATGTTTCGAAGAAATCACACCTTTTGGGGGGAGCTCTGTTATGTTTTGGGCAGGAATAAATTCAATGGATCGTACAGAGTTAGTCTTCATTGAAAACGGCTCACTGACTGGGCATCGATACATAACGGAAGTTCTAATTCCTCATGCACAACCCGCATTGGCCGCTCTAGGTGAAGACTCGATTTTTATGGACGACAATGCTCGCGCCCACCGATCCCGCGATGTTAATGCGTATGTGCAAGAGGTCGGCATTCGTCGTTTGGATTGGCCAGCTCGAAGTCCCGACCTCAATCCCATAGAGCATGTCTGGGACGTTCTGAAACGGCATGTGAGATCAGTACACCCGGCTCCGCAGACCATCAGAGAGCTGAAGAATGTGATTACTGCGGAGTGGGAATGTATTCCGCAAGCAAGTATCCGGGATATACTTGCTAGCATGCCCAGACGAATTCAAGCTGTGATTTTAGCTAGAGGGGGTCACACTCGATACTAAACATTTATCTGCTTTTACTTTATTAAAGAAAAACAAACAAAAAAAATTTTTACTTCATGAGTATATGCACTACTAGCGAACATACACTACTAGCGAGGTTTAGCATTATTTCCCATAAATTGTATCTAAATTTTATGAAATACTGATGAAAACGATTATTTTCTTATTAATTTACCAAATTGTGAGGATAAAACTACCTATAATTATCAAACAAAGCAATATTAACATTTGAAATGGTTCATTGCTTAGGTGCCCGTTTTTTTTGCAAATGAGTTTATTAGTATAGGTATACCAGAAAGTCAAGAATTAGAAAGAATAACAAGAAATAAAGTCAATAATTAAATTATTTCTTATCTTAAAGGATCGCTTGGAAAAGTTATATTCCCCGTAATATTTAGATTCTTATACTACATCCATACTTCTCTTAAGATGTGTCAGCTTACAGGGTATCAATTACTTCAATATTTACAGATAGTATTTAACCGATCGACTAAAAAACTTTTTCAGCGACAAAAGTACTAGGTGAGCGGCTTAGTCACCAATCTAACGTAACCTATACCTACCTAGTTTTTCCGCAACACAACCTAGATTTTTAGTCGGTAAATTTAGTATTTTTTAGTTGACTGGTTTATTATATTCCAATATTTACTGACACACTACACATATTAGAACTATATAAGCTGTGCCGTAACTTACTAACGCCTCAAATAATTTCGCATAATTTGAATATTTCTAAACATTTGCTATTTAATGAAACTTTGCTTCTCAAATTTTAAGCAAGAAAATTGGTGTGATTGTACGCAAATATTTATTAACAATTATTATTATTATTAAGGGCAATATAAGTAAAAAAATCAACAAAATATCTCAAATCATATTTTAACCATAGATATGTTTATATCAACATAAAACAACTTTTACAAATTAAGCAAAAAAAATTATTTATGCTTATTAGCTGACTAAATATTTTTATATTAATAATAATATTTCCAGTTTTAATGTTACGGTACATACGATAACTTCTTGCCTTTTGACATAACAATTTTTTTTTCATCCAGTTTACAGATAAATAATATCAAGCAACTATTTCTTTTGCGCCAGACTTCCTAAGAAATATGTTGTAAATTTATTTTCAACATCAAAAAGACGTTCGTCAGAGGTAGGGTCAACCGTTATGGGGATCTTTAACACCAATTTTTTACGAGGACAAGGTAAAACAGCTGCAATTATAACGCAGTAGTATTTCTTCACAATTTTAGCAAAGTTTACTGAAAAAGCTGTATCAGGTACCCTTGTTGAAAATGTTTCTGTGTGTTCAGAACGTCTTTCAATCCGACCACTTATCCACTCAGCGCCATCAAGTTTTCTATAAATTTTAGCAAAATGATTTGAAGCTTTAAAAACATGTACTTCCATTACTCTAGTTCTAACTTTTAAAATACGTAAATTAGAATTATTGTTCAATTCATACGAAAAGAAGATTTCTTCACCTGGTTTTACAACAGATTTTTCAATTTTTCCTTTTAAATCTATCGTTCGTTTCTTACAATTGAGAAACTGTGTAATGTTCTTCCGATTGCCGTAAATCAGAGGTACGTCAGGCAGTTTTTCAGCAGGGCCAGATGTAATGTAAATTTCTTTTTTCTCCTTAACAGTTTGTCCCATAAAATTATTTTCTTTGAATACCACTTTTAATGTGTGGGAAATTCTACATTTAATGTTGAACCTTACGTTGCTTTTTATATAAGTAAAAGATGGAGGAATATTCTCCGGTATGGTGAAAGTGAACTCTTCGGTGTGTGATCCTGGATTGATACTAAAACCATGATCCATGCTTTTCAATACCAGTTCCACTGTTTCATAAAATTCCTTACCACTACTCGAGCTTCTTCCTGTACTCCTCGCTAGATTCTCCAGTAAAGATATCCATTTGTCTTTAATTGTGATTTTTCCGACACCAACAAGGACTATGGATATGAGGTTGAAAGTTTTTTTTCTCGTTGTCTTAAATTTTATCACTCCTGATATAGTTTCCCCCGCAACAAATAGATCACTTACTTCTTTGTTTGGCGACACAAAAATTTCGACATACATGATTTCAGTACATGAGTTACAAGTATGAACTGGTTAAAATAGCGTGAAACTTTAATTCAATTAATTTATACGTCATTTGGTAACTAATAATCGACGATTAGGCTATCGCTTTCTGCAATCATGCTCATTAAAATTATAACTCATTATTTTTTTAAAGTTGTTAATAAAAGTTACAAAACAAAGAATTTTGATATTATGTAGAAACCATTACTGCCGTTTTTCATACAAACGTAAACTTCCCTTTTTTTCTTTCTTGCAAAATTACGGCAGGTAGAGCAAAAACTTTTCCCAAAAAAATCTAAGACAAATTTCTACTATGATCTTTTTCTATTTGTCTAAAAAATAGATCTGAACCTTCAGAAACCGAAAATTATAATATGACTAAGTATATGTTTCGATGAGTACAGCAATTAAAATATAAGATCAGCAAAACATAGGGACACTAAAACCTTTCATAATGTATCAAAGAAAATGTAATTAATATTAAATCGGCTTAGTTTTCCAGAAGAAACAAGGGTCTACGAAACGTTGTATATTTCATCAGATTTCTTTCTCAATTTTCAGATTTTAATATCATGTTATTAGGTACATAGTGTACACATAAAGATACTTAAAAGTCACGCCTGTAACCTCGAACAGATAGGCGCATAGACACCCATCATTCGCCAGCTGTTTCAGTCTCACGTAATAGGGACTATTGGCATTACCAGGTACTGCGACACAAAAAATAAAGACATGAACATTATGCACTTGGGGATAGGAAAAGGAAAGATATGGATCTACTGACTCGGAATAATCGTTTGCACAAAGTTCATCCCCAAATAATTATGTTTTTTATGATTATCTAAAAATTCCCTTTAGTTGGCTCTTACGACGACTTCAATAGGAAGACACGGACTTTAATTCATTAAAAAAGTTAATTGAGCATTTCATTCAATCTCGGACTTAAGTCTGCTTTAAATGTCTCAGAATTTCCTTCCACTTCAAGTTTTATTATACAGATTTGATCTAGAAAACAATAGTAACTAATAAAATCAAAGCCACTTTACAGGATTATATTGAAATAAAAAATCAAAACATTACCGCAATATTTTTTTTATTTTTATTGAAATATACTCCTTATTTTTTGAGACCGTTAAAGAGTAATAAAACTGAAAAAATGAATAAGCTTCAAAATCAGAATCTAGAATTATTTTCTACAAGTATGTATGTATATCTAACGTAACAAAATCATCTTATTACTATTTTTTATTTTCTTTCGCTTTAAATTCTTTGTCACAACATTCATTCATTGCTTCCCAATAAGTAGGTAGTTCATTTACATCATCATTGTTAGAACAGTTAAAATCTGGAACAAATTTTGGGAGACTTGTTCTTCCAACCTGAAATGGTATTCTTAATAGCATATTGATATATGGTACGGGAAGGTACACTGTTATGACAACAGCATAATCTCGCGACACAATTTTAGAATGGTCTAAGCAGTTGATGTACTCCGGTATGGCTATTTCATTATCTCTTTCTGCACTTTCACCACTTTTTATTGAAGAAGTCTTGAAATCAGTTCCCACAACATTAAAAGTTCTTTCCACTTGACAACTCTTACCGAGCTTAACTATATTAAATGTAAATATTTCTATAACTTCGACCTTGATAGCTTTTATTGTCCTGTTTGTATCATTTGTGACGTTGTAAACCAATTCCACTTTTTCACCGGGTTCCAAAATTGATTTTTTTAAATAGGCTTTCAAATTCACAACACTTTTTTTCGTTCTTAAAGGCTGGAAAAGTTTTTTCATGTCACCGTAAATAACACCAGGCATCATCGATAGTTTTGGTTTTATGTATGATACTACCGTTACTTCTTTTGTAAATTTTTTGTCAAATTTGAATGTGCCAGGTATAACAAATTTAATCTTTACATAATAAGTAATTTTACATGTTATCGTAAAGTCCAAATCACTCTTGCAGTAGTTTAATGATGGTGGTATATCCTCTGGCAATATAAATTGAAAAAATGTATCATATTCTCCAACGGATAGTGCTTCGTCTGATGATTTACTAAGTATATTATTCTGTATGCGTATGTATTCTTCTGCATTTGTATAAGTTGAAGTACTTTTCCCTTCATATTGTTCTACTTCTAATTGAGCACTACCTCTAAATGAAATGTTTACACTTTTCACTGCCGTGTCCTTATCGAGTGCATATTTTATATGACCACTAACAACACTTCCAGGGGTAAATTGCTTATTTGGAGGTTCTATTACATGTATTTTACAAAAAATTCCCATATTTATTTTTGTCTGACCACGAAAACTTCACTTGTGTTGTGTAAATGTTATTGACATAACGAGTATTGCGTTATATACCTACCACAATCTTATCGATAATGTTGAGTACTTATGATAGATAGGGCAATGTTACTTATTTCCTGTTAGTTTCGTTTGATATTTTTGGCCGCCCGTGCAATAAACTAAAAAACCAGACAAGTGCGAGTCGGACTCTCGCCCACCGAGGGTTCCGCACAAATTTGTAGGTGCCCACAAAATATTTTAAATAGTTCAGATTTTTTCCCGAAATTTGGTTTCCAAAACTAAACACTAAATTTTTATGATTTAATTACAAATTTATAGTTTTTAGATTTTCTTAAGGTACTTTTATTAAAAGTCGATATTAATTGCCAAATATAGTTCTAGGTCCACGGAAAGTAAAGTTTTGTGGAATTTGGTTTGCTTCAACAATTTGGAAGACAGCGTGTAAGCAACCACAAACATTAAAAGAAACTGTAACTAATTATTTTACAACATGTGTTCTTGTAAATGTTTCATAGTTGCGAAGACGGGATGTAAGTACTGGGATTGACCGTTCTGTAACATTAATCTTTGGCAGAAATCTCTTTCACACTCGGCATCCGGAGTATTTGCTGTAGCGCTCGATCTGTTTATGATTGATGACAAAATTGATTAAATTTTGTATTTTTTAAATAATGTGAACTGAAATAATTAAAAAATGCATTGTGTAGAGTTGCGAGTTGTGTAGTTCCTATAGTGTGTCGCATAACCCAAGACGGCATTTTTATAATTCTCGGATAAACGCACACAGTCAACGCTGTCATGGTACTAAGCTCCGCTAGTTGATTATCTAACTCTGTTACTAACAGATTTTAATTGTAATTGATTGTTTTTTTTTTTATGAACGACGGGGAGACTCTTAGCCTTCATCATACCTGATGTTAAGTATTGATAAGGACAAAGATGGAATAAGAATAAGAATAAGAATAAGTTTTATTTGCATTAAACATTTGATTTTTCAGAAGTGATTGGAACCACCTAGTAAGCAAATAAATGCCTGTAACAGGTGACTCCGCTCTTCCTTAACTAATAAATAAATAACAACTAGGTGTCTAAACTAATACATGACGTTTTTAAACAAAAACTTATTCTAAAACTATTTCTACTAGTAAAAGATAATTACATAAAAGATAAAAATAAACAAAAAAAAAAAAAAAGTCAATAATTTCCCTTTACCTGTAGTGTAGTGTAGTATAGTATGGTGTAGTGCAGTGTAGTGAGGAGTGCAGTGTAGAGTGTAGTGTACATTGTAGTGTAGTGTAATGTAGTGTAGTATAATGTGATGTACTATTAATGTTGTGCTAATTTATTAATTTCTCGGTTTCGTCATAACTCAAAGAGATAAGGTAATCGAATATGAGTTTCTTACAAACATGACTATTTTTGCTGTGGATGTCAATTATGTCGTTTATTCTATTATATAAGTAAGCTGAGCGACTAAAATATTGCTTAGAGGCAAATGCCGTTTTAGTACGAGGAATTGTACAGATTTTATTTTTTCTTCTTTTGAGTTTTTCCGTAGAGGCTATATAGGCAGTAGATTTTTGCATCTTTAAAAGAGTTTGAAATATATACAACTTTCTCACAGTTAAAACATTACTGATTTTATAGAGAGACTCTGTTGAAAAACGTCTTTCTTTGAAATGCATTACCTTCAGTAATCCACGTTGTGCTCGTTCTAGTTCTAACAATTTTGTCTTACATGCACCACCCCAAACAGGGATGCAGTAAGTGAGAACTGACTGTACCAGAGCTGCATAGATCTCCATAAGGATATTTCTCGAGGAGCGATCCACCACCCGTTTCCCCGGCACCACATGCCGTAAAGTCTTAAATATCCAGATCAGTTTCCTTATTCTAGTAGTAATTTGATCGATATGTGGATACCAGGACAAACGTTGATCAATTATCACTCCCAGGTATTTTGTTCTATCCACTTTATCTATGACAGGGCAGGCACAGATACAGTCAGTCGAATTTTTATATTCGTTACAAGAATGTATCCTAATCTTGTAGTCGGGAGGCTGGGCATTGTTATGGATACTGAAGCAGATGTAATTGGTTTTTGCGGTGTTTAGGGTTAAGAGGTTATCTTTTAACCAATTATTAACAATAGCCATGCCGGTTTCTGTAGAGCGCTGTAAGGCTTCCCAAGTTTTCCCAAAAAATACAAGAGCAGTATCATCCGCATAGGAAAATATTTTAGCGTTCTTGATGGTAGAGCCACAGAGGTCATTGATATAAATCAAAAACAGCGTGGGACCCAAAACACTGCCCTGTGGGACACCGAACGTCACTAACGCATCTTCACTGGTGTATGAACTCAATTTTACCGCCTGCCTCCTGTCTGACAAGTAGCTTTTAAACAAATCAAGTTCAGTGGCCCTTATTCCAATATACTCTAATTTATGAATAAGTAAAGGTATAGACACTGTGTCGAATGCCTTTTTGTGGAAGAGAGCCTCTCCCGGAATCCTCAATCACTGAGGAACTGGCTATCTTATCTCTAACTGCCGGAACACAACAATGCTGAAAACATTGTTGTTATGGCGTCAGACTTAGATAAGACGGTGGTAGCTAGCCGGGCGGACTTACTACAAGTCCTAAAAAGTTCAGTTACATTGCTGCTTTAGTAAGATAGTTGTCACATTGATTTTTACTAAAGCAGCAATGTGACTGCACTTTCAATCAAGCTTTGATAGAAACAAGTTACATAATCAGGGGTCAGGTGTACTAATTAGCCCAGTTTTGAGAAGCCACTTTTTGGACACAAGTAACCAATCTATCTTTTTTAAACTACAGTAATCTTTGGTACTAAGTAGTTATATTTCTTCCATCTTGGCTAGAAAAAGCGCTTGTGAATTACTAGAGAAGCAGGCTACGCTATTCGCAAAGCTAAAAAGTTTCATGCGAGATGGTTCCCAAAAAATTATATAAAAATCGGTTCAGTAGTTAGATTCTAAATAAAAATACTGAACTTGTACATTTTTCATCCAAGTAAATTAAATTGCGTATTTTGCTTTTCTGTGACGAATGTTTGGGCACCTTAATTCCTCATACTAACTCTATTTTAATTTAACGTGGAATAAAGTAACACCTAGGAATAAAACTTATGCTATCACATTTATTCGCTAAAAGGAAGACGTGAGAGATAGCATCAGATTTAAACTTAGGTGTGACTTTACTCTATGTCTTTTAAAAATCGGCCTTTGTTTTTCATAGTGTTTGTATGAATGACAAAGTTATTTTTGCGGTTTTGGAAAATGTGCTATAGCTCTGAAAATATTTCGTTCAAACTATAAAATTACATTATAAAAAAATATAAAATTATAAAAATTGTCGTTGAAAGTGGCTGTGACATACAGACGGACAGACAGACATGACGAATCTATTAGGGTTTCGTTTTTTTGCCATTAGGCTACGGAACCCTTAAAAGGGAGGATTATTAGGCCTATAATTTATATCTGAAATACAGATAATGGATAATAAACCCTGCATGCGGGCCCAATGCGGATCCAATCCGAAGGTAGTAACTACTGCAAGGAGGTGTCCGTGGCGCTGTGGTTCGTACGCTCGGCCTGCTATTGTTGAGGTTAAGCAATTTCGCAATGGTCTGTCACGGGATGGGTGACTTACTGTCTCGAGCTCCTCCGTGCTTCGCAAGGCACGTTAAGCTGCTGTTAAAACCCTCCAATCCGCATTGAGCCCGCGTGGTGGGTCATGGCCCATTCTCCTTATCCATTTATAAGGAAGACTAGTACCCAAGCAGTGGGGACTTAAGGGGCCATACAAAGCCAAATACACATTTTTGATCAAGGATTTCACATAGTATTACTAGATTTATCGGCCCCAAAAAAATACTGTAGAAAGTAGACTATAGTACTTAGTTATGTGATTGACAGAAACATGATTGCTAAAACTTTTCTCGATAGAAAAAAATCGTGAAGTTACTTCCAATTTAGTAGTTTTTCAATGCTGTGCCAACCGCTATTAAACCTTTAGTCTTGAAACTATTATTAAATACCGTAGCTAGTTCTCTAGTTTTGTGATTGACAGTTTTTCAAAATTTTAAATAGTTCATTAATAATAAATTAAAAACGATAATGTCGCTTACGTTGATGTTTTTAAAACAGACACCAGTGTTTGCATCTCTATCGCATGCGTTATTTCACCGTATTTCTGTCTGATTCGCTCCTCGCTCTTCAGTCGTGAGTGCTCCATTGAGACGTGTGGACTGCGCTTGCCTTACGGTCCGCGACGATTTCGCACGTAGATTATTTAAAAAGTCTATTTGTTAATCATAACCTAGGTATAGGTTATTATAGCAAACAGAGATAAAAAATAAGCTTTTGTAGAAATTTGTAGAAAGTAGACAAGTATTCGACGAGCAGCATATTAAGATACAAAACTGTCAAATATCTGTCAGAAATCAGTGCGATTTTAAATGTTTGAAATTGATTAAAGATATTCTTTGACTGTACTTTTTAGATAAAAGTAGTAATTTATTATAAGTAAATACATAGTATACTTTTTTAGTTTCAGGCACAAACAAAAGGGGGGGGACAATAGCCACTGCCCCCCTCCCCCCGGCACACACAGTTTTACGCAAAGTTTTTAAGCAAAATGTTTGCAATTATGATATAACCTCCCTGAACCAAATCCCCCCCCCCCCCCCTCAAACAAATCCTGGATCCGCGCCTGTATTATATTCTATGTAAGTTCCGAACAAGACCAATTTGGTACCTCATTGGTCACATCGAGGAACCAAAATATTGCTCGGCACTTACTTATAGTAATGCAAAGTTTAGATGACGGAATTATTAAGACGGAATGATCAGAATTTCTTTTCTTTATTTCCTCGGGCTGTACCTGTTTCCGGTTTTTATTTCAGAGCCGAGTCTAGTAGTAACAGCATTGTAACAGGTAGCTCAATGTTCAATTCTGATATGACGGTGCAGGAAGCTACGAATGTCGAATGTATTAGTCCCAAAAGGTATCTTAAAATACCCAATACCTTAAAAGTGCTTTGGTGCATGACAAAACAAAACAGTTATAAAATGTATTATTTTTCGGTTTTTTAGAATCGTATTGGCAGATCTTACAAACATAATTCCTGATGTTACTTCTACTTTCATTAATGATGAGCAGCAACAACATTTAGATAATGACAATGTGAGGGCTAAAATGTAAGTAAGTTTGCAGACAGTGGTCCAGTATCGAGCGTAATAAAAGACTTAGACTTAGACGGAAGGTAGATCTATTCGTGTGCCCGCATAACATCAACCCGCAACAATCAACAGTTCTTCTAGTTCGCTAGTTTATTCTAGTAACTTCAATAACCATGGAAATTTAAAAGAAGATAAGCTTGTAAAATTAATAATACTTATATTGTCGAAGACATTATACAACCCTACATGTTTTTATAGTTAGACACAAATACATGTTATTCTCTCTTTTTCAGATCTGAGCATAGAAGTAGTACAATGTCCAATTTTGATCTGACGTTGCAAGAAAAAAATACAGATGGCGAATGTTTGTCGTCTCTTTCAATTTTCAAAATTTTCCTAATCGGCAGAATCAAATCAAAAACCTAAAAATACCCTTATTGTTTTGTACTGTGTGTGTATGAAAATTTAGAAAATTGAAAGAGACGACAAACTTTGGGAGACCTGTATGCTACCGAAACTAAAAGACTTTTATATGCAACATGTTTTGCCAGAATTAGTGGATCCTCGTCAGACTCGAAATATGCCCTTAAGGTGGTACGACTTCCATACAAACAAACATTGCACATTGATTGGTTCATCATCCCTTAATAATTCATAAATATTTCATAAAAAAATGTACTTTCATACATAAATCACGAAAAACCTAACATCTTATAATTTTAATAATTTTAAGTATGTGTGTGTGACTCATCGCATTTATATACCTCATGTATGAAAGTACATTTTTTTAATAATTTCGCGCTAACAAATAACTAAAACGAGTTACTTGCACATGTATTTATGAATTATTAATGTATGATGAACCAATTAATGTGCAATGTTTGTTAGTATGGAAGTCGTACCACCTTAAGCAGTCCGCTAGTAAATGTAAGCAAAAATAAACGAAAAGGAGCAATATCAATGAGTATTGAAGCTAAACGTAAGAAAATGTAAATAAAACATTGGTTGCTTGTTGAATAGTTTATTATTTTTCACGCTTCCTTCTTACATGGGTTTTGGGTATATTATAATAATTTTTTTTGCATTTCTATACTAAAATCAAGAATTAATAAGAAAAGGATCTTTGTGTTGAGTGTATTAATTAGTATAGTAATTAATTATTATTGAGAGACGTACTGAACCCCTGTCAGAACGTGTACATACACAAACAAAACTCACACTAGGCGGCATACAGACCAATGGATCCCAAGATGGTTATTAACATAAGTAAAACGAATAATAATGCGGGAGGTTCACCAAACCACATTACAATACAAAATGTAATGTCGCACATTTTTTTATATATTTATTACTTGTATGTTTATTATTAATCCTCAGGTTACCTAAGGATTACCATAATAAAAAGTACTCGTCTCCTGTTTTTAATCGCGCTACACTGTTGCCAACAGAAAAAACATTATAAATATTATTAAAAAACGTAATTTATAAAATAAACAATAAACAGTACTCACCAGGAATATCTATTTGAATGCATTAAGTATGTGTATATACATGCGACACTTGTCTCTGTTTTCTTCATTACACTGTGCACGTAAACTCAAGCGAACTTTGTTCTCGGCCTGCGATAACGACACGCGAGGAGCTAGTCGACAGCGGCATACGGTGCGGGACGCGCGGGGGAAATCCTTATTTCTTCTAGCTTTGTATGGCCCCTTAACTCGTGCCTTCCAGCAGAAGACTCAAAATAACATTATTTGCTTAATATTATAGGTAGCACGAGTTTTTACGGATTTTCGGGCTAAGCTATAAGTTACGTTTATGAAATGATCTTTAATGATTCTTGTTATGATTGACGACCTCCGTGGTAGAGTGGTACGTACACCGGTTTCAAGGTGTCGCCTACTCTGAGGTCTTGGGTTCGAATCCCGGTAGGGGCAAATGTTATATATGTGATACAGTGCTTACCTTGGGGCTAGGTTAATTGGTGTGAGTGTTAGAAATGTTTATTTATTTATTAATTAAATAATGGACTAGGTGTTAGTAAGTATCTACTAACATGTCAGACACATTTTTTTTTATTTTAAAACTGTCTTCAAAAAAACAATAATAATCCTTTAGAAGTTGGTTGCAGCGCACTTCTTTTGCGCCTTGGTTGGCCTGGCACCGACTCCAAAGAGATAAATTTTAATTGTTGAAAACGGTTTTTTCCCTGCCTTATTTCTTTCGGAGCCGACGAATTAGAAAATGATCTTACCACTGAATTAAGATTGCTTAACATACTCAATCTAATGCTAATAAAGTTGTATTTCGCGAAGAAAGGTAACTCCAAAATTAAATCTATTTAACAAAATCCATAAAATGTGTTTATGTGGTAAAGCCTTACACGGTAACGTATCAACAGACAGTCAAAGTTACTTTTGTATAATAATTTAGTACCTACAAGTTATGTATTTAAGTAGGATATTTAGTTACACCTAATTATATTTAGTACACACAAATTAATTCATATTCAATTCATATATACAATTTACTAGAAAAAACAAGAAATCTTAATATAAATAATCTAATACTATAACAAAAATACGCCGTCCAACTCACAGCCGCGTGGCATAGTACCGAAAACACTGGCGCTGTTGCCCCGCTAAATACAAAGACTCAGCCGCTGGGCAAGATAGGCGCCAGCTCTCAGGTCTCCTGAGGCGTGGACCAGTCTTGTGGAAAGATTTTTAATAAACTTTTTGGTGTCAAACGACCAAGGGCCCATTGTCTCTATGGCAAGCGCCGCAAATTCGTGGTTTACTGAGAGCGACGAATATTTGCGGCGCTTGAGGAACTGAGCTTGCTCCGCTGCGGCTCCAGCTCTGAATAATAAAAACCTATAACGTACAAGAGAAAAAACACTTAAGATAAATAAAAACCAAAAATCAGAATCAAGAACCTTTATTTACTTTTACAAAATTTAATCTTAACAACTGGTTATGAGGCCTTTTAAACATGACAATGCCTCTACCAGAGGGTCGCTAATAAAGATTAAAAAAAACTATATATAACTTAACTATTATTAGATCATGTAAAAATATTAAATGATTTACTAAACTACTGTGTGTGTGATGTGAAGACGTAGAAATATTAGCCGATACTTTTAGATAAGCTTATGACTTTGTTTAACAAGGGTTTCTATCAAAATTATGAACTAACAACAGTGATAAAAATAAACCAATTTAACAGGGTTAGCGCGCTACAGTGCTTGACAGACTGATCGTATTCGATCACGTGTGTTAAGCAACGCTTTGTCTAGCCAGGTGTCGGATAGGTGACCGTAAAGTGGCATTACAAGTGTTCGCTTCCGTGCTTCGGAGGGCACGTTAAACCGTTGGTGACGGCTGTTTTCATCTGATAACAGTCGTTAAGCCAAGCCAGAGGCCTTATAGGCTTGATAAACGCTGACACCAGAGGTGGCCACTAATCTCATACAATAAGAGAGAGAGAGGGTTACAAAGAATAAGGTAATCAAAATTTAATCAACTAATCAACGTAACTTATTTCTTATAATTATACTAACATTATAAACTAACATTATAAAGAGTTAAAGTTTGTAAGTTTGTTTTTAGGAAGAAATCAAATACACAAACTACACATTTTCTTTTGCTTTTAATTCTTTGTCATTATATTCATTCATTGCTTCCCAATAAGCAGGTGGTAGTTCATTTGTGTCATCATTGCCAGAACAGTGAACATCTGGGACAAATTTTGGGAGACTAGTTCTTCCAACCTGAAATGGTATTTGTAGTATCATGTTGATATGTGGTGCGGGAAGACACACCGTTATGACTATAGCATATTCTCGTGATACAATTTTAGAATGATCTAAACAATTAAGGTCCGTCGGTATGGCTATTTCATAATCTGTTTCTACACTATCGCCACTTTTTATTGAGGAAGTCTTGAAACCAGTTTCGTCAACAGTAGTAGTCTTTTGAACGGATTTACTGGTGGTATTAAATGTATATATTTCAATAACTTTGACTATAATAGCATTTATTGTCTTGTTCGTATCATTTGTGATATTATATACTAATTCTAGTTTATCGCCAGGTTCTATAACTGATTTTCTTAAATAGGCTTTCAAATTAACAATACTTTTTTCAGGTCTTAAAGGCTGGAAAAGCTTTTTAGTGTCACCGTAAATAACACCAGGCACCATCGATAGTTTTGGTTTTATATTAGAAACTACCGTTATTTTCTTTATAAATATCTTATTTACTTTGAATATGCCAGGTATAATAAATTTAACCTTTATAAAATAAGAAATTTTACAGGTTATGTTATGGCTCAAATCACTCTTGTAGTAATTTAATGACGGTGGTATATCTTCTGGCAATTGAAATTGAAAAATTGTATTATATTCTCCAACGGATAACGTATCGTCTGATGATGACTTACTAATTATATTGTTCTCTATGCGTATGTAGTCTTCTGCATTTCTATATGTTGAAGATTTTTTATTTTCCTTTTCTTCTATTTCCAATTGGGCACAACCTCTAAATGAAAGGTTTACACTTTTCACTATCATGTCTTTGTCGAGTGCATATTTTATATGACCACTAACCACACTTCCAGGGGTAAATTGCTTATTTGGAGGTTCTATTACATGTATTTTACAGAAAATTCCCATTTTTTGTTTTTGACCCTTAAAACTGAATGTCTCGTTGTGTTTACGTTAGAATGACGAGTATTTATTGCTTTATATAAGTAGGTACAACAATCTTATCAATGAATATACGCAAGTACTTGTAGATAGATAGATAGGGCTAGATTACTCATATCCTGTTTAACGCTATTGAGCTGTTTAAAATATTGCATTAGCGCCCGTATAACAAGTACATCCTACTCGTATAAATTCTATAAAACATCATTTGGATTCACTAATATCAGCACCCTAATTGTCAAATTTCAAAGGTTTAGTGATTGTGATAGCGATTTATGTAATTCTGTAACTTGTAGTCGCAATCGCTTTTGAAACGAATAATGTTTTGAATGATATTAAAATGACACTTTCCCTTACATTTAAAAGATATTTTCTCTGATTAGTTCATTCAAAATGCGTCGCGATCACATTCCCTATCACATGTCAAATAGTTGTGGCGCAAAGCACATAAATACCTTTCAAATGACAAATTGAAAGGGATTGCGATAGATTTTATAATAACATAAATTTAAAATAATTCATCATTTAAAATAAATTGATTATAAGGGTGATGCTGAGTATTTGCTTTTTTAGATGTTTTACATTTGCAATATTCTGACTTATTCAACGCACAGCTCAAACCGCCTGGGTCTAGAAACTCCAAATTTGGAACATAGATTTTTCATGACTAGTCTAGGGGTGCACTAAGAAAGGATTTTTCAAAATTCAACCCCCAAGGGGGTGAAACAGCGGATGAAAGTTTGTTTGGAAGTGCCTGCAAAAATGGCGTCGATTTGGAAGTTCGCAGAATCAACCCTAGAAAGTAAAAAAAAATGATGTAATATTGACATAGCGACTTTGATCGTGATCGCTTTGGAATATTTTTTACAATACTACATGACATTGACATTTTTTGGATTAATAGCCAAATTGAGACCAATGGCCATATTTGGATAAGTGTGTCATTTGGGTCAATGGCAAAATCTGGATATATTGCCATATTTGGGTCCGACGCCACATTTCGGTTACAGCCACATTTGGATTTGTGGCCACATTTGGCTCAGTGGGCACATTTGTCTCATTGACCACATTTGGATCAGTAGTCACAATTAGATCAAAGCAGTGGTCACATATGATCACTATCTGGTGAGTGGCAATGGCGGCATCAGCGGCTACAACCGGTTCAGCGGCCACAATTGGGTCAGAGACCACAATTTGGCCACAAGGCAACATAAGATACACAATTATATTAAGATTTGTCACAATAATCCTTTTCAAAATACCATGGATGGCATAGGTGCCAATCATTGCTCTTCCATATAAGCTGTTTACTAATAGTTGGCACATTAATTTAAAAAATTGTGATTAATTAATAGTCAGAATTTAATTCATTTAAAATTAAAATGGTTTTTAATACAAAAACTACATCTACGGGTTATGACGGCACTAAACGTGATCTTAAGTTTACAAAAAAATTATACAGGGTCACTTGTACTAATCTTGGAAAACCATTTTTACTTAACGACGTTTTTTACGCTAACAAAACTATCGGCTTTTACATTGATAATGTACCTTTTATAAGGCGTTATGGCCAAAAATGTCTGGGTCGTATTAACTTTATTTTTTGTGAATTTCTGTATTTCGTAATTTATTTTTAGCAGTATGTACAACTTTCACACATTATTTAAGGTAAAATTAAAAAAATACTTCTTTTGTTTACATTAAATAGGTCACTGAACACTTCAATTGTCAGTTTGACGTTTCCCTTTGACGCTTGCGTTTTGCTTCGCATGCGTTTCGTTCAATATTGAGATCTAAACGTATACAGATCGATAGAGTAAAAAAACTCTCAATTTAACCAAAATGGTTTATACGCCAATTGACCCCAAAGGTATCGATATATTTATATATTTATATATTTATATATTTATATATTTATATATTTATATATTTATATATTTATATATTTATATATTTATATATTTATATATTTATATATTTATATATTTATATATTTATATATTTATATATTTATATATTTATATATTTATATATATCGATACCGATAATATGCATCGATATATTTTATTAGGAAAATATTAGATAAAAGACTGCACGTCGTGACATGTGTTAATAAAAAAACACATTAAAACGAGAAAGTGTTTAGTGGTTATTTAAATAACCAAACACAAAACCAAAAGCACGAAGAAGCGGGTAACACAGACTTTCATTATAATCTGCCTGTTTTGAGGTAATTGTTGATAAAGTTGTCTCTGAGCGCGAAGACACACGTACCGTACCCAATGATTGCACGTTCCGGAATTGCCAGCCATATTTCTCCGGCCGGTACTAACTAAATTACTTAGTACTGCTGTATAAACAGGCAGAGACTGGGAATAATCAGCTCAGAATAATCATCAGTACTTTATCAGCCGGATCGCAAAAAGAAATCGTTCGGAAATTCCGGCAGGTGTGTCTTCGCGCTTAGAGACAATTTTATCAAAAATATCCGCCAAAGAGACAGATTATAATTAAAGTCACTATTAATCAAAAGAAAAGAAAGAAAGAAAGAAAACTATTTATTGGACACACACAAAATATTAATAACATAAATAAATAAAATATAAAATAAAATAAAAAGTGCGCGGCCAACTAGGCTTCATCCTCAGCAATGTGACAGTGACATACGGAGCATGCCACTGAGAAGCTGGTATTCTGGAGAAACCTATTTGGTGACAACAGGAATAATACAAAAAAAACATGGATCGCTGTGTCGGTAGACAATGTTACTCACCCCAGCATTTGGTTCAGTATTTGGTATACTTTCCTTATATTTTTAAAGTTGTCATTAAGGTGGTACGACTTCCATACAAACAAAGATTGCTCATTAATTGGTTCATCATACATTAATAATTCATAAATACATGTGCAACTAACTCGTTTCCGTTATTTGTTTGCGCGAAAATATAAAAAAATGTACTTTCATACATGAGCTATATAATGCGATGGGTCACACATATACGTAGAATTATTGAAATTATAAGATATTAGTATATTCGTGTTTTATGTATGATTGTACAATTTTTTAATTATTTCGCGCAAACAAATAACTGAAACGAGTTAGTTGCGCATGTATTTATGTATTATTAAGGTATGATGAACCAATAATTGTGTAATGTTTGTTTGTATAGAAGTCGTACCACCTTAATTTCCTTCATGTAAAAATTGTTTCTCCTATTTTCAAGAATTCTATGTATTTTGTTACGAATTTGGTTGTATTTTAATCGTATTTTTGGATCATAGTTACTACTTTTCCAGGATTTAAATAATGTATCTCGTTGTTCACAAAGCCGAGTAACATTGTCTTCAACCAAGGGAACCCTAAGTCTGCTATTAGCATAGATCCCTTAATTTTTTTTATTTTTGAAATTTTGGTAGCATTTTGAAACGTGTCGCGAATAAAATTATATAGGACAACAACAACTCATTTTCGCGGTCTGAGTCCAGTTTGCATTTTTTAATTCTCGGTAAAAAAAAAATCATAATCAATTATTTGTTTGGTTCCACACTGTATACGTTTGGGCGCTTTATCATCAATAATAAATAAATAAATAGTGGGCAAACGTGCAAAAATGTGGTCAATGCATGTTTTAGTGACCTTATTTTATTTTGTTTCTATTCGTGTTTAATCTGTAATTCCACACATTAATCCGTGCTCACTGAGTGTTTCTAGATAAACATCTTTATGAGATGAAATGGTTTTAAGGTCTATGTTCGTGTCACCAATCAAGAGCAAGTCGAACTTTGATAAGTGATTAGGTACCTAGCTCCCTTGCAAAAAGATTTTTATTCGTTTTTGGTGGTCTATAAATAGCACTCACAACTGCACAGTGTGTTGAACTTAATTTTAAGTAACCAGTTAAACTTTCAAATGTTTTCGTTTGGTGATCAAGTACAGTAAATTTGATATGGTCTTTTATGTATAAAACAATGCCACCGCCCCGTTTGCTATTTCTTAGTTGCGTGTACATGTTATAGCCAGCAATGTTATACAGTGGGGATATAAGTTCTGAAATATTTGCCTCAGTAATTACAATAACATCTATAGGAAAGTTACAACTATGAAAAAAAACAAGATAACTGTAGTTGACTTTTTGGAGGTAATTGTTGAAAAAAATCGTTAGGTGAGTTACAATCGAATATTTCTTTAATTTGAGTGTCCATTAATATTCTAAATTTAATTGAATATAAAATACAATGAAATGGGGGTTCACAAGTATTACAAAACAAGATTTTATATTTTTAATTACATTTGGCTAGTAGATCTATATCGTGTAGTGAACGGATATAGTAGATTTTACTGTTATTTATCTTCCTTGCACAAACCTGCCCATCCTTAGACCAAACATACTGGAAAATCTTAGTTATTAATAATTGCATTTTGGCGTTATACAACAAAGTTTTCACATATTTAGTTAGGGGTTCTCTTACATATACACGATTTTCGGCTTTTTCCTTAGGGGCACCGGGTAGCAGGATTCCAACAGTGAGTTTTTTTTCTTTGGAGGCATTTATCCATTGGTTACATGCTGTTTTTATCTTCATTTCCACGATAATAGGTGCTGGCTTGTTTTTTGAACCTGGTATGCGTTAAGAAGATTGTATTTCGTCTTTATTCATGTCCAACTTTGAAGCCACAGTTTCCAAGATAAGATTTATATCTTTTGGTGGGAAGTCAGGTAGCCCAGCGATCTCCAGAGAAGTTGACAGGCGATTTTGTTCGAGTGTTTTTATTCCCTGTTCTAATACACTTACTCTCAGCTCCAGATTTTTATTTTTGTTCTGCAGGTCTTAATTTTGTGTTCAAGATTTTTAATAATTTTATCCTATTTTTTGATGGACTGTTCCAAGGTGTTTATTTGTTGGCTTAAGAATTCAAGTGAGGACGAGAGGTCACTCATCTCTTCTCGAAAAGTCTTCTTAAGTTATTTACTGATATCCTGGACTAGTATTCGTGTATCTATAATAGGGGAACCAGTATCCGACTCGTCGTCTTCACCATCATCTTCAGGCATCACAAATGAGGACCGGCGAGAGGCATTCTTCACACATTCCTCGCAGCTCCATTCAATGCCTGGTGAGTTCCGCAGCGTCTGCAGTTGCTTGTTTGACAATTTGGCACACGTAGGATCAGCGTGGACAATTGCTTCACATTTGCTGCGTTCCAATTCTGGTTTTTTCTTAGTGATATTCTTCTTGCACTTAACACACTTTTTGAAAACCATATTGCGGGTAGTAACGAAGTATTTTTCTGTCGACAAATATACCCAACCGTCCGCTTAGACGTCGCGACGCCACTATCCTATATGTATAGTATGTTTTCGCAAACATGGACCCAAACGCAAGCAAAAAGCCTGCTGATAAAATGTACACACGACCCTGGAAGCGAAAAATTATAAGTTAATTAAACATTGGTATTCAAAAACATTCGGACCGTTTCGTAGCCCAAATTTCGTAGCCAACGTCGAAACGTAACGTTCGTAGTCGTAGCTAACTTCGAAACCAAAGAATACTAACTACTTACTTATTATTAAAGTTAATAAAAACTTATCGAAACAACGTTCGTAGCCAAATTCGAAACGGAAAAAAAAGTCCCATTCTGTTTCCGGCTACGAACTAAGAATTAATCTTACTATGTTGTAGCTGTGATTCGTAGACAGCTACGATACTAACGTGAACGTTACGTTTCGAAGTTGGCTACGAAATTTTGCCACAAAAGTCCGAAGTTTCAGATCTTCTAAATAGGTAGGTACAGAAATTTTTATGGCATTAATTTTTTAAAGTTACTAAATATACCTTTAGATTAAATTCGAAATATCTAAATAGGATTAAAAATACTTAGGTAGATAAGAGTATAATATACTATTACTGTAGCTAGCTACAAAGAAAGTTATGCAGTAAAACGATTTTATAAAAAACTAACTTTAGTAATAAAGAAGTTAGGCTAAAAGGGTTTTCACATTATCCCATCCGATATCACTATCGGAGCCGATACCATATCTGGGGCAAGTAGATAAATAGAATTAGATAGATAAATAAAATCATTTATTTGCATCACAAACATACATGCACATAAACAAAAGAAAAGAAAAATAAACAAACTACTTACGGACTAGCAAAAATAAGCACGCACATAGGTTCGTACAGAGACCTACCCATGAAATCAATCTATTGTTTAATTTCATAAGTACTTATATCTGTGCATGTTTGTCAAAGCGATGCAAAGAGGCAAAAGCTCAGCGTATATTTTAGTATAATAAGTATAAATAAAATTTATTATCATGCCTTAAATAAATTAATTGATATTGAGTCTAAAATCTAATAAATCATAAAATTAATATAAGTTTAAAATTCATAAATTCTATTAAATTAATAATATGCAATAAATTCAATCTTAATAAAATTAAACTAAAATTCCAAAGCCCGCAACTAGACGACTATTTTTGCGTACTTAAATTTTGTAGTTATAAAAGTGCTATTTTAATATTGTTTTTGAATGTATATTTTAATGTTAATTGCCTCATTGGAGGCGGTATATTATTCCAGCACTTAGTCGCCTGGTAGAGGAAACTACCTGTAAAAGCCACAGTGAGATGCTAATAGATAATGCCAAGTATAATGTATGAAAGTGTCGGCTCCGATATCCGTCGTTAAATCTAATTGCAATTTTGAAAATGTGGAACTATGTTTGCAAGTCAATTGTATATGATAATTGAATTGGAAAATGATCTTACCACTGAATTAAGATTGCTTAACATACTCAATCGAATGCTAATAATGTTGTATTTCGCGAAGAAAAGTAACTCCAAAATTAAATCTATTTAACAAAATCCATGAAATGCGTTTATGTGGTAAAGCCTTACACGGTAATGTATCGACAGACAGTCAAAGTTACTTTTGTATAATAATTTAGTACCTACAAGTTATGTATTTATGTAGGATATTTAGTTACACCGACAAATTAATTCATATTCAATTCATATTTACAAATTACTAGAAAAAACAAGAAATCTTTATATAAATAATCTAATACTATAACAAAAATACGCCGTCCAACTCACAGCCGCGTGGCATACTACCGAAAACACTGGCGCTGTTGCCCCGCTAAATACAAAGACTAAGCCGCTAGGCAAGATAGGCGCCAGCTCTCAGGTCTCCTGAGGCGTGGACCAGTCTTGTGGAAAGATTTTTAATTTAAACTTTTTGGTGTCAAACGACCAAGGGCCCATTGTCTCTATCAAATTCGTGGTTTAGTGACGAATATTTGCGGCGCTTGAGGAACTGAGCTTGCTCCGCTGCGGCTCCAGCTCTGAATAATAAAAACCTATAACGTACAAGAGAAAAAACACTTAAGATAAATAAAAACCAAAAATCAGAATCAAGAACCTTTATTTACTTTTACAAAGTTTAATCTTAACAACTGGTTATGATATGAGGCCTTTTAAACATGACAATGCCTGTACCAGAGGGTCGCTAATAAAGATAAAAAAACGATATATAACTTAACTATTATTAGATCATGTAAAAATATTAAATGATTTACTAAACTACTGTGTGTGTGATGTGAAGACGTAGAAATATTAGCCGATACTTTTAGATAAGCTTATGACTTTGTTTAACAAGGGTTTCTATCAAAATTATGAATGAACTAACAACAGTGATAAAAATAAACCAATTTAACAGGGTTACAGCGCTACAGGTTAGCCCGCTACAGCGCTTGACAGACTGATCGTATTCGATCACGTGTGTTAAGCAACGCTTTATCTAGCCAGGTGTCGGATAGGTGACCGTAAAGTGGCATTACAAGTGTGCGCTTCCGAGCTTCGGAGGGCACGTTAAACCGTTGGTGACGGCTGTTTTCATCTGATAACAGTCATTAAGCCAAGGCTTGATAAACGCTGACACCATAGGTGGCCTCTAATCACATACAATAGGAGAGAGAGAGGGTTACAAAGAATAAGGTAATCAAAATTTAATAACTAATCAACGTAACTTATTTTCTTATAATTATACTAACATTATAAAAAGTAAAGTTTGTAAGTTTGTTGTTAGGAAGAAATCAAATACATGAACTACACATTTTCTTTTGCTTTTAATTCTTTGTCATTATATTCATTCATTGCTTCCCAATAAGTAGGTGGTAGTTCATTTGTGTCATCATTGCCAGAACAGTGAACATCTGGGACAAACTTTGGGAGACTAGTTCTTCCAACCTGAAATGGTATTTGTAGTATCATGTCGATATGTGGTGCGGGAAGACACACCGTTATGACTATAGCATATTCTCGTGATACAATTTTAGAATGATCTAAACAATTAAGGTCCGTGGGTATGGTTATTTCATAATCTGTTTCTACACTATCGCCACTTTTTATTGAGGAAGTCTTGAAACCAGTTTCGTCAACAGTAGTAGTCTTTTGCACGGATTTACTGGTGGTATTAAATGTATATATTTCAATAACTTTCACTATGATAGCATTAATTGTCTTGTTCGTATCATTTGTGATATTATATACTAATTCTAGTTTATCGCCAGGTTCTATAACTGATTTTCTTAAATAGGCTTTCAAATTAACAATACTTTTTTCAGGTCTTAAAGGCTGGAAAAGCTTTTTAGTGTCACCGTATATAACACCAGGCACCATCGATAGTTTTGGTTTTATATTAGAAACTACCGTTATTTTCTTTATAAATATCTTATTTACTTTGAATATGCCAGGTATAATAAATTTAACCTTTATAAAATAAGAAATTTTACAGGTTATGTTATGGCTCAAATCACTCTTGTAGTAATTTAATGACGGTGGTATATCTTCTGGCAATTGAAATTGAAAAATTGTATTATATTCTCCAACGGATAACGTATCGTCTGATGATGACTTACTAATTATATTGTTCTCTATGCGTATGTAGTCTTCTGCATTTCTATATGTTGAAGATTTTTTATTTTCCTTTTCTTCTATTTCCAATTGGGCACAACCCCTAAATGAAAGGTTTACACTTTTCACTATCATGTCTTTGTCGAGTGCATATTTTATATGACCACTAACCACACTTCCAGGGGTAAATTGCTTATTTGGAGGTTCTATTACATGTATTTTACAGAAAATTCCCATTTTTTGTTTTTGACCCTTAAAACTGAATGTCTCGTTACGTTAGAATGACGAGTATTTATTGCTTTATATAAGTAGGTACAACAATCTTATCAATGAATATACGCAAGTACTTGTAGATAGATAGATAGGGCTAGATTACTCATATCCTGTTTAACGCTATTGAGCAGTTTAAAATATTGCATTAGCGCCCGTATAACAAGTACATCCTACTCGTATAAATTCTATAAAACATCATTTGGATTCACTAATATCAGCACCCTAATTGTCAAATTCCAAAGGTTTAGTGATTGTGATAGCGATTTATGTAATTCTGTAACTTGGAGTCGCAATCGCTTTTGGAACGAATAATGTTTTGAATGATATTAAAATGACACTTTCCCTTACATTTAAAAGATATTTTCTCTGATTCGTTCATTCAAAATGCGTCGCGATCACATTCCCTATCACATGTCAAATAGTTGTGGCGCAAAGCACATAAATACCTTTCAAATGACAAATTGAAAGGGATTGCGATAGATTTTATAATAAGATAAATTTAAAATAATTCATCATTTAAAATAAATTGATTATAAGGGTGATGCTGAGTATTTGCTTTTTTAGATGTTTTACATTTGCAATATTCTGACTTATTCAACGCACAGCTCAAACCGCCTGGGTCTAGAGACTCCAAATTTGGAACATAGGTTTTTCATGACTAGTCTAGGGGTGCACTAAGAAAGGATTTTTCAAAATTCAACCCCCAAGGGGGTGAAACAGCGGATGAAAGTTTGTTTGGAAGTGCCTGCAAAAATGGCATCGATTTGGAAGTTCGCAGAATCAACCCTAGAAAGTAAAAATGTAATATTGACATAGCGACTTTGATCGCGATCGCTTTGGAATATTTTTTACAATACTACATGACATGAAATACTTTTCCATTAACACTAATCGATGCCAAGTTATAAATGCGAAAGTGACTGTATGTCTGTCTGGCTGTTCCTTTTCACGCGTAAACCGCTGAACTATCACGGTTCATGAGATACAGCCTGGTGACAAACGGACAGATAGACAGACAGACGGACGGACGGACAGCGGAGTCTTAGTAATAACCTTTGGGTACGGAATCCTAAAAACAGTTAAATGGTTTATTTTATACACCCCAAAAAATTTACCTAAAAATAGTTGCCATATTTAAATTCGTGGCTACATTTGGGTAAGGGCTATATTTGGATCAATGGCCAAATTTTGTTGTATTAGTGGCCATATTTGGGTAAGGGCTACATTTGTGTCAGTCAATGGCCACATCTGTATCAGTTGCCACATTTTGATCAGTGGCAACATTTGATAACATTTGATAAGTGCCATATTTTTGGTCAATGGCCACATCTGGATCAACTGATCCAGGAGGTCAAGGACAACTGTCCTTTTTTGGATTAGTAGACAAATTGAGACCAATGGCCATATTTGGATAAGTGTGTCATTTGGGTCAATGGCAAAATCTGGATATATTGCCATATTTTGGTCTGACGCCACATTTCGGTTACAGCCACATTTGGATTTGTGGCCACATTTGGCTCAGTGGGCACATTTGTCTCATTGACCACATTTGGATCAGTAGTCACAATTAGATCAAAGCAGTGGTCACATATGATCACTATCTGGTGAGTGGCAATGGCGACATGGCTATCAGCAGCTACAACCGGTTCAGCGGCCACAATTGGGTCAGACACCACAATTTGGCCACAAGGCAACATAAGATACACAATTATATTAAGATTTGTCACAATAATCCTTTTCAAAATACCATGGATGGCATAGGTGCCAATCATTGCGCTTCCATATAAGCTGTTTACTCATAGTTGGCACATTAATTATTAAAAAATTGTGATGACACTTATAAACATATTTAATCTAACATAAAAATATCGCTTGACTTTATTTAGGACGCCCACTTTTTTGGCCGCAGTTTGAGCCTTGGACTCGACGGTGGTGCCGAAGTTGAGGTCTGAGACAACTCAACAAAATAACAAAACAGAGTTTAATTTTATTGTTGTCTTTTAGTTTCACTGACAATGTTTTTTTATTATTTTTTTACTTTTCAGCTCCATATGTAGTAATATTTCTTTTTTGATTTGAAAACGTTCAAACTGTTAAGTATATTGTGCCATTAGTATAAAAATAGAATAATATTATAATAATAAATTTTTTGGGTAGTTTTATATTATTTGATTCGATCATAATTGGGTATAAGAATAATAATAGTCGAGTTTATACATATTTTGGGAGAAACACGATTGTTTTTAATAGTCAGAATTAAATTCATTTAAAATTAAAATGGTTTTTAATACAAAAACTACATCTACGGGTTATGACGGCACTAAATGTGATCTTAAGTTTACAAAAAAATTATACAGGGTCACCTGTACTAATCTTGGAAAACCATTTTTACTTAACGACGTTTTTTACGCTAACAAAACTATCGGCTTTTACATTGATAATGTACCTTTTATAAGACGTTATGGCCAAAAATGTCTGGGTCGTATTAACTTTATTTTTTGTGAATTTCTGTATTTCGTAATTTATTTTTAGCAGTATGTACAACTTTCACACATTATTTAAGGTAAAATTTAAAAAATACTTCGTTTGTTTACATTAAATAGGTCACTGAACACTTCAATTGTCAGTTTGACGTTTCCCTTTGACGCTTGCGTTTTGCTTCGCATGCGTTTCGTTCAATATTGAGATCTAAACGTATACAGATCGATAGAGTAAAAAACTCTCAATTTAACCAAAATGGTTTATACGCCAATTGACCCCAAAGGTATCGATATATTTATATATATCGATACCGATAATATGCATCGATATATTTTATTAGGAAAATATTAGATAAAAGACTGCACGTCGTGACATGTGTTAATAAAGAAACACATTAAAACGAGAAAGTGTTTAGTGGTTATTTAAATAACCAAACACAAAACCAAAAGCACGAAGAAGCGGGTAACACAGACTTTCATTATAATCTGCCTGTTTTGAGGTAATTGTTGATAAAGTTGTCTCTGAGCGCGAAGACACACGTACCGTACCCAATGATTGCACGTTCCGGAATTGCCAGCCATATTTCTCCGGCCGGTACTAACTAAATTACTTAGTACTGCTGTATAAACAGGCAGAGACTGGAAATAATCAGCTCAGAATAATCATCAGTACTTTATCAGCCGGATCGCAAAAAGAAATCGTTTGGAAATTCCGGCAGGTGTGTCTTCGCGCTTAGAGACAATTTTATCAAATATATCCGCCAATGAGACAGATTATAATGAAAGTCACTATTATTCAAAAGAAAAGAAAGAAAGAAAGAAAACTATTTATTGGACACACACAAAATATTAATAACATAAATAAATAAAATATATAATAAAATAAAAAGTGCGCGGCCAACTAGGCTTCATCCTCAGCAATGTGACAGTGACATACGGAGCATGCCACTGAGAAGCTGGTATTCTGGAGAAACCTATTTGGTGACAACAGGAATAATACAAAAAAAAACATGGATCGCTGTGTCGGTAGACAATGTTACTCACCCCAGCATTTGGTTTAGTATTTGGTATACTTTCCTTATATTTTTAAAGTTGTCATTAAGGTGGTACGACTTCCATACAAACAAAGATTGCTCATTAATTGGTTCATCGTACATCAATAATTCATAAATACATGTGCAACTAACTCGTTTCCGTTATTTGTTTGCGCGAAAATATTAAAAAATGTACTTTCATACATGAGCTATATAATGCGATGGGTCACACACATATACGTAGAATTATTGAAATTATAAGATATTAGTATATTCGTGTTTTATGTATGATTGTACAATTTTTTAATTATTTCGCGCAAACAAATAACTGAAACGAGTTAGTTGCGCATGTATTTATGTATTATTAAGGTATGATGAACCAATAATTGTGTAATGTTTGTTTGTATAGAAGTCGTACCACCTTAATTTCCTTCATGTAAAAATTGTTTCTCCTATTTTCAAGAATTCTATGTATTTTGTTACGAATTTGGTTGTATTTTAATCGTATTTTTGGATCATAGTTACTACTTTTCCAGGATTTAAATAATGTATCTCGTTGTTCACAAAGCCGAGTAACATTGTCATCAACCAAGGGAACCCTAAGTCTGCTATTATGCATAGATACCTTTTTTTTTTTTGAAATTTTGGTAGCATTTTGAAACGTGTCGCGAATAAAATTATATAGGACAACAACAACTCATTTTCGCGGTTTGAGTCCAGTTTGCATTTTTAAATTCTCGGTAAAAAAATATCCTAATCAATTATTTGTTTGGTTCCACACTGTATACGTTTGGGCGCTTTATCGTCAATAATAAATAAATAAATAAATCAATCAATCAATAATTTATTTATTTGTCACTTCACAAATTCATTACATATATCAAATCATACACAAGTGTCATAGCATAACCTAAATTTGTGAATGACTGGCGCCTGAAATAGGTTTCTTAGAAACCTGTACCACAGGTCACCAGCCTCTTCCCGCAGAAAGGACAAAACTATTACTCAACTAGGTGGAAGTTGATACATACAAGGATTTGCTAGCATATAGACAAATATGAGAGTATGAGAAAAGTTGAAAAGAGTAAAATTAACAATTTATTATGGTTACTTATAGACTAGATAATAGCTAAGTATTTATAGAGTTAAGGTTATAGAGAACATTGTGATAAATAGTGGGCAAACGTGCAAAAATATGGTCAATGCATGTTTTAGTGACCTTATTTTTTTTGTTTCTATTCGTGTGTAATTTGTAATTCCACACATTAATCCGTGCTCGCTGAGTGTTTCTAGATAAAAATCTTTATGAGATGAAATGGTTTTGAGGTCTATGTTCGTGTCACCAATCAAGAGCAAGTTTGGCATTGAGTCGAACTTTGATAAGTGATTACCTAGCTCCCTTGCAAAAAGATTTTTATTCGTTTTTGGTGGTCTATAAATAGCACTCACAACTGCACACTGTTTTGAACTTAATTTTAAGTAACCAGTTAAACTTTCAAATGTTTTCGTTTGGTGATCAAGTTCAGTAAATTTGATATGGTCTTTTATGTATAAAACAATGCCACCGCCCCGTTTGCTATTTCTTAGTTGCGTGTACATGTTATAGCCAGCAATGTTATACAGTGGGGATATAAGTTCTGAAATATTTGCCTCAGTAATTACAATAACATCTATAGGAAAGTTACAACTATGAAAAAAAACAAGATAACTGTAGTTGACTTTTTGGAGGTAATTGTTGAAAAAAATCGTTTGGTGAGTTACAATCAAATATTTCTTTAATTTGAGTGTCCATTAATATTCTAAATTTAATTGAATATAAAATACAATGAAATGGGGGTTCACAAGTATTACAAAACAAGATTTTATATTTTTAATTACTTTTGGCTAGTAGATCTATATAGTGTAGTGAACGGATATAGTAGATTTTACTGTTATTTATCTTCCTTGCACAAACCTGCCCATCCTTACACCAAACATACTGGAAAATCTTAGTTATTAATAATTGCATTTTGGCGTTATACAACAAAGTTTTCACATATTTAGTTAGGGGTTCTCTTACATATACACGATTTTCGGCTTTTTCCTTAGGGGCACCGGGTAGCAGGATTCCAACAGTGAGTTTTTTTTCTTTGGAGGCATTTATCCATTGGTTGCATGCTGTTTTTGTCTTCATTTCAACGATAATAGGTTGCTTGTTTTTTGAACCTGGTATGCGTTGAGAAGATTGTATTTCGTCTTTATTCATGTCCAACTTTGAAGCCACAGTTTCCAAGATAAGATATATCTTTTGGTGGGAAGTCAGATAGCCCAGCGATCTCCAGAGAAGTTGACAGGCGATTTTGTTCGAGTGTTTTTATTCCTTGTTCTAATACACTTACCCCCATATTCTAAGTAGTTCCTTCAAAACTTTTTACACTCCACTCAACCTCGTCGTGGGTAAAAATGGTAGTGTGCGCTAGGCCTAACACGGAGTGGCTACGAACTCTTTGGCTCCTCCAGGTCCTTACGGAGTTATGACTTAGAATACCGATTTCGAGGAGTATTTCGAAGAGGTTTTCAATGAGGTTTCATTAAGTCGAGGACGAGTAAGTTTTGGAGGAACGACTTAGAATATGGGTGTTACTCTCAGCTCCAGATTTTTATTTTTGTTCTGCAGGTCTTTTTCTTCTATTTTTGTGTTCAAGATTTTTAATAATTTTATCCTGTTTTTTGATGTACTGTTCCAAGGTGTTTATTTGTTGGCTTAAGAATTCAAGTGAGGACGAGAGGTCACTCATCTCTTCTCGAAAGTCTTCATAAGTTCTTTACTGATATCCTAGACTAGTTTTCGTGTATCTATAATAGGGGAACCAGTATCCGACTCATCGTCTTCACCATCATCTTCAGGCGTCACAAATAAGGACCGGCGAGAGGCATTCTTCACACATTCCACGCAGCTCCATTCAATGCCTGGTGAGTTCCGCAGCGTCTGCAGTTGCTTGTTTGACAATTTGGCACACGTAGGATCAGCGTGGACAATTGTTTCACATCTGCTGCATTCCAATCCTGGTGTTTTCTTCCTGCACTTAACACACTTTTTGAAAACCATATTGCGGGTAGTAACGAAGTATTTTTCTGTCGACAACTATACACGACCGTCCGCTTAGACGTCGCGACGCCACTCTCCTATATGTATAGTATGTTTTCGCAAACATGGACCCAATCGCAAGCAAAAAGCCTGCTGATAAAATGTACACACGACCCTGGAAGCGAAAAATTAAAAGTTAATTAAACATTGATATTCAAAAACATTGACCTTTAAAACCCGTTCTGAACGTTTCGTAGCCCAAATTTCGTAGCCAACGTCGAAACGTAACGTTCGTAGTCGTAGCTAACTTCGAAACCAAAGAATACTAACTACTTACTTATTATTAAAGTTAATAAAAACTTATCGAAACAACGTTCGTAGCCAACTTCGAAACGGAAAATAAAAGTCCCATTCTGTTTCCGGCTACGAACTAAGAATTAATCTTACTATGTTTTAGCTATGATTCGTAGACAGCTACGATACTAACGTGAACGTTACGTTTCGAAGTTGGCTACGAAATTTTGCCACAAAAGTCCGAAGTTTCAGATCTTCCAAATAGGTAGGTACCACCATTTTTATTGCAATAACTTTTTAAAGTTACTAAATATACCTTTAGATTAAATTCGAAATATCTAAATAGGATTAAAAATACTTAGGTAGATACGAGTATATTATACTATTACTGTAGCTAGCTACAAAAAAAGTTATGCAGAAAACGATTTTATAAAAAAACTAACTTTAGTAATAAAGAAATTAGGCTAGGTTCTCACATTATCCCATCCGATATCACTATCGGAGCCGATACCATATCTGGGGAAAGTAGATAGATAGAATTAGATAGATAAATAAAATCATTTTTTTTTTTTTTTTTTACATTAAATAGGCTTACTCTTGGCTTAATTCTGAATCGTTAGATTAAGAAGAGGCCTAAGATGGAGCGAGCTTGCCTAGAAAAAGCCTATTCACTCGAGCTTTAAATATACCAGGGTTGTAGACACCCGGGAATACAGACGCAGGCAGGGAATTCCACTCTCTGTCTGTGCGCATAATAAAAGATGAGGAAAAGCGCTTTGTACGCAGACGAGGTATATCAACCAGGTAGGGATGATAGCATGCGGTACGTCTGGATTCCCGGTGGTAAGAAGGAGCTGGCGGTATGAGCTCATTTATTTGCATCACAAACATACATGCACATAAACAAAAGAAAAGAAAAATAAACAAACTACTTACGGACTAGCAAAAATAAAAACTATTGATTAATTTCATAAGTACTTATATCTGTGCATGCTTGTCAAAGCGATGCAAAGAGGCAAAAGCTCAGCGTATATTTTTGCCCCGAAGGAACAAAACACTGGTTTTCAGCTTTCACCCGTAGAAAAACGCGAGAGACGCATTAACAAAATCGGACGCCCTGTTATTAATTTGATAAAGATTCTAACGTTTTAATTTTGCATTTCACTTATAATAGATTCAACAAATAATCATAAATAATAAAATATTTTTCAAATCAAATAATGATGAGCCATTAGTATGATAAGTATAATTAAAATTTATTATTATGCCTTAAATAAATTAATTGATATTGAGTCTAAAATCTAATAAATCATAAAATTAATTTCAAAATTCAAAAATTCTATTAAATTATTAATATGCAATAAATTCAATCTTAATAAAATTAAACTAAAATTCCAAAGCCCGCAACCAGACGACTATTATTGCGTACTTAAATTTTGTAGTTCCAATAGTGCTATTTTAATATTGTTTTTGAATGTATATTTTGATGTTAATTGCCTCATTGGGGGCGGTATATTGTTTCAGCACTTAGTCGCCTGGTAGCGGAAACTACCTGTAAAAGCCACAGTGAGATGCCAATAGATAATGCCAAGTATAATGTATGAAAGTGTCGGCTCCGATATCCGTGATTAAATCTAATTGCAATTTTGAAAATGTGGAACTATGTTTGCAAGTCAATTGTATATGATAATTGAATTGGAAAATGATCTTACCACTGAATTAAGATTGCTTAACATACTCAATCTAATGCTAATAATGTTGTATTTCGCGAAGAAAAGTAACTCCAAAATTAAATCTATTTAACAAAATCCATGAAATGCGTTTATGTGGTAAAGCCTTACACGGTAATGCATCGACAGACAGTAAAAGTTACTTTTGTATAATAATTTAGTACCTACAAGTTATGTATTTATGTAGGATATTTAGTTACACCAACAAATTTATTAGTATACAATTCATATTTACAAATTAATATAAAAAACAAGAAACTGATATATAAATAATCTAATACTATAACAAAAAAACGCCGTACAACTCACAGCCGCTTGGCATAGTATCGAAAACACAGGCGCTGTTGCCCGCTAAATATGAATACAAAGACTCAGCCGCTGGGTAAGATAGGCACCAGCTCTCAGGTCTCCTGAGGCGTGGACCAGTCTTGTGGAAGGATTTTTAACAAACTTTTTGGTGTCAGACGACCAAGGGCCCATTGTCTCTATGGCGCCGCAAATTCGTGGTTTACTGAGAACGAAGAATATTTGCGGCGCTTGAGGAACTGATCTTGGTCCGCTGCAGCTCCAGCTCATAATAAAAACTTAAAACGTACAAGAGAAAAAACACTTAAGATAAATAAAAACCCAAAATCAGAATCAATAACCTTTATTTACTTTTACAAAATTTAATTTTAAGAACTGGTAGCTGGTTTTGTGGCTTTTTAAACATGACAATGCCTGTACCAGAGGGTCGCTAATAAAGATAAAAAAAACTATATATAACTTAACTATTATTAGCTCATGTAAAAAGATTAAATTATTTACTGAACAAAATAAATAATAAATATTCGCATACAATCACACCAATTATCTAGTCCCACGTTAAGTTTCATGAAGAACTTGTGTTATGGATACTAGAAAACGGATAAACATACTTATATACTTTTTTTTTGTAAATACATACTTAATATACATATTCAACACCCAGACCAAGACAAATAGACATTTTCATGCACACAAATATTTGTCTTGTCCGGGGATCGAACCCGGGACCTCTGGCACAGAAGGCGGGGTTAGTAGCCCTGCGCCAAACAGGTCGTCAACTGTGTGTGTGATGTGAAGATGTAAAAATATTAGCCGATACTTTTAGATAAGCTTATGACTTTGTTTAACAAGGGTTTCAATTAAAATTTTGAATGAACTTACAACCGTGATACAATTAAACCAATTTAACAGGGTTACAGCGCTCGTAGCGGTGCTTGACAGACTGATCGTATTCGATCACGTGTGTTAAGCAACGCTTTGTTTAATCAGGTGTTGGATGGGTGACCGTAAAGTGGCATTACAAGTGAGCGCTTCCGTGCTTAAAAAACGTTAAACCGTTGGTCCCGGCTGTTTTCATCTGATAACAATCGTTAAGCCAGGTCAAAGGCCTTATAGGTTTGATAAACGCCGACACCAGAGGTGGCCACTAATCTCATACAATAAGAGAGAGAGAGGGTTACAAAGAATAAGGTAATCAAAATTTAATAAACTAATCAACGTAACTTATTTTCTTATAATTATACTAACATTATAAAGAGTTAAAGTTTGTAAGTTTGTTGTTAGGAAGAAATCAAATACATGAACTACACATTTTCTTTTGCTTTTAATTCTTTGTCATTATATTCATTCATTGCTTCCCAATAAGTAGGTGGTAGTTCATTTGTGTCATCATTGCCAGAACAGTGAACATCTGGGACAAACTTTGGGAGACTAGTTCTTCCAACCTGAAATGGTATTTGTAGTATCATGTCGATATGTGGTGCGGGAAGACACACCGTTATGACTATAGCATATTCTCGTGATACAATTTTAGAATGATCTAAACAATTAAGGTCCGTGGGTATGGTTATTTCATAATCTGTTTCTACACTATCGCCACTTTTTATTGAGGAAGTCTTGAAACCAGTTTCGTCAACAGTAGTAGTCTTTTGCACGGATTTACTGGTGGTATTAAATGTATATATTTCAATAACTTTCACTATGATAGCATTAATTGTCTTGTTCGTATCATTTGTGATATTATATACTAATTCTAGTTTATCGCCAGGTTCTATAACTGATTTTCTTAAATAGGCTTTCAAATTAACAATACTTTCTTCAGGTCTTAAAGGCTGGAAAAGCTTTTTCGTGTCACCGTAAATAACACCAGGTACCATCGATAGTTTTGGTTTTATATTAGAAACTACCGTTATTTTCTTTATAAATATCTTATTTACTTTGAATATGCCAGGTATAATAAATTTAATCTTTATAAAATAAGAAATTTTACATGTTATGTTATGGCTCAAATCACTCTTGTAGTACTTTAATGACGGTGGTATATCTTCTGGCAATTGAAATTGAAAAGTTGTATTATATTCTCCAACGGATAACGTATCGTCTGATGATGACTTACTAATTATATTGTTCTCTATGCGTATGTAGTCTTCTGCATTTCTACGTGTTGAAAAACTTTGTGATTCCTCTTTTTCTATTTCCAATTGGGCACAACCTCTAAATGAAACGTTTACACTTTTCACTATCATTTCTTTGTCGAGTGCATATTTTATATGACCACTAACCACACTTCCAGGGGTAAATTGCTTATTTGGAGGTTCTATTACATGTATTTTACAGAATATTCCCATTTTTTTGTTTTTGATCCTTCAAACTTAATGTCTCGTTGTGTTTGCGTTAGAATGACGAGTATTGACTGCTTTATATACGTACAACAATCTTATCAATGAGTATACGCCAGTAATTGTAGATAGATAGATAGGGCTAGATTACTCATATTATTATCCTGTTTTACACTATTGAGCTGTTTGAAACAAATACATCCTACTCGTATAAATTCTAAAAAGTACCATTGGATTCACTAATATCAGCATTCTAATTGTCGTACTTTTAAATCTATCGCAATCCCTTTCAAAGGTTTAGTGATTGTGATAGCGATTTATGTAATTTTGTAACTTGGAGTCGCAATCGCTTTTGGAACGAATAATGTTTTGAATGATATTTTGGAAGTGCCTGCAAAAATGGCATCGATTTGGAAGTTCGCAGAATCAACTCTAGAAAGTAAAAAATATATAGTAAAATTGACATAGCAACTTTGATCGCGATAGCTTTGGAATATTTTTTACAATACTACATGACATGAAATACTTTTCCATTAACACTAATGCATGCCAAGTTATAAATGCGAAAGTGACTGTATGTCTGTCTGGCTGTTCCTTTTCACGCGTAAACCGCTGAACTATCACGGTTCATGAAATACAGCCTGGTGACAAACGGACAGATAGACAGACAGACGGACGGATGGACAGCGGAGTCTTAGTAATAACCTTTGGGTACGGAATCCTAAAAATCAGTTAAATGGTTTATACACCCCACAAAAATTGTCCTAAAAATTTGCTACATTTGGGTAAAGGCTATATCTGGATCAAAAACCAAATTTTGTTGTATTAGTGGCCATATTTGGGCCACATTTGTGTCAGTCAATGGCCACATCTGTATCAGTTGTCACATTTTGATCAGTAGCAACATTTGATAAGTGCCATATTTTTGGTCAATGGCTGTGGCCATTGCCAGATTGTGCTTATGTACGCAGCAAGCTTGAATATGCAGCTGTCATTTGGGCGCCGTATGAAGACAAATATGTTCTCATGGTAGAAAGAGTACAGCGTAAATTTTGTCGGTGGTTGTACAAAAGAATGTATGGTTATTATCCTTTTTTATACCCATCTCTATTTGTATATGCAATGGTAGGTTTTGAAACGTTGCATTTCAGGAGAATAAAGCTTTTAGTAGTGCACTATATGCAGGTGTTGCGCGGAAAGGTTGACAGTCCAGCAATACTTGGTGGGTTCGGCCTCCTAGTTCCGACATGCATGCCTCGCGATGGCCAAGGAATGACGGTGGCACCACGTCGTCGCCCTCGCTTGTTGAGGAAACCGGTAACGCGCACGCGAAACGCCGCTCATGCGCCTACAATTCGCGCCATGATTCTGATCAGCGACATGCTCAATTAGTGCGATGAAATCGACCTATTCGTTGATCCTATTCAACTAATTTGTGCTAAGGCTTATCAGTTTTTTGTTCGCTTCTAATTTATCTGACATTTGAATTAATTATAATTTGACAATATTATGTTTCATATTATTTATAATTAGATTTTTGTATTTGACATTTCTAAATTTATTATTATTTTTTTATTTCATAAGTTGACTATGACATTCCATTTTTTTTATTGCATTTTTTTTAATTGAATATTTTTTACATTATTGATTAATAATTAATTATGTTTTTGAAATCTGACATTGTAATTTTGACATGATTTTGACAATAAGTTTTATTAATTTTAATAATTGTATTTGACAGATTTCAATTTTTTTTTCTTTATAATGATGACTGTGACATTCCATTTTTATGTTCTAATATTGTTTCCACATTTTTTGTATCATCTATATTTTATTATTTGTGTGACTTGCATGTGCTTTGGAGAATACCTCTGTAAACTTGCTGGTATGAAATAAATAAATAAATGTGTCTGGATCAACTGATCCAGGAGGTCAAGAACCACAGAACATTAAAAGAGGTTTCCTTGTTCTGTGTGTTAAATGTATTACTTACACAAAGTTAAAATACCACGTCGTAAATCCAAACAGTCAATAGCGTTTTGGTGTATATTTCGCAGCCATCTGGTTACATCAGCCTTATTTATTGAACGGCTAGCCCGTTTATTGAACGCCGGCATTTAATTAAATGGCTAAAGAACAACTAGCCAAAATGTTGAATGAAACGTTTAACGACTTGGCTAAACGTCATATTAAGCCGTTTCGTTAGATCGGCTAGGGTAAAAATAATTTATGGACCTACTATTTTGGTAGTTTTGGGGGGTATTATAGTCTATATTTTTTAACAAACGAGTACTGAGTATGTCTCTCGCATATTTCCGATATTGTCAAAGTGAGATGAGTCGTTGTTAGGGGTGGGGTCAACGGCTTTGTTCTTGTTGATATCTTGATTACGTGGACCAATATTTTCGGAACTCGTTTGGTAAAAAAAAACCAGACTAAAGCAAAGAGACTTCTATAAGGTTTGTAAAAAAAATAACCACATATTTTAAGGCTCTCGGAAGCTCGGATTCGATTCCCTGTGTTTATACCTACGTATTGTATTCAGCTTGTTTAGTGGTAGGACTTGTTCTAAGTCCGCCTGGCTAGCTACCACCATGTTGAATCTGTCGCCACAGCAACAATGTTTAATCAGCGTTGTTGTGTTCCGGCAGTAAGTAGTTGAGGATTCTGGGATAAGTGGGATTCCACCTTCAGCCTTATCATTATTTAGGATCATGTATGATTAAGGCTCTAGCGGAATAAAGGCTCCAAAGTGTTCCTTGTTCTGTGTCAAGGACAATTACTGTCCTTTTTGGATTAGTAGCTAAATTTGGACCAATGGCCATATTAGGATAAGGGTGTCATTTGGGTCAATGGCAACATCTGAATAAGTTGCCATATTTGGGTCCGTGGCCACATTTCGGTTACAGCCACATTTGGATCTGTGGCTACATTTGGCTCAGTGGGCACATTTGTCTCACTGGCCACATTTGGATCAGTGGCCACAATTGGGTCAATGGGCACATTTGTGTTAGTGACCGCATTTGGATCAGTAGTCACAATCAGATCAAAGCAGTGGTCACAATTGATCACTATCTGGTGAGTGGCGATGGCGACATGGCTATCAGCGGCTACAACCGGTTCAGCGGCCACAATTGGGTCAAAGACCACAATTTGGCCACAAGGCAACATAAGATACACAATAATATTAAGATTTGTCACAATAATCCTTTTCTAAATACCATGGTTGGCATAGGTGCCAATCATTGCGCTTCCATATAAGCTGTTTACTAATAGTTGCCACATTAATTATTATAAAAGTGTAATGACACTTATAAACATATCTAATCTAACCTAAAAATATAGCTTGACCTTATTTCGGACGCCCAGCTTTTTGGCCGCAGTTTGAGCCTTGGACTCGACGGTGGTGCCGAAGTTGAGGTCTGAGACAACTCAACATAACTCAAACATTTAACAAAAGACAATTAAATTTTATTGTTGTCTTTTAGTTTCACTGACAATGTTGTTTTTTTATTATTTAACTTCTCAGCTCCATATGTAGTAATATTTCTTTTTTGATTTGAAAACGTTCAAACTGTTAAGTATATTGTGCCATTAGTATAAAAATAGAATAATATAATAATAATAAATGTTTCCGGTAGTTTTATATTATTTGATTCGATCATAATTGGGTATAAGAATAATAATAGTCGAGGTCATACATATTTTGGGAGAAACAGGATTGTTTATAATAGTCAGAATTAAATTCATTTAAAATTAAAATGGTTTTTAATACAAAAAACTACATCTACGGGTTATTACCGCACTAAATGTGATCTTAAGTTTACAAAAAAATTATACAGGGTCACCTGTACTAATCTTGGTACCCCCCCAGTCATTGGCACTCTGACATTTAAACGCAATTATTAAGGATTTTGCATGGAAATACAATGCGTCTTATGATATAATTAAAATCTTACATTGCAACACTCTAGAAATTTCATATTAGAATTTTCTACAAGATAAATATGGCAACACAGTATTAAAAAAAAAAGCGCGGAATTATTTGTTGTCTTTTCATGCAAATTTTAACAGATTTGATATGAAAGAGGTATACAACAGCTATTGTTATTATACTTTTTACTATTATAAAGAGTAATATTTATTTTTAGTTAATATGTTTATAAGTGTCATTACACTTTTTTATTAATTAGTGTGCCAATTATTAGTTTACGTTAGACAGCTTTAAAGTGTCTATAAAGCTCAAGTCCGTCAGATCATGCATTTTTTTACTTACAATAGGGAAGTATTATTAAGTCAGCCTTAATCATTATCGTCTTCGTCTCACTGCTGCCACATAAAACCCACTGCTGGGTATAGGCCTCCCCCAAGGCTCTCCACAACGATCGGTCCTGCGCTGTCCGCATCCAGCGGCTTCCCGCGACCTTCACCAGATCATCGGTCCACCTTGTCAGGGGCCTACATATGGAGCGTCGTCCTGTGCGCGGTTGCTATTCCAAAACCTTTCCAGCCATCGGTTCTTCTCGCTTTGTGTCCCGCCCACTGTCACTTCAGCTGAGCAATCCTTCGAGCGATGCCAGTTACTTTAGTTCCCCTACGGATCTCCTCATTTCTGATTCGATCACGTAGGGAAACGCCGAGCATAGCCCTCTCCATTGCACGCTACGTGACCTTGACCTTTCTTATCAGATCCATAGTTAGCGACCACGTTTCACTACCATAAGCCATCACAGACAACACACAATAGTCATAGACTTTCGTCTTGATGCCCTCGGCGTTTTGCCTTCGACGATGACGGAATTGAAAAGCTTCTGGAGGACTTTGAGTATCGGCTTATCGCCCGCTCTCAGAAGTTCTGTAGTGATTCCGTCATTAACCGCCGCCTTGTTGTTTTTGAGCTGTTTGAGTTATCTCGTACAGGGTGACGTCCGGGATATCTTCGGTGAAGTGTCGGGTAAGCTTGGCTCTGGGGTCCTTAGCCTTGGTTTCAACAGGTGTCAGTGTGGAATATCTGATTATCTGCCCATATAAACTCTTGATATCCCTCAAGATTTCAGGTTTCGTAGAGATGATGTGACTGTCGTCAGTTTTCAGTTACGTAATCTGGCTTTGCCCATTAAATAGATCTCTCGCGAACACTATGGAGCCTTTATTCCGCTCGAAACTATCCTAAATAATGATTTAGTTTAGGAGTCCATCGCGGACAAACATCGTGACAGGAGATTTATATATATTAAGATAATATCCCTACCAAAAAACTACCAAAATAGTGGGTTCATAAATTAGTTTTACCCTAGCCGATTTAACGAAACGGCTAAATATGACGTTTAGCCAAGTCGTTAAACGTTTCATTCAACAATTTGGCTAGTTGTTCTTTAGCCATTTAATTGAATGCCGGCGTTCAATAAACGTGCTAGCCGTTCAATTATAAGGCTGAATAAACCAGATGGCTAAATGTCGCATTTACACCAAAACGCTATTGACCGATTGGATTTACGACGTGGTGTTTGAACTTTGTGTAAGTAATACATTTAACAAGTAATAGCGTAAAAACATTTATACTTAACGACGTTTTTTACGCTAACAAAACTATCGGCTTTTAAATTGATAATGTACCTTTTAAAAGACGTTATGACCAAACATTTCTGGGTCGTATTAACTTTAGTTTTTGTGAATTTCTGTATATCGTGTTTTATTTTTAGCAGTATAACTTTCACATAATTATTTAAGATAAAATTCATAAAATAATTTGTTTGTTTACATTCTTCTTCTTCTTCTTCTTTTTATATAATGGCGGTGCCCTTTTCGATTTCGCCAGTATCTAGTTTTTCGGCTGAGTATTGTTTACATTAAATAGGTCACTGAACACTTAAATTGTCAGTTTGACGTTTCCCTTCGACGCTTGCGTTTTGTTTCGCATGCGTTTCGTTCAATATTGAGATCTAAACGTATACAGATTGATAGAGAAAAAAAATCTGATTACAATGTTATAAATCACTCAATTAAACCAAAATGGTTTATACGCCAATTGACCCCAAAGGTATCGATTTATTTATATATATCGATACCGATAATATGCATCGATATATTTTAATAGGAAAATATTAGAAAAAAGACTGCACGTCGTGATATGTGTTAATAAAAAAACACATTAAAACGAGAAAGTGTTTAGTAGTTATTTAAATAACCAAACACAAAACCAAAAGCACGAAGAAGCGGGTAACACAGACTTTCATTATAATCTGCCTGTTTTGAGGTAATTGTTGATAAAGTTGTCTCTGAGCGCGAAGACACACGTACCGTACCCAATGATTGCACGTTCCGGAATTGCCAGGCATATTTCTCCGGCCGGTACTAACTAAATTACTTAGAACTGCTGTATAAACAAGCAGAGACTGGGAATAATCAGCTCATCGCAAAAAGAAATCGTTTGGAAATTCCGGCAGGTGTGTTTTCGCGCTTAGAGACAATTTTATCAAAAATATCCACCAAAGAGACAGATTATAATGAAAGTCACTATTATTGGAGCGTTTGATCTTTTTGCTGGTCGTGTTAATTCTTCTTTTCAATAGTTGGGTAAAAAATAACAATTTAATAATGTTATTACAAGTTTATTACAATAATGGTTATTTTATTTAAATATAAATGAACTAGAATGTTCAGTTGCGACTAACTTTTTATGTAGGTGTAGTATTCACATTTTTCTTTATTTTGTGTTTCTTGTCGACTTATCAGTACTCATCAAATCCTATCAAAATATATTACAACAAGTACATTATCACTTGTATGCACAATAAAATAAAAAAAATTGTTAGATTATATGGTGCATCTGTACTTCTATATAAGTACATAATTATGCACTATAAATTCTTGGTAATTTATTATTTGGTCGAAGTTAAACCTATATTACACTTATTAAATCTAGAGAAGATGTATTTACCAAAAGTATTAGGTAATTTGGATTGCCTTGTTCGGACATTTATACATACTAAGTGAGGATGTTTCATTTTCCGTATATTCATTAGACGACGTAAAATATAGTGGAGGAGGTTCATTGAACAAGCCCATGTTGATATTTTCAATATCTGGGGCGAATTGTGACACAGGAATTCCAATCTGTACAGGGATCTTAATTGATAATTTGTAATAAGGCATTGGAATCCTTGCTGAAATAACAATCGCATATTCTCTAGATATTATTCTTGAACTTTCGATAGAACTTAAATTTTGTGGCACTCTGATTTCCAAAGTCGCTTCCACAGTTTCACCACTTTTAATAAAAGACGTTTTCGATTCTGTGCCTTCAACATTAGCAGGTAAGATTTTTAAAACTTCTTGTTTATTGTTGTAGAGTGTATAAATCTCAACTATTTTTGTTTCAATAGCTTGGACAGTCACATTACTTTCGTTTGCGACTTCATACGCTATTTGGAATTTATCGCCAGGTTCAATAATAACATTTTTGATACAGGCTTTCATATTAATGATACCTTTATTTTTTCCTACAAGGCTAAAGAACGTTTTTCTTTTGCCAAAAATTATAGGTTGTAGTGGTAATCTTGGTGTTATACACGATACAACATTAATTTCTTTTTCAAAGCAAGTTCGCACATAATTAGAGTCCGGGATATCAAATTCGACTCGAAGATTGTAAGCAATTTTGCAAAAGATTTGATGATTATAATTGTTTTTGTATAAATTTAACGAAGACGGAACATTGTCTGGTATTCTATATGCGAATGGTGTTTCGTATTCTCCTGCAGAAAATAATATTCCCGTTTCGTCTTCAAGTACAATATTTACAAATCTCACATAGTATTCAGTGTTATTTTCACATAAGCTATCACCAAACGTAAATCCTTCGTTTTCAATAACGTGCAATCTTCCATATCCTATAAAAGACACAGTTATTTTCTTGACGACAATTTCTTCATCAAATGCGTATTTTATGGTTCCACTAACTACACTTCCAGATGCGAACTCGTTTCTTTCAGTTTGATTGACACAAAACTGACAAAAGACCCCCATAGCACGATTTGCTTTTGCGATAATTCTTTTCACTTAAACCTGCTTTACGTATCAAATAAAAGACTTCAATATATCTGAATGTTTAAAATTTATTACAATTCTGTTTTGGTAATTTTAATATCTTATCAAAAAATACGATTCCATAACTTATCGTATTTTATTATGCACTAAATATATTCTGATCCTTTGAAAACTAAGATATGGCATTTACCAATGCCGTTACAAATTTTGTTATCATATTTAAAACTATCTAAATAGCAAAAAATACGACGTATAATTATGGTATCAATCAACTTTAATTTTGATATTTTTATTGATCTTTTTATGACGAACGTTATCGAACAAAACAACGTGAGTGTCTTATTCAATTTCAGTAGACGACCTGTTTGCCGCAGGGGTACTAACCCTGCCTCCTGTGCCAGAGGTCCCGGGTTCGATCCCCGGACAAGACAAATATTTGTGTGCATGAACATGTCTATTTGTCTTGGTCTGGGTGTTTAATATGTATATTAAGTATGTATTTACAAAAAAAAAGTATATTAGTATGTTTATCCGTTATCTAGTATCCATAATACAAGTTCTTCATGAAACTTAACGTGGGCTGGATAATTGGTGTAAATATATGCAAAAAAAAAAAAACTAGCGGCTGCCCGCAATGGCCCGTGGGAATATCAAAAATCCTTTCTTAATGTCCGCCTACATCGTTAAAGAATCCTACATGTTTTGTCTGTCAGTCACGGCACGGCATTGTTTTATTATTTAAAAAAATGATAATATGACATTTTCTCATATACAAACATATTCCTATATTAATAAAAATATCTCTCTTTCTTTAGTTATAATATTTTATCGGAACTTCGGAAAAGAAAACTACTATAGTACGAGCTTGTAAATGGACTATGTATAATTATAATGGAAATCTGATCAGATCAGATTATTTTATGATCCCGTATGAGCAACTGGAAGTAGACTTGTCGTTTTTTTGCTAGTACAAACTTTATCATGAATACACATTTTCCATTTTATTTATACATAGTCCATCTACAAGCTCGTTCTATTTCAATTGACGAAATAATAAACAAATCAACTTTAATCTAACTTCTAGTGAAGTTCTCACTGTCATTAGTATTTTCATTGACATAAATAGTACTTTCTAAATTCGCTTTGATCTCCTTTAATTCCCCACTCTTGTTTTCATTAGAACATTCGGGATCACTTTTGCAAATAATATTATTATTATCAAAATTAATATCGCTAACTTCTCCCATCGTTTCTGAATAAGATGGTGGTTGTGAAGGAAAGTCGGTTAAATCATTTTCATTTACTGCTCGAAAATCGGGATTGGTCAGTATTTCTCCAATTTGAATAGGTATTTCAAGAACAGCATTATAATGTGGCAGAGGAAGCACCGCTGTAATAACAACAGCGTAATCTCTTGAGACAAACTTAGAGTATTCTAATGAATTCAAATGAGGACTTAAATCTATTTCCAGCGTTGTCGAGAAAATGCTGCCACTTTTGATAGGTCCAGTTTTACCATCAGTATCTTTAATATCGTCTTTGAACTTAACACCACACATGTCAGGTGGATAGACAGTGTAAACTGCAATAAGTTTTGTTTCAATAGCTTTCACTGTGATATTTGTATCATTTGACACTTCATAAAATACCTGTACTTTACCGCCTTTATCAATAACTGAGTTTTGTATAGAAGCCTTTATTGTAACATTACATTCATTCGATTTCATGATCTGAAATAGTTTCTTCTTTTCAACGTAAGCTGTTGGTTCCATTGGCAGTCTTGGATTTATTTTAGATGCCACCGTAATTATTTTGCTGAACCTTTTGTTGCCGTTTATCGTTATTGCAGATTCAAAATGAATTCCAATATAGTAAACAATATTACAAACAACCTTATATTTATCATTCACTTTTGAGAAACCTAATGACGATGGTATATTTTCAGGTAGAGTAAAGTTGAAGGAATTTCCATGTTTTTCAGATTGGTCCTTAACATCGATGATATTGTGCAAGTCCACATAATCTTCTTTGTTGTAAAAATTCGTCTCTTTGACATTTCTTCCACTTCCTTCTATCTTTGTTAATGTTAAACGGCCAACACCTTTTAGTGATATAATCATTCTATTTAAAGGAAGCTTTGTATCCATTGTGTATCTTATAATACCAGAAACTTGATCCCCTGGACAGAAAGAACCTTTAGTCGGCTCCATTACACAAATATCACAATTAACTACCATTTTTAATTTTATTTTTTTTATGTTAACAAAACTCAATACACAGCTCACTCACTGAAAAGCAACTAGACTGCAACAGATTTTAGCGAGATAAATCTTAAGTTAATCTTATCGATTCTCTTCAGATATTTTTTTTGTACAAGCAAATAAGTTTATCGCATGAAGTTATCATATCATACAAGTATAGCCGGCATGATTGCTATTCTGAAGTGCTTGAGTTATGGCAAACATTTTATATGAAATCAAGGATTTTTCATACATTTGACACCAGAATCTTAATGGATTCCACTGATTTTAATAATTTTGACGACCAGGGAGCCTACCGCCATCTCTTAGCGCAGTATTGTTTTAATCATACCATGCTATTTCATACTACGAATCTCTTAAAGGAAGCTTGTTTTTTGATGGAAGTTTTGTGACGTCATCGCTCACTTATCGCCTCCAAAGTGTGAAGTGTGTCAAAATGTGACAACTTAAATAAAAACAAAACGCAAACAAAACGTTCTTATGACGTGATGGTTTCTAATAGATGATGGTCGGCCCGCTGGGGTACAATAGGGTAAGGTAATCATATTCATTTGACAGTTCATATTCGTATTCAATCGGCTGCAATTTGTATGGAATGACATACGTTATGATATAATATGAACTGTCAAAGGAATACGATCACTCTTACGCAATCGCCTAGCTGTTTGGCGCAGGGGTACTAAGCCCGCCTTCTGCGCCAGAGGTCCCGGGGTCGATCCCCGGACAAGACAAATATTTGAATGCATGAACATATCTATTTGTCTTGGTTTGGACGTTTAATAAGTATATATTTATAAAAAAAGTATGTATATCCGCTATCTAGTATCCATAACACAAGTTCTTCTAGAAACTAAACGTGGGCTAGATAATTGGTATGTTTGTATGCAATTATTATTATTATTATTAATTTATGCTCAGTAAGATTTACTTAACTAACAGTTTCTACTAAGTGAAACACTTTGGTTCTCTTTTTACAATATTTATACAGGATAGAAAAATAGACGGTAGTTAAGGACGGAGGGAAAGTACCCTAAATTCTGATCATAGCAAATTGTATTACATTATTAGAATAAATTCCTTTATTATTAAAATTAAGTAAACTGCATTCAAAGAATTTTGAAAAAGTCGTCTGGAATATTACCAAGCGATAGTGTTAATCATAATTACCATAATAAGATAGTATCTAAAATGCAAAATTTTTATTTATTTGATTTAAAAACAAAAATATTATACTTCATAACTCAATACAAAAGGCAGAACGCGACTTCAATAATCTGTAGTCTGTACAATAAAGATTGATGAACTATTATTAATATTTTATCAATCCAGGCTTTGTCTTTAATTTTAGAGACTATGTTACAGATATAATTAATCTTTATGATTGACACTATCAAATTGATACCATAAAATATTATGATGTTTTTTTTATTTTATTTAAGCAGTAAATAAATATTAAATTGCTTGACTGAACAGATAATAGAACCGTATTATCTGTTCAGTCAAGCAATTTATAAAAATCTTTGAATGTAGTGAGGAATATTTCCTTTATATAAAATTTGCTATCATCAATATTTAGGGTAGTTTCCCTCCATCTACCGTCTTTTTTTCTAAAATGTATATAAGCGGTTGCTACAAAAATTCATCAGTTTTAGATTTTCAACACAAAGTATTTTCAACGAAAGTACCGTTACTTTATAGTATTAAATAAAGCAAGTACTTACTGTATACTTCCTCCTAATTGCTGAGCTGATTGATAAGATAATCCAAACAACACGTCTTAAAAGAGATTAAACTTTTTCCTCACCGGTTATAAAATCAAGTGCATAATTATCATTATTGAAAAGGAAGCAAATGATTGTTTTAATCGAAAACCGGAAAGGAGTCGCATACCAATGGAGACAGCAGATAAACGTTCGATAAGCCATAGAGATACTATTGAGTGCTCATGAACCTCTCGCATGGTCATGTTTCTTTACTTTTTATCTCTATACATTGAACGAATACAAAAAACTACATTATTATACGAGGGTTGATCCCAATGCTTTTTCCACGTAAAAAATCCTTTAATTTTGGGAATAGCCTATAATAACTACTGGCTGTTCCCAACAAAATAATAGGATTTTTACTTAGAAAAGGTGATATCAATTGTGTAGGAGTGGTTTTCAGAGGTCGGACAAATGTTTTTCCCGAAGGCTATTGAGAGGCCAGAGCACCGATGGAATAAGTGTATCGGTGTTGAGAGAGACTATGTAGAAAAATAATAGTTATTTGTTATGCAAGGCTGAAAAGTTGGTTATTTAGCGGCGAGTTACCTCAATTGAATCCTGAGCGAAGCGAGAATTTCAAAGGTACAAGACACTAAAAACTTTTCTGCCGAGCGCAACACACAATTTTTCACCTCACAATAGCGAGGAATATTTTATGATTGTTTTCGCGGTCAACAACCGGTAAAAAATTCTTTAAACATAAAGTTTAATATAAATATACCTTATTCTCGTTGTTTTAATGATATAAAAAACTAAAATAATAAAAAAGGGAGTATTATAGTTAAATCAAAGTTTTTTAAAGTAGGAATATATTGTTACTTATAAATAACAATAAAAACGATTACGTAAATGTTGACACTGACATGACAGACAATTTAAAAATAAAGATTTATGCCACGTTCCGAAATCCAATAATAGGTTGTGAAATCTTACCCAGCCTAATATAATTTTTTAATAACAAATAGTTTAATCTTATTGTTATTGTTTTTATGATTCAATGAACTAAAATAATATAATAAAACCAAAACGGAGTATTATAATTAATTTAATTTTTTATTTGGATGAATTGTTGTTATTTAAAATAAGAATAAAATGTAACAAAAAAGTCAATAGTTCGATTCGGAACGCATTATGACATTTTTAGGTATTAAATTAAAAAAGTACTTTGCCGCGCTTAAAAAAGCGACTTTCTACGCCTAAACTGATTGATAAAACCTCCTTTTATAAAACCTCCTTTTCAGAGCTTGTGAGGTGAAAAAAATAAACTTGAATATAGTTTCATTGTAAGAGGTTACGGATAGCATAAGGCAGAAGCATAGGGCAGCATCTAGAAACAGCGTGACAAAAACGCGTGGGTTCGATTTACAGTGGTTCGGTTTGGTTGGTAGGATTCGTTGTAAGACCGCCAGGGGGGCAATTCTCGCGCCTTCGACAAATTCGACATTTTTGGAGCCATAAATCTATATTTACAACTCACAGAAAACAATCTTCAGCATTATAGGATTGTCAAAGATCATTGAAACTAAAGTATTATGACCGTAGTAAAGTATTACTTACATTTTTAATAAAGAAATTATGGTTTGAAAAATGTCGATGTCATATCTCAGCGCGAGAATTGCCCCCCAGGCTAGCTACCACCATCTTATCTAAGTCTGACGTCTTAATGCGTCCAAACGCTATGGGGACAACGGGAATACATACACAAGAATTATTTTTTCGACTAGGAAACTCAATGCATTTGTATGCCATTACAGATTACAGACAGTCACTTTGTTTACGATGACGTAAAGTGGGTAGTAATAATAAAACTAAATATGTTTATTACTCAAAGACAATATTAATTTATTATTATAATATTCAACAGTTTTGCACGTACTACACGACCAAGACAATTAGGCGCATGACAGCTGAGAAACTATTGTACGAGTATTATAGCGTAGTCTGAAAAGCACTTCAGGGTTTTAATCCAAAGTTGTTACGACAAGACCACAAATGCTGATAAGACAGAGCATTGGACCGGATTTCCAAAGGTCGCGGGTTCGATTCCCGTCTGAGAATTCACTTGTGGCCGAGTTAATTTTTTCCAATATTTTTCTATTTAAAATTTACCATAAGCTGATAATACACTTTAATATATTTAAAAGATAAAGTTACGTGAGTCAGAATTATTATAACAGTATTTAAAAAAATAATAATTCCTAAGTACTTTTTTTTCTATTTATTTATTCGACTCCGAACATGTCACCCCTATATTCCTAAGTATTAAAATTATAAAAAATATGTTATTTGTAAATAGTTATTATGAACATAAATAATATTTCACGTCCTTCATGAAAGGAAATTTGTTACAATAATTAAGGGAAAACAGAAAACATTGTTGAACGTTATTTTAACAACAAGGTTATTAAAACTAATATTATAATAATTTATTTATTATTAAGCATAGTTTGACGGGTATAAACCCAATTACATAATACATAATTTACATTTATAAAAACCAAAAAGATACAATTAGTTAAATTCGAATTAAAGTTGAATAATAGGGAATATTTGTCAGGTGCGCAAAATCAAAGTAAGAAATTAGTTTCAGGATTTATAAAAACAACAATTAAAATACGTCAAGGCTATGTTAGAGATCTAAACTAAAATACATATATAATTATATATTTTTCACAAACATGCATGGAAATGTTGTCATTATTTTCGAAAAAAGAACACGCGAAGTATCGAATTTACGGACAAAGAAAATCAAATCCATTGCAGGAGCGTTTTCTGAATTTGGAACATTACAAAGAGTATTTAACAACTCCAGCACGCCGTTTCATACAACATTGCTGGAGCGCTGTAATGTTCCAAATTCAAAAAGACGCTCCTGCAATGAATTTGATTTTCTTTTAGTAATTATTAAATGTATAATATAAAAAGTATGTTTTATTTCCCTGCATTATTTTGAGAAAAGCACTATATATGCCTCGGCGGAAATGGCAATTGCATGTCTCGTATTAGTAACTCATACTTGACCTGCAATTGCCTATTTCACGGCCTTTGCAATAATATACTATTAATTTTACAGACTTAATTTTCAGATGAAGTGAAAAGACGTTTTTTGTTTTATTATTTACTCGTTCCCGCCCGCGATTTAATATCGGGATAAAAAGTAACATTTATGTTGCTTTCTGTCCTTTCAACTAACTTTATGCCAACAATCAAGTCGGTTGGTTGCTTAGTTACGGCGAGAAGGAAGGAAAAACAAACACACCTTGACATTTATAATATTAGTATTAAGGTGGTACGACTTCCATACAAACAAACATTGCACATTAAATGGTTCATCATACATTAATAATTCATAAATACATGTGCAACTAACTCGTTTCAGTTATTTGTTTGCGCGAAATTATAAAAAATGTACTTTCATACATGAGATATATAAATGCGATTGGTCACACACACATACGTAGAATTATTGAAATTTTAAGATATTAGTATATTCGTGTTTTATGTTTGAAAGTGCATTTTTTTAATTATTTCGCGCAAACAACTAACTGAAACGAGTTAGTTGCGCATGTATTTATGTATTATTAAGGTATGATGAAACAATAATTGTGTAATGTTTGTTTGTATAGAAGTCGTACCACCTTAATTAATAATATAAAATAATAATAATATATGATTTTTGCATTTTTGCATTTTTCAATGCTATTTTTATACTTATGATAAATTTTAAATAGAAAAATATTGGAAAAAATTAACTCGGCCACAAGTGAATTTGAGAATCCATCCATTATTTCCCATCTGAGAATTCCCACTTGTGGCCGAGTTAATTTTTTCCAATACTTTTCTATTTAAAATTTATCATAAATAATAATATAGTTAGGATTATGATGTACTGGCAATAGCAAGTCAAAATACACTTAAACTACGAGAATAGCTGCTATTACAAAGGTCTTACTGTAAATTCTGACATGGTGTTGACTGTACCTACACGAAATGGACGGAAGTAAGTTAATAATAAATTAAGTGTACATTTTTTATAAAAGAAAAGACTTTGCGAGGTTCTAGTGATTAGAAATGTACGTGTTAGATGTTACTTATATCGTATATTAAATACTACCAAGCAAAATTAACTAGTAAAAGCATTCATCCATTTTCAGACTAAAAAGTTCAATATTTCATAAATTAGTACAAACCTATGTCGTAATATCTAAAATAGTTGTATATGTAAAATATAGTTTTTGTTAAATAAAGCTATCTTAGATCTTTTTGCTCGTTAGTTTATAATTAACTTTCCAACTCACTAAATATAATTAACATTATAAACACACTACCGTTGCAGTGTCACGGTTTTAACCGTACACTAATGAGAACTAGTGAAATTAGTAATATCATTACTTGAATATAGCTTTAATACAACTAACTAATTTACAATTACATACCTCATAAACTAACATAACATTTAATAATTGCATCATACTACGAGTAATATCTGTTCGGCACTATAGATAATTCATCATTTTAATATCAAAGTCCAACTATTAATATTCATCAAGACTTTTCTCCGTCAGATCCATCGTCATCGTCTTCAGCTTCCCCATCTTTTTTCTGGTCCTCAGCCATTACCTCCCAGTACGAAGGAGGTGGATCATCAACCGAATCAGGACTTGGATCGTTCCTATCCCCGACTTGAAGGGGAACTTCCAATACAGCGTTTGTATGAGGAAATGGTATCTCCGCTGTTATACAAACAACGTAATCGCGCGACACTAGATTAGAATACTCGAGCGACCCAAGGTCAGAAGGCAAGTTTAAAGCTACATCCATATTCTGCGATACCCCACTATTAATTGAACCTGTTTTCGTATCAGTATTCTCGACATCATTCGATAGTTTCACCTTTGTATGTCCGTGGGTTGTAAACGTGTATGTCTCCACGATTTTCGTCTCGACGCCTTTTAAGTTCAAATTCGTGTGATTGAAAATTTCGTAATTCATATTCACTTTACCGCCGGGATTGAGCACGCAACTTTCGATGTTAGCCTTTATGTTCACGACACTAGGTTTGCGCGTGAATAGTTGGAATAGTTTCTTTTGTTCACCGTATATTGTTGGTTCTGTTGGTAGCCTGGGTTTAATAACAGGTACAACAGTGATCTCTTTCTTGAATTTCTTAGCAAACTTGAATAAACCTGGTCTATGGAATTTTATGGAAATGTAATAAGTTATAGCGCACGATATTCTATATCTAGCTGTTCTCCTCAAGTATTTTAATGATGGTGGTATACTCTGTGGTAAAGCGAAGTTGAATGGGAATTCGTACGATCCCACAGGCAGTGGAGGTGCCTTTTCATTGTTATGTACAATGTTCTCAATATCCACATATTCTTCCGAATTCCTGTATACATACATTTGGTTTCTCTGCTTTCGCCTTTGGTCCCTTATCACTAATCTTCCATTTCCTTTCAAAGACACATCTATTTTATTGAAAACTGTTTCTTCATCTACCGCATACTTGATCATGCCTGATACTGTGGCACCAGGCAAAAATGCACCATCCGGGGGCTTAAAAAGGTTTATTTCACAATGCACTCCCATGTTTCTTAATGAACTATAATTACTCCCGAAACCGTATATAACTAATTGGTACCAATGCCGCACTGACCTACTGCGACTATACAATGATTTAGGGCGTCACCTTTCTGTATAATTCCTCAAACGAATTGTGTTATCAGCTGTTAAGTACTCTATTCACGTATCTTTGTATATTTATGTTTCGTTAGTGCTGTCGAAACATAGATTATTAATCCTTATCACTTCACAAACACCGATACTGGTTCATAATTATATCAATTTAAATAATTTTGTTATTGTACGCGTGTTTGACGTAAGGAGACGTTGTAAATGTCAAGACTTACTAACCAAAGAGAATATTTTTTGTATCACTTCATTTTAAGTTACCATAGAGATTTATCAAAACGAGTATTGTTATTTGTGGAAAAGGAAATAACACGCGCGTTCGACGTGACGCGGGGTCGGTGACTAATGTTTAGCTTATTGCTCTGTGGTTACGTATTGTTTGTTGTACACGCGATAGCAACGCAGCCTATACAGTTTCACCTTAAGACCAACCGTATGTCACTTGTAATAGCGGCGGTTTTCGCAGTCCATGTGTAAAATCTGGCGTATTGTTGACAGTACCTATTTGGCTGCGACTGTACATCTCAATGTGCATGAATAGATTTATTTAATATTGAATTGGAAAACTATCTATTGACGTAAATGACGATGAATGTGATTTATTAAAAATATTAATTACTGTGTAAATAAATCGCGCGTGTGTAAATAAATACGATGCTTATTTATTAACATTTTCTTGTATAAAATGTCCAACGACAATTAGATACTTTTTGTAAGATTTATTATTCGATTGTAATTAGTAATTTTATATTTGTTTGAATCTGATTAACTACCTAACTATACATATTGTATGCCTACTACAACGTGGTTTTTATATTCTATAATTTTAGCTACAAAAGATTCAAAGTTATAGCATTTTTTTTTTACTTTTCCATAACAGTTTACTCGGCAAAATAAGTTTTTGAGCGGAGAAGTAAAAAAACAAATTAAAAAAAACAGCGGGTTGCACTCTGGGATTGCCGGCAGAAGTGAAACCGCTTAAAAGAAAATAACGATCAAAGTCCACTATATCTTGACCACAACTTCATAAAAAGTTTATGAAAACGGAGACCAACTTGATTTGGAAGGTAATAAAACTGACCTGGCATCAATATGAAAGTTGGTAGTAATGAGAGATCTTTATATATTATAATGGTTGTTTATACTAATATACGTGGATCTTTAAGTATGAGACTTTATGTAATTTGAAATAGGTCAAAGGTAAATAAATGGTCTTGCGAGTTTTCGATCAGGGTCACGTGTGCGACTTTAAAAATTTTTACCCATCCCAAAAATTTAAAACTGATGTGCGCAACGCCGCCAAAGAAGTTTTCACTTCAAAAAACTGTAGAAATTACTCAGTTGTTTTTTAATTTAAATAGTGCGTTACGCACGTATAGAACAAAATACTAATATTAGATCGAAACACACCCGTTTTTATCGTAGTAAAGGCAAAGTAAAGTTAACATTAGTAGCAGACATATTCGAAAATAGGTTTTTTTTTAGTTTAAGATCACTTTTAAGTTAATAAAATCCCTTTTATGCTTAACTGTCATAATTTGGTTATCCTGCTCAATTGACAATGTTTCTATTAAAAAATTTAAACGCTAGGCGCAAACTTAAAAGTTTAAAATAAGCAATTTTACATGATGTTATTAGCTTGTCAATCCCATACAATAGTTTATTATATACAGGGCATAAAGACTGGAGTATTGATGGATCGCGTCGCGACTGTCAAGACGGCGAACGTCGCCTACCTCGCATCTCAGATCGTGATACGAATCAAGATATTTATTGAACGTCAAGTCTTCGCCTTTATATTACATGACCAAACTACTAGCTACTCGTTTAAATATTCACCAGAAGTCGTGACACAAGAAATAAAAAAGTTTTTGAAAATTCCAACGATTTCGTTTGCAGTTTCAAGGTTTCAATCGTTTCAATGGATGAGTTTTTAAATAGTTTCAAAATATCGAATTTTAAAATTTTACCCTATTTTAACATACATACACCTATGTCGTCTCAGCCACATAACACCCACTGCTGGGTATAGGCCTCCCCCAAAGGGAGGGTTTTCCATAATCGCCACGCTTGGCAGGCGGGTTGGCGATCGCAGTATGGCCAAGTTTGTAGGAGACGCTGCTGCCCGTCTCCTGAAGGTTGAGCACTTAGTCGCCTTTTACGACACCCACGGGATGAGAGGGGATAGTGCCATTCTAAACCGACACTACACAGCTTACATACATAAGTAATTAATTATGCATTTTAACAGTAAAGATGGGCATTTATAATTTTTTTGATCATTTTTGTTTTCATCAAGTAGTATTTGTCAGAATGCCGATTAACTATAATCTTACTGAGCATTTTAATATTTTAGGAATATAAATATATTTCTTTTCCCTATATTTACTTAACGTTCAGTAGTTTTAAACATCGAAGTCTCAAAGCCATTAAACTGAAATAAGAGATGCTTTTTTTTTTAATTTGTTTTATTGTTAACGACGTGGGACTCTTAGCACTCTTCATACCTGATGTTAAATATTGATAAGGCTGAAGATGGAAGCGAGCCTCTCCCGGAATCCTCAATCACTGAGAAACTGGCTGTTTTATCTCTAACTGCCGAAACACCACAATGCTGAAAATATTTTTGTTATGGCGTCAGACTTAGATAAGATGGTGGTAGCTAGCCAGGTGGACTAACCACGAGTCCTACCACCAAGCAAAAACTTATTAAGGCGCTATATGACTGTAGCGTGATAGTAATGAGAAAAGGACGCGCGCGTCGTTCAACGTTTAACAAATCACGTTTTTTTTTTTTTACATTAAATAGGCTTACTCTTGGCTTAATTCTGAATCGTTAGATTAAGAAGAGGCCTAAGATGAAGCGAGCTTGCCTAGCAAAAGCCTATTCACTCGAGCTTTAAATATACCAGGTTTGTAGACACCCGGGAATACAGACGCAGGCAGAGAATTCCACTCTCTGGCTGTGCGCATAATAAAAGATGAGGAAAAGCGCTTTGTACGCAGACGAGGTATATCAACCAGGTAGGGATGATAGCATGCGGTACGTCTGGATTCCCGGTGGTAAAAAGGAGCTGGCGGTATGAGCTCATGCAGCTCAATAATAGCACACTCTCCGAAGTACAATCTGTAGAATCACTTCGTAGTAAATAAATAACTATAGCGAACTAGAGATTAAAGAGAAATGAAACTACACGATACAAATATTATTGGTGTCCATTAATTAAAGCAATTTATAATAGTACTAGCGGATCCTCGCGGTTTTACCCGCGTGCTGCCCGTTCCCGTGGGAATATCGGGATAAAATATAGCCTATGTTACTCAGGAGAAATATAGCTTTCTAATGGTCTAAGAATTTTCTAAATCGGTCCTGTAGTTCCTGAGATTAGCGCTTTCAAACAAACAAACTCTTTAGCTTTATAATATTAGTATAGATATGTTATTTGAGAATTTCGAGAGATACATTGATTTGAAAATAATCTTTAACTTTCGTATTTTAAACATTTTTAGGAGGTTTTTTCCAAAAGAAAAAGTGTCGAGGCAAAATCATAAATTCGTGATACAAATCTAGATAAATGTAAGAAGAAATGTAAAATTAATTGCCAGATTTGTAACATTTCCAACCATTCTATAGTTTTATATCAAAAAGTACATAGGTACATTTTCCGTATAGCGTCTTAATACGCCCGCGAGTATGTACAGACAACAGCACGTCTTTAACTTGCATTAGCGAAAACCGCCGTAATTACGAGTGTCATAACTGTCAAGGTATACAATAATATTGTAAAGTCTAAAGTCCTAATAAATAATAAATTTCATACAATCACACCAATTATCTAGCCCACGTTAAGTTTCATGAAGAACTTGTGTTATACTAGATAACGGATAAACATACTTATATACTTCTTTTTGTAAATACATACATAATATACATATTAAACACCCAGACCAAGACAAATAGACATGTTCATGCACACAAATATTTGTCTTGTCCGGGGATCGAACCCGGGACCTCTGGCGTAGAAGGTGGGCTTAGTACCCCTGCGCCAAACAGGTCGTCAAACGACTGTACCCAATGTTTAAAAATACAATTATAATTTGCTGTTGATAAATAATAATTAACGAGCATTCCCATTAGTACTTTATTTCAGAATTCAAAAGAAGTTTTTAATTTCCCTTAGATGTCTTTTGTAAGTGGAAAGCAATTTTTCTTTTCATGTTATAACGTTTCGTTTCTAAATACTATTTATAGTGTAATACTTAGGTATTAGATATTAGTATATTTTCCCCGCAGTTCGGTTTTATTGGGAACGGAGCAACAACAGAAAATGGGAATCTGTTAAATAATTATAATTTTTAGGGTTCCGTACCTCAAAAGGAAAAAACGGAACCCTTATAGGATCACTTCGTTGCCCGTTCGTCCGCCCGTCCGTCCGTCTGTCAAGACCGTTTTTCTCAGAAACGCTTGGAGGTATCAAACTGAAATTTATATCTAATATGTCTACTGTCCCTTGGAGCTGTGAAAAAATCAAACTTCTAAGCCAAAGCAATCAAAAGATACAGCCGTTTGTGACGGGGCTCCTAGTCCGGCAGCACTAGAGTCGCCGGAACGTCGGAACCGCCGCACTCGTTTAATAAATAAAGAAACGAAAATAAAAGAATCGTTCCAGGAGACTTGACTTTTTATTTATGGAAATAAGGAACCCGTGTATCGGGTTCCTGATGTAATTGAAAAATATAAATTATTTACCAAAACTTTAGAATAGTACCGTTCAGGTAGATGGTTTTTGTATGAATGCGTCAAAATGAGCCGAAAAGGAAACGTGGAACGGAGAAAATTTGAATTTAGACAGAACAGATAAAAATATAATTTGATTACCATAGAGTGAGACTACGGAGTTTCTAGCCATTATAGAGGTTTCATCCATCTATAAGGCTAGAACGAAATGGCATCGTTACACGTTTATGCCGCAATTTCGTTTCGAAACTCGCATGGGAATCAAAACCTACAGGGTACTTCCCGTGAACTTAGAATCTTGAAATTTGGTACGAAGAAACGTCTTATAGTATAGATAAAGTAAAAAATGCGAAAACCGTAAATTTTTAGTTACATCATATAATAAAAAATATTTTACGGAATATTTTACGGATTTTACTCCTCGGTGCGCGAGTCCGACTCGCACTTGGCCGGTTTTTTAAAGTAACTTTTACCACAGGTTATATCTGGTTCATCGCATCCTGTTTAATATTATATAATATTCCGCCTAATAATAATAATAATAGAATATAGCCTGCGGGACTATGTTCAGCTTGTCAGGTAAGTCAAGATGTAGGAGCAACCTTGATTGTGTATTCTGGACAATGCTTACACAGTTTGAACACCAAAAATAATATTGTCCTATGTGATTCTTCCAGGCCGAAGTGAGTGACAAATCTGCCGATGACACAACAATAACAAACTGTTCTTGTTGTCCAACAAGCCGGCAGCTCCATCGATGTTTGTATTGGCAAAATCCCATTTTATTAACGCAAACAAAATGTCAGCTGACAAGACAACGCCTCTCGAATTTCGATAACACTATAACAAACAATAGTTGATCGAGATAACGTTTCCGGAATAAAAACTACAGGCTATTTTTGATGGTGTGTATAAAACATGAACGAAGCCGGAATTACATATCGGCTTTAGGTAAGTTTGTAATTCGACTTTTAGGACCTGTTTGGCGCAGGGGTACTAAACCCGCCTTCTACGCCAGAGGTCCCGGGTTCGATCCCCGGACAAGACAAATATTTGTGTGCATGAACATGTTTATTTGTCTTGGTCTGGGTGTTTTCTATGTATATTAAATATGTATTTACAAAAAAAAAATAAGTATGTTTATCCGTTCTCTAGTATCCATAAAACAAATTGGTGTGATTGTATGCAATTATTTATTTATTATTTTTATTATTATTATACGTAAAAGCCCGAGTTCACCAGATATAAATTAAACAAGCTCCAAGACACTCTACGAGAAAACCAAGGTGACCGACATAGCTCTCAGAGTTGCAAAGTTTAAGTGGCAATGGGCAGGCCATATCGCTCGAAGAACCGACCACCGCTGAGGAAGAAAAGTTCTCCAGTGGCGACCACGAACTGGACGACGCTGCGTAGGGAGGCCCCCCACTAGGTGGATAGATGACTTGATGGTTGCGGGGAGCCGATGGCTGCAAGTCGATCACAGATGCCCTTTTTTTTTTTTTTTTTTTGAGTGAGGGGAATGCTTTTACGCATACCAAACGGTTATGCTGGGCTCACCTAGAATACCGGACTCGCGAGTCCAGCACCCTATCCCTCGCCGCCCCCCGACACCCCGTCAAGCTTAGTAGGCTCGGCGGGGGTTCGGGGTAGGATCGTACCAGCTCCCATCCCCCCACCGAGCTCGAAAGCTCGGGAGGGAGGACGGGAGATGGGAGGGACCACCGCCTCCCAGTCCCCCACTCAGCCTCAAAAGGCTGGATGGGGAGCCCGGAGGAGGGGGGGCACTACCAGCTAAACCCCTCACTGCTTGCCATCAAACTGTCGTAGGCCATGGGGGATCAGGGTGATACACTATACCCCTTGATCACAGATGCCCTGGTGAAGGTGGTGGTTTTTAACTACCTCTGTGGTCTAGTCGTACATCCGCCGGTATCAGACCCAGGGGTCCCGGGTTCGATTCCTAGCTTCCTACATATTGTATTCGGTTTGGTTGGGGGTAGGACTTGTTGTAAGTACGCCTGGCTAGCTACCACCATCTTATCTAAGTCCGACGCTATAACAACAATGTTTCAGCATTGTTGTGTCCCGACAGTTAGAGATAAGATAGCCAGTTCCTCAGTTATTGAGTATTCCGGGAGAGGCTCGCTTCCATCTTCACCCTTATCAATAGTTAACATAGGTATGATTAGGCTAAGTCTCCCCCGTAGTTCATAAATAAAAGATACTCTTTGTGGCGCTTAAAGGAGGAAACCTATGTTCAGTAGTGGACTTTTAATGGCCGAAGATGATGATGATGATGATGACTATTTTATTTATATTATGTACGAAGAGTAATATTGTACTTACTAACGGGACTTCAAGTACTGGACTAACATAAAAGTTCGACGCGGGTGCGGACCGCTATTTCTATATTATAAAATCTTGACACCTGAGTCAGTTGTCATCCCAATATTGAAGTAGTGTTGATTTTGTCTTCATCTTTTTATCGTATGAGAATTAGTGGCCACCTCTAGTGTCATAGTTTATCAGGCCGCCTTTAAGGCTCTGACTTGTCTTAACGACTGACAACAGCCGGGACCGACGGCTTAACGTGCCCTCCGAAGCACGGAAGCGCTCAGTTATAATGCCACTTTTATGGTCACCCATCCGACACCTGACCGGGCCGAACGTTGCTTAACGGACGTGATCGAATGCGTGGCCATGAGCGCTAATGTTGATTTAAAGACGGGTATATGCATTGCTTAAGACGCTATCCCGTTTGCAATATTACTTTAACATGGCGCAACGACTCGTAGTAACGCCCCAGCTGGTAGTACAGCCCCTAATCATATTTTTATACCGTTCAGTAGACCATCTGGCGGATTTTAGAGTTTCGATTCCAATAATAATCTTAATTTGATTTCTATAAATGGATCTCCTGATATTCCAACTGAGAATAAAATTCAATGGAATGATAGAGAGCCTGCAGTCTCGCCGTCTAAAAATAGGCAATGTTTAAAATTGATTCGAAACTCCTCTTTCACGATTCGACTCGATCTTTCGTGGACTCGATTAAAGTATATCGTTGTTTTTTTTTATGAAAGACGGGGAGACTCTTAGCCTTCATCATAGCTGATGTTAAGTATTGATAAGGCTGAAGATGGAAGCGAGCTTCTCCCGGAATCCTCTATCACTGAGGAACTGGCTATCTTATCTCTAACTGCCGGAACACAACAATGCTGAAAACATTATTGTTATGGCGTCAGATTAATAGTAGAATTGATACCATTATTATGTGTAATTATTTTTAATTCATCACCAACAGCACATACCTATATAGATACATTGTTGAGTTTATGTTCCATTGTAAATTTTGTTGTTTCTGTTAAAGCTGATAAGTTTCTTTCGGCCGTTCTTCTTATCAGTTAAAAGATGTGCTAAATGGCTGGTAGGGAAAAAAAAATGTTGGACTATTCGAAAGTACTTAGCTATAAGTCTATTTGAATAAAAATGTTTGACTTTGGCTTTGACTTTATAGTATTTACAGTTTGCAGTACAGTCGCAACCAGGGGGCTAATTGTCTAATTTTAAAATCTATCGCAATCCCTTTCAATTCATAATTTGAAAGATATTAACATACTTCAGGCCGACACTATTTGACATTTGATAGGGATTGTAATCGGAACGCATATTGAAAGGTATTGAATGAACGAAATTGAACTGTCTAAGCAAAGTGACACACAAAATTATCTTTCAAATGTATGGATAAGTGTAATTTAAAACATCATTCGTTCCGAAAGCGATTGTGACTATACGTTACAAAATTTCATAAATCACTATCACAAACACAATAGTTTTGAAAGGGATTGTGATAGGTTGTACCCACAAGACCACTGAGGCGGTTAAAAAGGTGTACTGTGACAAACTTCAATAACTTTCTATTTTATTTAATATACATTGCAGCTTATTTCAATATCTTTTCATCGCAAATGCTAAAATAGAGACTGAAGCCACGAAAAGGAAAAATCTCAGGCTTTTTACCGAAATACCCACAATTCAAATTCCTCGCATAAAATAAATGCAAAACCATTAGAACAAGCCCGACCTTTTTATAGCCAAGTGGCAATATCATCAAAGCGTATACCTGTCCTAAGGTCATCATAACACAACCCTTAGCAAACAGAAAATTACCGACCCGAGAGGAATGCAAATAGGCAAGAATCGAATTAATATTTCATACATCTGGATTCAGTTCGAAGCCTTTTAGAGGATCACTCAAGTTTCGGGGGTGAGTACAGTCAACAGCAGCCACGGTTTTACACTTTGACCTTGAGAGCGCCCTTACGACGTTCGTAATAGCGGCCGTTTTCGTAGTGCAAATGTAAATCAGTAGCTGATGTTTATTGTACATACCGCATGTTATTATACACACATCAACACTGTCTAGGGATATTATATTACATTCTTTGTAACTCAAAAACTATCTACAGTACAGAAAAAGTTTGTATGGGGGAAAACCCTCCTGGGTTTCGTCTTTAAAAGCAATAATAAATAATTAAAAAATTGGATAAGAAAAGAAACCTATTATAGTTTGAATATAACTTTCGCAAAAGTTAGGTTTTCTTTAAACAAACCGGCGCTATTTTTTTTAATTATAGGTGTTTAAACTTTTTATTTTATTTTGATTCACAGTTTGTTTTGTTTTTTATCATGCCAAGTCTACATTTAACTAGTTAAGAACAAATTATAGCTGCAGGCGTGTTGAAAGCTGGCGCTATCCAACGCATGTTTGTTGATTGACTTGAGTTGACGCTTCGAACCCACCAAAATATGATCTCCTTATTTCATAATCAGGTTATATGTCTATTCACGTTATCATGTCAAGAGAGATATTGCGGAACGGTATTCTGGCAGAAAACGCGTTCCCACTCTTACACCCATATTCTGAGTCGTTCCTCCAAAACTTACTCGTCCTCGACTTAACGAAACCTCATTGAAAACCTCTTCGAAATACTCCTCGAAATCGGTATTCTAAGTCATAACTCCGTAAGGACCTGGAGGAGCCAAAGAGTACGTAGCCACTCCGTGTTAGGCCTAGCGCACACTACCATCTTTACCCACGACGAGGTTGAGTGGAGTGTAAGAAGTTTTGGGAACGACTTAGAATATGGAGGTTAGATATGACCGTTTTACTGAAATATCGCCAGGAGACAACCCTATGAAATGGCTATGGAAATGGTTCAAAGACTCATCTGATCACCAATTATTGTTAGTGAGTGACCAAGCTGGGAAAAGTTAACATGAAGTCGGCCGTCACTCTCGCACACCACTTCGAGTTTCAGCTTTGCAGCACGGCAATCGTGGACAAAGACTTTTATGGATTCGAGAACTATTGGCATGGAATGACGAGCAGTTGTCAACGGTACTCTTTTTTGACGAGGCTCAGTTTGGATTTCAACCGAATTCGCAAAGAATACGAGTTTGGCGAGTCTCAGGTAGATAGAGCCTTCTCCAGATTCAACAGGAAAGCGCACCGTTGCTCGTCATTCCATGCCACAAATTCTCGAGTCTATTAAAGTCTTCGTCCACGATTACCACGCTGCAAAACTGGATCTCCAAGTGGTGTGCGAAAGTGAAGACCGACTTGTGATTGTGATGTGACTTTAAAAGTGATGTTTTTGTCGCAGCCAACTGGTTAAATCAGCCGTTCAATTGAAGGGCTAGCCCGTTAATTAAACGCCGGCATTCAATTGAATGCCTAAGCCGATCGTTGATCGAACCAGCATCACTTAACGTTCAATTAGTTGGCTTATTATAAATTAGCCCTTTGATGATGGCTGACGTAAAATCAGCCTGGTGATTTAAATTAGTTTAATTTATTGCCACTGCGGCGATGGTATATGGCGTCAGATAGCTCGCATCGGCTTTTTATGTTGCTTTTTTCGTTTCAACTTAATATAACAGTGATATATTAATATCAATAATAAATATAATAAAAATGTGTGATAAAAATCTGTCTGATGTTACACCGCCGGCTACAAGTTTTCACGAATAGTTTAAATCTATAATGACGTCTAAATAAATGAGACGGCTAAATATGACGTTTAGCCAAGTCGTTAAACGTTTCAATCAACGACTTGGCTAGTTGTAAGTAACTTAGCCATTTCATTGAATGCCGGCGTTCAATTAACGGGCTAGCCCTCCAATTTAACGGCTGATTTAACCAGTTGGCTGCGACATTTTCACATTTCACCAAAGAATACTAACCTCGAACTGGGGGGCAATTCTGGCGCCTTCGACATTTTTTGGAGGCATAAATCTATATTTAAATCTCACTAAAAACATTCAACATTATAGGATTGTCAAAGATCATTGGAACTATAGGATTTTTTATTATTAACTCTTATCCTTCATCATACCTGCTTTAAAGTATTGATAAGGCTGAAGATGGAAGCGAGCCTCTCCCGGAATCCTAAACCACTGAGAAACTCTAACTAACGGAACACAACAATGCTGAAAACATTGTTGTTATGGCGTCAGACTTAGATAAGATGGTGGTAGCTAGCCAGGCGGACTCACAACAGTCCTACCACCAATCAAACCGAATACAATATGTACACCCCGCTGGGAATCGAACCCGGGACCCCTGGATCTGATACCGGTGGTTGTTACCACCAGACCATAGAGGCGGTTAATTTTGACAGTATTAGATGTTTTACTTACGTTTTTAATACAGAAATGAAGGATAGAAAAATGCATTTTTTTTGTCAAAATCGTCTCTCAATGGTGTTTCAATAGCAGTGTTTATTTACATAAACATGCCTGCCATTGAAACACCATTGGAATACTATTGTGACTAAGCATTAGCAGAATTGGGTCCCTGCACCTTTGTTCTGCCAACCTCGCAAGGCGTTTATGGCGAGAGTATGTGACTTCAAGGATTATTTAAAAAAAAAAATAGCTAAGTAAATTGATTCCATTATACTCAATATGGTGTGTGACTAAGGTGTGACTCAGGAAAATAGGGATTCATTTATACTTTCATTTAATTTATAGCTCATGGCCGTGCTTGACAGACTGATCGTATTCGATCACGTTTGTTACGCAAAGTTCGGTCCGGTCAGGTGTCGGATGGGTGATCGTAAAGTGGCATTATAACTGAGCGCTTCCGTGCTTTGGAGGGTATGCTAAACCGTCGGTCCCGGCTGTTGTCATTTGCAGTCGTTAAGCCAAGTCAGATGCCTTATCGGCCGCTTGATAAACACTGACACCAGAGGTCAAAGTCAAAGTCAAAGTCAATATCATTTATTCAGTCTAGGCTGTTACAAGCACTTATGAACGTCAAAGAAGCTACGCCATCGGTTCACAAACCCTACGGCGGGAGACCTTGTAACGAGAAGAACCGGCAAGAAACTCGTCAAGGGCTGTTTTTTTCTCCCTGTTTTATTTCATACAGAGTCGTCAAATTGAAAAGTGACCTTAACATATCAGTAAGGTCAATTTCCATCACAAAAGGAAAATACTTATTAAAATATTACATTTTATGGTTATTGTAATCGTAAACAATTTTTAACTGGCAAAGAAAGACTTGTCTATCATACATTACAACATTTCCCGCACCACAAGACTACTACACTGCAAGTTGTGAGGTACATACAGGTCAGTATCAATTTATTTTAGATAAAAAGATTTAGGCTTTTAGCACAGCATTAAGATAAGCAGCCTGAGGTAGACCCATTTCCGCTGGCGGCACCCGTTCACGAGCATGACGCATGAACCAGCCATCGCTTCGCTCAACCATATTTTAGGGAACGTAACGACCCGCCTCACACGACACCGCCGAAGAAACGTTTGAGTGAGCATGACGTACTTCAGGTACTTATGTTAAGCTGTATAAATATAAAAAAATACAATGGCAACAGCAAAAAAAGAAAGATAAAAGTGCCTTATATGGCAACAGCAAAAAAAGAAAGATAAAGGTGGCCACTAGTCCTCACTCGACAAGAAGAAGAAGAAGATTTATATCTAATAACTATATTATAATGTTATGTATGTTGAAATCCCTTTCATGTAGGTATAATGTTGGTTCATTCAGAAAAGAGTGGATCGTGTTTTGTTGTTGCTTGTCGCAAGCCATTGTTTTGCTCAGACTTTTTGTGTAGGCAAAAAATGAGTTCGCCGTTGCATGCAACCTGTTTTCGTTTCATTGTTTTTTTATAACTGTAAAGTTAACACGAATAACTTTCGAGTAAGTATCGAGGAAGTAAAGTAAAAAAAATGTATGACATATTGAGCAGAGTTCCTACCGGACGTAAACGGAACTACATTTTCCTATACATTTTTTGACATTACATGCTCGATACTTATTCGATACTATTTCGATATTTATTCGTGCGCTTGCCCTACTGAAATCAAATACTGTCACTAGAGTGTCTAGTATAGCATTTACTTAAATTGATTAAAAATAGGAGGAAGACTTTTGATTTTGAATTTATGCATTTATCAATGCTATGATTAATTTTAAATAGAAGTTTTTTTAAAGCATTTGACCATTGGCAAAATTTTCCAAAGGTCGTGGGTTCGAGTCCCATCTGAGAATTCACTTGTGGCCAAGTTGCTTTTTCCAATATTTTTCTATTTAAAATTGATCATAAATAGGGGTACTTAATAAAAGAAAATACAGATTTTGTTGTTGGCTCTGTGCAATGAGTTAACTGTTTTGAAAATTTAAAAACTTATTCAGTAATCTAGAGAATATTTACCATTTTCCTAATAAATAAACTATTGATCAATGTTAAATTTTAAATAGAAAAATATTGGAAAAAGTTAACACTGCCACAAGTGAATTCTCAGACGGGAATCGACCTTTGGAAATTGGAGCATTGGACCGGATTTCCAAAGGTCGCGGGTTTGATTCCCGTCTGAGAATTCACTTGTGGCAGAGTTAACTTTTTCCAATATTTTTCTATTTAAAATTTACCATAAGTATAAAAATAGCATTGAAAAATGCAAAAATTACAAAATCATATAGATCAATGATTAAGAGTAATCTCTATAAAACAAAAGCATCTCATTCATTTTCCTAGTTACATTCCCAGTAGTAAAGAAAAAACAAGAAAGAATTTAATATCCCGAAACTCTCGTCCAAACAATACAACTCTTTAATTTAGCTTAGTCACTCATTTCCCGGTTTTTACATTTTTCTTACCGTGAAAAATTAACAAGCCTCCTCAACCTGCCTGGTTACATTGAACTGAATGTCTTTCCGATAAGGTTGATTATCGAATGGGAAGGAAAAGTTCTCAAAATGTAGGCCAGATGCTTGAGCTCCTAGGGTCTTGAGAATGCTAGCATCGGCTAGAGAGTGAAGAGGGCTTTATAAAAATCTTGGTCATGATTTTTCGACGTTCGTTTGATGCTCGGTCGAGTGTGCCGACGATGAAGCGTTTCCATTTCTTTTTTATAATAATGTAACCGAAAGAGGTTTTAGTCTTTTGTATTCCACACAAAAAAACTCAGTAGCGCATTGGTTCGCGCGCTCAGGACTGTGATTTTTCAGGCCGACCTGTTTGGCGCAAGGGTACTAAACCCGTTTTTTACGCCAGAAGTCCCGGGCTCGATCCCCGGACAAGACAAATATTTGTGTGCATGAACATGTCTATTTGTCTTGGTCTGGGTGTTTAATATGTATATTATGTATGACACAACACACAACATGACAAAAGTTCTTCGTGAAACGTGGGCTAGATAATAGGTGTAAAAAATATCATTTTGGGGATGGGTGACCATGGGTATACTATATCCAGCTGCTCACTGCCAAAGAAATTTACTGTCCGTGCTTCGGACGGCACTTTAAGCCGTTGACGTTAAAATTAAAACCCCACCTATCATTATTGGGCCTGCGTGGTGGGTCATGGCCCTTTCGGTTTATCAAAAGTGCCCCATCTGTAAGGACATTAACAATAGCTGATGATGATGTTTCAAAAAAGATGTTGAGGAATTCATAAATGACGGTTAATTTTGGTTAATATCGTAAAGTATTTATTATTTACAAATCAATAATTTACTTTTCAACAGTTTTAAAGACTCAACAAAAACGTAGTACCTTAGGTTTTATAATCAGTGATCAGATAATCGGATGCATATTTACCTTGTGTTGGCTGTTATGGAATGCACTTTTGTATTTGACAAAACCCAGGATTTTGATAGGTATTGTATGGGCCAGCGACTTTATTTATTTATTTATTTAGACACAATAACAGTCCACAAACTTAGATTTACACATACAATCCAGTAATACTAAAAATAAATGTTAGTTTGGAACCAATAACAATTGTGCACAACATTGTTCAATATTAGTTAATTAAACAGCAGGTTAATTATATATTTATGTAGGTTAAAACAACAAACAAATTACTAATTAATTTTAAAAACAGTTAAAAAATGAATACAATAATAAAAAAAGAAATTAACGGGACCTAGTTGGAAGACTTCAAATAAAAAATGAATGATTTGAACGTTTGATGGAATATATCGACTTAGCCGAATATACTAGTAAAATTACTATGGAAACCCGACGAGAAAATGTTTAGCACTTTTTTTTTGTCTCTTTATTATGTCATTTGATTCTGAGGGGGAACCCCCTTCTGGGTTACATAGGGGAACGAAATATATCTTATTTTTGTGCTACGATGCGCCGTTTCCGAGATCTATCGAAAGTTTTTGGAATCCCGGGTTACATATAAAAAAATAGAAGCTTCCATAATTTGCTAGCCAATAACTAAGTTTAGGTAATATATGCATCCGATCAATGTTTATTATAGACTAACGGACCCGGCGAACTTCGTACCGCATATATATGATTAAATGTTGTCTATATTTGTATCTCATACACCTTAGAAGGGCTGCTAGAGTTCCACATCAGGTGTAGATACCAGATCTTTAATTTTTGTTATAATCATCTTATCAGCCGCTCGACGCCCACTACCTGCTGGGTATAGCCCCAAAAGAACTCCAGCTTAGTTTAGCTTGGCTACTAGGGTTCCACATCAGGTGACCTGACCTTCGATATTTGTATGTCAATATAAAATGCTCATTATCCGCAACAGCTTTTCCTAAGTTGCTATTTTCATATCTCACACAGTTTGGCTGGACTGTTATGGTTTCACATCAGGTATTTCCATCTTTTTTTTTTTCATTCATAAGAACCTTCTCCTGACAATAATAAACAAAATGAAGAAATAATTAGCGAAATTGTTCCATCCGTTCACGCGTGATGCGACGAACAAGGGAAAAAGGCATTCATTTTTAGATATAAAGGTTCTGCGCTGCTCGCATCTACCTTCATAGTAATTTGCGTTGAAACCAGTGACGCAGACTGCACACATTGACAATTGACAAGTAGGACAAAAGATAAGAAAAAACACGGAAATGAAAGAGATAGCAAATTGAATTGTACCCCATATAGGGTCTTCCTAATGTTTCACAATGCGAGCTCGTATGACGTATCTGCTTTAAGAACACACTTATAATATCACTAGCTGACCCAGCAAACGTTGTTTTGCCATATAAAAAAAAAAATTTAGGGGTGGACTACCCCTAACATTTAGGGGGATGAAAAATAGATGTTGGCCGATTCTCAGACCTACTCAATACGCTCACAAAATTTCATGAGAATCGGACAAGCCGTTTCGGAGGACATGGGAACGAAAACTGTGACACGAGAATTTTATATATAAGATTAACTACCAGCGTAATCAAGAACTATGGGGGAACTAAGAAGGAAGAACAGTTATACAGGGTGGAAATTTAAGACGTGGCATTAAGGGCAGGTAAAAAAAAAAAAAGCAGTAATCAAAATTCTGATTAATCTTATCAGTGATCTTAACAAATGTTGCTACATGAAAACGTAGGAAACCATCCTAATTTTTTGAGAAATATCGAACTATATTGCAACTAAAAAAGATACAGTCAGCAGGAAAATGAGAGTTATTTTAAAAAAAAAATTATGCCAATCGATCCTGTTTCTCATGAGGATCAAAACACTCTAAGACACCCACTGAGGTATGAGTAGGTAGTAGAAAAGTCTCAGTATGTTTTTTTTTTTTTTCAAAATCCGTGAATGCAGTTCTATATTTCTCAAAAATTAAGGAAGGTTTCCTGAGAAGGTTTTCATTTAGCTACAACGGTAAAGGTCCTTTCGTGCCCCGTTTTAAATTTCCACCCTGTTTAGACTGTGGTACTATCAACTACGCACGCGGACATTTAGAAACAGTGACACACAGCGTAGCGACAGCAAAAAAACAACTTTAAAAACCTTAAGGCGATACTCGAAAAAAATATGCTGAAGCGAGATAGCAATGAGAAAACGACGCGCACGGTAGCGAGACCGATTTTGCAGATTAGGCAAAAAAAACACAAAATCACTTCGTATTAAAAAACTACAGCGATTTAAAAAAAATGCTTCTATACGATCCTAAATATTATTATTAAACCAATTTCCAATAGTGTAAGTAACCCCATTTAAGAATAATCTTGAATTTTCGTATTTTTTAGAGGTCTTTTCGAAATGAAAAAGTGTCGAGGCAAAATCATAAAATTGTGTTTTTGAAACTATACGAATCTAGATAAAGGTATGAAGAAATATATATGTTATTACCAGATTTATAACAACTGTAACCGTGCTATAGTTTTATGTCTAAGAGTCCATACTTTTTCCGAGTAGCGCCTTAAATTGAGAAGCGTATATAAAAATCTTCCTTAGTACCTAGTACCTAATAAGTATAATGAGTATTACTATATGTAATTAAAAATAAAGCAGTAATCAAAATTCTGATTAATCTTATCAGTGATCTGCAAATAATGAATACTTACAGGCAATCTTATCGCATTTGGTAGGTATCTTTGTGTTGTAAGTAGGTACGAGATTTTTGAAACACAAAACTTATACTATATGACACAAATAAAATTGGCTAGTATTTAACCGAACGACAAAAAAACTTTTTGAGCGACAGAAATACTAGGTGGGCGACCTAATCGCCAATCTAACCTAACCTAAACCAATTTTTTCCGCTGCCAACCTATTATTTCTGCTACCCCAACCTAATAATTTTTAGTCGCCCGGTTAATTATATTCCAATAAAATATATGAACCTAATTATAACTTTTTAATTTTGTACAATGCTATTTTTATGTGATAAATATTAAACAAGAAAATATACCAGAAAAAAGCAACTAGCCTCATATCGACCCCGTGATGTCATGGGATCCCACTGACATGAGACTAGTTGCTTTTTTCTGGTTTAATATTTATCACATGAACCTAATATTAGAATAAACCAACAATATGAATTAAAATGCGTGTTTTGTATTAAAACAGTAAATAAGGTCCAATAAATAATTATTCATATTTTTTTTTTACCTACTAACGGCTTTATTTTACTGTACCTATTGTCTTTGTAAATAATAATCTATGTAATTTGATACTCAATATTGGAGTATCTTGTAATTTGAGGAGCCCGTGACGCAGTGGTTCGCGCGCTCGGACTGATATTGTTGAGCAACTTTTGCAATGGTCGGTCATAGGATTGGTGACCATAAATTTACTATCTCGAACACCTCCGTGCTTCGGAAGGCACGTTAAGCCGCTGGTCCCGGCTGCATTTGCAGTCGTTAAAACCCACCAATCCGCATTAGGCCCGCGTGGTGGGTCATGGCCCGTTCTCCTTATCCATCCATAAGGAAGGCCAGTGCCCCAGCAGTGGGGACATTAAAAAAATGGCTAATGACGATTGGAGTATTTAATCATAATGTTATTGTTTTTATGTTTAAATGAACTAAATTAATATAATAAAACCAAAACGGAGTACATATTATAATTAATTCAAAGCTGTTTAAAATGTAACAAAAAATATACATCATAATTCGGAACGCATTATGATGTATATTTGGGTATTAAAAAAAAAAGTACTTTAGCGCTAGGCCGCAAAAAGGAATTTTCTACGATGAAAATTAATGAGAAAACCTCCTCTCCGAGCGTGTGAGGTGAAAAGTTATTGGTGTGGTTTTTTAATATAACATTAAATAAACATGTTTTTTTTTTTTAGGAAAACATAATATCACTAGGTACGCGTTACCGATAAACAATCCGTAGTATCTTTCTCTCAACCGCCTCTGTGGTCTAGTGGTACAACCACCGGTATTAGACCCAGGGGTCTCGGGTTCAATTCCCAGTTCAATTCCCAGCGGGGGGGGGGTACATATTATATTTGGTTTGGTTGGTGGTAGAACTTGTTGTAAGTCCGCCTGGTTAGCTACCACCATCCTAAATGTGTCTGACGCCATAACAACAATTTTCAGTATTGTTGTGTTCCGGCAGTTAGAGATAAGATAGCCAATTCCTCAGTGATTGAGGATTCCGGGAGAGGCTCGCTTCCATCTTCAGTCTTATCAATACTTAACATCAGGTATGATGAAGGCTAAGAGTCTCCCCGTTATACATAAAAAAGAGGTATCTCGTTTTAGTAGATAAAATCTATAGGTAAGTACCTATATTAATTTTACAGAAACAAAGAAGGGTTCTTCGGCTTAGAAAACCACAACATAATATTTTAATTCCTTTTTTTTCTTTTGAATTTTAAACTTCCTTTTTCTTCGAGACTTATAAAGCGATTCTAACCGAACTTCAAAATGTTCATTTTCGCCGCGTCCAAGCGTTCAGATTTCGATAAATACTTAATGTCTCAATATTCAAAAAGGCTACTGTTATTACCTACAGGCAAATGTGTGAGAGCTTCAATTAAATAAATAAAACCCTATCTGATACAACATTCAAATGAGGGAATATTATTCTGTTTTCTATGTATTTTTTACGAGAATACTATGTCAATATCAAACGTAATACTTAAATAAGGATATTGACATTTTGAAATTAACATAATAACTTAAATAAAACTGAATTAGAGTACAATACCGTGACTGCCACCAATACTAAAAAAACAATACCGTGACTGACAGACACACACACACACAGCCCAAAAGGCTGAATCGATTAAGCTGAAATTTTGTATACACGATCCTTTAACGATGTAAGCGAGCACTAAGAAAGGATTTATTGATATTCCCACGGGAACGGGAACATGCGGGCGGCCGCTAGTTACAAATATCCAAATTTAAAGAAAGAAAGAAAGAAAGAAAGAAAGAAAAAAGATTTTATTTATTTGAGACAAACACGACAATAAGACACATCAAAGTAGTACAAGAAAAAAGCACAGTTTGTCCGAAAACGGTACCGACTCAGCATAATGCTTGGTTTTTTGGCCAGCGCTGGTCTTCCGTCGGTACCGTTTTGGTGGGGCTGAGAGCCATGCTAACCGGGACATTACAACAAAATACTACAAATAAGGCAAATATAAACATAGCCTTTTATGACTGATCACACAGGGGCACCAATATGAAAAAATATACTATGAAAGTATTGTAGTCTGTGTGACCCGTCTATGGTAACATTCATTAAGTGTCAGACAAGACAACTGATTGTTTGTATAGCTTGCTTGCTACGTTAATCTGTGCTGTGCTTTGGTAGGTACAACAACTATAGAGAAAGCCAAACAAACAAAACATTAGATAAAATTTGTGAAGCCAAAGTGCCAAACAAAACAAAAACAGAGTTGGTGTTAACAAAAAACAACGTATCACAACAATAACTTACATAAAATCTAATTACAAAAGAGAGTGAAAACTGAAAAACTATGTCAGATAGGATCTTATAGCAACAGCAAAGTACCAGAAAACCAGCCATTTAGGTACTTACCTTATGGTGAGTAACATAACATCATTATACTTTATGTACAACTAAAAATGCAACAAACATTCATATCGTAACATTTATAATTTTGTTTTCTTTTTTTTACAGGGCTCGACCATTAGATGTTTAGCAAAAAGGTTAATTGCAACAGTGCAATATGATAAAATTCACGAAGCATCACTACCTGAATTCCGCAATTAGTAGGATAAGTGCCTGTTTCACAATGTCCGATTAGGAGATACTTTCCAGTTTAATTGACAGTTTTGTATGGACTATCTGTCAAGTAACAGCTACTGAGAACTTACTTACACATTGTGAAAGAGGCTCTAAGCCTAAAAAGTATTCACTATGGTTAGTCGTTATGGTAAGGCAATAAAGCTTATTTTCGCGTGACAACTGCGACAGAGTTACGTCCGAGGGACTTTTTAATGAAACGACCTGCAAAATTAATCGCGTTCACTCACAGGGGTTGTTTTTTCTCGTCGCCAACTCGAATTAAATCCAATTACGTAAGGCACAAGCGAAGCCATATAACTAGAAAAGTCGAGAATGGACCTAATATTTTACACTCGAAAATTTAAGTAAACATTTTACGAAAATAATGTTTCTAAACAAACCGCTCATAATACTTTCTATTTATTTACACGTTTTAGAAGAATGTGCACCTCATTAAATAGTTATCATAGGTTGTTTTAATTATAACAGGCAGTGCCCTACCTGCTGAACAGTCAGCCTGCTGACCTCGTGTCAAATGATACTTTTAAAGTATTTTGTAACTGTTTAAAAACGCACTACTTAAACACAATGTAATTGTATAATACTTTTTTGATAAGTACTTATAACTGTTTTTGCTTAATTTTCAAACTCGCAGTCAAACCTCTTGTTAGGTTTTGCGAGATGACGTAACCATTATATCATTTGTAATTTTATAAAATAAAAAAAAAATAAGTCCAAATCCAATTTTGATAATAATGGCATTAGTGTCAACTTACTAACTATTTATTGTATTCGTGGCATATTTATTTAAGAAATATTGCCAAAATTTTATTCGAGCGGTCTATGGGCCTGTTTTACCCAAAAATCGTCAATACTAATAGCATTGACGATTTTTGGGTTCAATACAACAACATCTTCAGGGCCCTCTTGCGGCTCATACGCTTTTGTAGCGCATCAGTCATGTTTGCAGACGCCAACGTTGATGATTTTCATACCATCATGCGTAAAAAGACTGCCTCGGTGATGCTGCGAATGGGTGGGAGCGGTAACGGGATCCTGAGGATGATCTCAGAAAGACTGGACTCAGATATTCTTCACAAGGTTTACAGAGTTGCAGTTCATAAAAGTGCAAACCGGTAAACCTCATTTTAACTGAAAAAAATTTAGGTACTAACATAGTTCATACTAAGTTTTTTTTGTGGAATAATGACGAAAAAAGCACGAATGTTTGTTTATAAAAATTCTTTCCACAAGATGGCTGGAGTATATGTAGGTGTGCATCGGTAGGTAAGTACAGTCAACAGCACGTGAGGCTTTACAATTGCACTCTTAAATCCGCCGCTATGACTTTATTTTGTTTTGGGAAAAACGTGTATTTCCCTTTCTATACGTAACCTCGGATTTAATATATGTCAAAGTTTACTACGGCGCATTTAATCTTCGATATGAAAGATAGGAAACACCTGTTTCCTGGTAGATAGCAATAGCTATATGAAAGGAAAAAATATTTGCCGAGGTAAATTTACAAAATGTTGGTTTATCGATATTTTTTTTGAGAAACGTTCAATTAATATTTCATTCTAGACTTAAATATGAATGGTCACAACCAAGTCTAAAATGAAATTTTATCGTTTCGATTTTTCGAAATGAAAATTCATCCCAGGATTTCGTCTGCCAATCCCAATTAAAGTACTATAAACTTAAACTTCTGAAAAATTTAACTGGTATACGTACGTCTTAAGTTTTGGCGCGCACTGTTCATTGAAATAAACCAGTTTTTCCGGATATAACGCGCTATATTTCACGAACTAAGATCTAATTGTCCGTATTTTTAGGTTTTTTAGGGGTTTTTTTTATTTTCCCGACGTTTCGGCATCTTTTCAGCTGATGTGGTCACGGGATGAGTGGCTACTTATAAGTCTATCCTCGAAAAGTTAATTAATTTTTTCGTTCGGTAACGGTTAGACATAGATACTATGGCAAACATTATTATTGATTTGATATTTCGATTTGTTTATTATTTTAAATATTTATTAACAAAAGAGAAAACTAATTACTACTAAGACTCTACTTGCAGTTCACAAATTGGGAGGACCTTCGAAGAAAATAGCTGCCAAGAAAACTTCGAAAGCGGGCTACCTCCACCTTCATAAAGAAAATTAAGAAGTGGTTTTCTCCACCTTTGTATGTGATATTTATCTACAAAAAGAGATAACCTTGCAGTAATCTTGCAGTGTGTGATTTGGGTTGAGATGTTAATTTATGGATATTAGGGTCTCAAGCTGGTGGTATCTTCCACCCATATTAAAATATTATTAAATATTTGCATACAATGACACCAATTATCTAGCCCACGTTAAGTTTCATGAAGAACTTGTGTTATGGATACTAGATAACGGATAAACATACTTATATACTTTTTTTTGTAAATATATACTTAATATACATATTAAACACCCAGACCAAGACAAATAGACATGTTCATGCACACAAATATTTGTCTTGTTCGGGGATCGAACCCGGGACCTCTGGCGCAGAAGGCGGGGTTAGTACCCCTGCGCCAAACAGGTCGTCAGATCATCCCATCATCTCTATTGGTGATTTCAATAGCCTCAAGTAGCATTATGGGGACGTATTTTTGTTCCGTGGCGAGGATATGTGGCTTATCAAACCTGATGTACCTAGTGGGTGGGTCTCTCAAAAGCATGTTCACACACTGCAGACTTGTTTTCACGCCTAAAAATACGGACAATTTAAGATCAAGGACAAGATCTTAGTTCGTTAAATATAGCGCGTTAAATATCCGGAAAAGTTGTTTTATTTCAATTAAAATAGTAATTTGAAAAGGATATTTTTAAACAGGATGGAATTTTCAATTGTAATGAATGTTCTTAATGAAACTTGTCTTATGTCTATGTCCAGTATTATAAATAAATATATAAATAAATTCCATAGTATCACACCTATTATCTAACCCACGCTAAGTTCCAGGAACTTGTGTTATGGATACTAGATAACGGATAACCATACTTATATACTTTTTTTTTGTAAATACATACATAATATACATATTAAACACCCAGACCAAGACAAATAGACATGTTCATGCACACAAATATTTGTCCCGTCCGGGGATCGAACCCGGGACCTCTGGCGTAGAAGGCGGGTTTAGTACCCCTGCGCCAAACAGGTCGTCAATAGTATTCAAACGTATTCAAAGTACTTGACATCCTGGTGTGGTGAGGTGAGGTATTTTCCTCCAGTAGATCGTTCGAAAAGCAAAGTGCTTCCATGTGGCAGAATAACAAAAACTATAACCTAAAACTAATTGAAAAATAAAGATTCGTAGAAACCTTATCCAATCAAATCACATTTTCATTGCGACCACGTCCTAATAGAAGCCTAATACGCATAAAAAAGAATCAGATTATGTAAATAACGTATTACCTCGTCTCGGCTTCTCCATTTCAGTTTGGAAACAAAATGAATTTTTTCGCGACATTAAAAAAAACATTGCAGGCCTGAAGTGGGAGTTAGAAAATGTAGCTTTCTGCTTTAGCTGAAAGCGGTGTTCGGGAAAGGCCGACGTAAAGTTTAAAAAACACATTGAGCACAGGTGTGTTTAGAGTTCCGTATAGTGTTTCTGATACATCGTATCAGAAACACTATACGGAAGTTTGCGTGTATCAATAATTTTTTGGTTGTAAAATTTTAGTAAAGGTATGTATTAACGTTTTTTTTTATGCAGTTATCTTCATTGACCCCAACATCTTTGTAGATAATCTAATTACCTAGTGTGGTATGATACCACACATTAAACATAATGGTTGCAATTTCATTAAGACAAAAAAAACGTTTTCAAAAATCATAAAGTGAAAAATTGGAGTCGCTGCCAGCTAAGGGCAAGAAGTATAGAAGCGTAATGTACAATTTAAAGAATGCACCATCGATACCTTGAATGGCACCGACTCCAAAAGGCTTTATTTCTAACTTTTTAATTTTTGAAGTCGGTTTTTTTATAAAAAGTTTTTATTTAAAAAAAAATAAGTTTCAAATTTTCCGTACTTGTCTACTAGATTGAGTCAAATCGAAATAAACGGATTTGTGTCAAACCGCTTGATCGAAAAAAAGTTCAGTTTTTCAAGATTTCCTGAAAACTACTTAACCGATTTCAAAATTACAAAAAATGGGACCAACTGGGGAACAAACTTAATGTTATAATAACGTTTTAATAATATTGAAATTATTAAAACGTTATTATAACATCAAGTTTGTTCAGGTTCAGGCGTTCTCGAGTGAACATACAAAAAAAGGTAATATACGCGACAAATTGATAACCTCTTTCTTTTTTGAAGCCGGTTCATAGTTAAAAATATAAAAACCACAAAATATCGGAAAACTTCTCGATTGAACATTGAGTATTTGGAACACGATTTTTCGTGAAGGTGAAAGAAGTAATATAATATTATTCAAATGAAATACCTACTAGTGTTCTAATATTTGTGATATAAAGTTATTCTATAAATCTTAAACTTTTTTTAAATAAAGCTCCCTAAGAAAACTCCACTGGCGTACTGGGAAGTTCTCCGATTTTACAAGTAATAGTTTAAATTACAAAACGTGCTAAAAAAGAAATATTTATTACAAACAATAAGATAAAAGTTCCTTCGTTATATGAGATCAGGAGATAATTTTTCATTTTCATTTTCGTAAGGAACCCTAAAATCTTCAATCTAGCCGCCAAAGCGGCAGGAATTGAAACACGTCACTCTGCCCAGAGCTGCGACAGCAAAGTGAACAAACTTTAAAAACAACGAACAGAAAGCGAAAAATGAAAATGGCGGGTAGATTGTTTTTAAATTTTGTTTTTAGCCTTGGACGATAAATATCAAATGTGAATATGCTAATAAATTGAATTGATGCAATTCTACTCAAATGTGGAGGAGTTACCTTTATAATAGGTAGGGGAAAAGTTTCTTCGCTTTTTTTAAGAAAATTCAAAACATTTTTAATATTATACTTTATTTACATTTAACTAAAGTATGTTGGTGCCATTTTGTTCGATAACTTTTTTCCATCTTGTAAGTAGGGACATGATCTCATTGATATAGAAATTTTGGGACTTCTGATCAAAATACCGCGACAATTGGTTTTGACAGTTGAATGTTAACTTGACACTGCCTAAAGAATTCTGAAGAGACCGAAACAGGTGGAAATCTGAAGGTGCAAGGTCAGGACTATACGGCGGATGTATTATCACGTCCCAGCGAAACTCTCTTAATTTTTGCTGAGTGGCTAAAGCTGTGTGAGGTCTAGCGTTATCATGATAAAAACCACACCCCTTCTGTTGATTAATTCCGGCTGCTTTCTCTGAACTTCTTGCTTTAATATCATAGTTGTTCGCAGTAGAGTTCAGAATCGATGGTCCTGCCTGGTGGTAACAGCTCATAATTACTAATGCTCTTCCAATCCCATCCACACACACAGCATTACCTTGTTGCGAGTTAACCCGGGTTATGCCACAGTCTGTGAAGCCTGACCGGTCTTTAACCATGACCTTTTTTGCACGGTCTTTTCGTACGTGGTCCACTTTTCATGACCAGTTATCAGCTTCTTCAAAAATGGTTCGGTTTCATTACGTGGTAATAAAGAATCACAAATGAGTACACGGTTCATTAGGTTTCTTTCAGTGAGCTCGTGAGGTACCCAAATATAGAGCTTTTATGTGTACCCTGATTTTTTCAAATGCGTTAAAACTGTTTTGTGGTAAATTTTGCTCCACTTTTGAAAAAATGGCATCCATTTTATGTGTAATGCGACCATAGGGAAGTGCATCTTTGGCATCAAAATTTCCGGATTGAAAACGCTTAAACCAAATTTTCACAGACACTGCACTAGGTCCATAAACATCGCAAATTTTTTTCGCGGCTCGCGTTTTTTTTGCCTTTTTTGTACTAAAATTTTAAAATGTATCGAATTTCTTCATTAGATTCACTCACCTTGGCAGTAAGAAAAACAAATGAAAGTCACACATTTTCCTAATTTGAATTTGGAATTATCTTTTTTAAAATCAAAACTTTTAATGATACCAAAACCAACCAGATACAAAATAGTATAGCCAAAGAGATTTTATTACAAGTACTATATGAGAAAAGACTTTTTCCCCAAAAAAAACAACTTGTCTTAAGTCGCTCTGACGGGACATTAAGAGTTATATTGCGCGATTCTGTCTGTTTAAATTGTCAAGCTAAGGGCATGCATGTCGTTGCCAGATAAGATTGATTACTTCATATTTTGACTGATCATTTCATGATAATGGAAATATAAATAAATAAATAATTTATTCAATAATCAAAACATTACAGTGTTAAAAAAGGATCGTTGATTCAATCATAATATGACCTGAATATTTTGTTCTCAATAGAATTATGTATTTCCCAAAATTATGTTTTATGCCAACAGTTCGAGCATAAAGCAGACTGCAATATTATGTAAAATTTTTGTATTGTCGTATTTGAATTGACAAGAACAATGCCTAAGCGCATAATTTATATTATATATATATATATATATATATATATATATATATTCTGGTTTTTCGTAAATGATCAAAATGTTAATGAAGCACTCAGTTTCGACAACACAATTCGAAACTCATCAATGGATTTCAAATAGTCAAGGAATTAATATAAATCAGTCTCATTTGTCAAGTTGTTTTACATCGATATTCCAAATAAAATGAATACATAAACCAGCAATTAATACATTCAATTACAACTTTTCAAAGCTCAATAGCGGCCACTTTATTTTTAACCGTCCTAATCAGTGACACAGTATAAAGATACATACAGTATTATATCTTCATACAAAGGTCCGATCGCGAGAAATACCCGACGCGCCTCGTCTCAGCGAGGGCTCGGCAAGCGTCTCAGTCTCGTCTCGACACTCGAATGCACCGCTCGCCGCGGCTGACGACCGCACGCTGCGAAAGTTTTGTACGCAGTAATCGTCTGGTATGTTGGCGGGCAGCCCTCGCATATTGCGTGGCGCGTGGCTGCAATAATAATAATTAACTTTAATAACTTTTTAATTTTGCATTTTTAAGTGCTATTTTTATGTAATAAATATATTAAACAAAAAATATACTAGAAAAAAGCAACTACATAGTCTCATGTCGCTCTGACGGGATTCGAACCCGCATCCTTGGGAATCCGGCCCAAAGACCTATGAGGACACGTCGAATTTTTCTAGTATATTCACCTTTTTACGGTGTTAGCTATCATCGTTTCATCAATGAGAGAAATATCCTCACATTCGAAAGAAAGATTTTTACAAATGTTTGACTATCGATTAAGATGAAACAGCCATCTAATTATAACTTTTTAATTTTGCATTTTACAGTGCTATTTTTATGTGATGAATTAACTTTTATCAAGAGAAAGGCTAAGATAACGTACTTTATGTACTTATTTTTACTGTGTAGCTAGTAATCTGAACCCTCAAAAGTTTAATTAAAACCAAATAAAATTATCCAACTTAAATCGTGGGCGTTTAAGTGTTGAATGGATGAAGGTAATTGTGTCCTCTATTAGACTTTTACATTTAATTACGGATGCGGGCGGATTTTAAACAAAGTTTACAAATCTTTTTTAACTCAAATAAACACAATTCTTAACTCATTAGAACTTTTAGAGCCGGTTTCACCACTCATATATAAGTTCTGTATAGCGTATCTGGCAGATAAGCTTTCCAGAACTTATCTGTCGGTTGTAAAACCGGCTCTAAATTTTTCGACAGAATTCATATTTAACGTAAATGTTTTTGAAAGCTCTATTGAAGAGGCTATCAGGGAGTATTTTTTATAAACCAAGTATCCTTTAAAGATTCGAAAATATATGGTATTGAAATAAAACAACTTTTAAGGATATCAAACGCGCTATATTTCACGAACTAAGTTGTAATTGTCCGTATTTTTAGGTTTTTTAGGGGTTTTTTGATTTTCCCGACGTTTCGGCACCTTTTCAGCTACCGTGGTCACGGGATGACTGGCCGGTCATCGGACAATTACAACTTAGTTCGTGAAATATAGCGCGTTTGATTAACATGAGATGTACGTATATATGGTATTGTTTTTATTATTTTACTATTAAAAGTATTAACCTAATTATTTTTAAGTAGTGTCCTAAAAAACCCTAAAAAACTGGTATGAGGAATGATCTGGACATCATCTAGTTACCTGATAACGACACCAAACTTAACTCAAGGGCAAAGTAAATCCGCCAGATTTTTTTTCTGAACGCCCGTGAGTTCTGTCCTTTGAGCCCTCTGATACCGTTTGTGTGAGGAAGAGGTCTATGCCCAGCAATAACCTTTCATTGGCGGTTGATGATGCTGAATGAAGAACAGTGCATTATCATCATGCAGCCTATCGCAGGCCACTACTGGACTTATGTCAAGCCACAAGGCCTGTTCTCCCGCCTTTTTCATCCAGACCACCCACCTTCAGCCAGCCACCTTCCGATGACCGTGATAGCTACATATTGAAATACCGTCTACGTTTATCCTATCAGCCGCGTGGTTCTCGTTCCCGTAGGATTATCGGTATATACAAGTAGCCTATATTTTAGATCAGGATATCTTCTATATGTGTGCCAAATTTCAATTAAATCGGTTTAGTAGTTTTTGCGTGAAAGAGTAACAAACATTAATCCAAACATCCTCACAAACTTTTGCATTTATAATATTAGTAGGGTAATATTAAGTAAGATGGTGTCCTTTGTCACTATATCAGGCCTGTCTCACTTCCATACAAGCGGCGCAAAATCCCCGAGATATTTACCTACTATTCTGGAAAACAACCTAATTTCAACCTTTTTGCATTGCGTGTAGTGTTCATAGTACAATAACTGTCTGCCGTCTCGCTTCAATCTGCTAGGGCTGTCAGAGATACCTTACGGTATTAACAGTTTACTTTTGTTTCGCGGATGCGTGCGCTGCGTGTGCGACTAGTCGAGCGAGTGCCAACCTATTGAGACTAGTCCGGTGACCGGACGCTTGCGTTTATCATACCTAAACTCGGGAGTGAAATTTCTGTACCGTAAGGTACTAATATATATTCTGTGACTATATTATCTTAAGTAACACACAAAAGTACTTGAGCTTACAAAAGCTACAATCTCACAAATTGACTTTTTATGATCAAGAGGCTTGAACCAAAATTACGCTCTTCTCTACGTGTGTCGAGTTTAAAACAACTTTTTATGACGATACGGCCGAAAGTGTATTTTTAATGACATCTCTTGCGCCCGGGGGATTTTATGGTTCTATCCCATTTATATAGTTTAAGCTGGAACGTGATAAAAAAAATCATCTTTAAAATTGCCTACTTACTTTCAGGAGCGAAATTTGAGCTTGAGACAGTGACAAGACGTTATGTTGCCAATTTGCCATAAATAAGTTGGTAAAAACTACTTACCTAGCTACTAAGGAGGTATTCGACGACCTGTTTGGCGCAGGGGTACTAAACCCGCCTTCTACGCCAGAGGTCCCGGGTTCGATCCCCGGACAAGACAAATATTTGTGTGCATGAACATGTCTATTTGTCTTGGTCTGGGTGTTTAATATGTATATTATGTATGTATTTACAAAAAAAAAAGTATATGTATGTTTATCCGTTATCTAGTATCCATAACACAAGTTCTTCATGAAACTTAACGTGGGCTAGATAATTGGTGTGATTGTATCAAACTTATGTATGAAACTTATTATTATTTGATACACTTAATACACAACTAGCGGCCGCTCGCGGTTTTACCCGCGTTGTTCCCTTTCCCGTGGGAATATCGGGATAAAAAGTATCCTATGTTCATAACCAGGCTATCTACTATATGTTTACCAAATTTCATCCAATTCGTTCAGTAGTTACCTATTCAACGAAAACAAACAAACAATCAATCTTTCCCCTTTATAATATTTGTATAGACTACACCATCTATCCCCAAACTAAGCAGAGCTTGTAATGGGTAATTGACAATGAATGTTGATATTTAAACTTTTTGGTCGGTTAAAGGAATAGTAAGTCGTCAAAATCATTAAATTGTAAAACAAAATATGCATGATAAAAACTAATAGTTACAAATATATCTAGACGATATTATGCGGTAACGTGCATCGCCATATTGTGTTATTGCAATATATAGAATTAAATTTCGGTCACCTATCCCGTAAACGACAATTGCGAATGTTTACCATTAGGCGCCACCGCACTCAATTAAAATAAAAAAAGATTCCGTTGAACCTCCTCCCTTTTTTGAAGTCGGTTAAAAACACTTGCTGCGAGTCTTTCATATCTATCATACTTCCACTTTTCTCATCATATTTATCATAAATTAGTTAGGTTTAGGTTAGGTACATGCTCGTAATACTTTTGTAGCACTTCTGTGGTATTCATATTCCTAAATTCTTCCTGAAGCAGCACTAGAACTTGAAAAAAAAATCTATGCCTCTTTTATCGGAAATTTAAGAAGTTTTTTTTTATGAGCAACAGGGTGTCTCTTAGCCTTCATCATACCTGATGTTAAGTGTTGATAAAGCTGAAGATGGAAGCGAGCCTCTCCCGGAATCCTCAATCACTGAGAAACTGGCTATCTTATCTTTAACTGCCGGAACAAAAAAATGCTGAAAAAATTGTTGTTATGGCGTCAGACTTAGATAAGATGGTGGTAGCTAGCAAGTCGGTAACAGGTCCTACCACCAACCAAACCGAATACAACATATACCCCCGCTGGGAATCGAACCCGGGACCCCTGGGTCTGATACCGGTGGTTGTACCACTAGAACACAGAGGCGGTTGAAATTTAGAAAATATTGGCAAAGTGCGATGAAAAGAGTGCGACTCAATGGAACACTTAAAGTCTTTGATAGAAAACTACTTGTGATCTCCAGTTTCTTTCCAAACAGCTTTTGGAACCTTTCAAAGTGAAGATTTTAACGATGTTATGAAGTTCCCCAGCCCCTTCAAAATATGGCCTTGTCGACGCCTTACTATTTCTACGATCTTTCAATGCCAGTTTCTTAAACCATTGATACTATAGGAATGTATTTAGTTTGGAATAGAAAAAATATAAATAACCAATATTATTAATTGCATTATAATGAGTACATAGCTGTGTAGTGTCGGCTTAGAATAGCACTACCTCCTCTCAGCCTTCAGGAGACGGGCAGCAGCGTCTCCTACAAACTCGATTATGGCATTTTAGATTAAACTTTATGTTTAAAGGATTTTTTACCCGAAGTTGACCGCGGTAACAACCATAAAATGTTCCTCGCTGTTGTGAGGTGAAAAATTGTGTGCTGCGGTCGGCAGAAAAGTTTTTAGCATCTTGTACCTTTGAAATCCTCGCTTCGCTCAGGATGCAATCCTAGAATCCTTTATTTGCTCAGATTTCAATAGAGGTAACCCGTCGCTAATAACCAACTCTCCAGCCTTGCATAACAGAAAATAGTTATTTAACCAAAGAACAGAAAATAGTTATTTATTTTCTGTTCTTTAGTTATGTTGCGTTTATGCTTCTTATGCTTATTTTTCTTTTTTTTTCGTTATGTATATTATTGACATCTTAAATTTTGACATCTTAAATATTGACATTTTAAATTTTGACATGTAATTTCTGACATCCGATACATCAATAATGGACATAATACTGTTGTGTGTACATGCTGAGAGATGAGATTTGTGTTGTTTCTTGTATGTACTTGGTTATTGATATTTAAATATTGAACTGTAGTAGGTAGTGTTTTTTTTTTTTATATAATTTGATTTAATTTAATGTATGGAGAACATTACATAGTATTTTAGAGCATGACGAGCATTGACTTATATATTACTAGCGTAAGGACCCGGCCAACGGTGCTAAAAAGCGTGCCAAATCGTTGGCCCTAAAATATCAGTTTAGGGCCAACGGCGATGCAGTTGTCTAAGGGAGACTGAAGTTGAAAGACGTTAGCTGTCATTTCATAAAAATGCCGAATTTGTGTAGTAAAATGGTGAAAAAATTATGACCCAATAGTTAACAAGATCCATGGAATATCGTATCATCCGTAAATAGCTTTACATGATTTTTATTGCATGTCTAACAATTTTATTTAAACGATATTAACTGTTACAAGAATTGTTCGAAGACAGCCTTAACCCTAGAGTGGTCGCGTACTAAAATTACCTGATTGGTCGCGACGTCGTCGCGAGGAATAAAGGGGTCTGCCAAATATATATGATAATAGAAAAAATATGTTATTCTACCGGAGGATAATTATGTCATAATATTGACTGTCATACTAAAGTACGAAGTTCAAATATAGATGTTCTTGAATTCAAAAAGTATAAAAGTTTGAATAACGGGACCCGCCGCGCCGTTTCCACTGCCGAAACAATTTCAAGAAAATATGATTTAAACGTATAATGCGACGACTGAGAGTGCAATATTTGATGGCTCCTATCGAGACAGGACAGGAGCGCGACAGCACTAACGTGCTGTCCAGCTGAGACTACTGCCCAATCTTGTCTATACGTACCCAATTGCTGGGTCCGTAATTCTGAAAAACTAAGTCCAGTCACTCGTGTAAATAACGCATTAATTTGAAAAAGTATTTAAGGGGTCGCGCACATTATTTCCATAAGTATAAGTTGACTTCGAGGAATAAACATCTTCAGAATATTATAAACATCACAGATTAGCACTATACAATGTTTTCGATTGATAGGATTTGAAGCTATTGTAGATGAAACAATTTCAAGAACTTTATCACTTTCCCGTATATTGAGCAGTTATGCAAAAAATGTGATATTGTGCTGTTATTCTACCGGAATGAGCAAATATGTAATCCGTGCGAGCACTAGCAGGGTTAATGGCAGAAGATCAAAGCACTAGAGATGGGACATTATTATGAACGATTCATAAAAACTGAATGAATGAATCATTAGTCTAGTATGAAAGGAGACGGTTCAAAATTCCCTTGATAAGCAGCTGGCATAATGAGATTAATCGGCGAAGCTTAAAAATCCGAATGTCCTCACGTAATTATTAAAATTCTAAAGCTAGCCAATTTTTTATATATTTTTTTAAATATAAATATATACTTTTAGATAATATATATATATATCTTACACTCTCACCTATTTACCTATTACCCCAAAGTAGGTACTGTAAGGCTTGTGTTATGGGATACTAAAGTAACGGATATAAATACATGTAATTATACATACCTATATAAGTATTTATGAAGTAGAAATATATATAAACGTCCATGACTTAGGTACAAATGCTCGTATTCATCATACAAACATTTGCCCCTACCGGGATTCGAACTCAGGACCTCACAGGTAGGCGACACCTTAAAACCGGTATACATTCGTACCGGTCGTCATGAAACGAACTATGAAACGAACGTATTCTTGACATAAGACAGTGGAAACACTTGTAGGCTGTCATTGTCAAAGGAACTTAAACCAATGAAGTAAGACCAAAATGTAACGAAACTATGAAAACTCAGTCGCTATCACCGATTACCAGGTGCCGGTTTTTATAGAAATACCTTCATAGCGAGAAAGAGTTACTTTTTTCAGTTGCTCCCACCGTTCTACCAATGGCGCTAGTTTCTATGGAAATATTTTCATAGCCAAAGAGCCAATAGAGTAAAACTTAAAGTATGTTTTGTGATGCTATTTTAAACATATTGTGAAGAATCAGCTAGACTTAGAGGATTTTTTCAACTCATACTGTTTTTTTTTTCATTCACTTTGTATTAGCTGCATTTTAGTGAAGTCTTTCTATGGAAAGCTGGACCTTTAGTTCCATAGTTAATTAACCCAAAGAATGATAGTAAATCAAAAATAAAGGTAGGTTACGAACGCCGCGTATAGAAACGAGACAATTGCACAGGTTACGGTGTTATTACCTACGTCTAATATTGCATCAAAATTTGTTGGAAAATATTGAGAAGTTACTCAATAGTCCCTCTATAAGATGATATATTATTTTTAAATAAAAATATTTTTCGTTTATTTCTATATACAATAATTGCAGTGTTGTCAGATTGAGGAGTAAAAGATAATTTTAATTTGAAACATGCGTTTTAATTTTGAATTAGTTAAACAATATTAAAACATTTAAAAATAGTATTAGCTCCCCAAATAAACTAGATGAGTGATAGATAAGATAGCTCTAATTGAACGAAATCGTTCACGTCTATAATCTTTTTTGCCCACCTCTAATACACCTATGCGATGCGAAAAGTTCGAGAGAGTTGTTCACAGATGGCTCTGATTTTACTGGTATGAGACAGTTTTATGTCAAATGTTCAGATGGGCGCATCCTTCCTTTTGAAATCATTGATGACGAGATTACAAGTTTGCTTATCGATATGTCGGTAAAACACGAATGCACGTACTTGAATTTTAAGAACTGAATTGTACCGTGTTTTATGCAAATAAATATTACTATTACTACTATTATTTTTCCTTGCGTTATCTAACAAAAGGATTTATAAGAATAAAATATTGGCCGTGTTACGTGACACAGTTGATGTTATTTATTTAGGACTAAGACTGAAACAGACTGCAACAACATATTAGATTAGGGAATGTTCACAAAAGTTCTTTATCCTGTAAACAATGCCGAAAGTAGAACTTAAAAAAATATATGTATTTCCTTTGACAATATATGGAAGGTCTTGTTATTATTGTTCCGTTATTGTTTTTCCGAGGAGCCCGTGTCGCAGTGCTTCGCGCGCTCGGCCTGCGATTGTTGAGGTTAAACTTTCGGATTGGTCGGTAATGGGATGGGTGACCAAATTCTTACTATCTCGAGCTCCTTCGTGCTTCGGAAGACACGTTAAGCCGTTGGTCCCAGCTGCATTTGTAGTTGTTAAAACCTACCAATCCGCATTGGGCCCGCGTGGTGGGCATGGCCCATTATCCTTATCCATACATAAGGAAGGCCAGTGCCCCAGCAGTGGGGTCATTAAAAAATGGCAGATGAGGATAATGTTTGGTATTCGTAGCAAGCATCGTAGATAAGAAGAAGGCTAGTGGAAACATTAATATAAGTAAATTCGGCTTCTTGTTTATCTGTCTGCCAAGACCGCATTTTCAGGAACGTGTAACAAACGTACATCTTATGTCATCATATGTCACCAGTCATCCCGTGACCACGGCAGCTGTAAAGGTGCCAAAACGTCGGGAAAATCAAAAAACTCCTAAAAACCTAAAAATACGGACAATTACAACTTAGTTCGTGGAAATATTGCGCGTTTGATATCCGTAAAAGTTGTTTTATTTTAACGTGTAACAAGTTTAATAAGGTACTTAAAACACTTGAAATACATTTTCCTTTACATTTTTTGACGTGACGATTCGAATAAGTATTTCCCCAAGTACTGCGCCATCAGGGCAATCAAAATTGTACATTTATGTTATGCACCTAAGTATAATTTTTGCAAAGGTGCTCCAACAAAAAGTATTTTTTCCACCAAAACGCGGAAATAAAAAAGCAACCAACGACCCATATATTCCGTGAAAATAATCGAGAGTAGAGATACATTTCAGCAATAAGAAAAGGCTTATGCCATCAAATAAAGCGCAAATCCCAAGGCGGAGATATGAATAGTGAATGGGAAAGGGGAGCGACGAGCCAACACGACTGGATGCCACAATTATGACGTCGCGAGCACAGAGCCGTATTATTTTACCAAAGAAAATAGTTTTTAGGGTTCTGTACCTCAAAAGGAAAAAACGGAACCCTTATAGGATCACTTCGTTGTCCGTCCGTCCGTCCGTCCGTCTTTCTGTCAAGACAGTTTTTCTCTGGAACGCGTGGAGGTATCAAACTTAAATTTATATCTAATACTCAGCTCTACTGTCCCTTGGAGCTGTGAAAAAATCAAACTTCTAAGCCAAAGCAATCAAAAGATACAGCCGTTAAAGCCGCAAATTTCCGCAAATTTTCGAAACTCGCACGGTAATCAAAACCTACAGGGTAAACCTACTTCCCGTGAACTTAGAATCTTGAAATTTGGTACGAAGTAACGGCTTATAGTACAGATAAAGGAAAAATTGCGAAAACCGTAAATTTTTAGTTACATCATTATAAAAAAATATTTTACGGAAAATATAGTCCGACACGCACTTGGCCGGTTTTTTAAATTATTTAATTTAAATAGGTACTCATATTCGTAACATGCTCCGTTCTTATTTCTTGGGTTCTGTTAGTTGTACGGTCTATGATCTGATCTTTAAATAAAAATAAAAAAAATCTACTCAATTACTCATCTGCATTTACAAATAATAATCTCACATACCTTTTCCTTTTTTGATTCCAATTTATCCCATCCAATCAGACACTAAACCAATAATTTAAATCTGAAACCATTTTCGATTCGTAAATGACATTTGATATATCATAAAATCATACCCGTATTTCAACTTTAATTTGTAATGCTAATTAACGTTTAACGATTCCGCGAATTAAGGCCTACTCGCACAGACACGTCAGTACCAATGCCGACACGTGCCGTTCTGTGACGTGCCGTCCCGTGTCATGCTACGGCCACACTATAATTGCTTATCGGGAACTATTGCCGTTATTACGACCAGTCTGGCCAAGCAATAATCACATTTCAGAACACCGACAGAAAGGTGATTATTGTTTGGCCACACTTGTCGTGGAAGTAGCAAAAGTTCGCAATAAACATATTCTGGTCGTTGCAAAACCGCACAGTCATAAAAGTTCCCAGACCACCACCTTTTGGCGGTATTTATATCAGTATTGGACAGTCAACACCACCCACTGTTATTCGTTCAAGTGTTGTTGTATTTTAACCCGCTGTTCGGCATCAGCGTCAGTGACGCTCAGTTGGAGGAGACGCTGACGAAAATGACGGCACGGACGTAATCAAACTTTGTAAGATGGATGGCGACTGCTAAGGTCACAGAGTGGATCGGCACTGCTGGCCATTGATAGCACATCACGGCACTGATCAGTACGGCACTGCTCCCTATTTCTGTAACAGCACCGATTCAGTGGGCAACCAAGTTTAGCATGGTGTTATGGGTGGCATATGCTGCTTTTTTATAGAGAATCGTGAAAAGTTGAAATTTTGTTAAAACAACGTGAAATTTTGTAACAGCCAATTTACTTATACCTCGGTGCTTTACTCGGATGCCGTTTTGAAACGTCATAGTTACAGAATAGCTGGACTGACAGGCACGGCACTGCCACTTCAACCACGTGTCGGTACTGATGAGTGCAAATAGGCCTTTAGGCTTCATAATAATATTACATGACAGTTGACGAGTGTAGAACGAGTCATAAAACTTTTTGCCGAGATAACAACAACTTTGTACGGTTAAGAGTTAGACGTGCTCAAGAACATGTGTTTATAATTGTGAACGCCAGGAGTTACACACATTAATGAGGTTTAGTTAACTTTGCCAGACATGGAGTGTTGATAGACCGATCGCGCTGAGTTATTTTGTAGGCAAAACCTTCAAAAATTCTAAAGTTTATAAAAACTTGCCTGTGGATGTATTTGCATATAAAAAGCTTATTTTTGCGTTTTGTGTCATTTCTTGCCTATGCATCTATAGAAATTCGAATATTTGTGGTGGATATGAATAATTCAAAATAAAACTTACAAAATTGATTTCAAGATAAAAAACGCAATGGTATTGAATTTAAGATAGCCTGCGTAGTATACAAACCTAGTTTGTGTCACATTCGTCCAGGGGAAAGTGACTTAAAGTCAGTACATTAATAACTAAGGCAAAAAAAAATTAGAGTTTAAATAACTAGTACCATAATCTGCAGATTACTTAAATAAACCCATGAAATAAATTTGTGCCAGATTCAGGCATGGGATTTTAGTATTTTAAATTTTTTTGTTTGTCCGAGCTATAAGTGCTATAAAAAAATATTACAATTATTAGAATTTACTTATTTGATATTAAAATTGCATGATTGATTGACAGTGTGAATTTGTGTCATATTAATGCACGGCATTATTAATTAAGAAAAAAATACAAAAAAGCGCACGAAGTTAGTAGGTACATAGCGCGCGATGCGAACGAGGCGGCAAGCCCGGCGCGGTCGACCTACCTATACGCGTGGACCGTGTGACATCGCGGCGTCCGTCTCAGCGGGTTATATTCGGTACCTACTATAATAGGTAATTAGATTATCCCGTGATTAGATCAGATTAAGTAAGGATTGAATTGATGAACGAAAGAACACACGCCGTCGTTCGGTTATGTAGAGATTATCATCACAGTCTATATTAAGCGTTAATCTACTATGCAGACGCAGGTCACATCTAATTTTCAATACTGTTACTTTTATTATGCAAGTGAAAGAATGACAGGGTGTCCCTGTCCGGGTCGTCGGTCGCATAGCAGAGCAGATATTATACCTATATGAGTTATTTAGTAGATTCACTTTTACTTACAGGTACCTATCGCTTTTCGGTAGTTTTTTTTTTTTTATATATCATATAAAAAATGTATTCTGCTTTAAGTAAAGTCAGCAAAACAAAATTTATAGCTTATACTTACGAAATACGGCATAGTCGTAGATTTACAGGAACCGGGTCCGATACTCCGTTAAGAGAACCGGGAATATCGCTACTCCCGGTACTGAGAAACCCCTAAAGCTTTTTTGTATTATTGAGCTGTTTAAAATGTGTGCATAAATGAAAATGTTAGACGCAAGATGAAAGAACCATAGAAAGTGCTGCTGCTGTGAAACTATTTTTTGGTAGTTCCCCGCGTAACACACACAAAATTCAGCTTTTATACTATAACGTACTATTGAAATATTAATATTACTGTCTGGCTATTGCTGTCTCACTCTGATAAATAGGTCACTGCCCTGTTATACCGCCTAATGATAAGCTAGGAGTATCATACAATCAACGATGAGCCTAGAAGGTATTCATTAGGGATTTAGAATCCCCGGGTTTGTAAGTATTCGGAAACACAAGAAAAGGTAAGAAGTTACACTCTAGCGCGGTACAGAAGATAAAAGAATCAAAACGCTTAGCCGATTTCGACGCATTGAACGCCAGTCTTTGGAATATATTGTGAAGTACATATTCGTATTTATGCTTGTCTAATGGCAGGGGAAGAGTATAGCTGTCCATTTCAGACCGAAATATATCAGATAATAAAGCGTTAAGCTCGCAACAACGCTACTTTCTGTCTCTGCTCAAGGGGTTTGCGTTCAACCTTATAACAAAAATATCTTTTGTGCGGCGTCGGTACCGCCACAAAAATAGATAGATACCGACGCCGCACTGTAACCGCACCGCGCGCTTTGTATGGAAACAAACGACCGTCCGTGCGCAAAACGACAAATGCACCGCTTCGGCACCGCAGCGATCCGAAAAGAAACGTCTAAACTGAAAGCGCCCTTAAAGATGTTTGGACCTAAACTTCGATCATCAAGTCGTAGTCATCGTTTAAGCCACATGACACCCACTGCTAGGTATAAGACTCCCCCAAGGATCTCCACAACGATCGGTCTTGCGCCGCCCGCATCCAGCGGCTTCCCTTGACCTTCACCAGACCGTCGGTCCACCTTGTCGGAGGCCTACCCACGTAGCGTCGTCCCGTGCGCGGTCGCCATTCCAGAACCTGTCCGCCCCAGCGGCCATCGATTCTTCTCTATGTGCCCCGCCCACAGCCATATCAGCCGAGTAATCCTTCGAGCGATGTCAGTTGCTTTGATCAGTTTAGTTCTCCTACGGATCTCCTCATATCAGATTCGATCACGTAGGGAAACGCCGAGCATACTCATAGTTAGCGACCACGATTCACTACCGTAAGTCATCACTGACAACACACACTGGTCATAGACTTTCGTCTTGAGACACTCCGGTAAGTTGGACGCGATGATTTTACGGAGCTTCCTGAATGCTGCCCATCCGAGTTGGATTCGACGAGATCTCTTTCTCGAAGTTGGACTTACCTAACTGGATTGTATGTCCAAGGTAAACGTAGTGGTCAACATTTCGAGTGTAGGGTTCCCAAGGTGAACTGAAGTGGGTATAACATGGGAATTTGACATGATTTTCGCCTTTTCCATGTTCATCTTAAGACCCAATGTTTGGGAAGCACTACGGAGATCTTCGAGCATTGTGTTCAGATCTTCCAAGGTCTCAGCCGCAAGGACTATATCATTGGCTAAACGAAGATGTGTCAGATACTGGCCATTAATGTTGATGCCGAGCCCTTTCGAGTCCAAGAGCTTAAAGATATCCTTCGACACAGCTGTGAACAGTTTTCGAGAAATGACGTCTCCCTGTCTCACACCTCGCTGAAGTTGGATGGGATTTGTGTTCTGGTTCTGTAATCGGTCCGACATGGTGGCATGTTCGTATAAGTACCTCAACACCTCGAAATACCTATAGTCCACTTGGCACCTCTGGAGAGAATGCAGCACCGCCCAGGTCTCTATCGTATCGAAGGCTTTCTTATAGTTCGCAAACGCCAAGCAAAGTAGCAAATTATACTCCTCGGTCTTCTGTATAACCTGCCGAAGCGTATGGATGTGGTCTTTGGTGCTAAAGCCTTTCAGAACCCGGCTTGTTCGTGAGGAAGTCGTCGAACCTGCGAGCTAGTCGACTCGTTATGACTCTCGAAAACAACTGAGTTTGAGTTTGGTATAGTTGGAGGAACCATTTCAGCGTAAAAAACCTTTGCCAGAAAAGCAAAGCTTTTTTCATGCTAATTAAAATTTTAATGAAATATTAAAAGTTGAAACTTAATGAAAGTGACACGCTTGATCAGCAAGCATATCCCTCAAAGTAGGATTCAGGTTGAAAGGACTGACCTGTTTCTTATCCTGTTAATCTTACAGCCTCATCGGACAATCGAATTAGGGAATTAGGGACAAGATGTAAGATAACATTGGCTTGGCTATTTCACTAAAGGCCAGGGCGAAAAAATTTAACGATTCTACATCTATATCAATAAAAGCTATAGACTTGCTCGGTCGTCAACTGAAGCTTTTTGAGTTACATGACAAGGGGGCAGAGTTGTATTGCGCTATTAAGAGTCTGCCTGCGGAGACAGGTTCATGAACCAGTTCAGTAGGGGTTCGTGCATCAAATTTAAATTCAAATTCAATATCATTTATTCAGTCTATGCTGTTACAAGCACTTATGAACGTCAAAGAAGCTACGCCATCGGCTCACAAACCCTACGGCTGGATACTGGATTTTCTTTGCTAGGAAGGCATTGAATGATGAACCGATATTCAATTTTCTCCATACTTGTGAACAACGATAAGATGCTTAATTAGTAGCTACCTGGGCAAATGAACCTGTTTCCACAATCCCCCCCAAAACCGGAAAGTTTCCGATCTCAGGAGATTGCAATGCAAATATGGCTAGCCAAAGTAAAGGTCAGAAGTCAGATAATGTTTATATAACATCGATAAATAATGCTAGGGCATAGTCCCAGGTACTCCTGGTTACGAATTTTCCCGAGATTCCCGATACGGTACTTACTGGGGCACATTAACTGGCATCGGTTTTAACATGGTATAGCAGAACCGGTTCTCATTAATAGTAAACTTCAATATAAATATATTCAAATGAATGAATTCGAGATAGGGAAAAGTACCGGGAATTCAAAGTTCAATTTTTTTCCCGGGACTCCCAGTACTGACGCAAATTAGCTGACACCGGTACCATCGTATAGAAGAACCAGTATTCTTGGTTCTCATTAATAATAATGAATGGGTTAGAAATGCAAAACTTAACAAAATGTATTAAACGAGTGATTGACAGTGGGTGCATGACTTCTAATTTCAATTTTAACAATCAGAAAGGCTGTCATTTAGAATAGTGGCACTTGAGGTGGTATAAAGTAAAAACAAATTATACTTACTTACTTGCCTAGATCAGATATATATCCTGTTTTCTTTTTTTGCTTTTTATTTAATGTTTACCTACTTCTAAAAAACATCTTAGTCTGGTCATCAACTTACTTAAAAATAATTAAGTAGGTACCTTCTTGGCTAGCAATGTAGGTACCGTCAACAGCACGTACGGCTTTACATTTGCACTACGAAAACCACCGACGAGCGACGTAGTAAGGGCGCTCTCAAGGTCACACACACCGCTCGCGTCCCATGCGCTTGCTCTTAGCGGCAAATTTCAAAATGTTCCGGATTTAAACTGAATCTAATAATATAAGATTCCATGGATAAAAACGACACAAATTTTGAATAGTGTTTCGTTATATCATAAAGATAATAAAAACATAAACTCTAATAACTTGAATTTTCTTTTGTGACTTTTACAGCGTTTTTAACAAAAAAAGGAAAGTTTCTGAAAATGCCATGGAGGAATCTGACACAAAACATTATAAACAAAAGATACCATTGATCTAAAACTTATAACACTTATTTCACCAACTCTAATATTCTTTTGAGCTACTGAGGCGACATCTTAGGTAATGGTTAAATAACAGTATTCCCGTGGAGAGAGATGACACAAAAATCTCTTGTACATCGTTTACGACTTTCTAATCCCCATGAAAGTAAAATTATCGTCTCTAATTTTCTTTTCGGCCGATAATGTCAGAAAAGACAAAAACGTCAATATATACTTATCCCTGCACCTAAGATGACACAAAATCATATATTAGGTTAAGTAAATGGTCCTGGAACTGTATACCAAAAATCAAGAACTTTAATATTTTTGAAACCTCAAAACTTATCCCTATCGGTCTATGATGGAACTCCTATAAAAGCTGTTATAACTTGCAAGTGCTTTGATTTAATTCCTCTTTATTATGATGTGATTGCTGGTGAGTCGTACTCACCGTACTCACGTTTAATAGTAGGTAAATGTTGTTGTGCGTATCTGCCATGATATCTCTGTTCATCAATGACTCGCAAGTAATCATTTTTTTTTACATTTTTAACGCCTCGAACTCACCAGATCTTGAAGAAAAGTCGACAGACGAGTAAATCTGCGGTAGCTGAACATCTTCTTGAAGCTGGAGTTAATCATTGGATGGAGTTACATGATCCTAAAATCCTCTCCATCGATCGTCATTATCATACTAGGATGGTACGAGAAGCGATTGAAATCAAGAAGTATAAAAATTTCAATCGGGAGTACGGGTCATCAGCGTGAAATTCAGTGATTAACAATTAAGCCGCGAATTTTACCGTTCTAAACAAACCCCGATACTGTCAGTGTTGTGTGCCGCAATGACATCAAATGAAAAAAGTGTCAATTTATGGGTGGCCGAAGATCTCCAAGTCCGCCCGAACCGACGACGCCGCGCACCACCAGTCTGCTTGTAGACCGATAGGGATAAGTTTTGAGGTTTCAAAAATATTAAAGTTCTTGATTTTTGGTATACAGTTCCAGGACCATTTACTTAACCTAATATATGATTTTGTGTCATCTTAGGTGCAGGGATAAGTATATATTGACGTTTTTGTCTTTTCTGACATTATCGGCCGAAAAGAAAATTAGAGACGATAATTTTACTTTCATGGGGATTAGAAAGTCGTAAACGATGTACAAGAGATTTTTGTGTCATCTCTCTCCACGGGAATACTGTTATTTAACCATTACCTAAGATGTCGCCTCAGTAGCTCAAAAGAATATTAGAGTTGGTGAAATAAGTGTTATAAGTTTTAGATCAATGGTATCTTTTGTTTATAATGTTTTGTGTCAGATTCCTCCATGGCATTTTCAGAAACTTTCCTTTTTTTGTTAAAAACGCTGTAAAAGTCACAAAAGAAAATTCAAGTTATTAGAGTTTATGTTTTTATTATCTTTATGATATAACGAAACACTATTCAAAATTTGTGTCGTTTTTATCCATGGAATCTTATATTATTAGATTCAGTTTAAATCCGGAACATTTTGAAATTTGCCGCTAAGAGCAAGCGCATGGGACGCGAGCGGTGTGTGTGACCTTGAGAGCGCCCTTACTACGTCGCTCGTCGGTGGTTTTCGTAGTGCAAATGTAAAGCCGTACGTGCTGTTGACGGTACCTACATTGCTAGCCAAGAAGGTACCTACTTAATTATTTTTAAGTAAGTTGATGACCAGACTAAGATGTTTTTTAGAAGTAGGTAAACATTAAATAAAAAGCAAAAAAAGAAAACAGGATATATATCTGATCTAGGCAAGTAAGTAAGTATAATTTGTTTTTACTTTATACCACCTCAAGTGCCACTATTCTAAATGACAGCCTTTCTGATTGTTAAAATTGAAATTAGAAGTCATGCACCCACTGTCAATCACTCGTTTAATACATTTTGTTAAGTTTTGCATTTCTAACCCATTCATTATTATTAATGAGAACCAAGAATACTGGTTCTTCTATACGATGGTACCGGTGTCAGCTAATTTGCGTCAGTACTGGGAGTCCCGGGAAAAAAATTGAACTTTGAATTCCCGGTACTTTTCCCTATCTCGAATTCATTCATTTGAATATATTTATATTGAAGTTTACTATTAATGAGAACCGGTTCTGCTATACCATGTTAAAACCGATGCCAGTTAATGTGCCCCAGTAAGTACCGTATCGGGAATCTCGGGAAAATTCGTAACCAGGAGTACCTGGGACTATGCCCTAGCATTATTTATCGATGTTATATAAACATTATCTGACTTCTGACCTTTACTTTGGCTAGCCATATTTGCATTGCAATCTCCTGAGATCGGAAACTTTCCGGTTTTGGGGGGGATTGTGGAAACAGGTTCATTTGCCCAGGTAGCTACTAATTAAGCATCTTATCGTTGTTCACAAGTATGGAGAAAATTGAATATCGGTTCATCATTCAATGCCTTCCTAGCAAAGAAAATCCAGTATCCAGCCGTAGGGTTTGTGAGCCGATGGCGTAGCTTCTTTGACGTTCATAAGTGCTTGTAACAGCATAGACTGAATAAATGATATTGAATTTGAATTTAAATTTGATGCACGAACCCCTACTGAACTGGTTCATGAACCTGTCTCCGCAGGCAGACTCTTAATAGCGCAATACAACTCTGCCCCCTTGTCATGTAACTCAAAAAGCTTCAGTTGACGACCGAGCAAGTCTATAGCTTTTATTGATATAGATGTAGAATCGTTAAATTTTTTCGCCCTGGCCTTTAGTGAAATAGCCAAGCCAATGTTATCTTACATCTTGTCCCTAATTCCCTAATTCGATTGTCCGATGAGGCTGTAAGATTAACAGGATAAGAAACAGGTCAGTCCTTTCAACCTGAATCCTACTTTGAGGGATATGCTTGCTGATCAAGCGTGTCACTTTCATTAAGTTTCAACTTTTAATATTTCATTAAAATTTTAATTAGCATGAAAAAAGCTTTGCTTTTCTGGCAAAGGTTTTTTACGCTGAAATGGTTCCTCCAACTATACCAAACTCAAACTCAGTTGTTTTCGAGAGTCATAACGAGTCGACTAGCTCGCAGGTTCGACGACTTCCTCACGAACAAGCCGGGTTCTGAAAGGCTTTAGCACCAAAGACCACATCCATACGCTTCGGCAGGTTATACAGAAGACCGAGGAGTATAATTTGCTACTTTGCTTGGCGTTTGCGAACTATAAGAAAGCCTTCGATACGATAGAGACCTGGGCGGTGCTGCATTCTCTCCAGAGGTGCCAAGTGGACTATAGGTATTTCGAGGTGTTGAGGTACTTATACGAACATGCCACCATGTCGGACCGATTACAGAACCAGAACACAAATCCCATCCAACTTCAGCGAGGTGTGAGACAGGGAGACGTCATTTCTCGAAAACTGTTCACAGCTGTGTCGAAGGATATCTTTAAGCTCTTGGACTCGAAAGGGCTCGGCATCAACATTAATGGCCAGTATCTGACACATCTTCGTTTAGCCAATGATATAGTCCTTGCGGCTGAGACCTTGGAAGATCTGAACACAATGCTCGAAGATCTCCGTAGTGCTTCCCAAACATTGGGTCTTAAGATGAACATGGAAAAGGCGAAAATCATGTCAAATTCCCATGTTATACCCACTTCAGTTCACCTTGGGAACCCTACACTCGAAATGTTGACCACTACGTTTACCTTGGACATACAATCCAGTTAGGTAAGTCCAACTTCGAGAAAGAGATCTCGTCGAATCCAACTCGGATGGGCAGCATTCAGGAAGCTCCGTAAAATCATCGCGTCCAACTTACCGGAGTGTCTCAAGACGAAAGTCTATGACCAGTGTGTGTTGTCAGTGATGACTTACGGTAGTGAATCGTGGTCGCTAACTATGAGTATGCTCGGCGTTTCCCTACGTGATCGAATCTGATATGAGGAGATCCGTAGGAGAACTAAACTGATCAAAGCAACTGACATCGCTCGAAGGATTACTCGGCTGATATGGCTGTGGGCGGGGCACATAGAGAAGAATCGATGGCCGCTGGGGCGGACAGGTTCTGGAATGGCGACCGCGCACGGGACGACGCTACGTGGGTAGGCCTCCGACAAGGTGGACCGACGGTCTGGTGAAGGTCAAGGGAAGCCGCTGGATGCGGGCGGCGCAAGACCGATCGTTGTGGAGATCCTTGGGGGAGTCTTATACCTAGCAGTGGGTGTCATGTGGCTTAAACGATGACTACGACTTGATGATCGAAGTTTAGGTCCAAACATCTTTAAGGGCGCTTTCAGTTTAGACGTTTCTTTTCGGATCGCTGCGGTGCCGAAGCGGTGCATTTGTCGTTTTGCGCACGGACGGTCGTTTGTTTCCATACAAAGCGCGCGGTGCGGTTACAGTGCGGCGTCGGTATCTATCTATTTTTGTGGCGGTACCGACGCCGCACAAAAGATATTTTTGTTATAAGGTTGAACGCAAACCCCTTGAGCAGAGACAGAAAGTAGCGTTGTTGCGAGCTTAACGCTTTATTATCTGATATATTTCGGTCTGAAATGGACAGCTATACTCTTCCCCTGCCATTAGACAAGCATAAATACGAATATGTACTTCACAATATATTCCAAAGACTGGCGTTCAATGCGTCGAAATCGGCTAAGCGTTTTGATTCTTTTATCTTCTGTACCGCGCTAGAGTGTAACTTCTTACCTTTTCTTGTGTTTCCGAATACTTACAAACCCGGGGATTCTAAATCCCTAATGAATACCTTCTTGGCTCATCGTTGATTGTATGATACTCCTAGCTTATCATTAGGCGGTATAACAGGGCAGTGACCTATTTATCAGAGTGAGACAGCAATAGCCAGACAGTAATATTAATATTTCAATAGTACGTTATAGTATAAAAGCTGAATTTTGTGTGTGTTACGCGGGGAACTACCAAAAAATAGTTTCACAGCAGCAGCACTTTCTATGGTTCTTTCATCTTGCGTCTAACATTTTCATTTATGCACACATTTTAAACAGCTCAATAATACAAAAAAGCTTTAGGGGTTTCTCAGTACCGGGAGTAGCGATATTCCCGGTTCTCTTAACGGAGTATCGGACCCGGTTCCTGTAAATCTACGACTATGCCGTATTTCGTAAGTATAAGCTATAAATTTTGTTTTGCTGACTTTACTTAAAGCAGAATACATTTTTTATATGATATATAAAAAAAAAAAAACTACCGAAAAGCGATAGGTACCTGTAAGTAAAAGTGAATCTACTAAATAACTCATATAGGTATAATATCTGCTCTGCTATGCGACCGACGACCCGGACAGGGACACCCTGTCATTCTTTCACTTGCATAATAAAAGTAACAGTATTGAAAATTAGATGTGACCTGCGTCTGCATAGTAGATTAACGCTTAATATAGACTGTGATGATAATCTCTACATAACCGAACGACGGCGTGTGTTCTTTCGTTCATCAATTCAATCCTTACTTAATCTGATCTAATCACGGGATAATCTAATTACCTATTATAGTAGGTACCGAATATAACCCGCTGAGACGGACGCCGCGATGTCACACGGTCCACGCGTATAGGTAGGTCGACCGCGCCGGGCTTGCCGCCTCGTTCGCATCGCGCGCTATGTACCTACTAACTTCGTGCGCTTTTTTGTATTTTTTTCTTAATTAATAATGCCGTGCATTAATATGACACAAATTCACACTGTCAATCAATCATGCAATTTTAATATCAAATAAGTAAATTCTAATAATTGTAATATTTTTTTATAGCACTTATAGCTCGGACAAACAAAAAAATTTAAAATACTAAAATCCCATGCCTGAATCTGGCACAAATTTATTTCATGGGTTTATTTAAGTAATCTGCAGATTATGGTACTAGTTATTTAAACTCTAATTTTTTTTTGCCTTAGTTATTAATGTACTGACTTTAAGTCACTTTCCCCTGGACGAATGTGACACAAACTAGGTTTGTATACTACGCAGGCTATCTTAAATTCAATACCATTGCGTTTTTTATCTTGAAATCAATTTTGTAAGTTTTATTTTGAATTATTCATATCCACCACAAATATTCGAATTTCTATAGATGCATAGGCAAGAAATGACACAAAACGCAAAAATAAGCTTTTTATATGCAAATACATCCACAGGCAAGTTTTTATAAACTTTAGAATTTTTGAAGGTTTTGCCTACAAAATAACTCAGCGCGATCGGTCTATTGTGACCACAGCTGTAGCAACACAGCCGAACCTAAACGTCAAGCTGTAACTACATATGTACCTACTTCATAATAAATGTCGCGTTTGAGTCTCATTGCTCTAAACTATTCATATAAATTGCTCAGTGGTTATACCTATTTTAAGTACCAGCGTCTTACAAGCCACATTCGGATTCCTGATTTTGTAACCCTTCTTATTTGTCATGTACTGCTGTGTGATGAAAATAATTAAACTATTACTATTATTATAAAGAAGAAGCAGAGTGCTTTAACTAAAACTTGTGGTAAGTACGTTGTAGATGGTATGCAAACCACAAATGTAATGATATCTTTTTAAAGAAAAATATATTGAAACGAAAGATCACATAGAATACTACCCTGTAAAAACACGTGTTTGGTTGGGCCAGATAGCGTCGGCAGTAACGTAAGACAGGGCTTTATGGTCGAACCACGTTGCTAGAAATATTGCGGCCATTATGATCATAGCAAATCTGGTTACGTTACTACAGCTGCTATCTTAGTGTTTGAATAAGCTAGGTTTGGTGATTCAGGGATTTGTTTTACTGCTTCATCTTATGCACATAAGTAATGTAATTGTGATTGATTTCCATAGCCACTGACTTGTTTGCAGCTACTATGGTTGCGTATTTCAAAAATGTCAAACTGCTTCAAGCAACTGTAGTTGCGAGGGTCTTGTTTGCACAAAACGATAAGAAACTGTGTGTACAAGGGCATAAGGTTTATTTTAAATAGCTTTAGACTATAGAGTATATATTTCGTTAATGTGAGAATGCTGTCTGGCCAACATTGCGGAACAAATTTTATAGAAAAATTAATTTTGAAAGTTGTCGTACTGATAAACGCCATTGTGTTATTTAGTAATTGACGAAAGTGCGTGTTAGTACTTTTGTATTTTTTACTACTTTTTTCTAATTCGATATTAATGTTTTTTTGTAGAAAAGACGGAATAACTATTCTACTTTCACAATTACTACAAAAACAGGTACTTTTACTGCTTTATTTATTGTTTAAGTCATAACTTTCGAACAAAACCGGTCAAATGTACCATATTCAACTTTGAACCTAAACATAAAATTCTATCTGCTACATTTGTTAAAATAACATGAACTGTTTTGATCTCCATGTTTTTCCCTACAGAGAACAGTCTTTGTTTTATATCTAAGGCTCAAGAATCGACCGTAATTAACAGTTATTTACGGCCGGGCACTTTAAGTGTACACTAAAGCATGGGACATTTTTTTGAAACGTCTAACAGATGAGTGGATAAACCTTTCAATTTGACATAGGTGCTTTAGGGGTGTCATCTACTCAGTGCAATTAACAATCCAGTAGCCGCCACAAAATATTTCAACCGAGGCAGTAATAACCTGCCTCAAATAATTTACTCTGACGAAGGTCTACCTGATAGTCTGAGACCGACCACATAGCTCGGGCACTTTGCCACTTAGAGTCGGTGTGGAATGCGCCTTTGATTTAAATTGAATTCATGAGTAAATTATACTTGGTAACTCCTCACAATAGGACTAGATATTAGGACCTCTATTTTTGAATCACCTGTCGCGCGAGTGGCGAGGCGAACGAGGAGGCTTTCAGGCGATTAGCGACCTTGCAGGCGTAGACATAGCACGCTTTTCACTTTGCCCCTCGCGTGCTCGTGTTGGGAGGCGGTAATACAGGCGAAAAGCGAAGCTATGTATATACGGGAAACACAAACGTCGCACGAAAATTAGTACAATCCTCGAGACGAGTGAATCAAAAATTTGAGCTCCGTCTTTACGTATGAAATTACCGATTTGTATGAAGATTTTCAAATAAAGTTCGTTTTCCATACTAGCAATTTTTGTAATAGTTACTACCGCAAGTGCTAATGCCACAACTTTTTTATGTACAAGCATTGTTTGAAGACTAAGCAATCTAATGCTATATTTTTATTAATAGAATTATGAATAATTTATACATTATATAAACATGTAGTCAATTTTGCTAACAAGTAAAAGGGTACCATTCGAGGTATTTTTTTATGGTATAAGAATCGAAAAAATTCATAAAATCAATTAATCTTAATCATTATGTTCTGAGTTTAATAAAAAATCAAGCAATTTTTTCTAACACTTCTAGAGAACCTCACTGTATCTGTGATTAAAAAGTACATCTAGTACCTACCTTGTTAGAAAAAAATCGGCAATATTATAGGTAAAGACCTATTATTAATTGTGGAATACCCATTGAATAGTTTCAATTTCGCTGTTGCGCGTACTTGTAGTTTTCAATGAAATACTATTAAAACCGAGATCAATCCATACCTAATCCACAGTAGTTGCACTACTCGGTCTCACTCACAGATGCGCCGCTCGCTTTCTCCACACGGCCGGCCTCTCGATCTCACTGGTTTTCACTGGTAAAGCAGTTGCGAGCCCGCGGTGGCGCGCGTGTAGCGACGCGTGTCTGTGTGAGTGCGTCATTGCGGCCTTCTGTAGGCAGTGCAAAAAGTGTTTAAACTGTGACCTAAAGTCCATGTAAAGGTGGCAAATTTTCTTCGTGCTGGACTGGCAGTGAAAGAACGATGTATGAAGCTTTCTATTGCAGATAGTAAAAACCTGCTTATCTAAAGACTTAACCTATGCCAAATGTGGCATTATTGAAGTGTGGTTTTAGGAGTAATTTTAACACATTTTTTAACCTTTAGTGTTAAGTGAAACTACTCACATTTTTTAAAGACTTCATTTTTGTCCCATAAAATTTATTGTTGATTTTACTTCAGATCTCTTTTTCTCTCTCTATTTGTATCAGCCATTTTTAATGTCCCCACTGCTGGGGCACTGGCCTTCCTTATGAATGGGTAAGGAGAATGGGCCATGACCCACCACGCGGGCCCAATGCGGATTGGTGTTTTAACGACTGCAAATACAGCCGGGACCAAAAGGCTCAACGTGCCTTCTGAAGCACAAAGGAACTCGAGATAGTAAATTTTAGTTCACCCATCCCGTGACCGACCATTGCCAAAGTTGCTTAAGCTCAGCAATCGCAGGCCGAGCGCGCGAACCACGGCTCCTCTTCTCTCTCTATATATAAATAATACTTACTTATTCACAATCTATGTAGGTATAGAATTCTCAGCAGATTCAAGGCTTTGTTAAACAAAGTACGGAAATCATTTATCTATTCACTTCATTCGAGAAAGTACTCCATTTAGAATATAAGCATTGTTTCCTTGTAATTCCACTCGGGATCGGGAGCGAATGTAAAATATCTTAAATAAATATTTTCTTCCGTCCCTAAGCAACATTCCAGCTTCAAGATTTTTTTCCCTTCGAGGGAACATTCCATTCCAAAGTAATTCCGTTCATTGATTTTGCATTCTTTACACGACGTGAATATTTAACTTGCAAATGAATATGTGAGTTCATTTCTTCCTGGACCTATGTCTCAAGGTGCTCAGCCACCTGCGATTGTGCCGGTTAAGCAACGGCCACGGGATGGGTGACCAAACATTTTGTATCTTGAGCACCTATTTACCTCGGAAAGTCGTTGGTGCCGGTTGAATTAACAGCAAATCGTTTAAGCCCATAAGCAAATTTGTAGGTCATTGGTAAAAAAAAAATTTTTTTTTACTGCAGTTTTACTTATGCAAACCTAAAATCGTTTGTTTTATTCGACGATTGATTACGCTGACTAGCAGACAAAACAACGTAGAGTTTTTAAGCCATTTAAGCCTGTTTTTCGTAACGCTGACAAATGCCTATGATTCTCTTTTTTGTCGCACAAATGGAAATTCATGAGATAGCTATGACGTAATAAAGGGACACCAAAAGAAATCTTTGTCACACATACCGTCTTTTGCGATTTCAGATGGTAAATACCAATATTATGAAACATTCTGGTTGATTGGGTATGAATGATATGTATAATTGAAATAAATCAACTTTTGCGGAGTATTTAGTGCGATTCATTTACCCGAAATATATTTTTTGTACGGTACAACCATTTTTGCAAATCTGCAATTTATTTAGGTCGATGCAATTTACGTAATTTTAATTATTTTCACAACGTACACGTTTCACCTACAGCACGGCGGACGCGTCCTCACTAGCAATTGTTTTCATATCTTTATATACTTTAGCAATCTATCAGTTAATAAATCAATTATCAAATCAAATAAGTTCTTTCTAATTACAAACTAAAGGTGTCGCCCTACATATTTGGAACTATAGTTTTGCGGTCTTTTGGTTTCCCGAAGTTTCAGCACCTTTTCAGTTGCCGTGGTCAAGGGTTGACTGCAGTCAACCCACGTCAAACTTATAGCACCCCTCTTTTTGCGATTTATTTTTAAGATATGCTGATATGTATGTTTAAAAATAATAGCCTACAAGTATTTTATACTACACTAGCACCTATCTGCAATTTCGTCCGTGATGACAATTTTTATTGGACACTAGAACAAAAAAATCACGTATCAACAGCCATTTTTTAACCCTCGACGCAAAAAGAGGGGGTGTCATAAGTTTGACGCGTGTGTGTATCTATCTGTCTGAGTCATCGTAGTTCCTAAACGACTTGACTGATTATGATGCGGTTTTTTTTATTTAAAAGTTGGCGTAGTGGAGATGGTTCTGGTTTGAAGATCATCAGCTCATTTCCTACTTACATTTTTTGAACTACCTAAATAATTTGATGTCATTCAAATGGCTTAGCAGATCTTCATAAATTATAGCTAAGAACCATCTTGATTATATCAGCTTTCAAATAAAAAAATGGTCGATCCGTTTAGGAGCTAACTACGTTGCCTCAAACAGTTACAGATTTATCAAATACGTAATCATGCGGAAAAAAATCTATCGTCATGTTAAAAGCGAAAAAATGAACGCAAACAAAATTTTGTGTTCCCAAACATCTGAGTAGCGGGCCGGTTGTGTTTATTTTCATAAAAGCAAGCTCGCAAACCGTAACAACGGAACAAATTAAAAAATCAACAGCGGTTAAGTCAACGTGAAGTCCGCGGCATACGGCAGGTGACTTTGATAGCTAGCGCAGACGACGGATAACGGAGGACTTTTTGTCCGCGACACGTCTTTATTGTTAACCAAATACGATTGAACTTAGATCGCGTATATCCATGAAAAGTATAATCGGTTAAACCGTTCTTGATTTATAAATGGTGTAACCGATCCAACTTAGTTTTATCTATAAGACTATTTTAGGGTGTGTGACTGTGCTTATTGTTGTTTTGCTGTTGTGCCTAGTTATTAACCTGAACCTTATCTCAATTGTAATTGTTTCGGCTGGCCTTTATTGGTATTTAATTAATAAGCGACTGTTTGAAATTAATACAACCTACCAATTATAACTTATATATTTTTTTAATAACATACATTTGATAAATATTAAACAAGAAAATATACCAGAAAAAAGCAACTTGTCTCATGTCGCCTTTACGGGATAACAGACATTTTTTGAGTCTTATTTTTATAAATGTTTGCAAGTTTGTTATTGGTATGTGTGCCGAGTATCCGATATTTACATATAGCCACTAAGAAAATAATCATAAGTAATACTTGTTTTCTCATTTCAAGTAAACTTTGTGTTTTTATGAGAATAAATTCTATAAACCTATCTTTGACTTTGACTTAACGTGATGTTACCGTTCAAACAAGCTTTGAATCTTCATAAAATCACTATGAAAGACTCAACTCTACGCCTTTACGGTTGTTTGTATATTTACACCAAATTACTTACTTATTTATACGTTTATTTGGATAGAACTTGATATCGTCTTTGAATTGTCTCGTTGAAATATATATCTTTTTTTTTTAATGAATGACGGGGAGACTCTTCCTTCATCATACGTGATATTAAGTATTGATAAGGCTGAAGATGGAAGCGAGCCTCTCCTGGAATCCTCAACCACCGAGGAACTGGCTATTTTATCTCGAACTGCCGGAACACAACAATGCTGAAAACATTGTTGATATGGCGTCAGGCTTAGATAAGATGGTGATGGTGGGTGATATCTGTAGTAATGGAGAGTAGCAAGATAGAAATACATATAGATTATTCTAACAAATAACAGTGATAAATTGCGGAACTTATTGAAAAATCAACAACGCGTATCTCAACGTGAAGTCCGCGGCATGAGGTAGATGCCTTTGAAACTTAACGTAACATTAACGTTTCGAACTCTGAATCTTCGTAAAATCACGACAAATGAACACTTACGTGTAACCGACGAGTTTGCGGCGCTTGCAGTAAAGACAATGGGCTTGCAGTAAAAAAAATAGGACTTAAGCCTTTAGAGTTGTGTATATAATTAAGTCATTTTGTTACTACACAGTGAATTAGATGATTATTTGTTTTTATGAACAACGGGGAGACTCTTAGCCTTCATCATACCTGATGTTAAATATTGATAACGCTGAAGCTGGAAGCGAGTCTCTCCCGGAATCCTCAATCACTGAGGAACTGGCTATCTTATCTCTAACTGGCGGAACACAACAATGCTGAAACTATTATTGTTATTGCGTCAGACTTAGATGAAATGGTAGTAGCTAGCCAGGCGGACTTACAACGAGTCCTACCACCAACCAAACCGAATACAATATGTACCCCCGCTAGGAATCGAACCCGGGACCCCTGGGTCTGGTACCGGTGGTTGGACCACTAGACCACAGAGGCGGGTAAAAGATTCGAAAGTAGGTACTATCTGTAATACAGTTTAATCAAATAAAAGAATGACTTTGACTTTGAATTGTGTTATTGAAATATATTAATATTATAAAGCTGAAGAGTTTGTTTGTTTGAACGCGCTAATCTCAGGAACTACTGGACCGATTTAGAAAATTCTTAGACCATTAGAAAGCTACATTTCTCCCGAGTGACATTTTATCCCGATATTCCTACGGGAACGGGCACCACGCGGGTAAAACCGCGAGGATCCGCAAGTATTAAATGTAGTAATTAAACTGTAGTAAGTTAAAAAATAAACCTACTTCTTAATAATTTGGCACATATATAATTATACAGTCAAATTCAGGTATTGCAGAAAGTGACTATGGGGCCTACTGTCATCTTTTAGAATCCATCATATCATAAGAACGTTTTTTTTTCAATACTCTTCAAATTCGTACCATGACCCTCCACAAAGTAACATTTATATTCCTATCCATTGAGATTTATCTATGGATATAAAATACCTACAAAAAAATGTGCTTATTTACCCTCGATAAGACTTTGTAATGACACACTTAACTAGGCAGCTACTGAACATTCGCAAGAAAAATATTGATATCGAAAGTTCAAAAGACGTGTAAGTGTATGTTTCTAAAGACAACTATCGCAGTTTCATACTTTATGCTTCTATAAACGTTGTTCCTGCTAATGAACAAATTGAATAAATTTTAAATAGAAAAATATTGGAAAAAGTCAACTCGGCCTCAAGTGAATTCTCAGATGGTACTCGAACCCACGACCTTTGGAAATCCGGTCCAATGCTCTAACCACTGAGCTACCGAGACTTAAAATAGCATTGAAAATTGCAAAAACTCTAAAATCATAAAAAAGAACAAATTGCATTTGTAATTTTTTTCCTTAAGGTGGTACGACTTCTATACAAACAAACATTACACAATGATTGGTTCATCATACCTTAATAATACATAAATACATGCGCAACTAACTCGTTTCAGTTATTTGTTTGCGCGAAATAATTAAAAAATTGTACATTCATACATAAAACACGAATATACTAATATCTTATAATTTCAATAATTCTACGTATGTGTGTGTGACCCATCGCATTTATATAGCTCATGTATGAAAGTACATTTTTTAATAATTTCGCGCAAACATTTAACTGAAACGAGTTAGCTGCACATGTATTTATAAATTATTAATGTATGATGAACCAATCAATGTGCAATGTTTGTTGGTATGGAAGTCGTACCACCTTAAAAGGCACAATACTGCTGTCGGAAAATAAGCTTATTTTAAGAGAGTCGTGGTACGAAATACCATTGCTATGATTGAAACAATTCCGCTCTAAGAGATGGCGGTAAGCCACCTGGGGACTTGGTCTTTTCTGGAGACTACGACCTATTGCTATATTTTATAAGGAAACTAAGCACGATAATCTATACTAATATGATAAAGATTTGACTGTTTGTTTGTTTGTTTGCATTGAATAGGCTCCGAAACTACTGAACGGATTTGGATGAAATTTGGTACAGAGGTAGATATGCTGGTTATGAACATAGGATACTTTTTATCCCGATATTCCCACGGGAACGGGAACCACGCGGGTGAAATCGCGAGCAGCCGTTAATAGTTAGCGTTCTTTGGTATAATTATAGCTTTATATTAGTATATAATATTAGTAATTATAGCTATTATAATTAGGAAATATTTTTGTAGTGTAAGTAAAAGGCTGACATGATATTGACTCATACTTGCAAAATCGATTTCAAACCAAAAATATCGTTTGTTACACAAAACCGTTCATTCAAGGAAGGGAACAATAAGCCTCTCGAAACGTCACTTCAAATTACTTTCAGTTCTTCTACCCTTGGGGGTAAATCCCGTTCAATCCTTACATGGTAATTCCGAATACCCTGACGACAGGGGAATTGTGAGAAAGGACGGGTCCACACATACATTACATCTGTTTTCCATTTGCACTGAAAAGCTAGGTACTAACTACGAAACCTACCCACTTAACAGTACAAATTGTTTTTCAAGTTGACATGCAGATATATTTTTTTTTTATAACTGCCTCTGTGGCTTAGTGGTAGGTATCAGGTTCCATTTGAAGTGAGGGGTTGCATTGAAGCTGAGTGGCGCAATGGCATTGGTTCGCGCGCTCTTGACATGCAGACTATTGCAGACTCAGTAATTTTTTTGTAACTGTCTCAGTGGTTAAGATTCAATTTCCAGTGAGGGATTGATTTGGAGCTCGGAAGCGCAGTGATTCACGCGCTCGGCCTGCAATTGTGTCCATTAAACAACTTGCGCAATGGTCGATCACGGGATGGGTGAAAAAAGAATATTATCTCGAGCTCCTCCGTGCTTCGGAGGCAAAGTTAAGCCGCTAGTGCTGGTTGTATTTGCAATCGTTTAAACCCACAAATCCGCATTAGGCCCGCGTGGTGGATCATGGCTTATTCTTCTTATCTATCCATATTAGGAAGGCCAGTGCTCCAGCTACTGATAGTGCTGTGTCGGTGGCTGCGTTTTGGTCCTCATATATACAGAAGCCTGAATTTGATAGAATCAGGCGATACTTGGTGGAAATCCATATCTTAGCTTAGACCATCGGGTGCAAGGTGTGTCACTGTTTTGCTGCATTTATTTGCGGTGCATCTGCATGAGTTTTTTCTTGCGGAATTAAGCTAAACATTTTTCGTTTCAAGTTTATAAAAGCCTGAGTTGACACGACAAGAAGAAGAAGTTATTATTGTTATTTTTTAACCCACCTCATTAGTACTTTATATGGCTTTATTATCGATTATTTTCATAGTTAAACATAAGAAAAATCAAAGTTTATTTTTAGTTTATTTTATGAAATTCAGTTTACTACATAAGAAACATAACTTTTTATTGTGTTCACTCAATTAAACTGTTTTATTTATTGTGGAAACTGTCCTTGGCTTTTGTATTACTCATTAAGTATAGCATAAAAGGTAATATTGTATGCAGTTTGTTTCCCAAAAAAAAAAAAAAAAAATAAAAAAAAAAAAAAAAAAAAGTCATCAGCATTGGGGATATCAAATGGCTAATGGTGGGGTGGTAGGACTTGTTCTAATTAGCTGCTATAACAAGCATCTACTCGTATCTATTTTACTATAGTCTATTTGAATAGATAAAAATCCCATTAAAGTATTACATTGCCAATCCCCTGGGAACCCTTGAACTGACAGTAAGCATAATTTAACCCGAGGCCGATTCTGAAAAGAGATGGATTTAGTTGACGTCTCGTGATGAATGGTCGCTCTTACAATATCATCTCACGAAAATATTACCATGGGTTTATTTTTATGATACCTACGTTTAATTATGTACTTATGCAGAAACGTGAGATAAAAATTGCGCCGCGGCTATTACGAGTGACATAAAGCTCAAGGTCAAACTGTAAGGCTTTGCGATTCTGGAACCGTCTCCCTGACGCTATCAGAAAATCTGCCAGCAAATATTCCTTTATTATAAAAAATGAAAACCGACTTCAAAAAACTAAAAAGCAAAAAATAAGCCTTTTGGAATCGGTGCCAGCTAAGGCATTCTACTTTGCGGTCCTATTCTTTTATTTTTCTTGCCTTGGCTGGCACCGACTCCAAATGGTGCTTTCCGGAAGCATATGCATGAATTACTATAGAAAACACCCAAATCGCTATAGGAGTGCCTATAATATTTAGAAATAGAAATAGAATGTTTGTTATCTGGATGTGACCGAGGAACAGCTGAACAAGCTGGAACGCTTACAAAATCGGGCCATTCGATTCATTTTCGGTTTGCGCAAGTACGATCATGTGTCCGTTTTTCGCCGTCAACTAAATTGGCTTCCCATCCGCCTTCGCCGTGATATGCACATCCTCTCTACCGTATTCAAAATTCTCAAAGACCCTAACTCTCCTCAGTATCTTTCCTCCCGTTTCCAGATGCTCCCTCCTCCTTCTCGCCCCAGGCTGCCTGGCAACACTAAGATGCTTGTGCTGCCTGGAAGCAACACCAAATTCTTTCACAATTCCTTCTCTGTCCGAGCGGTACAGCTTTGGAATAAACTCCCAACAAACATTCAGGAATCCCCAAGTATTCACTCATTCAAGTCCAAAGTCAAGTCGCACTTTCTATTGCAATTATCTGAGTCTGAATCATGAGTCACTTACTTTACCCCGTCTCTTTTATGTATTTATTTGTATGTATGTATATTTTATATTTATGAGTATGTGTGTATATTTATGTATAGGATAGGTAAATTATGTAGGTATTATAGCTATTTATGTGTATATGATGTAGATATTAGTTTCACCATTTTCTTATTTAGTTTTGCATTTAGAGTCACCCGCTTAATATTATCATCTCTTACACGTCTCAGGTTGGCTGGAAGAGATCTCTTTTAGAGATAAGTCCACCTTTGTACATATGTCTCAAATTTATTCTGTAAATGTATTTTCTAGTGCAATAAAGAGTATAATAGAATAGAATAGAAATATTTTATTAGTCTTTTAAACACAATAGAAATTCACAAAAGGTAACAAACAAAACATTACGAACTATAATAAGTAATAAAACAGAAAAAAAACACATAAGTACATAGCAGAGAATGAGGATCCTGCCTCAGCGATGCTGCTGTGCCGTCCAATAAACTGCACAACACGCTGTTATTCTGGCAGGGCCTCGGATGAGTTTTGGTAACATCACAACATGTTCTATACTTAACAAATGTTAAAATGGCCAAATCGTTTCTTTGCTAAACTTTTCTTGACTGTTTAATATGAACAAGAAAAAAAATAGATAAATATATTTATAACTTTTTAATTTTGCATTTTACAATGCTATTTTTATGTGATAATTCTTTATCAAGTAAATATACTAGAAAAAAGCAACTTGTCTCATGTCGCCCTGATGGGACTCGAACCCGCAACCTTGGGAATCCGGCCCAATGCACTGACCGATTATGCTACAGAGACCTACGAGGACACGTTGAAATTCTCTAGTATATTCACCTTTTTCTACGGTGTTGGCCACCGTCGTTTCATCAATGAGAGAAATATCCTCGCATTCGAAAGAAACATCTTTACAGATGTTTGACTATCGATTAAGATGAAACTGCCATCTACTTATAACTATTTAATTTTGCATTTTACAATGCTATTTTTATGTGATAATTCTTTATCAAGTAAATATACTAGAAAAAAGCAACTTGTCTCATGTCGCCCTGACAGGACTCGAACCTTTTTTCTAGTATATTTACTTGATAAAGAATTATCACATAAAAATAGATAAATATATATTTTACATCCAAAGTGTTCTGTGGCATGAAAATGTGTGTTTGATTAACTGATGTGAACTAAGTGAGGAAAGTGAAGAAAAAGAAAATGAGCACGTCATCGGTCGTTTCAACATTTACAATTTGTGATCAGCACCCACTACCACGTATTCACCACGTGTGGCCTGAGATTTAAGTTAGTAACCAACAGGTGTAATGTGGTTTTCCCTCTTTCAATAATAATATGAACTTACTTAATAGACTTACCTTTTTCGGCTAGTGGCCGGTTTCAATAATCTATCCCTAACAAGAGGTAGGCCTATCTTGGTTACGTTACTTAGCAACCGCTGTTATTTTGGGTTATTTTGGGCTGATTAACAAAAATATCTAGGCAACAAAGCTCTAGTAAGCCTATCTCTTACTGTAGATAAGTTATTGAAACCGACTGTAGGACAACAACGGGTAAATGAGACAAAACACTATCCAGTGACAAGTAAATTGATTTTTATTATAATACTGGCTCTATACAAATCAAAAACTAAAAAAAAAGGTGTCCTCAAAACAACACATAAAACATACAAAATAGGTACACTGTTAAAACAATTTACAAGTTACTGTTTTAGTGATCTTAAATAAATTTAAAGGTTCATGAATGCCTGCCCAAGGATATCAGAAATGGAACTTAATTGAATGTGCTTAGAAATTGACCATGATGCTACACTGTGGGTGAACTCCTAAACTTGCTGATGTAAATGAATGGTGGTTGTTGATGTGGATATTTAGATAAGAGGAATGGGGTCACCGCTCTATGTGTGATCCTCTGATTATATTTTGACTGCTTGATACTAGCAGGATAGTAAAACAGCCGGAGGCGACTCCCGGGCTTCCCTGATCTGTCCTCTAACGCCGAGCGTACTGAATTTTCTGCTTCGCGGGCGGAGTGGCGTTTCGGAGGGGCGCCGTACGCGTCTCGTCACCTGCGGCTTCAGCTATTCGTTCATCAAACGTACATATTGTTTACACTCTTGATGGTATCAATAAAATTCTATAAATCTCCGAGTTTAATTAAAGTAACCTTAAAAAGCAAGGACCTTTCTCTCATATCAATCGCAGACCATCTGACAATCTCCCGTCAGTGTCATACCTGTCACTGTCGATCTGACAGATGGGGCGTTACGTGCGTTCGCACTGAATTAAAAACGTAAATCAGTGAAGATAATATTCCTTGTGTACTATGGCCAAAATTAAAAGCCAAGGCCGATGCTACCTCTGAACAATGAAAACCTGTAAAGTTAACAAGGTTCGAAGAGCCGTTTCGGCAACCACAACAAAACATTTAAATACAGTCATTCACAAAGTTATAACTAGGTCGCGGCGCGGCCTTGAAATGCTGTATGCAGTAAGTGATACACTCCTGTTTCGACGTAAACGGAACTACATTTTCCTATACATTTTTGGACAGTACGAGCTCGATACGAATACGCAAGTTGTTCGATCTGGAGGTACAGAATCGTGTGTAATTGCAATTATACTTATTAGTTCCGTCATTTAATTCCGCCAGTCCATGTGAGAAGGGTTTTTTTTGCTTACCACTACCTCTGAAATAGGTAATGTTCGATACATAAAAAAATGTCCAACAAATATTTTAGTTTTGTTCAGCAATTGTGAAATCACTACATTTTACTCATTTTTTTAATATATTTTTATACAGTTGTATTGTTTTTTGTCAAGTTAGTATTTAAAGCGTAGCGTCTTCTGTAAACGATTGTTAAATCGCGTCACAAGAGCGTGCGACGAAACGGACGGCGACTCTTTGAGTGTCGCTCGAGCATGACGTGAGCACGAAAACATGTAACTGCTATTTAATCTGTGACCGAATGTAGAGCCGCTCATATTCATATATTACTTTATCTATTCTCATCACACATTATTTTGAAATGGTACTAAACCTAACCTCAAAACGTATGAAAAAAAAATGCTATTTTTCAGAAATAAGGTAACTTCAATTTGGGCAAAATCAGTACGTTTTATTTAATTTGTTTTTATACAGTCACACAGTCCTTTATCAAGTGAGTATTTAAAGCGTAGCGTCCTCTTCAAACGATTCATAGGAATCGCGTCACAAGAGCGTGTGATGAAACGGACGGCGCCTCTTTGAGTGTCGCTCGAGCATAACGTGAGCACGAATACATCTGCCATTTAATCAGTGACTGAATGTAGCTGTACACTACTTTATCTAATTTGAAATGTTACTAAACTTAACCTCGAAATCATAGATTTATCATTGCTACAACTAGATACCGCGCTTCATACAAACAACGGGTAAAAAAATGTAACCACAAATTTTGATTCTTCAACCAACTGACTCGGTTGCTAGGGATGATTGTTGATGCCGTATGCCGTTGTCACAGTAGACTGTGCCGTTTGTGGCAGAGTAAAACGGTCAAGAGTTGAATGTATGAGGGCGGTATCTAGTTGTAGCAACGGGGAGACAAATCTATGCTCAAAATGTATGAAAAAATAAGGTCTTCTTACCAGTTTGTTAACTTCAATTGGGCAAAATTACTAATTCACTATTATACGCTTTACTAAATTTTTATACCCTTTTTTTATTTACTTTTTAGGTACCATTGTTTTTGGCAGGCTAGTATGATGTAGTAGATGAATGAAGCGTAGTGTGCTCTACAAACGATTGATAGCAATCGCGTCACAAGAGCGTGTGATGAAACGGACGGCGACTCTTTGAGTGTCGCTTGAGCATAACGTGAGCACGAATACATGTAACTGCCATTTAATCTGCGTCTAAATGTAGGGTTGGCAGAATGCTAAGGAGTGTCAAAAATATTTCTTATGCGATTTTATAGTTTTGCGCTAAATAATGATAAAACTGTAGCGTTATTATTAACTTTGTTTTATTGTTAAAAATCAGCTGCATTGGGCTTCAGATAATTCACTTATCCATACCACTCGTAATATTATAAATATATATATATATATATATATATATATATATATATATATAAATATATATATATATATATATATATATTTATATATGTATAACTCTGTTTATCTGTTACCATTAAAAGCCTAAACCACTGAACCAATATGTATTAACAAAGAGCATCGATACTCGTTGGTATATCCGCCATTTTAAAAAAAAATTTTTGCTATCAGTGATGAACTGCATGTCAATCGACAGAGTAAGTGAACACAATCAAAAACAATTACAGTGGTCAAAAAGAGAAACGGTTTTTGAGAATTTTTAGTTCAAAAGTTAAAAAAAGATGTGAACAAAATCCTGTTCTTGAGCTATGTATGTTGCATACTCGATCGTACGATTCACTTAAGAAATAACTTTTTTTTATTTATTTTCTATCGCTGGACTCAAATTTTACAAAACGGTATCTCAAAGAGATTTGATCACTGAAAACTTTTTATTTTGTAATCACTTACTCTGTCGATTGACATGCATTTCATCGCTGGCTGCGGAAAAATGTTTTTATTTTTCTAAAATGGGTATGCCAGGTTCCATACCAAAATTTTCGAACCCCAGGCATACTCAAAGACAATTTCGATCTTGCAAAAGGACATTACGATACTTTTTGTAGGTATCGCATGTGTAGGCACCTGAAGGATTGCGGCCGAACACCTACTAACTTTAGAACCTTGGACGAAATTCGTCCAAGTTTAGAACTCAAAGCATTAAGTTTGCCTTTGAACAATTTGTGTATAAAGTATAGCTAAGTAAAATAAATAAAAACCAAATTCTACACAAAGTTGCAGGTCATAGTTTAGCGACGACATGTTTGGCGCAGGGGTACTAAGCCCGCCTTCTGCGCCAGAGGTCCCGGGTTCGATCCCCGGACAAAACAAATATTTGTGTGCATGAACATGTCTATTTGTCTTGGTCTGGGTGTTTAATATGTATAATAAGTATGTATTTACAAAAAAAATAGTATATAAGTATGTTTATCCGTTATCTAGTATCCATAACACAAGTTCTTCATGAAACTTGACGTGGGCTAGATAATTGGTGTGTTGTATGCAATTATTTATTTATTTAAAGTCATAGTCATATATTTGGAACAGGTGGAACATACCCACTTGTTACAAGCGTTTGATATACGGATCATCATAAAAATTAAAATATTGTAAACAATATGTGTATTTTCTGATTAAAGGATTTTATTAAACATTTTCTGAATGGTCACTTTGTCTGCAAGAAGTGTCTCGAGACCAAATAGTAGATTGTTTACCAAGGGCTGTATGACACCCATAACAGTCGAGTGTTTTGGCGCCCGAACGAAGTGAAGGCGCCGATAGTTAGAGACTGTTATGGGTCCATACACCCGAAGTAAACACTCTACTTTTCATTTTGAATATGAGGAAAGTAAAAACAAACAGAATATTCAAAAAAAATATTTAATAAGAAAAATGTTACGAAATTATTTTATAATGTAGCTAAATAAGCTGTATAGGCTTCTGTGCCTTAGCCTACATACCTTTGGTAAATAAAAGTCCAAAGAGATCACAGATATCGATTTGACATGACACCCCCTATTCTTTTTCAAATTTATTACAGCCCTAGGGCCGCCACATATCACTTTCAACCCGCATTTTATGCAAGTTATGAGTTACTTTCAGAATATGAGACATGAAAAATCTTTTATTTATTTTTCCTGTTGCATAGATGCATTTATAAGCCTATTTATAAAAAATCGCAAGGTGTTGTACAAAAACTGTAAATCCGTAACATCTGGGTTAATATTTTTTTAAATAAAAAACGATCATTTACAAACTAACTAAATATGATTATCAACGTTTACAAACTAACTAAATATGTTTTTGATTTCTTTTACTTAAGAATTAATAAGTCATTGATTCAAATGAAAAATAATAGCTATTAATGAAAATTAAACTTATTTGACTAAACATTTTCTAATGTTACGAATTCATAATTTCACGACATAGATATATTTATTGGCTCTAAGAAACTGTTTCAAGGCAATATAAAATTATTACGTGACTCTGGTAGCGGTGACAACTGACAACTGTATATGACAACTGACAAATACTGCATTCTACTTGCATGATAATGTAATGTAGGTATGTGGTGAGTGCGAGAATCCGTTTTGAGTAAGTACTTAAATATGTTATTTTTCTAGCTTCCCATTTTATAATTTGATAAGTTCATCAAAGTATTATTTAACGTTGGTAAAAGAAATATTACGAGTATATGTTTTGTAATTACGTAGTATTTATTATTTATTTAACCTTTAGTTTATGTACCTATGTCTAAAAAGAATATTATAATATATAATGTAGGATATAAACATACGCTATATTATGATTGAGACTTCCCTTGGGTATTTTATACCCTTCCATTTTATACTTTTATACTCGATTGATTCTCTTATAATAATAAAACAACTTTTACGGATATCAAACGCGCTATATTTTTCCACAAACTAAGTTGTAATTGTCCGTATTTTTTGGTTTTTAGGGGTTTTTTGATTTTCCCGACGTTTCGGCACCTTTACAGCTGCCGTGGTCACGGGATGACTGACCTAAAATACGGACAATTACAACTTAGTTCGTGGAAAAATATAGCGCGTTTGATATCCGTAAAAGTTGTTTTATCTCTTATAATATTTTTTTTCTACTTGTTTTTATTACGTGGTTTTAAATTTTAATTTATAGACTACTTCTTTTTATCCATATCTTGAGCAAGCCGAATTGTAAACTGCTGGAAACCTTTTTTTATTCGAGAATTATTAATTTGAATATTTCCAGTGCTGTGTACTATCCCTATAATAAATAAATAATTAAAATAACAAAATAAAAAAGTAGTTAAAATACGAGCTGTACATTTAAATGGTGTTAACAAAAACAGATCCCTTGTCCCGGTCAGGAAGTTTCAACTGTAATTGGAATCGGACATGGATTCGCACTAACGAGACTCAGCTGGCTTCGCGAGACAGCCGTCATTGTTTAAAGGGTTATGGAACATAATTGAGTAAGTATAAAATATTGTTTATTCAGAACTTTACTTAGGTACAGATGAACGAAGGTATGCAATAGTAGAAAACGAAAAATATGTAGCATAATTCCGCAAGAAAAAACTACACGTGTTTCGCCTACACACGGAGCTGTTACACAAAAAGAGAAGTACTAAAAGGGTATATTATACGTTGGGGGTCCCCCAACCGAGAGAGATTTTTTTGGATGTTTTTTTTAAATTTTAAAATTTTATACTCACTCTGTGCTGGCCTAACAAGTGTGTAACAGCTCCGTGTGTGGGCGAAACACGTGTAGAGTAGTCAGTGAAGGTGCAAGGTGTGACACTGTGCTGCATCTGCTTTTTTTGCGGGCGGGCGGGCGGTGCATCTTGCATGTAAGTTTTTTCTTGCGGAATTATGCTACATATTTTTCGTTTTCTACTATTGCATACCTTCGTTCATCTGTACCTAAGTAAAGTTCTGAATAAACAATATTTTATACACCGCGCTAGGCTGCAAAAAGCGATTTTCTACGCCTAAACTGATTGACAAAACCTCATTTTCAGAGCGTGTGAGGTGAAAAATATTGTTCCATTTTTTTATTACACGACAGATATGACTTTACTCTGTTTATTATTTAGCCGCAACCACCACAGATATGGAATTTATTACAACTTTTGCCGGCCGCTGCTCGCATGTAGTGGCCAGTACAGCAATGTCGATTTATTTCAAAGAAGGTTGTCATAACAATGCTCAAATTTCCAAGCATGTTTGAGGAATACCTAGTTATTTACTTCGTGCATGATGTGCAAGCATTTTCGTTCGATTCGTGATTTTTTTCGCCTAATCTGCCAAATCGGTGTCGCACCCGCGCGCGTCTCTCTCTCATTAGTCGTATAGCCCCTTAACGCTGTCATAGCAACATATATATCCAAGATTTCGACTTGAAAAATGCAGTCGCTCGTTTTTGGGGAAAGGCATAGCCTTTTTTAATAAAGTTCCACAACAAGTGATTGAGCTGCCTTTGCATAAATTTAAAATACATGTTAAAAAAACGCTCTTAAGCAAAGGTTATTACAAGGTAGAAGATTATTGGAAAGACCAAAATGCATGGAAGTGATACTAACATAAAACATGACTATTGTAATTGTATAAAAGGAAAATATTTATTTATTTATTTATTTATTTATTTATTTATTAACCTTATAACGAAGAATGTTATACAAGGCAAGTCATTTACATAGGTCTTAAAATATTGAAAAAATAATATATTTTATAATATAACTTATTACAGTATAAATGAAAATCTAAAAAAAAAAAAAAAAAAATATAAGCTACACAATCTGTTGTCATTATTAGTTTTTATACTTCAAAAACATGTCACGGACTTATAGTATATGTCATAAAATTGCCCTGAGGTTGTCATAATAGTTACAAATAGGTAACATTAATAATATAATATTAGATTAAACAAGAAAATAATAAAAAATCAGAATTAAAATAATTGCAATTAAAAAATTACACATGATCCCTTTGCAAGAATGAAGATTCTTCTAGACGCATTGTCATGAATTCATTTAAGGAGTAAAATGGATGAGAAGTAAAGAAATGTTTGACAGCGCTTTTAAATTCTAGCGTGTCCAACTGTGTTATATTTTGGGGTAATTTATTGTACATTGCTATCTTATTATATATGCCCTGTTTCTGCACTTTTTTCAATCTTATCGCTGGCAAACACAGCCTCTCTTTGTTTCTTAAATTGTAAGAATGAACGTCCTTTCGCTTTTGAAATAAGTCTTTTTGACTGTGGATTTCAATCAAGTTTCTATATATGTACAATGAAACCACCGTCATGATATTATTGATGACAAAATATTTTTTCACCGACGTACGCTTTCTTAACCCGTTAATGATCCGTAAAGATCTTTTCTGGCATTTCAGCACGCGATTAATGTCAGATGCATTTCCCCATACAGTGATAGCATAATTTCTGATTCTGAAAATTCTAATAACTGAGTATAAGAAAATTTTCCTCTTATATTAAATATGTTTCATGATTGTAGATTTGTGTTTGGCAACGACATGTTCCTTTGTAAATGTTGTTGCTTCTGTTAAAGCTGATAAGTTTCTTGCGGCCGTTCTTCTTATCAGTTAAAAGATGTCCTGAATGGCTGGTAGGAAAAAAAAATTGGACGATTCGAAAGCACTTATCTATAAGTCTATTTGAATAAAAATCTTTGACTTTGACTTTATGCCATTCTAGTCTTTTTCTTGTAGGTACCTATTCTGTGGTGAAAATGTTAATTAACATTTAATTTCCAATTCAGCCACCTCTAAAATTTTCAAGTTCAAATGCCAAATCTATTTGTAAACGTTACTCAAACACTGGCGACGTCGTCAACATGGCTTCCAATCGCCCAATCAGATTTCCTTTTACTCATCTGTTTGACATTCAGTGCGTGACAAGTCCTAAACGAGTGTTTGAACGAAACAGGGGAAGCCTTAACGAAGATAAAATTACTCCGGAAAATCTTCAAACGATTGGGTAGTACCAAGTTAATCTTTACGAGAAAGCTTGTGTGTTAATACTTGGAATTATTAAATAATTAAAACAGGGAAATGAAAAGAATGGGTTTTTTTTAGAGTTACGTAGTACCTCAAAAGGAAAAAACAGAACCCTTATAGGATCACTTCGTTGTCCGTCCGTCCGTCCGTCTGTCAAGACCGTTTTTCTCAGGAACGCGTGGAGGTATCAAACTGAAATTTATATCTAATGATAAATATAAATTTCAAACTTCTATGCCAAAACAATCAAAAGATACAGCCGTTTATGCCGCAAATTTCTGCAAATTTTCGAAAGTCGCACGGGAATCAAAACCTACAGGGTACTTCCCGTGAACTTAGAATCTTGGAATTTGGTACGAAGTAACGTCTTATAGTACAGATAAAGGAAAAATTGCGAAAACCGTAAATTTTTTGTTACATCATATGATAAAAAATATTTTTGAAAGTTTTAAATTTCATTTTGCAATACATAACTATGACTCGATTGTCGTGATGGGTGAACTTTTACCTATTTACCTACAGGTTTGTACGGAACCCTCGGTGCGCGAGTCCGACTCGCACTTGACCGGTTTTTTTTATAAATATTGAGAAATTGGGACATGAAAAAAACAAAGGACAATGCCACAATTGTATGGAAGGTTAGCGCCTTTTCAAAAATCCCTACACACCATTCAAACCTTGTTTAATCGATAGAGCATTATATGTACGAACAATAGTTATTGAGACAGCATATTTCTAAACCGTATCCTGAGATAAATGCACCTGTTCCTTCCAAAAGTTCTCAATTCGATTTGTATGATTTTGAAGTGAAAACTTCTTTAGTGGCGATGTGCACATCAGAGTTTAAATTTTTTGGTATGAGTAAAAAATGTTAAAAATGTTAAATGTTAATGACACGTGACCTGATCGAAAATTCATAAGAAGGAGGGAGAGTAGAGCATTGTCTCCTTTTAAAATCTTTTGCACCGATTTCTGTTAGAGACAGCTGAGAGTATCTAGTTGTAGCAACGCGGCATCTAGTTGTAGCAACGCTAACACCAATGATTAATCTATCCCCAAAACATTTCGAGCATCTCCTTTGACTCTATCAAAGTTAAGAATAGGTAGTTATGGTCAGGGATTGTCCAATTATGTAACTGCAAACTGCAGTTTACAGATATATCGGTCTCATGTCTAGTACAGTACAGCGGGCTTACCTTATCATCTATTAGAAACCATCATGTCATACATCATATCATAAGAACGTTATCATTGCGTTTTGTTTTTATTGAATTAGTCACGAAATTTGAAGGCGATGATTGAGCGATGACGTCACTAAACTTCCGCCAAAAAAAAGCTTGCTTTAAGAGATTGGGAATATGAAATAGCATGGTAAGATTGAAGCAATACTACGCTTAGTGACGGCGGTAGGCCCCCAAATCGACTGTCAGTCGCTTCTGAAATCGACTAATCAAATCCCGAAACAGATTATTTTACTTTTATGTTTGACTAAAAATACTTCAGTCAAAAGCCGAAAGTGGTCTTTGGTCAAACCTAGGATTAACCAGTCATACAGTGAAGAGACTGCATATCGCCCTTTGACGAAATTCTGCCAATGAACTAGTAGCCGCCGCATTTCACCCGCGTAGTTAGAGGATATTGGATTGATTGTGTCCTATGTTTCATGAATATGACTGTAGACCTTATGGACTGTGTAATAAGAGCAATGTTCGTGATTCAACTGTTAACATTGTATGTGGTTTCCACTGTACATAATTATATTAATATAAACTTTGTATCGGTAGTATCAAGTCATCCCAGCTCGACCGATCGGACCGAAATCCAATTTGGTAGATAAGGTGACTTACGCGCAACTTTGTTACTGTTTTCCTGTTACGCAAAATCTCGTCAGATAAAAACACTTAGTACTTAATAACTCTAACTGCCTCTGTGGTCTAGTAGTAACCACCACCGGTATCAGACCCAGGGTTGCCGGGTTCGATTCCCAGCGGGGGTACACATTTTATTCGGTTTGGTTGGTGGTAGGAATTGTTGAAAGTCCGTCTAGCTAGCTACCACCATCTTATCTAAGCCTGACGCTATAGCAACACTGTTTTCAGAATTGTTGTGTTCCGGCAGTTAGAGATAAGATAGCCAGTTCCTCAGGGATGAGGATTCCGGGAGAGGCTCGCTTCCATCTTCGGCTTTATCAATACTTAACATCAGGTATGATGAAGGCTAAGACTATCCCAGCTGTTCATAAAAAAAAAACAACGGGTTGCACTCCGGGAGTGCCGGCAGAAGTGAAAACCGCTTGAACAAAAAAACAGCAGGAGCAGGCATACATTTTCGCCGCGCCGTAGAAAGAGAGGTGGATATTACTTCCTCTCCTACGCCGCGGCGGCGGTCTACTCTCCCTCCGTGTTAAGAACTTTCGATCAGATCACGTGTCCTGACGCGACTTTAACATTTTTTACCCATCCCAAAAATTTAAAACTCTGATGTGCACAAAGACCTAAAGAAGTTTCACTTAAAAAAAAAAACACGACAACTTGAATTATGAACACTTCGGTTATCTATAATTGATTTATGATATGATGATGATTGTTCATCATTATCACTAGCCCTTTTTAAGTCTATTGGAGCACACACCTTCAAAGTGCGTAGTGCGAGTTTTCCTATTACTCGGCTTTTTTGTATAAAAGGAGATCATTCAGGCTCCATAAATGTTTAGGTAAGAACTGGACCTCTATTTTTGAATCACTCGTCGCGCGAGTAGCGAGGCGATCAGGCGATTAGCGACCTTGCACATGTAGACATAGCACGCTTTTTGCTTTGCCCCTCGCGCGCTCGCGTTGGGAGGCGGTACTACAGGCGAAAAGCGAGCTTATGTCTACACATGCAAGGTCGCTATTACGGAAAACCGGAAAGTAAAATAGAGCTGGAGCTCTATTTTTGATTCACTCGTCTCGAGGTTTCTACTGATTTTCGTGCGACATTTGAGTTTCCGTATTCCGTAAAAGCGACCATACCCGTCCCTGGACCTCTATTTTTGAATCACTCGTCGCGCGAGTGGCTAGGCGAACGATTAGGCGATCAGGTGATTAGCGACCTTGCATGCGTGGACATAGCACGCTTTTCGCTTTTCCCCTCGCTCGCTCGCGTTGGGAGGCGTTACTACAGGCGAAAAGCGAAGCTATGTATATACGGGCAAGGTCGCTTTTACGGAATACGGAAACTCAAACGTCGCACGAAAATCAGTAGAATCCTCGAGACGAGTGAATCAAAAATATAGCTCCTGGTCGTTTAGAGATATGGTACGAAAGTTGTAGGATGACGTAGTTTAAGTCACGGTATACTGGTTGATTAACCTAAGACCTTATCAGTACTCACACTAATGCAATTTCAAATAAAACCGGACAAGTGCGAGTCAGACTCGCCCACCGAGGGTTCCGCACAAATTTGTAGGTCACCACCTAGCAGTGGCGAAGGGTCGATACTTATGTATGATGACGATTCCCATCCACTTTCCTTTTAGAAATCCTATCCTACTGATCTGCCATACAGTTGATAGAATTTTGGTCAAATTTTGGGTTCGGCTTACCTTCGCCATATTTTGACCCCACGCCACTGCTACCTAGGTCCATAATATTATAAATAGTTCAGGAATTGAGTCTCGCAGTTTTTTCCGAAGTTTCCCGAAATTCAGTTTCCAAAACTTAAAACTAAATTTTTCATGATTTTATTACAAATGTTTAGTTTTCAGATTTTTTTCCTGTACTTGTAGTAAAAGACGACACTTCTTGCCAAATTTCATAGTTCTAGCTCAACAAAAAGTATCCTATGAATTTTGATTCCCTTGAAGGTGTCGAAATCTACGTTTTTTGTGAAATAAACGATTCTATCTTTGTTTTACGTTAATTTACAAGTTTCATTTTTTTACTTCTTCAATAGACTATTGACCTGAATATATGGTTTTAATTTCAACTCGATACCTACACGTCATACACAAGTCATCCTCTAAGGATTCCTTTTTTTCTTTAGAGGTTCGGAACCCTAACAACGAATAGATAAATAATTTAAAGAAACGTGATCTGAAGCATTTTTATGATGCAGTGAGGTAATTATATGTTCGAATAACACATATCTGTAAGAAATATAAAAATTAAGTAGATACGTAAAAAAATTTTTTTTTTTGCTAATTAATATCTCTAAAGCTATAAAAATGATGAGCTAAATAGTTTTGTCTCCCAATGACTCGGATCATTAGTTTTTACAGTATGTATAAATATTTTTAATTTTTAGCATTTTTGTAAAATGATGGAATGTATGAAAATGGCTAATCTTTGAACTTCTATACCGTGACTTAGAGTAATCCTACAACTTTCGTGCCATAGCAACTATTGCTCCAAACGACCAGTTCTTACCATAAGTGCCTACCATTTTTTTTGTTGGCGGGCTTTTGTAAATGGGCCCAAAAATAATGATTAGCCATCTAGCGGAAAACGCCACGGACTCCCTAGTTAAAACACTTATAATAATCTTTGGTCATAATTTGTGATGAGAAAGGGTTTTGGAGTTAGCATTCTTCACAATAATCGCCTTAGCCTTATCTGGGCAATAAACTTCTCAATCTCCGTCAAAGTTTAACCTTAACCATGAGAATCGCAATTTTTGCAGTGATTTCATTTTCCGCCACTCAGTCTGAGAGCTCAGAATTTTGGGCTTAACTAATAAAATGGATGTAAAATTTTCGTCTTTTGAACGCAAGTGTACCGTCAAAAGTTTAAGCTGAAGCGAAATTGTGCGGAGTTTGCGAAAACCAGTAAAATCGTACTAACTGGCTTTTGTAATAGTTATGCTTTAAATGTGTTCTCTTAAATGAATTGTAAACTCATTGTTACTTTAACATTGTTTGTTGAAGGAGATCCTACTAATATTATAAATACGAAATTATGCCAGTTTGTGTCTTTGTTACTCTTTCATGCAAAAACTACTGAACGGATTTGGATGAAATTTGGTATGTACGGACTTGAAGTAGTGGACTTACACATAGGCGACTTTTTATCCCGATATTCCCACGGGAACGGGAAACCGCGGGCAGCCGCTAGTTTATCATAAACCCTAGATAATTATTCAAGAAAATATTAAGGACCTTATATTCAACCTTCATAAAAAATATATATTCAGAGTTGTAGCTCTTCCTTAGTAGCTTTCCGATTTATGTTGTACAGTCGGGGAACTTTATTTATGATTTAACAGAGAAGGTAAAGATAAAAACGTTTATATCACAAGTAAAGGTATGTCATTTAAATAATAAATTATTTCTTCAACCTTTTCCGAGAAAACGTTTCCCAAAAAATCTCTACTGGTCAACCGGGAAGTTTCCCGATTATATCAGACGGGAATCTAACCAGTAACCCCTGGTATGCAAGGCAGGATCACGCGTTAACACTGCACCATCTGTCTCGTCGAATCCGAAACAGTGAGATTGTGTGTTATTTTATTATAAGTGAGTTATAATACACATTCATTCATGGTTTCCAGAGATTATATCAAAAATAACACCAAGACAGTAGACAGACATGGAACACAGACTTTGGCATTCGTCCAAGAACATAGACAAATAATCTTCAAGTGACTGTTTGTCATATACGAGCATTGTGAAACATTGGGATCACCCTGTATGGGTTCTCTTTCGTTTTTATTTTACGACGGGGACTCTTAGCCCTCATCATACCTGATGTAAAGTATTGATAAGGCTGAAGATGGAAGTGAGCCTCTCCCGGAATCCCCAATCACTGAGAAACTGGCTATCTTATCTCTAACTTCCGGAACACAATAATGCTGAAAACATTTTTGTTATGGCGTCAGAGTTAGATAAGATGGTGGTAGCTAGCCAGGCGGACTCACAACGAGTCCTACCACCAACCACACCGAACACAATATGTACCCCCGCTGGGAATCGAACTTACTTCCTCCTTTATCCTACTTGTCAATTTGTCTGCGTCACAGATTTCAACGCATATTATTATGAAAATAACATACCTATATTTCTATACTAATATTATAAAAATTGTTTGTTTGTTTGCTCCGAAACTACTGAACGGATTTGGTTGAATTTTGGTACAAAGATAGTAGATAACCTGATTATGAACATAGGATACTTTTTATCCCGATACTCCCACGGGAACGGGAACCACGCGGGTGAGATCGCGTGCGGCCGCTAGTCTATTATACAAAACCTAATTTATGCATACTAATATTCAGTTCATTTTCATGGATAACATTTTAATGAATTTAAGCATAGAGACCGTTATGAAGAAGATAGGAAATTATTGTCACGAAAAAGTTAAAATGATTCATAAAAACCACAGACAATATCAAAATCCACACGGACAAAGTCGCGGGCAGAACCATAATAATAAATAGCGTCAAAATTTCTACCCTTAATAAAGTTAACCGTCTCGCAACATACATCATCTTTAGCACCAAATGTATCTGACCTTTTGTACGTACTCCAGGGATTAGAAACCATTTTACCGGGACTGAAATAAAAGTGACTGATTTTACGTTTCGACGACACGTTCAGACACGAGATGAGCTATTTCCAAGCATCTTGTAGCATTCGTCATGACAAGAGGCGGTGATAAGTGCGCTTCCGCTGCAGAGAATACGTCATTTACGTCATAGGTCAGAGTTAAGAACTGTTTAGAGCTCCTGAAGCTTGAATGAAGGTTTTAAAATTTTTGCCTAATAATAAATATAACATAAATAAATATCAGACAATATATAAGTCTTATAAAGAGGTTTGATCCCTAACGATAAATATTGTGTTAAGAACATTTTTCTTGTGTCTGGTTGACGTGATATATCTGATAAAAGTGATAAAGTAATATTTTATGATTTTTTAATATTTGCATTTTTTAATGCGATTTTTATACTTATGATAAATTTTAAATAGAAAAATATTGTAAAAAAGGAAATCGCCCACAAGTGAATTCTCAGATGGGACTCGAACCCACGACCTTTGGAAATCCAGTCCAATGCTCCAACCACTGAGCTACCGAGACTAGCGAGTGGCCGAGTTGTTTTATTCTTTTTTTTTTATTCAAAATTTATGAAGTATTAATTTGTAATACCTCTTAAAACTACTGACAACAGATTGGGAACAATGTGTGTGATATTTGCTTAAAATTGGCTTATCTATTCCAAGCTGTTACGTTTCACTATTTTAAAGATTTTTCTGAATGGCAATTAATAATCCATTTGTTATGATAATACACCTAATGCATTGAAAACTCAGCCCAGATTTTAATAAAATAGGACGAAACCCTAACCTTTTTAGGCTAAGCTGGGAGATATTTACTTAACCAAGGTCTGCTGACGTAGGTTTATTTTAAAACGCTATAGGTAGGTAGGCATTTCATTAATGGATGAGGATCCGAAAAGAGGTCGGTCTTTTTAACTGAATTTAGGTTTTATCTGTTTTTTCTAGTCATGATAGCGCTCATCCGATTTTGGGTTGATAGTCTAATTTAAATATTGTTTACCTCAAACAATGTTTCTTAATTTTGGATCATTTTGTACTTTCCTATCTATTTTTTTTATATAATATTATAAAGAGGAAAGATTTGATTGTTTGTTTGTTTGCATTGAATAGGCTCCGAAACTACTAAACGGATTTTGATGAAATTTGGTATACCTATAGAGAATAGACTGGTTATGAACATAGCATTGGATACTTTTTATTCCGATATTCCCACGGGAACGGGAACTACGCGGGTGAAACCGCGAGCCGCTAGTTTTTTGTATAAAATGGAATGATAATATTTTGCTCTTTCGTATTGAATATGATTATTTAAAAACTAATTAATAACGCAATTTTAACTTTTTTATTTGTTGCAATGAGAACATAATATTCATGCAGCGAAGTTAATAATTATGTTCTTTGGGTAGTTTTTTAGGGTTCCGTACCTCAAAAGGAAAAAACGGAACCCTTATAGGATCACTTCGTTTCCCGGCCGTCCGTCCGTCTGTCAGGAACGCGTGGAGGCATCAAACTGAAATTTATATCTAATACTCAGGTCTACTGTCCCTTGGAGCTGTGAAAAAATCAAACTTCTAAGCCAAAGCAATCAAAAGATACAGCCGTTAATTTCCGCAAATTTTCGAAACTCGCTCGGGAACCCGTGAACTTAGAATCTTGAAATTTGGTCCGAAGTAACGTCTTATAGTACAGATAAAGGAAAAATTGCGAAAACCGTAAATTTTTAGTTACATCATATAATAAAAAATATTTTTGAAAATTTTAATTTTCATTTTGCAATAAAAATACCATAACTATGACTCGATTGTCGTGGTGAACTTTTACTTATGGCGGAACCCCCACCGAAAGTGGCGCCGCATTGAATTTTATTTAATAGCGTAATTCTAATTCACAATTTTAATAAAACTAAACGTGGAATTTTCTTTGCCCATTGTCTTGTATTTTTAGAAGGTATCGCTACATCTCGTCATAGTCATTCGTAGAAGTAGATAGCAAATGTGTCAAAAACGGCCACTTTTAGCAGTTTTGCTATCTACTTCTAGCAGTGACTACGAGGGAATGTAATGATACCGTCTAAAAATAAATAATCGATCCTGTTTCTTATGAGGATAAAAACGGTCTAAGACACCAACGGAGGTGTGAGTACTAGAAAAGTCAGAAATCGCGAAAAAGTATTTCCACATATAAAATAAGCTAAGAAAATAAGTTCCATCAACGAAGGTACTTGTCGGTAAGCGGATACCGCGGCGTGTGGCGCAAGGGCGGCAAGTGTGTTTTTTGCGTTTTTCGTGATTTCTGACTTTTCTAGTACTCATACGTGAGTTGATGTCACAGAGTGTTTTGATCCTCATGAGAAACAGGATCGATTGGCATAAAAAAAATATTTTTGAAAACTGACTATTTTCCTGCTTTTTTTTTTTTTTTTTTTAATCCGTGAATGCAGTTCAATATTTCTCAAAAAAATAAGGATGGTTTCTTGAGAACCTATTCATGTAGCAACAACGGTTAAGGTAGCTGCCATTACTGCCCCATCCTAAATTTCCACCCTGTATACAAATTTAATTGACGCAATTTCACACAGATGACACAAGAAATAATCTCATCAAAATCAACTTCACGGCTAATCCAAATCTATCAATCAAAGCAATAGCAAATCGGTGATTTAAGACTATAGTTAAATCTAAGGTGTTCGATAACAGAAAGGATTACAACTAATCAGTCTTTCCACTTATAATGGTTAGCATTAAGAGCGCTGACTTCCGAACCCTTAAGTTTGACGTTAAGTCCCAGGCTATTTAAGAGACGCACCACTGACCTTTATCTAACTCGATTTCCCTTATTACAGCTCTATCGTTCCCTAAGGGTACCTTGGACCTTTCAAACTGTCTTACCGAGCTTTACTACAGAATATTTAACAGAAACTAAGTTCGATTTTGAACCTTCCTACTATTCACACAAAAATCAACAGTTTTAACCAAGTCAACTAGCAACGGTTGTAGGATTTCAAGCACTTTGATGTTTAATAAGAAAGGCTGGTGTATTTTTTGCGTTAACCTGATAGCATTAAAATGTATTAAGGGTAACTGTTTGTTTTCGCTTGTATTTCTTAGAAGAATCCTTCATGTATTTCGTATAATAATTTTATTGCTTTCTGTTTCATCTTTGTTACAATATTTATTATACCATGTCGCCCATATTTCATGATACTACAAGCTCTTGAAATAATTTATAAGACTTGAACTTTTAATATTAAACCGTTTTTAGCTTGCTCGGGTTCTAGGCGGTATTTAGGCGGTATATAATATATAATATACGATACAATACTATACGACTTATAAAGTAGTGGTCATGGATGTTGCCCTTGTGGTATTCATCTACACATCATACATAACTCAGAATATGAAGTAACGCTGAACTTTGAACACACGTCTCATTCAGTCAACCGAGAAATGAAAGATATATTCGTGCCATTTCACAACTCAATGATATAAACAAAACAGGGTGTCAGGTGAGCCTGTAGAAATTTCACACGTTATCGCGAGTACGATCAACTACAAATGTAGCTATGTCAATCGGTTTTGTTCAGTGGTCCGAAATGGAAAAAGTCTTTACGCTCCTCTTTTGTAAGACATGCCTTTCGTATTTCTATGAAGCGTGTAAGTAGACGTCCTAAAGATTTTATATATTTGAGACACACATTCTGATGAATGTAACGTACGTGACTTTGTGTAATGTCACCCGAGCGCTCAGTTATTTAATGTAGCCGTTTCGGTTGAATGTCTTACGATGATTCATTTTACGTATTTTTAAAAGCTATTTGTGTATAGTAGAATGGCTTATGTTACTTTTTTTGCTTCTTAAATCGTTATTATTTTTACTTTGTTTGGTTTTCTTATGAAGTCCACTATATGTTGACGCAGTTGTTTCCGCTATTTGTCACGTAGTAGTAACAGTTACTTACTATTGATATTTTTCAACTAGAATGATTTTCAAGTTTGACAGTTTTAGAGATGACCCACATTGAAAACCTATCGACTTATCTGTCAATTTTTTCTAAGAGTCAATGTGCAGTCAACAGCAGCTTTACATTTGCACTACGGAAACGGCCGCTATTACGAGCGACGTAAGGGCGCTTAAGACTTAAGACGTAGCTGCTGTTAATTGTACTTACTTTTGGAGAAATCGCAATATATGTTACTAATTATTCGGCCACGTGGAATCTGATTATATAGCGTAACTTATATCATCCCACATAATAAAGGATAAAAAGTATTGTATGAGCTTATTTATGTGGTAAAATAATATATTAAGCTGTCAATGTTAATATCAGCAGAAACATTTTAAATGATAGCATCAAAACCACACTGAGTATTGTTTTGTAGTACCTTCTTTTTCACTGTTATCGACAAATGAACAGCGGCAGATGTCGATTCTGTTGTGTCTCGTCTCTACTCCTGTTCCAAATCGCACTCTCTCTTCTCTTAAATTTAAGAGATGTGCTCTTGTCGGTGAAGTATTTTCCATTCCTCTCTTTTTCCTGCCAATGACTTCACTTCCTGGTACGACATTTTCTTTATTTTTTAATATCGTATTCAATTAAAATGTAATTAATAAACACAGATTTTACTTTATATTTCCAGAGGTGTAGTTTTTACATTTTTTGACAATATTGCTACGGGAAATAAATGATTTATCAAAAAAAAAATGTTTCGGAAAATTTTAAAGTGTCATAGGAATCTTCTTAGCTGAAAAAGACTATAATGGCCCTAAAAGCAAATTTAATGTTATTTTTCATTAATAATGTATTCGAAGTTTATTACTATTTACGTTTATTATATGGGCTTTTACAAAAGTTGACCATTTTATAATGTAAGCTCCTTAATAAAAAACGATTAAGACTCCATTTTAAAGCCCGAAGCCAAATAAAGGCCGGAGTACGCGTGTTCGCTCCTTATGCCCGTACCTATTCATTCTAAAGTGACTAGATTCCATTGTTCTTCAGTCGAGCACAATGATGCAGTACAATGTTGTTCACATTGCAATCCTTACAACCAATGTGTATGGAAATAGCGAGCAAACAATCAGTATCAGCTGAATTCGTAATGCTTTTGATATTTACATTGAAAAGCAATGGAATTGTTACAGCAAAAGTTGTACGACTATTGAACCACTTGGAGCGGTAAATTAAAAAAGTTTATTATTCAAATACAATTGTATGCGATGTTTGGTTTTAGTAATAGATATTGTTCGCCGTTAAAGTACTTGTCGCTTGTGTTATTTATGCTTATGATTTATCGTCATCATCTGCCACTTTGTAACGCTGTTTTAATCCTTTAAATATTTTTATCCAAAATAAATTGATACCGACCTGTATGTTCCTCACAACTTGCAGTACAGTACTCTTGTAATGCGAGAAATGTTGTAATGTATGATAGCTAAGTCTTTCTTTGCCAGTTGAAAATTGTTTACGGCTACATAACCATAAAATATAATATTAATAAATAATAATAATAATAAATAACTGCATACAACACACCAATTATGTACCCCACGTTAAGTTTCATGAAGAACTAGAACTAAACTAGATAATGGATAAACATACTTTTATACTTTTTTCGTAAATACATACATAATATATATATTAAACACCTAGACCAAGACAAATAGACATGTTCATGCACACAAATATTTGTCTTGTCCGGGGATCGAACCAGGGACCTATGGCGCAGGAGGCGGGTACCCCTGCGCCAATAGGTGGTCCAATATTATAATTAGAAATCCAAATATTATAATTAGTATTTTTTTTTGTGATGGAAATGGACCTTACTGATATATTAAGGTCACTTTTCGATTTGACGACTCTGTATGAAATAAAACAGGGAGAAAAAAACAGCCCTTGACGAGATTCTTGCCGGTTCTTCTCGCTACAAGGTCTCCCGTCGTAGGGTTTGTGAACCGAAAATGATTTTGACTTTGACTTAAGATTTATATTCGGGACAAATCAAGTTTGTGGCTTAATCATAGTCTTATTTTAAAGACCAATATTATTCGACTGCATGAGATTTACTCGAATAAGCGCAGTCAATGGCACAAATTCTTCAAATAATTTGTAGTTCTTTAATTTGTAATGACGCTACACAGTTTGTCTTTCAACTGAATTATCTCGCCTATGATTGACCAGGGTCGAGTACTTAGCTGATCTTCGAACAATCTTAGACGGCTTCGTTTAGATTCCCGGAATTCGGGTACTCACCGACGGCGCAAGATTACACTTTGATGAGTACTTTGTATAGAGAACTTAGTAAGTAGATTATTTTTGTGAGTTGCTTGTTCTTCACGTACCTACTCACGATAAATATTACCGTCATCAAAATAGTTAAGTAATGCAAGTAATTTTTTATTACCTACATCTTCAGTAAATATGTTTCACTTCATTAATGCCTCAATAAAGTTTAATTTAGATTAGTTGAGTTTGAAATCAACATTACCAACGTATTAGTTATTAGATATAGGTATTTATTACCAAATTTTTAAGTAGTTTTTTTTCATTCTTATAAACTCATGGTGGCCTGGAAGAAATTGCTCTTTAGCGATAAGGCCGCCATTTGTACCACTCTTGTGTTGTTGATTTTAATTAATGTACCTATGTTTAATGTATTTTTGGGTGTACAATAAAGAATATTTCATTCATTCATTCATTCAAATTTGTTACATTCATAATAGGAGTTAGAAAAATGTATGAGTAAATTAAAACCTTAATGATTTGCTATAGAATTTGTTTTGTCATTAATACATTTCAATTATATGTTTATATATAAGAAGGAGAGCAATAAATGCTTCGAGTGTCCAATTCGAGCAATTTTTCGTCAAAACAAATTAAAAAAAACATATTCATATTAAATATGAATTTCGGTTTTTGAATGAATTTGGTCGTTAGCCTTCGGGCTAACGACCAAATTTTAATTGCTATTGCATCATAACACATCAGTAAAATATCCATTCGGTGTGTTTTAAATGGTTTTAAGCACAATCCGTTGTTTATCATAAACCGATATTAATCCAGCTGTATCTAATGTTATAACAGACGCTATCGGCTTTATACGATCATAGCCGTACGGATCGTCGGACCACAGAAGTGTCGATTAATTTATTTCGAGATATATCGGACTTTAGTCGATCGTAATCCAATATTGTACAATAAAAGGTTTATCACTCCGCTAAGTGTGGTCTAATCCTATTTGGCAAAATTTAATTTTTGTATGTTCAACCTCATAATGAAGTTGAAATTAAAACATTAAAATAGTTGTGTTTGATAATGTTGCCGTCAGACGTAGAAAATATAGTGGTAGCTTGCCAGGCAAACTTAGAAAGTCCTACAACCAAACCGAATACAATAATATTATGTACCGCCATTGGGATGGGAGTCAAACGTGGGACTTCTGGATCCAATACTGTTGGTATCACCAGACCACAAAGGCGTTAAAAAGCTATAGTTATGCTTATCGCTATAGCTTGAACTTTAACATGCTCTCTAGTTTTTCTGTTCCGGTTTTACCTATAATTTGCTGAAGGAAGAATCAAAAAGAAATGGCCGATCATAAAAATTATTCGACAGGCATCTTTACAAGCAATAATATTTGCGAAAGGAAAATAAAATCATTCTTGACATGAAGGGAAAACGCCTACTTTTGCTCGCCTAAGCAATTTTTTATATTTTACGTGAAAGTTTACTGTATTTATGCAACATGTAACACTACTGTGCAGTAATTGTAAGTAATTAAGATAGAAATAGTATTCTTTGGTTATAATTTGATCTTGAAATCCATCAGATTTGTAAAGTATTGCTGTCGCTTAAAGATCGATAGTTGATGTAATTATGAAACTTCCCGAATTCAAAATTATTTGGATTCAAGTTCAACATTGTACATTAATTATGTTTTGAGTCACATTCTCATATTTTCTTATTTACATTTCTTTACTATTATATACGAATAAAAAAATTGTTATTTGTTATGCAAGGCTGGAAAGTTGGTTATTTAGCGGCGAGTTGCCTCTATTGAATTCTGAGCAAGTGAAGGATTCAAAGATTGAATCCTGAGCGAAGCGAGGATTTCAAAGGTACAAGACGCTAAAAACTTTTCTGCCGAGCGCAACATACAATTTTTCACCTCACAACAGCGAGGAACATTATGGTTGTTTCCGCGGTCAACTTCCGGTAAAAAATTCTTTAAACATAAAGTTTAATCTAAATATACCTTATTCTCGTTGTTTTTATGATATTAAAAACTAAAATAATAAAAAAGGGAGTATTATAGTTAATTCAAAGTTATTTAAAGTAGGAATATATTGTTACTTAATATTAAGAATAAAAACGATTCCGTAAATGTTGACACTGACATGAAGTAGAAGACAAAGATAATTTAAAAATCAATATTTATGTCACAGTCCGAAATCCAATAATACGTTGTGAAATCTCACCCAGCCTAATATAAATTCTTATAACAAATAGTATAATCTTATCGTTATTGTTTTTATGATTCAATGAACTAAAATAATATAATAAAACCAAAACGGAGTATTATAATTAATTTAAAGCTATTTAAAATAAGAATCAAATATAACAAAAAAGTCAATAGTGCGATTCGGAACGCATTATGACATATTTTTAGGTATTAATTTAAAAAAGTACTTTGCCGCGCTAGGCCGCAAAAGCGATTTTCTACGCCTAAACTGATTGACAAAACCTCCTTTTCAGAGCATGTGAGGTGAAAAGGTAAAGTGCGAACCTGCGGGTCTAGCATCATCCATTAGAAACCATCATGTCATAAGAACGTTTGGTTTGCGTTTTATATTTATTGAAGTAGTCACATTTTGACACACTTCACACTTTGAAGGTAATGATTGAGCGAAGACGTCATAAAACTTCGAACAAAACACAAGCTTACTTTAATTGTATTAAGAGATTCGTAGGGTAACGACAGCATGGTAAGATTGAAACAATACTACACTAAGAGATGGGTAGGCCCCTGACCTGTTTTTCAGTATTTTTGTAGGACTGAATATTTTATTTATTCCATACAAGTGGACGGGGCTCATCACAAATATCCAGTTATAAAAGCTTCTGCTTCCGTACACAAAGAAAGAAAGATAGAAAGACTTTTAGCATCCAGTACTGAAATCAGTGTTCATATCAAAATATATTGTTTGCCAGAACGGCGTGTAAACATGATGCTTCGCTTGTTCTCACGAGTGTTTGCACTTACGCTGTTTTCCTTATATTTTCCTCACGAAACCTATTTATAGAACTCTTGGGAGAAGACGTTTCTTGTGAAGAATTATCTTTCATGATTCATTTACTACCACCGTTATTGGGCTTAACCATGTGAAAGAGAATTTAGATTGTTGTTGCTTTTTTTGTTCAGAAAGCGTTTTAAGGTTGGTAAGGTTTAACTCATCGAAACGCCCTTCGTATTTTGCATACTTTCTTAGCATAAATAAATTCGACTCTAAGCAATAACAATAGATTGCTTAATTATTGGCAGTTGCATCTTAATCGATCGTTAAACACCTGAAAAGATGTTTCTTTCGAATGCAAGGATATTCCTAGCATTGATGTGACAACGCTGGCCTACAGCGTAATAAAAATATAAAAGTATTGGAGAATTTCGACGGTGGTTCGCAAGTCTCGGTAGCTCAGCGGTTAGAGCATTGGACCGGATTTCCAAAGGTCGCGGGTTCGATTCCCGTCTGAGAATTCACTTGTGGCCGAGTTAATTTTTTCTATTTAAAATTTACCATAAGTAGAAAAAATAGCATTGAAAAAAAATGCAAAAATTACAAAATCTTAATAAACGACTTTTTTGACCCTATTACGTAAAGGTTATTTTTTTACGTAATAGGGTCAAAAAAGTCGTTAAGGTTCTGTTACCCATAGTTTTAAAGTGTCCATTATGGTACTGACATGGATATGTCGCAGTACAATTAGATAAATTGAATTTTCCCGAAAATCCTAGGGATATTGCGAAAACACGAATAATTTAGACAATGGTTTTGACGTTTTTCTATCCCACTGAATAAGAAATAGGGTTTTTTGCGCAGGTTGCGATAGTTTTGTTTTGTTTGTTTGTTTGGAACGAATAAACCCAAAAACTACTGAACGGATTTGGATGAAATTTCGTACACAGATAGTAAATAGCCTGGTTGTGAACATGGGATACTTTTTATCCTGATGTTCCCACTGAAACGGGAACCACGTGGGTGAAACCGCAAGCTGCCGCTAGTACTTAATAAAACGAAGCAACCAAAATGAGTAAGATAAAGACTTCATTGCAATTCCTTTTTTTCTTTAAGATGTCATCTTAGTATTTTTGTAGGTAAGGTAAGTTTAGTGATCCGTTAAAGACAAGCCTTTCAGGATTATATAGCATTTGCGGCCGAATTTTTCCAGAGACTAAATATAAAATATTTGCGGCCGCTCGCGGTTTCACCCGCGCGGTTCCCGTTTCCATATCGGTATAAAAATTATCCTATGTTCATAACCGGCTATCTACTACCTGTGTACCAAATTTCATTCAAATCCGTTCAGTAGTTTCGAAGCCTAGTCAATGCAAACTCAAACAAACAAATCTTTCCTCTTTATAGTATTATAGTATAAATGTATTCAGAATTGACATTGAAACACTGTCTTAGCTTTATTAGTTCTAGGGACTAATAAAGCTAAGACAGTGTTTTAACCTGCAACTTGAGACAATATGTATTCAGGATACATATACCATCTTCAGAATTTCTTGTGCGTCGCTAAGGTATTGATTATTTTTCATAATGATAGATTTCTGCTCATAGTTAAAAACAATCTTTAATAATGTCCTAAATTTTCCAAAGATAAAGAATGAAGAATACAGCTTGCTAGCCTTTAAAATAATAATTCACATCAAAAACTAGTTATTACAAACTAGAATTATTTGAACCAGAAAAATGTTACAGGCGACTTCACACGACCCATTCCATTGCAGCGAGCGTGTAACGAACCAGAATCATTTGGACCGATCCTAATTACGATAATTATTGTTTCAAACGATCCATTCCACGCCCGATGATTCCATGTCACTCGGGTGGAATTCGGGTTGAACCCTAATTAGCTTTTAATGGGTTTATATTAATGCTACTTATTCGCTGATAATACGGTACTTATGAAAAATTTTAAATAGAAAAATATCGGAAAAAGTCAACTCGGCCACAAGTGGCCACAAGTGATACAAAATAGCATTGCAAAACAAAAAATAAAGATAAGGTTCATTTTAGATTGGCGAAAGTATATTTAAATTATTTTGTACAAACTAGGTACAACAGAACAGACTTTAAACACATTTTTGATGACCTCCGTGATAGAGTGGTATGTGCACCAGTTTTCAAGGTGTCGCCTACTTTGAGGTCCCGTATTCGAATCCCGGAAGGGGCAAATGTTTGTATGATGAATACGTGCACTTGTACCAGAATCAAGCATAGCTCTTTTATATATTACTTTAAAATAAAATATTTTTTGTATTATTTGTATGTATTTCTATCCGTTATCCTAGTATCCCATAACACAAGAAACAGTGCTTACTTTGAAGCTAGGCTGTAATTGATGTGAGTGCAAAAAAAAACACATTTGACCTTCAAAGCGTAATAGCGTGGTCTTCGTAGTAGGTATGAAAACTCGTAGCATGCACGTGGATTGCACGGTGGGTCTGGCATAGAAAAACATTTTATCCGTTTAGGAGCATAAGGTCAAAAGCGCAAAATGACAAACGATAGCAAATTGTCAAAAGAGCAGGATGTCAAAAGCGCACATTGTCAAAAGTGCAAAATGTCAATGGCGCACAAAATGGTTATATTATTATATTAAATTTTTAGGAAAAATATTTAGTTTTCTCATATATTTTAGACATTATAGTCAATATAAAACAAGTTCTTATAACATCTAATTAAAATATTATACAATACTTAAACATACATTAAATTTATTGTCCATAAATTCCTACGTGATCAGCCATCACTAGCTATAATTGCTTACTTTTTCACACATCATCCTTATTTAACAATAAGGATATGGAGATAACTCTCATATTAAATATTTTACTGGTATTTCATAATCGATATATTGTATGCATAGAATGGAACGCATTCTGTCATCTTATGGTAATGTAAGTTATTTAAGGGTAGTTTTATAAAATTTTGGACTGTTTCTAACAAAATGAGACAGAACTCTTTTCTTGCAGAATATGCTGTTGTGTTTCTGACAAACTAAATTTAAAATTACAGCTACACAATCATGTGAGATAGTTTATGTTTACAGTGAAACATTTTAGATACTTTCGGTATGGCTGATCAAGGATTTGAGATAGTTACTACTCAAAAAGGTAACTTGGCACTACTACGCGGTTGTTATAGGTTTACAAAAAAATATAACAAGAGTGGAACCACCTTATGGAGATGTGTCCAAAGAAGGGTATGTAATGCATCAGTAACTACGGATAGAAATAATAAAAACATTGAGAAAAGAAAAGTCTAGTCATACATGTCAACCGGACCAATTAGATAATGAAGTGCTGAAAGAGAAACAAATTTTAAAGGAAGCTGTATGTTTACTAAAATGGATAACTAAATTTTTTTTGTTCACAAATTCAGAGCAAATGTGTCATTAGAACATAAAAGCTAACTATGTCTATATTTGTTGATTTTATTACTGTTTGTATTTATTTTACTTTAAAAATCTTTTTCCTAACAATTTAATTTAATGTATATTTCATTTCCCATAATACGACCGCGAGTCTGACTCGCCAAAAATAATTTTGACATTGTGCGCTTTAAACATTTCTGCGGTGGTGTCGTGTGAGGCGGGTCGCTACGTTCCCTAAAATATGGTTGAGCGAAGCGATGGCTGGTTCATGCGTCATGCTCGTGAACGGGTGCTGCCAGCGGGATGGGTCTGCTCATGTCTGCTTGTGTTAAAATGTGTTGAGATATATATTTTTGTTTTGATTTTATGTTATTTATGTTGCTTTAAGTTAAGACGCGTGGCACTGCTTGATCAGAATAAATAAAAATAAATAATGTTTTCAAATTATCCCAATTATATAAAAGTATTCTTTTTTGTTAACTTACTTTAAATATGCTTTGTGATTGTGACCCAGCTGATGCGTCTTCTACTAACATTGTAGGTTGTGTCTTACATTAATGCACTTTTATCTTTCTTTTTTTTGCTGTTGTTATTTTTTTATATATATTTATACAGCTTAACATAAGTACCTGAAGTACGTCATGCTCACTCAAACGTTTCTTGGGCGGTGTCGTGTGAGGCGGGTCGTTACGTTCCCTAAAATATGGTTGAGCGAAGCGATGGCTGGTTCATGCGTCATGCTCGTGAACGGGTGCCGCCAGCGGAAATTCTTCAGCTTCAGTCTGCTTATCTTAATGTTGTGCTTATTAGTTTTTTTTTTTATAAATTGATACTGACCTGTATTTTCCTCACAACTTGCAGTACAGTAATCTTGTAATGCGAGAAATGTTGTAATGTATGATAGATAAGTCTTTCTTTGCCAGTTGAAAATTGTTTACGGTTACAATAACCATAAAATGTAATATTATGATTAGTTTTTTTTTGTGATGGAAATTGACTTTACTGATATTTAAGGTCACTTTTCAATTTGACGACTCTGTATGAAATAAAACAGGGAGAAAAAAACAGCCATTGACGAGTTTCTTGCCGGTTCTTCTCGTTACAAGGTCTCCCACCGTAGGGTTTGTGAACCGATGGCATAGCTTCTTTGACGTTCATAAGTGCTTGTAACAGCCTAGACTGAATAAATGATATTGACTTTGACTTTGACATTGTGCGCCTTTGACATTATGCGCTTTTGACATTGTGCGCCTTTGACATTCTGCGCTTTTGACAATGTGCGCTTTTGACATCCTGCTCTTTTGACAATTTGCTATTTTGACCTTGTGTTCCTTAACGCATTTTACTAAGTATCGGCAACAAATGTATGATTTTATACTTATGTATTGAGCAGCGATCCTATCGGACGTAAACGGAATTTTTCCCTATATACATTTTCTGACGTGGCGATTCGAATATTTTCTTGTTAGCCCCCACTTCGCGTGCGCATGGCGTCCAGACTATGAGGATTTTGTCACCTTTGCTCGAATATTGGTCTCAAACTGTATATTAGATTAGATTAGATAACACTTTATTTGCACACACAGAACAGAAACATACATGGAAACAATAATACGATAAGTTGTACAAAGGGGCGGCCTTATCGCTTAGCAGCGATCTCTTCCAGACAACCCTTTTTTTGTTGAGACTGGTCGATGATTTAAATAGGGCAGATTGTGCGCAAAAAATAAATAAATAAAAAGAAATTAAAATGAAAAAGGAAGTAGATTATTGAACTACAATAAAAATAATAATAAAAAAAAAAAAGATAAACATACACAATATGGGTAATAAACACAACAGAGAAAACGTAATAAAAATACATAAAATAAATATAATTTATACAGCTTAAGCGAAGTTGATGTAATGCGAGAAAACTAAATAAAAAGAAATAAAAAAAAATAAAAAAAAAAAAAAAAAAATGAAAAATACAATCATGACCTTCTAAGGGTAGGTCTCATGGGTTATAAAGAAAGAACTCCTTAACCTGGGACTTGAAGGAGTTTAAGGTTTGTGCACGTCTGATTGTTTCAGGCAAGGAGTTCCATAACAGAATAGATTTAAAGGTAAAGGAATGACCGTAAAATTTGGTTGAGGTAGGGGGAATATAAAGACGGAGACTATCAGAGGAGCGGAGAGGGAGATTGTGAGTGGAAGAAAGGAATGTGAAGCGTTCTTTTAGGTATAAAGGAGACTTGGGATTGAACAGCACAGTATAGAGAAGAGAGAGGATGTGCATGTCTCTGCGACGTCGTATAGGAAGCCACTTAAGTTGTTGGCGGTATTGAGAGACATGGTCATATTTGCGTAAACCAAATATGAACCGTATGGAAAAGTTTTGCAGCCGCTCTAGTTTATTGAGAAGTTCAGAAGTAAGATCGGGATAACATGTATCTGCATAGTCAAGTAGAGGTAAGAGAAGAGATTGTGCAAGTGTAATTTTGGTGGCTGTTGGTAGAAAATTACGTAAACGCCGCAGAGACCCCGCCGCAGCAAACGTACGCCTACTGACCTCTGCTACTTGAGGACACCAAGACAATGTATTATCGAGCAAAATGCCCAAATTTCTTACCTTCTCAGCAAAAGGTACAGGAGTTCCATCAAAAAAGATTGAAGGCAACTGAGTGGAGTCAACCCTAGACATAAAATAAGGACTACCTATGATAATGCACTGCGTTTTGTTAGGGTTAACTTTAAGACCGTACGTGTTACTCCAGTTTAAAATACGGGCCAAATCTTCGTTTATAATTTTTATAGCATCACACAAGTTCTCAATGCGTTCCTGGACGTATATTTGGAGATCGTCTGCATACAGATGGTAGGAAGAAGAAAGATCACAGGAGATAGTATTAATGAAGATTGCAAATAATAGAGGAGAAAGCACACCGCCTTGGGGCACGCCGGCAGAAGTAGAACACCACGATGAAAAGGTATCACCTATATGTACTCGTTGCCGACGCCCGTGTAGATAGCTACGAAACCAGTCAATAACTGTTGGAGATACGTTTAAGGAACACAACATGCCCAACAAAATGTCAAAATCAACATTGTTAAACGCATTGCTGAAATCCAACAATGTCAGCACTGTGAGTTTTTTCTCTTCTAAACCAGCGCGTATGTCATCAGTAATTTTGACTAACGCAGAAGCCGTACTATGACCAGGACGGAAACCGGATTGGAACGGGTTAAGCAAGTGATTCGCGTTGAGAAAATCACTTAGCTGGCTATGGATTAGGCGCTCTAGTACTTTTGACAGGAAAGGAAGTATGGAAATAGGTCGGAAGTCGGATGTAGATGAAGGATTGGACTTTTTCGGAAGAGGGATAATTTGAGCTTCTTTCCATATGTGAGGGAAGTTTCCTGAGGAGATGGACCTGTTAAGGATTAATGTGATGACGGGGGTTAGGATGTCTAACAAGGGAATTATCATATTACGACTGATGCTGTCACTACCCACCGCTGCAGAGTCAATAGCACGAATGTTCCTCTCAACGTCACAATCAGAAAATTGACTAAAAACAAAAGGAGCGTAGTCGGGTTTCGGCTGAGAATTAAGATGTAGCAAAGTTTTTTCTTTGACATTATTGTCAAGAGAAGATGATATAGAGAAGTGATTGTTTAATTGATCGATATTTAAGTCTTTTGGGATATTATTGTCACGTGATTTGCCGATACCCAACGTTTTTAGAAACTTCCAGACTTTGACCGGATCACCGCTTTCAACAGTTTTATGAATATGGCGCCTCTGTGCATCCCTACACACCGTATTGCAGCGATTCCTGATGAGATGATATTTGTCACGATTGTAATCAGAAGGGTTACACTTATATTTGGCCTTAGCATGATTCTTCCTATCCCTTAATGATTGGATGTCCTCAGTTAGCCACGGTGCTGGTACATGTTTCAATTTGACCGGCCGAAGAGGAGCATGAACGTCATACAATTGAATTAGCAGATCATTGAATAGACTGACTTGTTGGTCAACAGATGGTGCGTTTTCAATAACACTCCAATCTATCTTTTGAGCGTCTGCACGGAGATTATCCAAATTCATACCACCAAAATTATGTCGCAGAAGAATGGTAGGCTTAGCCTTCGGAGGACGGATTTTATAGGAGAGATATATCAAATCATGGTAGGAGAAAGCATCTGCAGATAACTGACCATGCTTGGCAACATTATTAGGGGAGGAGACAATAATCAAATCGAGAAGCGATGGGGTGCAATTGGGAAAGTAGTGAGTCGCATTGAGGGGGAGAATGTTTAAGTTACAGGAATCAACGAGCGATTTTAAGCTGTTAGAACGAAAATTGTTTTTGAGTAGACATGTGTTGAAGTCACCCATGATAATAGTATGGCTGTAAGACGGTGTAAGATCCTCTAGGAGTTTCTCGAAGGAAGAGAAGTAATTAATTCTTAGGGATGGACTGTAGAAAACTCCTAGAAGAACTTTGGTATGGGAAAGTAATACCTCGAGGAAAAGGTGTTCCGCAGTATCCGGAGGAGGGGGCTGAGCTGATCGACTAATGATGGAATAAGGTATGTGACTGCGAAGGTAAATAGCCACTCCACCATGGGAAGTATTAGTACGATCATTTCTAATTAAATTAAAACCAGGTAGAGTATAAAGTGTAGAAGGAAGAGACGGATGAAGAAAAGATTCAGATATTAGAATGCCATGAATGTTGTTCAAATCGGAAAAAGTGGCAAGAAAGTCTGGGTAATGAGCGGGAATGCTTTGAGCGTTGATGTGAACAACATTAAAGTTCCTCGGAGTGTCTGACGTAATAGCTTGGAGATTCTCTTTCAGAGAAGGGATACTGCAGAAACTGTCATCGCTGCTCAATCCATCAGAGGAGGAAGAAAGAGATAAAAAGTCATAACTTTGATCAACCTCGGAGTCTTGCATAAGCTTTAAAAAATAATAATAATAAAAATAATAAAAAAAAAAAATGTGTATAGTTCAAAATAAAATAAACTATTAATAAATAAATAAATACTACGTACCAAAAATAATAAACACTATTAATATTCTTAAATCTGTAAACAAACTATGCGCATTTCACCCAATCACCAGCACAGCAATACAAAAATTACAATATTAACATATTAAGCTGATTACACTACATTACATTGACGTAAGACGTAAGAACAAAAAATAAAAATTAACACACAACAATAGCAAAAAAATACAAAAGAAAACAATAAAATATATATATCAACAAAACGTAAAATGGAACAAACATTAGGCAAATCTATTAAACCCAGAGCCGTGAGTAAACTGACATGACTGACAGAACGAGATTAATTTGTGACAGTGATTACTTACATTACAAACTACAAAAATAAAAGTGCAAATGAAACCAACCAAATAAAAACTAGGAGAGGGTACAGTAACAAGAAGGAAGAATAAGACAACAGGAAGCTAATCTAGTGTCGGTCACTCAGTCACTTCACAGAACAAACTGCACAACAAACGGATACAAGCAAAGAAATTAATATGCGACATACCGACCGACTGCACATTTAAAGTCACTTATCTCTTGGCAGCCCCACGTCTCTTGGGCTTATCCTGTGCTTTTGGAGCTGTCGAACCCGAAGCTGCAGACAATAAAGGCGCTGTTGTTGGGATCTTGTCCAGATCAGACAGGCAATTTACCCGCAGCCGCTTGTCTTCAGGTCCCAACGCGTATATGAGTCCATTTCTCGTCCAACAGTTGGACACACCAAGGCGTTTTCGCGCTTCCATGAAGAGCTCGTGTCGTTCGCTTGTTAAGAACTCGGACAAGGTTATGCCGCTTCCCTTAAGCAGTGTCTTGGCAAACCAGACCCTATCTCGCACCACAGTGTCACTGAACTTGACTAGGATGGGCCTTGGTTTCTCGTCTGCAGTTCGTCCAATGCGTTGGGCACGACTAATGTCATGTCTTGATATGGAAGTTAGATTGAGACGACGACCCGCTACACCCAGAAACACATCTGCTGCAACTTCATCCTTTTGCTCTGCTATCCCATGAACAAGTAGAATTCGACGACGACTACGCAACTCCCGCAACTCAGAACTCTTAGTAAGGAGCTCGACTTGCTTCTGAAGAGTGTCGAGTGCAGCTGCCACAAACCTCCGGAAGCTGTCGAAGTCTGCTGCAAGTGAAGGGACGGAGCTGGTTGCAGACGGGGTGGCTTTTTGTAGGCTCGTCTGGAATTCTGCCATCTTTGAGTGGAATACTGTTGACAATTCTTCAACAGTTTTCTTCATAGACTCCATTTTTTGGTGTGTGTGAAACTTGAAGTGTATAGTGCAATGAATATATGGAATTATGCTGGTAGGTAATGCACTTTATCTTAACATTTAAAGGCTAGATATTGATGTAAATATTATAAATAATAAAATTAAATTTGAAGAGCAACAAAAAAAAAAAAAAAAAAAAAAAATAAAAAAAAAAAAAAAAAAAAAAAAAATATTTGCAAACTAAGTGTTACATAGGTGTTACATATTGCTTGTACTTAAGACTTAGTTTCCTTGAAAGGGTATCACAAATTTAATAAAAATTAACATTAAAAATTCCGTTACCAAATTAATTACAATCGTTTTTTCTCTAAAAAGCTCATGACTTTTAATTTAAATATTTTTTTACAAAAAACCATTTAGGTCTTGTCATAGGAAAATAATTTCTGAAAAAGTAATAATTTTTTCAGCAAAGTGGGTAGGAGACAAAAATTCATTGCTTGATATGCATGTTACATTTCACCAGTCCCTACCCGCCATAACATAGATTTTATGGATTCGCAGTTTATATAAGCTCTCTGTGTTATATTGTTCACTACACAAAATATTTAATTTCAAATTCAATATACATATACAAAATACAAAATCTTTATTACTTTAAAAAGGTATACAATCTTAAGCTAGAAATTGGATACTCCTTTTAAGTATGTATTATACCTGTGCCAGGAGTATCCGCTCCTCCATACCTTACAATACATAATTACCAATTTAAAAAACAAATTAATTACAAGTGTGTACGTGTGTGTGTGTGTGCGTGCGTGCGTGCGCGCATGTGTGTGTGTGTGTGTGTGTGTGTGTGTGTGTATGTGCGTTTGTGTGTGCGAGTGTTAGCAAGATTTATTTAGCATTTCTCAGTAAACTCTCAGTTTCATCGTAGCTTAATGATTTTAACCAGTTTCCAATAGTATATTTGCAGTCTCGGTAAGTTTTTGAAAATATATCTAGCACTTTATTGATCTTGTTGTACACAGTGGCAGAATTGTTTTTGTGTTGCATGCTAGCAAAAACAGTTTTTGTTAGTGGCACTTTTACAACTTTATCTTTTCTTCGTTTGCTTGCAACGACCAAGTCAAAATTAGTGGATATGTTTTTTTAGGGTTATTTGTAAAATAAATAACTTACGAATAGATAGCAGATTACTTTCCTGATATAAGTCCTCTGTGGGATAACGTTTATGTTTAAACTACATTGTTTTGATTAAAGCTCGTTGAGATCGTTCTACCTCTAAAAAGCGTGTTTTATATGCACCTCCCCATATAGTGATACAATAAATTATAATAGACTGAACAAGGGAGATGTATATGGAATTTAAAAGGTTTTTTGATTTATTTTTATTTGACGTTTTCGTATTTGACGCAGTGTATATTGGGACTATATGTCTAAGATTTTTGAAAATCTATATGAATTTTCAGATCCTTGCAGCTAGTTCAATTTGTGGATACCAGGATAAGTTTTGGTCCAATATAATACCTAAATATTTGGCTTGTTCGGTTTTTTTTATTGATGGACAGTTACAGTTGCCAACATTATTATCACACGAGTGAATGAAAATTGAATAATCCTGACAAGGTTGAGAACTGTTGTAAATGCTGTAACACATAAAATTTGTTTTACTCGTATTTAAAGTTAGGAGATTATATTTCAGCCACTTAGCCACCCTCGACAGCCCGATTTAAATATACTATAATACACCAGAAATCAGAACCTTTTTTTATTTAGATAGGTACAAATAATACGAGACTGATTAACGACCGAGATTCATCAACGTCTGAATAATATTTTATAGATGTACCTACAATTTTTTTGACAAATTTACATTAGAAAGTAAGCAGTCCACTGACAGAGTTTGACGTCTAATTTACGTTTAGCTTTGTGGTGATAATATAATTTGGTATTCAAAAGGTTTTCCATGTATGGACTTCAATTTCGACCTGTATTAGTAAAAATCGTAAATTATATTTGTGAAATGTTACATAAGAATGAATTACCCACTTTATTTTTAGTAAGTATATAAAAAATGATCGACTCTTTTTTCAAGATAAAAACTTTTTGTAGATCATATATTTATTTTCCAGACTAAAATTAACAACTAAAAGTACATTGCATACGTCCATTAAAATATATAATAAATTACCATCTTTAATAATTAATGAAAATAAACATTCAAATAAAAAAAGGTATTTAAAATCTGTCATCTAAAATTACTTTGTGTCATAATTGTTATTTTTTATTTTTAGTATTATTATTTATTATAGCGCCTCCTCTCTTCTAAACCCTATTGCGTGCCCGTCAATGTCGATGATGATCTTTTATTTATGTTCACCATTTTATTTTTTTATTTTATTTATTATTTTATGGTACACCAACAGAATACAAATCGTAGCTTACGTCTAACAACGAATCAATTAATAAATCTTGTTAAATTTGCATTCCGATAATAGCTGAACACGACATTTGCTTATTTTAAAGTACATGCTAGAAAATTAAAACTAAAATAATTGAAATTACTTACAGCAATTTTGATTAAAAACAAAATCTAAGACAAAAGTATTCAGTAATGATAACAGTTACAACTTGCTCTTACAAATCTTAATGTAGGTTAAAAGAGAGGGAAAAAATATCTAAAACATTACTACCATTATTGTAAGCTCTGCACATTCGATAGATAAGGTCGTTATGTGTGACGTTGTTAGTACATGTTTAGTGTACATTATGAAATGCAATAAATAATTAATTATTAAGTATTTTAAACAACGACGTTGCTTTGCGTTTGCGTTGTATGCAATTTCTTTCATTATAAAACTTGCTTTAATTACAATATAAAACTTATGTGGAAATTGAGTACAACAGTCGCCACATTGTTTTTAAAATGACGACCTGTTTGGCGCAGGGGTACTAACCCCACCTTCTGCGCCAGAGGTCCCGGGTTCGATCCCCGGACAAGACAAATATTTGTGTGCATGAACATGTCTATTTGTCTTGGTCTGGGTGTTTAATATGTATATTATGTATGTATTTACAAAAAAAAAGTATATAAGTATGTTTATCCGTTAACTAGTATCCATAACACAAGTTCTTCATGATACTTAACGTGGGCTAGATAATTGGTGTGATTGTATGGTTTTTTTTTTTTTTTTTTAATTACTTTAAAATACAGTCAGAACTTTGAATTAATATTACGCTAAACGAAAAAAGTGTGTACTTTTTAATATAAAACTATAGGACAGTTAGAGATGTTACAAATCTGGTAATAAGATATACATTTCTTCATACCTTTATCTAGATTTGTAATGAACCAGAAACACAATTTTATGATTTTGCCTCAACACTTTTTCCTTTCGAAATAACCCTCTAAAAATACGCAAATTCAAGATTATTCTCAAATGGGGTTCTACCTTTTACTGCACACTAAATTAAATAAATAAATTTCATACAATTACACATGAATCACACCTATAATCTAGCCCACGTTAAGTTTCATGAAGAACTTGTGTTATGGATACTAGTTAACGGCGATAAACATACTTATATACTTTTTTTTTTGTAAATACATACATAATATACATATTAAACCCCCACCCCAAGACAAATAGACATCTTCATGCACACAAATATTTGTCTTGTCCGGGGATCGAACCCGGGACCTCTGGCGTAGAAGGCGGGTTTGTGTTTATTGGTGTGATTCTTTAAAGAATAATGGCATTATTTTGTATAGTACTAAATTGTCTTTCTGTAATCTCATGAAATAAGCAAACAATGGTAAAATACTAGAGTCTATACAACAAAATCTTTATAATAAAGTTTTACCAATGGACATTATGAAAATTACCTAATGGACGTACTCGTAAAACCAAGTACCTACACAACAAAATCTCAATTAGGTGCCTACCGGGAAAAACGATATGTCCGAGAATACTTACTATGAGGGTTTGCATTAGTGGAGATACCATAATGGCCTCCTTTGTAGCCCAAACGATCTCTACTTGAGCAGAAAGGTCAAGTGCGAGTGGACGTTAAATTGTAGTGTTGTACCGCTAATGATAATGTTGACTGTTCCAACAGTACAATAATAAAACTTTTTATGAAAAAAAAAACCGACTTCGAAAAGTAAAAAAATCATCTTTTGCGTCGGTGCCAGCCAAGGCAAGAAAAATAAAAGTATATTTAAGTGCAATGTAGAATGCCGAAGTCGGTTTTTTTATTTCTAAAGTAAAAAAAAAGCTATGTTGTGTCGGCTTAGAATAGCAATAGCTCTCGTCCCGTGGATGTCGTAAAAGGCGACTAAGGGACTCAGCCTTCAGGAGACGGGCAGCAGCGTCTCCTACAAACTTGGCCATACTGCGATCGCCAACCCGCCTGCCAAGCGTGGCGATTATGGCAAACCCTCCCTTTGGGGGAGGCCTATACCCAGCAGTGGGTGTTATGTGGGTGAGACGACGAAGTATAAAAAAGTTTCATATTTCACATTTTTTTTAATTAGAATAAGTTCCGCACGTACCTGCAATAATAATCGGAACTATGAATTTGTCATCTATGATTATGTCATCTAGGTAAATATTGATTAAAACGACACTATTTTCTAGATTTCCTGAAAACTGCTGAACGATTTCAAAATGTCCAAAAATGGGAACAACTTGGGAACGTGCGATTGCGTAAGGTAACCGTATTCATTTGACAATTCATATCGTATTCAATCGGCTGCAATTTGTATGGAATGACATTTAATATAATACAATATGAACTATCAAATAAATACGATTGATTTTACGCAATCGCCTAGCAAATGTAATAGCGTTTGAATCATTCCAATCAGTCCAGCCGTCACAATCAGTGGACATTAATAAAAAAACATACACGCGACGAATTGATAATAACTTCCTTCTTTTTTGAAGTCGGTCAAAAAATATAGATTTTGTATTTAAAATACCTAAGCCACATAAAGCTAATGCCTAAGGGCATTCAATCCGCCATTTGCTGTATATGTGCAATTAAGAGTTAATAAAATAAATAAATAAAATACAGTTGATAGCCTTTTTAAAAATGCCAGCTGGCATGTTTTTCTTTTAATCGCAGTAAGCAGGGGAGAAAACTTCAATTAACAATTTATTTTTTCAAAACTGTATTTAAGAATAAGAAAACTTGTATTTACACAATCACACACTTTTCTATTGTCTTTACAACAGCATAGAACACAGAAATTCATTACTACATACGTAGGCTAACCAAGTAAAAACACATAAAAAAAATGAGTCTGTATCTATACTATAATATCATAAAGAGGAAAGTTATTGATTGTTTGTTTGTTTGCATTGAATAGGCTCCGAAACTACTAAACGGATTTGGATAAAATTTGGTACACAGATACTAGATAGCCTGGTAATGAACATAGGATACTTTTTATCCAGATATTCCCACGGGAACGGGAATCACGCGGGTAAAACCGCGAGCTGCTGCTAGTAAATAATAAAAAATAAAAAAATCTAGGAATATATACATTATAAAACCGTGTGACGGGCCCATCAGGACCCTGCCTCAGCATTATGCTATTACGGCGTGAGAATCGTCACGTTCGGCTTAGAGTAGCGTTCAACAAATATTTTCAATTATAACTTTTTTAATTTTGCATTTTACAATGCTATTTTTATGTGATAAATATTAAACAAGAAAATATACTAGAAAAAAGCAACTAGTCTCATGTCGCCCTGACGGGATTTTTCTAGTATATTTTCTTGTTTAATATTTATCAAATATTTTCAACTTAAATAAATACATAATTATGATAAAATACAATTATAACTTGGTTATAACTAATAAATCAAATGAAACGATTTTTCGTTTGCTATTCGTTATTTGGATGATGAACATTATTATGTGTTTTTTTTTTTATAACAACGGGGAGACTCCTAGCCTATATCATACCTGATGTTAAGTATTGATTAGGCTGAAGATCGAAGCGAATAAAAGTGTTTTTTTTTGTCTCTGGGTGTTTTTATCAATTAGCTGTAAATATTTGTAACTAACCCGTGGGAATATCAAAAAACCTTTCTAAGGATCCTGTATGCAAAATTTCAGCTTAAATGGTTCAGCCGTTTGGGCTGCGCGTTGTCTGTCAGTGAGTCACGGTATTGTTTTATTATACTTGTAATACCAACATATAGTACTCGCATATTCGTTAAAGCTGCTTTATTTTGGTAATACTTATTTACAAACGTCGCGTCGTGGGTTCGAGTCCCATCTGAGAATTCACTTGTGGCCGAGTTGACTTTTTCCAATATTTTCTATTTAAAATTTATTATAAGTAAGTACAAAAATAGCATTGAAATATACAAAAAATCAAAAATCATAAAAATTATAGTAGCTTTTTAGCTATTAATGCGTTTCTAAGAAGATGAGGCGGGCAAAGTGTTTTTTTTGCCACTAAATACTCAGTGGTGATGGATTGAAATATGGCGAAAATAAGTCGGACCAAGCAAAACCACAAATTACACAATAATAAACATGGAAACTTAAACATATTGTTCACTTTGCGACTACCAGACATTCACATATATTAACTTATTGGTAACAATAATTAATGACATAATTATTATGATCTGCAAGGTGGATCGCTGGGGTGGGATTTCTAAATGGGAAGCCGATGGAAATTGGTATGTATGGACCCATCGCCTCCGTTAATATTAGGTCTTTAACTATGAAATTGCCGATTTGTATAAAGATTTTCAAAGAAAGTCCGTTTTCCATACTAACAAGTTTTGTTATAGTTACTACCGCAAGTGCTAATGCCACAATTTTTTATGTACAATTATTGTTTGAAGACTAAGCTATATTTTTATTAAAAAAATTAGAATAAGTTATTAAATATATTAAATAAAGTAGTAAATTTGCTAACAATAAAAGGAAAACAATAACCTTTTTTATCGTAAAAGAAACGAAAATAATAACCATGAAATTGATTATTCTTGATCATTATGATCTTAAGTTAATATAAAATCAAGCAATAGATGTACCTTTTAATCACAGGTTCTCTAGAAGTGTAAGAAAAAAATCGGCAATTTCATACTTTAACCCCTATTACTTCAACCTGACTGACGCACTAAAATGTATTTAATTCACGATACAAACATACCCTAAGTACGCACCCAAAGCCGCAGGCTGCGACTAGCAATAAACATGAGCTTAAATCACTAATATCGCACATAAGACGGGATTTAATGATTTAGCGTATTTCAATACATGCCAATTTGCATATTAATCTTATAAGCGGCGTGGCGACAAGAGATATCCAGATTATGTGACCCAGCCACATATACTTACACCTACACTGAAGTGAATAATATTACTGATAATTTTTTTAAACAAATAACAATTTTAGGCGATGTGAAAATAGGCATAAACTAATTTTTTTTTTTTTTTTTTTATAAATAAATTTCATACCTTCACACCTATTACCTAGCCCACGCTAAGTTCCAGGAACTTGTGTTATGGATACTAGATAACGGATAAACATACTTATATACTTTTTTTTTTTTAAATACATACATAATATACATATTAAACACCCAGACCAAGACAAATAGACATGTTCATGCACACAAATATTTGTCCCGTCCGGGGATCGAACCCGGGACATCTGGCGTAGAAGGCGGGTTTAGTACCCCTGCGCCAAACAGGTCGTCTATAATTACATGTGCGTAAAAGTTAAGGCCGTTATTATTAATATTTTATTAACAACGGGAGACTTTTACACCCATATCCTAAGTCGTTCCTCCAAAACTTACTCGTCCTCGACTTAACGAAACCTCATTGAAAACCTCTTCGAAATACTCCTTGAAATCGGTATACTAAGTCCTAACTCTGTCTCGACGTAAGGACCTGGAGGAGCCAAAGAGTACGTAGCCACTCCGTGTTAGGCCTAGCGCACACTACCATTTTTACCGCGACGAGATGGTTTTATGCGTTTGGAGGTGATCTGTGGTTTGGGGTGAGAGGATGTTTGTTTGTGCAAACCAATGTTGCCATTTATCTCCAAAACTACTTGTCAGATTTTGATGCGGTTTTCAGTGATGGGTTCGGGTTTGATTAGTGCTATGTTCTTAGATAGGTGTTACGGTGACAACTCACCAGGGGGCGCTGCAGTAAACATTTGATTGTGCAAAACCAAAACTACTAGTCTCAATTTGATGTGGTTTTCCGTAATGGCGTTTATTAGTACGGAGTACATAATACCTATGCTCACTGAAAAGCTCGAAAAAAGGAAAATTTTAAATTTTGATAAAACCCACTACGGTTAAAACGTAAGTGAAAAAGGTTAACTAATTAAAACCCCCCACTTAATTATCCGTCGGAGGCTGCCATCACTATTTTAAAGTTCAACTTATATATTATAATGGAAAGTGAGAAAACTATAAAACTTTTAACATTTAATTGTAAAAATGTTATAAGCTCGACTGGCTGCGTAAGAAAGTTATGTGCACTGGCTGATGTCATAGCACTTCAGGAGACTTGGCTCTTGCCGCACGACGTGTCCTACCTGGTAAGTATTGACGAGGACTTTTCTTACGTGGGCAAATCAGCGGTGGATACATCTACTTTCTTCTTCTAGCCTTGTTGTGGAATAAATTATTGTTTCCGTCAGTTAGTGTCATACCTTGCCGGAGTGATAGGTTAGTGTGTATCAAAATTGAACTAAACAATCGGCCATTATTAGTTTTTTCCCTTTATAAGCCAACTGATAGTGCTGAAAATCTCGTAGAATTTACGGAGTGTCAAGGTGAAATTATATCGATAATTGAGAGCAGTGACGTGGAAAGTGTAATAATGCTGGGAGACTACAATGCCCATCCAGGTACCAGATTCTCAAGTGAGTTGTTTACTATTTGTGCCGAACAATTGTGGTCTTGCGTTGACGTCGAGCTTTTGCCACCTGATACATATACATTCATGAGTTCAGCTAATGGTTCGCTTCGATGGCTGGACCACTGTATTGTGACTAGTGCCGCTAGGCCCTTAGTGGTTAATGCCTCTGTATTATACGGTGTTTACATGTCTGATCATATCCCTGTATTAATTGAGTGTGATATTAAATTAATTAGACCCAAGATTGTCACAGCGTCTGTCAGTTGTAGTAGAGTGACTTGGGGCGAACGGGATAAAGATCAAATAAAACAGTACCTCGACTATTGTAACAGTAAATTACGCCAGATTGATTTCCCCATGGAATGTTGTAAATGTGCTAACAATTTATGTGATGATGCTGGTCATTTAATACTTTTGGACAAAATGTATAACGAATTAATATGTATTCTTAAGGAGGGTGCTGAACTTTCATATGTGTCTAAGTCGAATTGCCATAAACACAAAAAAGGCTTACTAGGTTGGAACAGGCACGTCCGCCAGGCGCATTGTGTAGCTCGATTGCACTTTAAAAATTGGTTACAGTATGGAAAACCCAAAGTAGGTTACCTGTACGAACAAATGTGTACTTCTAGGAAAATATTTAAAAATAAATTAAAATTTGTTCAGAATAATCAACAGCAGATTGAAATGGATATGTTGGCTCAATTTCATTCTAACAAGCAGTTTAGTAAGTTTTGGAAATCTACTAATAAGTTGAACCATAGGGCGGGCCTCCCAGTGAGTGTGGCGGGTGTGCATGAGCCAACTGATATAGCAAATGCATTTAGCAGGCACTTTCGGATTACACCACCTGCGGTTAACGTGGCACGGGTGTGCAGCGCGGAAGCCAGCAGTAATCCTACCACCTTTTCAGCTAAAGCCATTGCAACTATAATACAAACGATGTCAAGGGGTAAATCCCCGGGGCATGATGGTTTAAGCGTTGAGCATCTGAAGTACGCGGGTGGGCACTTGCCGAGAGTGCTAGCAATGTTTTTTAGTTTGTGTGTGAGTCATGGTTATTTACCATCAGAACTTACTAGGACAATTGTAATACCAGTAATTAAAAATAAAACGGGGGATGCATCTGACATCTGTAATTATAGGCCTATTTCTCTGGCGGCTGTTGTAGCGAAAGTATTGGACTGTCTATTGGACAAAATTTTGGCTGATCACATACAAGTACATGATAACCAGTTTGGTTTTAGACAGGGTTTATCAACAGAAAGTGCTATTCTGGCTCTAAAACAGACTGCCCATTACTATACTGCCAGAAAAACGCCTATTTGGGCTTGTTTCTTGGACCTATCCAAGGCTTTCGACCTTGTTAATTATGACCTGTTATGGAGCAAACTTTCTTCGGAAACAGATGTACTTAAAGAAATTATTGATTTGTTTAAATTTTGGTATGATAGTCAGCAAAACTCTGTAAAATGGGCAGGATGTCACTCCGACATGTACTTTCAAAAATGTGGTGTAAGGCAGGGAGGGTTGAGCTCTCCTCGCTTATTCAATTTGTATATGAACCAATTGATTGGCGGGCTTAATGGTTCCAGCGTTGGCTGTCATGTAGACGGAGTATGTATGAATAACTTCAGTTATGCGGACGATATGGTCCTATTGAGCCCGTCGGTCAATGGCTTGAGGAGGCTCCTTTCTATATGTGAAAAGTATGCGGCGGCCCATGGACTTACGTATAATACCAGCAAAAGTCAATGGATACTCTTTAAATCACCAGGGTCGGAAACATATAGTAACCTACCGACTATTTCCTTATGTGGAAAACCGCTACAAAGAGTCCAGTCCTTTAAGTACTTGGGTCACTGGGTTACCGAAGACATGAAGGACAATGATGATATTGAGAGGGAACGTAGGTCGCTGGCAGTTCGCTGCAATATGCTGGCTCGTAGGTTTGCACGCTGTACCCCATCAGTCAAAGTTACTCTATTCAAAGCGTATTGCCAGTCTTTTTACACGTGCAGCCTATGGGTCAACTACACGCGGCGGGCTTACAGTGACCTACGTGTACAATATAACAATGCCCTGAGGGTGCTACTGGGGCTTCCGTGGCGGTGCAGTGCTTCCAACATGTTTGCGAAAGCTAGAGTAGATGGCTTTACTGCTATAATGCGGAAACGGTGTGCCTCTGCACTGTCACGCCTGCGCAGCAGCTCAGGTGGTATCCTTAGGGTATTCATTGATAGATGGGAATTACCTCTTCTACAGGGTTGGGTGCAGATGCACACAAACTGATTGTGTGTGTGTGTGTGTTATGTTATTATTGTATTTCTGTGTATTTGTATTTTAGGTACTAACCCTAGTTGTAAGGTTATTGTTACTAACATATTTTTATGGGCACTGCCTGAAATAAATTGATTGATTGATTGATTGATATAAATAAGTATTACAATAAAATATTTCCAGAAATTCACGTCACTATAAAACTGCAAAACTAGTTCATTTAATGGTAGCCCCAGATGGATAATTAAGTCGGGGTTTTTAAATTATGGAAACCTTTAGAATGGAGGAGATGGGTATAGATTTCACCATAAATTTTATATTTTTTGACTATGGCTGCTTAAAAGTTGACAAATAGAAAAAATGCCGTAAATATTCTCGAGGTTTCTCAAAGGCACTGTCTGTCGCAAAGTTTGACAGAAAGAGTTCTAATTATTACACTCGTGAGGAAAAATTTGAGTAGAAGAGATTTTTTGCAACTATGAATACACAATTTCTGTTTTTAATTACTAAAAAAAGTTGAGTGGAGTGTAAAACGTTTTGGACGAACGAGTTAGAATATGGGAGTTAGCTTTCATCATACCTGATGTTAAGTATTGATAAGGCTAAAGATGGAAGCGAGTCTCTCCCGGAATCCTCAATCACTGAGGAACTGGCTATCTTATCTCTAACTGCCGGAACACAACAATGCTGAAAACATTGTTATTAATGCGTCAGACTTAGATAAGGTGGTGGTAGCTACCCAGCGGACTTACAACATGTCCTACCACCAACCAAACCGAAAACAATATATACCCCCGCTGGGAATCGAACCCGGGACCCCTGGGTCTGATACCGGTGGTTGTACCACTAGACCACAGAGGCGGTTAAAATTCAACAGAAAAACTTTTCACATCTTAGTCGATACATCGAAGTCTAGTCTAGGAAGTGTAATAAATACCTACACAGTTTCTTCCGTTGTCGGAGTTAATAGAAAGTCAATAGCTGTGCCGCTTTGTTGGTCCAAAGAAAACCTACAAATGCTAGGCATTTTACGTTGTTGGCGTACTAGGATACATAGCCTTTTATCAACTGTAGTTTGTATGGACTTTTGCAAGGAATTTATGAGACCTAACGGATTATTAAATATATATATTTTACAGTAAATCAAAGCAGGTACATGACAGTAGTAGTAAAATTCCGCATTATGCAATAAGCAATATGGATTTCGTCATGGGGAGAAGCAACTTTGACAGTTAAGACGCATAAGCAGTTCGGAACAGCTTCTTATATCTAGAAATACAATAGAACTGTAGGAAGTATAGTAAAAAAATGAATGAGATATTGAGCAGCGTTCCTATACCGGACGTAAACGGAACTACATTTTCCCATACATTTTTTGACATTACGTGCTCGATACTTACTCGATACTATTTCGATAACTATCCGTGCTAACCCCACTGTAGTTGGAAAAGGAATATTTGGAACACCTAGCTCTGCGAACCAACCTAGTTTCTGGTTTTTCCTTCCATGTTTAACACACAAGAATGACTTTTCATGTTTATATCTTATATCTTTTCCAATCATAACTGAATGAATTCTAGATATTATTTGCAGAGACATAAAACATTAGAGAAGATAAAGTAAAAATGAATTTGCCTAACAATCTATTCGTAAGCATTTTACCTACTATTTTCTTTTATCGAAACGAGATCTTGTACCCGAGAGCTATTTAAAGTTTCATTCACGAGCTTCCATGGATTCTATTCAAACTTTGAAATACTAAAACTTGTCATTCGTTGAATAAGACGTGATTGCCAATAGTCTCAAACTGGCAATTAGGTCTGTGAATTCTTGGATCACTTTCGCATAAAACTTATTAAGTTCCAATTTAAACCTGAATGCGAACAAAACCTATTTATTCATGATAAACGTCTATTCAACGGGAATCTCATTTTCATAGTTCTGAAAAGACAATGCAGTTGTTTTCTATATGTTGGAAGAGTGTGACGTTTTGTGATAAAACAAAATATTAATTCCAGTTTACCAAAATCCGTTAACAAAAATGGGTCATTGTTGGCTTAAAAATGTTGGATCAATGTTTACCTAAACGAAAGCTGCGTGTAAGAATATTTCATTCTTTACACTAAACAAAGAAACGAGTTCCTAACATTCTGTTCACAGTCCAGTCAACAATAGACGAAATCTCAAAAAAGGGCCTGAAACTTCTTTAGCGTCCTCCATCGTTATTAATCTAATCTCGTCTTTGATGCTTGACACAAAAGGGAGAAAATCGGGTGTTCACAATACTGCTTATTTTCACGAAGTCAGTTTTAGATTGCGACTTTTGTAGGCTTTAGAGGTCCGTTAATTGGCACTTGGTACAATAGCTGCCGGTTGCGAACTTGTTGACCCAGAAGCAGTTGAGTGTTCAAGTTTGATCGATTTGCTTGGTGAGCCATGGTCGCTATCTGGAACTCAATCAACTAAGATAACGTTGAGTAATAAAGCTTCGAATTTTCCTTTAATTGTTGTCAGACACCGTCTAAAATACTGGTTTACTAACTTTATTTATTTAATAAGGAATAACAGACAGCCTACTTAAATATAATACATAAATGAGTTACACTAAAATAATTTTGCCAAAAGAGTTATTCACAACTTGTACAATTTTGAAATAACTTAGTGAAAACAAATGGAATGACTGACTCAAGTGCGTTGTCTTTGCTCATTCCAAACAACCATTTGATTGTATTCGTTATTTTTATACGATAAATCTTACACAGCAATTTTTTAAACCCTTTATTAAACTATATTTATGTGTTTTTTTCAATTCAATTCATTTATTCGCAGATATAGGTAGGTAACAGTGGTAGGTACATGTCATAGAAAAAACATCAGAACAGCTTTATCAACATAAATATGCATGCGAAAGATGTTATTCTACTGTTTGATTGCTGAATATGTTTTCTGGTTACAACTACACCAGTAGAAAACCTTCCTGTATTTACTACGTTAAAGGCCCTGTATTATGACATTTGGAACAAAGTAATTGTCTTATTGTAATTTTTAACGTATCATTTCTTTTTTCAGGATAGTCGGCGTTGGAGTGCCGGCTTGGAATGAGGCTTCCGTCGCACCCGACTTTATCCCACTTCCACTGTTCACCCCTTTACGTGCCAACCTTGAAAATATCCCGCACTGTCCTCTCCTTTCTGATCATACTAGTTTTAGTATCTGCCAGCAAAACCCAAATGACAATCGAGAATATAACAGAATTCTTCAATATTAACCTCAATAATGCTAACTACACTATAGAATTACACTCGTCACAAAATTCTCGATTTTCCAACGAAAATAATAACAATATTGATGGTAACACAATAAGAAGTAAAGAATACCAAACACTTGTTGATAGGTTCAGAAGGAAAAATTATTCTGATGGCTTTCATACTGATCATAATGAAACTTTACCATTAATACTTTTAACAAATGATAGTACTACTACAGAAGCTAATGTAATAATAGAAACAAATTCTAGTAAAACCATTAATCACGACCCTCAGACCGAAAGTCATGAAACAAGTCAAAGGATTAATGAATTAGATAAAACCTCAATGGAAAAGTTACAAATAGATGACGTTACAAGAAGTAAATTGTTTCATGATTTTTTCACCACAGTGAATAAAAATATCGAGAAGGCTGCGACAGAGGAAACCGATATAGGCTATGAAGTAGAAGAATATAATATTTTCTTAAATGACAGTGAGCAATATTGGTCTTATGATAATGTAACATACGGATACGCGAATGCCGGTAGCGTTGTTCGTCGTAGATTCTCTAATGAGTCATTAGCCTTACCTCCGAGCAACCTCTCGTCCTCTCATGATCCCTCAATTAGGAGAGCACTACAGACTCCGAGACCGGGATTTATTGACGGTAAGTTCTTGAATTTCTTATTTATAGACTAACCATATTATTCATGATAAAAACTTAACAGATTAATTAACTTCATTTAGAAACAATTATAAATGAAATTATGTGTTTTCTTCTTTCAAATTCAATTCACTGTTGGAATTGTGAAAAATAAATTGACTCTCTAAAACTGAACCTGTTTACAAAGCTACTAGCACTAAATAGTTTACAATACAACCACTGAACGAAAAAAATATAAAACTGAGAACTTATATCAAACAACTTTTTCATACATTTTGGTTTATAGAAAGCAGGAAACCCTAAATACACATTTATCCAAGATCCCGTAAACAAGAAGTTAATTGAATGAAAATTAAACAAAAGAAGATTTATCTCCAGAACAAAACAAATCATATATATTTAATTGCTGGCGTTGCCCTTTCATTTAGCAGCAAATTAGCCGTTAAAATGAAAGATAAAGCCTCTCGCCTTCACAGGCTTAATAGTTAAGGCTTTAGAACAAATTCGGGGATTAGCGAATTGCTCCACTCGAAAGATCAAAGTGTAACGTGAGTTGTTCCAGACTGCTTTGAACTCGTTCGAAACGTGACCGCAAAGCTTATGTAGCTCGGAACCACTACAGAAATACAAAGACTGTCGGCCGATAAAATCTAAAATACCGAAAGGTCTTTTGTTAAAGAAAAATTAAATTCGCGGTACTTTTAACGTGGTTGCGAGGTAGTTCGATTTGAAATTTCCCAAAAAAATATATACCCGAAATAGCTAGCTTTTCTCGCTGTCTCAGAATCTATAATGATCTTTTTCCCAATTTAACTATTTTGCAACTCCTTTACCGGTATTAAATCACAAAATTTTAATATGTTAGAGGGAATCTTGTTATGTTTTTGTTTTTAAGTTATCTATATCTTAACCCATTATTAGTTAAGTGTATCTTTTTGCATTTCGTTATCCTGTTACTGCATGTAACTTTTAACTAATCCTAAATAGCTGTGACTCCAACTTCTTTATATTATACTTATGGTAAATTTTAAATAGAAAAATATTGGAAAAAATTAACTCGGCCACAAGTGAATTCTCAGACTGGAATCGAACCAGCGACCTTTGGAAATCCGGTGCAATGCTTGGACCGGATTTCCAAAGGTCGCTGGTATATTATTCTTATAATATTTTTATATTTAAAATTTACCATAAGTATAAAAATAGCATTGAAAAATGCAAAAATTATAAAATCATAAATTCTTTATATTATGTTTAATTTTGGGTACTCATTGTCTATCAGATAACAAACTTTAATTATTCAGTATGTCAAATGAATTTTTTGTAAATTTTTCAATGCTATTTTCGAGTCCCATCTGAGAATTCATTTGTGGCCGAGTTGATTTTTTCCAATATGTTTCCGTTTAAAATTTCCAACACCTGATCTGTACTTTATGTCAGCTTCTCTGTGTCCGCAAGTTGTATGTATTGAATTTGACTCTTAAATTACATAAGTCCCTTGTATAAAAAAACAGTAGAAGAAATAGAAATGTCGTTAAAAGTGTAGGCGTTAAAACTGCTTTTGCCAGGCGGCTTGCTTATCCTAAAAAAAAAAAGAAAAAGTCAAAGAATGTAAAATACTCATTACCAATTGGCTAAAAGATAAAAATTACATCGAAATTGAAAAACTTATAAAATAAAACTTATAATTTCTCTCTCTCTCTCACACACACACACACACACATACACACAAACCATGCTCGCACGCACACGCACACACACTTTTGTTAATAGCGTTAGTTAATAGTCTTAAAATATTATTGTACCTCTTAAAATGCAACTCCAAAAGTGTTTATTCTTTAAACTCAATAGGCTATTTGACAGGTTTTGAAAATCCATTTTATATTATGTAGTGGAGTTTTTATTCTGGTACATATTTGCTGAAAAATATCAAATTAAAAATTCAATATTTAAATAGCGCGCCAAAACGCTACTTTGACAATATGGCGCTGCAATGGGTTCGGTGACGTCACTTGCCTGTATTCTGCATATCATCCACATACGTAGTCAAACGAGGTTTACAAGCAGGTGACGTCATTATAAACTCGACAAATCAGGAGCGTTTTGTGTCACGTGACAAAACGTTTAAAAAATGCATTTTTATTTACGGATTATTAAATAAATTTATAATTATTTTCAACTTACGTTAATAAAAAACCATTGTTAAACTCATAATTTATACTGATAACAGTAATTGACACTTTATTTTTTCCATTGTCAAATAGCCTATTGTAATGTACAATGTGGAAGAGCGAGGTCTCTTGGCACAAGTATTATAATACATAAAATGAGATCTCAGTTTAATATGTTTTGTAAAAAATTGATATTAGGTACTGAATTTTTTTTTTTTTATTTATTTATTTTATTTTATAGACTAACTCGTCGGTTCGTTTCGTGAGAGAAAACAGTCCCATCTCTAACACTCTCCTTTCAGTGTAAATGGAAAATTGTTCCTTTTCATACTTATCTTTTGTATGAGAATTGCAACATAACATGAAAACTGACAAGAACCAACTGGATTTTGTCATTGTATCAAAAAATTAAGGCCCAATAAAGTGTTAAGACGTACAAGCCTAGAGTTTATAATCTTAGCTGAAGTATTTGAAACTCTTTACGAAACTGCATTACACTCTAAATTGGGTCATGAATTAATTTCCATGTCATCCATCAACTTCGAAAGCTGATCCGCTAAGAATGAATTAGCATGCCTCATAGTCGAGTAATCAAACTACTGAAAATTATAGGACAGACTGGGGCCCTCGTCATCAGCCATAATTTTTAATGTCCCCACTACTAAAGAGATTAATATACTAACTTTGGCGGGACAATACATTTATGATAATATAGTATATGTAAGGAAACATCACGATTTATTTATTAAGCATAGCGATGTTTATAATTTTAATACTAGAAACAAGAATAAGCTTGCCGTTCCAAGATTTCGGCTTGAAAAATGCAGTCGCTCGTTTTTGGGGAAAGGCATAGCCTTTTTTAAAATGCCTTTGCATAAATTTAAAATATATGTTAAAAAAACGCTCTTAAGCAAAGGTTACAAGGTAGATGATTATTTGAAAGACCAAAATGCATGGAAGTGATACTAACATAAAACACTGTTATTGTAATTTGACTGTTGTAATGACTATTGTAATTTTATAAAAGGAAAATATTCTAATAACTGAGTATAATAAAATTTTCCTCTTATATTAAATATGTTTCAAGATTGTAGATTTGTGTTTGGCAACGACATGTTCCTTTGTAAATGTTGTTGCTTCTGTTAAAGCTGATAAGTTTCTTGCGGCCGTTCTTCTTATCAGTTAAAAGATGTCCTGAATGGCTGGTAGGAAAAAAAATTTGACAATTCGAAAGCACTTATCTATAAGTCTATTTGAATAAAAATCTTTGACTTTGACTTTGACTTTGCTGGGGCACTGGCCTTCCTTATGGATCGATAATGAGAATGGGCCATGACCCACTACGCGGGCCCAATGCGGATTGGTGGGTTTTATCGACTGCAAATACAACCGGGAACAACGGCTTAGCGTGCCTTCCGAAGCACGAAGGAGATCGAGATGGTAAATTTTTGGTCACCGATCCCGTGACCGGTCATTGCGAAAGTTACTTAACCTCAACAATCGCTTGCTGAGCGCACGAATCACTGCGCCACGGGCTCCTCCGCTCATAAATTAATATCCATGTCATCCATCAACTTCGAAAGCTGATCCGCTAAGAATCAATTAGCAAGCCTCATCGTCGAGTAATCAAACTACTGGAAATTATAGGGCCCTATTTGTGCAAAATTTAGAAGATAGAGCGTAGCTGGCACTGACTCTTCAGGGGTCCCTTTGTGGCCTCTTGCTGTTTAACTACTCCTTGTTGGATTAGCGATTGATAATGACCTGTTTGGCGCACGGGTACTAATCCCACCTTCTGCGTCAGAGATCCCGGGTTCGATCCCCAGACAAGACAATTTTTTGTGTGCATTAACATGTCTATTTGTCTTGGTCTGGGTGTTTGATATGTATGTATTTACAAAAAAAGGATATATATAAGTATGTTTATCCGTTATCTAGTATCCATAATACAAGTTGTTCTTGAAACTTAACGTGGGCTAGACAATTGGTGTGATTGTAAAAAAAAATGACTTGAACTAGTTATAAGAGCATGTCGTTGTGCGATATCAAATAATACATTTCAATAAAATAATTTTGTAACATAAGTATCATTAATTTTCAAAACTACTAACTGGCAAACTTCTTATGAAATTGACATATTTACAACTTTTTGACATAAAATGTCGTTTATATGTCTTGGGACATATGATAATACATATGTCCCAAGACATACAAAAGGCTGACTGCTGCTATTATTAACTGAAAGTCCATTCTTTTATTAGCCCTCAATAGTTATTCAATAATTATTTATGGGACATAATGACCACAAAGGTAGCATTGGCCACAACCAGGGCTCCTGCCCTACGACTACGCTGACAACGTACCTACCTACGCTCCGACTTCTAAATTTTAGCACTATACGCCCCCTGCACCCCTACACTTCGACTGCTAAACGTGGCGCAATAGGCCCCTTGAAATTATGAATCATTGACGAATCCAGCTGTCTACCCACTCAATTATGCCGGATCCAAGTTCTGGGACTGATTAATGCAATAGAGTTGAAATCTACAATCACACTTCGCATTGTGTCTAGACTGAATGATTATTTAATTTCTTTTGGGCTGTGATTTGACAAACAATTATTAATAACTTAAAAACCACATTATTCTTATAAATTGTTTTAATTTTTTGTAAATGTTGTTGCTTCTGTTAAATCTGATAAGTTTCTTGAGGCCGTTCTTCTTATCAGTTAAAAGATGTCCTGAATGGCTGGTAGGAAAAAAAAATTGGACGATTCGAAAGCACTTATCTATAACTATTTGAATAAAAATCTTTGACTTTGACTTTGACTTATCGTATAACTGTAGTGCAATTTAACTAGAAAATTGTACGTCTAAACTTTGCGGCCATTGTATGAAATCGTTTTAGACTTCTAAACTCTAAAGTTTAGAAAAGTCTTATAATCCCTCTCTGTCCGTCCGTACGTACGTACGTATGTATGTACGCATCGAGATCTCAGAAACCATAAGAGATAGAGACAAACGGTCAACGGGAATGAGTTTAGGACACCTTGGACATGTGTCAAATGTACTTTTTTAGTTTCTACACTATAAAACAATAACAACTAGATGAGTTAGCGAGGCGGGGTTCAGATTCTACCCCTCTTGGACCAGAACCTTTTGCTCCCATCCCGGCTAGCTGGTATGATGGTAAGATCCGTGAGCACACAGCTAACTTGCATCAAAACTACTGGGACTCACTGGAGACGTGCAGACAAGCTAAATTAGCACTACCGCGCGCGGATGCTCGTCTCTCCAGAGCTCTCCTTAAACTCAGTAGACCGCTGTTACGTTTAATAACAGGGGCCATCACTGGCCACGGCAACTTTAACAAGCACCTTTTTAATTTAGGTGTCACTGACAGCCCACTATGCAGAGGTTGCATGGAGGAAGAAGAGACAGCTGCTCACGTCCTGCTGGACTGTGACGGAGTAGCCCCTTACCGGGCGAAGTACCTCGGCTCACCAGACAGTCTCCGGGAAGCCGTCTCTGACGTGAAGGCACTGGGAGCATTCCTGGTTGAGCTGGGATGGCTGGAGTGATCCGGCCCGACACCCTCCGGACGCAAAATAGGCGCAGAAAGTCGTCGAGTTGCGGAAACCGCCCGTATTGGATGAAGAAGAAGAAGAAGAAGAACAACTGTCACGTGGTTTAGAAGTCTATTTTGTGCCTGCTAACTAGCAGGCGCTGCTAACTTGTTTGGAACCGTCCAAGAAAAAAATATTTGTGAGTTCTTAGGGAGATTCCACACTACGAAATAATTTATGATTTTTAAATTTTTGCATTTTTCAATGCTATTTTTATACTTATACCGCTGAACTACCGAAGTCTCGGTAGCTCAGCGGTTAGAGCATTGGACCGGATTTCCAAAGGTCATGGGTTCGATTCCCATCTGAGAATTCACTTGTGGCCGAGTTAATTTTTTCCAATATTTTTCTTTTTAAAATTTATCATAAGTACGAAATAATTCTTTAACCAACGTTTCTACTATTGAGGAGTCATGCTAAATAAATAAAAAAGTGTCGTAACATGTTTATTAATAATTTAAAAATATATGCCTAAAACGCTGTAGGTCTACCTTTTAAAAGTCCTTCGTCAACTCCCTTTTTTTCTAAGCAAAATATTATCTAGATGTTCCGGAACATTTTACGTCCTTAGAATTTGTGTGTCTTAACTCCTAAGGTAAATCTTTACCAATTATACTCGAGATTGCGTGCGTCGTGAATACAAAATAGTGTCGTCGTAATATATTCAGATGCGTAACGACACGTCAAGGCATTACGCACGATCTACTGAATATTTATTTTACGGGATTGGTGATCGATACTCAGCAACGGACATTATGTTTCGGATAAAATAATAATATATGGATCGGCAGATCTAGTTAATTCCAATAGATTACCGTACCGTGTATATGTGTCGTAGGATAATTAGATAAATAGAATTTTCGCAAAAATCCTACGGATATTGCAAAAACACGGATAATTAGACAATAGTGTTGACATTTCTCAATGTTACTGAAAAAAGATAGGGTTTTTGCAAAAATACGGGTTGCTTTAGTAACATTGGATATTCTTTATTCTGATTGGCTTAATTTTTGCTTGCTTGCTAACTCTTATTCTGATTGGTTCACGAAAATTTTACTACACGTGAGAGAATGGATTGACATTTGAAACGTCAAGTCGTCAACCAATCAGAGAAGACGTTTTGGACGATCCGACCAGCCAATCAGTGTTCTTATTTCAAAATAGCCAGCGATTCTTTTCGCAATGTTACTAAGGCAACCAGTTTTTTCGCAAATCTTTTTTCAGAGGGATTGAGAAATTACAACAACATGGTCTAATTATCCGTGTTTTTGCAATATCCCTAGGATGGAGATTGATAGCACTGTTTTTTATAAACAACTGATAAGGCTGAAGTCATCTTCAGAGGCCGGAATCCTCGATGACTGAGGAACTGGCTATCTTAACTCTTACTGCCGAAGCACAACAATAGTGAAAACATTGCTGCTATGGCAATAAGGTGAGAATCGATAAGCAATAAGATAAATAGATAAGATTCGGTAGGTATGCAATTGTGGCGACTAAGCTACGGTACATCTGAGATGCGGGGGGGTTTAATACCATCAATTCATAGAAACGTTTATCGAAACCCTCCCGCATCTCAGAGCAACAGTACGAGTACGTCTGAGATGCGGGAGGGTTTACTACTATCAATTAATAGAAACGATTATCGAAACTCTCCTGCATCTTAGAGCAACGGTACATCTGAGATGTTACGCATCTACTATTTTTTGGGTAGGACATAGGATGGGTGACCAAGCACGACTATTATCTTAAGTCAATGGTCTCATCGATGATTGATAAAAAGAAGAGCAAGGAAATCGAACTTGATTTTTTAACCGACTTAAAAAAAAGGAGGAGGTTATCAATTCGTGCGTATGTTTTTTTATGTTTGTTACCTCGGTACTCGGTCATTTACGAACCGATTTGAATAATTCTTTTTTTTTACTAGAGTATACTTTCAAGTTGGTCCCATTGTCATCAAGACAGGATCTGATCATGGGATCCTGGAGAATTCAAGGGAACCCTTCAAATGTTATAATTTCGGTACATAGATTTCGGTGTTTTCTTAAGTAACTCGTGCATCTGCTTCCATTAAGCACCATTTGGTGGAGTGGATCGGATGAATGAAGACCACACGTGGTCATCGGAACTATTAAATACTAATTACCTCAATACTCAAATAGACAATTGTTGCAAACATATTTTTTTGCTCATCACACACTCTTTTTAGATTTTGCAAACGTCATCTTTAGACATTTTTTTGTTATTTGATATATAGTTCATTAGCAACTGTTACACCTAATTATAGCCGTAGGTGCATCATCAGCTTCTTGAGGAACATCAGCGTCATCCATGTGGTCCTCCTTTTCACTGCCACTGCTATCCTCAGTCCTTTTATTTTCTTGGGTGAAAATAAGAAATATTCGATTTTCTTTTTAAAATCTGCACCCCATCATGGTGTTAAAAGGTTCCTAAATTAATAAATAATAAAAATAAATAATCCTAATCTTTACCATTAATTAGTAAAAATAAGTAAAAAGTTACAAAATGTAAATAATAAAGAAATGCTAAAAGATACACAGAAGATAAACATGCGCCTCTCGAGCGCTCCGCATCCTCAAAACAACACAACTGTGGTACTTACCGAACAGCAGCAGCCATCAATCATCAGTGTTGACCAACAAGTGAGTTAGTTCGAAAACACAAGTTTATAAATCCATTGGTTAAAAAAATATATCGATATATCTGTTCCGGGGGCGCCTCTGAGGCGCAGTTTATCTTTCTAGGGTTAACCCCGGATAACAGATTCGGTAGTACAAATTGAAAGAGCATTCAACCGGATACCTAAATGTTTTCCTAAGGTTCGAATCCCGTCTGGGAAAACCTGTGAACCTGTGTTCATGAAACAAACACGCAGACACATAATCAACTATTCTCCAATTCATTGTTAATCCAGACTCTTCCGGCGACTCGAAAGGGCCCAGTTGACGGAAGAAAAATATTAAAATAAATCAATCTGGCGAGTGGGCCCGCGGCAACACAAGTTACAATTCAATTCAAATTCTTCATTGCAAAACATGTGGTATAACAGAGTTCTCAGAGTTTGGAATGTAAAATGTACCGTAACATGTCTGCCTTATACAAACGGCGTGCAAATGTTTAAAAAAACTTAAGTTATTAACAATAGCTGCTTGAAAGCAAAATAATTAATTATCAGACAACTTCTTTTTATAAACCCATATGCCCAGCGAACCATGCGTGCATGACAGACGGAAATGCTTCATATGGTTACTCTTTCCGACTAGGAAGCCGCGTTGCTTTACGTGTGACAAAGTTGCTTAGTGTTTCTATATTATTGAACTTGCGTGACTGTACCTACAAGTTACTGTACCTACAGTTAGGTTAAATTTTGTAAGGACGACTGCCCTAGCAACACTGAACCTGGTAATATATCATGCTGGATAGCGGAATATAAGTATTTCATATGAAACAAGTTTCAGAAACTTTTGAAACAGTTAAATACTTGAAAATAAGTCTTGAAAAATCTCCTCCGTCTGTCAGGTTGACGTTTTATATTTAGTTAATTTAGGCTACGTTCAAAGCATTTTTTTTTCTGAACGCAGCCAGACGCGGCCTCTTAAGTGACAAATTCGGAAGTTCACGTGAAAAATATTTCTTAAACACGATATTTTCTCACATGGAGAATATGTGGATAAGTATTTTGTACTGCCACTGCTCTATTTAAAAAAAAAACTCGTGTGTTGTTTGCGGGTAAAATCATGCCGTCTGATCGTAGCCGTATCATTACGGATGCTCATCACTTGTCAATTGTATAGGTCAACCAAACTTATTACATATTTTGTGTTTTCGGTGATCTGTAATGAATAAACAAAATGAAGAATACCATCGTTTTTTAATTATTTAAAAACATAAATTCTCTAATATTATTTGTTTCAGTTTCCACAAATATAATATAAAAGAAGGTTTGTTGCCCACTGATTTAGTAGTACGGAAATTCTTCTTGTCAAACAAAAACATCAAAACCCACTTGGAATCTTTAAATTAATTGATTATTTCATGAAAGTGCTAAATGATTATTGAACACAAAATAATTAAAATTTGAATAGTTTAATGTTACGCCCTAGTAAGACGTTAATATACATGTTAAGGGCAGTTTCTTGCCATGTCCTTTATTATTTTGAGGTGCAAGAGTTCCATCTTAACACTTCATGTTTTCAAAGGTTAGGAAGTCGCGTAGTAAACTTAACCCAAAATCTAGCTCCATATAAATTCTTAGCATAGTAGCAGCTAAGTGCTCATACATAATAAAATACTTAGCCTTACTTTACGACCACTTAGTTGTAACTTAGACAGTACCTATTAACCTTCTCTTACAAATACGATACGGTAAGTTTACCGAACATTTGCAACAGTTGATATTGATGTATCTTGTTTAGACTAAGTTAGAAAGACTTGAAATTTAGTGTTAATCTAATTTTTTATGTTTTATTATTAGAAAAAGATCGACCCCTCTCACAGGTTTTCCCAGACGCCAGTTCCTCAGTAACTGATGATTCCGGCAGAGGCTCGCTTTCATCTTCAGCCTTATCAATACTTAACATCAGGTATGATGAAGGCTCAAAGTATTCCCGTTATTGTTTATATAAAAAAGAACTGTGCTATCAATCTCCTCCATCCGGGATAACATTATAGAGTGTTATATAATAATTATAAAATAACTATTTCATACACTCACACCGACTTATTCAAACAAGTATTAAAAATATACAGGGTGCATAAAAAAGACGGACATTGGAAGGAAAGTTCCCAAAATTTTACCCAAAGGAAACAATACTTCATTTTCGAAAATAAGTTAATCTGCTTTCAAAGTTTTTTGAAAAATTACATACCTGCACTGGAAATCGAACCGGCTTGTTTAAGAAAAAAAAACATCGTGTGCTTTAATGGTATTATTGGTTAGTACAAGTATAAAGATCAATTAAGCTTAAGTAACTTAATGTATTAAATTAAAGCCAAAGCAGGTAAAATAAAAGATTACAAAATTCAAACTTCTCTACTAGTGTGAGTAAGAGGTAGCTATTACTCACAGTAACTAAATTAAAAATGAAGTTCACTTTAACTTACTTAGTAGCTCAAATATGAACAATATGCAGCAATACACTGATTTTAATTATTAGGTTATTAACTTTTTTGACTAATATTCACCATAATTCCATAATAAAGGCGACAAGACGCGAGTTTAATGGATTAATAAAGTTTTTTAAATAGGTTTTTAAGAGTTGTTTTTAATTTTAGATACTATTCTACTCACACTTAATCAATCTTTATAGTTTACACTATCGGTTGGTACCAAAAAAGTACACGATATTATTTTTCTCATTACGCCGCTGCACTGGTTCGATTCCCGGTGCAGGTAAATGATTTTTTCAAAAATCTATGAATGCAGTTTAATTTCTTTTTTAAAATGAAGGAATATTTCCTTTGAGTAAAATTTGCTCTCACCAATATTTAGGGTACTTTCCCTCCAATGACCGTCCTTTTTTTTCAACCCTGTATATGAATAAAATTTGCAAAAACGTTGGCAAAACCTACTTACTCTCTATTATTGCATCAAAAGGAATATATAGAAAAACTAATTCACGTGATAAATGATATCGTGTTATCCCTTAAGGCGTTGCGGCGGATATAATATACTTATATGTACTTAGTGACATGTTACCTCAACATATATCACGGCTGATCTCATAGTTACGTGCGGGTGAATTTATAGCCCGTAGCTAATGTGTTTCTCACGGTTACACACAAAATAGAGAGCAAAGAACTACTTTATTCAGTACCAGACATTGAAATACTTGATACATTATCTTTCGATAGCAGGCAATGTAGGATCTAGTATTTTTCTACTTTTGTTTTTTAAATCTTAGCCTTCAGCGTGTCGTACCTTATTTTAAGAAAAATTATAAGGCTGACGCCTCTTTCAGAATCCTCAACCACTGAGACCCTGGCTGTCTTTACTCTTAACTGCCGGAACATCGGCTCTGTGGTCTAGTGGTACAACCACCGGTATTAGACCCAGAGGTCCCGGGTTCGATTCCCAGTGGGGGTACATTTTGTATTCGGTTTGGTTGGTGGTAGGACTTGTTGTGTCCGCCTGGCTAGCTACCACCGTCTTATCTAAGCCTGACGCAATAACAACAATGTTTTCAGCATTGTTGTGTTTCGGCAGTTCGAGATAAGATAGCCAGTACCTCAGTGGCTGAGGATTCCGGGAGAGGCACGCTACCATCTTCAGCCTTATCAATAGTTAACATCAGGTATGATGAAAGCTAATAGTTTCCCCGCCATTCATAAAAAAATAAAAATAAACTTCAGCCTGCGCTGAAAAAAATGTTGTTATGACAAATTATCTAAGATGAGGATATCTATATTTTGACAGTTATAAATAATCTGCATGCACCATTATTATTTAGTTTAGTTATGTTAGGAAAATAAATCATTTTAAATTACTTAAATTACACCTTTGAAAAAAACACCAACAATACCTTTGATAAATTAAATTTATCCAAGTTAGCCCTGAAATCCACAATGAAGATGCTATCATAATAGTTTTCATTTAAAAGGAAAAGCAAGCAGCAAGCAATGAATTTCACGGCAAAATACAAAAATAGGAAATCGTTTAAAAGATCTTTTGTCACTGTCAGTACCTGTACATCCTGCAGATGGTAATCTACAGAATGTTCTATTCTCACAGATAATGAAGTAAAGAAGTTTAAAAATGAGAATTGTTTCCAACAGGTGGCTAGGGATATTTTAGGGTTGTATTTTACTTTTCGATAATCACCTTTACCTTACCAAATTAAAGATGTGCCTAGGTGATGTTGTCTAGGTTTCGTTACCTTATTATGGAATAATAATACTTAGTAATACTTAGTCTTATAGTTATAAGTTATAGCTAGTTATTGAAATCTATCATTAGATGCCATCTTAGTGTGACTTGCTTCTTTCATTAGGCATATTCGGTGGTTTTCGCTTTTATAGACGCATAGTACAAAATATCTTTAAAATTTATTATTATATGAAAATTATGATACGTTAAATTTAAAAAAAAATTAAAGATTCACCTTATTTTGCCGGCGCTTAAGTAGATAAAGACAACTAATAACATTATTACCAAAAAAAATATTTTTCCTAAATGTTTTTCATAAATGCAAAAATATCTATAATAGGCTATTTGACAGGTTTTGAAAATCCATTTTATATTATGTAGTGGAGTTTAAGGAACCCAGTAAATTTTTGAAGTGAAAACTTCTTTAGCGGCGTTGAGCACTTTTTCTGTAATGGGTATAAAATCTTAAACTCGCGTCAGGACACGTGACCCTGATCGAAAAAGCGTAGGACGGATGGAGAGTAGACAGCTATCCCCTCTCTACGGCGCGGCGAAAATGTATGCCTGTTTCGTTTAGGCTTTTAATAAATTTAATAAATTTGTTTATTATTATTATTATCATCATCATCATCATCATCATCATCATCATCATCATCATCATCATCATCATCATCATCATCATCATCATCATCATCATCATTATTATTATCATCATTATTATTATTATTATTATTATTATTATTATTTTTCTTACGTTTCTTTTTCTCAGCATTCGCTGGTATTTTATGTCATTTACGGGACAATGCCAAGTAAATGATTTTTTTTATGTTTGAGTGTGGTCATCTAATTGTAGGAACTTACGGACTATTCGGCAAGTGTTAAGTATGGCTGCTTTTTGCAACTGTATGTAAGTGCTGGGTTTCAGATCAAGATTTTTTAGACTCTTATGGAGGTATTGAGGAATAATGCCGGTCGTTGAGAGAACTATTGGAATTATAAAAACTTTATCCTGCTTCCATATTCGCGAAATTTCATCTTTTAAGTCTGTATATTTGTGTATTTTTTCAGCAATTGTATTTTGTAAGTTGTGTGTATTGGGTACGGCGATGTCGATGAGGTAAGTGGTCTTATTATATTTATCTTGTAATGTGATGTCTGGGCGGTTGTAGTGGATTGTTCTGTCTGTTAAGATCGTGCGGTCGAAATACATTTTGTACGAGTAATTTTCTAGGATAGGCTTAGGGCTGTATTTGTAGTACGGTGTATGCGTGTCTGGTATGAGTCCGTGTTTTAGTGCTAGTCTTTGGTGTATTATGTTAGCTAACTGGTTGTGTCTATGGGTGTAATCAGTTTGTGCAAGGTTGGGGCATGCTCCAGTTATGTGTTGTATATTTTCTGGTTGGGTATGGCATTTGCGACATCTATCGTCTGTTATGGTTGGATCCTTTATAATGTGTTTTCTATAGTTCCTAGTATTTATAACCTGGTCTTGGATTGCGATCATAAATCCTTCAGTCTCTGGGAATAGGGAACCAGCAGTAAGCCATTTATTAGAAGCCAGAGGGTCAATATGTGGCTGAACTAAATCATGAGGGTGACGGCCATGCAGTACTTTCTTCTTCCATTGCTCCATTTTGGCTTTTTCTGATTCAGCTGCTGTGTGATGACTGTTAATATTTTCTGACAGATTGAGAGGTGTGTAATTTTGGTCACTTTTTACTATTGCTTTGTGTATAAGACTATTTGTAGATTTCTGTTTGAAAAATGTATGTAAGTTTGCTATTTGTTTTTCCCAAAGCGTGGTAATGTTAATAAGACCTCTTCCACCGTCCTTCCTTTTAAGTGTGATTCTTTCTATTGCAGACTTGGGATGGTGATAGCTGTTTTTGGTGAGTATTGATCGTGTGTTTATCTCGATATTGTTAATATCAGTTTTGGACCATTTGATTATACCGAAAGAATAAGTTAAAATAGGAATAGCGTATGTGTTGATTGCTTTAATTAGACTCTTTCCTGTCAATTGTGTTTTACATAAAGCATTTAATCTATTTTTGTATGCTTTGATTAATGAGGCTTTTATTTTGCTATGGTCCAGACCATTCGACTGATGGTATCCGAGGTATTTGTAGACTTCATTTGGCTCCATTGCTGATATTCTATCTTGATCTCTTACTATATAATCGCCAGGTCGGATTTTACCTTTTATTATATGAATAGTTCTACATTTCTCCAATCCAAACTGCATATTAATATCTTGACTGAATTGTGCTGTAGTTTCAATGAGTGTCTTCATTTCTTTGTCCGTTTTGGCATACAATTTGATGTCATCCATGTAAACTAAGTGTGATATGATCGTTTCAGAGTTCACATGTTTAAGTCGATATCCAGCCCCGCGACTTCGGAGCATTTGGGATATTGGGTTAAGGGCTAGACAAAACCACAAGGGACTCAAGGAGTCACCTTGGTATATTCCTCTATTTATGGCTATTTCGCTTGTAATCATTTTATTTAGATGTAGTTTAGTTTTCCAGAGATTCATCAACTTTTCAAGAAATTCTGTAATTATAGGGTTAATTTTATATATTTGCAAAATTTGAACTAGCCATGAATGCGGAATGCTGTCGAATGCTTTTTGGTAGTCTATGTAGGTACAATGGAGATTTCTTTTATGTTTAGTTGCATGGCGGTGGATTACGGAATCTATCACTAATTGCTCCTTGCATCCCATGTGGCCTCGTCTGCAACCCTTTTGCTCTTCTGCTAGTATATTGTTATCTGTTATGTGAGAAGTGATTTTTTGTGCTATAGTGGATGTAAGTATTTTGTATAAAGTGGGCAAACAGGTAATTGGTCTATACTGTGATGGCTGAATTGTGTATTTACCTTTGGGTAACATATATGTTATACCTTTGGTGAGAAATTGTGGTATGTTCTGTGTTCCACGGATTATTTGGGTCATATTGTGAGCTAAAATTTTGTGTAATATGTTTAATTTTTTGTACCAGAAATTATGTATTCTATCTACGCCAGGAGATTTCCAATTATGTAACTTTGCTGTAACTTGTGTAATATCTGTTTCGCTAACTTCATCAAATTTCATTTCTACAAGGTGTTCCCACGTTTGTTTTTCTTCTGCTATCCATGCTGCTTCTCTATTATGGTCCATTTTAGACTCCCAAATCGTTGCCCAAAAGTCTTTTAATTCCTTTTCTTCTGGGGTATTGTTTGCAGTAGTTGTCAAGTTATTGTCTTTATCTGTTGAAAGTTTTCTGTAAAATGCTTTCTGATTGATAGTAAAAAGTTTATTGTCTTCTTTTCTTTTTAAAGTCTTTTTATATCTTGCAAGTCTGTGAGCTTTTAACGCTAATTTTTGTTTTAGTGTATCCAGATACTCTTCGGGTCTCTTATTGTTATTTTCATGGCTGCTGTGTACTTTTGTATTTTGGAATATTTTTTTTGCAGTATTTACAATTTTATTTGTTCTATTGTTTTTAATGTACTGAGTTAGTCTACCTATATCTACCCGTAACTGTGCTATGTCTTTTTCTAATCTAATTTGCCACGCTGGTTTATTGTTTTTGTTATGATATGGTAAATTCGATTCTCCAATCTTATAACCAAGTTCTCGTGATATTACTAAGGCGGTACAATAAATAACAGTGTGAATATCAACAAGTTGAGAACCTTCTGAGAAAAACTGTTTAAGTATATTGCAATTAAATAGGTGTACCAGCTGTGTGAGACGTTGGCTATATTTTAATTTTGGCAATTTAGGCCTAGATGTAGGATCCATTCCAGAGTATTCAATTAAGGCTGTTTGTAAGTGTTTTACTAGTTTTTGTGCTGTTATGTCTGATAAAGATTCAGTTTGCAATGACTCGATTTCGTTCTCTATTAATGTGGTTAAGTTTTCAGTTTGAGTGGAGACGTTGGAATTGAGTGTGAATGTTAACTGTGTATTTTGTAGTATTTGTGGTTGTACCTCTAGAGTAGGGAGCGTATATCGACTGTGATTATCAGTATGAGAGGATCTGTGTGAATGCAACTCCTGCAACTCCTGTGGCGGCTGGGTGAGATCTCCCTGTTCCTGTTCCGCTCTGATTTCCTGTTTGATTTGATCAAGTACATTGTCTGGGATCATTTTATTGCGGACTATGGTTCGTCTTTGATCTGAAACCCTTTGTTCCGAAACATGGATTCCGGGGTATTGTCTTGTGAAGTGTTGATGTAGTAGTGGTCTATAGGTGGTTAAATCTGTCTCTAATTTAGTAATGCGGTAATATGTACGCATGATGAAAACATTAACATCGTTAGTCCATTTCATGCGTATCCTTGGTTTTCCAGCCTTGGTGGACGCAGGTAAAAAAGCATTGGCTTCCTGCGCAACACGTTCGGTGGGAGTAACAGAGTTTGACTGAGGTTGAGATGAAGAGTCTGTGAGTGACTGTGATGATGGGTTTGTCCTGTCAGTGAAGCTGTATGTAGATTCTTGAGTTTGTGACTGAGTGAGATTATTTGGTGTTTGCTGTGTTTCGGCTGTAGTTATTTTGTCGGTAGGGACCCGCCTGTTCAGCCTCCTACCGCCGATGGACCGCATGCTGTAACACCCAGCACCGGCTCCAGGTGTGCCCCGGCGATCGCCCCCGGGAAGCGACTCTATACGTTTACTTTTTGAACGAAGCTCCATTTTGAAATGGGTTACCTTAACCTTGTTGGCTGCATAAGTTTCAAAGGTATGCATGTCCGCCCCCCACGTGAACCAGGTGTTCGGCTCGGACGTAAGGTAGGATTTTAGGGGGCTATTATTATTATTATTATTATTATTATTATTATTATTATTATTATTATTATTATTATTATTATTATTATTATTATTATTATTATTTATTAATAATAATTTATTAATAATAATATGCAAAATATTCCCTAACCATTCCAAAATATCAAACATGCTCAACGTTAATAATCAAGTTTTCACTTCTGCCGGCACTCCCGGAGTGCAACCCGTCTTTTTTTTTTTAATTCTGGTACATATTTGCTGAAAAATATCAAATTAAAAATTCAATATTTAAATAGCGCGCCAAAACGCTACTTTGACAATATGGCGCTGCAATGGGTTCGGTGACGTCACTTGCCTGTATTCTGCATATTATCCACATACGTAGTCAAACGATGTTTACAAGCAGGTGACGTCATTATAAACTCGACGAATCAGGAGCGTTTTGTGTCACGTGACAAAACGTTTAAAAAATGCATTTTTATTTACGGATTTTTAAATAAATTTATAATTATTTTCAACTTACGTTAATAAAAAACCATTTTTAAACTCATAATTTATACTGATTACAGTAATTGACACTTTATTTTTCGCATTGTCAAATAGCCTATTACTGAAATAAATTAACGTAAATGGAGACATCTACATGGTATCGCGGGCGTTAAGCAAAGTAAATGCGATCAAAAGAACTTGTCCGGTTTTACGATGGAAACGTAAAATGAGCCAAGTGAGACATGTCCCATTTGACTTTTTGAGTTATAATAGTTGGTAAGTTTTAAGCCACTAGTTCGTTTTGACGTTTTAAACATAAATTAGGCCGACCGTTTCTCTATGAGATATTACCATTTGTCTTTTAAATGGTATAATGCATACGTGAGATAATGCCACTTCTTTGATCAATGTTGACTACCTAAGTAAAAAAAATCGTTATCCTTTACTTGCTATGGAGTAAAGTATGTTAAAGTTCAGGACAGGTCCAGGCCAAAAAGCTGCATATAGAAAATAATATAAATTATTTTGCAATTACAATATTTTCATAGTTATTTTAATTTTTTCAGCAGTGAATATCTGAATAATATATTAAAAATCCAAGCAGTATGTGCTTTAAAATATTAGCCAAATTAGTATTTTTTTTACCAAATATGTAGATGTCTTCTTACGTACCACACGTAGAGAGAGTTATTTACCACATAAACGTAAATCTATTGCCAAACTTGGTTCCCATCTATCTGGAAGTAGATGGTTTTGGTCCCTTGCTAAAGCAGCCAAATTAAATTTCCACCATTGCTGAGTCATAAGTGGCAGTTGACTCACATTACGTTTGATTTGAAACAAAGTAGACAAAGATATCTACAATAACTCTTAAAATAATGCAGATATGACTACTTTTTGTCATTGGGATAGTAACCAGTAATATTTTAAACGACTTTACTAAGTTTCATTGAAATCCACCGAAAAACAAAGAAAATATTCAATAATTTACCTTCAATCTGCTCCCCTGTAAAATTGACTTTTTTCAGTTGTCCGTATTTACTCGTACTTAGGCGCCGCCGATTGGCTTAACCCACAAAATAATTGGTTCGTACTTTCCACGTACACTCAACAGCAGCTACGACTTTACAATTGCACTACGAAAACCGTCGCTATTATGCTGCGTCCTGGACGCCAGCGGACAAAGCGGGCGGTGCGGGCGGTGGCACGCGCGTCTTGATCAAAGTTCATAGATTTGTATGAAGCTGCTCTCGACGACAGCGGTGCAGGCGACGGAACACGCTTGTCGAGAACTCATACAAATCTATCAAGACGCGCATGCCCGCAACGCCCGCTCCAGCCGCTGGCGTCCAGCATGCGTAGCATGAGCACTTCGACAAAGCTCTCTCGACACTTTTCTCGCGCGAGCGTATTGTCTGTCCCGTTCACACCGTACTGATATGAGCGGGACAGACATCGCGAGATAAGCATCGACAGCGAGTCGCGGTGCGCATGCTACGCTGGCAGGACGCAGCCTTACGAGCGGCGACGTAAGGGCGCTCTCAAGGCCAAAGTTTAAAGCCGTAGCTGCTGGCGACTGTACATTACTGGAAACACCAATTAACGGTTGACTAATACGGCGATTAAATATAATTGCAGCTTAACGGTCTTCTGCAGCTGTTAGCCAACTTTCATGACGCGTAGATGCAGCTAACGAAGTGAGACTGAAATGTTTAGAGACTGTGTAGTAAGAAATGGTACTGGGTTAGAAATATTTCGTATTTCTCGTGATATTCATGCATTTGTATGATCGTGAAATTAGTGCATGATTTTTTTTTAAATTAGGTCGGAACAAATGATCTACCTCCACCTGATTGATGTAGAAGTGATAGTAGAGTCCGCACGCGAAGATAGTTAATAATATTTTGTGCTTATTTTAATGTAGGTTTTTTTTTATATGTACGACCGACGGGGAGACTCTTAGCCTTTATCATACCTAATGTTAAGTATTGATAAGGCTGAAGATGGAAGCGAGCCTCTCCCGGAAACCTCAATCACTGAGGAACTGGCTATCTTATCTCTAATTGCCGGAACACAACAATGCTGAAAACATTGTTGTTATGGCGGCAGACTTAGACAAAATGGTGGTAGCTAGCCAGGCGGACTTACTACAAGTCCTACCACCAACCAAACCGAATACAATATGTACCCCCGCTGGGAATCGAACCCGGGGCCCCTGGGTCTGATACCGGTGGTTGTACCACTAGACCACAGAGGCGGTGTAAAAGTAAAACCTTATTCTAAGTTTAGGTATTATCTAAACTTAGAATAAGGTTAGCTTTACCTTTTTTTGTAGCTGTCAGCCAGCTTTCATGACGCATAGACGCGTAGTAAGTAGATAAGTGAGACGGAAATGTTTGGAGACTGTGAAGTTAGGAAAATGGAATTGGTTTAGAAATCTTTCATATTTGTGTGATCGTGAAATTAATTCAAGCCATACGACGACAATGGGGAAAAAACTAACAATACTCGCCGCCAGAGGTGCTATGACATCCATGCCAGATTTAACCAAATCGCAAAAAACAGCCGCAAGACAAATATTTGTGTGCATGAACATGTCTATTTGTCTTGGTCTGGATGTTTAATATGTATATTATATGTATGTATTTCCAAAATAATAGTATATAAGTATGATTATCCGTTATCTAAGTAGTATCCATAACACAAGTTCTTCATGATACTTAACGTGGGCCAGATAATTGGTGTTATTGTATGGAAATATTTATTTAAATATTTACCAAAATAAAATAAAAAAATAATAAAACTATTAACCGCCTCTGTGGTCTAGTGGTACAACCACCGGTATCAGACCCAGGGGCCCGGTTTCGATTCCCAGCGGGGGTATATATTGTATTCGGTTTGTTTAGTGGTAGGACTTGTTCTAAGTCCGTCTGGCTAGCTACCACCATCTTATCTAAGTCTGACGCCATAACAATATTTTTTTCAGCATTGTTGTGTTCCGGCAGTTAGAGATAAAATAGCAAGTTCCTGAGTGATTGAGGATTCCGACCGCCTAACGGTATAGTTTGAGCTATCGCTATAGCTATCAAATTTCAAACTCTCATAAAACCCTTCTGCGATATGGTTTTGTCTAATTCCTACATATTCCTTATTGATCCAAAATTTTTGATTAAAAGAAAAAATTACCTTGGGGATAACAGCGTAATTTTTTCTTTTAGTTCAAATAAAATAAAGAGTTTGCGACTTCGATGTTGGATTAAGATAAAATTTAAATGCAAAAGTTTAAAATTTTTGATCTGTTCGATCATCTATTGGATTCACTATTGCATTTTTGTTATGAAAGTGGTAGCGTCAGCGATAGCGATAGGCTTGAAAAATCGATAGCTATAGCGATAGCACAAGCTATACCGTTAGGCGGTCGGGGTGCTGTTAATGGTCTATTATTTGGGATAATAACGTTTCTTTATATCTATTACTTTTATATAAAGCTCCTTGAAAAAACTCTACTGGTCAACCGGGAAGTTGTCCGACTGTACGTATGGTTAGAACTGTCGTTTGGAGCAATAGTTGTTATAGCACAAAAGTTGTAGGATTACTCTAAGGCAAGTTATATAGGTTCAAAGATTAGCCGTTTTATTAAAGGCCCAAAATTTTATAGGACATCGTAGTTTTACTGTTTCTGTTACCCTTGTCACGAGAAGGAACAACAAGAAACGTGTTATGGTTTCTCTCTCCATTATTCTATTTAATACTCTGGCCAGTGGCGGCCTGGAGGGCAAGTACTAGGAGTTTTAGTTGGTAGTCCGCCTACTGGTAGCAGCAGTAGGCGGGCCTTCCCTCCCCCCCCCCCATCAAGTCTTGGGACTTACTGGGGGGAGGGGGGGATGCGGGTATCCCCCCCAACTTTCTCATCACTAGGATGGGAAGGTGTAGCCACAAGTGGATAGATACCTCTTCCGAGCCTCCACCGAGCTTAGGTATACGCTGGGAGGGGCGTGGGATTGGGTGCGCGCCCTGTGTACTCATACATGCGTACTTCAGGTGAGGCCAACATTTCGAATCGCCCCTGCACCTGGGGGCGAGGGATGCGTAAAAGCATTTCTCCTAGTATAAAAAAAAGGTCTATGTAATACTAGCGGCCGCTCACGGTTTCACCCGAGTGTGTTCCCGTTCCCGTAGGAATATAGGGATAAAAGTATCCTATGTTCATAACCAGGCTATCTACTATCTGTGTACCAAATTTCATCCAAATCCGTTCAGTAGTTTCGGAGCCTATTCAATGCAAACATCAAATCTTTCCTCTTTATAATATTAGTATGGATTAAATAGCGCTTTAAAATTAAATTACAAGCGCTTTACACCACACACCGTGAGAAACCAAATCTCCCCTTAAGTGAGTTTTCCACGTTGTAAATCGAAATTAGCAAGCTAACGAAATGAAACGTTAATCTCTCTGAAATACACGTACCTAACTGGTTTTGGGAAATAATGAAACCAACGGACAAATTAAATTTAACTGGTTTTGATGTTGGCACTTAATGGTTAGGACGAAATGAAGGGTTGCGAATTTAACTTTGTAAACGCAGAATCTAAGAAAACGATTAATTTATAGATATAATTAATAACACGCATGAACCAACAATCTTTTTATACCTAAAAAAACAAAATGTTTGGAAAAACTGTAGTACTCATTGCTTTTTCTATTAATCTTCTTTTTTATGACCAAAAAGTTGACACAACTACTCAAGGTGTCATCATCAGCCATTTTTAATGTCCCCACTGCTGGGGCACTGGCCTTCCTTATGGGTGGATAAGGAGAACGGGCCATGAACCACCTCGCGGGTATGATCGTTAAAAATATAGGTATTGCAATTTCTTTAAAAAAAAATGGTAAGTTTACATTAGTTAAATTAAATCTTTGTTTGCGAAAAAAAAAAATAGTTATTATTTAGTCATTTATTTATATTTTCTAAATATCATATTATTTAGTAATTATGTATTACAACTACATATTTTGCCTGTACAATAAATTATGAGCTCTGTATTGTATTTATGTTACTTAAGAATTTAAGAATTTCCTATGAACAAAGGATAATAAATAAATACCCAAAAAAAATGTACAAAGAAGTCTCGCCCCGGTCTACGATCAAACACGACCATTGCAATTACAACCTTGAGGGCACGTAGCAAAGTAAATTTTCCTTTCATCCGGTGCTAGAGGAAATTAAAACCTTCAGCAAGTCCCGAGGGAGATATATTATCAGCTTTCGAGTGGAGCCGCGCGCACACATATAGGTATCGACGAAATAAATAGTCATTAATTGCTATTGGCTGATAAAGTGTTTGACTCTTTCTGTTAGTTACAAGTTTCCTATGTCTGTATACCTACACACCGCCGAGTCAACAACCACCATCTTATCTAAGTCTGACGCCATAACAACAATGTTTCAGCATTGTTGTGTTCCGGCAGTTAAAGATAAAATAACCAGTTCCTCAATGATTGTTGATTCCGGGAGAGGCTCGCTTCTATTTTCAGCCTTATCAATACGTAACAGCACAGGTATGAAGGCTAAGTGACAACCCATTGTTCATAAAAAAAATAAAAAAAACACACGTCTTGATCGTATTATACAACATGTGTCGCGGTAATAATTCTACTAATCTTATTAATAAACATTAAGTTAAATGGTTTAAGTAACTTTGTCTACCTATTAGTTTTGACACCTAAACCACTGAACTGACTTAGATTATGATTTTTTATTTTTTACTTATGATAAATTTTTAATAGAAAAATATTGGACCAACTACACCGCCAATACACTAAACCCGGTAGCGAATTAATCTACACTTGATAGATGTGGACACAGATTCAATTTTAGTTCGGTGTTATATTAATTTGGGCCCATTTGTTGTTCCTTAGGCTGCTTTGCCTAAAAACGGGGCGAGTTTGTGTTCGATTTATCGCCAAACTTGACGACTTAGTTAAGTGACACCTAGTAATTCAATCCTACGTATTTAACATAAATTTATTATATCAGGTTTTCTATTAACTTTAGTATTGTTTCTATTAATGATAACTACAAAAACTAATATCTAATTATTCATAAAGTTTGATGAATATTTAGGCAAAATAACGGTAGTTATAGCTAAATCTAATCAAACAGAAACCCAACACCAATACACTAAACTCACTCGCGAATTAATCTTAACTTGATAAATGTGGACACAGATTCTATTTTAAATGAATGATTTCTATTCTATTTTAGTTCGGTGTTATATTAATTCGGGCTCACGACCGGGCCCACTTGTTGTTCCCGACGTGACGCGAAGGCTGCTTTGCTTAAAAACGGGCCGAGTTGTGCTCCATTTATCGCCAGACGTGACGGCTCAGCACAAGTATATTGATCCTGAAAAGATCATGTATTTCAACTGTCAAATTGTTTCAGGTTTTACATTGACCTAAATATTTTGTCTTAGATAAAAAATACCTACTACAAGAACTAGCTGAGTGGGTGTCGTAAAAGGCGACTAAGGGACTCAGCTTTCAGGAGACGGGCAGCAGCGTCTCCTACAAACTTGGCCTATACCCAGCAGTGGGTGTTATGTGGCTGAGACGACTACAAGAACTAACCTACTTATCCATAAAATATACGGAATATTTCGCAAGATAAATTTAGCTAAATCCAAATCAAACACCACCAATACACTAAACCCGCTCGCGGATTAATCCACACTTGATAAATGTAGACACAGATTCTATTTTAGTTCGGTGTTGTATTAATTCGGGCTCACGACCGGTCCCATTTGTTGTTCCTACGTGACGCAGAGGCCGCATTACCTAAAAACGGGCCGAGTTTGTGCTCGGTTTATCGGCAGACGTGATGGCTTAGTTAAGTGTCACCTAGTATATCAATCCTGAACAGATCATGTATTTAACACAAAATTTGAATTTTAGGCTTTCTACAATTTTTAAAAGATAAAATGATAAGTAGGTATGTAAAACAAAAATTAACCTACAAAAACGTTTTTATATGAAAACGGAATATGCAAGATAACTGTAGTTTTAGTAATGAATAGTTTAAAGAAGGTACCTTTTGCCATATTCGATATTTTTATTAATATTCTACCATATCCTTTGACCAGAGCCTCTGTAATTAACTATGCCGAAAGTCGGGAAATTCAATCATGAAAAAACTAAATAGGTAATATGTAAAGCGAGTTATAATCCGTAAAATTGGAAGGAACAGCACTCTTGATAAGGAGACCATTCAGGCTCCATCCATTTTGCCTGCTACAAAAAAAATGCTACTAATGGTTTGAACTAGTCGTTTGAAGCAATAGTTGATATGACACAAAAGTTGTAGGATTACTCAAAGTCAAGTTATGCAAGTTAAAATTTTCATACATTTATGGATTTAAAGAAACTTGATGTGAAGCAATTTTATTATGCAGTGATTATTATATTCTTATAACACATCTAACAATATCCCTGCAACAAACATAAAAATTACGTGATACTAAAAAAAAAATATTCTTTTTGCTTATCGGTATAAAAAAATATAGGCTACTAAATCGTTTTGTCTCGCAATGACTTCAGATCATTAGTTTTAGCAATATGTATAAATATTTTTATTTTTTAGCATTTTTAGAAATGAAGGAATGTATGAATGTATCTTTGAACTTGTATACCTTGACTATCGGCCAAAATTAATAACCTATCTGTAGATATGGATTGAGCTATCTAAGATAGTTGCCTAGGATATCTTTGTTAATATGACCAAACGACGGTTGCTAGTCAACGAAGCCAGTATCCGAGGAAACTATCTGAGATAGTCCTATCCATATCTACAGACAGGTTATTAATTTCGGCCGTTAGAGTAATCCTACAACTTTTTTGCCATATCAACAATCAGTTTTAACCATCCGTACCATTTTTTTTGTTGGCTTTCAAAAAGGCCCAAAATAATTAACTCTTTTCATAATTTATCATGTATGTTAAGGCTTACGACATATTCTACTGCTGTAAACTTTATTTAGGTACTGATGTGACGTAAATTCACACTACAAATTCTATCAGGACTGTTCGTTTGTCCCAATGCTCGGTAATTCTTTCTTAACGCCCGCTTCGCGACGAAATAGCCGACCACATAATATATTGAAGTCGTTGTACTACGCTGAGTCGTTGAAAAGGTCGTGACAATTGATTATTATATCACATAGTTAATAAAATAGAAACAACAATAATTTTATCTTACTCTAGTGAAAAAGGAGGATTCTATAAGCACATCTTAAGTTTTTCCGCGCACTCATAATTGAAATAATCAAGTTTTGCGGCTTTTAATTGCATTATATTTATCCTGCTACCCGAAACATCAGTCAGTCAAAGGAAAAGGTGCCGAAACGTCGGGAAGCAAAAAGAAACGTAAAAAGACCAAAAATATAGTACTGTGGAGATTGTATATGTCTCCGCACTACAAGGAGGCCGGCCACACCGCCGTTGCTGGCTGATTTTTCTTAATAATTATAAAAGCAAAACCAGCCAGCAAGACTCCACCGTCACATTGCTTACCAAATATATGTTTCGGTGGTAAATATAGTGCACTAAAAATCGAAGGAAGAAGCAAAGGCAGTTCTATGTTCGACTGTTTTTTTTTTTTTTTTTTTTGTGTCATCATGTCCATCGCCTACTCAAAGACGGCTGGACTGCATGGACAAATTGTATTTAAACTTTTCGATCCCAACCAGGAGTCCCATTTTTTTAAATTTGAAATGGGTTTAGTAGTTTCCAGGGAATCTTGAAAATACTGTCGTTTTCGTAACGGTAACACAGATGACGTCGTTGTTCTGGACTGATATTTAGTGTAAGTACGGGACTCATTCTTGTGAAAATAAAGGTTTGTTCACGGCAAGAAAAATAATAGTAATAACTATTATATACCACGTTTCTTACTGAATAAAATTTTTTTTTTAGGATTTTGTAATTTTTGCATTTTCAATGCTATTTTTATACTTATGGTAAATTTTAAATAGAAAAATATTGGAAAAATTAACTCGGCCACAAGTGAATTCTCAGACGGGAATCGAACCCGCGACCTTTGGAAATCCGGTCCAATGCTCTAACCGCTGAGCTACCGAGACTTGCGAACCACCGTCGAAATTCTCCAATACTTTTATATTTTTAATACGCTGTAGGCCAGCGTTGTTACATCAATGCTAGGAATATCCTTGCATTCGAAAGAAACATCTTTTCAGGTGTTTAACGATCGATTAAGATGCAACTGCCAATAATTTAGGATTTTGTAATTTTTGCATTTTTCAATGCTATTTTTATACTTATGGTAAATTTTAAATAGAAAAATATTGGAAAAAATTAACTCGGCCACAAGTGAATTCTCAGACGGGAATCGAACCCGCGACCTTTGGAAATCCGGTCCAATGCTCTAACCGCTGAGCTACCGAGACTTGCGAACCACCGTCGAAATTCTCCAATACTTTTATATTTTTAATACGCTGTAGGCCAGCGTTGTTACATCAATGCTAGGAATATCCTTGCATTCGAAAGAAACATCTTTTCAGGTGTTTAACGATCGATTAAGATGCAACTGCCAATAATTTAGGATTTTGTAATTTTTGCATTTTTCAATGCTATTTTTATACTTATGGTAAATTTTAAATAGAAAATATTGGAAAAAATTAACTCGGCCACAAGTGAATTCTCAGACGGGAATCGAACCCGCGACCTTTGGAAATCCGGTCCAATGCTCTAACCGCTGAGCTACCGAGACTTGCGAACCACCGTCGAAATTCTCCAATACTTTTATATTTTTAATACGCTGTAGGCCAGCGTTGTTACATCAATGCTAGGAATATCCTTGCATTCGAAAGAAACATCTTTTCAGGTGTTTAACGATCGATTAAGATGCAACTGCCAATAATTTAGGATTTTGTAATTTTTGCATTTTTCAATGCTATTTTTATACTTATGGTAAATTTTAAATAGAAAAATATTTGAAAAAATTAACTCGGCCACAAGTGAGTTCTCAGACGGGAATCGAACCCGCGACCTTTGGAAATCCGGTCCAATGCTCTAACCGCTGAGCTACCGAGACTTGCGAACCACCGTCGAAATTCTCCAATACTTTTATATTTTTAATACGCTGTAGGCCAGCGTTGTTACATCAATGCTAGGAATATCCTTGCATTCGAAAGAAACATCTTTTCAGGTGTTTAACGATCGATTAAGATGCAACTGCCAATAATTTAGGATTTTGTAATTTTTGCATTTTTCAATGCTATTTTTATACTTATGGTAAATTTTAAATAGAAAAATATTGGAAAAAATTAACTCGGCCACAAGTGAATTCTCAGACGGGAATCGAACCCGCGACCTTTGGAAATCCGGTCCAATGCTCTAACCGCTGAGCTACCGAGACTTGCGAACCACCGTCGAAATTCTCCAATACTTTTATATTTTTAATACGCTGTAGGCCATCGTTGTTACATCAATGCTAGGAATATCCTTGCATTCGAAAGAAACATCTTTTCAGGTGTTTAACGATCGATTAAGATGCAACTGCCAATAATTTAGGATTTTGTAATTTTTGCATTTTTCAATGCTATTTTTATACTTATGGTAAATTTTAAATAGAAAAATATTGGAAAAAATTAACTCGGCCACAAGTGAATTCTCAGATGGAAATCGAACCCGCGACCTTTGGCAGTTGATTATTGGCAGTTGCATCTTAATCGATCGTTAAACACCTGAAAAGATGTTTCTTTCGAATGCAAGGATATTCCTAGCATTGATGTAACAACGCTGGCCTACAGCGTATTAAAAATATAAAAGTATTGGAGAATTTCGACGGTGGTTCGCAAGTCTCGGTAGCTCAGCGGTTAGAGCATTAGACCGGATTTCCAAAGGTCGCGGGTTCGATTCCCGTCTGAGAATTCACTTGTGGCCGAGTTAATTTTTTCCAATATTTTTCTATTTAAAATTTACCATAAGTATAAAATATTTTTTATTCTTATTTTTTATTCTGTATTTCTAAAAGAATGGATCTGCAACGACGGAAGACCAGCGAGGGTCGTAAGACCATGCATTATGCTGAGTCGTGACCGTTTTGGGACAAATTTTAATGTTACCGTGTAATTTGTCTCAGATAAATAGATTTTCTTTCTTTCTTTCTTTCTTTCAATGTAGACTGCACCGTCCTTACCGAAGTAAGTACAAAGTAGCAATCGTTTCTTTTGAAGAAATAATTTAAGTACAAAAATATCGACACTATTTTATCTTTACATTACATCCAACATACACTAGTTATCACCATATATCTATAATCATCAATTTTCTTCAGAACCGTTTTTACGAGGCAAGAAAATTGGCTCAATTTATCGTTCCGTCATAAGTCCGCGCGATCAGCGATGCTTATTGGCCGTTCTATCGTACATAGGTACGTCAAGTGACCATTGCTTCAATTCCATTTTATTTCTCAACCTATTCCCAAGTTACCCGTATTCCCATATAATTCACTTATCGTTATGAAATTCCAGGGGTCTAATTCTGCTAACATATAAGTAGTCATAATCGTATTTCAATTGTGGTGATCTTTTACACAGTTCTATTTATTTATTTAGGTACACCAACAGCATAACATGTACATTAATTGTCATAATAAACATATAGCTAGTGGTCAGTGGCGAAGGCTCCATACGCAGTGTGACGTGTGTACGACACCTTGCGTGTCAAAAGTTTGATCCACGGTCAAAGTTTTACGACCTATATCAGTCCGCTTGAGACCATTGCCATGAAAACACGCCTCACTCAGAAACGAAAATGGTTAATTGTGTAGTGCTTTCTTGCAAGAGCTCGTTAATAACATTTCCGCTTACGAAAAATCCGACACGCTAGGTTCTCATACAGTTTGAAGCGCTCCTTTTGTCTATCTCGATATAGGTCTGTGGATCCATACATACTGATTCCCATCGGCATCCCTTTTAGAAATCCCACCGCTCTCACCGATCTCACCGTTCACGAGCATGACGCAAGAACCAGCCATCGCTTCGCGCAACCATATTTTAGGGAACGTAACGACCCGCCTCACAATATGACACCGCCGAAGAAACGTTAGAAGATTTTTTGTCTTTTGAGTAATTTTTATCTTACCTTAGCTTACCTTCGCTATACTTTGACCCCACGCCACTGCTAGTGGTAAAGTTCTTACATGCACAATAGGTGTACACAACATTGATTGAATATGGATAAAAAAAAGGAACAATATTCAAATAAAGATTCAAAAAAAAAATTTTTTTTTAAATGTATGACGGGGAGACTCTTAGCCTTCATCATACATAATGTTAAGTATTGATAACGCTGAAGATGGAAGCGAGCCTCTCCCGGAATCCTCAACCACTGAGGAACTGGCTATCTTATCTCGAACTGCCGGAACACAACAATGCTGAAAACATTGTTGTTATGGCGTCAGGCTTAGATAAGATGGTGGTAGCTAGCCAGGCTTACAACAAGTCCTACCACCAACCCAAACCGAATATGTACCCCGGCTGAGAATCGAACCCGGGACCCCTGGGTCTCATACTGGTGGTTGTACCACTAGACCACAGAGGCGGTTAAAAATACTCGTAAAGTTAGCTTGGTATCCCAAAACTATGATATTTTATCCAACATGTTTCATCAGCTTTTCCATAGAAGAATTATCCGAAACGAGCTGTACTGAAAGAATTCGCTTGCTCTTGATTGGTTGAAGAATGGCACATTGGCTATGCGCCTTAATCATGCGAACGAATTGCCTATGTGCCATCGTCATCAGCTATTTTAAGGGTCATTAAAATAGCTGATGACTGGCCTTTCTTATGGATGGATAAAAAGCATGGGCCATGACTGGGACATGATTGGTGGGTTTTAACGACTGCAAGTGCAGCCAGGACCAACGTCTTAACGTGCCTTACGAAGCACGGAGGTGCTTGAGGTAGTAAATTTTTGGTAAATACGATTACGAATAAACGATAGCAGGTTGACCCCCAGCACTATAACGTGACGTTCAAACACATCTCACTGAGCCGAACGAAAACGATCGAGTGCAAAAGTACTCAAGCGAAAAACTCCATATGAAAAGGTTCAGAGAAACCGATGTTTATTTTTATTCTAATTGTGCCAGCTGAGCGGAGCCTTATTTACATGTGACCGGAGCCTTAGTTACAATTTCGAGTGGAAATCAAGTTGATAATAACTTTGAATACGCCACATTCGTCTGTTTAAAAAACACGAAGGTTATAAAAGACATTTTTAAGTCATTTTTAACCGACCTCAAAAAGGAAGATGTTATCAATTCCTGTGTAGGTTTTTTTTTGTTACCTCAGTACCCGGTCATTTATGAACCGATTTGAATAATTATTTTTTTGTTTGAAAGGCTGTACTTTCAAGTTGGTCCCATTAAATTCAAGACAGGATCTGATGATGGGATCTAGGTGAAATCAAATATTATAGACACACTTATATCGATTTCGATGTTTTCTTAAATAACTCGTGTATTTGCTTCTGTTAAGCACCTTTTGGTGGAATGGAACTGATGATGAAGACCACAAATGGTCATCGGAACTATTCAATACTTAGCATTTCACGGAAGCGATACGATGACTTTAATGTGGTTGATAGGCAATTTCAGTCTCAATGCATGTGATAAAGTGGAGCTGATGATGTAGTACCAGGAGAACTCCTCAATAATTAACTTCCCTGCACCGGGAAAAGCAGCATTTTGTAAAAAGTGATGAGCAGTTGACATAAAGTTATTAGTGTAGGTTCGGTACTTCTACCTAAAAAAATTGTGAAATAAAAAACTTTTAATAAAAAAATGAAAACCGAAACTGTTTTGAAGATTTCTTAACCATCTTTTAAAAAATACTTAAAAAAAAAAAATTAAACTACTACTAAAAACTAAAAAGCAAAGATAAGCCTTTTGGAGTCGGTGGCAGCCAAGGCAAGAAAAATAAAAGAGTGAGACCGCAATGTAGAAGGTCTCGGTCGCAAGGTTTTAATTTTTATATATATATTTTTTAAAGAAGGTTGATAAATCCTCAAGTCTAGTGTCCACAGTTGTACTGGTATCTGCGTAATCTTTACACCCCTTTTAAAAGTTCAGATTTTTCTTACTGTTTCACTTTTAGCCTCGCCACAATACCTACTGCTTTGCGACGTTAAGGTTGAATTTTCAAAAATATTCGAGGATGGCTGCCTCATAATCACTATCCATGGTGTGTGTCAAGGATAAGAGTTTGTTTCCAATAGGCTCTAAATTTCGTTTCTTAGAACAACCAGTCCGATGCGACGATTTTTTATTGAAGAGAAAGATTTGGCCACTATGTGTTGTGGAAATACATCGTAATGAAAAAGGTAGTTCAAACAAATGTCATGGAACTTTATTAAGAGGGATGAATGAGTGTTTTAAATCCAGGGGATTTGATAAGAAATACCGCGGACCAAATCGCGGGCGATGACTATGACTAATACAATCGTTAAAATTCTAGTGTCAAAGTCAAAGATTTTTATTCAAATTGACTTATAGATAAGTGCTTTCGAATCGTCCAATTTTTTTTCCTACCAGCCATTCAGGACATCTTTTAACTGATAAGAAGAACGGCCGCAAGAAACTTATCAGCTTTAACAGAAGCAACAACATTTACAAAGGAACATGTCGTTGCCAAACACAAATCTACAATCTTGAAACATATTTAATATAAGAGGAAAGAAAGAAGAAAGAAAGAAGAGGAAGGAAAGGAGAGTGTCTCTAACAGATCCCCCAAAAACTCTTGGGAACGTGTATCAAATATATAAGCTGCACGAAAAGGGACTGGATGATTGCTATCGTTTGAAATTTTTCTTCCATTCAATGTGCAAAGGACACCTTTGATAATTCCATTGAGAATTTTGTCCAATCATGTCTATTCCGCTGGAAGCTCGACAGAAAAACGCTCAACGGATTAATTAACCGTGAATGGGTACGAAGCGTTTTTTTCGTCTTAAAGGAGGTCTGGTGTTAGTTAATTAAATAGAACTGGCGTAAACCTTCTTGGAAGAAAGTTAATGTAGAAAGTAGCTGTTGCTACCGTAGTGAGCCAAGAAAAAAATATTATACTCTTTATTGCACTAACAAATACAGTTACAGAATGAATTAATTATGTGTACAAAGGTGGACTTATCTCTAAAAGAGATCTCTTCCAGCCAACCTGCGACGTGCAAGAGATATTTAATATTAAGAGGGTGACTCTAAATACAAAACTTAAATAGGAAAATTGTTAAACTAAAATCTACAACATATACACATAAATAGATATAAAACATAATCTACCTATCCTATACATAAATATACACACATACTCATAACTATAAAATATAAATACATACATTACAAATAAATACATAAAAGAGACAGGGTGAAGTAAGTGACTCATGATTCAGACTCAGATAATTTTAATAGAAAGTGCGACTTTGGACTTGAATGAGTGAATACTTGGGGATTCCTGAATGTTTGTTGGGGGTTTATTCCAAAGCTGTACCGCTCGGACAGAGAAGGAATTGTGAAAGAATTTGGTGTTGCTTATAAGTATAGTGGTATCTATGTACGATTCAGTGGTTTCTAACGGTTAAGACTGTGCATCCCATGACTAAATTTTAATACGGGAGTCCAAATTCCAGTAAATGCGCAATGCCAGTAGGACTGTCGAGGACAGCAAAAGAAACGGCGGGTTGGAAAGGAAAAAGAATTGTATACCTATTAGGAAAAGTAATATTTACAGGCAGAAGGAAAGACAAGTTAAAACAATAGCTATGACAAGGTCGGAAAAGAAGCAAACAGCAAAGAGTCAAGACCATAGCCTAGGTATTAAAAACTACACAGTATAAAATACTATCAGTGGGTCCGTCCTTGACAAGGACATAAACAAAGTTGATACTTAGATTAAGAGGGGTGTTCATTAAGTAGTCAGAATGACTAAGACGCAGTTATCTGTTATTAAATGTCATTTTATTTTTCAATATAGTCATCATTTAGTACATATACACTTAGCATATTTTTTTTTTCAAAACATAAAATTCCTTATTGCAAAAAAAATTTCGTCCTGACTGCTTAAAAAACGTGTACAGCAGTGAACACTGCGTCATCATCATCATATTTCTGACCTCTGAGGTCCTTTAACCGGGAAAACAGATGAAAAACAGAGCGAGGGCCGGTCAATACGGCAGGTGCTCCATCAACTCAAACCCATCATCTTTAATGGTAGCCATCGCAACTTTGGACCTGCGAACTTTGAACTTTTTTTCTTTTTTAATATTATTAATAAATGAGCTATGCCTGCCAGTATTTATTTTTTTCTTACCAAAGAGTATTTATGTCATTCTCATTATTTAATGAACACCTCTCGTATTTTAACGTCCTTTTTTACTATGCTGTATTTCAATAGACATCCATACTAATATTACATCGTGTCGTCGTAGTCTCAGCCACATCACACCCACTGCTGGGTATAGGGCCTCCCCAAAATATATTACATATATAAAAGTAACTCTGTCTGTCCATCTGACTGTAACTTTTTTCCACGTGACTTGCTGAACGTAAATTATACAACTTGGTGTGGAGATTACTTGGACGAATTAACCACTGGACGCGTAACGAGGTCCGCGTTCGCCTTTACCCCTCTGTCACTTACCCTGCCTTTCAGACACAGTAAGCAATATGGCGTTGTCAGTATGACGCGAGATCTCGAAGTGGAACATTATCTCAAAAATGGGTAAATACGCTGAGTTAATTTGTAAAAAAACATACCGGACAATCAAAACATTTTTCTTTTCACGCGTAAGTACAATTTCAATCTATTAGAGTAGCAATTTTTCGTAAAATAAATAAAATTTGGTATGTAAACAAAATGTTATACGTCATTTCAGAAAAGTAATCATTGTACATGTAAATTGTTCAAAGATACTGCATAAGTAATTTGGTTGGGTTATATGTATCACTCATTCAATCAATTGTCATTTTTCTGTCGTATAGGGCTTGAACATATCGATAAACATATCGATGTATGTAAATGAACGAACGAATCCAATTTTAATGTAGGAACTATTCAATGGATTTCAGATTTACAGTTGAACCCCTAAAAAGAAGAAATTGGGTGGAACCGGTACGCAGGGAGATAACATGGACGAGGACTCAGGTCTTAGATAACATCTAAGGTCTGATGATGGAGCCAGAAGATAACTATAGGAACTCTGTAATTATACGACGCAACCCTACGAACTTTGAGCTCGTTATATTTTAAATATAGCTTCAAACTTAAAAAAGGTGCTTTTTTCACCCGCATGGTTCCCGTTCCCGTGGTAATATCAAAACATCCTTCCTTAGTGCTCGCCAATATCGTTAAAGGAACCTGTATGCAAAATTTCAGTTTAATTGGTTTAGCCGTTTGGGCTGTGCGTTGCCTATCAATCAGTCACGGTATTGTTTTTTAGTATTAGACTTATGTTGTACATTATTATAGTGTGTTGTACAAAAATTTATCATAAGTATAAAAATAGCATTGACAACGCAAAAATTCAAAAATCATAAATTATTAGCTGTTGCATCATAATTGATCGTTATACATTTGTTTTTATTCTCTTTCGAATGCAAGGAAGGATATTCTTACAGCATATTAAAAGTATAACAGTATCAGAGAATTTTGACAGTGGACCACTGTCAAAATTCTCGGTAGCTCATTGGTAAGAGCAGTGGGCCGGATTCCCAAAGGTCGTGGGTCAAGTCCCATCTGAAAATTCACTTGTGGCCGAGTTCATTTGTTCCAATATTCTTCTTGTTAAAATTTATCATAACTGGTGGTTACATTTATTATTTGTTTCTAACATAGACCTTGTTAGGTCACAGCAAGAATTAAATTAATTATATTTATATTATATAATGTATGTACGTAAGCTATATTATACTATTTTTTCATCTTAAATAATTTTAATTTAAATATCGTTTTATTATATTAAAGTAAAATAATCTTAAAACTACAATAAACTATTGGTTGAAATATTCTTGCAATTAGTATTTCAGCTAGTAGTTGCTAGAAAGAAACTGCCTTGGCTTTTTCTTAAATATAGGTAATTTATATGTGATGTTTTGTTGATAACTTCTGGGAGTTTGTTGTTTAAAACGTCATAGCGTATGCTGGACCATACGCTATCCAAATGCTAGTCTACTATTTCTAATTTGGGTTTAGGTTGTGCTAATTTTATACGGTTGCGTAAGTTTTGAGATCTTTAACAAAGTGAAAACAAGTTTATATTTTTTCTTACAAATATGCATATTTCTTAAATGTAAGAAATGAAAGAGAAAATAAAATGTTTTAGTCTCAACGATCTTTGACAATCCTATAATGTCGATGATTATTTTTAGTAAGTTTTAGTATACTTAGATTTTTTGCTCCAAAGAAAATGTCGAATACGAGATGTCACAGCTCGAGAAGCACACAGGGGGCTAATTGTCTAATTTTAAATCTATCACAATCCCTTTAAATTTTTCATTTAAAAGGTACGTATTATACGAGCATCGCGCCACAACTATTTGACCTTTGAAAAGAATTGCAATCGATTATAAAATTAAACACTTATGGAGGGGTTGCTATTGTGTATGTCCTATACAAAGGTTCTGTAATGAACTAATTACCCATATTTTGTTTTATATAAAAAAGCTCGAGTGATTGAAGAAGAAGTTAATGTAAATAATGAATTATATTATTATATAAACCAAATATTAATGATTTTTACTCACATAAAGAGTGTTAGTAAGTAATTTGTCAGTCTGCCTGGCTAGGACTACCATCTTATCTAAGTCCGTTCCGGCAGTTAGAGGTAAGACAGCCAGTTCCTCAGTGATTGAGGATTCCGGGAGAGGCGCGCTTCCATTTAGTATCAGGTTGCATGTATCTACCCATTTTTCACGAAAAAAACCCAAACACACGCTTTGGAAACCATATTTTATAGTTTTAGTGAATTTGAGGGATTTTTTTAATGAAGTTTTCATATTATTAGGTGCTTTTTATTTTTCCACGAAATAAACAATTAACTTACTAATTTCTTTAAAACACACATGATTTATTAAACTCAATAGGTTCATTCATTCACTCCTTACTTATCGTGCTTTTTATTTTTCCACGAAATAAACAATTAACTTACTAATTTCTTTAAAACACACATGGTTTATTAAACTCAATAGGTTCATGCATTCACTCCTTACTTATCGATAAAAAAATTATCGATTACTGCAAGCACTACTGTCATTATTTGACATTAGTAATCGCCCCTCACCCCCGCAAGAATTGGTTGATCGTAATTTCATACATTCTTCTCGGGTTTCGTGTCCAGTGGTTAATTCGTCCAAGGGAGATTACAGTTAAAATGTGCTTTTAAAAAAATATATAGGCTAAAGTAGTTTGATGGATTACGCATAGGCAATACTAATAAATAACCTACACGTAAACAGATAAACTATATTGAATAAAATTTTAATCCATATGTCAAAAAGTTTTTGCAATGCAGTCATTTAATTTAAAATGAGACTTAATGTCAAAAATGACATTTAGGTAATTTTAATCTTAAGGAGGGAGGAGTTACGTGTACACCATTACCTTCCGTGACCTCCATATATGTTAAGATAATCCCTAATATGCACAGTCGTAAAACTTGTATTACGACTGTACCACACACGTGAGTTAACCTCACCGTTTAGTTAAGACCATACACTAGTTTTTTTTTTTGTTATTTTACTTAAATATTGTATAACACCACAATATACAATATTTGTATAACAGCTTGCCGTGTGGTGAGGGCCTAAGATAACTGAGTAACTAAGTGTCACCACTCCCTTACATACCTGGGATGTCGTAAGAGTCGACTAAGAGGCTCGACGCATTGAACACCTGTGCGAGAGAAGGAAAACTTGAAACAAACACTCTACCAACCCGTCTGGCCAGCGTGGTAGCAGTAGGCTAATAGCCTCCTATGAACACCACAATAGGCGTGAGCTAGGAGAGGCCTATGTCGAGCAGTGGACGTCCAACGGCTGATGATGTGATTGTATGACACCAAGTTACTGTTGGTTTGTCTAAAGTTTTCCCTCATCTCTTCATAATTTCCCGACGCCCGACCTCGACAGTTAACTAAATACCGATTATTATGTTTTTTTGTTGGCATTTAAATCCTATCTTTTATGATAAATTATAATAATAAAATCGACAAATCAAAAGTTGTTCGTATCTCTATGCGTATTTTGAAAAAATATCATGTTTTTATATTTTAAAAAAATATACGAATAAAATTTAAATTCTACCTCCTACATGCACTTCATTGGGATACTGTGCTTCTAAATCAGTTACTTTTATACAAGAAAGCATTGATTAAAGTAACAATCACCTCCTCCGACAAATCACAAAATCTTCGATGTTAGAAACTAAGGGGTTGCGCGCTCTTGATTTGTGAAAAAAATTAAATGTAGTTATAAATTGTATGTAATGTTTCATGTGTATCTCAGTCTACGTCTGTCTAGTCTACGGTAGGCTCAAACTTCTCCTTTAATTTGTGTTTAAACGTATTTTTTATTACAAGTCCGTTTCTAAGTATTCATTATTGTACATAGGTAAATACACCAAAATGTGGAATGAATGTAGCTAGATGTAGTAAAGATAACGACAAACACACAATCTTTAAGTTGTAACATCTTAAAGTTTAGGTACCTAGTAGGGTAGTTACTAACCTTACCCTTAAAACCTTAAACGTAACCACTTTATCGTATGAAAGCTCTATAATTATTTACTCATGGGAAACATAATGAAACAAAATTTTCATTTTGGCGTCTCACAGCGGCAGCGTTCATTACATAAGCTGACACGGCCTGAAGGTGAAAGGTCAGGTTTGTTAGCTGTTGTATCCCAATCTGACGTACCTCTGCCACAGACCACAGCATAAAGAAACATACAGTAGTTTGTCTTAGGACCACTTGCACTAAACAACCGAGTTAAATATATAACCCTAAACTATTTTCACCTCCGGCCAAATATGGTGGAACTAATGCTGAATTTACAGCTCTCTTTCGCTCCACAGTCTTTCTTTTTGCCAAATTTGACATGACACGCGCTACTTGGTCGCATTATATTGACTTTGACACTCTTGTCATGTTAACACTGGGCTAAATCAACTAACTCAGTTGCACTGTCAATATATACCAAAATTGTTATACCAGTTTTTAGGTTTACTTTCACATTTTTATAACTCCCTATTACGTTACATAGCAGCAAATTGTTTGTCGATATTTGTGCCACGCAACTGAGGTTTCTTCATCTTTTTGAAGATAAAATTATTTTCACAATATTTTACTATCAGAATATATATAATCTGTGATCAGAAGGTAATTAATATACAACACTCATTATACTGCGACAGAGTACAGTGTGTTATTTCAAATCTGACATTAATAAATAGACTTATCCAAAGTACTGTGGTGCGACAGAGAGCTGTTTACATTTAAAGCATTTAGCATTAGTTTCACTATATTTGGCCTGATGTAATAATAACTCTTGTGTTAACCCAGCGCCAACCCAGCTTGGCGCATGTGGCCCTTAAGCTCTTTCTTGATAAATGTTAATATATTGAAATATATTGCGTGCCGCCCAATATATTGCGTATATACGCGATAGGGCTGCCGACCAACATTGATTATCCATTACCACACGCATAGGTACAGTATATAAAACTTTCACAGCGTGCTTTCGTCAACGCGGCTCGTTCGTGGCTGAGTGCAAATTGCAATAAACTTAAGAATCGCCTAAGACTATTTTTATCTACTTATCTTTCATAATAAGAATAATAACTTAACCGCCTCTGTGGTCTAGTGGTAACAACCACCGGTATCAGACCCAGGGGCTCGGGTTTGATTCCCAGCGGGGGGTACATATTGTATTCGGTGTGGTTGGTAGTAGGACTTGTTGTGAGTCCGCCTGGCTAGCTACCAGCTACCACCATCTTATCTAAGTCTGACGCCATAACAACAATGTTTTCAGCATTGTTGTGTTCTGGCAGCTAGATAAGATAGCCAGTTCCTCAGTGGTTGAGGATTCCGGGAGAGGCTCGCTTCCATCTTCAGCCTTATTAATACTTAACATCAGGTATGATGAAGGCTAAGAGTCGCCCTGTAGTGAATAAAAAAAATTGCCTTAGTGGATATTATTATTGGAGTGCAAAGCAATTTTCATTAAAATGGAGATAAATTAGAATTAGAGCATTGGACCGGATTTCCAAAGGTCATGGGTTCGATTCCCATCTGAGAATCCACTTGTGGCCGAATTCATTTTTTCCAATATCTATTTAAAATTTATCATGAGTATAAAAATAGCATTGCAAAATGCAAAAATAAAAAAAAAACAAATTAGAATAGCCTTAGGTGATTCTTAAGTTTAGTGCAAATGGGTGTGAGACTCTTGCCTTGCCGAGCTCTCACCGATTGATCCGAGGCACGCCGGCTATTAATCACGAACAGACATTTAGTAGGAAGACAAAATACTGTGTTCTCTATACTGTGGCTGTATCCCAATCCGACGTACCGAGACAGCTTATTTAATTAACCTCACGTGTACTTTCTGAAACGTTTTGTTAGTGGAAAATTAAGATAGCGATAATCTTTGTACCTAATATTAAATCGATCCAGCAGTTTTCAGGAAATCTTGAAAATACTGACGTTTTTTATGACTTTGCTGTTTATGGAAAGGTTTTTATTGTATGGTACGTCCGTAGGTTAGTAGGGGACTAATTCTTACTTTTAAAGTTCTGAAATAAAATATTTTTATACTAACTAAAAACCCACTTCAAAAAATATATGAGACTTTGGAATCGGTGCCAGCCATGGCAAGAAAAATAAGAGTCAAAAGTGCACCATCAATGGAGGGTTCGGATTGGTTGGTTTGATCAGGACTCCAAAATGCCTTTTAATTTTTATAAGGCCGGTTTTTCTAAACTTTATTTAAAAAAATCGATCATAAGTAGAGTATTAGTAATATTTACCTAAACACCGACTTCAAAATAGTTTACAGCAATGCTCGTAAAATAATAACTACTGGGCCAAACTGAAAAATTTTTTTTTAGAACCAAATAGCAACTATTCCGCATCGAACAAAAAAGAAGCACGTAAATTTGATCAGAAATCTTGGCGTAATCTGTGTAAATACGAAAGGACGTTTTTAAGTACACGGAACGGGGTATATAGAGTGAAAATAAAAATACCAAACAAAATCCCTTCTAATTTATTTATCCTGAACCCTAATAAATTCCTCAGATCGCTCGAATAGTTTGTAAAAACCATCGAAAAAAAAAACCTTTGTCCTGCACGTCAAAATAGCTAACTTCGCCACTTCATCGGTGACATTCAGTTAGTGACATTTGGTCCGAAAAAATTTCGTCAGTTTCGGACGTAGTGACACTTTTTTTAAACGTTTGGTCCAATTTTTTAGTTGATGCAATTTAGCATAAAAAAAACCTTCTGCTTGTTTATGCACTGTGTAGTTTAAAGCGCTAAACGACCAAATGATACAAAAAATAATAAATTATTACGTTCAATGCGAGAGAGGGCACAAAAAGCCCCATTCGTAGCCGTAACCCTGTGCAATTGCAAAAAAAGCGTTCTTTCGTTCAGTGCTGGAAGCGTATCTTGGTCAATTGTTGGAGTAAGGCAGAGACAAATATTTTTTTCTGTTATCTCTTAAATTTATTTAATAGTCAATTGTTTTAATTACCTAGGTATTGTTTGTAATGTGATTCTGAAAAAAATAGTGCGCCATCAAGCAGCTCTAAGAAGAATCTGGGTTTTTATATTCGACTTGTATGAAGAAAACTATACCAAGTACGTACTAAGTATCAAAAAGTGTAAATAATAAATCGAAATCCTCCGCCGGCCGGCACCTCATTCTCATTACTAATATAGTAATGAGAATGACTTGCTGGCGTAGAAACCACCAATATGTGTTTTGATTCTGATAGCGTCGATACCATTTTATATTTAAAACGTCATGGCTAAAATCATACAAACAAGAAGATATAATACCTATATCATAATTCGTGAACATACATAAAAAATTGACGACGAATTGAAAATCAAGTTGATACGTCATTATGTTCCTCGCCTGATTTAGTTCGAATAATCCCAAGTGGTAACCTTTCGTAATTTATGAGATAACGCTTGTCCACCTTAAATAAACCTTTGTTTGTACAAACGTATTCACACCCGACAATCTAATAATCGTGTCCCATCCCTAATATAGCATATCAAGTCTGTCAATTCAGTGCGGCAAAGGGTCTAAAAGACCCCGTATTTTTTTATTATTCCAAAGCTCAAGACTGGGCCTAAGCTAGAACCATATTAGTTGACAGGTGTAGAATTGCTTAGGTTTAAATCTATATGCACTACAGTAAACCACCACGAAAAACAATCAGTTTTTGTTTTTTTGCGTGGTGGGGCACAATAGGCCTTATGCCGCACTGACTTTATTACGTATAAATAATATAGTCTTCTAATGACATCTAAATTGACTTGCTGGTTAGCTCGTTAATGCCAACAATTGAATATTTCGATTTGATCGCCGCCTTTACAAATGAATATTAAATCGCGCATAATTGAAAGGTGAGGCTACCGTGGTGTAAAGGGCAGAGTTTGTTAACCGGACAGACTGACTGATTTCGAGACTTCAAGTAATAAAGATGTTATCTTTGAAAACAAAAATAGTTGAAGAAAATTTACAGAATTATAAAAGATGGTAGGCAAAAATGTGTGGGTGGCACACCCAGAACCTCCATTGATGATACTACCCTTGTTTGATAGATAGCATATCCACGATACTCTGTGCCAATGCATGCAACCTCAAATAGATCGAGATCCCCGGGATATAATTCAATGCGCATTGATGGATGTACTATCTTTCAAATAAGGGTAGTCTCATCATTGGAGGTTCTAGAGTATGTTGCCCAGCCTTTGACTATAGACACAATACCGCACTACTTTCTGTCTTTGTGAAAAAAGCGTTTCCACGAAGACTGGTTTGACGAGAATGAAGAGGTATTGAGTAAAATGGTAAAATAGCACCGTGATCTTTTACGTCAACAACATAACGGTCGGAAAGATAAGTCGCTTAGAATTAAAGAGAGTAGTGCGGATCTGACTGAGAGGAACGACTAGACATATGAAAGACTAATGGTGGCTACAAAAATCAGAGCACCTGCAGTGGCATTCAGACACAAACCAACTTGGCTCGTTTTTAATGAGTTAAAAACACTCATTGGAAAAACCCGGCGGACAAGCGTACCTTTAAGGTCGCGTGGTGGCAAGAGGCTCTTAGCGGCCAAGATGGATGTGTTAGCCCGTTGCTTGAGCCGAACATTTTGCGGAACTACTTAATGTAGATCGTTCGGCAGATATTGACGGATCAGAACGATTACGCGTCTACCGCAAAAGGCTGAACTCGACGAGCCTCCTACGCTGCATGAAGTGTTAGTAACCATCATGAGTCAGAAAAACAAGAAGGCGGTTGGCGTTGATGGAATCCCTAGTGAACTATTAAAGTACGGAGGAGAGAAGCTTCACGAAACGTTGTGAAAACTTTTTACTCTGATATGGTGCGAAGAGCACGTTCCACCTGAGTTTGTAATCTCGCGTATCTGCTCAATGTATAAAAATAAAGGCAACAGATCTAACTGTAATTCATATAGTGGCATATCGCTTCTCTCAGCGCCCGGTAAAGTCTTTGCTAGGATTTTGTTTAACCTCCGTTTCAAAAGAAATACTACCGAAAAGCCAGTTTGGCTTCCGTTCCGAAAGAGAACCTGTGAAGCTATCTTCTGCTTGCGACAGCTGCAAGAAGAATCTTTTTTTTTAACTATACTATTAATTATTACATATTTGCACACTATCAGTTGTTAGATATGGCCTATGACCTTTTGTTTCGTACCCATATTTTGCAATAATCAGTCATTTGTATTTGTCTTCAAACGTAGTATAATAGTTCAATGACCTCTATTTGCTTATTCTGCACGATTGTATACTAACTTCAGAATCCCGAAGGCAAAACTTTATGAACTTTGCGCATAGGCATCGGCATCAAATCGGCAGCTAGTAGGTAACGCTCGTGCACCTTTTTAACCGACTTCAAAAAAAAAGAGGAGGTTCTCAATACGACGGAATCTTTTTTTTTTTTTTTTATGTATGTTACTCGATTACTTGAAGACGGCTGGACCGATTTGAGTACTTCTTTTTTTGTTCGAAAGGGTTTACTTTACATGTGGTCCCATTGTCATCATGTCAGGATCTGATGTTGGGATCCTGGAGAAATCCAGGGTATTCTTCAAATATTATAGGCACTCCTATAGCGATTTCGGTGTTTTCTATAGTAACTTATGCATATGCTTCCGGAAAGCACCATTTGGTGAAGTGGAACTGATGATGAAGACCACAAATGGTCATTTATGTATTATGATAATAATGAACTATTAAATACGTGGCATTTCACGGCAGCTATACGATTACTTTAATGTAGTTCATAATCATAATCATAATCATTTATTTGCGTAAAACTTGGTATAAAATGATGTTACAATAGTTTGATGTTCACAAGTTTTGCCATTCCATAATTAGCATGCAAATCAAAACAAAATAGTAGTAGAATTTAAATTAGATTAGAATTCAAGAAACAATCAGAAGTCAACTTAATTCTTAAGTTCCAATAGCTGCTTCAAGTCATAAAAGTTATTTTGATTTAGCCACATGTACAATCTTTTTTTAAATATATTAAACGGCAGTTCCTTTATTTCTGTCGGAATCTTATTATATATTCGTACACACATTGCGGGACAATTTTTATTATACTTATCTGATCTTGGATAATCTTTTAAAATTAACCTATTAGGATTCCTTTTCAGTCTAGAGTTTAGATCACATGCTTTTTTAAACAATTCTAAATTCTTACGTACGAAAATACTGGTTTCAAGGATATACAATGAAGGTAGTGGTAGTAAACCAAGGCTTTTAAATAATGGCTTACAAGACTCGTCAGGTGGTATACCACAGATAGCTCTGAGACATTTTTTTTGTGCTATAAATGCTTTATTTTTGTCAACACCATTGCCCCATATTATTAATCCATAACGTAGTATTGACTCTACGTATGCGCGATAGGCAGTAATAGCAGTTTGTCTATTCGTAATATTTCTAATTTTATAGAGAGCGTACACGAATTGATTTATTCGATTGCGTAAGTTTTCGATATGTAAATGCCAATTCAATTTTTGATCTATATTAACACCTAAGAATTTGGTATGTGAAACTTCTTTAATTTTGTCAATGTTTAATTTGAAATTGTACTTTATATGTTTAGATTTATTGAATTGTATAAAATTAGATTTTTGTAAATTAATTTGTAGATTATTATTCTCAAGCCATTTAATAATTTTGTCGATAGTAGTATTAATTTCTATTTCATGGTCACGTATTGAAGTTGTTCGTTTATTTGATGTCACTATAATGGAAATATCATCTGCGAATAAGACAAATTTGTGATTAGTCGCTTTCGTTATATCGTTAATATATATCACGAACAAAATTTAACATAAGCAATTTAAGCTCGACTCAATGCATGTGATGTGAAGTGCAGTTGATGATGAAGTATCCGGAGAACTCCTCAATAAGTAACGTCCCGGCACCGGGAAAAGCAGCATTTTTTAATGTTCAATTCGACAACCTATTTAATAATATTATAAAAGCGAAAGTTTGTGAGGACGTTTGGATGTTTGTTACTCTTTCACGCAAAAACTACTGAACTGATTTGGATGAAATTTGGCACACGGATAGAAAAAAACCTGGCTTAAAACATAGGCGACTTTTTATCCCGATATTCCCACGGGAACGGGAACAACGCGGGTGACCCGTGGGCGGCTGCTAGTGATAACATAAATACGCTGTGATAATAGTACCTACTTAACTATTCACCAATTCCTGCTTCATATCAAAATTGAACATATTTCCTATATCATTGTCTACATTGTACATTGTACCCCCATAATTGAAAGGTCAGGGCCCAGGGCAGGCTTGTTAGCCAGCCAGGCTGATTGCGAAGCCTGTTAATTTAGCAGGCAGCCAAATGCTTTAATAGCTTATGATGCCTCCTTGATTTTGAGTAACGAACCCCGTGTTTTTGTTTTATGAGCGAATTTATTAAATTACCAGCGCTTTTTGTGTCCGTGAGATGAGGGTTTTTTAACGATATGACCTGTAACAGAATAAAAGTTACATCGAGCTGCCGCATAGATAATTGTTTGGCATACCTACGTGAATGATAATAAACTGCAAAGTATTATTGAACATTCAACCCTTAAAAATCATTACAAAATCTTTCCCTCTTACACTTTCTGAAGGCGAAAGACTTTGAAATTCAAAATTCCTATTAGTGTTTAAAGGCAAATGTATATTGTACCCTTAATGAAAGTTAGGGGCATCAAGGGCAGGCTTGTTAGCCGGCCCAGCTGATTGCGAGGCCTGTTAATTTAGCCGGCAGCCAAATGTGTTAGCTTATGATGCCTCCGTGATTTTGAGTAACGAACCCCGTGTTTTATGAGCGACTTTATTAAATTAACAGACGCTCTTTGTGCCCGTGAGCTGATCTGAGGGACAGCTGAGACTATATGACCTGTTAGTTAGATGTAGTTAATTATCTTCAGTCTGAATTATTGTTTTTATAAAAACATTTTATAAAAAAAATCAAACCGACTTCAAAAAGTAAAAAATAAAACTTTTGGAGTCGGTGCCAGCCAAAGCATTCTACATTGCACTTCTATTAACTATATTTTTTTGGCCTTAGCTAACTAGCACCGACTCCAAAAGTTTTATTTTTTACTTTTTGAAGTCGGTTTGATTTTTTTTATAAAATGTTTTTATTTCAGATTTTTTTGTTACATTATGTGCCGTTACTTACACAAAAAATCAGCCCATACACAACAATGATGTCATCTAGGTATACGACAAAAGGTGATTGATATTTATCAGGATTATGAAAAATCTACTAGCCAGATCTTCGTAAAAATTATATGGGACCACACATAAACCATTTTCTTTCAGATAAAAAAATAATTATAAAAATCTGTTAACAACTGGCGAAGTTATGGTGGAACATACATAAAAAAAATATAAAAAAAATACAGTCGACTAGAAAACCTCCTCCTTTTTTTGAAGTCGGTTAAAAACAGGGGTCGGAGCGAGCTGTCGCAGATGTATCAGTAGAATATTTGTTTGAATTTAAAGCTAAAAACTGGATTGATTGTTTTTTTTATACTGAAATTAAGTTCACGAAATCCATCACAAGTGCAAAATACTAAAATGAACTTTATTTGTTTCTGAAAATATTAAGATAAAATCAAGAGTAATTTGGAGACTAGCTGTTGTTTTTCGTTCGTTTTTATTACAACGTTACAGTTTTTTTTTATCGCTCAATACTGGCATTAAATCTTTGTTACTCTGCCGCCACTAGCATGGGCATTGTTATATCCCGCGATAAGATACAGTGCGTCATGCTGTCTTGCTTACTCCGCTGCGATGTGAGCGGGACAGTGACACGATATCGAGTTATCGAGTCGATAAAAGTTGCTCATACTAGGGCTACTGGTTTATATAAAAAATCATTAATAACATTTAAATTTTGCATTTTACAATGCTATTTTTATGTGAAAATTGTTAAACAAGATACTAGAAAAAAGCAACCTGTCTCACTTTAATGAATGACTTTACTTAAATTCGCTCTGACGGGGAAAATCATTTGTTAATTGACTTTGCAATATCTGCGACTGAAGCTGAAAAGTATGTACCCCAGTTTCCTCTTCCTTTTAACAGGAAACTGCAGTCATAGTCTGGTGTCATTAGCCATTTTGATGTCTGCTGCTGGCGCACTGGTCTTCCATAAGGGTTGATTAGGAGAATGACCCCATGACCCACCACGCGAAATGCGAAGCAGTGAGTTTTAACGACTACAAATACAGCGGATTAACGTGCCTTCCGAAGCATGGAGGAGCTCGATAAAATTTTTGGTAACCCATCTTGTGACGGACCGTTGGGAAAGTTGCTCAACGTACAATCGCAGGTCCAGTGCGCGAATCACTTCAATCAGCGCCACCGAACTCTGCTGCAGCAATTAATTTTAAACAGTATAAAATCAGTCTTCGCTCGTCGAACGTGAAAAGTTTTCAGATTTACGGAGATACCGCGAGCCTTTCAGCGATATTACAAATTTTGAAATGTCACACTTAAACTGGTGATACATTTTTAGGGTTTCGCGTTTGATTATTCCTTTTATTTCTCTCAGTCATGAAACGGTGGCCAACACCTTAGAAAAGGTGAATATACTAGAGATTTCAACGTGCTCTCATAGGTCTCTGTAGCATAATTGGTCAGTGCATTGGGCCGGATTCCCAAAGATGCGGGTTCGAGTCCCGTCAGGGCGACATGAGACAAGTTGCTTTTTTCTAGTATATTTACTTGTTTAAAAATTATCGTATATGCAAAATTAAAAAGTTATAATTAGATGGCTGTTTTATCCTACATCGATGGTCAAACATCCGTAAAGATGTTTCTTTCGAATTCGAAGGATATTTCTCTCATTGATGAAACGACGGTGGCCAACACCGTAGAAAAGGTGAATATACTAGAGAATTTCAACGTATTCTCATAGGTCTCTGTAGCATAATTGGTCAGTGCATTGGGCCGGATTCCCAAGGATGTGAGTTCGAGTGCCGTTAGGGCAACATGAGACAAGTTGCTTTTTTCTAGTATATTTACTTGTCTAGTATATTTAAAAAATATATTTTTTTTAGTAACTTGTTACTTTTTTTTCATCATTAATGGTGCGGTGGTACTAATTCTACCAAAAGTAATCCATTACTCTGCCAAAGATCATGGATTCCGATTCAAACCAGGTTTTTTTTTATGTAATATAAGTATGTTGTTGGAACATTTGTGATTATAATAATCAATCCGATACACAAGTGGTCAGCCTACTTGTTCGGGAACAGATCAATGTGATTGATATTTTAAACGACTTCAAAAAAAAGAAGGAGGTCATCAATTCGTAAACTGATTTCAAATCTGCAATATATTTAAATTGACTGGGGTTTTCGGTTTTTAACATTTTGGTAAATAAAGATGACATGACTTCAAATGTTTTTGTTGTTTTGTTTTTTATAATTATAATCAATTGAGCCATGCTTGTGGCAAATAAATGATATCTTTTCATATTCAGAACCATCATTGCAAGCCCCTCTCACGCTTGTCAAGAATTTTTTCTCCCCCTTTGGCCGGTACAATAAATCTCATTACATCCCTTTTTATGCGAAATCTAATAAAATGTTAAATCCATTCCTTTTAAGGCGCTATAAACGAGTCCTTTTACACTTTTATTTTCTTAACAGAAACAGGTTTGGAATTAAAACAGAGTTAGTCTTTGAGAACGGCATTAAAATGTTTTTATAACTTTCCCATTTTACAAAAAGTTTGAGATGATTGTTAGATTTTTTTTAACTGGTTTATACCTAATAATTTTGTTGAAGAGTTTTGTCGGGGCGCGATTATCTTTGAATTAAATTTATATAAAAGGATTTTGCCTATCCTTAATTTTAAAAACAAATTAAATAAATATACCTAGAGAAAAAGTTTGTTTGGCTTTTTGGAAAAATGTCTACCCAAACGAAGACGCAATCGGATGCTATAAAGTACCCTTATTCCACGTGGCCCGACCGGCTTGTTCGATCAATCGGACCACGATTTTTTTTCCTGTTGGTTCGATTGATCGAACTCCAAAGTTCTAGTGGTCCGATTGTCGAACTAATGGGGCCTCTAAAGGAGAATGCCCAAAAATGATCTCGCCTTTGAGTGACTTGTGCTTTAACGAAATAAAAACCATAATATAGCTTTTTTAAATATTTTTGTTTGCCTTTATCACAGTGCTTGAAACCGGTTTAAAAAAGGTTTTTTATTAAGGTTTTTACAAAAACCGCTTTCAACGTAATTGGAATGAGAGCGCTGCAAAAATCTAAGTAAACCGGTTTAATCCAAAGCTGCAGAAAAGCTGATAGAGACCTTCCGTGTGTAGACATAAACTAGCTAGTCGACTTACCACTAGGGGCTCGCGTTGGGAGAGCGGTGTTTCAAATAGCGTAGCGAGCTTATGTCTACGTATGGAAGGTCGCTATTCGCTTTGTCACTCGCGCGCTTGCGTTGTCCCGTTGTGTTTATGTGGGAATTAAAGACTAGTTGCTAATTATACACTCGGGTGCAAAGAAATCGCACAGTAGCGTTATTTTCATACAAACATGCTCACTTTATACTATCTTTATTTAAAAAGTATTATCAGTTATTTGAAAATGTATACGTCGATGTAAGACTCGAATACTCGACTTACGAATAAAAGTTCAAGAATTCAAGAAAACTCTCAGTTATGAGCAAAGTAAGAAAATTCACTCAATCCGGTTTCCTACAACTTTATATGAAATCGAAATTAAACATTTGGTTCATTGAAAGTTTAGGAAATCAAGAAGTTTTTCCAGTTGTTTTAAATGTTAATTGCTTTGTTGAACATTTGACCTCACTACCGACACACAAATCTTCACAGAAATACAAATACTTTTTTAGTTATCACGCCGTGAAGTGAGCATATTTGTATGAAAATAACGCTACTGTGCGATTTCTTTGCACCTGAGTGTAATTGGGGAGCCTTTCAACTACTATACTCAATTAAAATCATTAGGGCACAAAAATATTAAAGTGAGATGTTGTGTCCTTAGAAAATAGGAAATGTTCATCAGCGTTTCCTTGTAGTTGGGTCAGTCGGACTATGAGGTCGGTATTTTTTCCTGTTGGATCGATTGATCGAACCAATAGTTTAATCGAACCATGGTGACGTGGAAAACTTTGTTAGTCCGACTAAAGGAAAACGAAGATCGATGGTTGTAGGCGTGCATGACGAATGTTCGTTTCAGGGTAGAATAATAATTGTCAGGAATCCATAAACATAACTTTTTTTTAGATCAATACTAAACACTTCCGGTATGTATTATAAAAACGCTAGTGCGAGTTTAAACCTAATTTTGCAAATCATAAAACCACTAACCGGCCCCCTAATTGTCTAATTTCAAAATCTATCACAATCCCTTTCAAAGGTATTGTGATTGTGATAGTGATTTATGGAATTGTGTAACTCATAGTCGCAATCCCTTTTGGAACGAATGATGTTTTAAATGATACTTCATTTGACACTTCTCCATACATTTAAAAGATATTTTCGTGAGTCACTTTGCTTAGACAGTTCAATTTCATTCATTCAATATCATTCAAAACGCGTCCCGATCACAATCCCTTTCAAATGTCAAATAGTGACAACCTGAAGTATGTTAATATCTTTCAAATAACGAATTGAAAGGGATTGCGATAGATTTTAAAATTAGATAATTTGCCCCCCTGAATTGAGTCTCGTTCGTATCTATCGGGCAATAATAGCACCAAATGGCCCGTATTTTTTTTGTTTCTTTTGTAAATCAAAAGAAGTTGCCTCGCCGCATGAAAATTCCAACACTTATCAATTAATATATTACAAAAATGAAATTACTGTAATTACAATTCTGAGTTTTAATTATAAATCTAAAACAAAATTGCACGTAATCCACAGTCAATTAGCGAACGGTCTTGTAATTACATTAGCATTATTTCAATTAATTTCTTCTCAAGGTCCGTCCGATAGCGAGAAATTGTAATAACAATTTAATTTTAATTAAAAGAACACCTTACGAAAATTGCCTTATAATAAGAGAGGAAATTGAGTAAAAATATTATTCAGATTTCCAATTATTGAATCTTTGTTTTAGATTATTGGGGTTCTGTCTGTTACGACGACATGGCAATATTGAGTCATGTTTCACAGATTATATAAGAAATTTTTGTTATATTGTCATCTATGGTAGGTAATAGTGGCGAAAGGTACATACCGATATACCATACATACCGATTCCCATAGACATCCTTCCTAGAAATCCCACCCCAACCATCCACCAAGCAGATCTTAATAATTATATTATTGAATTATATCATTCATTATTGAAGTGAAAACTTCTTTAGCGGCGTTGTGCACATCGAGTTTTAAATTTTTGGGATGGGTAAAAAATGTTAAAGTCGCGCCAGGACACGTGACCCTGATCGAAAATTCGTAAGACCATTTACCGTTGAATATTACAAATTACATAAAGCCTCACACTTGAAAGATCTACGTATATTAGTTAATAACAACAATTAGATAAAAATCTCTCATTAGTACCAACTTTCATATTGATGCCAGGTCAGTTTTAATGGATTTACCGGCCAAATCAAGTTGGTCTCTGTTTTCATACACTTTTTATGGAGTTATGGTCAAGATATAGTGGATTTTGATAGTTATTTTCGTTTAAGCGGTTTTCACTTCTGCTGGCACTTCCAGAGTGCAACCCGTTGTTTTTGTCACCAATTAGTTAAATATACATAGATGCAAGGCCTACAGATCAGGGACTACAGATGGGTCCAGAGCCTTTCTGTGGCATCTCAAAGAACCAGGCCATGCAAACTCTTAAGAACAACCTTCTTGGCGAAGCTAAAAAATACTGGCTTAAAAAACCGGGATTACTGCACGCCAAGTCTCTTATAGAAGGATACTCGCTAAAACGAACTGCAGAACTTTTAGAGCTCAGCAGGACGAACATCTGTGCGATTGTCAGAACCTTAACCGGACACTGCAAATTAAACAGGCACCAATTTCACATGAAATTGAGTGATACTGATATTTGCCGCTATTGTAAACAGGAGAGGGAGACACCAAAGCACCTTCTGTGTGACTGCGGGCCATTTATGCACAAACGCAGTATTCACCTGGGTCACCACATCATCGACCCAGAGGAACTAAAATCTCTAAAAGCTAGGAAGATTCTTGACTTTCTGGGAGCAACCGGGCTAAAAGAGGTACTATAAATAGGTGGCGAGTTACAATAGATCTCTTAGGTCGCAGTGACTACAGCCCTCAACAGGGTTGCAAAGCCCCTAAATCCTCAAATAATAATAATAGATGCAAGGCAGGTGTAAACTGCACAAAATGTATTGGTTTCCAGCTTTATTTTCCTTCGCCATATTATGTCAATTCCTCGCCACTGGTAGGTTGTTTTATCAGTTTATTTTTTAGAACTAGCGGCCGCTCGCGGTTTCACCTGCGTGGCTCCCGTTCCCGTGGGAATATCGGGATAAAAGTATCCTATGTTCACAACCAGGCTATCTACTATCTATGTACCAAATTTCATCTAAATCCGTTTAGTATTTCGGAGCTTATTCAATGCAAACAAACAAACAACCAAATCTTTCCTCTTTATAATATCAATATAGATTTACCCGCCCTGACAGCAAAACCGTAAAATAAACTCATTTGCAAAAAAAACGGGCACCTAAGCAATGAACCATTTCAAATGTTAATATTGCTTTGTTTGATAAATTATAGGTAGTTTTATCCTCACAATTTGGTAAATTAATAAGAAAATAATCGCTTTCACCAGTATTTCATAAAATTTAGATACAATTTATGGGAAATAATGCTAAACCTCGCTAGTAGTGTATGTTCGCTAGTAGTGCATATACTCATGAAGTAAAAATAAAAAAGTTTTTTTGTTTGTTTTTCTTTAATAAAGTAAAAGCAGATAAATGTTTAGTATCGAGTGTGACCCCCTCTAGCTAAAATCACAGCTTGAATTCGTCTGGGCATGCTAGCGAGTATATCCCGGATACTTGCTTGCGGAATACGTTCCCACTCCGCAGTAATCACATTCCTCAGCTCTCTGATGGTCTGCGGAGCCGGGTGTACTGATCTCACACGCTCACACGCCGTATCAGAACGTCCCAGACATGCTCTAGGTCGGGACTTCGAGCTGGCCAATCCAAACGACGAATGCCGACCACTTGCACATACGCAATAACATCGCGGGATCGGTGGGCGCGAGCATTGTCGTCCATAAAAATCGAGTCTTCATCTAGAGCGGCCAATGCGGGTTGTGCATGAGGAATTAGAACTTCCGTTATGTATCGATGCCCAGTCAGTGAGCCGTTTTCAATGAAGACTAACTCTGTACGATCCATTGAATTTATTCCTGCCCAAAACATAACAGAGCCCCCACCATAAGGTGTGATTTCTTCGAAACATGCCTCTGCAAAGCGTTCTCCTTGTCTTCTTAGCACTCGCCGACGTCGATCTTCACCGAACAGAGATATCCTGGCTTCATCAGAGAACAAAACCCTATTCCAATCTTCTTGAGTCCATGATTCACAATTTCTAGCAAACCTAAGCCTGTGAACTCTGTGCTCACGGAGTAATTTGGGGCCGCGGGCCGGGCGGTGACTGCGTATATTGGCAGCGAGAAGCCTCCTCCTGACCGTCCATAGACTAATATGCACATTTCTTACTTCTTGGAGGTTGTTCTTAAGATCCACATACGAAGATTTGCGATTTCTCAATGCGCGACTCACAAGAAAACGATCATCCCGTGGTTGGGTACATGGTTTTCTTCCAGAACCAGGCCTTCTCTCGACGGAACCAGTCTCCTGATATCGCTGCCAGGTCCTTTGGACTGTCGAGCGACTAACATTTAGCCTCCTAGCCACGAAACATTGGCTGCAACCCTCTTCAAGCAGCGCGATAATTTTGGTAGCTTTTACCACTTTATATACCATTTTTGATACAACCAAACAGCAATAAATAAAGCTTTGACAGTCAAGGATATGAAATTAATCGATAAAAATTGAATAAAAGTTATGAAAGTCGATGTTAACTTCTGAAACTTCGCGCCAAAAATGTAGGATAAAAAGGGGTTTTCTGTAAAAATGAGCAACAAATGAAAATTTGAATTTAGAACGTACTTTTTTAAATACCACAGCATTTTTAAAACCGGCCAGTAACGTGTACAAACGATTGAAACCTTTTTGGTATTGTATCTTTTTAAAGATGAATGAAAATCAAAACCGCCCGTTTTTTTTGCAAATGAGTGTATTTAAATTTAAAAGTATTAGATGATAAACCTATAATATTTTAAAGGTTTAATATTAAATTGTATACCTAAAGGTCAAAGAAATAAACACACCGTACTCCCGACCCAACCCGCACTCGACTCCCCCTTAATTGATTTTACGCTTAAATAATAATAATTATCAATTTAGTGTATAAAACAACTAACAAGCTAATTAGAGATGGACGTTAAGAACAAAATAAGTATATAAAAAGGGGAAAACGGAAGACATTTCCATTGTGTTATGGCTCTTTATAAATATTCTCAAATACCTAAAGATTATCTATTCATTGGAATATTATACTTGCAAAACGAATACTCAAAGTCGCTCGCATTCTTTCTTCACTTCAAAGTGTTTTTTATATATTTGCTTATAAATCACCGCCTCTGAAAAACGATAAAAAGACGTTAAACCAGCTGATATCGTCAAAACTGAAAGCTACCGTCACGCCTGAAATACGGTTTCAGTAAATCCATCAGGAGTAATGGTTTGCTGCGTTACTTTTAAATGTATTCTTGTAAAAACATTGCTGTTTTTTACTATCAAAAAGTCAATTTACAAATTGCTTATGAATTGGAAGAATAATGCAAGCATTGTTGATGGTATGGTAAAATTTTATTAAAAAAGCCATTTTTGTGTAAAAGCAATATGCTTTTTTATGTCTTGTTGGTTCAATAAATTACGCCTATCTTTTAGAAAACTTGCATCTAAAATTTTTAATGTAGACTAAATTTTTGTGACGTCGAGGTCGTCATTAACGTTTACCTACTTTAACCCTTAACTGTAGTTGTGAAAACTAATAACGTATCTATAGTTGTGGGTCCCGTGGACCCATATATTATAGGATGGTAACCAAACTGGAAAAAAGTTTAGTTTATCTACATACTTTTTATCAAATCACTTATTAATGTTTTATCAATCAAATTGTTTAACAAAATTACATAGGAACATTATTATATTTCCAACTTGCACTTTAATAAAATACATACAACTAGAAATTAGGTTTTGTTAAAAATAAAAAATCTAATGTCAAAAAACAAAAGTTGGTTGCTTTACAAAAAATCAGAAAGCAAGAAATAGATACTAAAATTCTGACAGCAGTTTTATTTTATGAACGACAGGCATACTTTTAGCCTTCATCATACCTGATGTTAACTATTGATAAGGCTGAAGATGGAAGCGAGCCTCTCCCCGAATCCTCAATCGCTGAGGAACTGGCTATCTTATCTAACCAAACCGAATACAATATGTACCCCCGCTGGGAATCGAACCCGGGACCCCTGGGTCTGATACCGGTGGTTGTGCCACTAGACCACAGAGGCGGTTAAATTGAGACAGAGTTCAATTGAAACTAGTTACAAATATGAATTGCATACAAGTTATGCACATGTCACGCAATTATGATACTTAACTATATTAGGTGCACAACTAAAGGGCCTCTTTTAGCAAGAAGACCGAAAACAAATATTTTCCTTTCGTTGCTATCGAGTTTTAGGTTATCACCAGAGACGGTTTTCATTGAAAAAATAAAAAAACTAATACGTATCTATAGTCGTGGGTCCCTGGACCCAAGTGGAATTAATTACACAGCTTTGGAGAATCGAGCGAAAGTCGGCTGTCTTACAGCATGCTTACCATCAAAGTTTAGGAAGGTACTGAGAAGCTAGGAGATATGTGGCACTCACAACGCCTTTATTATGACTGAAAAATCAACGTGGGTCCAATGGACCCACGACTACACAGTTAAGGGTTAAGAGTCCAGAGCGACTTTCACGACCTTATAAAAGTTCAACCCTTAGTTTTAGACCTATTTATTCATTTTGTAAATATCTAAAAATCTGTTGAATGGAAGCAATATAATTGGTCAACGCTTACGCTGGGACCAGTCATAAATCTGAGAAGAAAGGCTTATAAAATAAATAATATCGTAATATTTATGTTAAATATAACGTATGTTAGAATATGATGTCATACAAAAAAATTGTATCATCGTTAAAAGAAACATCGTTAAATACACATTAAGAACCCACAAGACCCCTAATCCCTGACTAATCTCGGTGCCGCACGGACCCGAAATACGTAAAAACACAAAAGGTTTCGTTTTCATGTTTTTATCGTACATACTAAATAAAAATCCATTTGATATTTCCCAAAGGAAAACTTTCACTGTCCATTGAAATCTTGGGTAAAAACGAATAGATGGAAAGTCTGAATATTTTCATTTTATGTTTTTATTGCTATACGATTAAAAGGATCAAGTCCGAATGTTACGTTATCATGGTATAAAATTTTGTATGACAACATATTTGTAATGCAGAATATAGTGTTGATGTACGTTAGGACTGTGAATTTTAGCGAAATAATTTTCACAAATATTGGAAATAGTTTCATGTAAAATAATTAAATAATTCGAAGACAAATCATTGAGAAAGAGATCCCCGTCGAATCCAACTTGAATGGGCAGCATTCGGGGAGCTCAGTAAAATCTTCGCGTCCGACTTACCTTAGTGTCTCAAGACGCAAGTCTATGACCAGCGTGTATGGCAATGAAACGTGGTCGCTAACTATGGGTCTCAGGTGTTCAATGCGTCCAGCCTCTTAGTCGACTCTTACGACATTCCAGGCATGTAAGTGAGTGGTGACACTTGTATTCTTAGGCCGTAACCACACGGTACGGAAAGACGAAAGCACGAGAAAGTACTGATCAATACGAAATAAATTTAACAAGTTTTATTTCAGCGAGATAACATTTGCTCTGTATTTTTTTTATGCGATAGATTAAACCATTACTGGAGTTCCTCGTCGGGAAGTTAAAATTCACTGTGTATGTTTCAAACTTCGGAACCACAGGATTTTGCACTTTTCTAGTAAACTGAGATCATACTTGCTAGTGGAACAGTAAAAAAAACTAACCAGGGATCAAATACGAATTGCAATAGCCGTAAGATTTTCGTAATATGGTATGATGTACAAAGTCAAAGATTTTTATTCAAATAGACTTATAGATAAGTGCTTTCGAACCGTCCAATTTTTTCCTACCAGCCATTCAGGACATCTTTTAACTGATAAGAAGAACGGCCGCAAGAAACTTATCAGCTTTAACAATACTAAATGTTACATCTTATTTTGATGCCGATATAGTCACAAAAGTAAACGAACATTCGTTCGATAATCGTTTTTGGTTTTTGGGGTAGACCCACTGATAACAACCGGATCACAATCAAAGTCAACCTAAAATTCAACTTCTTAACCTATAGTTGAAATCAAAGAATTCACAATAACTCACAATCACATTTTTCTATTGTCACAGGTCTTCCAAAAACTACAAGTAACCGCATAGTATCAATTCTGGGTTTGTTCGAGCTGTCAGTGGGGGATTCACCCCGAGCTGACGGTGCTTCGGAGCTGGCTGCGGCAAGGCTAGCGGTGGACCACGTCAACCAGAGATCTGTGCTACCAGGATATGAGCTGCACCTCATCACTAACGATACCAAGGTAGAAACTACGTATGCTTCGGCATCACGACCAGTCGATTTCTTGACCACTGGCTGAATTAAACCAAATGTTTATGTAACTTGTCCAACGACTGCGTGACCAAGTTCTCTGACGGCGCATCGGAGCTGGCTGCAGCGAGGCTGGCAATGGAGCACGCCAACCAGAGATCTGTGCTGCCAGGCTACGAGCTGCACCTCATTAGTAACGACACAAAAATAGGAACGAAAAATCTTTAGCCATCATCTCCATATTTAGACGTAGTTCTTGATCATTGGCTACTGTCAACCGTAAGTTCTATGTTATTTGCAAGTCTACTTGTCCAACGACTGCAAGACCAAGGTCTCTAATGACTCGTCGGAACTGGCCGCGGTAAGTCTGACAGTTAAGCACGTCAACCAGGGCTGTCGAATTATAAGCTGCACCACATCACTAATGATACCAAGGTTTGATCGGAAGATCCCAGGGATCCTATTGACTACCTGTATAGCGAAGAGGTAAGAATAGCTAGTCTTCTGCGCAAAAGTCATGTATTACCTTATATATAAACACAACTTCGCAGTGAAACTTACGTCAGGCAAAAAAGTACTGTTAGGAAAATCATTAGTATTTAACTTTTTCTTAAGCATTCCTCCTTTGTCCACAGTGTGATCCAGGTGTGGGCGTGGACCGCTTCTTCCACGCTCTGTACACCGAGCGGGAAGCCAGGATGGTGATGCTGCTGGGAACTGCCTGCTCCGAAGTCACTGAGAGCATCGCTAAAATCGTTCCCTACTGGAATATTGTCCAGGTAAATAGGAGAAGATAGTTAATAGGCACCTTCTAGGTTAGCTCACTCCACCATGTTTGTCAATAAAGATTATTGTTTATTGTTTATTATTACCATAGATCTTGTCTTGGTCTTTAAGCTAAATAAGGATTTTTTTCTGGTTCCTCATCAGGTGAACCAGATCTTCGGTTTTTTTATACCTAATCAGAAAGTGCTCATTCGCAGAACAACTTTCCTCAAGGCGCAATATTCTTATCTCTTATACTTTAGCTGGGCTGCTGGAGTTCCACATTAAGTGTATCAGACTTTCAAGTTTTGAATGTCAAAAGAAAATACTTATCACGCCGAACAACTTTTCATAAGGAGGTATAACTGTATCTCTTATAGTAAAGCTGAGCTGCTAGGGTTCCTCATCAGGAATAAATGATCTCTGTACTCTGTGCCTGATCTGGTATACCAAACCTTCGATATTGTTACGTCAATTGAAAATGCTCACGACGTTGAACAACTTTTTCTATTGCGCTATTTTCATATCTCTAATAGTTTGGCTGGACTGCTATGGTTCCATATCAGGTATTGCGATCTTCAAAACAAATTATAGCCCATATGTTGCCGAGAATTAATAGCTATATAAAAAAAAGTTTCATCAAAATCCGTGCAGTAATTTTTGTGTGATACGCGGACAGCAGACAGACAGACAAAAATTTCATGGAGTGAAAAGACGCGTATCAAAATTGTGATTCTTCAAGCTTTTGGTAAAAAAGCGTCTATTAAATCGGTAATGAGGCTTCAATTGAGCTATTAGCAAACAACTATACTTCTATCTAGAACTAACTACCCGAAGTTCCAAATACAAGGATCCGTCGAGTATGACATGCGAAGTTCTCCTAAACCCTCGTAGTTAACTGTTACAAGCTCGGCACGTCAGGCAGGAAAGTTAGCTGCCAGTTCTGAACATCTGCAAACTGCAATTGAATTGTGACTCAATTTTCGGGATTCTACAGTGATTATTCGGTTGTCAATGCTGCGTATCCAATATTTGATTATCTCTCCGGCTCGGTCCTGCGGTTGGTCTAATCTCATTGTTATCAATTGACTAGGTATATCTCATATGCTAGATTAGAAAGGAGTACTTCTAGTCGTTTAGTTTCATAATGAAAACCTGTTATTTGTTGAAACTCTTTTGTCACCACAATTGCTATGACTTTGAAATTTTCGAGTTGTTAGATGAAGAAGATTATTAGATACTTTCCATTCCTTTCCAGAAGATCGGTATAAGTTCCGTACGTACTAAGTTCCGCTTTCGTTTTTGACAATAATCCTACTAATATCCTAGTTATATTATAAATAAGAAAGTATGTATGTTTGTTTGTTACTCTTTCACGCAAAAACTATTAAACCGATTTCGATAAAATTTGACACAAAATAGAAGACATTAAAACATAGGCTACTTTTATTCCGATATTCCCACGGGAACGGAAACTGACGACGACTGACTGACTAGCGAAAGACGCTAGTGTGTCGTAAATCCATGTAAATTAAGGACTATGTACGTAAATGATTAGGGTGATCAATAAAAACATGCGAAAGAGTATTCGAATTCCCTAGACATTTTGAAAGTCTTTCGTGTTTGTCTCATTTTGTTTTATAATTTCTCGGCAGGTATCATTTGGGTCCACTTCGCCAGCGTTGTCGGACCGGTCCGAGTTCCCCCTGTTCTGTCGGACCGTGGCTCCGGACTCGTCCCACAACCCCGCCAGGATCGCTTTCATCCGGTAAGTGTTTATAATAGAAGTCAAGAGAGATATTAATGAACCAATTTCGAAAAAAGAAGGAGTTTGTCAATTCGTCGCGTATATTTTTGTATTTTTATGTATGTTCACCGGTTATTCGAAGACGGCTGGACCGATTGAAATGATTCAAACGCTATTACATCAGGTTTGTGCCCAAGTTATTATTATTTATTGAATTTATTTATTTATTTATATTTTTTTGAAATTTTTAAATCGGTTCAGTAGTTTTCAGGAAATCTTGAATGTAGTTTCGTTTTCGTAACTATTTACCTAGATGACATATTCATAGATGAAAAGTTCATAGTTTCCATTTTTAGTGTAGGTCAGTGCGGAAACGTTTTATATTTCACATTGTTTTTAGTAAGAATAAGTTAAATTTAAAAAAAAACCGGACATGTGCGGGTCTCGCCCACCGAGGGTTCCGCATAATTTTGTAGGTATCTAGGTACATTATATGATAAATAGTTCAGGAATCTACCCCCATATTCTAAGTCGTTCCTCCAAAACTTACTCGTCTTAACGAAACCTCATTGATAACCTCTTCGAAATACTCCTCGAAATCGGTATTCTAAGTCATAACTCCTTAGGACCTGGAGGAGCCAAAGAGTACGTAGCCACTCCGTGTTAGGCCTAGCGCACACTACCATTTTTACCCACGACGAGGTTGAGTGGAGTGTAAAAAGTTTTGGAGGAACGACTTAGAATATGGGGGTGAGTCTCGCAGTTTTTTCCGAAGTTTACCCGAAATTCAGTTTCCAAAACTTAACCCTAAAGTTTCATGACTTAATTACTTTTGTAATTAATTCTGTCAAGTTTTCAGATCTCTTCCTGTACTTGTATTAAAAGACGATATTAAGTACTTGATAAAAGCTATAGATTTAGGAAACTTTTTATCTGACGGGATCCTGTCAGAGCGACATGAGACAAGTTGCTTTTTTCTAGTATAATAATATTTTCCTGTTTAATATTTATCATATAAAAAATAGCATTGTAAAATGCAATTACTTGTCAAATTTCATGTCCTTTATCCTTCCTTCCTTTCATGTTAATTTACAAGTTTGATTTTTTACAACTTCAACAGACTGTTGACTTGGATATATGGTTTTAATTTCAACTCGATACCTTCACGCATTCTCGAGATAAACGAGGACAGACGAACGGACGGACAACAAAGTGATTCTATAAGGGTTCTTTAGTGGTTCTGAACCCTAAAAATTGTGAAATAAATACTTTTTCTAAGAAAAATCCGATTTCAAAAAGTAAAAAATAAATCGTTTTGAGTTGGTGCCAACCAAGACAAGAAAAATAAAAGTATAAGTGCAATAATGTAGAATACCTTGGCTGGCACCATTTTTGAAGTCGGTTTTTTTAGAATTTATTTAAAATTTTATGAGAGTGTAATTTAAATAGCAAAAAGGGAAGTGTTTGGAGTACTGCCAGTTTCAAAAGGCCGATGACGCTTGACCACCGAAACCACAGATTACTAAATAGTTACTACGGAACCGAAACTTACAAATGCTGCTTACCTCTTTCTTGTGTTCTGTCAATGTACAGAAATTTTAAGTAGTGATAACTTTTATCCCCATGGGAAATATTGCAACGCTGCTTTGCACAAAGAAAAAATTAAAATGAAAAAAACGTCTTAAAATTCATCAATGATTATAAAATAAGTTAATTACATAATATTACACAAAATCAGGTGCCAAATTTAAACCGAAGTAAGTATTTAAATTCATTCAACACGAAAAATAATCAATGACAAACCACGTTTTACGTGATCTATCTTAAAATGAGAATCTGCTAAAAAGCCGAAATCTAATCTAATTGAAATTAACGCCCATACCACTTACCGAAGCAGATCTCAATTTCGAATTAACAAAACCGACACATTTCAAGATTTTCAGGAGAATTCAAGCACTCTTCAGTAGCATGACGTGTGCTTAGGTAAACGTTTAGGCGAATAACGAGTTTTTGGAATCAATTTAAACTGTTGACTTTTCTCAGTACCTGGAATAATTAGATTAGTGTATGACAAGAGAAGTTTTAAATTAAAAATATATTAACATTTGCCTCTGTTTTATAGACGTTATATTAGTTACTGATATTTTATAAAGTTTATTTCACAGAGTTTAAAACTAAACAATTTCTACTAATGGTTTGTTTAAGTACTTGCATTTGTTTAAAACGCCATATCGATAGAATATTTGATGTTCATATTTAAAATAAAAGCCATAATATAATAATTTATATAAAGCTTTTTATCCCTTGACTACCATTATCGCAGGTAATTCCGTGAAACGATCATTGCAATGGTTCCAAGTTCCAACGTTGGGAAATGCAAAAATTAAAATCAAAATTAAAGCGCATTTTATTCCGTAAAAGTTAATTACTTCCATGCATTAAACACGTACTTATTTTCTATCTTACTTATGCATGGACGTGATACTTACATAAAAAATAACTATTATAAATTGGATAAAAGGAAAATATTCCAATAATTGAATATGAGAAAATTTGCCTCTTATATATATTTCAAAATTGTAGATTTGTGTTTGGCAACAACATGTTCCATTGTAAATGTTGTTGTTTCTGTTAAAGCTGATAAGTTTCTTGCGGCCGTTCTTCTTCTCAGTTAAAAGATGTCCTGAATGACTGGTAGGGAAAAAAAATGTTGGACTATTCGAAAGTACTTATCTATAAGTCTATTTGAATAAAAATCTTTGACTTACTCACATAACACTAGATTAAAAGACAAAAGCTCTGGAACTCTATTCTTTATTCACTCGTCGCGCATCGAGCGTTTAGCTTCTACTGATTTTCGTTCGACATACGAATTTCCGTATATTTTAATCGCTCGACCGCAACGAGTGCTTATACCCACTCAACAACAACAAGCGTGCGACGTGTGACTTAAGTCGCATGCGTTTGACTTAAGGTGGTACGACTTCCATACAAACAAACATTGCACATTAATTGGTTCATCACACATTAATAATTCATAAATACATGTGCAACTAACTCGTTGCAGTTAATTGTTTGCGCAAAATTATTAAAAAAATGTACTTTCATACATGAGGTATATATGCGATGAGTCACACACACATACTTACGTAGAATTATTGAAATTACAAAATATTAGTTTATTCGTGATTTGTATGAATATTCAATTTTTTTAATTATTTTGCGCATACAAATAACTGAAACGAGTTAGTTGCGCATGTATTTATTAATAATTAAGGTATGATGAAACAATAATTGTGCAATGTTTGTTTGTATGGAAGTCGTACCACCTTAAGTCATACGAGCGATTCAAAAATACAGCTCAATCAATCAACCGACCATCTATCGCAGGGATGGCGAACCAATGGTACGTGACACAAAATTTTGGGCACGTCACCTTTCACAAAAGTCAATAAACACTACGAAAAAAAGTTCGAAGTACCTATTATGACGGACGAATGCGAATGATGTAGTGAATACCTAAAGAGTTTTAGTTGATGGTATTTATTATTATTGTTTGCCAAATAATCACAAAGGCAAAATTATTTGATGGCACGTCTATGACCTTAGTAATCATTTCTTTAGAAAAATGGCACGTTGATAAAATTCACATATTCGCTCAAACGGCCTTGGGTAGCCAGCTACCCAAATCGAAAATATAAGATAGATAAAAGTTCTCTATCCCTGATCTATCTATCAGTGGGGTTAGCACGAATAACTTTCGAGCAAGTATCGAGGAAGTAAAGTAAAAAAATGTATGACATATTGAGCAGCATTCCTAGCGGACGTAAACGGAACTACATTTTCCTATACATTTTTTGACATTACGTGCTCGATACTTACTCGATACTATTTCGATAGTTATTCGTGCTTGCCCTACAGGGGCCCAATTCTGCTAATGCTTAGTCACAATCGTATTCCAATGGTGTTTCAATGGTAGTCCTGTTTTAAACAGTTCTTGTTACAACAACAGTGTAAATAAACATTACTATTGAAACACCACTGAGAGACAATTTTGACAAAAAATTAGCAGAATTGACCCCCTGGTCTCATCCAGTTACCAAATAAATGTCGTCGTCTCACGAATTAATCTGATTCTGTCGATAATCCAGCTTTTGAAAGCAAAGACGATCGATCGGTGTTTCAATCAAGGTTGACTGGTTAAGTGTTGAGCCTGTGTCGGGGAAAGCTAAGAGTCACCCCTGGTAAAGACAATACCAAGTGGCGACACAATAACGCATTCCGATTGGTAAATCTAGATAACGCAAGGAAACACGCTTGCAATTATCTTGGTCCCATTTCATTAAAGGTATCGTACAGGGTTGTAGATGTCGTAGGAAGATTTGATAAATAGAATTTTCGCGAAATCCTAGGAATATTGCGAAAACTCAGTAAAACAATGGTGACGACATATCTGAATCTTAATAAAATGTTTATCTGTTTTTTTTTGCGAGAAGTGTTCTCGTTAATAGCGTTAGTAACATTAAATAATCTTTTTTTAGAAATTTGAAATTTATGTATTTGTTAGAAAAATACGGTATACAATAAAAGTTATTACAATCACAAAGTCCAAGCGTAATTTGTCAAGTTTAGACGTTTTAATTTATTTATTATATTTAGAAGCTTCATAATCATAAGTCATAAAAACATATTTTTTTATTTACAATTTGGTACATAGATAATAATGAATCACCAAATTAAAATAAAATACAAGTAGCTTCAATAAATAAGAAAATGTCAACAACATATTCTCTCTCTTAAATTTAAGAGCTGTGTTCTTGTCGGTGGAGTATTTTCCATTCCTGTGTTTTTCCTGCCAATGACTTCACCTCCTGGTACAACACAACATTAACTTTCTGTGAAATATAGCTCATTCTAGGTCTACCTCTCCCTCTCCTTCCCTCCATTTTCATTTTCAAACAAAATATTAAATAATCATAATTTAAATTTTATTAGTAGATGTCAAAATATTCATTCAAGTCATAAAAACATTCTTCAATCAACCATCTTCTTAGTTTAAATAAAAATCGTGTTGTGGGTAATTGTCGAATCTCGATTGGAATCCTATTATAGACACGTATTGGCATCACTGCACAATTTTTATCAAATAAACTTGTATTGCATGACTTTATTCTGATTGGTTTGTTTTTTGTTTGCTGGCGAACTCTTATTCTGATTGGTTCTTAGTTTCACTCTGAAGCGTTGAGGTATTATATCATAGACGTTATAAACCAATCAAAATAAGAGTTGGCTAGCAAACAAAAATCAAGCCAATCAGTGTAAAGCAATTATCCAATGTTACTAACGCAATTTGTGATTTCGCAAAAATCCTATCTTTTTCAGTAAGATTGAGAAATGACCGTTAATAGACCGATGTCTAGTTATCCATGTTTTGGCAATATCTCTAGGATTAGGAATTAGGAGCTAAAGCATTTGCAATAAACATATGATGGTTGCCGGAGGACAACTTATCGTACTCGGGAGTACTCGGGAATAAAAACACTTAAAATTATAACCTCAATCATAACAATTTGCATAAATTAGTGAGGAAATCTACTCACAGTTATATAATACATATGTGGTATTGTTATACTCGCAAAATCTTCACGGAGTTACCAGATAACAACAACTAATTGGATTACTGCCGTGGTGTCACTAATAGTGATATCTTTTCGTCGTTCACGAGTTGGAAACAACAGCACTTCATATGCAAAGGTTTGAACACTTGAAATGTACGTATTGCACATTAATTAATCACAAAACATCGAAATTTCCTACACTGTATTAATAAATAACAGTTACAATTCAAACAGCTGTATGAAATCACGGATCAACTGACAAGCTATTTTGCGTAGGTACTTATGTCGATAGGGCAGCACAAACGCAAACGTCAACACGACGCAAGTGACATCTCTCGTCAGGCAAGTGTAAACTTTTGACATAAGTCATCCGTTCAGAAATCAATACTGTTTACATTCCGATTCGTTACACGCAGGACATAAGGATAAATTATTATGGCGCCTACACCTATTTGTGCAAAATGCAACAAAAGCATTCAATCCAAATATAGTTTTCTCAAATGCTCGCTGTGCAAAAAAGCTTATGACCTTACATGTGCAAATAAAGAGAAACTATTCTTTTTAATGGATAAAAGTCGAAAAGACTCGTGGATTTGCAATGTTTGTACCCGCCCAAATGCCCCTGAGAAGAGAACTAGCACACCAACTATTCAAAAACCGTCAGCTTCAAGTTTCAAACAGAATTCTACTCCTTTACTAAAAAAAATAGATAGCAATAGCGCAAATATAACACCTATACAAAAGAAATCGGAGCTACTCGATTTTTCTACATCGGAAAATGTCACGCACAGAAAGTATAATATCGCCATAAGAAATTCCTTTGATTCTTTGAACGATGAAAGTGATTATAATAGTACCAATTTCCGAAGCGACACCTTGAACAGAAGTTGTCCAGAGGTGAATATTGATGTAAAATATAGACATGAGTTGGAAGAGCTGAAAATTAAAATGGAACAGGTTCAAAAGGAACTCGAAAGTGCGCATAGCGAAATTGCTAACTTACTTTTAGAAAACAGCAGTTTAAAGAAGCAAATCAAAGACTATTCCTTTCAAGTAAAACAGCTTCAGAATATATGCAGATCTACGCCGAAGTCAAAGTTAAATGCAAACGAAACGATTTCAAACAATGTAGAAAATATTCCTATTTTATCAGAATCTCTAGATAAATGCGAGTCCATTACAAAAATTAGAAATTGTTCATATGACAAAAATGAAGCGTATATAGAATCTCCAAAGAAAAAAAGTTTCATAGATAGCTCGACGCAGACTGGAATGGGAAAAAGTATAATGGAAAGTTCTTCAAAGGACAAGACGGCTGATAAAACTATATATATATTTGGCGGATATCTATGCAAAGGTTTGGCTTCAGCTCTGAACCAATCCAGAGAAGGGACACAATATGAAGAGTACAAAATAAGTTTTTTTTTTTTTTTTTTTTTTTTAATCTTTATTTTTAAAGGGGTTTTATCATTTTCGATATGCCAACCCCATCATACCTTATACAAAAATCTTACCACTACACTAAAGTAGGTACTCTATAACTATGCTTATGTTAACTTAAATTAGTAACCAGGCTACATAATCGTTTTGCTATTTCAGATTTAGGATCTGACAGAGCACTTTGGATAACTCCTACATCAAGGCGGTTTATGTTGAAGGTTTTAAATAATGCTTCTCTCTTATCCTTGTTTCTTACACAATCCATCAATAAATGTTGTACATCTTCCACTTTATTACAAGAACGGCATTTATCTGAGTCAGCCTTTTTCATTAAAAATGCGAACTTAGCCGAAGGATAGTGACCAGATCGGAGTCTTAAAACTAACTTTATGTAATTTCTGCTCAAGTTACAATTCTCAAACCATGTCTTATGAGGAGGCTGACATTGAATGGTCCTAAACCATATACCTTTTTCCTGAGATTTAGCGTCATAATTATGTTTCCAAACATCGTAACATTTAATTTTAAATTTTGGTACGAATTCGAAATAATCTGGTTTGATGTCAAAGCTGTTGCCATGATGTACTGCTAGCTTAGAGATTCTGTCAGCCTCCTCATTTCCTTTCAAACCAACATGTGCCGGAACCCATTGCAACCTGAAGTTTACGTTCTTTTCATCTAAAGTTTTGATATAATTGATAATTTTGTAGGCTATCGATGTACCTCTGTAGCCAGAGGTGCATCGAGCCAAATGCTGCAAAGCACTTTTGCTGTCTGTGAGAATTACGAAACGAGTTAAGTTTAAGTTTATTGCATATTTTAAAGCTTCAGATATTGCTATGAGTTCCAAGCACATAATTGTGACATTAGAAGTTACTTTATAGCCCGTTTTTTGCCCTGTTGTTGGATCATAGAAACCTGCCCCAGAACCATCATCGCTTTTTGAACCGTCAGTATAAATTCTATGCCAGCCATCATATCTTACATTTAATTCTGTTACGACATCATTTAGTAAAGTGTTAACTTCATAATATTTTTTAGCAGTTGACAGTGTTTCTAGATTAGTTAGAATGTAACGATTATGGTCAATACAGGATACCCAAAAGTCTAAACTGAATATTATATTAATGTCTAAGGAAGAGCAACTAATCTGTTTAACCTGTGAATAACATTGGACAAGTAGAGGTACCTTCTTTTTCTCCCAGTATTTATAATTGCATGGCTTGGATAAATCCGATATTAATTCAACAGTTTCATTTTTAGTGCAGGAAATAGCTTTCAAACTAAACTTATACGCAAGATATTGCCTTCGTAAGAATAATGGCGGAATATTCAAATCACTTTCCATCACGTGGATAGGTGTACTTTTTATGTATCCCCCTATGATCCTTAAAGCCTGATTTTGTACCTTATCCAATTTAGATACATGTGTTTTAGCGCTACAATCATATATAAAGGAACCATAATCGATACGACTTCTTATTAGAGCAATGTACAGTCTTCGTAGGTGCTTTGTATGCATACCCCACGAACTACCAGCCATCATTTTTAAAATATTCATTAATTTTAAGCATTTTTGCACAGTTTCATTTATATGTTTTCCCCAAAGTAGGCTTCTATCCAACCACATGCCAAGATATTTCACATTTTCAGATAGATTCAATATTTGGTTATTTATTTGTAAAGTAGGTAAAGTTTTTCGCCTGCCTCTGCTAAAAACACAATAACTTGATTTAGCTGCCGATAAGGTCAACCCTAATCTATCTAAAGCTCTAACTATTACATCTAAGGCATTCTGAATCAAGAGCTCACTTTGCTGGATATTTTTATTATTGACATAAATAACAAAGTCGTCCGCGTATTGAGAGATTTTTATGTTTTGAAGCTGATAACATATATCACTAGTAATTAGATTAAAAAGCAAAGGAGAAATCGGGTCTCCTTGGGCTAGGCCTTTGTTAGTCCACCGAATCAGAGTTGTGTTATTATTGTCCAGCATCATTTTTAAGTGTCTTTCATTTAAAAAGGAAAATAGATAAGTACAGAACTTGGATCCAATTGACATATTATCTAATATATTAATTGCTGCATCTATTGAAACGTTGTTATATGCGTTTTCAATGTCTATAAAACAGGCTACAGTTGCAAGATTTTGAGAAAGTCCTTTTTGAATGTAAGTTACCAGCCGGGCTAATGAGTCTAAACAGGAATGTGATTTTCTAAATCCGACTGTATATGGTGAAAGTAATTTGTTCTTTTCAGCGAACCACTCTATACGATTCCGCAACATTAAATGAAAAGTTTTCAAAAAACATGACAACAAGGATATTGGTCTTAATTTTGGACTGTTGTTTGGGTTATTATTAGCTTTTGGAATGGGAATTATTTGAACGTTTCGCCATTGAAGAGGAACGAAACCATGTTTAAATATATTATTATATATATTTAATACAAAGTATTTAGTCACATCTGGCATATGATAGATCATAGAATATGATATTCCATCCGCCCCAGGTGCTGTATTTTTATTTTTAAGGCAGTTATTTAGCTCAGACAGACTGAAATCAGCTTCTAGTTTTTCATTTTTGGAGTTAAATATTGGTTCAGAGTTCACAACGTAGTCTGGAGTTAAAGAATATAATAGTTCTTTTTGTTTTTCAATTGGAGGAAACGATTTGGTCTGTCTGTATCCCTTTATCCATCTGGAGCGTCTCCACATCTCCGGTGCCGAAACACCCTCGTCAATGGAATCGCAAAACTTCTGCCAATTAACACTTTTAGCTTCTCTAATAATTTATCTACTTTTACAGGTTTCTTCCTCTAATTTATTTAAGTTATCAGGAGTAGGGTTACGTCTAAAGTTAGATAAAGCTAAGCGTCTTTTCGCTACAGCTTTTGACAATTCTACGGACCAATATTCTTTAGGCTTAAATTTATCTATTGGTTTATTACAAAACTTAATAAAGGGAATGTGTTTGTCTGCTGCCTTGGTAACATGAGTTTCTAAAAAGTTATATGTCTCTTGTTTATCATCTGTACTTATATTGGGATATTCAAAGTAATTAGTCAGAGTTTGACGATATTTTGACCAATCAACATTTTTATAATTACGCTTTTTGGTTACATGACTGTTGTAACGAGGTATAAGTATAGACATTTTAATAATTAGATGATCACTTCCCAAGTTTTCGTTTAGAACCGACCAGTTAAATTTAACTGCGATATCTGACGACGTGAAGGAGATGTCGGGGGATGTTTTTTGCAGGATACCATTGACTAACTTCACTCGTGTTACCTGGCCATTATTAAGACAAACAAAATCATTTTCTAGACAGGCATCAATTAACTGAGTTCCTCTTGTATCAGTTTTAGTTGACCAATTGGAATGATGCCCATTGAAATCTCCTGCAATTAAAGTTTTACTAGAAAATTTTGAAAAAATAGCATCCCAATCCGAAGGTTGAGTCCGCACAGTAGATGGACAGTAAATAGACAGTATATATTCCAGATCTATACAATTGATAAGTTTTACGCAAATAACTTCTATGCCTGAGTTAACGAAATCGACAGCAGCATAATGGGATTGAATAGATTTATGCACTATTACTGCTACACCGCCGTACGAGTCGTACCGATCCGACCTGTAAATATTATAGCCACTTAAATTAATATTGGATTCAGGCTCAAGCCATGTTTCACTTATGACTGCAATATGTACTTTCTCACAATGTAATAGTTCAGCAAAATCAAATATCTTAGGCCTAAAACTTTGTGAGTTCCATTGAAATATGTTGATAACAGTATCATTGTTGTTTGTATTATCCATTAAACATTGAAAATACATTCTTTATAAATTCTTTTCTTAAAAACTTACCTAAGAACAACCTTCTAATTTCTTCACATAGTATTCTAATAACTACGACTATTTTATCTTCAAAACTAGAGTTCGAAATCAACGCATTTTTAAGTTTTAACAGAAGTTTGGTCAGCTCGAATCTATATGGCAACTCCTCATCTTTTTGAATATTTGAATTTGAGTCCTCTTTTTTGTGCTCTTCCTCACTCCAAACTAGGTCATCTTCTATTTCTTTATCCTTTTTCCGGGATTTTCTTTTCATTCTTCTACTGTGTTGCGGTTCAATTATCTTCTCATTAAACATTGATTGCTCTTCTAACTGTTTTCCAGTATTTTGTTCTTCTTGAGACATCATAGATCTTGTCACAGCGCTATATGTTAAGTTGTTACAAACGCTGTCGGGCATAGTATTTGTGGTGGATAAATTAATTTCCACATTTCTGTTGCCTCTACCATAAACTTGTTGTTTCTTCATCAAAACTTGCCATGCCATTCTGTATGTAATTTGTTCTTCGCTCATTATCTTTCTTATTTCTTTTTCTTTTAGGAAAGATGGGCACTTTTTATCTAATGCCATATGATTACCTTTGCAGTTTAGGCAATAAAACGTTTTAGTATCGCAATTCTCGTGTTTACCTTCACACTTAGGGCATAATATTTTCTTTGTTGGACAATATTTCACAATGTGTCCAAACTTCCAACAACCAGCGCATTGCGTAACCGGAAACACGTACGGATCAATTTTAAATCGACAGTCGTATATATAAACATATTGAGGTAATGTATTGGTTTTAAAACAAATTCTTATCGATTCACTGTCTACCCACTCGCCCTCAGAGTTCAATCTTTTAAGCCTTTTTATAGAAATAATTTCACAGTCACATTGTATAATTTCTGATATTTCCTCCTCTTTTAAGTCGAGATCAACGCCTTTCATTACTCCATACGACGAAGATAACTCATATGTCATCTGGCACCTCAGACCCTTTTCTTTAATTTGTCCACTCTCTAGTAACTTAGAAGCGTCCTCTTTATTAAGAAACTGTATAAATGCTCGATTTGAGCTTTTATATTTTATTTTTGAAATATTCTTAATATTTTCAGACCTGAGTAATTTTGCCAAAGCAATCGGTTTAGGCAAATTTTCTAGCGAAGTGATACATACTTGGTAATAAGTAGGATCGTCTTCTTGTAGCAGGTTTTTCTCGATTTTCGAAGTTTCATCTGATTCACTCCTTATTAGGCGCTTAGGTTTCCTCCTAGTAACTGTTATAAAACCATCCTCTTCAATAATTTCATCTTCTCTTTCCTTTCGTTTTTCTGCGTATTTTTCCCCTCTACATTGTGTATCTGCACTCGTACATAACTCTTTTTCACAGTTTGATATAAACTCAGAATCACTCATTTCGTCGTCACTTTGATTCTCGTCCATCATCACATATTATAATTATATTTTTTTTTTTTTTTTTTTTTTAAGTGGGTATCTGAAAGTAAACTTATTCACTCGCTACGTAAGCTTAGATGCGTGTGCGCAGCGCGGCCGTCCGCAGCGAACTGCAAAATAAGTTCTACTGTCAAACCTAATGCTCAATGTGAAGATATACTTCAATCTTGCAACTTGAAGACTAAAGAAGATGACTGGATAATTGTTAGCGTCGGTGAACATGACAAAGATCCAATAAAACTGTTTGCAGAGCTAAGCTACTTTATAAAAACTCATAGCCAATCCAAAATTATTTTGTTAAGCACAAAACACAGCATGTATCTTAACGAAACTAGACTCGATACGAAATTAAATATGTATAGCACAGTTTTTGACAATTGTAAATTTCTTGACTTAAGTAATATTGAATATGACAAAAAAATTCTACATAACGTCTGTTTCAAAATAAACATCTTAATTGACTCTTTATACTATGACAAAACATATCTGTGTTGTAAAGGACTTAAAACAAGGAATAAAAATACTTTCTCAACAAAGCCAGTAATCAACAAAACGCAATTCAAAAAAGGAACAATTCCTTTTTATTTTAAACCGGCTGTTATCGTAAATAATAATGTTCCCAAATCTCTTGAGATCAAATCAGTGCAAAAATTAATCACTCATTATTTTCCGGAATGCAATAAAAGTACATCCTCCTGCTGTAAATCTCCAAATAATGAGTTTTTCGAAACTAACAACGTTTTTAGCATATTCCATCAAAATATTGCAGGCTTACTCAGTAAAAAAGAACTTGTTGAGATTACGATGGAGGAACTAAAAGATAAAAACTAAGAATTTGACGTACTGTGTTTCAGCGAAACCTTTATAAAACATGGCAGTGAACATAACATAAATTTGTCCGGTTATAGCATAGGTGCATCATACTCTAGACCAAATGAAAAAAGAGGAGGTGTTTGTATACTTCATAGGAATCAGATAGAAGTTAAAAAGTTAACATTTCTGAGGGAATATGCCTTGGATTATGTATTCGAATGCTGCGGAATAGAAATTATTTCGATGAAGTGTGTCATAATTTGTATTTACAGAACTCCTACTTCTAATTTACCGCAGTTCTTCAAAATTTTTAATGATTTAATGAGTAGACTAAGACATAGAGTAAATCGGAAAATTGTCTTCACAGGCGATTTTAATATCGACATGTTGAAACAAACAAATGAATTAAATGAGATAAGGAGAATCATAGCAAACAATAATTTTAAACTACATATCACTTCTCCAACACGTAAGAAATCATGTCTAGACCTCATTTTAAGTAATATCCCAGATGCTCAGGGTACAACTCATAGCCTATTCTTATCAGATCATGATACCGCGCTGTCTATTACCTTTTCTTCACCGAATCCGCCTAGGTACACAAAGTTCTGTTATTGTAAAAAAAGGGACTATCATCCAGAAAATGTGTCCAAGTTTCGTAATCTTTTGAGTACCCTGCAATGGACTGATGTATACACGGAACCTAATATGACTATAGCATTTGAAAACTTTTATAGCATGTTCAAGCTGCTATATAACCTTTGTTTTCCGAAGATAAAAAAATTTGATTGGTACATTTAGTTATTCGGCCATATCTCCTAATTTACAGCCACATCTTAAATCTACAAATTACTATGCCAAGTAGTGAATGAATAATGTTAACATCTACTTACATATAAATTAAAAATTACCATATTATTACAGGAAAGCGTTTATCAATATCATGAAAAAGAAAATCATTCACGATTTGTAGATTACTTTCGATTCAGATTCTTTATGTATTTCCTTATGTGTGTAATCGTGTTTAAAATATCGTTTAAATTATTATTATCGTTAAGATAAAGTATTGTTTTAAATATCTGTCTAACGAAAGACGACTGAAATGATGACAGATGAGATGGTAGTAGCTACACTTGGCAGCAAAGAAATTGAACCACTGAGTTATTTTCATACAAACATACTCACTGTACAGACTTATTATTCAAAAAGTATAAACAGTTATGTAAACATGTGTACGTCTATGTATGAGTCGAATACTCGACTTGCAAATAAAAGTCCCAAAGATTCAAGAAAACTTTAAGTTTTGTACAAAGTAAGGCAAACAAATTCACTAAGTCCGGTTTCCTACAACTTTATATGGAATGAAAATTAAACATTTGTTTCACTGATATTTTGGGAAATCAAGAAAGGTTTTTAGTTTTTCTAAATGCTAATTAATTAGTTGATGATTTAACCTTGCCATCAACATCCAAATCTTTGCAGAAATTTACATACTAATTTATTTATTAGACCGTGAAGTCTTTGCAGCCGAGTGTATGTAGCCTGTCTGACTAAAACCAAGTCCTACCAACAACCAATTTCTTTCTTTATTTTCAGACAGTTCGGCTGGGACACGGTGACAGCTTTCTCTCAGAATGAAGAGATATACTCATTAGCCGTGAACGAGCTGGTGACTCAGCTGGAGGCAGCCAACATCACCTGCGCTGCTTCGATCACCTTCGCAGAGTCGGATTTTAAGGAGCAGCTGCAGCAACTAAAGGTAACTTTTTTATGGTCGATGGGAACGCTCTTAGCCTTCATCATACCTGATGTTCAGCATTGATAAGGCTGAAGATGGTAGCGAGCCTCTCACGGAATCCTTAACTACTGAGGAACTGGCTATCTTATCTCTAACTGCCGGAACACAACAATGCTGTTTTTTTTTATTATGGCGTCAGACTTAAATAGGATAGTGGTAACTAGCTAGGCGGACATACAACAAGTCCTACCACCAATCAAACCGAATACAATATGTACTCCCGCTGGGAATTGAACCCGGGACCCCTGGGTCTGATACCGGTGGTTGTTACCACTAGACCACAGAGTCGGTTAAAAAATCTTTAAAAGTAAATAAAATTGAACATCAGTAGGGCAAGCACGAATAACTATCGAGTAAGTATCGAGCACGTAATGTCAAAAAATGTATAGGAAAATGTAGTTCCGTTTACGTCCGGTAGGAACGCTGCTCAATACGTCATACATTTTTTTACTTTACTTCCTCGATACTTACTCTTCTTCGTGCTAACCCCACTAAACCCTGCGTATCTGCCTAAATAAGTAGGTATATTATCCTGATTTTTTATAGTAATAACGTATTTATATTTAATAAAATAATGCATATATACGTTACTTTGAATAGTTTATTATTCTTTTCTTATTTGTTAATTTTAAAATTTGTTTTCAATTCCTCCATGAATGTTTAATAGTTATTTGTTATGCAAGGCTGGAAAGTTGGTTATTTAGCGGCGAGTTACCTCTATTGAAATCTGAGCAAGTGAAGGATCCTAGGATTGAACCACGAGCGTAGCGAGTGGTTCAAAGATTGAATCCTGAGCGAACCGAGGATTTCAAAGGTACAAGACGCTAAAAACTTTTCTGCCGAGCGCAACACACAATTTTTCACCTCACAACAGCGAGGAACATTTTATGGTTGTTTCCGCGATCAACTTCCGGTATAAAATTCTCTAAACATAAAGTTTAATCTAAATATGCCTTATTCTCGTTGTTTTAATGATATAAAAAACTAAAATAATAAAAAAGGAAGTATTATAGTTAATTCAAAGTTATTTAAAATAGGAATATATTGTTACTTATTAATAAGAATAAAAACGATTTCGTAAATGTTGACACTGACATGAGGTACAAGACAAAAACAATTTAAAAATAAAGATTTGTCACAGTCCGAAATCCGATTATAGGTTGTAAAATCTCACCCAGCCTAATATAAAATTCTTATAACAAATAGTTTAATCTTATTATTATTGTTTCAAAACGGAGTATTATAATTAATTTAAAGCTATTTAAAATAAGAATCAAATATAACAAAAAAGTCAATAGTGCGATTCGGAACGCATTAAGGCATATTTTTAGGTATTAAATTAAAAAAGTACTTTGCTGCGCTAGGCCGCAAAAAGCGATTTTCTACGCCTAAACTGATTGACAAAACCTCCTTTTCAGAGCGTGTGAGGTGAAAAGTTAATTTTTATTGGAATAAAACAACTTAAATTGTAATTGTCCGTATTTTTGTTGTTTTAGGGTTTTTTTATTTTCCTGACGTTTCGGCACCTTTTCAGCTGCCGTGGTCAAGGGATGACTGAATGTTTATGTTATTAATTAGGTAACTCATCCGTTCACATTCATGCTTGTATGACTCTGTTAAGGGCTAACCCTTAACAGAGTCATACAAGCATGAATGTAGGGCAAAGCCACAATAGATCTCATTAACGTCGCCACTCAACACATATATTCGATAGAAACTACTCATTTAGTTCAGTACCTATGTTTTACAGTAGGATTTTTAGTTTTATTTTATTTATTTATTTAGGACTCAAACGATCGATAAATCCATAAAAATATATACTAGACTCTAAAGTCTAGTATATATTTTTATGGATTTATCAATCGTTTGAGAAAAATCCTACTGTAAAATCCTACTGTAAAACATAGGTACTGAACTAAATGAGTAGTTTCTATGGAATATATGTGTTGAGTGGCGACGTTAATGTGATCTATTGTGGCTTTGCCCTAACTGGAAAAGCTAATGGATTGAACAAAAACCGTAACAAAAAAACACGAATTATTTCCCAAAAAGGCGCGACAACAAAGATCACAGGGCAAAAAGTTTACATACGTCCGTTTGAAATAGAAAACGTCACAACAAAGTTACGAGTAATAAATTGCCGGCGTGTCGGAAAAAATGGGAAAGTTACGGTCCTACGCTTTAGCGGCTTTTCGCGTTTGAAATATTTTCGGACGTCAGCGGGTACAAGCAAATCCGCTTGATAACACTATTTCCTAGCTTTCAGCTTGTTATGTCTGCCTGGCTTAGCTTCTCGTGGTTAACCCAATTTTGTGTTTCATAAACCATATTTTTTTTATTTTATTTGTGTTGATAAAATTTGAACGTTTTAACCTTTTAGCACAACTCGTACCTGGGGGCTAATTGTCTCATTTTAAAATCTATTACAATCCCTTTCAATTCGTCATTTGAAAGATATTTACATACTTCAGGCTGTCACTATTTGACATTTGATAGGGATTGTAATCGGAACGCGTTTTGAAAGGTAAGTATAGAATGAACGAAATTGAACTGTCTAAGCAAAGTGACACACGCAAATTTATATCTTTTAAATGTAAAAGTGTCAAATGAAGTGTCATTTAAAACATCATTCGTACCGAAAGGGATTGCGACTATAAGTTACACAATTCCATAAATCAATATCACAATCACAATACCTCTGAAAGGGATTGTGATAGATCTTGAAATTAGACAATTAGGGGGCCGGTCACAAAGAATGGAAGGATAAACTTTTTTTGAGAATTAATGTATTTTGAATTGCTACATATAAAATTAACTGACTTTACCATATAATTTTAAAACAAAAGTAATATTTTTTAATCTCTTGATAACTAGCAACTTTTGTATGGTAGCAACTATGAAAATCAAAAAATAAGCAATACATTCATCATCCAATTTAAAAAATCAGCTTAGGAAGAAGCTCTTCTATAAAGTAACATTAAATTGCGTTACTTAAGTGGACTTAATAATATCCTGTTCAAACGTCGGTAATAAATAGAAAGATAAACTTGATCTCAGAATATAGACGAACTTCGAAAACAATTTACTGTAAATGAGCCTTTTAGTTTAATTAATGATCAAAATTTTTGTTATACTGTTGATGATGATGTTCCCCTTGTTGATGATAATGTTAGTGGTATTTTGTATAATGATAGTGAAGAACCAAATATCGAACCGGATCAATCATTCTAATAACTTTACTACCAGTGACGGAAAAAAGCAAACCTACATTTTTTACTCGACTGCGCCAGAACGAGGGTAATGTTTTTCAAGAGTATGTATGTATGATCACTGTTTGGCACGCTCTGCCTGCGGCCTGTAGGCCTAGCACGAATAACTTTCGCGTAAGTATCGATGAAGTAAAGTGAAAAAATGTATGACATATTGAGAAGAGTTCCTACCGGACGTAAAACTACATTTTCCTATACATTTTTTGACATTTGATACTTACTCAATACTATTTCGATAGATTTTCGTACTTGCCTTACTGAACGGCTCGATGGATTTTAGCTTGAGAGGTGTTGTTAGATTCGTATTTACTGTGAGAGTGACACTAGGTATATAGAAAAAAATGGCGGATTTTTGGCGCCAAATGTTTTGCACGCTCTGCTGCCTGAACGGCTCTACGGAATCAAATTAAAGGGCTAATCTTTAGGATTTCAAAAAGGTATATCATGACCAATAGGTAACAAAAAAATATATAAATTTAAGAACAAGCTTAAAAAAAAGCCAACTGAAAAGATGGACACAAGATCAATTGTAAAAATATCTTGTTCAACATAATACATGCAGTCAGAGGCATGACATTATGAATGATTCAACTCTTATTAAATTCTATGACTTCTAGTCAGAGATCTTGTTTCCATATTTTCAGTTGGTTTTTTTTTTAAGCTTGTTCTTAAATTTATATATAAACAAGCGAACTGAAAAGATGGAAACAATGACATTATGAATGATTCGACTCTTATTGAATTCTATGCCCCCGACGGCATGTATATGTTGAACAAAACATTTTTATATTTGATCTTGTTTCCATCTTTTCAGTTGGCTTTTTTTTTAAGCTTGTTCTTAAATTTATATATTAACAAGCGAACTGAAAAGATGGAAACAATGACATTATGAATGATTCAACTCTTATTGAATTCTATGCCTCCGACGGCATGTATATGTTGAACAAAACATTTTTATATTTGATCTTGTTTCCATCTTTTCAGTTCGCTTGTTTTTTTTCGTTTGTACTATTTCTCGTGGCTACGTCAATATCAGTTTCACGACTTCTGCGGTTGCCCTCGTGCTTTATTATACGGTGGAACAAAACGTAAATTTCCTACGGTAGCAAGTTTTTCAAGTTGTGTACCATTCCATTGTTTGTAGAGCTTCAACAAAGAAAGTATCTCTTTTGTTTTATTGTAAGGTCAACAGAAGGGTCGGATTAAGAGATTAACTACTTACCATAAAATAAAATTAATATTGTGACCCAAAACATGTAGGCTTACGCATTTAGGCATGTTACAAGTATAAAAAAAGTATTACCAAATAATAAATCTGCATATTACAGCGAAACTAGATGATATTTTTCAATAATTTTAAAAGTATTTTCCATAATTATTTTCTTGGGATTATAAAATCTTATACAGTCTACAGCAAATCTAACTTAATAGCTGCTATACGAAAACCGTTGCTTGAATTTAGCAAAATGTTAAAAATCTTAGAATAAATGGCTTATTTATTTATTATAATAAATCTACATGTGATAAATTTTAAATAGAAAAATATTGGAAAAAACAACTCGGCCACAAGTGAATTCTCAGATGGGACTCGACTACATGTAGATTATAGACGATAACATGACTATCGACTTTATGACTTAAATTAAATTATTCCAATTAAGTTACATTCCTAAGATTGTATCAACAAAACTTATCATAAAATGGTAGCTAGCTTTTTCATTGTCGGATAATTTCAGCAGGGCCCTTATGAACCTCCCTAAATGCATTCCCTTTCCACTTTGTAGCGCTGAAAATGAATCTCTGTCGGTATATCGCTGTCGACACTACACTATTCTTACTTAAGCCAACTCATACCTGGTTATTGAAACTTTTGCTTAACGACTCCAACCGAATGGGAAACATTATGCCAACAGAAAGTTTGCCTATTACGAATAGTATGTTGAAAGCTCGCTGATTTGTTGTATGTACTCGTTCATAACTTTGCGATTCATGGAAACAGAGGTTGTTGATTGTTTGTTATTATATTGAAAAAGTATGAAGTGTATTTATTATAAATGGGGTCGCATTCGTAATACAAAAGGTTATACCACCTTTTAGGTAGGTACTGATAGTTTCCGTTGACTCCACGAATACACAATGTCTATCATGCTTTTCCATTAGGAAGGCCTTTGCCCCAGTAAAAACGTGGCTGATAATGATTATAAATAGTCGGGAATTCAAAGGTCAAAGGTGGGAATTCCACGGGTTAGAGTAGTCTGACTCTTAAAAGGTGCGTTACCAATGTCAAAGGTGGGAATTCCACAAGTTAACGTAGCTTTGACTCTTTAAAGGTGCGTTACCAATGTCAAACGTGGGAATCCCACAGGTTAGAGTAGCTCTCACTCTTGAAAGGTGCGTTACCAATGTCAAACGTGGGAATCCCACAGGTTAGAGTAGCTCTCACTCTTGAAAGGTGCGTTACCAATGTCAAACGTGGGAATCCCACAGGTTAGAGTAGCTCTCACTCTTGAAAGGTGAGTTACCAAAGTCAAAGGTGGGAATTCCACAGGTTAGAGTAGCTCTCACTCTTGAAAGGTGCGTTACCAATGTCAAACGTGGGAATCCCACAGGTTAGAGTAGCTTTCACTCTTGAAAGGTGCGTTACCAATGTCAAACGTGGGAATCCCACAGGTTAGAGTAGCTCTCACTCTTGAAAGGTGAGTTACCAAAGTCAAAGGTGGGAATTCCACAGGTTAGAGTAGCTTTGACTTTTGAAAGGTGCGTTACCAATGTCAAAGGTGGGAATGCCACAGGTTAGCGTAGCTTTGACTCTTGAAAAGTGCGTTATCATTGTCAAAGTTGGGAATTCCACAGGTTAGAGTAGCTTTGACTCTTGAAAGGTGCGTTACCAATGTCAAAGGTGGGAATTCCTCAGGTTAGCGTTGCTTTGACTCTTGAAAGGTGTGTTACCAATGTCAAAGTTGGGAATTCCACAGGTTAGAGTAGCTTTGACTCTTGAAAGGTGCGTTACCAATGTCAAAGGTGGGAATGCCACAGGTTAGCGTAGCTTTGACTCTATCAATGTCAAAGTTGGGAATTCCACAGGTTAGAGTAGCTTTGACTCTTGAAAGGTGCGTTACCAATGTCAAAGGTGGGAATTCCTCAGGTTAGTGGAGCTTTGACTCTTGAAAGGTGCGTTACCAATGTCAAAGGTGGGAATTCCTCAGGTTAGTGGAGCTTTGACTCTTGAAAGGTGCGTTACCAATGTCAAAGGTGGGAATTCCTCAGGTTAGTGGAGCTTTGACTCTTGAAAGGTGCGTTACCAATGTCAAAGGTGGGAATTCCTCAGGTTAGTGGAGCTTTGACTCTTGAAAGGTGCGTTACCAATGTCAAAGGTGGGAATTCCTCAGGTTAGTGGAGCTTTGACTCTTGAAAGGTGCGTTACCAATGTCAAAGGTGGGAATTCCTCAGGTTAGTGGAGCTTTGACTCTTGAAAGGTGCGTTACCAATGTCAAAGGTGGGAATTCCTCAGGTTAGTGGAGCTTTGACTCTTGAAAGGTGCGTTACCAATGTCAAAGGTGGGAATTCCTCAGGTTAGTGGAGCTTTGACTCTTGAAAGGTGCGTTACCAATGTCAAAGGTGGGAATTCCTCAGGTTAGTGGAGCTTTGACTCTTGAAAGGTGCGTTACCAATGTCAAAGGTGGGAATTCCTCAGGTTAGTGTAGCTTTGACTCTTGAAAGGTGCGTTACCAATGTCAAAGGTAGATACGAGTATATTGCTAAACTGGAATAAGAAATTAGATATATTGTTCTGGAAGCGACTTGGACATGAAGGGCCGATTTCACCGTTCCTGATAGATATCGATATATATAGAAACTGAGTTTAATAGAACTTGGTTCTGCATAAGCGAGATCAGAAATTTGTTTTGATCGCGGTTTACGTCGCACCGGTTTCACCTTAGTTTAGCTTTGAAAAGAATGAACGAGTGAACAACATGTCGTTAACTAAACGAGTTGGGTTCGAAGTGTTGCAATTACCTAAAGAAGTTGTTCCTTCATAAATGGGCAAATAAAATAAAATAAATTTATGCAGATCACCATATTTTTCAATCAAAATGGTCAGAATGTAATAGGTATAAGAAATTAAAAAATATTAGGTACCTATTTTGTTAAAATAAAATAAATACAAATATCACGTGTAGGTAATATAATTTAGGTAAATTGTCAAAACAAATTATGGGGTTTTTTTTATATTGTAGAAATAAGGCTCTATTCATATTTTTGTATGCAAATACAAGAAGACCATTTCTTTCCACTATTTCTTCCTGTAAAAATGAACAAACAATTCTCCCATGTATATATACCTACTCCACCATCATGACAACGCCATGACAGACAGCTCTTAAACGCGTTCAAATACAATAACCGTCGAAAATCGGCCGTTCAGAAATAAGTGAACCAAGTTCGACTTGATCGACGTTCTGTTTAGGTCGGTGAAACGCAAACTTAAGGCGGAACTCAGCTTTAGAGCGTAAACTGAGATTAACTCGAATTGATCGCGTTCAATTGAAGCGGTGAAATCGGCCCTAAATTGGCACTTTGGAACTATAATGCGTCGCGTTCTCGTCTTAACAAGACTGTTAAGCGTACCTACTTAGGTATTAAATAAAAACAAATAAATATAAGCCTAAGTAAAATGAATCTGCGCAATGAAAACCCAAATCGAATTTTCAAAGAGAATTACGTTCTTAATCATAATTTTCTTAAGCAAACCCGTTTGAATAAATTCGCATTAATCAAAATAATATTACTAGTTTAAGTATAATTTATCCGAATCTCATTAAATTTCTTAGCTAAGTCGGTTTAATAAATCTTCAGCGTTCACCTCTTAATTTATGAACGGTTAGAATAATTAATCAACATTTACAAAATGGGAGCACATAAATATTAAACAATTTCCAATCGTCCATTATAATGGTTTTCTTTTAAAATTGTAATTAACTTTCAGTAAAATATTACGTTTATATGAAAATTACCTAAACATTAAAAAAATTGCTAGGTTTTTTTATGATAGACGGTCTCTCCTCTTAGCCTTTATCACACCTGATGTTAAGTATTGATAAGGTTGAAGATAAAAGCGAGCCTCTCATGGAATCTTCAGCCATTGAGGAACTGGTTATCTTATCTCAAACTGCCGGAACACAACAATGCTGAGAACATTGTTGTTATGGCGTCAGGCTTAGATAAGATGGTGGTAGCTAGCCAGGCGGGCTTACAACAAGTCCAACCACCAACCAAACTGAATATAATTATGTACCCCCGCAGGGAATCGAACCCTGGGTCTGGACCGGTGGTTGTACCACTAGACCACTAGACTTTGTGATCTAGTGGTAAAAACCACGCCATAACAACATTTTATTCAGCATTGTTGTGTTCCGGCAGTTAGAGATAAGATAGATAGTTCCTCAGTGATGAGGATTCCTTGAGAGGCTCGCTACCATCTTCAGCCTAATCAATACTTAACATCAGATATGATGAAGGCTAAGAGTGTCCCCATTATTAATTAAAAAAAAACAACGGGTTGCACTCCAGGAGTGCCGGCAGAAGTGAAAACCAGGAAAGTGAAACAGCAGGAGCAGGCATACATTTTCGCCGCGCGGTAGAAAGAGAGGAGGGATATTACTTCCTCTCCTATACCTCCGTCTACTCTCCCTCCGTCTTACGAATTTTCGATCAGGTCACGTGTCCTGACGCGACTTTAACATTTTTTACCCATCCCATTTTAAAACTCTGATGTGCACAACGCCGCTAAAGAAGTTTTCACTTAAAAAAAAAGTAGAGTTGCAAGCATCGCATAACTAAAAGTATTACTTTTGTTAACCATAAGAACATATCTACTCTGTTGATAGTCCGAATAGATAAAAAAAGCCTTATATATTCATTGCCCAGTGATTGTTAGGAAAAATATTTGCTATTTCGAAACAACAGCAACAGCCTTTTAAAATGAAGTTCAGGAATCAAACATAATTAAGTTTATTGCTTCATGAGGTTGATTAAACTGATGCTTGGATAGTAAAATATACCTAACTGTCTAACACTTCCAGCAAAAATTAATAAAATTTATCCACTCAGAAAAGCCAAGTCATAACTTGAGTAATTAAACTATGTTATGACTACGCTGAATCATTGCTGCTCATTGGGAAAAACAACGGTAGCGTTATTGAGAGCTGGGGCCTACCATCAACTTTAATCAATTTATTTTAGGTTATTTTCCGGTTGTAAAAGTGAGAATCCGCTATACGCGCTGTATGGCAGCATCCCACACTCACAACCTAAAACAATCGCAAAGAGTTGATTGTAAGCCCCTGAAGTATATTACCTACTTATTCCAAATCCTAACTTAATATTATAAATGCGAAAGTGTGTTTGTTTGTCCTTTTTTGACGCCCTAACCAAGCAACCAATCGACTTGATTTTTGGTATAGAGTTAGTTAAAGTATGGAGAGTAACAGAGGCTTAATTTTATCCCGGTATTCCCACGGGAACGGGAACCATGCGGATGAAACCTCGGCTTGTTTAAATTTTTACATTTATTTACAAAACATTTACATTTACATTAAAGAAAACATGTTGTAAAATATAGTGCGACCGTTGAGAGGATGACCAATGGCTCTTGATGAGAGCTGCCAATAATGCATTCTCTCAGTCTTCTTCTTCTTATCTTCTTATCGAGTGAGGATAAGTGGCCACCTCTGGTGCCAGAGTTTATCAAGCCTCTGACTTGGCTTAAAGACTGTAATCACATGACAACAGCCAGCACCGACGGTTTAACGTGCCCTCCGAAGGCCGGAAGCGCTCAGTTATAATGCCACTTTACGGTCACCCATCCGATACCTGACCGGGCCGAACTTTGCTGAACGAGCGTGATCGAATACGACCAGTCTGTCAAGCGCGGCCATGAGCGATGATTCTCTCAGTGGTCGCAATATACGTTTACAACATGTTTTCTTGTAAATGTTTCGACAGTGGAAACGGAGGGTTTGATATAGGTACCTAATTATATTCTTTTACCCGTGCCACCTTTAAACAAGAACTTATTGTTGCAGGAACTTGATACCAGAATAATAATAGGCAGTTTCTCACAGGAGATGATACCGAAGATATTTTGTGAGGTGAGTTGCGTCCAAGTCATGAATAATTTAACACGTTAAATACCCTTATGCTTGGAAGCTCTCAGTGGGATTCGTAAGTAAAAAATTTCAACTTGGACAGTCTTCATGAACCTATGGAACTACGCAGGTTAGTCGTTCGTCAAGATTTCAAATAGGTACATATTTCGACAGCAGACACTTACAAAGTTTTAAGAAGTATTGACTAATACTTTATCACAGCGTTATGGAAGAGAAGTTATTCAGGAGATCTATAAGATTAACATGGTACCAATCAACCATTAAAGTACACTACCACTTACCTATGTTATTATTCTCATCTAAGCCGGTTCGATCCCGGGTGCAAGTAAGTGTCTTTCCAAAAATCTCTGAATGCAGTTTAACTTATTTTCGAAAATGAAGGAATGTAGTGTAAACCTTATAAATATCAATCTTTATTTAGCTGTGTACCTCCGCCACCACATTTGGTTTTCTGGAAACATCTTAGGCCACATCCTGTTTCCAAACAAGATGGTGGTAAAATACTTGCCCAGTCTTACTTTCACTTCCAGTCCCAGTCCAGCTGGGAGCGTAAATAAAATATTTGATTGATTGTTAAAAGTAAAACAATAAATGTCGCGTGTGTTGCGAGATCGCAGGCGTTCAAACTGGGCATGTTCGGCGCGGAGTACGCCTGGCTGGTGGCGGGCGCTCCGCCGCGCATCCGGGGCTCCGCGCCGTGTGCTCGCGCGCACCTCGCTCGGGCGCTGGAGGGACTGGTCACGGTCACGGCACACAGGGGCATCGTGGGTGACGTCACATCTTATTCAGGACTGGTGAGCATGTACCTGTACTATATCAAACATTCTCATTCAGGGGCGTCATTCTCCAGAATCTATTTGTTTTTTGTCAGACGCATACCACTGCTATCCTATTGCAAGTTCCATGTGTTATTTAAATTCATACTTAAAAAAAACGTTTTCTGTAATTTGAATGACGGTAAGTATGAAATCAGAACCCGCCGAACCCTGAAATCAGGAGGAATTTTGTCATTCTCCCCATGCCAAACTCCCTCACGCTTGAAAGAATCGTCTATAAATCGCACTTAAATCATAGCTCGTGCACTAAAGGGGCTAGTCACGTTGACGGCGCACAGAGGCATTGTGGATGACGTCACTTCTTACTCCTGACTGGTAAACTCTACTTAGTCTCCTGAGCCTACGAGCTCCACGCAGTGTGCGCTCACGTGCACCTCGCCCGGGCGCTGGAGGGCCTGGTCACGGTGACGGCGCACAGGGGCATCGTGGGTGACGTCATTTCTTACTCTGGACTGGCGAGCATGTTCTATTTTACGTCAAACATTTTTATTCAACCGTGTGCCTACATGCGCGCAGCTCGCCCGGTCATTGGATGGGCTGGTCACGGTGACGTTACTTTTTATTCGGGAATGGTGAGATCTCCTTAGCCTCCTGAGCGTACGGGGCTCCGAGCCGTGTGCTCGCGCGCACCAACGCGGGCCCTGGAGGGGCGGGTCACGGTGACAGCGCACAGGGGCATAGTTGGTGACGTCACTTCTTTTTCAGGACTGGTGAGCTTGTTCTTCTCTACGTCACAGATTTTCATTTAAAACGCTAGGTGCAGTAAGGGATCAGTTTCAGACGAAATACGAATACCTACTGGTTTTCGTTGGATTCATTTACATTTTTCTCTCTCTCTCTACCTCCCTCCCCCCTCTCCCTCTTATTCCGTCTCCTCTCTCCTTCTTTCTTCTTCTAGAAACCAACTAGAGATACCTACCTAAATCTTTTAATCAACTTCTTGAGGAGAAACATGCGCTAAGTATTCAAAATAAATAAATACAAATGAACATCTTTTTAATGATCTGATAAAGCATTAATGATATTTTTTACGAGCCTCCAAGACGTCTTCTGTCTCTGACAAGCTAGATAAGCTAAATAAATAAGAGAGATGGGTAGACTTTATTAATGCGTAAAAGCTTAATCTGATTGTAGCAATGAAATTGTTCCATTCTGTGCCTCGTATTGTGCTAAGGTACAGTGAACAGCACATCAGTGTTAACAGTTTGTCAGATTTCCGCAATTAATTGTGAACTCAACTATAATGGTATATTTTGAGTGCAAAGTCGGTTGTTGACGGTTTTCACTGCATCTGACCGTACTAAAACTGAAGATTTACTACATCATATCCGAACAATGGGCTTATCAGAAAAAGGTTTACGAAATAAACTTCGGAACATGTTTGCTAATAAATTATCTACAGGGATATAAGTCTGTTGTTTCGACTTCGTGGTGGAAAATTAATTTTAGTTTGCAGTTACGTCGGTTTAATTACTCGTTTATTCGTGATAATTTTATTATTAAACACCAATTAGCTAGCCCCAAAGTAAGCACTGTAAGACACCAGCATGCTCGCATTCATCATACAAACGTTTACGCCTGCTGGGGTTGGAACCCAGGACCTCAGAGTAGGTAGCATGAAAACCGGTGTACATACCATTGAGATATGATGAGTTAGTTGGGTTTCGGAATGTTACAAGTAAAACCAGTAGATTGTGCTAATATGTTGTACTGTCTGATGTTACAACACAAGAGAGCGTTTATTTAATTCATTACAAATTATTTAACTAAACTAATTAGTAGGTCATCAGCGACATACGTCATGTTGTTGAGTAGTAATAGTTAGTATTCATTGGCGTAACGGTGTTACGATGCAAGTACGGCTATATTACACCTCTCCCGAATGTCAACCTTTACCCCCGGAGAAGAAGACAAAAAATTGACGTTCATCATTGAAGATCCTTAGATTATACTAAACATTATCTTAATTAAGTACATTTTTTTAAAATACAAATAAATCAATCGCAATACAATTTAGTATTATTCTTATAAGCTATATTCTATAATATTTTTAAGAATTTTAACATTGGGTGACATAACTTCTAAAACAAAAAAAGGACCGTTCGAAATGGAATCTAACTTATTTCCAACTTGATTTTTAATAAGTAAAAAGTCACCGAGTTTGTATGTTAGCGTATTAATTTTCTTATCGTTCTTTAGTTTCCTGTTAAATTATTCTTAGCATCTACCTGTGTTATCTGCAATATTTAAATTCCTTAGGATAACATCAATATAGTTATAGTGTCGATTCGATACTATAACTATGATGACATAGTGATAAAACGTTATTCATATAATTCATTATCGCTTTGTAACGCTGCAAAAAAATCTGACCTAAAATTTCGTCAGCACAACATGTCAAATTAATAAATACATAGAACGCTTGTTTGCAAACTAAATCATTAAAGATTCAATCTAAATAAATATATCCTTCCGAGACTAAATTTTCACTAACACTCTTAATCGTTATTTCCTCTTGATTTATAGTTTGCAATAAGTCTGGGTAACTTTGAAGCCATTCGTATTTCAATACGCATAGACTAGCTCCACTATCTACTAATAAATCAATTATATTTTTACATATCTTACAGTTAACTATGCTCGTATTATTATAACTAAAATACCATAATTTAACTTAGGAACGAAAACACTGATTAAAATTATTGTATTGACCTAAATCGTCATTATGTTCACTTAGTGAACCCGCGGGGAAGGCGGGGCGGGCGGTCCGCGAGCCTCCTCGCGCTGACCGCGCAAAATACTGTGTAGTGCGTTTACCCCTCTGACCTGTATTATTCATAGCAGGTTGCGACATATTAATAATTACGAGAAAAAATATATGTTTTCCTGTCCACGATTATATGATTGTCCCCTAACCGAGGGATACTTACCTCTATTTTTATTAAAATTAGCAGCACGATGGGACGGCGCTCTTGCGAATAATAAGCGACCTGATCGTGCCCCGAAGATAAGACTTGTTGATGGACAGCTGTTCTAATAGCTTCCGACAAAGATGAAAATTGACTCGAATCAATTACGGTGCTAAGTCTTGTGACCAATAACCCATCAGCGAATGGCTTTATCGTCGTCTTCTCGTTCGGCGATCTTAAAAACTCAAACTTGCTATCATCATTATCTGTTTGCGTGATAGTCAAATTCATTCTATGGACCTGTCCCTGTCTGGTACGAAACATCTGAGCTTAGGGCTTCTGTCGACTTCTTGGGCAGTAACAACTTTCTCATGCCCGAGACTAAATCTGTTACACTAGCATAAGCTGACTTTAATCTTAAGTTAGTGCTCGATGAAAGCCTAGTTTGTAAAACGAAGTCAACAAGTAAAGTGATTTCTATCAATTATGGAGCTATACATATTAGTACCCCTATTAACACTAGAGCGCTCACGCAGGCTACATATGTAGCCCACTGTGAAAGATTATTAGATAACTTTTGAACGAAACGCGCCTCGGAGCTGTCCTATCAGGTATTCCTCTAGTACGGATCGTCACACACTTTAGTAGTGTGTCATCTTCCTAGGCGCATAAATGTAAGCGCAGTGAATTTTTATAGTAGGGCAGGACCGGCTTTGGGACAGATAAAAAAATTCAAAAAGCTAGACTGTGACGAAAACACTATTGCATAAGATCAACTATTTAGTATACGTCGCGCGTCGTAACAAAATTATTGACTTAACAAGTTAAAAGAGTTGAACGAATAAACAATTATTGATCTGAATAGGTCCGGAATGTGTAATTTTTATAATTTTTTAGTTCTACTTCAGTTCATAAATCAAAAAACTTAAGCAATTATTGACTTTTGATAATGTATTTAGTAAGGCTTAAAGTGAAGTACAACATTATCTACAACTTCTTTATTTTAATTAAATAAGTGGGTTATGCAAAATACCTATATCATAATGGGCTACAAATTTACCCCGCGCGAGCATTGCAAGAGAATCTTAGGCGCGTGTACTCTAGTGTTAATTGTATCGTGGTATCCTCCTGTCCCGTCATGTTGGGTAACAAGTTTACCATTTTGCCAGTTAATAAAGTCTTGGGGCCGGTTTCAATAACATTATCTTCGGAACTATTATTACTACACGGCTCACTCACAAAATGCTTAGTTTTACTATAAACTGACTAATTTGATATCCCCAAGTAACGAATTAATTAAATCCATTAAAATGTTGTATTATCGGATGTTACAACACAAGAGAGCGTTTATAATTCATTGCAAATTATTTGCTTTAACTATTTTAAACTAATATTAGTAGTTCATCAGCGACATACGTCATGTTGCAGAGCGTAACGGTAAGTTACGATGCAAGTTTGACGACATCCGTATAGCGATGTGCCGCTGGAAATATTCCCATTTCCAAGTAATTTACTAGTTGTAAACTTACGGGAATATTCCCATTATTCCCGGAAACTTTCCCAAAGTTTCCAAAATAATATATTTTCAAGTATGGTAAAAATTCTGTGCTATTTATATTTTCTTCTTACTCCCACGGTTACGCAACAACAAGTGTGTGCATGCGCTTGCTTGAGCCGCGAGGGGAGGGTCCCGCCGCGCCGCCCCCTCCCCTTTCCTCTACTTTAAAACAAAAGAAACATGTTTACCCCAGTGTCGCTTTGATTGTCGAGTGTGCTGTGCTTAGCGATGTGCCGCTGGGAATATTCCCATTTCCGAGTAATTTACTCGTTGTAAACTTACGGGAATATTCCCAATATTCCCGGAAACTTTCCCAAAGTTTCCAAAATAATATATTTTCAAGTATGGTAAAAATTCTGTGCTATTTATATTTTCTTCTTAATCCCACGGTTACGCAACAACTAGTATGTGCATGCGCTTGCTTGAGCCGCGAGGGGAGGGTCCCGCCGCGCCGCCCCTTCCCCTTTCCTCTAGTTTTGCCGCTTTGATTGTCGAGTGTGCTGTGCTAGCTGTGTTTGTCATTATGAGACCAAAAAGTAAAATTTTTGATTACTTTCTGCAAACTGTTAACGAACAAACAAATGATATATGTTCATTTTGTAAAATTGTATACAAATATAAAAATAACTACTAGCTTTGCCCGCGACTTCGTCTGCGTGGAATAGTGATTTTCGGCGGGGGCGGAACTTTTCGCATAATGTCGATTGTCCTAAGTCGTTTGTCATACATCAATTGGCATAATCATCAAATAGCATTACATTAATGTCACATATTTTTTCCTTCGCATAAATTTTAAGTAGCATAACTGTCTAAAGGCTATATTATTATGAAGCATAATAAATGAAATCCCTAATTTCATTTGGCCTAATATTACGCAGTCCTAAAATCCCTTAGCATAATTTTATTTGCCATAACTATAGAAAAACCCAATTTTATTTGGCATATTATAGGTTATAAAAATGCGAATATCTCGAAAACGGTGCGTCGTAGCTAAAATCTAACAAAATTTTCGACCCCCCTTTGACACCCCCGGAGATACTAAGGAGGAATCCGACGAACATATATTTGTTTTCCTCTCAAAAAATTTGGAAAAAAACAGAGAAGGGGGACGGGGGTCTGCAGCAACAAACTGTAACAGACGTTTCAGGTTAGGTTAGGTTAGAACTGTGACCAAAACACCGCGCGAGCCGAGCGAGCGAAGCGAGCGTGCCGCCGCAGCGGCTGGCAAAGCGCCAGAAACAATTGTTTTTACTTATTAAAAAAAAACACTTTTTCAATTTATTTGCATAATAGCCACTCAGTCTTGTATGCCCTACCCCTAGAGTGTAATTTAAGCCCACGTAGGCGCGGAGGGGCGAGGCGGCCCGCGATCTGAGGAGCAGGTGGTGACTGAAAACCATCTGCGACGATAAGCTCGCGTGGGACCGCCAGAGCCTGCTTGCATGCTGCTTGTTTGCTTGCATGCTGCTTGCCTGCTTGCATGCTGCATGCCTGCTTGCATGCTGCACGCCTGCCTGCATACAGCAATTATGCTATAAATTTATATATTTATATTTATATTATGCTAAAAAGTTTCGCCCGAGGGAAAGTGATATTTTTCCGGGATTAAAATTAGCCTATGTCACTATCTAGCTCGTAAACTACCCACATAGTACAAAACACGTCAATCCGTTGCTCCGTTTTCACGTGAAAGACGGACATACAAACAAACACACTTTCACATTTATAATATTAGTATAGATTGTATGTCAAAAGAAAATACATATTACGCTGAACAATGTCTCTTAAGATACTATATTTGTATCTGTTATAGTTTAGCTGGGCTGCTAGGGTTCCACATCAGGTGTACCAGACCTTCGATATTTTTCCGTCAATAGAAAATGTTCATTACGTTAAACAACTTTTCTTAAGACGCTATGTTTGTATCTCATATAGTTTAACTTGGCTGCTAGGGTTCCACATCAGGTGTACCAGATCTTCAAACTTTGTACGTCAATAGAAAATGCTCATCACGCTTAACAATTTTCCTTAGGACCGTATTTGTATATCTCTCATAGTTTGACTGGACTGCTATGGTTCCACATCAGATATTGCAATCTTCAAAATAAATTATAGCCTACATGTTGGCGACGACCATTAGCTGTATAACAAAAAAAGTTTCATTAAAATCGGTTCGGTAGTTTTTGCGTGAAACGCGGACAACAGACAGACAGACAGACAGACAAAAAGTTCAAAAACTATATTTTTGGTATCTGTTTCGTTTAAGAAGACCCTGGTGGGAGGTATTTTTTTCTATTAATTCTTTTCAATGTATAGAATTGGATCGCTTACAGGTTTACTATAATTAACTATTATGGGTATTGGAAATATTCCCGTAAACATTGGAAATTTACTGGGAATATTCCCAGGAAAATTGGAAATTTTCGCCATAAGTGATAATTAACCTTTGGCATATTCATTAAGCCTTGTAATATTGCCAATAGAATGGTTAGCATACAACAAAAAAATACTGTAATACAACACAAGCAATTTTCCCCTAAATTTCCGCTTTTGGGAATATTGCCGGGAACGCTTCTGGGAATATTCCCAATGTTTCCAATATTCCCGGGAACGGCACATCACTAGCTGTGCTAGCTGTGTTAGTCATAATAAACCAAAAAGTAAAATTTTTGATTACTTTCTATTACAAACTGTTAACGAACAAACAAATTATATATGTTCATTTTGTACAATTGTATACAAATATAAAAATGCAACAAAATTTGCTCTTCATTTAAAGAAATGTAATAATTCATATTACTTAGATAAATGATTATTTCTTATATTTTTGTGTTTTTGCCCGCGACTTCGTCCGCGTGGATTAGTGATTTTCGGCAGCATTTTTAATTTTTAAGGCTAATAAGCTTTTTTGTTATTTATTTTTTATTTATATATTAGTACAGCGCTATGAATGCATATTTAACACATTAAAAAATTATATCACATAGCCTACCGCCCGCGGTTTCGCCTAGGTCACTCTCTAGCTCTATAAAACACGTCAATCCGTTGCTCCGTTTTCACGTGAAAGACGGACATACAAACAAACACACTTTCACATTTATAATATTAGTATAGATTGTATGTCAAAAGAAAGTACATATTCCGCTGAACAATTTCTCTTAAGATGCTATATTTGTATCTCTTATAGTTAAGCTGTTATAGAGAACCTACTTCCATGAATACCGATGCTCTAAAAGACAAAGAAAACTTAGATGCATTCAACCTAGAGTTATGTAACAGATTCGCAGAATTGAATGACTCTGAAGACATGGATAAAGCTTGGGAAAGAACAGAACAGATAGTCAAAGACGTAGGAATCCGATTACTGGGCAAAAAGAAACGACAGAAGAGAAGAAAATGGTGGACTGAGAAATGTGAAGAGACGATGAACAGAAAGAGAGAACTTAGAATGATGGCCGAGCAGAACAGGAAATGGGATGACATCCGCAAAGAAGCACAAATAGAATTCAGGAGACTGGTAAGAAGAGCAAAGAGGGATCATATGACAAGAATGTTGAGAGACATGGAAACACTAATAAGAGCAAACGAATCACGAAAGTTTTATCAAGAAGTCAGATCAGCTAAGAAAGCCTACCAGCCCGTAACTCAACTTCTAGAAGATGAAGACGGAAACCTTGTCTCAGACCCTGAAAAACAAAATTCGATGTGGCACCAGTACTTTCAAGAACTACTCAACTGCCAACCGAAATAGATGCGAACCTGAACACCAGACTAGATGTTGACCACCAGGAACCACCAACCCTTGATGAAGTGCGCAAGGCCATCATGCGGCTTAAGAACCACAAGTCTCCAGGAATTGACAACATACCAGGAGAAATGTGGAAATAAGGGGGAGAAGCAGTACAATCTCGACTGTATGAAATCATCCGTAAAGTATGGACGGAAGAACAACAGCCCACGCAGTGGAATACGGGCATTATCTGTCCTATACATAAGAAGAGGTGCAAGAAGAAGTGTGGTAACTACAGAGGGATTGCGCTGCTTCCGACTGCGTACAAGGTGCTCTCGAACGTTCTTCTGGCTCGCTTAGAACCCTACGCAGAGCAAACACTCGGCGACTATCAGTGCGGATTTCGCAGGACCAGTACCAGACCAGGACCAGATTTACAGTGGACCAAATGTTTCTCCTAAAATAAATTATGGGGAAACGGTGGGAGTATGCCCAAAGCATACACTGCCTCTTTGTGGATTTTACCAAAGCATACGATAGTATCGATCGAGAAACGCTCTATCGGATCATACATCTTTCCAAATACCAGCAAAACTCGTCAGAATGATTAAAGTCGCCACGAGCACCAGCAAAATGCGAGTTAGAGTCGGAGGAGAACTGACCGAGGAGTTCGAAGTAGTGACCGGTCTAAAGCAATGAGACGCCCCTATCGCCTTTACTGTTTAACCTTGCTCTCGAATACATCATCCATAAAGTCTTATTGATAGAGGGGGCAGAGCTAAATGGAAGGCACAAAGTTATTGGGTACGCCGACGACCTTGCCATACTGGGGCAGTGTGAGAGAGAAGTGATAGAGATGGCAAAGGTATTAGAAAAAGAAGTGAAACAGCTTGGTCTCAGAATCAGTCATGAGAACACGGAGTACCTCCATATGAAGAGATACAAGGATCATAGGGCCAAGAGAAAAGATCTTATAGTAAAAGGAACAACTTTCAGAGGTATCAGCATATTTAAGTATCTCGGGTGCACGTTTACTGACACTAACCAAAGGGAGGAAGAAATCGTTAACCGTATAGTCAACGCGCTAAGATGTACCTACGCTACGCTAAGCCTTGCACAAAGTCCTGGTGTCCAAGTTGATAAGCAGAGCTACAAAAATTCGCGTCTAGAAAACGATAATAAGGCCGATTTTAATGTATGGGTGTGAAACTTGAACGATAACCCTGAAGGAGAAAAGGAAACTCTTAGTTGCCGAACGAAAAATCCTGCGAAAGATACTGGGACCAACAAGAGGAGAGGACGGGTTGTGGAGGCAAAGTTTCAATCAAGAAATAACACAACTGGTGTCAGAGCCGAATATCATCGGGGAAATAAAATCTGCCCGACTTCGCTGGCAAGGGCACGTGGAGAGAATGGAAGATGATCGAGCTGCCAAAAGAACGTATCTTGGACTACCAGCCGGACGACGTCCGGTTGGTCGCCCAAGATACCGCTGGAAAGACGAAGTTGCCAAAGACCTAAAGGAGCTGGAAGTACTCGACTGGTCAGGCTTGGTACAAAACAGGACGGCATGGCGCATTTTGATGTCAGGGTCGCTGAGCCAGCGAAGTAAGTAAGTATAATTTAGCTGGGCTGCTAGGGTTCCACATCAGGTGTACCAGACCTTCGATATTTTTCCGTCAATAGAAAATGTTCATTACGTTAAACAACTTTTCTTAAGACGCTATGTTTGTATCTCATATAGTTTAACTTGGCTGCTAGGGTTCCACATCATGTGTACCAGATCTTCAAACTTTGTATGTCAATAGAAAATGCTCATCACGCTTAACAATTTTCCTTAAGACCGTATTTATATATCTCTCATAGTTTGACTAGACTGCTATGGTTCCACATCAGATATTGCGATCTTCAAAATAAATTATAGCCTATATGTTGGCGAGGACCAATAGCTGTATAACAAAAAAAGTTTCATTAAAATCAATTCGGTATTTTTTGCGTGAAACGCTGACAATAGACAGGCAGACAGACAGACAAAAAATTCAAAATGTATATTTTTGGTATCTGTTTCGTTTAAGAAGACCCCTAGAGGTATTTTTTTTCTATTAATTCTTTTCAATGTACAGAATTGGATCGCTTACAGTTTTATTATAATCAACTATATGGGTATTGGAAATATTCCCGGAAACATTGGAAATTTACTGGGAATATTCCCAGGAAAATTGGAAATTTTTGCCATAAGTGATAATTAACCTTTGGCATATTCATTAAGCCTTGTAATATTGCCAATAGAATGGTTAGCATACAACAAAAAAATACTTAAGTACAACACAAGCAATTTTCCCCTAAATTTCCGCTTTTGGGAATATTGCCGGGAACGCTTCTGGGAATATTCCCAATGTTTCCAATATTCCCGGGAACGGCACATCACTACATCCGTAGTAGAGTGGTACGTACACCGGTTTCAAGGTGTCGCTTACTCTGAGGTCCCGGGTTCGAATCCCGGTAGGGGCAAATGTTTGTATGATGAATAAGAGCATTTGTACCTGAGTCATGGACGTTTAATTTCTACACATAATACTTATATTTTTATAATTATATGTATTTATATCCGTTACCCTTTTTTTTTTTTTTTTTTTTCCTTTCCCTCTCGCCGCCGTAAGTCATGGGGGCCCAGCATACCATAACACAAGCCTTACAGTGCTTACTTTGCGGCTAGGTTAATTGGTGTGAGTGTAAGATTTTTTTATTTATTTAAGTGTTAATACGGCTATTACCACAGAACAAGGAAATACACGATCCACGGATGTAAAGAATTATCTGAAGATCTCCAGGGGTACTCGTCATGGCAGGAGAACTTTAGACTGTGGAACTAGATAGTAGTCAGATTACGATGAAATAAGGTATAGAAAGATTTGACAATAGAAAACACTCGCCTTGACTTGTAAAACTAGTCCTCTACCTACGTATATAAATAAATTACGTAATATTACTAGCTGCCGTCCGCGGTTTCACCCGCCTGGTTGCCGTTCTCGTGGGAATATCGGGATAAAAGTTATCCTATGTACCTCTCCAGGCTATCAAGTATCTCCTCCCGTGACCAATGGCGGCCTGGAGGGCAAGTACTAGGAGTTTTAGTTGGTAGTACCCTAGGGAGTGCGTGGCCATATGTTTGTATAGGCCGTGTACTCCAGGTGAGTCCAACATTTCGAATCGCCCCTACACTCTCTATTCTCCTTCTTTAAAAAAAAAAAGCTATCAAGTATCTGTACCCTAAATTTCAACTTAATCCGTTAAGCCGTTTTTGCGTCATTGAGTAACAAACATAAAAACTTTCACATTTATAATATTACTAGCTGTGCCCCGGGGCTTCGCTCCCATGGAATTTTGGGATAAAAAATAGATAGTAGCCGATTCTCAGACCTACTCAATACGCTCACAAAATTTCATGAGAATCGGTCAAGCCGTTTCGGAGGAATATGAGAACGAAAACTGTGACACGAGAATTTTATATATTAGATTGTAGGACATAAGTACGCCCAGCTAAGGTTGTGTCTCCAAGATTAAATAAAATTAGTGAATAATAGTGTTATTTGATAGGTAAATAAAACTACACCACCAGAACTTTATCTAATCATTTGGGTTTCTAAAACTAAGTTTGTTTTCCCCTATTTGTCTTCGCAATAAATTAAGGTGCCGATACACAATTCTTATATAAAAGTAGCTCAAACGGCAAATAAGTACCTTTACCTATGTATTATTCAATACTCTTGCGAGAAATAAATGTACGTAGCGCCTATAAAGTCGATTCTTGAACAGCGCCTTATAAATACTTAATAGAATTACCTCGATGAAACACAATTCATGTGAGTTTATTTGACTTAAGAATGTAAGTAATTTACTCGTCTTATGGATAGGGTAGTCGTAAAGTACAGTAATTTTTATTAAGGAAGCTAAAAGCAATATTTACAAAGTACCTTTTACAATTAACAATAATTGTTAATTGTAAAAGGTATTATTATGATTATTATTATTATGAGCCAATTTCAAGCTACCACAGATATTTAGGTAGACGTACCTTACAAATCTTAAACATGAAAATATACTGGAAAAAAGCATCTTGTCTCATGTCGCTCATTCCGTCAGAGCGACATGAGACAAGTTCCTTTTTAACCGACTTCAAAAAAAGGAGGAGGTTCTCAATTCGAAGGAATCTTTTTTTTTTTACGTATGTTACTCTATTACTCGAAGACGGCTGGACCGATTTGAGTAATTCTTTTTTTGTTCGAAAGGGTATACTTCACATGTGGTCCCATTGTCATTATGTCAGGATCTAATGATGGGATCCTGGAGAAGTCCAGGGAACTCTTCAAATATTATAGGCACTCCTATAGCGATTTCGGTGTTTTCTATAGTAACTTATGCCTATGCTTATGCATTTGATGAAGTAGAACTGATGATGAAGACCACAAATGGTCACCGGAACTTTTAAATACTTAGCATTTCACGGCAGTTATACGATTACTTTAATGTAGTTCATAAGCAATTTATGCTCGACTCAATGCATGTGATGAAGTGCAGCTGATGATGAAGTATCGGGAGAACTCCTCAATAAGTAACGTCCCTGCACCGGGAGCATTTTGTAAAAGGTGATGAGGAGTTGTCATAAGGTTATTAGCGTAGGCACGGGACCTCTTCTATCTTTAAAAATTGTGAAATAAAAATTTTTATTTAAAAAAAGAAAACCGACTTCAAAAAAATATAAAGAAAAAACAAACCTTTTGGAGTCGGTGCCAGCCAAGGCAAGAAAAATAAAATAGTAGCACCGCAAAATAGAATTGTATCACATAAAAATAGCATTATAAAATGCAAAATTTAAAAGTTATAATTTAGGTACCTAACTGTATAAGTAGTATGGTTTACACCAAAATTACTTAAAGAAACAAAATGTAACAAAATGGTGACAGTGGACTGCTAAATCTTAATTTCATCATTTGGATTTTCTTTAATTACAACCATGGGCAATAGTAACTTTTTTTAAAGTTACTACACAAATATCTATCCTTACTAATATTATAAAGAGGAAAGATTTGATTGTTTGTTTGTTTGCAACGAATAAACTCAAAAACTACTGAAAGAATTTGGATAAAATTTAGTACAACGATAGTAGATAGCCTGGTTATGAACATAGGATACTTTTATCCCGATATTCGAACGGGAACCACGCCGGTGAACCCATGAGCAGCCGCTAGCTATTATATACAATGCTGTCGTCGAATCCAACTCGGATGGGCAGCATGTGGGAAGCTCCCGTTCACGTCCAACTTACCTCAGTATCTCAAAACGAAAGTCTATGGTGTGTGTATTGCCAGTGACGACTTATAGCAGTAAAACGTAGTCGCTAATTATGGGTATGATAAGAAGGCTTAAGGTCACACAGCATGCAATGGAAAGAGATATGCTCGGGGTTTCTCTACGTGATCGAATCAGAAAGAAGGAGATCCGTGGGAGAACTAAAGTAACCGACATCGCTCGAAGGATTGCTCAGCTGAAGTGGCAATGGGCAGGACACATAGCGAGAAGATCCGATGGCCATATGGGCGGAAAGGTTCTGGAATGGCGACCGCGATCTGGACGACGCTCCGTGGGTAAGCCCCCGACAAGGAGGACCGACGATCTGGTTAGCGATCGCGGGAAGCCGCTGGATGCGGGCAGCGTAGTACCGATCGTCGTGGAGATCCTTGGGAAGGCCTAGACCCAGCAGTGGGTGTCATGTGGCTGAGACGACGACGACGGTATACAATGCTATCAGAACCTACTATAGACGAATCGCCATAACCAGCATAATCGATTTTCAAATAGGTATTTCGAAAAGATCACTATAAATAGGAATATAGGTAAGAAGAGCTAACCTTTTTTTTTATACTAGGAGAAATGCTTTTACGCATCCCTCGCCCCCAGGTGCAGGGGCGATTCGAAATGTTGGACTCACCTGGGCGGGTACTACCAACTAAAACTCCTAGTACTTGCCCTCCAGGCCGCCATTGGTCACGGGGGGTAGGGTTCGCAATCACCCCTAAAGACCAGGCGGACGAAGAGCTAACCTTCAGGCAAAGGTCGAAAGTTCGAGTCCCGTCTAAAAGCAAAAAACCACAATATTTATTTGGAATGCACTACAAGGAATAATTTACAATTACATTTATAATTAAGAACTAAAGAATGCGCTCTCTTTCATTATTTTAACCGGTTTCAAAAAGATAAGGAGGTTCTCATTTAGACGGAATCTTTTTTTTATATACTTACACTGAAATAATGATACCTTTTCAGACCAACGAAATGTTCAGTCGGGAAATGGAAACAGCCGGTGCGATGGTCTCGCCCTATGCCCCACACACGTACGACGCAGTGTGGGCCATTGCTCTGGCCCTGAGCAAAGCTGAGCTTTTGTGGAGGAGCGCAGAGGAACCAAGGAACAGGAGATGGAAGCTGGGGTTGAGCCACTTCGACTACGACAGGAAGGATATGGCCGAAGAATTCTTGAGTCAACTAGGAAACTTGAGCTTTTTGGGCGTTTCAGTGAGTTTTACTTTTCTAATACCTACTAATATTATACAGAGGGAAGATTTGATTGTTTGTTTGCATTGAATAGGCTTTGAAACTACTGAACGGATTTAGATCAAATTTGGTACACAGATAGTAGATAGCCTGATTATGAACATTGGATATATTATGAACATTTTTATCCCGATATTCCCGCGGGAACGGGAACCATGCGGGTAAAACCACGTGCGGCCGTAGTACTTTATATGTTTGAACTAGCGTAGACGTTTCTTTGCAGTAATAAATATCCATTCCCTGTTCAATACACACACGGTGAACTACCACCGAAACTACTTGTAAGATCTTGGTGGTATGAGAATAACCAGATATTACCTAAGTTGTACATTTTTAGCTAAAACATATCATCGCACCGTCTTCTAGAAATTCGGCCGCGTTATAAGTAGCATATTAAGTTCCTACTAGTTGAAGGGTAGGTACCAAAGCAAACTATTTCAGTAAATTATTTCGTGATTTCCCCCGCTCGCGGTTTCACCCGTTTTCGTGGGAATATCGGCATAAAAAGTATCCTTTGTTCATAACCTGGCAACTATCTACTATCTCTGTACCAAATTTCATCCAAATTCTCTCTCTCTCTCTCTCTCTCTCTTTATAATATTAGTATAGATTATAACTTTTTAATATTGCATTTTACAACGCTATTTTTATGTGATAAATATTAAACAAGAAAATATACTAGAAAAAAGCAACTAGTCTCATGTCGCCCCGATCCCGTCAGGGCGACATGAGACTGAGAGTTTAATATTTAGTATAGATTAGATTCCGGGATAGGCTCGCTTACATCTTCAGCCTTATCAATACTAACTTAACATCAGGTATAATTAAAGCTAAGAGTCTCCCCGTCGCGAATTAAAAAAATAACACTCAACAGAATACAGAAATACTAAATTGATCACGCAAAAGTTTATTAACCTAGTACCACAGTACGCAACCACTACCTAATGCACCATCGTGTCAGTACGTCAGTCGATTTCGAGTACTAAAGCTTACTCAACATACTCGTACAAAAGCTCTATCAACATATACTTAAAGAAGTATTAAAACAAGGTAATACTAAGTGCTTTCCACTTTTACAACTGCAATACTGCTGCCCATAACACTTTTTGTTATAAAAGTGCACTATTTTGACCAAGCCACGTTTGATGTGAGGGGCGTTAAACGAGGGTGAAGAAATAAGCGTAGACTACACTGAAAGCGAAGCTAAACATAAACGTTACGATGTACTATCGTGGAACTTAACATCAGGGGGGCAATTCTCACGCTGAGATATGTCGAATTCGACATTTTGCAAACCATAATTTCTATGATGAAAATGTAAGTAAAATGTCGCCCACTGTCAAAATCCTTTAGTTTTAATGATCTTTGACAATCCTATAATGTCGAACATTGTTTTCAGTGTGTTTATAATACAGATTTTTGGGTCCAAAAAATGTCGAATTCTATATGTCGAAGGCGCGAGAATAGCCGCCCAGGGGGGCTCCAAGTATGATGAAAGGCTAAGAGTCTCACCGACGTTCATAAAAAAAAAACTTACCTTTTGCCGCGAAATCCCTTGAACAATTGAACTTGTAGATTATACGATTATCCAAATAGGAAGAAGAAGAAAAGAGTGCACGCGACGCGCACTGTTCGCACTGTACGTATCTATTGTACGAAAAGGCGGTATTTCCATATAAGCAGATCTTAAAATTAGTCACTTCATGATGTGGCTTGCCATTTCGCACACCAACCTATAATGATTCAACCGTACAATCACTCACTTCATAAATTCAAACAAAACTGGCCGTATCCTTAAGAGCCAATGTTTGATGATATGAGTATTTCAATCCAGGGCCTCTACCGCGCAATCGTCGGCATCGACATCGACTTCATTTGACAGATGGATGTGACACATTGCTGCTTCTTTTTGACACAAATGAAAACTTACCAAAGACTAAGAGCAATGTGTCCCATCCATCTGTCAAATGAAGTCGATGTTGATGCTGGTGACACTTGCGCGGTAGGGCCACAGGTTTCCGCGACGTCGATCGCGTTTCTTCGGGTTCGTTTTTCAAGGTCATGATCGTCATTTTCGTTTGGTGTCTGTATGATATTATCTTTAAACATAAAAAATTCTCCGAGTTTCTTCGTTATCCATAACACCAATGCCAGCGACGTATCTCGGAATCAGATCTATCTAGCTTGGTTGTTGAATTATCTAATTTTTATTATTTATAATTTTTTCAGGGTCCAGTTTCTTTCAACGGAGCGGATCGTATAGGCACTTCTGCTTTCTATCAGATACAAGGTACTTTTATTAGATTGGATTTGGACGAATATTGATGAGCTTATTATAATTATTAATATTTAGCTAACTGTACATTTATAAGATTGGGCCTTTAGCAGCACAATTTTCTTCACCAGGTGGTCGTCCAAAAACGGTAGCATTATACACTCATGGGCGAGAAGTAGCTTGTACCGAGTGCAGCAAGCCGCAATGGGCTGGTGGTATACCTGCAGCCAGGAGGGTGCTGGTCCTGAGGGTTGACTCCGTGTGGGCGCCGGCCAGGCTAGCCGTGGCGACCTTGGCAGCTGCTGGAGTGGCACTCGCTCTGGCATTTTTGGTGTTCAACTTGCATTATAGTAAAAGAAGGTGAGTGACGGTATGAGGGCACCAATAATTTGATTAGGTACGGTATACCTGCAGCCAGGTGGGTCTGGTCCTGAGGGTTGACTCCGTGTGGGCGCCTGCCAGGCTGGCGGTGGCGACCCTGGCAGCTGCTGAGGTAGCGCTCGCTCTGACCTTTTTGGTCTTCAACTTGCATTATCTTATCTTCTACGAGATAACATATGTTCCCAAAAACTGTTTGTACGTTCGATTCTCTTATAATACACTGAAGTTGTTATGTTTAAGAGTATGTTTTTTGAAAACAACACACAAAAAAAATACATATCTGTTAAAGGTCGATCAAACTGTCGTCTCCCCGGCTCAACAACATGACCCTGATCGGCTGCGTGCTGGTCTACACGGCGGTGGCCCTGCTGGGAGTCGATCACGCTACCCTACCTTCCTACGTGCCATTTTCAGCTATGTGCACGGTAAGGTCAATTTTTACTGTCAGTGTGGTCTGCATTCTACTATGCAAACCAGTATCGGAGCCGACACTTTCATACATTATACTTGCCCCAGATATGGTGTCGGCTCCGATAGTGATATCGGATGGGATAATGTGAAAACCCTCTTAGCCTAACTTCTTAATTACTAAAGTTAGTTTTTTATAAAATCGTTTTACTGCATCAACTTTCTTTGTAGCTAGCTACAGTAATATTATATTATATTCGTATCTACCTTAGTATTTTTAATCCTATTTAGATATTTCGAATATAATCTAAAGGTATATTAAGTTACTTTAAAAAGTTATTGCAATAAAAATTCTGGTACTTATTTTGAAGATCTGAAACTTTCGGACTTTCGTAGCAAACTTTTTTTTCGTAAAACAATTTCGTAGCCAACTTCGAAACGTAACGTTCACGTTAGTATCGTAGCTGTCTACGAATCACAGCTACAACATATTAAAATTAATTCTTAGTTCGTAGCCGGAAACAGAATGGGATTTTTATTTTCCGTTTCGAAGTTGGCTACGAACGTTGTTTCGATAAGTTTTTATTAAGTAACATTAATAATAACTTAAGTTAGTATTCTTTGGTTTCGAAGTTGGCTACGACTACGAATGTTACGTTTCGATGTTGGCTACGAAATTTGGGCTACGAAACGGTCCGAACGGGTTTTAAAGGTCAATGATTTAGAATGCCAATGTTTAATTAACTTTTAATTTTTCGCTTCCAGGGTCGGGTGTACATTTTATCAGCAGGCTTTTCGCTTGCGTTTGGGTCCATGTTTGCGAAAACATACAGAGTACACAGGATCTTTATAAGGTAAAAATTAGGCCTATAAAATATGATTTAGTTCTTTTAGTATTTTATAATCTGTGGTCATATTTTTAACAGAGGTTATTATAAGGATATGTATGATTCATGTTATGTATGATTCATACCGAAAGGACGGAGTCGGCGTCCAGAGCAGCGGATGCCCAGCGGCCCGACCGCCTAACGGTATAGCTTGTGCTATCGCTATAGCTATCAAACTTCAAACTCTCATAAAACCCTTCAACGATAGGGTTTTTGACTAACTATATACAGATACAAAGTATTAGATATACACGCATGCATCGCGAAATTCAATTTTTATATAATTTTATTATTTATAACTACAACTACATTACTTAAACTCGGAGATAATAATTATCTGAAAGAACTTAGTATTTTGTTAGTTTTAAGATGAGTACATTGTACAAATGTCCTAGAGTTGGAGACCTGGGCCCTTAGCCAAAGTAACAATTCAAAAACGATGACGAAGTTCGAAAAGATTTAAACGTATGGGATTGGCGGATTAGCATAGGCCGCGCTAAATCACGTGGTCTTTCCGTATAGTAATTGGCGAATATAGACAATAACGAATCGAATTATCGTTTCGCTACATAACGATGTTACTTTGTCTACGGGCCCTGGTGTCTTGTATTACGGGGTGTTTTCATACAACCTATTTCAAGCACCAGTCTTCACAAATAAAAAATACAAAAAAAAATATTATAACTTTTTAATTTTGCATTTTACAATGCTATTTTTATGTGACACACAAAAAAAATGTTTAAATCTTACTTTAATTAACTAAGTAAATTATACTACATGTTTGTGTCTTTAAGTAAGCTATTGTGTAGTTACTTTCCATATACTTATTGTTTGTTTGTGAAGAAATAAATAAAATAAAGAAAGATAAAGATAAAGAACTCCTACATATTTCTTTTCATGTAATGGATTCACTATTGCATTATTAGTATGAAAGTGATAGCGTCAGCAAGAGCCCTTATAGGGGGTTTTGACGGATGCGCGAGCATGCTCGTCCATCCGTCGGCAAGCTAGTGCTTCCACGACGCAGTCGGTCTGTTTCAGAGCTATCCATCGTATCGACGTTTCGTAATTTAAGTATAAATGTATAGGATGGCCAAAAGTTATAGAATGGGACATGGTAACTGGCAGTTGCATTAGAAAAAGAAGAAAGAAGATTTTTTGACCAAAATTGTTTTTAGTCCTGTCGAGCTTACGCGGAGGGTAGGTTTATTGATTATAAATAATAATATACTGCCGTGCCGGAGTGTAGTAATAACCCTCACTGATTGATAAAGTACCTACAGTTAGTTTTCGTACTTGTCATTTGAACGGATTTAAGTGACAGAGAGAGAGCGATACTATGACGTCGTTTTACTGGACAGACTATAAGCTATAGGTAAATAAGTATGTTCCGATATTATTTTCGTATAACATCAATGTGTCGATGTTTTCGAGAACATACCATTAAATGTTTTTCCGCTAAACATCAAAATGTATCTATCGATGATCATATCGATCAACCCTAGGCAAACGTCACCTGCGCTCGCGACAGTAGCCGGTGGGCTCCGCGCGCATGCACGCGGCTGCTCGAGCATGGAAGCTACGTAATTTGCATTCAAATAGGGAACTTAGCTGTGTAGTGTCGGTTTAGAATAGCACTACCCCCTCTCATCCCGTGGGTGTCGTAAAAGGCGACTAAGGGACTCAGCCTTCAGGAGATGGGAGCAGCGTCTCCTATACTTGGCCATACTGCGATCGCCAACCCGCCTGCCAAGCGTGGCGATTATGGCAAACCCCCCATTTTGGGAGAGGCTATACCCAGCAGTGGGTGTCATGTGGCTGAGACAACAAGGGAACTTAGCTTCTTTACGGACGATTCAATTTCCTTCAGCAAATATAAAATGCGCTGCGCTGTGCGCCGACTCCGTCCGTTCGGTGTATAACATACATTATGCATTTAAGTCCACTTGCAGCAAAATTTGTTAAATCTCGATTTAATTAAGTAAATCTAGATTGAACCCAAACGAAAGTGTCAAAATATAAAATCTGGATTCAATTATTTGACATTTTTGAAGGGCTAAATCTAGTTTTAACAAAATCGAGATATAGCCAATTTTCCTGCAAGTGGACCCAAGTGTGGCCACGAAAACAGAAGGCCTATTCTTGTTGAGTAGGATTGAGAAATCACAACACCATTGTCTAATTATCCGTGTTTTCGCAATATCCCTAGGATTTTTGCAAAAAAACGATTTATCTAATTATCCTGCGACATACAGAAAACATTTAATATCACAAATAATAAAACATTTGAATATACTTATATTATTTCTGTAACCTTAGTACTTTTCGAGAAATCGTTACACAAAAAAACTGTACTGATGAACTGGGAAGTTTCTCGACTGTACCTATGCCAAATTCTGTAGTAGAAATTAGTTCAAAACTTTTCCGCAATATGGCGAGGATGGTTATTCTACTTGTCAGGCTTTAGTCTATACTAATATTATAAAGAGGAAAGATTTGATTGTTTGTTTCTTTGTTTGCATTGAATAGGCTTCGAAACTACTGAACGGATTTGGATAAAATTTGGTACACAGATAGTAGATAGCCTGTTTATGAACATAGGTTACTTTTTATCCCGATATTCCCACGGGAACGGAAACCACGCGGTCGAAATCGCGAGCGACCGCTAGTAACCAATATGTTTGCAACTTCTAGCAACCGCAGCGGGGTGTGTAAAACGAAGCTCCTCCAAGACACGCCCCTAATCTCGCTGGTGTGCGCGCTGCTGGTGATCGACGGCATGATCGTGACGCTGTGGGCCACCCTGGACCCCATGGAGCGCCACCTGAAGAACCTCACCGTGGAGATCAGCGCCAATGATCGGAGTGTCGTTTACCAGCCACAGGTTAACCTTACTTTTTTACTTACAACTGGTAGCATTAACCCTTCATCATACCTAATGTAAATATTATCGCACTTCTCCCGGATTCCTCAACCACTGAGGAACTGACTATACCTATCTCATAATAATATTAAAGACCAGAGCGTCGTCTACGAACTACAGGTTAATCTTCTGTAAAATAATAGCATTGAGTGTAACGAAACGTAAATACAGAGTATCATAAATGACTTGAGTCACTATTCGGATGACATTTAATATAACCAATAAATGTATGGAATTTCGCTCCATTTTAGCTACATACTGTCAACAAGTTAATTAAGTAACATCGGCAATTGTGACGCGTCACCTAGGCCACTTTCGCCTGGAACCTCAATAAGAACAGAACATTTTGTACAGTAATTAAGAGAATAAACCTCCAAGTGCTAAAGACGTATTTTATTAATCTCCTCATCATAGTACAGCTTCATTAACTAATGCTAAATATTAATAATTTAATATTAATTACTTATTGATGTCATTAAATTTGGTACCTCCAATATCAATGTCATTTAAAAGTCTTAATTTGGCTACCAGTTGAATAAATACTCAAAACTAAATAGCAGCTCACCTTAGAAATTAATGAAGCATAAAAAAGAATATATACTAATTAATGCTTGGCCGTTTTATGTAACCTTGGAGTCAAGTCAAAATTTTAAAATACCTACGCTACATGTGTTAACTTGATTGTATCTTCTATTTCTATGACCAAAGGTTACATAGGAATAAATACAAAACTATACTTTGTTCGGGGTCTGAATTTCAAGTTGAGAACGTCCCAAAGTCAACTCAATGCAAAATTATGCATGAGTTTGAGAGGTTTGAGAGGTTTGAGAGGTTTGAGAGGTTTGAGAGGTTTGAGACGTCACTCATGCATGCTCAGACAACTTGAAATTCTCATTTCAGAAAAATATTTAGTAGACACAAACCTGACTAGTTTAGATAGGGGATTAACCACTGCGAAATCGATTGGAACCGTGGCCCAAAGCGAGACAATACTAGAGTGGATACGCATGCCTATCATTGCTCTTCAACCAACAACAACTTCACCAAAAAAGTATCTTTCCAGATAGAAATTTGCAAGTCTCAAAACACGACAGGCTGGCTATGCGCTCTCTACGCATACAAGGGCCTTCTACTCCTCGTCGGAGTCTACATGGCTTGGGAGACTAGACATGTCAAGATATCCGCTCTAAACGACTCCAAATACATCGGCATCAGTGTCTACTCCGTGGTCATCACGAGCACAAGTGTCGTCGTCATCGGAACTATTATATCAGAGAGAGCTACTCTCGCTTACATCACTATAACGAGCCTCATTTTGATTACGACGACTTCGACGCTTTGCTTGCTGTTCCTACCGAAGATTATAGCGATCAGGACGAAGAGTAAGTAAAATTTATTATTTTTCTCTACTTAGCGAAACAATCGATCAACTGAGCAAAAACTAGACATTGTCGAAATCTGAATTTCGGTATAAAGAATAAAATAAGGAACTTGTGATAAATGACTAGACAACTTGTTTGTACTGGGATAGGTATACCTTTCTTATGGACAACTACACAGGAGGCCCGGCTCTGATTTCCGGACAAGATAAATATTTGTGTGCATGAATATTAAGTTTATTCACTGTTGTACACACATATCATTGCACCTATAAATAATTATAGGTAGATAAATTGCTATTTGCCAAAACATCTATTAAGTAGGTACTATTACTAGTGGTTCTGTAACAGTAGACCTCGCTTGCAAAGTTAGGACTAAGGAGTAATTTGCGCAACAAAAGTCCCTAAATAAGAAAGTCCAATTTTCACGTGCTTGAATTTTGCAAAAGGCTTATGTAGACTTTTGAGCAAAATAGAGGTTAAAATTACTACCATTCCCTTGGTAACTATTTAGTAATCTGTGCCTTGGTCCTAGTCCCGTTCCCTATGTCTACGGGTTAATGTCGCGAAGGCGACAATGATTGCGTAATGAAATTTCCGAGAAGGTCCAAAAATTTAAATCTGCATATAAAATAACGCTACAGCAAACTTTCCCTTCATTTCCCCCTCCACTACCCGTACGGATTTTTTTCACAGATCTTGTGTAGAATGAAGACCTTAGTGTGCTTCTGCAATTTACTTCATTAACTTTTTACCCCCAATCAAAAATCGCGTTTGATAAAAATTCTTAAATAAATCAAGAAACATGTGTGCTACATTTCATCAAAATCGATTGAAAATGCGGCCTGTAGGCGAGAACAGACTAACTGAAAGACTGACTGACAGACAGCCAAAAGCATTTCTATCCAATCTCGAAACGCTTCGCTCGCTCGGTCAATAACGGAACTATCAACAATCATATTTAAACTGATCATATTACCATTATAGGTAAAGACCCATAAGTTTTATTAAGAAATACTATCCTACTTAAATTACAAATGCTTTTCAGGTGAAGATGACCCCGTAATACAAAGTTTAGGGCTCAGATTGGAATGTAAAACGAGAAGATTTGTGACGGACGAGACACAAGAACTGCACTTCAGAATAGAGATACAAAACAAGGTGTACAAAAGAGAAGTAGCTGCGCTAGACAAAGAGATTGGTAGACTGGAGAAATTGCTGGCCGAACCTTTGGAATCTACAAGCAGTTCCAGTGGGTCTATTGCATTACATAAAAGAGTAAGTAATAATGAAAACACTAGCTAAGTAGTGTGTTTACATCATACTGCTCGGTAACTAGGATTTACTAGTATTGTAAGAGGCTGTGTAAGTTGGCATATTGTGCAGTGTATAGAACGTTCCATTTTCAAATAAGTACACTTTACCATTCAAGCTATGTAAAAGTCCTTGGTGAACCAATCTCTTTTCTTATAAAATGACGAAACTTTTTACTGAAAAAAATCAATGACAAATGGCGGCATTTTATTTCTGTTCAAGCTATGCAATACTCCTTGGTCAAACTTTTTTTTTTCATAAAATGATAAGAAATCCTTTTACTGTAAAAAATAAATTTATTTATTTGTTTGTTTATTACTCTTTCACACTAAAACTACTAAACATATTTGGATACAATTTGGCACGAAGTAGTAGATAGCCTAGATTAAAACATAGAATACTTTTCATCCCGAATTTCCCACGGGAATGGGAACCAAACGTACTTCAAACAGTGCACATGCCTGGCCAACATGTATCACTGCATTTTAATAATTGTAGCAATGTTACTATTAATTTTAATAAATAAATTTGAATTAAAAAAAAATCTCTAATAAAATATTCATTTTGTCATACCAATATAAATGTTGTATTTAAGTACCTCGCATGAATGATGTAAAGTAGAATGCTTACCTCGGTTGTAAGTAGGTAGCTATTACACCCTCGAACTTATTGGCACTCGCTCGCTTCGCTCGCTCGGGCGTCTAAATATTTCGGGTGCACATTTAAAATGCAATTACATGCGCTACATCAACTTCACGTATAACTTTGGTAAAAAATATATATTTTTCATAAATTCTAAGTGATCTGCTCTGTAGGTGTGACCTGCTACAATAATTTACTTGTAGAAGATGAACTCGTTGAATAATTCATATGAGCTTCGTAAACTAGGAATCAAATAAAATTTTGATAAGTACTGTCTCTTTATTTCAGACGGAACTCAATACTGTCGAAGAAGAAGGAAGATGCCGTTCAGATTCAGACAGACGGACACCGAGCATCACCGGTGGTCTTCCTATGCTTTTACTGTCAGTGTTGCCCCCCGTGATCCCACGAGCCAGTTGGCCTTCTGCAGAATCTTGCCGTGGTCGTAACTCTGTAAGCTTCAGCTCCCAACCTAAACTTTTCCATAGAAAATCTACACCAGCAATAGATTTATATAATCTTTGCTTGAACAGAAGAGAAGAAAACACAGGTCTTTTAAGTAGACTGAAAAGTTTCTTTGGTAGTAGACCGTCTAGTAGAAAAGCGTCCACAATGTCTATAGCTGATCCAACAGGACAGAGCATCGCCTCTGCCCTAAAAATGCATGTCGGCATGATCGCTGGACTCATGCCTGGCAACAGGAAACATTCCATGGTACTCTCCTGCAATACGCTCAACGTTCCACATCCTGAATTGAAATTAAGAAGAGAATCGTACGCTAGAAGCGGTCCTATCATTCGAATAACAGACGACGAGCCATCGTGTTCAAACTTCCAATACGAAAGAAAGGTATCGTCTGGCACCAACAAATATATCGCAGAACCAGAAACGAAAGTGAACTTCGTACTGCCGGCTACGCATAATAGACCTGTGTCGCATCAAAACTCCTGTGAAAGAATCAAGGGTTCCCCAAGGTTTCCCCATAGAATATCTCCATCAGCCTCCAGCTTATCGACCTTGGACACTAGAAGGAAAACAAGCGCTGACAGTGTTTTCAACATATCAGGTAAAATATACGACGAACAAAGGCGTTTCAGCCATCAAAACGTCGGCCAACAACCTACAGATAAGTCTGTTTTAGAAAGTAGGTGGAAGTCAACCGAAGACGCCCGCCCTGGACCTTCTACAAGGGATTAATTTGAAATATATTCTGAAGAATGCAGAGTGAATTGAAAACTCTATAGTTAAGTATAATAAGAACAATATGCTTTTCCCATACATGTATCTGGTTTTAAGCATGACTTGCTCAAACTCTGTAGAAACCGTGTCAATGTTGTAAATACGGACTGTCACTTTCTTTTGTTCTATAAAGTATACATACGAGTATAATCACAGAGCTATATCGAGATAGACGAAAAGAGCGCTTCAAACTGTATGAAAATCTAACGTGTCGAGTTTTCGTACCTACGATGACGTCACGAGCGAGATTATGTGTAAATGTGATTGACGAGCTCTTGCAAGAAAGTACTGCACAATAAACTATTTTTGTTGCTGAGTGACGCGTGTTTTCATGGCAATGGTAATTTTGACGACCTGTTTGGCGCAGGGGTACTAACCCCACCTTCTGCGCCAGAGGTCCCGGGTTCGATCCCCGGACAAGACAAATATTTGTGTGCATGAACATGTCTATTTGTCTTGGTCTGGGTGTTTAATATGTATATTATGTATGTATTTACAAAAAAAAAGTATATAAGTATGTTTATCCGTTATCGAGTATCCATAACACAAGCTCTTCATGATACTTAACGTGGGCTAGATAATTGGTGTAATTGTATGGAAATATTTTTTATTTATTATTTATTAATGGTCTCAAACCACAAAGTCTCAAACAGACTGCCTTGGGTCGTAAAACTTTGACCGTGGGTGGATCAAACTTTTGGCACGCAAGGTACCGCACTTTTACCGTCTATCTCGACATAGGTCTGTGAAAACAATTTACTTAAATGTAAATATAGTCTCAAACATCAAAGGAATTGTAACACCAAAAAGTAGGACTTTTTAATTTAATTTCGATGTTATATTTTTATTTGCTCTTAATTATTTTTCTCTGTTAGAAATTGTAAATACCTACCTACATTATTATATAATTTTCAAACCTCACAAATCGAGCTTAATAACTTTGATTAATTCTGTAGGTACTTTAAAACTATAGTTTTCTATAAAATGAAATAAGTATATTAAAGTGCCTATTTTCGATATAATTTAAATGTAGGTACCTATAAAGGTTTTTCGAAACTGATTTGTTCCTATGTTAATGATTTTTATTATATAAATTCTCTATTAAAGAACAAAACTCAGTAAGTACCTACTTGTGAATTTTGTGATTTTGTAATTAAGTACGAAAATAAGGATTTTTTTATTTTCTAAATTTCTACTACATAAACGAAGCCAAATTTAGACTTAGGAAAATTTAAGCAATACGTAGAGTAAATTATACTACTAGTCTATTAGCAACTAAGGGTTGGACCACATCAGTCAGCACGCTATCGCTTTTTCCCGTTGCGCAGAACCGTCACTTGTCCGAGCGAGAAAGACTGACGAAATGCTATCGCACCGCCGATGCTGCCGCATGCTGAAGCGTTCCGTCAGTCTTTCTCGCTCTAGCAAATGGCGGTAATGAGCGACAGAAAATGATAGGGCGAAGGAAAAAGGCGATACCTTGCTGATAGATGTGGTCCAACTCTAATTTTCTGTAAAACAATTTACTTTAGTGCCTGATATCGTCATACAAATTCGGCACTATATTTTTAGAAAACATATTATTCTAGTCTTACCCTAAGAGCGGTCCTAGAGAAGTGTTCATATTTTGTATATTTAAAAGTGAGCTCTTTAGTCGATTTCCTGATTTAGGATCTGTGTGAGATATTTAAATAAACAAAGTTTTAAATAATTAGACTACGAGTTTTATTAAAATTTAATATTTTTACAGTACCTAGTTTTAAAGTGAAAAAAATCTGAAACCACTTCAGGTACCAGATTTTTTTCACTTTACTTTAAATCAAGTGAAGATTTCCTAAAAACTACTCCTAAGTACTCAGCTTATTTGTTTTTACATATTTAAAATTATGTGATAAATATTAAACAAGAAAATATACTAGAAAAAAGCAACTAGTCTCATGTCGCCCCGTCGGCATCCCGTCAGGGCGACATGAGACTAGTTGCTTTTTTCTAGTATATTTTCTTGTTTAATATTTATCACATAAAAATAGCATTGTAAAATGCAAAATTAAAAAGTTATAATATTTAAAATTGTTTACTTGTCCGACAACTCCCAAGGGGTTGGGCAATTTTAGTCTATTGCTCTCATGTTCGAAGCAGCTGAGAATGAGAATGATTTATTAGTTGAATAAAATGTTTTGCACTCATATTTACCAGCTTAAATGAAAAACGATCATATTGAAATATTTGTATTTTATTGTTCTTTAATATCGACATACTATAATAAAATAGTACAAATTATACATATTGCACAGGCATTGAATGTTTGTAACGCCTATTTTAAAATTTCTATACTTATTTTAAGCCAAGGAAGTTCTATACTACGCAGTCCTTCTGACAGCTCCAGAATCCGCCATTTTTACAATTCTGTCTTCTATTTGCCTCTTTATGTTAGCATTTACATTTGGCAAATCATCATGCTTCCTCACTGATGCCTCTATTTTCTGGACCAATTGTATTTCTCGAGGCCACGCTACAAAGTTGGTGATGGAACAGTTGTTTGAAGACCCTAGCCGCCCTGTTCGTCCACAGCGGTGTATATAATCCGCAGTGTATAAAGGAAAGTCGTAGTTGATGATGTGCAGTACCTATAACAATAAATAAATAAATAGGACTAATTCAATACAAAACATTAAGGGCCCGCTATAGGCCAACGAAAATCAGATTGCTTTACATGATTGACTGTAATATCAATATTAATGAAAAACTGAATTTCAAATTAAGATGCAGCAAACTACAGGACTAACACTAGTGACTATGTTACTCAAAAACACGATTGCATAAAATTTTCTCGATAGAAAAAAATTGCGAAGTTGCCTCCAAATCACTATAATTAACACGATAAACTGCTAGTATTCAAGTAATACTTACATTAAAATAAAGCTTGGAACTTTTTAGTCTAATTACACTATAGATAAGGCAGGGCTTATGATATATATTTTTTGTAAATAACCTTTGAACATCCTTTAAAAAAATAATTTCATTAATTTCTTCATTCCGGACGTGCCGAATGGGGCCGGAGAAATATATAGTAAATGCTAGAAATAAGGCAGCATTTACTTTGCAGTTCGCCGTTGCAGTTATTACTTTTGCTTTTGGCCTAGAGCGCGCCCTTAAGGGTTGGACCACACCTGTCAACAAGCTATCGCATCTTTCCGTCACCCTATCCTTTTCTGACGCTCAGAACCGTCACTAATCAGAGCGAGACAGACCGCTACTGACGGAACGCTATCGCACCGCCAATGTTGCCGTATGCTGAAGCGTTCCGTCAGTCTGTCTCGCTCTTGCAAATGGCGTGCTGATAGATGTGGTCCAACAATAAGGCTCTGCCACAGTCTAAACAGTATTTTAACTGCTATTACAGGTCCTCTAGACTCTAGATAGAGGGTAGAAAAGGATGCAAACAATAGTCACGAGTGTCGCGCGAGTTAATACTCCGTTAGGTACGGTGGGCGAGCTATACTGCTTGTAAATATTCATACTGTGGTTCTGCCCTAATTGGCCATCGCACGACCAAGCGAATAAGCATACTTCTTGTTTTCGAATCAATAGTAGATAAGGTTTCGCCTAAATGGAGAAGTTTCCTGATGTTGAAAACATTATATTTCAATGAATGGGATTAAAATAAAGATCAAAACTAATAAGACATTTTTTTTTTTTAAATCCATCAAGAAATGGCTGAGAAATAAATTATAAAAATTACATATTTCGCGTAGAACTCACTGTGGCCTCAAATATGGCGGTAACGTCACGCCACTTCCTCACCTCGCCGCACCGCCCTACAAATGGCGAAGTGACGTGCGTGACGTCACACGATGAGCCGTTAAGCCCAACTTTAAGACCCCATAACCTCTAACTGTAGAGATATTTTCATGATTCTTTCAAAATGTTTAATTTTACTTATATTTATATATCTTTGATTAATAGAAAAAAAATGGAAACTTCTCCATTGCCCTAATTAACGGTCGCGCGATGAACGCTGAAAAACCATTGTTTGCTTCATCGCACGATGAAATAGCATCGCACCATGCATCGTGCGACCGATGCATACTCTGCGCCGAAATATCGGAGACTAGTTAATAGCAAATGCAAACATGGTGAATATTAATAAATAGAATAATACTTACATGAGTTGTATCTAATCCACGAGACGCAATATCAGTGGAAGACAATACATTGACTTTTCCGCTTTTAAACAATTCAAACTTTCCTTGTTTCAACATAACCGCCATTTGCCCGTTGATGTTAACACATTCAACGTTATTCTCATTCAAGAACATTGATACAAAATCACAAGTTGCAGTCTTGTTTGAGAAAACCATTACAGGTCGTTTCATGTTGACGTCAGCCCGAACCAGTTTCAATAGTTCCATAGGTTTCTGTGCTTTACCAACGCGCATGAATCTAAAACAACATATTTAATTTAAATAATTTAATTTTGATGACCTGTCTGTCGTTGGGGTATTATAGCCTGCCTTTTACGCAGAGGGTTCGATCTCCAGACAAACCAAATATTTATGTGCATGAACGAACATGTCTATTTGTATTGGTCTAGGTGTTTAGTATTTACAAAAAAAGTATAGAAATATCGGAGATTCAATACTTTTTTTGTATATCGGAAATACAAACATGTTAAAAATCTTGTTTATCGTAATAGTTAAGTATAGTGATGATGACAATGAAAGTTTAAAATATTAATTTGTGTGATTACAAGAAATTGATGTTTCATCGAGATAATTTTAAAGTGATTTGGGGTAATTCTGCCAGGATTTCGATGGATGATAATAAACACAAGTGTTTTAAAGTTATTATATTTTCGATAATTAGTCAGTGTTGGTATATTGTATTGAATATCATAATATACATTTGATAGGAACTAAAAACACTGCTTTGGAAATAAACAAAGAAGTTGTATAGACTCTGCAGACAGTCACACTTACATACAGATACAAATATATCTTCCAATTCACAGAACAAATACAATTCAATATTTCAAATCACAGATATAATTGTCCCAGATGGGTATTGAACTCACAACATCTGGCACAACAGACAGGAGCACTACCAAATATTTTAATCAATGCCATCTCTGATAAATACACTTGCACTCTTACTAATATTATAAATACGGAAGTATGTCAGTTTGTTTGTTTGTTTATTAATTACTATTTCACATTAAAACTACTGAACAGTACGTACATCTTATGTTTTGGCGCGCACTGTTCATTGAAATAAAACAACTTTTACGGATATCAAACGCGCTATATTTCTACGAACTAAGTTGTAATTGTCCGTATTTTTAGGTTTTTTTAGGGGTTTTTTGATTTTCCCGACGTTTCGGCACCTTTACAGCTGCCGTGGTCACGGGACCACGGCAGCTGTAAAGGTGCAGCTGTAAACTTAGTTTGTAGAAATATAGCGCGTTTGATATCCGTAAAAGTTGTTTTATTTCAACTACTGAACAGATTTGGACGAAATATTGAACAGATTTATCAGATAGCCTAGATAAAAACAGAATACTTTTTATCTCTATATTCTTACGGGGACGGGAACCACACCCACTCTAGTATCTAATTAAATAAAAAAACTTACTTTTGTGGCACATGTGGCAATAATTTATGTATCCTTGATGTAGTGATTGTCTTCAGAGAGTCCGCAGCCACAAAAGACTGAACGGCTTCAGGAAGTTCCTGAGGCATGGTCGCACTCACAAATGTCACTTGGCACCCAACAGGTGGTTCTTGTGTGTCCACTTTATACTGAATCTGCGAATCAATATATTGGCAAGTGATTTGTAGTTACAATGACCAGCACCCCGACCGCCTAACGGTATAGTTAGTGCTAACGCTATAGCTATCAAAATTCAAACTCTCATAAAACCCTTCAACGATGGCGTTTTTGTCTAATTCCTACATATTTCTATTTATCTTTTGGATGCACTCTTGCATTTTTAGTATGAAAGTGATAGCGTTATCGAGAGCCCTTGTAGGAGGTTTGAAAAATCGAAAGCTATAACAATAGCACAAGCTATACCGTTAGGCGGTCGAGGTGCAGTTTTATAAGTGACTATCTAGTCAGCCTATGTAAGCGCATACTATCCGACCAAAAAAATTGGGTATTTGACAAATTTCAGAAAAGTATTGGAAAACATTCTAAATATATTTTTTTCTCGAAAAAAGCGTTATTACCTATATGGAAAAACACATAATTTTCTGTGATAATTTTTAATTAAGTAAATATACTAGAAAAAAGCAACTTGTCTCATGTCGCCCTGACGGGACATGAGACAAGTTGCTTTTTTCTAGTATATTTACTTAATTAATAATAATAATAATAATAAATCATTTAATCCTCACCATAATCATAACAATTAACAATTAACAAAATACCTTTAGTTAACAGATTATGGTGGACTGATACCTGAACTAGGTAATACCTGTGTCTCAGGCTATCAGCCCTCCACCTCGTATGAAGTCTATATATTAAAGTGCTATATTAATATGTTTAAGTAAGTAAGTTTAACATTACAAAAGGAGAATTAAAATTAAAAGTACTAATTTCATTACAAACAGCGTTTTAGTTGTTAGTAGTAACTTAATAATAATGCCTGAGTAGAAGTGTGCATTTAACTAGTTAACTAAATTACTTAATGATAATGATCAACAGTGTAGGCACAGAATATTAAATAGTACAAGTGTGTAGGTAGTCGTACATTATTTGTGTGACTATGCGATGCGCCTTATTAGCGAGTGTGAGTGAATGATGCGCGGCGCGCTCGTATATTTCTGTGTGCAACAGGGTATGGTACAAGTGACAAAACATTTACGTAACGATTTTTGTTTTTGATTTCCGCTATCATTATAGATAATCGCTTGTAGACTTAATGTTTGTTAATTTTAAATTACAATTTTAAGGAGCTTTTCTGTATCATCGTAGTTGAGTTTTTGTAGAATATTTAGGAGAGCTTGTTTCAAAGAATTTCTATTCATCTTGTAAATTTGATTTTTATTGTTTATGCGTTTATAAAGGAATGGACCCATATAAATTAGCTGTCTTTTGGCAAATGTTGTTTTGAAGTGAAGAGTTGGTAATTTAATACGTCGTTGGTCTTGGGATATAGATGTGATATCAATGTATTTATGCTGCCTTAGAATTGTGCCATGTATGTACAGTTGCCTCACAGTCAGCAATGAGCACTCTTCGTAAAGTGTCACTGTGGGATATCTACGTGGTTTATGCAGCATGACTTTTAAAACTGCCCTTTGTGCTTTTTCTAATTCTATGAGATGAGAAGCAGCTGCTCCTCCCCATACTGGAATACAGTAAGTCAAAATGGTTTGGCATAGTGAAATGTATACTTTTCTGACTAGCTCTTTGTCAGCTGTATCACGGAGACTTCTGAAAATCGGAAGGAGTTTTCTCACCCTTTTACTTAAAGCTGATATATGTGGTTGCCAGTTTAGATTTTTATCTATAATTATGCCAAGATATTTATGAGTGTCTGTTTCTTCAAGAGAAATACAGTCACAGTCTGTGCGATTATTGCATGTAGACTTGTGGGCTTTTATTTTGAATTGTGAGGGTGGATCTGATTTGCTGTTGACTCGAAAACAGATGTATTTAGATTTCGCTACATTTAGAGTCAATAAGTTATCGTCAAACCATTTCCCTACCCCCTCAATCCCCCTTTCTGCAAACCCTTGAACTTGTGACCACGTTTCTCCTCCAAAAATTATTGCAGTATCGTCTGCAAATGCTAAGATGGTTCCGCTCTCTATTTGCAGCTTACAGAGCTCATTTGCATAAATAAGGAAAAGAGTGGGGCCAATCGTACTCCCCTGTGGAATTCCATATTTGTTAAACGAAATATCACTAAATGTGTTGTCAACTTTTACAACTTGTCTCCTATCAGAAAGATAGTCACGGAACCATTGCAGTACAATGCCCCGAATACCGAGATTCTCCATTCTAACCAGAAGTATTGGTATGGACACAGTGTCGAACGCCTTCTTTAGATCAATAAACACTCCAATACACCTTTGACTCTTATCAAGATACTCCGACACCTGACCAGAAAGAGATGCAACAGCGTCTTCGGTGCTTCTACTTTTCCTGAATCCAAATTGTGTACTAGCAAGAAGTTGTTGATTTTCTAGATAGCTAGTTAGTCTATTGTTTATGACTTTCTCAATTATTTTACTAACTGCACTAAGCAGTGAAATAGGGCGGTAGTTCGAGGGCAGCGTTTTGTCATCACTTTTGTATACAGGAACTACCACTGCTTGTTTAAATATTTTTGGAAATATTCCAGTCGACATGCTCAGATTACATAGGTGAGCTATCATAGTGCACAGGATATTATGAGAGTTTACCAATACTATTATCGGGATATTATCTATACCTGGGGCGCTATTTTTCTTTAAGTTTAAAATTATTTTATCGATTTCTATATAGTCAGTAGGAAATAAGCTCATGGAGTGAGTGGCAACAGGTTTGTATTTGCTTTTTGCAAGTTCAGCTTCAGACGAATTCGTTCTCGTCATTATATCATTGGCTAGCTCCGCTCCCACATTCGTAAAGTGTTGATTCACTATGTTTAAAGATTCTTTTGGAGTGTCTAGAATTTTTAACAGTGCCGTTGCTTTACATATTTTCTTACTGATATTACATACTTCTTTAACTGTTTCCCAAGTACCTTTACTGTTTTTGTAGTTTTTATTGAATTTATCTTTATAGTACTGGTTTTTAAGTATTTTAGCTAAGTCGTTGTATCTATTTCTGTATTTTATGTATGCCTCCTTTAATTCTTCATCGTTTGGGTGTTTTTTTACAGCTAGGTGCATTTTGTCCCTTTTTCGGAAGCTTTTTAAGAGACCAACAGTGATCCAAGGTTTGATTGGATTTTTCTTTCTAGTAAAGGTAACGGTGCTGGTGTGAAGAATTATTAGTTCCTGCATTGTTTTAATAAATACAGAAGCAGCTTCGTTTGGATCATTTATTTTGAGGTATGGATCCCAATCATATTTTTCGATGGAATTTGCAAGAGCTTGTTGGTTAATTGTAGTTTTTGTTAACGATTTGGTAGGAGCAAGGGGATGGTGATATGAGCCGCTGTACGACAGTAAAATTATACGATGATCCGTTATATCTGATTCAAACGCGAAGCATTTATATTCGCCAGCAAGCTTGAGCATAAAATGATCCAGGCAAGTCAATCCGTGAGTAGGAATGTTTATTGAATTAATCATGCCATGTGAGCCTAAGATTTCGAGGTATTCATTTACATTGCTATTACTAGTACTCAGGGTATCTATATTGATATCACCAGTCAGGATTATGTTACGCGTTTTAATCCTCGATAGTTCGCGATCTAGAGAATCTAGGAAGGCGCTAGTGTGTTTGAAGGCGGAAGGTCTGTAGATGCCTAGTATAGTACTATCATTAATTTCAGCTGCTAAACAGTTTGCTTCTACTAGGTTCACTTCGTATAAATTAGCATTTAAGTTTGTACTAGTATATATAATAACACCATCATTTTGGTTGTAGCTACGCTTAGTATTTAATGTTGTGTATCCGTCAATCATAGGTACAATGGAATTTTCATCACACCAGCACTCGGTAAGTACCAGTAATTAAAAATTATCACATAAAAATTGCATTGTAAAATGCAAAATTAAAAAGTTATAAACATAATTTTCTGTTATCATTTTGAAAGGCGCGCGACAACAGACGGTTACGTGACATTTCGAGCTGGTGACGTCACGATTTGTAAACAAACGAGCTCGCTACAAAGTAAATGCTAACGTATAAAATTGGTTTAATTACTTGATATTGCGATTAATACTCTGAAAATGTCAACCTATAATTGAATCGACTTTGGATATTTTATATTGGCACTGTCGGCTTTTATGTATCCTTGTTCCATATTGTCCAATTTCTCACAAGAGCAAATCGAAATACTTTTAGATACGAAGACGAAGGACACTTTCTTCTTCTTTATTTATGAATGGCTTGGATTGGTGCTTGCTCTATCTTCTATACATAATTCCGCCAAATTCACTTAATTAATTAGCTTTTACACGGTGAAGTGGTTTGCACAATTTTGATAATATTTTAGCTAATTAACTGAAAATGTTCTGAAAGTGTAGTGATCTGTCAGATGTCATGAGATGTGAAAGTGCTCTAGAAGTTTATTCAAAATTTGTGTAAAATCAGTGATTGTGCTACTTAAAAACATTTGCAAAGTGAAGACAAGACTTCTTAACTCATGTGATAGTGTTATTTCTACAAAAATCCTACAGTTTTGTAGTAAAATTAGTGAAAAACTTATCACCAGTGACAATTGACACCTTTTTAAAATATTTGCTACCCCCATATTTTTTGTTTATTTTCTAACTTGACGCAGACTAACTAAATCATGTAGTTCATAGACAATTAGTGTTACCTTATTAAAATTTCTAAAACACCCGAAAAATGCACCTTACCGGAAGTGGCTGTCCAGGCTTCCAGTAAAGAGAATGCGATTGGAGATTTTTTTTTAAAAACACCAATACCCAAACAAATCCAGCAACCAAGGATGCGACATTCTTCATTGAGTCTTACTCAGTCAAAGTCATCTGACAAAGTGAATCTCGATCCTGATAATCAAACAAGTGATGATGCCGATGATTGGCAAGCTGTTCCTTTTACACGCCAATACAGAATCGCCAAAGAGTCTCAACCAGCTCCAACTCAGAATACATTGACTATGTCACAGAACTCAATGAACTCTTCGAGTGCTCAACCTCCTCCACCATGGCAGCGAATGCCTACTAGATCTAGCAAACGTAGACGAACTAGTGACTCTCCTCCGAACACTGAAGTCTTGTCAACGGCTAATAGATTTGATGTGCTTCCATTAGAGCCTACTGATATGCAAGCAGAATCGGAAATAAAGAAGTATAAACCACCTCCGATCATTTTATACGGTGTAGAAGATGTAACCGAATTATCAAAGCTTATAAGTTCGGCCTGTAGCTCAAATGAATATAAGATTCGCATCATAAATAAAAATTTGCTAAGAATCTTAACAGAAACAACGCAAACCTACAAGAATGTGATATCTCTAGTAAGAAGTCAAGGTCTGATCGGTCATACATTTACTCCAAAAGACAAGAAACCTTATCGACTAGTGATAAAAAATTACACCATACTACACCTCATGCTGAAATTGTAAAAGCTATCGAAAGTACTGGTAATAAAGTTCAAGGTGAAATTATTAATGCCCGATTTGGTCCAGACAGACTTCCAACATCCACATTCTTTGTTAATGTGGAACAATCTGTTATCAAAATGGTTAAACTCATGAAACACATCTTCCACCAGCAAGTAACTATCGAAGATGCTCGAAAATCTACGACAATAGTGCAATGCCAACGCTGCCAGCAGTATGGGCATTCAAAAAACAATTGCATGAGACCATTCAGATGTATTAAGTGTGGAAGTGGACATAAGACCTCAGATTGCCCTAAAAAAGATAAAAACACCCCAGCAAAATGTGCGCTCTGTTTTTGCGACCATCCAGCCAATTACAAGGGGTGTCAGGTATACAAGGAGATACTAGAGAGAAAGAATAATGCTAAGCTAGTGAGTAGACTCACGAATGCTCAGAAGGGCGCTACTGTTCCTGTCATGACAAATGAATCACCTCCAGTATTCCAGAGTTCTCATCAAAGACAGCATACTAGAACATATAGTGATGTGGCAGCAAACCGTGCCGACTCAGACAATCATACCCACATAAAAACCCCTAATCAACAAAGTTCAGTACTGGAACAAATACTCACCAAGCAAAGTGAAAAGATTGACTTGCTAATACAACAAATAGGAACACTCCTTACTCTCTTAACAAATGTAATAACAAAAATTATACCAAGAAATGGCTACTTTAAAATTAGCAACTTGGAACATAAATGGTCTGGCTCCAAATACAGATAAAGTCAAATCATTTTAAATTTTCAACAAAATAGATGTACTTCTAATTTCCGAATCTCATCCAACAGACCAACGTATTGTAAAAATTAATGGATATAAAGTCTACTGCACTAACCATCCAGATGGAACAGGGCACGCTGGAGCTGCAATTATTATAAAAGAAAATATTAAACATCACCCATTTCCTGAAACGAAAATAAATTATCTACAGGCCACCGTAATATCTGTGCAATACAGGTCAGGTGCATTAAATATTGCTGCAGTTTACTGTCCACCACGCCACCGTATAGACGAAGATATGTACAAGCAATTTTTTAATTCTCTGGGTACCCGATTCATAGCTGGCGGAGACTGGAACGCAAAACACACTTTTTGGGGTTCTCGACTTACAACAACTAGAGGTCGTGAACAAAAAAAATGCATAGATGCTTTCCAGTTGCAAGTATATTCTACTGGAGAGCCCACCTACTGGCCAACAGACCCTAAGAAAACACCCGACCTCGTGGATTTTTTTGTAGCTGGTGGAATCTCAGAATTGTTCATCAAAGTGGAGTCATGCCTCGATGGTTTATCTGACCACACAGCGGTAATATGCGATCTAAGTGCCTCAGTCATATATCGAGAACCTAGGAAAACTCTCTACAATAGCCGGACCGATTGGGAAGCATTTAGAGCATACATAAATGAAAAAGCCCGGCTGGCGACCAGCAGATGTCGTTACTGCTAGAGCTGGTAAAACCTAGAGAAGTGTGGAAACAAATTGGACAGTTAAAATCTAAAAAGGCTCTCGGATTTGATCTCATAACCGCAGAAGTTCTAAAGCAGCTACCAAGAAAATGAATTGTCTTAATAACAATCGTGTTTAATGCAATGCTGCGATTGCAGTATTTCCCACTGATTTTGAAAGTTTCTGTCATCAATATGATTGCGAAGCCAGGAAAACCTGCCACAGAGGTATCCTCTTATAGACCTATAAGTCTTCTTCTAGTCCTATCAAAGTTGTTTGAAAAACTTCTATTAAAGCGCCTGCTACCAATCCTAGAAAATCAAAAGGTATTACCGGACCATCAATTTGGTTTCCGAGCACATCATGGCATAACAGAACAAATCCACCGAGTAGCTCACACTATAAGACAAGTGCATGAATACTTGCAGATACCGTACATCAAAGAAGATATAAAGGAATCGTGTGAAAATTACATCCGCCGTCTCGAGCGTCATAAAAACCAACTTGCTAGTGGCCTACTTAACACCACTCAAACCATTAAGCGACTCAAGAGAATGCCGTTGGCCACCATCTAACTAGTGTCTGAATATAAGGGGGACATCATGTCGCTGGATGTGTGAAGTCCTGAAAACCTTAAATGATATACAATCTGATTATGGCCTAGGAGGCTGATGAAAAAAAAAAAAAAATTACTGAAAATAAAAGTCAGCACACCCTTGTTTCCGGTTTGTTTGTTTACAAATCGTGACATCACACGATATGTCAAACATGGCCACCCTGTTTCGGCTCATGTATTCCACAGATAAAAAAACGCAATTTTGTTTCACAAAAATAAAATATTTACAATTAATCTTTCGATTAAAATAACAATTGTACAATTATTATTTACCCAACAGCTTTAATATCCAACACCCAAACTGTCAAATACCCAATTAGGCGCATGTCAGCTGAGGAAAACTTTAAAAAACTAAGTATAAAACCAACATTTTAAGAATCGGCAACGAATTGGTTAATCATAAATGTAGCACTAATTAATTAGATAATAGAAGAAGTACGGTGAAGGAAGTTGTCTGCAGGTGCCAAAAGTGCAAACCCGCATTACTGTCATGCACCTAATTGTGTTGGTTGGATAGTAATATAATCTACCTACTCATTATACTTTACTTTTAAAGAGTTTTTTGTTTGCGTGAATGTGCTGCTTATCTTGGAAACATTAGCTGGAGAGCAATAAATAGTAAAGAGAAACTTTGAGTTATATAGAAAGTTCAATGCTACTTTACTTCAAAAATTTTTTGATTTTCTTTATAGAAATCTAAAAAAGTATACACAGATAAACTGCAGGGAGCCTCTCCTAGTAAATTGACGTCCCAGGCCCTGGGTTACTACTTACTAGACACAAAAGATATTCCTGTGTACACTATACGATGGTGAAATGACGATTGGAGCTAGCAAATGACGAATTAAGTATTAAAAACTATAAATATACAAACCGAGAATTTCTTCAACAAATGTGACAACTTCCCAATGAAACTATCATCTAACAAAGTATCTGCTTCATCCAGCACCACATGGTGAACATTATGTATCTTAAAAATGCCAGTTGTCACCAACTTACTATATGCACCGAGAGTTGTTACAAGTAAGTCGCAATATTCAATAGGTGGGTCAAGCATTTTTTGTTTTGTCTTACCACCAACAAGAGTTGTGACGTTTAAGTTCAGATTTTCAGCAATATTCTGTGCCACATCTCCAATTTGGTGAGCTTAAAACAAAAAAAAATCAACAAATATTTTATGTACAAAGAATAAATTACTTAAGTCTCTTTTGGAATAAAAGTTAACAAGACCCTGAGGACTTGTATAATACGATTTAAAAAATTGCTATTATCTGTATAAGATCAGACTATGCAATGAATCACAGTTACATTAAGCAGATTCTACTTCTTTCTTCAGTGTCACGAGTACTTACCTAATTCTCTACTTGGAGTTATAACAACTGCTAAAGGACTATTAAACTCTTCAGCGATATTTGGTTTCCAGCTTAGTATGTGTTGGAAAATTGGTAATAAATAAGCTAAAGTCTTTCCACATCCCGTCTCTGCTGTGACTACAGTGTTATGTCCTTCTAAAATTGCAGGTATCGCTTTTGTTTGTATCTCAGTTGGAAGAGAATAGCCTGTTGTTGACATAACCTCAATCAATTCTTGGCACACACCAATTTCCTCAAAAGATTTTTTATACACAGGCTGTTCTTCTTTTTTATTTGCATTGCCATGGATAATAAAATAATCGCCTTTAGATTTAGGATGCAACCAGCCTTTTGAAGCCAATTGCACACCTTTGAACTTGCTGTATGTTTGTCCTTCAAAATGATTGAATTCCGGTCGTTTACATGATATTATTGGCAATTTCTTGTTAGCCTGCTGGGCACTGTAGTATCTACAATAAGAATTATTAGCTATAAAATGTCGTAACTTGGACATTTTCATTCATAAAATTAGAAAGAAAATAATTCGATTAAATTAAAGACCAATTTTAGTAAAACGTCAGTCAGCTTGTCAACGACAGTGTCAAGCATGTGACAACTGCCGCGGCCACAGTGTCCCAGAAAAAAAACGACTATGTCAACATTACGAAGTAATTTGTAGAAAACTAATAAAGAAAACCGCAAATTTGCAGAACCGATATTCAGAAAGTTATAAGGGCTTAACCATGGCCGCGCAGTCGAAACGTGGAGAACTGCGCGGCCACGGAGATCTCAGATACGGGAGCTACATAGACATCTCATTCTTTTTGCTAATCACTGATATGATTTCGCAGAAATTGTAGAAAGTCTTAATAGAGCCTTAAAGTATGTACTTTACGAGCTATAGTTCTTTAAAGTCGTGGCCGCGCAGTTGAAACGGTGACAGCCGAGCGAACATAGGGATCTCAGAAACGGAGCTTCTCAGAGGTCCCATTCTTTTTGCTAATCAGAGATACGATTTCGCAGAATTTATAGAAACTTATAGTAAAGCCCTAAAGTTTGTAGTTCACGACCTGTAGATCTTAAAAACCATGGCCGCGCAGTCGAAACGGTTAGAACCGCGCGCCCACTCAGATCTTAGAAACGGAGCATCGTAGAGGTTCCATTCTTTTTGCTAATCGCTGATACGAATGTTGATAGTATATAAATGGCTGGCATAAGGACAGCCGTAGGAATCACCCCTACAACAAGGTGGTTCGTAGTTTTTAAAAAAAAAAAATGCTTCACAAGTCAAAACTCCATGTTGAGGTAGCCATTTTCGAACCACAGACTACCGGGCCGGCGCAATTTGACAGCTCTTACTAATACTCTTAAAATTATCATATTTTCTCATTATTCTGTGAACGTTTTAACGAGTAACGACTTTCACGAGAGTAAATAATAATATCCACAACAATTGGTAGCATTTTATGTTTGTGAAGGAACTACCCCTGCTGCTACATTGAAAAACATTATAACAGTAAGTTTAAATTAGTAGCTTGATGATCTGCCAACTCTGCAAAGGATTTACGGAGTGAGAGTTTATGTTCAATAACCTATATAAAAAAACTTGTATCTGTGTTTTCAGGAAGTTGTAAAGGCTCTAAAACAAACAGTTCCCTCCTATGGCGATAATTTGTGACCAAGGATCTACATTCTGAACAATGAAAACTTGATTAATGAGATGCCTGAAGGTTAGTACTTAGAACTTCTGAAGAAATGGAAAATATTAACTTTAAAATTTATTTATATTATATTTTTTCACATAAACCTATGTCTTGTGAACATTGAGTTAATTCACACATTTTGTAATACCAAGCTGCTTTATTTTTTCAGGTCATTAAAATTTAAATCGCCATTAATGGACACAAATTCTGTATTATTTATGATCCATCCTTATAAAGGGCATACATACTAAGCAAAGACCTGTCATTATGTGCCAAAACTGATATACAAATGCTGCATAAAACTACAGATGACCACATTCAACCGACATCATCACAACGAATGAAGGTAAATTTATATCCTCACTGATGTCATAAATGTGAAAGTACCTAACTGTTTGTTACCTTACATTTTTAGTTGACATGTTTTTCCATAAATTTAAATGTTATAAAGACACTTAAGCAAAGGTAGATGATTATTTAAAAGAAAATGCATGGATGTGATACTTTTGTATGAAAAACTGAGTATAAGAAAATTTTCCTCTTATTTAAATATATTTCAAGATTGTAGATTTGTGTTTGGCAACAACATTCCATTGTAAATGTTCTTGTTTCTGTTAAAGCTGATAAGTTTGTTGCGGCCATTTGTCTTATCAGTTCAAAGATGTCCCGAATGTTTGGTAGGGAAAAAAAATGGTCTATTTGAATAAAACTCTTTGACTTTGCCCTTGACCCAATGCCTCTTTTGTCATGATTTTAAGAACCCTGATTGAAATAATTAATAAGTCATGAACAAATATCCACACCAACCAAACATACTGATCAACATCAGAAACAAGTTTTTTAAATCAGTTCACATTGATTGGTTTGGAGGTCTTCAGCATCATGCTGATGCTTTAAATTTTTTCATTGTTATTGTTTGTAGAGTCCAAATTCATAAGTTTTGTACAATAATAAATAAAAATATAAAAGGGTCACTTGAAAAACGCAAAAGGTACCTACTGAAAGAAAATTACAATCAATAAAATAATTGTATTTTTTTATATGTGATGATGATTGGCAGGCAATGATTTTTTACAGGTTTTGTTTCATTTAAATATGTTACTTGTAGCTGCAATACAGCTATTATATACAATGTACCTATCTTTGTTCTCAGAATCCCGGAGAAGAGACCAGATTATATACAATGTACCTATCTTTGTTCTCAGAATCCCGGAGAAGAGACCAGTGGCAGCATGGGTAGGACGGGCATTGTGCTCGGCGAGTCCCACATTACATTAAGTGACCGACTTAGTGTAATGCGCTAATGCGTAAATGCATTTTTCCCGTGCATAATAAGAAAAAAGCCAGAACTAGATTCTAATTGCGTTCTTTTTTTTGCAATCTTATTTTAATTCTAACATTAAGTATGTAATAACACTAAATTTGCTATTAAATGAAATCGGTTCCTGGTTCCTACATGTCATCGCTTAGTAATAGTTAGTGTATTACTTGTCAAGTCATAACGCTTCTAAAAAATTTAAATAAATGTTTCTTCTTTTTCATTAAACACATGGTTGTATCACAAGTTGTTGAAATCACTGTTTATAATTGTTTAACTTCTTCAATCATTATGTACTGATAAAAGAAATGTTATATTTTAGTCATTCACACTTCTTAGGTATTGAAAAGTAGTATTAATACATTATTTTTTAGCTTATAGGTAATGATTATAAGTAATGACTTATTACTTCATTAAAAATGCAATTTTACAGTTTATTAATAATAACTTATTTTTATTACTAGGTTAGTCATATTGTTGTATTATTGTGATTTGAATTAAATAAAAATTGAATCTTATTTTGTTGTTTTATTCATTTGAACATTTAAAAGTTTATGATTTAAAAAGTACACTAGGGCTGTAGTGCTGCTTGTATCGATATCGATAATTTTTAGTAAATCGATATGTCGTTCGATAGACTTTTCCGCACTATCAATGTGAAGCTGACATTAGACTAAGAAACGGCCAATAGCAGGCTTGATTCCTATCTGTACACTATATAATTTGTGCATAAGGACCTGCATGATATTTAAATAAACCCCTGCGTGTTTCATGAAAACGCCTATAATTTTTGAATAGTTATTTCATGATTCAGATATTGCTAAGTACTGAGTGCTTACTTTTGCAACTACTATAGGTACGTGCCTCGTACCTAAGATCTTTAAATCTCAATTAAATTAGATATGATTAAATATTCCGACGAAGCGTCTAACGTTTTGTGAGAAAAATTACCTGTAAAGCTAGAAGTAGGGTGACCATGATTTGTATTGCGTCAAACAGACATTTCCAAAGACGTCGCCATTTTAATCACGTAGATATTACTTATCATAATGAGGTATACGTTGGTTAGTTGGATGAGGAAAGTATAGGTACAGATACGAAAATATTTATACCGTTTTCGTATACATACTAACAATAACATATTGACAAAGAAAACACTTAGGTATTTAATATTTAAAAGAAAGTATTTTTGCGATATTTTTTTTTCACACGTAATATTCCAATTGTCAATTTCTGACACATTATGTTAAACATCATACACGGAAAAAAACATTAAAATTATAAAACTGATTCACTGGGGTTTTTAGCGGAAGGGTATAATTTTTTACATAAAATTACTGTATAAACAACTAAACTTCACCCGCGACTTCATCCGAGTGGTTTTGGTTTACCATGGAATTTTCGTTTCTCGTGGGAATTTTATTTCCCGCGGGACTTTCGGGGTAAAATTTCACTCTTTAGCCCATAAACTATCTCTATACTAAAACCATGTCGATCTGTGACTGCGGTCCAGCGTGAAGATTATTATAAATTTATTCAGTAGAATTTGACAGGTGCCAATGTCACTTTGTAAAAATAATCTTGCTTTAAACTGTTTGTCGTACTGATTTGCGCAGATCCAGTGCCAGTTACTGAACTGGCACTGGATCCATTCGATTCGATATTATCATTATAGATAAAATTCAACATTATTTTACAAAGTGACATTGACACCCTGTCAAATCAACCTACTAAGTAAAAATTCGACTTTAAATCATTGCGGTTAGACCCCACGCAGAACTGAAAGTGAAAAAGAACATTCTGATGTTTTGAGTTCCAAAACTACTTTTATGATTCAATCAAAATAATTTCAAACTAATGTTTAAAAATAAGTGTTAAAGAGACCCAACAGGTGGCGTTGGTTTTGCAAAAGGAATGGATAGCGTTCAGTTTGTTGAGGAGGTATTAGATTAAGTACCTAATTATATTCACAGAGGTTTACTAAGAATCTACGCGACACGAAATGTTACTAACCAGCACTAAATTATATACTTAAGTCGGTATGTTAAGTACTTTTTTGAGCCGATATCTGAAAAAACCGTACAAAAGCGTAAAATTTTACGTGTTTGGCACGGGCAACCAAAACAAAAATCCAAAAAAGTTGAATAAACATTTTTATTCTTCTGAATATTTTACAGGGGATATGTTAAGCTTCAAGAAAATGGATGATGACATTCTGTCACCTTTGGGCAACTCGAGTCGATATCGCGTGGTTTTAGTTCCCATGGGAATGTTTCCATCTTTTTATAAATTTCCTTCGCTGTTTCAGATTGCTTTGAGTGGCTTCACTCCTTCGTCGTTCTAAAGTTTAGACACCATAAAAAATATATGTAACTATATAAAAAGCTTGATGAGTTTTTCAATGGTGCGTGTGCACGTGGGTGGGAGCCGCCTCGCTGCTATAAGGGTTATAAAAATACCACGCGCGCACATGAATAAATGTTCCGACCAGAGGACAAGCTTGTTCCGCGCAAAAATGCCTCGGTTTTATAATTTTTTTAGTCTAAGTATTAAGTAGGGACGTATACGTATTTTTACCAGAGCTGACGTGAGAAATGAGGATATAGTACTTACCTACACTACACAGCACCGCAACCACAAAAAGTATCGATGCGAACGCATTCTGAAATCAGATTAAGTGCTTGGCCAGACTGAACACGCGGGCGCGGCGCGATGTCTCAAACGTATGAAATTTTACTAGCCGCGCCCATCCGCGAGCCCACTGTGGACACTCGAATAAGGTTTTATATAGGAGTACATCGCGCCGCGCCCGCGTGTTCAGTCTGGCTAAGCACTTATTTATGCTATTGAAATTCACCTTTCACTTCATGTCTGATATCAATGCTAAAAAGAAACAAAGTATACAAACTTATGACGTTGCATACTTAATTCGTTGGAAATGTCTGTTTGAGGCAATACAAATCATGGTCACCCTACTTCTAGCTTTACAGGTAATTTTTCTCACAAAACGTTTCGACGCCTTCGTCGGAATATTTAATCAATTACATGGCGCAATATCTAATTTAATTGAGATTTAAAGATCTTAGGTACGAGGCACGTACCTATAGTAGTTGCAAAAGTAAGTACCTACTCAGTACCTTAGCAATATCTGAATCATGAAATAACTATTCAAAAATTATAGGCGTTTTCATGAAACACGCAGGGATTTATTTAAATATCATGCAGGTCCTTATGCCAGCCATTTATATACTATCAACATTCGTATCAGTGATTAGCAAAAAGAATGGAACCTCTACGACGCTCCGTTTCTAAGATCTGAGTGGGCGCGCGGTTCTAACCGTTTCGACTGCGCGGCCATGGCTTTTAAGATCTACAGGTCGTGAACTACAAACTTTAGGGCTTTACTCTAACTTTCTATAAATTCTGCGAAATCGTATCTCTGATTAGCAAAAAGAATGGGACCTCTGAGAAGCTCCGTTTCTGAGATCCCTGTGTTCGCTCGGCTGTCACCGTTTCAACTGCGCGGCCACGACTTTAAAGAACTATAGCTCGTAAAGTACATACTTTAAGGCTCTATTAAGACTTTCTACAATTTCTGCGAAATCATATCAGTGATTAGCAAAAAGAATGAGATGTCTATGTAGCTCCCGTATCTGAGATCTCCGTGGCCGCGCAGTTCTCCACGTTTCGACTGCGCGGCCATGGTTAAGCCCTTATAACTTTCTGAATATCGGTTCTGCAAATTTGCGGTTTTCTTTATTAGTTTTCTACAAATTACTTCGTAATGTTGACGTAGTCGTTTTTTTTCTGGGACACTGTGGCCGAGCAGTCGAAACGGACACCACTTTTATGCGTCTTAGTTTTAATTTGTGCTTGTTTTCTCTTTTGTTTCTAAGTAATGACTCAAAAATGTATTTTGGTTGTTATGTGTTGCGTTGCAGTGGTGTCTGAATAAATATTTTATCTATCTATCTAAGTAACAACCCTCAAAACGGTGTCGATTAAGAATTATACTAACTGAATTAGTCATTATTGAAATCGATCGAATAACTTTAAAAAATATTCATCTTTTTACATTAGGTTAAGCAATATAAGAAATATTACTTAGACTATTAGTCTTCACAAATGTATTACTAATTAGTATAATGTAGTAAGTATCAATAGTAATCAATCAGTGGATTAAATTATTATCATAACAAATTCCCTTTTTTTTATAGTTCAGTGCTAGGTATGAGCAATTTATTTTTTGTACATTCAGCTTTCTTTCAATATTTACAATCGATTGATTTAATAGTATCGGAAATAGCTAAGCGATATGAGATTTTAAAATCTAGTTACTGAACAGGGGGGCCATCGCGTAAAAAATCTGGGTATGGATATGGGCTTCATTTGACAGTTGAAGCTCATAAAATTACCATATATGGTCATTTAACTATCAAATGAAGCCACCACATTGCTGCTTCTTTTTGACGCAAATGAAAACTTACTAAAGACTAAGAGCAATATGTCATATCCATCTGTCAAATGAAGTCGATGTCGATGCCGACGACACTTGCGCAGTAGGGCCTCAGGGGTGCGATTGCGTAAGGTAATCGTATTCATTTGACAGTTCATATCGTATTCAATCGGCTGCAATTTTTATGGAATGACATTTAATATGATACATTATGGTATGGTGGTGGAATAATTAACGGTTTTGCAGTTTTGCGTATCTACATCGTTTCATTCCATACTAATTTGTAATACTTATTCGATTATTAATATTACTTTATTAATAAGGTAGGTATTCGATTTTCGAAATTAGTAATAGTAGTTTAATGGATTATTGACATTAGTAATAATCGCCCATCGCGCCAACCGCGACCATGTATAAAGGTATAACTGATAAGTGAAGAGGAGATAACATTTCGAATAGCTACTTGATGCAAAATTCAATGTAGCGTTACCTCACTCTCTAGAGAATTCTCTCTCTTTCTAATTAAGTTTGTTTCCCTTTTTTTAACACTATTGAAAGGATAATTTAGCAACTTTGATTCAAATTACTTTTAAGTACCACCACGTAGAACATATTATTGCACGATTGTATTGATTTAACAACATAAATTTCTTAAAAACACGAACAAATTCGCGAGTCGTTATTAATTACTATAATTGATTGACATATTATTTATTTATTCAATTTCCAAATCTTATTTCATACTTATAAATCACTAAATACAATTTACTCAGACACACACTAGGTACACCGTCCGTCACAAAATATACACCAACGCCTATTTTACGTTTTACTTTATACAATATTCACAAACACAAAATAATAATATTTCACAAAGATCATATTTTTTAAACTATAGAACAATGGGCATTTTTATATGAGTTGCGTCCCTGGTAACAAGTTGCGACTAGTATTAACATGTTTACTAAGGCTTTTTTTTACTAATAATCCGATTTTCTATTACTATTGCGTGTGTAAGAATATTCAATTTTGAATTTAAATTTATTTGTCAATTACTGCTTATAAAGTCATTAAATTAATATTAGAATACATACTCATTAAAATTCTTCTTCACCTTTCTCCTTCATTTAAGGTGGAACGATTAAGTTACAAAAAGCTGAACGGTCGTTAGATGGCGCTACTTTCGCTATTTAGTAGTTTTTATTTTTTTGTTAATTTTTCTTTGTATATTTTTAACTCAAAATACTTTTAGCGCATTCTATAAATAAATATTGAATTTTCGAAACCAACATTTATCTTTTTGTAGTACATAAATCATCCAAATATATCGAGAGAGTGTGTCTGTCTCCAAATTTTACTAATCACTCACACATGCATACTTTATTTGTGAGTTTCTTGTAGTAGAATATTTCGATCCAGCTAAAAATGATCACGTAGCCCAGCGGTCTACGTACTCGACTTAGATATCAAAGAGTCAGGGTTCGAAACTTCTGATGATAGATTTTTTTTTAATTTATTATTATTGTTTATTTAAATAACATTACAATATTAATTTTGATGTATAAATTGCAACAAATGCAATTGCAACTTTTTTAAATTGCACAAGTGACAAGAATGTAATTGATACTCTAAATTTTAAGATTTCTTAGTGAGTTTGCCCGATAAAATATCTATATTTTTTAAACTACTGCTGAACAGATTTTGATTAAAATTGCAGTGTTTCCTCAATAAAAAAAAGTGGTGGTGGTTATTGGAGCATCATGTTACCGTTTTCTATACTTCTATACTATATAATATTATAAAGAAGAAAGATTTCTATGTATGTATTTATTTATTTATTTATTTATTTATTTATTCTTTATTGCAATATAAAAAATACAGCAAATGGCGGACTTAATACCATCAGGCATTCTCTACCAGTCAACCAGTAAAAGGTGTTAGACCTACCGTATCGGCAATAAAGTAGTAATATAAAACATAAATTCAGAATATTGTAACAAAAGTAGGAATAGCTATTTAAGGGTATTTAATTAACAAATAATACATAAACATACTACATAATATAAATATTTAACATACATACATATAAAATATATAAGGACTCATTATGTCAGAGATGAAGGGGATCAGCGTAGGGATTTAAGATAGTGTTCACGGACCAGTATCTTAAACACAAACTTGCTGGGGGCTTTTCGAATGTCCAAGGGGAGGGCGTTCCAGAGTCGAATTGCAGTAAGGGAGAAGGAGTAGGAGACAAAGCCAGAAGTGTGGGAGGGAATTTTTAAAATGAGATTACTGCTAGAGCGAAGGTCAAGTGGATGAGAAGAATGTATGTAATTAATAAACTCAAAAACTACTGGACCGATTTCAAAAATTCTTTTAGAATGATACACTATCCCTGATTAACATAAGCTATATTTTATCCCGATATTCCCACGGGAACCGAACCACGCGAGTGAAATCACGAGCGGCCGCTAGTATTTTTAACCGACTTCAAAAAAGGAGGAGGTTCTCAATTCGGTTGGTATATATATATATATATATTTTTTTTATGTATGTACACCGATTACGCCGAGATTTCTGAACCGATTTCCATGATTCTTCTTTTGTTCGATGCAGAATAGATACCAATTGGTCCCATAAAAATTTGGTTTCGTTTGACCCAGTACTTTTTATGTTATGAGCATTTTTATATATTTCATGTCATTGTTGACTTGGACGATGTAGTATTTACGATAATTTTGAATATAATGTACATGAAACCTTATCTAATCTAGAAAAACCCTGCCTATTACCTAATAGCCTATTACAAACACCAGGCTATCTACTATCTGTGTACCATACTTCATCCAAATCCGTTCAGTAGTTTCGGAGCCTATTCAAACAAACAAACAAACAAATTTTTCCTCTTTATAATATTAGTATAGATTAATACATAAAACATGTAAGTAAGCAAAAATGTCCCAAAAAATATTACTATTAAGTACTTACCTCATAATGAAATTGTATTATTCAACAAATACTTAATTCGTAAAGCAGCGCAGCGAACACCAGGGTTGCAAATAATAAAATATCTATTGTGTTTCGTTGTCCGATGCCTGAGAGGTTATAAAATAAAAATTGCTAACCTCTTGTGTATCTTAAATATGTACTATGTAATGTTAAGTACAATCTAGATAAAAGTGCTGAGATAGCGCTCACATTCATTTATGCGCTGTACGGTGAAAATGGTTTTTAAAGGCTAACTGACCAATAATTGAGGCAAATTTAATTACATTTGTTCATTCGAGCAAACGGCTTTTCGTGTAAGAGTCTTTCACGTTATTAGCTTTTCGCGCAAATGTCCTGATTCATAGTCGAAACATCAATAGTCAAGTGATATGTGACGTCAAATTCATGTTTTGTATTTGGTTTAGTCTATGTTTATCTCTAGCCTATCATCATACTTATGATGTTTTAAAAAGCTTAGTAAAAACATCATAAGAATTAGTACTTGAATACTTAGATTGTTTTCTTAACTTTCTTAACGGTAAAATCAAAATTAAGTCTGTTATTATCATTTAATACGTTAAAATTGTAATATTAATAATAAAATAAATCATTAAAATCGTTAAATCGGATGTACGTAAAATAAATCATTTCTAGTCAGAAAATAAATTTCACTCAAAACTGAAATATTTCAACCCGTTTTGAAAGATTTCATAAGTTTCGTTTATATTTCATTTTCATTTCACTGAAATTTTAGTCAGTAGTATTGACCATCCCTAGTCACAACAACACAACGAAAAAACACTATAAACAAAGGACAAATACGGAACGGTCGGTGTTGTCAGTACGTAGATGTGATTCCGGACAATTTAATACCTATTTAAAAAAAAAAATATTTAAATATTAAGTACGTTTATAAAATATAAATTTTAAAAATATCAATTTTATTTGCACAAAGCAGATAAAATTTTCTTTTCTTTTTTTGTTTATAAAATCTTATTTTCCATTTTTTGACAGTGATGGGAGAAAACAAGTTTTACGCATAAAAACAAAATGTAAAGTCGTGTTTAGCATTTTTTCAAAATCGGAGTCATGATAAATCCTACAAATCACAACTTTATATCATAATCCCAAAGTAAATTATTACTGACGAAACTCATCTCTTTTGGGACGCAACGGCAACACAGCTGTAAATCAAAACAAATCTAGTAAAGAGAAATTTAAACAATTATTAAATCGAGACAAACGTAAGAGCGGCAACTTCGCGCGTTGCGCATCTTAGCCGCATGGAATGGCAACGTCGCGATTTTTGTATACGTACACGACATTTGTCACATACACACACGTAATATTTGCAAAAAAATTGTGTTCATTTATAGGTGATTTCTGAATGAAACAATGTTTGTTTATTAATTAAGCGCAAATGAATACCCGAGAACAAGTAGTTGCACATATATTTAAGTATTAATTCTGTTAATCTACCAAGATTATCTCGACTGTTTTTTGTATGAAAATCGTTCCACCTTAACCAAATTCTGTTAAAAAAATGTGATTTGATTATCTGACAAAGACGACTATTCTTAAGTTGGTTATTTCCTGTTTTCCAGATAATAAATTAATAATTATTATGTAAATTTAACATTAAATTCATTATATTATTGAAGCTTATCGATATTGGTTTATCAAAATATTAAAATCGATAATTAATAACAGTAAATTACTAAAAAGATGTTTTGGTCAGACGATTGACAAATAGTCAGGATTCCGTTTACTTCCTGTTATTTTCCTTAATCATTTTTGTAATACAAATATTGAACATGTATTGTATCTTGTTAAATTAAGTTATAAATAATGTTAATAATATTTATATTATAGTTAGTACAAATAGTTTAATTAAAGTATGTTATTTTCATAAAATAATTAATTTGACTTGTTGGCGCCACTGTAGCAAATTTATTATTTTCACGGATGAGTTGTTAAAATGGCGGGAGAATCCCCCTCCTCTTTTGGCTCCCTCTGAGCATGGAGGACACATTTTGTGGACAGTCTTGTGTGGTGAGTCGAGCAGAGCGGTCTAAAAGCTAAGTACTTTAATACTGTCTAATTCTACTTAAATATTGTTTTATTTTAATTTAATACTGTTTGAACTTGATTCACTTTTATTTAGAGGTCTAGCTAAGTGTTTCCATACTGTTATATTCTACCCTAATTATTACTGTTTTATTCTCCCGTAATAGTCACTGTTTTATTCTTTTCTAATACTGTGTTATTCTCGATTAATTTTATTTGAGGTTATACTTGATGTTCTCCTTAAGGGTAAAGATTATGTAAATAAATGTGTTATGTGTTTAAAGTTGTGTTTTAAATAATCATTATAATTGAAAGAACATTTTTAAATTGTCGTTTTTATTTAATAAATTCCAGTAATTGTTGAAAGATTTCTAAGGTTTTATTTCTTTATTCCTCGTATAACAATACTTTATTTTAACTATAATTGAAGCTCTTTAATATTTCCAGTAGAATTTTAATTACATATCCATACATGTTGATACATGTACTTATGGTCATAATTCCTAACACGTGCAAGTCAAAAGTTATAGGGCTTAAAGCGAAGAAAAATTTTTGTATTACATGATATTTTAATCGTACTTTTAATACATTTTGTGTTACATATCTTTATAATTCGTGTATCTCAGCCACTTGATACCCGCTGCTGGGTTATAGGCCTCCCCCAAGGATCTCCACGACGATTGGTCCTGCGCTGCCCGCATCCAGGGCTTCCCGGGAACGCGCACCAAATTGTCGGTCCACCTTAAGGGGGGCCTGCCCACACAGCGTCGTCTGGTGCGCGGTCACCATGCCAGAACCTATCCGCCTCAACGGCCATCGGTTCTTCTCGCTATGTGTCCCTATCACTGCCACTTCAGCTGAGCAATCTCTCCTTTGCACGCTGGGTGATATTAAGCCTTCTTATCAGATCCATAGTTAGCGACCACGTTTCGCAGCCGTAAGTCGTTACTGGCAACATACACTGGTCATAGACTTTCATCTTGAGACAGTGAGGTAAGTTGTACGTGAAGATTTTACGGTGCTTCACGAATGCTGCCCATCCGAGTTAGATTCGACGAGTGATCTCTTTCTCGAAGTTGGGCTGACCTAACTGGACTGTCTGTCCAAGGTAAGCGTTATGGTCAAAAGACGTCGAGCGCAGTGTTCCCAGCGTGAACTGAAGTTGGTACAGCATGGGAATTTAACATGATTTTCGTCTTATCCATGTTCATCCTGAGTAAGACCCACTCTTTGTGAAGCACTACGGAGATCATTAAGCATTTTGTTCAGGTCCTCCAAGGTCTCCGCCATAAGGACTTCATCATCGGCAAAACGAAGGTGTGTTAGGTACTGGCCAATAATGTTGAAGCCGAGTCCTTTCCAGTCCACAGGTTTAAAGATGTCCTCCAACGCAGCTGAGAACAGTTTCGGAGGAATGACGTTTCCCTGTCTCACACCTCGCTGCAGTTGGATGGGATTTGTGCTCTGGTTCTGTAATCAGACCGACATGGTGGCATGTTCATATATGTACCTACCTTAAAACCTCGATATACCTGATAGCGGTTCCTCTGAGTAATCATACAATTTCATTGATCAAATAGAAAAAAAATATATTTACAAATTATAATGCTTTTGCATGTGATTATCTGTGATAAAAAGTGATTTTCTTACTAAAACAGATCTACTATTGAATACTAGTTTTAAGTTTGGTTTGAATACCGGAAGTGGTAAGACTATTTATAACAAAAAGTGAGTTAAAATATTTACAACAAAATTATACATTATTAATTATTACTAATTATAAATTATTTGTGTGCCATCTTCCTCACCTCTGCTGGCGACTCTCACTTCACCTCAACTCTAGAAAAGCCCCGGGGCCGGACAACCTTCCGCCCATGGCTCTGACAGCGCTGCCCTGGAAGGGTTGGGCAACTTTGGCCCGTATCTACAACACAGCGCTAAGGGCCAACTACTTCCCAGCCGATTGGAAGAAAGGCCGGGTAATCACCCTACCAAAGCCGGGTAAGGACAGCCGCCAGGTGCAGATCCAGCACCCCATCACCCTGCTGGACCACTTAGGCAAACTCCTCGAGCGTCTCCTACTGCGCCGCCTTCGTCCCTCCATTGCTCTGAAGGACGACCAATTTGGATTTCGCGCTGGCCACTCCACGACGCTCTAGCTCACGCGCACGCTTCACCACATGGCCGAACAGTCCAACAGGGGCAACTGCACTGCAGCCATGTTCTTAGATATTGAGAAGGCCTTAGACCGGGTTTGGCACCCAGGTCTAATCCACAAACTCAAAAACACAGAACTACATCCGGCCTTCATCCACCTGCTGGCCTCATTTCTCGAGGGACGGCAATTCATCGTGGCGGTGGAGGGAGAACACTCACAGCCGCATCCCATAAGGGCGGGAGTCCCACAAGGCAGCTGCCTATCGTCAACCCTTTACGCGCTTTACACCAATGACATCCCATCACTCAATGACCACCTAACGGAGCCACGGGTCTAGCTGGCGCTGTTCACGGACGACAACGCCTTTTACACATCCTCCCCGTGGCCAAAGGCTGCCGTGATGCGGCTACAAAAACAACTAGACCTCCTCCCGCCCTGGTTAGACAACTGGAGGATTTCGGTGAACGTAGGCAAATTCACCGCAATCCTCGCTGGGACACGCAAGGAGGTTATCCAATGGCAGCCGTCCGTCAAGTACCTCGGCTGCCACATCGACCGCGAATTAAATATGGTCGTGCAGGTCGACCACGCCATGTCATCGGCCCGCGTAGCACGGGCCGCTCTCCGCCCCGTGCTTCAATCTCGGCTCCCATTGCGGGCCAAAGTTGCCATTTTTAAAAGCCTCGTCCGGTCGCGACTCACCTACGCAGCACCGGCGTGGCTAAATTTCTGTTTACAGACGCAACGCCAGAGGCTCCAGGTGGAGCAGAACACAGCGCTCCGCATCCTCACCAAGGCAGGGCGCTACGTCAGTAATGATGTCATTGCGCGGGATCTAGAGGTGGAACCCGTGCAGGACTTTGTAACTTTGATTCTGGCGCGTCGTATGTTCGACCGCGCCGACCACGGCCCCCACCAACACCTGCAGGACATCGCTCCCGCGCCAGCGCCACCACCATCACCACAGCCAGCATCCGCATCGACAGCGCAAGCCACAAATGCAACATCCTCGGGAAGAGCTCCTTCCCCCACCACCACCACACAAAGGGCCAAGAAGAGGAGGAAAGCGCTCGAGACATTGTGCCCCCGCCACTTCCCCAGCCCAATCCTACCGCCCCCCCACCTCTACCTAAATTATAACCCCTTACCCTTTTGCCGTAAGCCGCGGCCCGTTCGCAGGCGCTCGCTGGGCCTCCCCCGCTATGGGGGTCTCACCCGGTGCAGCAGACCGCGCAGGGGGCCGCGCAGCAAACTCCGGCGGGGGCACCTACTCGTCAATAGACGGCCGCTCAGGCAGCACCCAAACAGCATGGGGCAGTGTTCCCCATGAGATGATGCCCGGGGAAGGAGCAAAGGCTCGAACCCGCACCAGCCTCAGAGGGTGATGAATCCCGACGGCAACGTGTCATTACAAGTTGAACATTGGTCGAGACAATTTCTCTAATATTCTACACTATACTTTTAGTTTAATTTCGTGAAGAATGGATCCTCTAACATACTTATAGTCCACTGGGCACCTCTGGAGAGACTGAAGCACCGCCCAGGTCTCTATCGAATCAAAGGCTACCTCGTAGTCCATCATCGCTAATCAAAGCCGCAGAAACCACTCACTCATAACTCTTTCCCTGCATGAGTTACAGAAATATGCCCAAAAAAAATTCACTCTGAGATCTTTCGCACGATAAATGTAGAAAAGTGTTATCAACACTTGGGACGAAACCGCCCATTGTCCTTTTCAGTCATTTTCAATAAAATATACTTTATTTTGAATCATCAACATTCTTCCAATGTTTGATGAGTTATAATAATTTATTAATATATTTTTTACTAGATACACAATCTACTTATAACAGGTATGTACCTAGTAATATTTTAAACAAAAATTAAAAACATATTTCATTTTTAAAAATTTCCTTCCATTCATTTTCACCAACACTTATTTTTCACTCAATACAATACACACAAACACGAAGACGTAATATACTAAGTACACAAATTCATATCATATTTAAACATTTTAATTTATTTGAAATGTTGTAATAAATTAAAACTAGAGTTGCAAATCTTCTGAAATATTCGGAATACGGGGCGGGGCGCGGCGCGGCGGCGGGGAGTGGCGGGGGTCCCCCCGGAAAAGTTTTCGCCCCCTCTCCGTCCCCGCCGAGAAAGATTCATAATGTTTCGGAATAATTACCGGTCGGAGGAAAATTGAGGGATTAGGTAGTTCGATTAAGATAGAGAAACGTGGAAGTGCTTCTTATGTGCTCAGTGATGGACTGATAGTGAATTGTATTATTTAGCGTAAGTATTTGAATGTTTATTTTATTACTTACCTGTAAGCCAAATAGGGAAGTAGGTACTGTTAGCATAACTTTAATATTATTTTTTATACTAGTTATTACTTTAATTAAAATTAAAATTAAACAGAGTATTCATTGCATAAAGGTTTGGCCTCTCTTTACTTTGTTAAAAGTAAATTTGTCGGTAAAACCTTTAAGTCACTTACATTCAATTTTACCAAAATAATACCTTATAATTGATTATATAAAGCAGTATCTCAACATATGCTTACACAACTTGAGTAAAGTTGATGGTGATACTTATTGATTGATTTATAAACTATACCTAAAATACAAACTCATTTTCTTACAAAATGATTTCTGCAATCTCAGAAATTCTTTAGTTTATTTATTTATTTCAATAACAAACCTGTAATACTAATTTTGAGTTAATAGTTAATAGATCCTAATCTCATTTTTTGTATTATTTTAGCATTGAACTCCAAATCGTACCTTCATAAACAATTATGATGACCCGGAGAACATCTGCAAAGGATATTGAGCTTAAGCTCAAGAATGCCCTGGAAGATCTGAAGGCAGCAAAGGAACTAAATGACACTTTACTGCAGGAAAGAGAGGACAGCGAGAATGAAATCCTCAAGACGATTACTCGGAACTCTGAACTTAAGAGTGAACTCGCTGAGATTCATCATAAATACTCTGAAGTTGTAGACAAGTGTAACCGAATGAAAGACTTCATACAGTCATTTAGGGATTGTTCTGACACTCATGAACAGGCATTAAGGCGCATTACTGACCTTGAAATTAGATTGTCTCTTTCTCAAAAGAAAGCACTTGATTTAGAGAAAGAAAATAAAAGTTTTATAGAAGAAAAGCACTCTCAAAGCCTGTTCAATGAGTTATCTCAATGTAATTTTGCAACAGGTGACGATTCACCTTTAGAATGTGTCAAGTATGTTAATAGACCATGTTCATACAATAACAATAATTGTCAATTCAGTAGCGGGAAGAAATTAAAAAAAATACATTAAGATTAATAGATATATTAAGAAAACACAAAAATTGGTTAAAAGACAAAATTATTATAAGGAAAGAACGTAGGCAATTGTTAGAAAAATTAAATGTGATTAAAACAGAATCATGTAATAACAATAAAAATAGTGAATTGTTAGATATTCAATTAGGTAACAAAATTGACAATTTGGAGCTTTCACTGAGGGAAATGTATACTAACTTGAGTGAGCTCTCTCGCAAGCAGCTAAATTATCAAAAAATGGCTGCAAATGACATGATAGACTTTTGTAATTTTAATACAGATCGGTTTGAGTCACTAGGTAAGAAACGCAGCTGTAGTTGTATGATTGCCAACACTTGTTTAGGTCAAAATGAGTCGTCAGGCCAATTTGATCAGGTGGGTGATTTACTAACCAACTCTGTTTCTGATAGTTTATTACAAAACGATAAAAGTATGTCCCCTGCTAAAACTTGTGATACTAATACAATTATGTTTTGTGACGACATTGGGAAGAACTTAGGCCATTTAATCCAGAAAAATTCTAAGGAAAATATTGTTAACTATTGTATGCCTGGCTCAAGTATAAATGATATAATGAAAACAATTGTTAAGAAATCTTATAGTGACAACACAAATATCATAATTTTGATGGGGAATAGGGACAATGTCAATAAACAAAAGTTGATATCTTATGTTAACTCCCTATGCTCCTTAAATGTTAGGAAAGTTGTAATGTTTACATTTCCCTACAGTCAAAGTTTCACAGAGCTGGAAAATAAGTTAAGATACAACTTAAACTTAACATTAAGCACAGTAGCCTTTCATAACCCTGAAAAGCTACATATAATTGACATAAATCCTTTGTTAAATAATTTTAACTTGACAAAAGATAATTACTATCTGCCTCACTATTATAAGAGACAAATAGCGCTCAGGCTATCTTTTTATTTTAAACATTTAGCCAATAATCTGGCTATTAAAACCTCTGCTTTTATTGAGCAGTTAAATTCTGACATTTGTAATATAACTTTAGAATCTGTTCCAAGTAATTTGATTCTATTAATTTAAATTACCATTAGAGACAACAGAGGTGTCCTCTAGCCCAGTGTTGACAAGAGGAAAGTCAAAATGTTTAAAAATTGTTCATCAAAATATACAAGGCTTTTCTGACAAAGACCTAGAAGTAAGTTTATTTTTAAACTGTGAAAATGTTGATGTGTTGTGTATCACTGAGCATTGGTTAAAATGTCACGAATTATTTTTAAATCTGGATAATTATAGAATTGTAAGTTCATTTAGTAGGCAATCTGCTATTAGAGGAGGGTCTCTTATAATTTTACATAATAATTTTCAGTACAAAGAGCGCAAAGATATAATATCCCTCTCAATTGAGCGAATAATTGAATTGTCTTGTGTGGAACTAGACCAAATTATTGTAATATGTGTTTATAGACCCCCACAGAGTAATTACCCAGAGTTTGAGTCCACTATGGAGGAAGTTTTAAGAATAACTAGTAAAAGTAATATAAAGGTTGTCATATGTGGGGATTTTAATGTTGACATTTTAGACTCAAAGTTGTCGAAGCTCGCAAGTAGATTATTAAATTTATTCACATCATTTAATTTATCTCATATCTTTAATGAGCCTACTTGAATAACACCCACATCTGCCACCTGTTTAGACAACATTTTTTCAAACTGTGTAGTCACTGAGAAATCTATAATAAATGTTATTAAATCGGACCATAGTGGACAACAAGCCTCTATAGAGCACCATCATGTCTGTCCTAAGCGGAAAATTGTATGCAGGCCAATAACTAAAAAGGGCATAGATGAATTCAGAAACAATGTGATTAATAAAATTAAGTCTTTACCAGTTCCTATTATGGAATCTAATTATCTTTATAATGATTTATTTCATGTGGTTGAACACGAATTTAGTAAAAAGTTTAAGCAAAAAGTGATCAATTGTAATTCGGATAAAGTAAAGTTTAGTCATTGGGCCACGCCGGGAATTTACATAAGTAGAAGAAAACTATATGACCTCTATGCGTCAAAGCAGACTTCCTGTGACCCAATTTTTATTGGATATGTCAGGAAGTATTCTCAAATGTTTAGAAATGTTTGTGTAGCTGCTAAGGCGATGTTCTTTTCAAATAAAATCAAATTGGCGGATAATAAAATAAAGGCTACTTGGAATATTATTAATCAAACAACTGGTAAATCTAAAAATAATGTCAACCACTTCTGTCTTAAAGTAGGTGATAAATTAATTGAATCTGACGTTGAGGCTGCCCGTGTTTTTGAAGATTTCTTCTCTCGGGTACCCTTAGAAACTACCAGTAAATTAAATTCCTGTCCAAACGTTGCTGCTGCCCTCTTGGAGTCGTGTGTTGATAAGTGTAATAAAGTTTTCAATTTTAAGCATATTAATAGTGAAGACATTTTAAAAGCTTTCAAGTCTATAAATATTAAAAAGACTGAAGATCTATGGGGCATATCAACCAACATTATTAAATAAAATTATTGATACAATAGCTCCATATTTAGCTTTCATTTTTAATCAATGCATAGATGAAGGTACTTTTCCCGATTTAATGAAATGTAGTAAGCTTATTCCTCTTTTTAAATCGGGTGACAAAAGTGACCCTACAAATTTTAGGCCGATATCTATACTACCGGCACTTAGTAAAATTTTTGAAAAAATTATATACTCGCAATTATTAGACTATTTAACAATAAATCAAATCCTTCATAACAATCAGTTCGGCTTTTCTAAAGGTAAAAATACTACTGATGCTGGCATTGCACTCCTTAAACATATTTTTGAGGCTTGGGAGGGCAAGCAAGACGTAATTGGTATATTCTGTGACCTGTCTAAAGCTTTCGATTGCGTTGATCACGTTACACTTTTAAAGAAGCTAGAACATTATGGTGTCTCTAAAAAATCGGTTAGCCTTTTGCAGTCATACTTGCATAATAGAAATCAAAAAGTAATTGTCAATAATACTGCTTCTACTGGAGCCCCCATTATTATGGGCGTGCCCCAAGGTTCAATATTGGGCCCTTTGCTGTTTTTAATTTATATTAACGATCTCCCTTACTACACGAGTAAATTATGTGAGACAGTACTATTTGCAGATGATACATCTTTAATTTTTAAAATTGATAGAGGAAACAATTGTTCTGACGAAGTAAATAGTGCTCTCTCTCAAGCCGCACACTGGTTCAACATTAATAATTTGTCTCTTAACCCTACTAAAACCAAGTTTGTTAAATTCTCATTACCTAATGTAGTGCAGGTCGATATGCTTATCAATTTGAATGGGGATGTAGTAGAGTTAGTTGAGAGTACAAAATTTCTTGGTATTACATTGGATTCAAAACTACAATGGGATCCACATATTGAAGCCTTGTCGAGTAGACTTAGTTCTGCGGCTTTCGCAATAAGGAAAATAAGGCTCTTAACTGATATTGAAACGGCAAGACTGGTTAACTTTAGTTATTTTCATAGTGTAATGTCCTATGGCGTGTTGTTGTGGGGCTCAGCAGCTAATATAGAAAATGTTTTTATACTTCAAAAAAGAGCTGTGCGCGCCATTTACAAACTCCGACGTAGAGATTCTCTTAAGGATTTGTTTAAAGAGATTAATATACTTACTTTGGCGGGACAATACATCTATGATAATTTAGTATATGTAAGGAAACATCATGATTTATTTATAAAGCATAGCGATGTTCATAATTTTAATACTAGAAACAAGAATAAGCTTGCCGTTCCAAAATTTCGGCTTGAAAAATGTAGACGCTCGTTTTTGGGGAAAGGCATAGCCTTTTTTAATAAAGTTCCACAACAAGTTATTGAGCTGCCTTTGCATAAATTTAAAATATATGTTAAAAAAACGCTCTTAAGCAAAGGTTATTACAAGGTAGATGACTATTTAAAAGACCAAAATGCATGGATGTGATACCAACATTAAACATACTATTGTAAATAGTGTAAGAGGAAAATATTCTAATATGAGTATGAGAAAATTTTCTTCTTTTATTAAATATATTTCAAGATTGTAGATTTGTGTTTGGCAACAACATGTTCCATTGTAAATGTTGTTGTTTCTGCTAAGGCTGATAAGTTTCTTGCGGCCGTTCTTCTTATCAGTTAAAAGATGTCCTGAATGGCTGGTAGGGAAAAAAAATGTTGGACTATTCGAAAGTACTTATCTATAAGTCTATTTGAATAAAAATCTTTGACTTTGACTTTATTAGGTAAGGTAAAGGACAATTTTGATCTACATTAAATGGCCAAGGTATAGTTATTTGGATACGGATTAATACTGATAAGGTGAAATTAGCTTTGCAAGTAAAGAAATATTTATAAATTAATTAAGTACTTAAAGATTAAAATGGTTACTGTGAGTCAACCTTAGGAGATAGATATAATAAGTTGTCGAGGACTTTTTGTAGGCCTTTTTATGATAGGTAACATTTCCGTACTATTTGATAGAATCAGGCGTTACTTGGCGGAAATCCATATCTTAGTCTCTCTCGCACCTTTCCCCACTCCACCATCCCTACCAGGCAGGTCCAGCTGTTAAGTCAGCGGGACACTCTAGCTCATTGGCGTAAAATTTTCCGCAGAGAAAGGTCGTTCAGAACAAAGTACTGGTGGTCCAAAGGAACGACCTTACATCACTATAGATACAATATAGTGAACAAATATAAATTTTCATTTGATTTATTTGATCTCGTGGCACAAACTCGAGGTAAGTTCCCAAATGTATAAAACGGTGTTACCGTTCGATTCAATTACAATTTTTTGTTTTATGATTTTCATCTACCTGCAATCGTGGATTTCATAGATTTTTTCATATATTCTACCGATGTCGATGCTTGCCACGGTTGATTAAGTCGTGTGTAACGTGACTTGTGTCTTTTCTTGTGTAAGTTTTTTTATTTTAGATGGCCGACGAAATTATACCCGAAAATAATTCAGGTAGCAATGTGTCATCGCGTAAGAAACGAATTCGGTCTACGAGTTCAAGCAGTTCAAGTTCGAGTTCTTCTTCATCGAGCGACTCGACATCTAATTCTCAAGACAAGAAAAGATCTCGTCGTCGTCGTCACCACCGCCGACGCAAAGAAAGGGGCGGTAAAAGTATTCGCAAGGACGACAGGTTAGATACACTATCTAAGGCTTTTAGTGATTTACGTGATCAATTAACTTTAAAACAAAATTCCCATAATTGTTCAGTACCTAGTCAGGTTTATGTTGATAATTTAAACGACCATTTATCCTTGGTTGACGATAATGTTAGCAGAACACTTTATAACGATATGTCGGGCAGTGAGGACAATGCTACTTTTAACATTAATTTAGCCACTAAATTAAAAGATCCATCGGTTCCCAAAGCCCCTGATAATTATATAAGTACCCTCAAAAATATCCAACATTTTGAGAAAGATGAGTGGTGTGAGGTTCGTTATGCTGATACTCAAAAGAACTATAACTTTTCACCCGGTTTTGTTGAGTTGGAAGTGAACGATGAGGTTAAATCTTATGATAATTTGCGTCATTTAGTTTATACTGAAAGAGCATTCGCGGCTCTGACATTCGGAATACTAAAGCAAAAAGAGGTTTTGGAATCTACCCTCAGAGAATTATTAATATGGGCTAAATCTAGTGATCAAGTTAAGTTTGAAGACCTTAACGTTAAGGTCACCGAGTTGTTCCAAAATGGTAATTTGCAGCAGGTTTCTTCAGATCTCTTGCAAATAGTATGTGGTCACAGAGCAGAATCCATTCAAATGAGGAAGGATGGTATAACCAATTCCGTTCGTGACCCGTTGGTTAAATCATCACTACGCAAAATACCACCAAGTTGTCAACACTTATTTAAGCCAGATTTATTCACATTGGCCTTAGAAAAAGCAGGTGGTGTTCGTAAGTCATTCTTACAAAAACCTACTACCTACGCTCCCGCTTCGCAAGCGGCGAATAAAGGTAACCTCCACCCCTCGCAGGGGCTGGCATCACGAAGCGTACCCTCGCAGGGTATTAACGCTCACGGGCGCAGTACCCATAATCATAACTGCAATTGGCAATCTTGCACTCCCTCGTAGGGATGTTGTAATTACCTGCACCGTCCTACACAAGGGCATAAAGCTAGTAATAAAACTAATCATGGAGGTAAAAATTCGTTTCGGTCTCGTACCGGATACCATGCATCAAGGTATAACGACACTAATAAACCCAATAGAAAGAAAAATCTGTCCCCGGTTCTTCAGACCGGTAACAAAAAGAAACGATTTTGATTATAAACATTCTTTCAAAGCGGGTCAGTTGAAGCAATTATATGATCAATGGAAAGAGTCAGGAGCACCTGAAACTTTGTTAAAAATAATTCGTGGGTATCGCATACCCTTTACAAAAAAGCCTCCACTAATCATGCAAAATGTTAAAACAGACATCTGTCGCACACCTGTGTCTGATAGTATGACTGCTTGTATAAATAAATTGAAATCGGAAGGTATACTAAAAACAGTCAAACCCTCGCCCAGCTTTGTCTCAACTATGTTCTTAGTTCCAAAAAGCGATGGTAGTCAGAGACCCATTTTCAATTTGAAAGCACTTAATCATTTTGTGCATAAGAGCAAATTTCGTCTCTTAAGCGTACAACGCGTGCCAGACTTTCTCCAGGACAGAGACTGGCTCTGTAAAGTTGACCTATCGCAAGCTTATTTTCATTTGCCAATCGCTCAGGGTCATCGAAAATTCCTTAGACTTCTATATAGGCAAGAATTATTAGAAATGACTTGCCTACCCTTTGGTCTGTGTTCAGCGCCTAAAATATTCGCATCACTTACGAATTGGATTGCTCAGACACTTAGAGATCAGGGTATTCGTATCATAGTATACTTAGATGATTTTCTCTTGGCTCACCAAGACAGACACACGTTGATTTACCATGTACGATTACTAGTTAATCAACTCGAATACCTGGGATGGCAAATTAACTATGAGAAGTCTATTTTGACTCCCCAGAAAAATTTTGAGTACCTGGGTTTACTATGGAACCCTTGGCTCAATAACAAAACTTTACCATGTCAGAAAATTAAAACTATACTAACAAAAATAAATGACATTCTAAAGAAAAATAGTGTTTCGCTACACGAGTTACAAAGTTTGGTTGGAATGTTAAATTTCGCTAGCTTAGTTGTTCCTAAGGGTCGATTGAATCATAGATATTTATTGGCCCGTCTCATATCACTATTGAAGGAAAAAGGTCCTTATATTAATTCATTGTCAGAAAACCTTGTGAATGAACTAAAGTGGTGGCATAGACATTGTCATCTTTCATCACCTATTCATGTTGCCGCTCCAACGCATTTTCTCGTTACTGATGCTTCTGATGTGGCCTGGGGCGCACAATTAGATAATATACCAATTTCAGGAGAATGGTCTGATAAAGAACAAACTTACACTGTAACCAGAAAGAGTTTCAACTCTATGTAATGCAGATATTTCTGACAAAATCAGTTCTCATGCTTTAGTGAAACATGTCCTAAAAGCTATATCGCTAAAAAGGCCTATTGCTCATAAGCCTCCAGTTTGGAATATTGATGTCCTGGCATCTTATTTATCAAAGTGCACTATAGACGAACACAATTGTTTTCAAGTTTCAAGACATGCGGCTACATTGCTTGTGTTATGTTCTGGGAGACGCATTCACGATCTCACATTACTGAATATTGACTCTAACCACTGTTCTAAAGAAAGTGATTTTATAATATTTTGCCCGGCTTTTGGTTCCAAAACGGATTCCGACAGACACAGACAATCGGGGTGGAAATTAGTTTCTAATAAAGATAATCATAACCTAGACCCTGTCTATTGGATTAATCGTGTAATCACAATACTTCATAATAGAAGAACATTAGCAAAATGTACTAACTTATTTGTATCTATACGGGGTCAACCTAAAGCTGCATCTCGTGCTATTATAGCAGGATGGATTAAAACTATACTACAAGATGCTAATATTATGGCATCACCAGGAAGCGTTCGCTCAGCAGTGGCCTCAAAAAATTGGTATAATAATGTATCTATAGAAGAGATCCTCGCTAGAGGAAATTGGAAATCTGTTAACACTTTCGCAAAATTTTATAAACGTCAGGTTATGTCAGCAGCCCCTACACCTAGCATAACCAACTTATTCCATCCTGTTTGATCTAAGTATATTAAAAGTGTCTGTTGAGATATTGTCTCTCTTGTGAGTTGTGCTATAATGGCTCTCTTGTGCTTTTCCAACCCGTTCGATTCATATTACTATAAAGTGTTGTTGAAAAGTGTTTCTCATATTATAAGTTCTTAATTTATCCCATAATATTGCTATAATATAAAGTATCTGTGTATGAATGTTTACAATACAATGTGATTTCTTGTGAATACAAGTTCTTGTGTTATACAATACAATGAAATATAATAACCATTACCTACTGTAAGTTTATCATATACTTACCATTGCTTTGGATGAATAAAATACTAGAAATGTTGTTAAAATAGTAATTTTATTCGAAGTCACATATAGTTTGGAAAAATAATGTCCAATGTACTTGTTATTGTTTATGAATTAATGATGATTGTACTGATACATTTCTATAATTTGTTTCTTTGCTCGCTAATAGCATACAGTGGTAAATTTGACTATGATTGAATTATATTAATATCATAAATCGTTGATTTTAGCACCTACATATAATTCCAGAAAGTTTTGTTACAAGGAATATTATTTAAGGATGTGAAATAAAAAGTATGTTTCAGTTACATTATGTTTAATTTAATCTTGTTTATCCGTAATATTTTCAATTCACATTGGCGTCCACCACATCCACCAGGCGATAACAAACAAGTCTCAATATAATTAAGCTTCGAATAACGGTACAGTTATTTAATAGCAGCGTTTTACCTACCAATAAAACGCTTATTAAAATACTTACCTTATTCGAAGCTTAAAGTTTACTCCTGCCTGGTTTACTCAATGAGCTAGAGTGTCCCGCTGACTTAACAGCTGGACCTGCCTGGTAGGGATGGTGGAGTGGGGAAAGGTGCGAGAGAGACAGCAACATCCAGTAGAATAGGAGGGAACTATAAGCGGAAAAGGACGTGCCTATCTCAATATAATTAAGCTTCGAATAAGGTAAGTATTTTAATAAGCGTTTTATTGGTAGGTAAAACGCTGCTATTATAAAATAACATCCTTATGGATAAATTAGTAAAATTATACCTTTTTTTTTTAAACAAAAATAGGCTTTTATCTGCTATAAATAAGAATATGTAAGTTACTTAGCACTTGGTCTTATAATATTTTTAACCTTCATGGTAATTTTCACTATAATTATTAGTACGGATGACGGGATTTTGTTTGAATTTGTTGTCGAGTCCCTGCATATTTCGGCACAGTTGCATGCGCAATGATCACGGAGTTCGTTCTTGCTGCGTAGGTACCTATATAGGTACGTGAAACGCGATCGGTTGATCTGCCGAATCATGTAGGTTAGGTAGGTTAATTGACGCTTGTTCTTAAACGGAAGTTGTTTATCCTGGAAATAAAGCAATATTCGCATTAAAAAAGTTAACTCCATTACTACAAATATTCAAAGGTATTTTGAATATTTGTAGTAATGGAGTTAACTTTGATGACTGGCATTGATGACCCATTGATGACCTTAGGATCTGTTTAGCTCTTTTATGTATCTGTTCTAACTCTTATATTAGCGCCTAATGTCTTGCATGTAAATTTTCTTGCGGAATTAAGTCACAAATCTCACTCAGACTCTGCAATAGTCGTATCAAATCAATGATATCAACATGCTATTCTAATTACACCACGGAGTTAGAGATGTCGATACAACATCATCCAAAAAAGTTTTGCTCTTTTGTCCGTCAGCACCAGGGTAGTTCCTCGGATATTCCTGAACAAATGCATTTGAATGATATTAAGGCGGATTGTGGTGAGAAAATTTGTAACTTATTTGCTATGCACTTCTCATCTGTTTTCTCGCAACCAGATAAATCGGAGCCCCCAGAACTTGGCGACCGTTACCCACAAAACTCGCTTAATAGCGTCACGTTTACCGAACAACAGATAGGCAAGGTTCTTAAGTCTATAGACGCTAGCAAAGGTGCTGGACCGGATGGTATTCCACCATTATTTATTAAAATGACTTCCAAGTTCCTGACACTTCCCCTTAAAATCATTTTTGAAAAATCTCTCCAATCCGGCACTTTTCCCTCTGAATGGAAGCGTTCCAATGTCATACCCATCTTTAAAAAAGGGAATAAAGATGATGTTAAAAACTACCGTCCGGTATCAATTATAAGTCAGTTTGCGAAGATATTTGAAAGCATTGTTTATACTGTATTGACAAATTTTTTAAGAATGTTATGGCTGAAGCTCAACACGGTTTTTGCCGGGGGAAATCAACGGTCAGCAATTTAATGGATTATGTCACTGACTTAATTAAATCAGTGGACAGTAAACGTCAAGTGGATTCGATATACACCGACTTTTCCAGCGCATTTGACAAGGTTGACCATGGGCTTCTCCTTTCTAAACTAAAAGCTTATGGGATTCATGGGGATCTTCTGCGTTGGTTGAGCTCATATTTAACAGGACGAATACAGAGTGTCACTGTGCATGGATTTAAGTCCAATGAATACATCTCTCTCTCCGGTGTGCCTCAAGGTTCTCACCTTGGGCCTATTCTCTTTTTGGCGTTCATAAATGATATCTCTGGCTCCATCAATCATAGTAAATTCTCTATATTCGCCGATGATTTGAAGTTATATAGGTCTATAAATAATGATACTGATGTTTCCCTTTTACAAGAAGACATCGATGCTATTAATGCATGGTGTGTTGCGAATAAAATGATACTTAACCCACAAAAATGTACACATATTAAATTCACTCGGAAAAGAAATATTCCATCCTGTTACAACATCTCTGGCCAAAGTTTAACAGAATCAAGTACAACTCGTGATCTTGGTGTATTGCTTGACAATAAATTAAATTTCATTGACCACATTGATAAAATTGTTAGTTGCTCTTGGAAAATATTGGGTTTGGTCAAACGCATGGGTAAACACTTTAATAACATCAGAACCTTGATAATAATGTTTAACGCGCTCATTCGCAGTCACCTCGAGTACGCGTCAAACATATGGAACCCCATCTATCAGGTACATTCTGATAGAATAGAACGGATTCAAAAGAATTTTACTCGTTACCTTGCCTACCGTAGTCGTGACTGTCCACGTGGCGCTGATTACGTTGATCGCCTTTCGCACTTTAAAATAACGTCTTTAGCCGACCGACGTAAACTTTTGGATCTCGTTACACTTCATAAGTTTATCCACGGTAAATTGAACTGCCCAAATCTTCTTCGAAAGATAGGTCTCTCTGTCCCATATCATATACCTAGACATCCATTGACAAATATCTTCAGCTTGCCTCGTTGCAAGTCTAATCTTGGTCGGTGCGCTCCTCTAAGCCGGTGCATGCGTACTTATAACGAAATGGATAACAGCAATGTCGACATCTTTCATCTTTCTGATCGTGCGTTTAAGAGGCTGTGTGTGGCAAAATTTCATGTAAATAAGGTTAATAATTAATCTTTATTTTATAATTTATCTGTTCTGTTTCAAATTTCTGCTTTGTTATTTTAACTAGTAAATAAGAAAATAAAAAATGCTGTATTCACCTGTTAAGGCATGTCTTTTGGCCTAGTCAGGTTTCAATTTTTAAATTGTAATGTGTAAAGATATGTCGTTGGTGAATCTTTTTCAATAAATAAAATAAAATAAATGAAATAAAACAACTTTTACGTATATCAAACGTTTTTTAGGGGTTTTTTGATTTTTGAGGAAACTGAACAGTGCGCTCCAGAACATAAAGATGTACGTAAGCCACATATTTTTCGTTTTCTGCTGACCATTAAATAGGTCCTGCCCCCTTATCGCCTAAAAATATGGATATGGATATGGGCTTCATTTGACAGTTGAAGCTCATAAAATTACCTTATATGGTCATTTAACTGTCAAATGAAGCCCATGTCCATATCCATATTTTTTACGCGATATTAGCTTTACCTTGGTTAGCATATAAACTACATCATGTACGATGAATGATCAAAAGCGTATTCACAGTTACGCTGTGGCCTATTTAAAACTTTGTCATTGCCTCATTGCCAATAATTATGATTACCCGGAAGCGTGGTGTTAAGCCGGCACACGACTCTTTAAGGCAGGCTATCTATACCTACAGAAGTCCGAGGAGTATAACCAGCCATTGTGTAATCATTTTTGGACTACGACAAGGCCTACGACTACGTCGAAACCGGGTCTGTTCTGGAGTCCTTGCAGCGATGTCAAGTCGATTGGCGGTATGTGTAGGTGCTGAGATGCCTTTAGCGACGATGTCTGTCTAAGTGCAAAAACCTATCCATATTCCAGCCGCTCAGAGGCGCGAGACAGGTAGGACTAGGAGGGTAACGAATTGGTCGTCAACGTCTACGGCAAATATTTCACGCACCCATGGTTTGCCGAAGGTGTCCAGGTGTAACAAACAATTTCTATCTCGGGCAAACAGTGCAGTTGGGTAGAGATAACTTCAAGCGAGGAAATTCCCAGAAGGGTGCAGCTATCGTAGATCATGTCATGGACTGACATGACAGGACGCATTGAACAAAGACTCTGCTCTTCAGGTATAGGTGATGACGAAAAGATATGACGCTGACGTTGCATCAGCGGGAAACATGACGGTGACTAGACAGTGAAACTGACCCATTGAAACGTCTCACTCAGCGAGCTATGGAAAGATCGATGTTGGGGATCTCGTTATAGAAAAGACCAAAGTGACGGGTATAGCAAGCTGAAGTAGCAATGAGTCATACACATCAGTCGTAGAACCGACGAGCGTTGGAGCAGACGGGTTCTTGAATGGAGACCACGTCTCGGCAAACGTAGTGTACGACGCCCCCTTGCTAGATGGACCAACGACCTGACGATCAACTGTATTGCGTTTCAATTTTCATTTTAGGTAATAAGAGTGAGACGCCGCTATACGCGCCGTATGAAAGCATCCCGCGCTCTCGACCTAAAAATAACCTAAAATGTTAGGTTAGTACCGTATGCTGAATGATGATGTATGTTGATATTGTTATGGGGATGGAGTATTTTCTTGTAAATACTTTGTGCTATATGTGGGTTAATTAGTCACAATAATATATTTTGCCGTAAAGGTTGTACAGTGTGACACAAAATGGTAGAAAACGGATTTTTGAGGAATAAACCAACTACACTGTATGGTATGAAAATATATCAACTATCAAACTTGTTTTACGTAGTTTTAACAGTGTTGCTAGTCGTAGTCTAGTAAAATAATAGCGGCGCCCTCAATTTTTTTCTATTTTTTATTATCATAATTTACAAACTAGTTACTTATTCTAAAACAAAAACGGAGTTTCACAAACCTTATTAGGTTTTTCTGTACACCGCTAACTCATTGTCTCAACACAAACTCTTATGAAACAAACACGCATCGCTTATTGTGAACGCTTCTACTCTTTTGTGTCACACTGTACGTAAGTAGATAAATTAAAGAAGAAAATGTTATATTACATGAAGTTTGTATTTGTAACAACTACCTAACAAAACACAACAATAAAACATATGAAATTAATTTCAAAATAAGTCAGTAACATCAAATCAAGGAATTACGGAAAAAGAAACAGTTTTATTAAAATTACAACGTTTAATTTAGATTTTTTGTGTCAATTATGATGTTATGTAAATGTAAACCAATCATAATATCTTAAAATAACATAATTTTCTAAAAAAAATAGGTACAGCTTGTTTTTAAAGCCGGGTCCCCAAGGCCTTGTCATGCCATGTCTTTTCGCAGGCCAGATCGCGCCAGGGCAGGCCGACAGGCCGTGGGAACAGTCGCATCCGATGAGGCCTGTGGTCGCCTGACGTCGCCCGTCCGATCCGTACGGAGTCGGTAAGTTCAAAGGCGTGGCGCAGCGCGGCGCGGCGGTGCCTGTCGCGGCCTGTAGGGGCGCGTCTGCGTCGGTTCATTTCACCTGGGATAGCGCGTGCGCGTACACGCACACATTCACATATCACACATGTTGGACTGAGGTAACGACAGGCGACACACATTGTGGGAATGGCTCGGCACGAGACGCAACAGGCCTGCACAGGCATCCACAGGCGTGGCGCGATCCGGCCTGGCCTGTAATAATACGGGCCGTGAGAACCCACCTTAAGATTGCCATAAGTTACGTTTATAAATATAGTAAGTACCTACTTCACGAAAAAGATTCTTTACGATACGATCAAGCAAACGACGACAACAACTCAGATTCCACGCTATTTATTTATGATATATATAAGAATAATCTTCCTTTATTAGATCGGATGCTTTTTCCCCAATCATTATAACTAGAGCATTTGTATTGCCACTTGTTATCGTGGGCATTACACTAGCATCCACAACTCTCAGTCCTTTTACACCATGAACTTTTAGCCTTGCATCCACTACTCCTTTACCTTGTGGGCCCATAGCACAAGTGCCTACTGGGTGATATATACTGCTTGCGACGCATAAAGCATAACATTTCCAATACTCAAATGTTTTAAACTCTAAATGTTTACATTGCTTAATATCGGGTTTAACAACATGGCTGTTTACGCTTTTAAAGTATGTTGTATTAGTCACAGATATAAAATCCATGATGGAGTTAGCCATTTTATCTAAATCACTCTCCTTTGAATAGAAACCAGTGTATATTTTAGGGTCATCGTTAGGATCTTTGCTTCTCAACATAATCCTTCCTCTTGATTCGGGGTGTAATAGTACAACGGGCCCAAAAAGAAATCCTGTTTTTTGTGCTGCATCATTAAATGAAGCTGATATTTGATTATTTAACTCAAATAGAAAAGAAACGAAAGATGTTGCTATGGGAGATCCAAACGGACAAGGTAACAAAATTGTCTGGTAATCAGGATATTTTTGTGTTTTATTAAAGGCAACAAAGCCCATTATCGCGGGATTCGGGTAAGTACCAGCATTAGATATAATTTCTAAATTTTGAGCAACAGTTGCGGTACAGAAAAATAACAATCATAATAGGCTTGACACATTTCTGTGATCTTTAGCTTTCTTAACAATCTTACATAAGAGTCAACTCCTGGATCATCTCCAGCCTCGATGAGGAGCACGTTATAATTCCTAATTTCTGTGAGGCGGTTAGCAACCACGCAGCCCGCAGACCCAGCTCCTATTATTATGAAGTCGAATTCCGCTCCATCTGAGGAATTCATAGAACTAGAACATTTGGAAGAACTAGGTACAACATTTGCTTTATCCGGGGAATTCATAGAACTACAACATTTGAACTACTCTATGTTATGAATAGTAGTAGTATGTGCAATAAAAACTTAGCACCAAAATATGTTTATTATCTGTGGTACATACAAAACAGCCAGCTTAAATTGTTTTTCGTTTTTACTCTCCCTACTTTCTGGTCCGCCATATTTTGTCCACTCATTTCTATGTTTAATACAGAAGTTAATTAATACTAGTTGGTTTTACTTATTATACACCCCATAACCATCAATGCTCTACTCAGCTCCATCTGAGGAATTTATTGAATGTTTGGAGCTACAACTTTAGAACAAAGAGTCAAGATCTCGCTCGACACGTGGTTTGTTTTTGGTTGGTATGTACAGTCATGGTCAAAAATATAGATACAAGTATCTTGACAGTATGTAAGTACTCATCTAAAGTCCCAAAAAATGTTATTCATCTAAATTCAAATAAATAGGTTTTTTGAAGTGAAAACTTCTTTAGCGGCGTTGAGCACTTTTTCTGTAATGGGTATAAAATCTTAAACTCGCGTCAGGACACGTGACCTGATCGAAAAAGCGTAGGACGGATGGAGAATGTTGAGGTGACAGGTTGACTATGGTCTCGGTTGCTTAGCGACAGACTGTTGATAATGTCTTTAACTTGTCTCTTGTTTTATTGTCAATATATATTTTTCGATTCTCTATAATAACTAATGTTTTCTTATATCTTATTACCTAACTTAACGTTCACTTTAATATGGTTTGTCATGTTTGTGTACGATAGCGCAATAAATGAATATTGTATTCTACCACATAAATGATAGTACTTTTATACTGATAAAGCAATTGGTGCAAAATTATTCCCTAACCATTCCAAAATATCAAACATGCTCAACGTTAATAATCAAGTTTTCACTTTTGCCGGCACTCCCGGAGTGCAACCCGTCTTTTTTTTTACTAGGATAGTCACTTAAATTTATTAAATATTTACAAATAAGTAGAAAAACTAGAAACCGTTAAATATAAAATCTTATAGTTACTATAACAAAAATACGCCGTCCAACTCACAGCCGCGTGGCAGAGTACCGAGAACACAGGCGCTGTTGCCCCGCTGAATGCAAAGACTCAGCCGCTGGGCAAGATAGGCACCAGCTCTCAGGTCTCCTGAGGCGTAGACCAGTCTTATGGAAAGATCTTTATTAAACTTGGAAACATAATTATGAAAACCATGGGCATTCATATGCAATCGAAAACACATATTTATGTATTAACTTTAGGGTACAATAATATGTATACAATCAACATATTTATGTATGTACATTATTAACTCGACTATACAATCAAAACAGGTTCGAATTTTGATAATCACCGAGAAGAGTGCCTATTACCTGTCAATGATATTTTGTCTATTTCATTTGACTTCATCAATCAAGTTAAACAAATCTTTAATTTATTAATTATTATTTTTAATTGTTTTGAGTAAGGCGCGCACTACGAATTTTTTACAACAAATATAAAATGCAATGACGAATCTCTGAAATTGTATACTTTGACTTTGAGTAATCCTACAAATTCTATGCCATATCAATATCAACTATTGCTCCAATCCACAATCTAACCACACGTCACGTAGCAATTTTTTTTGTTGGCCGGCACTTTAAAAAAAAAGCCTAAAAATGTATAGAGCCTGAATGATCTCCTTTCAAAAACGGCAATAAGGTCGAAAATTTTTGATATTTCCAAAGGTGTTTGAGTCCACTCTGAAAATTCACTTATGGCTGAGTTGACTTTTCGGTTATTTTTCTATATAAAATTTATCATAAAGGTCAAAAATAGCTTGCACAATTTTTTTTGACCTTATTGATATTTATCAAAATTATAGTTTTTATTGAAACATCCAAGTAAGTAAAGGAGAATATGAAAAAAGCCACCAAAATTTCAAAAACGTCAATACGGTCGAATATTCCTTGCTTTTTTTAAAGTGAAAACGTCTGCGGCGTCGGCGAAAATGTATGCCTGCTCCTGGGGGGCGGAACTTTTCGCATAATGTCGATTGTCCTAAAGTCGTTTGTCATACATCAATTGGCATAATTATCCCATAATTATGGCCAGTATCTGGCCATTAATGGACCTGAACCTGAAATTGCGTAGGACCTGAACGCAATGCTCGAAGATCTCCGTAGTGCTTCCCAAAGAGTGGGTCTTAGGGTGAGCATGGATAAAACGAAAATCATGTCAAATTCCCATGTTGTACCCACTTCAGTTCACGTTGGGAACACTACACTCGAAGTTGTTCACCACTACGTTTACCTTGGACAGAAAATCCAGTTGGGTAAGTCCAACTTCGAGAAAGAGATCTCCCGTCGAATCCCTTACACCCTTACACATAAATTATAACATCTGTTTACTCTATGTGACTGTGCAATAAATATAAATAAATAAAATCCAACTCGGATGAGCAACATTCGGGAATCTCCGTAAAATATTCGAGCGAATCTTCTAAATAACGAGAAGAACTGATGGCCGTTGGGGCGGAAAGGTTCTGGAATGGCGACCGCGCACAGGACGACGCTCCGTGGGTAGGCCCCCGACAAGGTGGACCGACGATCTAGTGAAGGTCGCGGGATACCGCTGGATGCGGGCAGCGCAAGACCGATCGTTGTGGAGATCCTTGGGGGAGGCCTATACCTACCCAGCAGTGGGTGTCATGTGGCTGAGACGACGACGATGACGACGACGTGACGTACCAAAAAATTAGAAAATAGAAGGATAAGAAGAAGGAAGAAAAAGGAATGGATGGATGGATGTAAGTATGTTTGTTACTCTTTCACGCAAAAACTACTGAACGGATTTAGATGAAACTTTACAGTAATACATAATAGCTTAAACCAACATTAAAATAACACAAAGGATACATTTTATTCCTAAATTCCTACGCGAAAGGGATCCAAGCGTGTGAAACAGCAAAACAACTAGTCTACACTACTTACAATATTACTTATATAAAAAAAAACAAGTAGGTACAGTCTACGCATTTCTCTTTCATTCTCTCTCTCTTAGCCTTCATCTGGGTCTACTCCTTCATGGGTCTACTTCAGTCTGCTTGTCTTAACGTTGTGCTTAGAGATTAAATATTTTCATCTAAAATAAATTGCTATCGACCTGTATGTACGTCACAACTTACAGTAACCTTGTAATGCGAGAAATGTTAAATGTAAGTCCTTCCTTACGAGTTGAAAATTTTTTACGGTTAGGATAACCATAAAATGTAATATTGTAATTAGTATTTTCTTGTGTGATGGAAATTGACCTTACTGATATGTTAAGCTCACTTTTCAATTTGACGACTCTGTATGAAATAAAACAGGAAGAAAAAAATAGCCCTTGACGAGTTGTCGGTTTGCCGGTTTGTCGGTATTATGAACCGATGGCGTAGCTTCTTTGACGTTCATAAGTGCTTGTAACAGCCTAGACTGAATAAATGATATTGATTTGATTTGATTTGATTCATCATACCAGCTATTACTTAAGTAATTATAAGGCTGTAGATGGAAGCGAACTGGCTATCTTATCTGTAATGGCGAAACACAACAATGCTGGGAACATTGATGTTATGGAATTAGATTTAGATATTATTATGATGGTGTAGCTAGTCCACTACCAACAAATCCTACCACTAACCAAACCGAATGCAATGTACCCCCCACTGGGAATCGAACCCGGGACGCCTGGGCCTGATATCGGTGGTTGTGACTACTGAGGCGGTTAAAAAGATAATTCATATATAAGTAATTTATAATAATTTACTGTATCGAGGACGAAAAACAAAGGATAGTTGTGAAGAAATGTCAAAATATTTCATGCTAATATCACAGTCTATATATTTCTCTTTCCTACGCTGTGCTAATATACTATACTAAGTACCTTTGACATCGGCGGCGTTTTGAGGATAGTCGTTGGATGTGAGGTGAAATGTCGACAGGCCTAATAAAATTATTTTCACTGATTGAAAAATTGAGTCTAACGTGAACACGCCCAACTGTGACCCTATATCACTGAGGATGGACATCTGGAAATAATGTAAAAAAGTAGATCATATATTTGAAAAAAAAATACAACTTATCATTATTACTTTCAGTAGACTTCGAATGTAAAAACAAACATTGGCAAAACATACTTACGTTTAAATTTAAAAACTTAGATAAATATCGGGCGACAGAACCCTGACCAAACGCGTGCCCTACCTGCTGACCTCTTGTCAAATGATACTTTTAAAGTATTTTGTAACTGTTTAAAAAGGCACTACTTAAACACAATGTAATTGTATAATTTTTTAATACTTATTTGATAAGTACTTATAATTGTTTTTGCTTAAATTTCAAACTCGCAGTCAAACCTCTTGTTAGGTTTTGCGAGATTATGTTACCATTTTATCATTTGTAATTTTATACGATAAAATAATATATATAAAAGAAAAAAAAATAAGGCCGCCTATTGTGTGTTCTTCTTTTTTGTCCTTTTCACTGTATGTGTTTTTTGTTTTTGTATCGTGTGCAAAAGAGTTTTTATTATTATTATATTAAATTAGGTATTCACTTGACTACCGATTACCTACACCTATCCAAAATGCCACTATAATTTTTTGTCTGCAGAAATAACTTTGTTTTTCATAGTCTTTGTATAAATAACAAAGATATATTTGCTTAGCTCCGAAACTGCTATATTTCGTTCAAACCCATTTTCGTTAAAAGTTTTTATAAAGATCTACAGCATATTTTTTTTTTTATTTTTCACTTTCTTATTTTAAATGTTAGAGAGGGAGGGACATACATTAACCACTTTTTCAAACGGTAGACTTTGAGAAAAACTGTTTTAGGAACCTCAATGTATTTTTTAGACTTATCTATAGATACTTATCTCACGTATAGGTTTGATGAGAAAACAAAATTTTTAGTTTTATGTAAGGGAGTATAATTCTATGTCTGTCTGCCTGTCTGTCTGTCTGTACGTACATTCGTTGAGCCTAAACGAATCAAGCGATTTTAATGCGTTTTTTTTTTATTGAAAGCTAAATTAATCGAGATGGTTCTTAGCCACGTTAGTTGAAAATGAGATGGTCATCTGCCCGCCGAAACGGTAAAAGATACAAAGGTAGTGCTTTGACTAAAATAATGTACACCCTGGGCAAATTTAGGTGCAGCAAAAAATAAAACAAAATGGCGGAAAACATTTTTTTTTGTGTGTAATTTAAAAAAGATGGAATAAAAAAAAAATTAAAATTTTGAAAACCCCCGAAACAAAAAAATAATGCAAAATAATAAAATTTCTCTCTTGGTCGGGGGACCACAAAAAGAGAAGTACTAAAAGGGTATACTAAAAACATAACCGACAAAGCATGTATTTAATTATTATTAAAATTGAAATAACACGTACCGGTAAGTATAGTTTTTAAAATATTTTTTCGGTATTTCCGAACCCAGTTTTAAGCAAACTTTGTACTATACACTTTTAAACTTTGCATTATAAATATTGAAAAGGGTATTAGGTAAACGCGTAGAAACGTGATAGGTATTTCACCTACCTAATTTTCCCGTCCGAAACGTCGGGAAAATTAGGTACGTGAAATACCTATCACGTTTCTACGCGTTTAATAGTACCCATTTCAATTTTCAATATTTAAACTTTGTAGGTACTTATTTTTTCCAGAATATATATAAGCCATATCAATTTTCGGAGTATTTTTCTGATGTTTGTAATGGTAATAACTATTGTTTCTTCAATAAAACAATCAAGATGAAACAAAATGAGGGTCTTTAACACACTAATTTCACCAATTTTTGAATCAGATTTCAATAAGCGAGCCTGTGAATAATTAATGTGAATAATATAATTAATATTCATATGCCCATCCTGTGCATGCGATCTGGGCCCCTACCGCGCAAGTGGCATCGGCATCGCAATCGGCTTCATTTGATAGATGGATATGACACATTGCTGCTTCTTTTTGACACAAATGAAAACTTACCAAAGACTAAGAGCAATATGTCACATCCACCTGACTGGTCTAAAAACTTTAATTTTGGAAGACCTAGTTTAATTTAATTATACCAAAATGTTATCGATTTAAAATATGGCAAACTAAAATGACTAGTTTGCCATATTTTTAAATCGATAACTTTGTGATTAGCACTGACTATGACTGTCTACTAAGACTATGAATTACTCTGGGGCCGTACCGCGCAATGGGTGTGGCACATTGCTGCTTCTTTTTGACATAAATGAAAACTTACCAAAGACCAAAGAGCAATATGTCACATCCACCTGTCAAATGAAGTCGATGTCGATGCCGATGACACTTGCGCGGTACGGCCCATGGTTGTTTCATTAGTTAAATGTGTTTAAAATATAAAAAGCTGCAAACCTTTCACGGGACCGCCTTGTTACTAGTCACAACTGGAATTAAAATTGTTTGATTAAAATTTGAATCATTAAGCAAGCAGTTTTCATCACATACCAAGTTAGGGATTTTTTTTTCGTATTTTTACAATAAGTAGGTACGAAATGATTTACCCAATTTAAATACCAACTTTATATAGTGCGTGACAACACTTGCTATGTACAAAATTTTTTTCGTATTTTATTTAAATGCGAAATTATTAACCCAATTTTTAACAACTTACCTAAGTACTTGTTTGTTTTATTTATTTATTATTTGTTCAACACTTTATTTGCATACACAGACAGAATATTCATAAATGGAGACATTAATACAACAGTTGTAAGCACAAAAGGGCGGCCGCGATTTCTTCCAGACAATCCACAAGTAGGGCATACAGAACCGGCGGGGGGCTATTTCCTAAAAAATTGCAATTATCGCGTAGATATCGCGTGTTTTCTGCGGAACGTCAAAATAAAAATGGTATTTCGTACGTGATTTCTGGCTAATCGCTCGCTGATGGATCGTATAGCAGCGTCTCACTCTCGCGCTCCTGCCTAGGTGCGAGAATGAGACGCCGCGTGTTGTTATGATGCTAGCGCCAAAAACAATTTAGTAGCAATAACAGAAACTAAATGAATGTTCATTGTAGTTCATTGCTTGTTTTATAGAAGCCGCACTGTTAATACGTGACGTAAAGCAATTATCGTGCAATTTCTGCTATCGCCTTGCTGTTGCAAAGATAGGTAATAACCCCGCTGCCGCCGGTTCGGTTCCAAGTTTCTTCGATACCGGTACTGAAGGGCGATGGAACCGGGAATACCGGTACTCCCGGTACTGAGAAACCCCTATAGAAAAATAATCTATTTCTGCCATATTGAGCTATTTAGAATTAGTGCTTATACGAGAACGTTAGGAAAACAAGTTTTATCAAAAAAATATGTCGACATTACAAAGTTACATTACAAAGTACAAAGACGCATTATTTTGTAATAGATCAGCGCTTGACCGTTAATATCAGTAGAAGTGATCAGGGTAGTGCGCAACAAAGAAATAATACTTAGAAGGAAATTAAGAAGATCAATAAACTAAGTATATAATAGACGTACATTATATTTAATCTATACTAATATTGTAAAGCTGAAGAGTTTGTTTGTTTGAACGCGCTCATCTCAGGAACTACTGGACCGATTTAGAGAATTCTTAGACCATTAGAAAGCTACATTTCTCCCGAGTGACATAGGCTATAATTTATCCCGATATTCCCACGGGAACCACGCGGGTAAAACCGCGAGGATCCGCTAGTACTTAAATAAATAAATATATACAAAAGATATTAAACAAGAAAATATAAGTACCTAACTAGAAACAAGCAACTTGTCTCATGTCGCCCTGGCGACATTTGTAAAAAGGTTTCTTTCGAATGCGAGAACATTATTCTCTCATTGATGAGACGACGGTGGCCAACACCGTAGAAAGGTGAATATACTAGAAAAATTCGACGTTACCTCATATATCTCTGTAACATAATTGGTTAGTGCATTGAGCCGGGTTCCCAAGGATGCGGGTCCGAATCCCGTCAGGGCGACTAAGACAAGTTGCTTTATTCTAGTATATTTTCTTGTTTAATATTTATCACACAAAAAGGACTAAGTAGTGTGATAGTACAAATTCCGTAACCTGGCACGTTTTTTATGTCAGGCAAGAAGTTCCACAAATAAACAGCTTGCAGCGTAAAAGATTTACTATAGGATTTGTTTGAGTTTGAGGGATATAACGGAGTCTATTGGAAGAGCGAAGAGGGAGATTATGAGTGGAAGAGAGGAAGATTTCGTTGTATTGTTTCACCGTAGCGTAGCGCTACGGCCGCGTTCAGCTGATATTGCCGAGCGGAGCTTGGGTGTGCTCAATAGGTACCTGTTTTTTTTTTCATTGCTTGAGCAGGTTGAGTATCCAGTTAAACGACTAACTTGATAAAATAAATATAATATAATCAAAAATAATATTTTTTTTTTCATAATATTGTTCTAAAGTTGTTCTATTGTTTGATGACTTACGTACACCGGTTTCAAGGTGTCGCTTAATCTGAGGTCCTGGGTTGGAATCCCGGTAGGGGCTAATGTTTTTATGGAGAATACGAGCATTTGTACCTGAGTCATGGACGTTTATATATATTTCTACACCTAATACTTATATATCTTTAATTAAATGTATTTATATCCGTTACCCTAGTTTCCCCTAACACAAGCCTTACAGTGATAACTTTGGGGCTAGGTTAATAGGTGTAAGTATAAGAAATATTAATTTACAGTTATTATTATTATTATTAAACACGTAATACAGCCTCCCCCTTGACTTTGGGCACAAAAAGAAAAAACACGGTATATAATATAATTCTCTCTTCCGTCTGCGGTTGGAGTTTTTTTTTTTCAAAAGTAAAGCTTTGAATGATCCAGTCGGAAGAAATATTAACGGGTTTTTCTAGTTTAAATAGTTTATCCCACAATTTATTAAGCTAAAAAATACAAAAGTTACGAAAATAAGATTCCCCAACCTATTACTCGTACTTTAATTTTAGACACAACTGAATAAATAGCTTAATTGTATGAATCGATTCAATATTGGCTAATAACTAACACACACTTTTTTATGCTCGCGAGCAATTGCGTCAAGCAGCTTTCGATTTTCAACATCAAGGGATGATGAAAACCCGGCGCCTCTACCATTTATAGGGCTATTATTGAATTGAAACTATGTTTAACTCGATACTGTTTCTATATTCAGTAATTACAATTATTGGTATTTATACAATATTATCAAAAAAAAAATGACAAGGCGACCGTCCATATCTACGCACGACAGGCCTCCCTTTCTTAATTTTTAACGGACTTAAAAAAAAGGAGGAGGTTTTCGACGGAATCTTTTTTTTTTATGCATATTACTCGATTACTCGAAGACGGCTGGACCGATTTGAGTAATTCTTTTTTCTATAGTAACTTATGCATAATATGCTTCCGGAAAGCACCATTTGGTGAAGTGGAACTGATGATGAAGACCACAAATGGTCATCGGAACTATTAAATACTTAGCATTTCACGGCAGCGATACGATTAATTTAATGTTGTTCATAAGCAATTTATACTCGACTCAATCATGCATGCATGTGATGAAGTACAGCTGATGATGAAGTATCGGGAGAACTCCTCAATAAGTAACGTCCCTGCACCGGGAAAAGCAGCGTAATAATACTTCAGTCTGCTTGTGTTAACGTTGTGCTTAGAGCTTAAATATTTTCATCTATACTAATATTATAAAGAGGTAAGACTTGTTTGTTTGTTTGTAACGAATAAACTCAAAAACTACTGAACCGATTTTGACGAAATTTGGTATAGAGAATCCTTAGACTCCAAGTAGTAAAATAGGCTATAAATGATCCCAAAATTCCCACGGGAACGGGAACCACGCGGGTGAAACCGCGCCCGGCCTCTAGTCTAAAATAAATTGCTATCGACCTGTATGTACGTCACAACTTGCAGTACAGTAGTAACCTTGTAATGCGAGAAATGTTAAATGTAAGTCCTTCCTTGCGAGTTGAAAATTGTTTACGCTTAGGATAACCACAAAATGTAATATTATCATTAGTATTTTCTTTTGTGATGGAAATTGACCTTACTGATATGTTAAGCTCACTTTTCAATTTGACGACTCTGTATGAAATAAAACAGGGAGAAAAAAATAGCCCTTGACGAGTGTCTTTCCGGTTCTTCTCGTTACAAGGTCTCCCGCCGTAGGGTTTGTGAACCGATGGCGTAGCTTCTTTGACGTTCATAAGTGCTTGTAACAGCCTAGACTGAATAAATTATATTGATTTTGATTTTGAATCCTTTTTCTATTGGGAAAAAGGTCAGCATTTTTGAGTAAAGCAATGCCATTTGGTATGCGTGTTAAACACGTTAATATAAGCTCAAAACGCCCGGCACTTCCATCCAATCCCGTGTCTGGTGAGGGGTAGGGGACGTGTTCAGAAAAAAAACTGGCGGAATTCTTTGGACATTTGAATCAAGTTTGGTGTCGTTTTTAGGTAACTAGATAATGCCCAGTTCTTTCCCCATACCAGTTTTGTTGGGTTCCGTAGCAAATTATGACGCAATACATAAAATAATAAAATTTTATCACTTTGTTAGTTACAAAAGCCAACTAAATAAGTACTTATATTTTCATGTTTTTAGAAATATTTTCACGGAAACCCAACGTAGCCCAAGGAGACAAACGCATCGCAGCCACCAGTGAAAATAGACCAACAACTGTCATTACTTTACATTATATTACATCTCACATATGTTGCTAAAATCTAATTATCGGGTTGGTTTAGTCTTTTTGTCCAACAAAGTACCTACGTAAATTGTTGTCACCCTAATTTGAGATTTTCATACTTTATATACAATTGTACAATTGTATCGTAAGTACGCACTGATTGGTTCCAGGTAAAGCTAGATCCTTAGTGACGGAAATTCTCTTTACTGTGAATAAATTACTTTTCAACATTCGTAACACAAAAATCACGTTACGTAAATAAAGGCCACACAGTGCGACGGTTCGAAATATAGTTTTCGCTTTTTCAAATTGATGCCCTGTTATTTGAACGGGTTTCTAGTATTATATACTGTCACATATCAAACGTAACGCTGGTAGAATGCTTCGTTTAGCTCCAAACTGTATGATTATTGATATTTTGGCAAATGAAAATCCGTCCACATGCTCTGTATGTACCATGTTTAAACATCGTTTTTATGAGATCACCCCTATCGCGTAAAAAATATGGATATGGATATGGGCTTCATTTGACAGTTGAAGCTCATAAAATTACCTTATATAGCCCATGTACATTATCCATATTTTTTACGCGGTAGGGCCCCTGTTCTGTTTTGTACGGCGTTGGAATGTTATATTTATTTTTGCGTCACTGAGCATCTAGGCAGTGAAACTGGACTTTCGTTTGCTAGTTTTTGTTATTTCCAGCATCCATAACCATAATCTTTAGCATTACTCCGTGATTACTCCCCCTCTTCTCTCTTTTAATGTCAATAATTCTTAAACACTTGCGTAACGATTGTTTTGAATACCGAAATAAGACTTTCTTCATCCGGCACTAAATGTTTTTATAGCACCCAAGGTAAAAGATGTAAGGTACGCCCTGGCTGACAGTAATTCGCTAAAAATCAATTGATCTGAGGCCTTACCGCACAAGTATCAAATGAAGCCGATCTCGATGCAGATTTCTGCCATTTGGGCAGATTTAGCACCTGAATTTTAAGTGTGGCAGATTATGCCGACGATTTCGAAATGTGGCAGAATTTGGCAGAATTGAAAGAAATCTTTAAAATACTTAAAATTAATTAAGAATTCCTTCAAATTTGCCAAATTTAGCCAATTTTTTTCACTGTATGATTTAAATTTATGACTATGTACGGCAATTAATCTATAAGGTTTATTTTGTTATTAATGTTACTGATCATTAGTTTCTTAATAAGTAAATTGTAGTAGAACTCCTTCAAATTCCTTATGAAGTAGGTTTTTTTTTTTTTTGGTAATTTGTAGTGGAATATTGGTTTTCTGGTGATTTGGCAGATTTGGCAGATTTTTGCTCGTGGTTTGGCAGATTCGCCGTTTCTGTGATGGTCACACTGTGCGATCGACGTTGACGTTTTGATTTTGACATAATTAACAACTTGACGTTTTCAAAAATTCCAATAGAAAATCGAGAGATCGTTCGTTTTATTTTATTTTATTATTAATAAATAATTGTGACGGGCGTATAATTTTACAAGTATTATGTGGGCTGCAATTATGTTTTAAATGAGCCCTCACATAACTTTATCTTGCTCGTAAACAATAGAAAAATAACTTTAAGCAGATAAATCTTGTTTATTTGGGCACATTCACTCTCAAAATGACAAACTTAAACGTAAGTATATTTATTATTGAAAATGTTTAATGTATGTTAAGAAGTAATAATAATATGCAGCACTGATATTGGGGTTTCATACAAAACTAGGTTAGTACAAATAATATATTATTAGCTCGAAATTTCTGATATTGCAGGTAAATGATAGTACTACTGATAGCAGTTCCGGCTCCTCTTCAGACTCGAGCAGCAGTGGTAGTTCATCTACAACTTCGGGGTCTGGGTCCTCTAGTTCTGATTCAGAGTCATCAGCGTCAGATACCCCTCAAGCAGCAGCTGCACCCCCACCCAAATCTCCGACGAAACCGGAGGAACCGAAAAAGAAAGAGGAGCCAAAGCAGCAGAGACGTCCATCAAAAACTAACAAAGTTTCTTCATCAAGTGATGAGGATGCCCCAAAAGCCACAAGTCCTAAGCCTCTTCCACCAAGAAGGCGTTGTTCTGCAAAACCTAAAGCAGCAGCAACAGTACTTTCAAAAGGAAAACCTGCACCTCGGGTCCCTGCTGGAGGAAAAACACCTAAACCTACACAGAAAACTACAAAGCCAGCTACTAAATCGGATCAAAAGAAAAAAAGCATATTCTCTCCAGATAATAGTTCAGAATCGGACTCTGAAAGCAAGTCTAAAAGTCCTAAAACTTCACCGAAACCTAAAAGAGGATCACGAAAATCAAGTGATGAAAAAGATACTTCAGCAGCAGCTACAGAAAGCAAAGAGAATAATAGTAAAGATAATGTGAAGCGTAGAAGTAGTAATCGTTCTAGTGGCCCGCCACCTAAAAAGGTGGTAGAGGAAAAGCAAAGTGCATCTTCGTGTTCGTCCAGCCAATCTTCAGTTGAGTCGGTGTCATCAGAAAGTGACAGTGAGCCTAGTCCCAAAAAGGAACCTCCATTGAAAACTGGGAAAACAAAACCACCTCCAAATAACAAAGTATGTCTATTTATTGTTCTACAAAGTGTTAATTATTTTCTTGTGACTTCTTTGATATTAACTTTATTAACTGAAGCTCCCTTTTAGTTCAGTTTTGAAGAAAGTTTTAAAGACTACTCATACATACATAACATTTTTAAGTCTTATTTATACACTAGTGAAATAATCAACATAGTTTGCTACTGAGGAAAATGCATCTCAGAGATGTGGACATATAGATTAGGCACTAACTTAAGACTGCTAATGTGTTAAAGAGCCACAAAAAACCTTCAAATAATAATTAATTGGTCATCTTAGGAGGTGGGTATTTTTTTAAGAACAGGATAATTTTACTTCAGTCATTTATGTTAGTAACAAAACAAATTGTACACATTGATACACTCAATACACAATGATAATCATCACACACTGAGGTCTTAACCTTGATAAAAAGAAAAATATTATTTTTACAGGATGGACCCGTCAAGCTGGAGTCTGGTGATACATCAACAATGCCACGGAAGTTGACAAGGTCGCTTTCAGCTAGAGTGTCTAGGCTTGCTACTGTATCACGGCCAACTCACACAGATACAGATTCAGAGGCTGACGACAAAAACAATGATATCAAAATGTGAGTATTAAATAATATATTTAGCCTTACCACAAAAGATTTTAAACACTGTTTAATTTAGACAGTTTTTAAGTGCTTGGTTTGCACATGTGGGTGCGGCGCAATGACCTAAACATAATCTTACTCGCCACGCCCACGTGCCCACTGTGGGCACTCGAATAAGATTTCAAATCTTTAATGAGGCCTTTATGTCTGGAGGTGGCATTTGTGGCTGGACTTGCAAAGGATGCTGCTGCAAACTTAAAGAATAAAAACCCAAATTAGTTGTAATTATTATGTATTGTAGTACTTTCAAGTAAATAGCCTGTATTTACATTTAATAAATAAAAAAATGTTTGAGTACATCGCGCCGCGCCCGCCCCGCGCCCGGGTGTGCTATGCCGGGTCCCTATGTGATCACTTCTTTCAGTCACTCTCTTTCAAACAATACTGTTCAAAAAGTGTCTACATTACGTTTAGACACTGCTTATTTAAGTAACGCGATAAACACACTGTTTTGTGGTTAATGGTTTTGTGGGAGATTAAAGTTTGCATGTTGTGGATATCGGCTCACAGCCTGCCGATATCAATTTCAAAAATATTATATCGAATCTGACTATTTTCCGTAAATGCCAGGTTGAGGCATAATAAGCTCTTCAGCTAGCCTAGCATGACCAACAAAACGCGATATGATACAGCGCTTTAACACGTTTAACCGTCAAAAGACAATGGGTTTTGACGTTTGAGTGTGGATAAAACGCTATATCATATCGCGTTTCGGCGGTCATGCTAGGGGGGCAGCTTTATTAAATTAATTAACAATTAAAATAATTTGAAATATATTTTCCATTTCATGAGGACAAAATTATGAAATTTGCATTCTAAGGTTAAATGAGTTGCTCCTTTAAAACTTTAATTCATCAAACCTAAACCGGACACCGGTGGTGTCCAGAGAACAATGGAATGGAATATCTATTGGGTCCATAATCTGGGGCCTGAAAGGTTAATTGATTTGTGGTTTTCAATGCTGTCAAATCCTATAATTTTTTCCAGCCATTCAGAATGAGAATCAGAATCATTTATTCCTTAGAAAATGGTATTATATAAGATGGTACAATTAATAAAGTGCAAACATTTTCTGCCATTAAAAAAGCGTAGGAATTAGTACATACAAAAAAAATACAAATGATTATTATTAAGGTAATTACAAAATTATTTAAATGTCAAATGTCATTATTACAAATATGTCCAATATAAAAATTAAAGTTTTCATGTCAGAAAAAGTACATGTCATAAAAAAACTAAATAAATAAATAATTTTTTTAGACTGGTACATAATTATTATTATATTGTAAATTAAGTGTGTTTATTTTATAATATAATACTGAATTATTTCCTTTCTAAATATTCATTTATTGTATAGAAACAATGCTCCAGCAACCAGTCTGTTATGTTTTATAAAACAACCGGAATGGCAAATTCTTTATTTCGTCAGGTAAATTATTGAAAATAATAATTGCTTGAGCATATACATTTTTCTTAAACAGTTGTAGCTTATATTTTGGCAAATGCAATTTCCCCTTATGTTTATCGTACTAACACATCCGAATGTTTATACGTTACACTTATCGTTAAAATTAAATGGTACAATCCACATGAAGGGCGCGCCTTAAAATTCGACGTATGAACTATATATTCTGTGGTATGTAGAAGTGCTGCAGTGGCCCCACTGTGGCGCGCCACTATTAGTATTCATACAATTTTTAGAAGCGCATGCTTCTAAAAATTGTATTGGCGCGACAGCAGAGATGTGACATTTTGAAAACAAAACTATTTAAAATGCAAGATACTAAATGCTTTTTTAGACAAGCATTTTGTATTTTATTTGAAACACTTTAGAGTACATAATATTTTGTATTTTCAAAATACAAAATACTATTCAATAAGTATTGTCAAAAAAAAAAGTGAATTAAGTACATTCTCAATTGTGTCGTTGCTGTGTATGTTTAGGTACTGAAAGAAGAAACACTAAATCCTACCTCTTTCAGAAGTCAGTAAGTTGGGCAAACTTAAGTTACAGTCAATGTTAACGTAAAATATCACTCTGTCTCTTTCATATTAAGCGATTGTTTTACCGACATGAGCAGTGTATAATATAGTATATTTATTCATAAACGTCCTATTTTTGTCGTTACAGTGTTAAAGATAGAAGAACTAAGGTCCGGTAAAATGCTGCAACTTTGTCCAACAGGCTACATTGCCTATCCGATTCTGTGCAATCACACACCTCGCTGTTTACCTTGCCACCCGTGTTAGCGTAACTTGGGACTGGTAGGCAAAGTTGTAGCATTTTACAGTTATATTTATTCATAAACGTCCTAATTTTTTCGTTACAGTGTTAAAGATAGCAAGAAGAACTTAAAATGTCGTCCACCAGTGGCGAGGTCGCCAGCTACTGCGCTACCCCTGCCCGAGCCGACAGAGAGACGTTGCACTGTACGGGGATGCGATTCTTCGGGCCATTTAGGTAATTTCTTACCCACCTGTTATTAGTGCAACAACGTTCGGATGTCGTCATCGTCAGAGTCTATAGTTTGTGTTTTTTCATCCCATCTATTCGAAAAACGCTGATTGATTCGCCTATAAGTGCGAGCAAAGTAAGTCTTTTCTCCAAGATACTTTTTCACGGGGCAGTAATGAGATTTGGATTTCGAAAATTAACATCGTCCCTTAGTGCTCCGTGACCAAAGAGATCGCACGAAAATATTGTATGAAAAAGTCACTGGCCGATTATTAGGTGACCGGCGCGTGCAGCGCCGCAAAAAAAAAGAAAAACGCGCGAACTCCCCGCGAGCCCGAAGACCCCGGGGGAACGGTCCCCCAGGCGTCTCATTTTGTCACAATAACTAATGCCTCTGACTCTGGAATGGATACTGAGGGATCCATATTCGATACTGACTGTTCAGACTCGAATAAAAACCCCAAACGTAAAAGGTCATCAGGCCGCAAAATGTGCAAACATTGTAATAAAAGGAAGAGAAAGAGTCAAAATAAACTTTCAGAACATACTGATCTTACCGAAATTGACTGCCGCTGTAATAGTCCGATATCCAGTGAACAACAATTACCGAGTAGTAATATGATTGAACCCTCCCAGCCCGTGCAAACATCCGTAACTCAAAACACCGACATAACTCCTCATTCACTTGTAGCTAGGTTACTTTACCAAGCTTCAGATGCGTCACCATATATACCATATATACATATTGTTTACATACAGCGTGAGCAAACATCTCCTGATGAGAATACAGTAATTCATCCAGTGGCTCTAGGCCGTTTCTTGAAAAGGCATACATTTAAAAATATTATTAATGAAAGTTTAAAGAAAATAGGAAGGAATAAAGCTACTATCTCTTTCTCACAGCATCAAGACGCTAATGATTTTATAAATAGCAACTTTTTAAATTTAAATAAATACAAGGCCTTCATTCCAACTCACAACATAACTCGAATGGGTGTAGTGAGAGGTGTCCCCGCAGATTGATCCGAGGAGGACATTATGGACAACATTTCTGTTCCCATGGGGTGTGGAAATATTCTGAAAATTAGACGATTAAAGAAAAAAGTAACCATTTATGGTAAAACCGATTTTTCACCGATTGAGACTGTAGTTTTAACCTTTGATGGACAAGTATTTCCTAAAAGAGTTTACCTATGTTATAATGCCCTCACTGTTGACTTATATATCTTCCCTACTATACAGTGCTACAAATGTTGCCGGTATGGTCATATTAAAACCCAATGTCGGTCTGTGTCAAGGTGCTTCTAATGCGGGTCAGGGCACTCCGGTGATAACTGTTCAGTTGATGAAGAGGAGGTGAGATGCTGTTTATGCTCAGGCTTGCATACTGTATAATAAATATAAGTAAAAAATGCCCTGAATTTTTTAGGTAAAAGGCCATCAAGGAAAGCATGGCAAAAAGTTGTTTATCCTATGCTGAGGCATTAAAACTTCATCCTGCCTCCTACAAATCATATGCTGATGTTCTTGCTACTTCTGCTCCTTCACCTTCTACCTCAAATTTAGTTTACCCTTCAAATAACAATTTAATTTATTGTTCAAACGAATCATCAAATAAAACATCAAAAAAAACTGTTTTTATGAAACCAAAATCTCCTCGTATCAGTAACAAAGGTTATGACAGAGCTGCTCATGAAGCAATAATGAATGAGTATAGAATTCCTACTTCTCCCAATGGGAGTGCTTTTAACAATAATAATTTTGAATCTTCTTGACTCTATAACTTGCCAATTAAAGAGTTGATAATAACTCTCATTAAAACTCTTTCTAATAGTAACCTTATTTCTTCACCGTCCAACGATGCACAATCTGACAACAACTATGTTAATCTAAATAAACTTAATGAAATCTGTAATTCAATGACAGATTTTGATGACAGATTATTGTGTAATTCCTTGGTAGGAGGCAAAGCGGACCGCCACTTCACTTGGGACGCATGCCCGCTTTACCACAATGTCACAAGCGCGTGGTGCGTCGCGGCCGGGGAGGAGCGCGCCGCCGCCGCCTCCACGCGCCGCCGCGCCCTCCACGCGCTACAGCAGCGTCCGCGCGCCATGCCCACCATCGAGCAGCGTGCCTACCAGCTCAAGGTCAAGGTCAGTCACTAGTCCCGCGCCGCCGCGCCCTCCACGCGCTACAGCAGCGTCCGCGCGCCATGCCCACCATCGAGCAGCGTGCCTACCAGCTCAAGGTCAAGGTCGGTCACTAGTCCCGCGCCGCCGCGCCCTCCACGCGCTACAGCAGCGTCCGCGCGCCATGCCCACCATCGAGCAGCGTGCCTACCAGCTCAAGGTCAAGGTCAGTCACTAGTCCCGCGCCGCCGCGCCCTCCACGCGCTACAGCAGCGTCCGCGCGCCATGCCCACCATCGAGCAGCGTGCCTACCAGCTCAAGGTCAAGGTCGGTCACTAGTCCCGCGCCGCCGCGCCCTCCACGCGCTACAGCAGCGCCCGCGGGCCATGCCCACCATCGAGCAGCGTGCCTACCAGCTCAAGGTCAAGGTCGGTCACTAGTCCCGCGCCGCCGCGCCCTCCACGCGCTACAGCAGCGCCCGCGGGCCATGCCCTCCATCGAGCAGCGTGCCTACCAGCTCAAGGTCAAGGTCGGTCACTAGTCCCGCGCCGCCGCGCCCTCCACGCGCTACAGCAGCGTCCGCGCGCCATGCCCACCATCGAGCAGCGTGCCTACCAGCTCAAGGTCAAGGTCGGTCACTAGTCCCGCGCCGCCGCGCCCTCCACGCGCTACAGCAGCGCCCGCGGGCCATGCCCTCCATCGAGCAGCGTGCATACCAGCTCAAGGTCAAGGTCGGTCACTAGTCCCGCGCCGCCGCGCCCTCCACGCGCTACAGCAGCGACCGCGGGCCATGCCCACCATCGAGCAGCGTGCCTACCAGCTCAAGGTCAAGGTCGGTCACTAGTCCCGCGCTGCCGCGCCCTCCACGCGCTACAGCAGCGACCGCGGGCCATGCCCACCATCGAGCAGCGTGCCTACCAGCTCAAGGTCAAGGTCGGTCACTAGTCCCGCGCACGCGCTACAGCAGCGCCCGCGCGCCATGCCCACCATCGAGCAGCGTGCCTACCAGCTCAAGGTCAAGGTCGGTCACTAGTCCCGCGCCGCCGCGCCCTTCACGCGCTACAGCAGCGACCGCGGGCCATGCCCACCATCGAGCAGCGTGCCTACCAGCTCAAGGTCAAGGTCGGTCACTAGTCCCGCGCCGCCGCGCCCTCCACGCGCTACAGCAGCGACCGCGGGCCATGCCCACCATCGAGCAGCGTGCCTACCAGCTCAAGGTCAAGGTCGGTCACTAGTCCCGCGCCGCCGCGCCCTCCACGCGCTACAGCAGCGCCCGCGGGCCATGCCCTCCATCGAGCAGCGTGCCTACCAGCTCAAGGTCAAGGTCGGTCACTAGTCCCGCGCCGCCGCGCCCTCCACGCGCTACAGCAGCGACCGCGGGCCATGCCCACCATCGAGCAGCGTGCCTACCAGCTCAAGGTCAAGGTCGGTCACTAGTCCCGCGCCGCCGCGCCCTCCACGCGCTACAGCAGCGACCGCGGGCCATGCCCACCATCGAGCAGCGTGCCTACCAGCTCAAGGTCAAGGTCGGTCACTAGTCCCGCGCCGCCGCGCCCTCCACGCGCTACAGCAGCGCCCGCGCGCCATGCCCACCATTGAGCCGCCTTCATTTTTTTTTTATAAATCGTAAAGCGGTCTACAGAGTAGGTACATCTACCTACCAAGTTTCAACTAAGTGATCCTAATAGTTTTGGAATGAAGTTGCTGTGCCATACGGACAGATAGACAGACAGACATCACGAATGTATGAAGGTTTCGTTTTTTGCCATTAGGCTACGAAGCTCTTAAAATTTCTAAAACTCTTAAAAACCAGCACTCCCTTGTTGTTACCAGGATATGCGCTCCAAATGGAAAGGCAGTCAAGAGTTGCGAGAGAAGCTGGCTGCCTCCGGGGGCGAGGAGTTATCTGAAGATCGGGAGCCGATCCTGGACGGTTTCGCCCCGGACTATGATCTGAGGCTGTTTAAAGAAGCTCAGGCGTTAGCGGCCATCAAAATTGAAGAAGAACTTGGCGATATACATACAGACAGAGGGACTAGGCATGTGTTTGAAATTGTTATACTCTATCTTGCCGTTTTTAACTCTTCATGTTGCCCACGGAAGGTCGCTTTTAGCATGATCGCCTAGCCAGAAGGTACATAGAGTAGTTACATTTCGTAGCTTTGGATTAAACGGGTTTATTTAGGTTTTTGTAAAAACCTTTTTTTAAACCGGTTTCAAGCCGTGCTTGGCGATATACATGTCGAAGCCAACTGGTTAAATCAGCCGTTCAATTAGAGGGCTAGCCCGTCAATTAAACGCCGGCACTCAATGAAATGGCTAAGTGACAACTAGCCAAGTCGTTGAATGAAACGTTTAACGACTTCGCTGAACGTCATGTTTCGCCATCTCATTAAATAATTTGTAATTTTAGATTCTAACTATTCGTGAAAACTTGTAGCCGGTGGTGCAATATCTGGCATATTTTTGTCACACATTTTTATTATATTAATATTGATATTAATAAATCCGTTTAGGTTAAGTTGAAACGGAAAAAGCACATAAAACTGCCAGCTGATGCGAGCTATCTGACGCCGTATTTGTTTTCTTGACTACTAGCGCCGCAGTGGCAAAAAAAATTTACTAAATTTAAATCACCTGGCTGATTTTACGTCAGCCATCTTCAAAGGGCTAACTTATAATAAGCCAACTAGTTGGACGATCATAATGCTGGTTCAATCAACGAACGATCTAGGTTCAATTGAGTGCCGGCGTTTAATTAACTGGCTAGCCCTCCAATTGAATGGCTGACTTTATTCATTTGAAAATTTTCACCAAGTAATCATTTGAAAATTACAATATATAATTTGTCTCATTTTTACTTTTAGCGACACTCGTAGCTCGACAATGTGTCACTGTCTCGCAGAAATTTAACGGGGTAAGCAAGACAGCATCATGTGCCAAACATATCATTATCGCGTGATATAGCAGTGTTCACGCTATGGGGCTGGCTGCCTTTGGGGAGGTATTTTTTTTATGAACAACGGGGAGACTCTTAGACTTCATCATACCTTACCTTTAGTATTGATAAGGCTGAAGATGGAAGCGAGCCTCTTCCAGAATCCTCATCACTGAGGAACTGGCTACCTTATCTCTAACTGCCGGAACACAACAATGCTGCAAACATTGTTGTTATAGCGTAAGGCTTAGGTAAGATGGTGGTAGCTAGCCAGGCGGACTTATAACAAGTCCTACCACCAACCAAATCGAATACAAATTGTACCCCCGCTGGGATTCGAACCCGGGACCTCTGGGTCTGGAGGTGTACTCTCTAAGCACGAAACTCGTAGTTTCGGCCTAAGTTACGGACGTTTGCTACTCCGTATCACCTACGGAAAGCCTATTAGTTCGGAGCCCCGAACTAAGAATGAATGAGAATACGTTTTGACATTGTCCCTTTTTTTTTTTTTTTTTTCTTTCCAGGGGGAAATGCCCTCGCATACCTCCCTGTCCGGGGAGACAGGTAGGTTATGTGGGACTCGAACCCACTAAAACCCCCTGGTTGTTCCCTCCACGCGTTAGCGGAGACTGTCGGCTTTGGGGTGACAGTCACCGGGCCTCCGCCCGCGTGTATCTTTTGGACACACCCAATGGTACATAAGCACCTCTTATTCACGGGAGGTCCTCCCTTGGCGACGGAATTCCCCGTTCCGCCGCCGACCCCTATTTAACCTAAAGAGGGATGAGGCGATCGAACTGCCGCCTCCTCCCCCTCAACCGCCTGGGGCGGAGACGGGCTGCATGAGCATCCTCTTCACGGACCCGTTCCGCCGCCTCCTTCTGCAAGATCACCTCTTCACAGAAGGAGACCACCGCCTGCCAGGATCTTTCACTGTCCAACATCCGACTCACGACGCTGGGCAGGGAGAGATCTGGCCCTACCACTGCCACGAGATTCTGTCGCTGCACCGACCATGCAGGGCACACTTCGAGTGTATGCTGCGCGGTGTCTAGCACAGCATCGCACCCATGACACTTTGGAGTCTCCTCCCTTTGAATTTGGTGCAGGAACTTACCAAAACAGCCTTTGACATTGTCCCTACTCCCAATGTGTTTGTGCCGTTGGTCCAAAACTAGTTAGTATATCTGAAATCAATAGAGAGTAGGCTCCATCCGTAACTTCGGGAAACTTACGGACAGGGCCCGTATCTTAGTTGACGGGCTTAGAGAGTAGGCCTCCTGATACCGGTGGTTGTTACCACTAGACCACAGAGGCGGTTAAAATATCTGAATAATTATTAAATATCTGAATATATCTGTAATAAAATTACGTATAATTTGGAAACATACTCTTGTTTTGACACACTAAAGTGCAGTTCAGTAGGCCTAGCTTGAGCGGCTTTTATCGACTCGATAACTCGATAACGTGTCACTGTCCCGCTCACGTCGTAGCGGAATAAGCAAGACAGCATGATCCGCTACATAATATCGCTTGATATAGCAGTGTTCATGCTATGGGGCTGGGTGCCTTTGGGGGCGAGAAGATATCTGAAGATTGGCCGCCGATATTGGATGGATTCGCTCCTGGATGGATGGACTGTTTAGAAAATCTCAGGCGCTGGCCGCCATCAAAATTGAGGAAGGCTTCAATTACACAGAATATATAATAGTAATAAAGTACACAAGTTTTACTCCGAAAATTAATTTAGATAAACATAGACTCATGCTTCGACACAAAAAAGTACAGTTCTGCATGCGTAGCATGCGGACCTCGACAAATCTTTCTCGAAACTTTTCTCGCGCGAGCGGATTGTCTGTCCCGCTCACACCGTGCTGATATGAGTGGGACAGACATCGCGAGATAAAGGTCAACAGCGAGTCGCGGTGCGCATGCTACGCAATAACTTTTGTGTGCGTCCTTCACAAAATATGTCATGTCAATAGGCTATTTGACATGCGAAAAATAAAGTGTCAATTACTGTTATCAGTATAAATAATGAGTTTAAAAATGGTTTTTTATTAACGTAAGTTGAAAATAATTATAAATTTATTTAAAAATCCTTAAATAAAAATGCATTTTTTAAACGTTTTGTCACGTGACACAAAACGCTCCTGATTCGTCGAGTTTATAATGACATCACCTGCTTGTAAACCTCGTTTGACTACGTATGTGGATGATATGCAGAATACAGGCAAGTGACGTCACCGAACCCATTGCAGCGCCATATTGTCAAAGTAGCGTTTTGGCGCGTTATTTAAATATTAAATTTTTAATTTGATATTTTTCAGCAAATATGTACCAGAATTTAAAAAAATAACTTTTACTGGGTTCCTTAAACTCCACTACATAATATAAAATGGATTTTCAAAACCTGTCAAATAGCCTATTATGTCAATTTGTTGCCTCTCTTTCTAACGCGTAGATCTTTAACCTTTCCGACGATGTCAGCCGTACATATTACTTCGTGCCATGGCCTTCCGAGTAGGCAGCGAGCTGTAGGCATATACAAGTCTAAGGCTGCCTGTCCAATGAAGTGGAGCGAGGCTGCGGAGCGGAGAAACTATCATATTGGTTAATATTTCCTCGTACGGTGTTCTTATTATTTTATTTTCATGTTATTGGTGCTGATATCCGTCCAGAACCTACTTTTCGCTGGATACATTTAATGAACAGAAGTTTGAAATTAAAACTAATAATGGACCCCTTTTGTACAAATATAAAGCAGCTTTCTCACCCCGCCAGCGATGAGCGAGTAGCGAGTAAATATTTATAGCTGGGCGAGTATATGTATCTCTTTTGTTTACATGGAATGTATTAGTATTGTACGTTTCTTCAGCGAGAAAATAGCCCATAATTATTCGTTCACTCGCCTGCGGTGAGACAGGTGCCTTACGGCCGTAGTTAGTAACCTATCTGTAAATATGGCTTCGTTGCCTAGCAACCGTCGTTATTTTGGTAATATTTAACAAAAATATCCTAGGCAACTATCTCAGAACGCCCAATCCATATCTACAGATAGGTTAATTTCCGGCGTTATTCTTTGATATCTGACAAATACTTTATCCGCATATGTTGCTCTTTTGTATATGTATGTTTATATGTTTATATGTATATTATTATTTTTAAGCCATGTTTAATATGTATATTATATATGTATTTACAAGAAAAAAGTATATAAGTATGTTAATCCGCTATCTAGTATCCATAACACAAGTTCTTCATGATACTTAACGTGGGCTAGATAATTGGTGTGATTGTATGGAAATATTTATTTATTTATTATTTTATTCCATTTTAAAAGCATCAAAATTTTGTCCCCAGTTTCGTACTCGCTCATTCTTAGTATTTTGTTGCATTCTGTTTTATAGGATAAACATTTGTTTGCTCCATTTATTGTCTTTCATTCTTAAGCATCAACATTTTGTTGTGTTTTTGTTATATTTGACGACCTCCGTGGTCGAGTGGTACGTACACCGGTTTCTAAGGTGACGCTTACTCTGAGGTCCCGGGTTCGAATCCCGGCAGGGTCAAATATTTGTATGTTGAATACGAGCATTTGTACCCGAGTCATGGACGTTTATATATTTCTACACATAAATACTTATATATGTATAATTATATGTATTTATATCCGTTATCTTAGTATCTCATAACACAAGCCTAGTGCTTACTTTGGGGCTAGGTTAATTGGTGTGAGTGTAAGAAATATTATATCTGCCGTTCTTAAAACATGAGTATTTCGTCCCCAGATTCGTAGTGATGGGCAAATACATGATGGAAGTCTGGTACCAGTCTCCTTACCCCGGTGACGCGTGCCGAGTGCCGCGGTTGTTCGTGTGCGAGTACTGCCTCAACCACCACACGTCCGCCACCGGCGCCGCCAGGCACAAGGCCAAGTGTGTGTGGCGACATCCGCCAGGGGACGAGGTCAGTATATACAGTGGTGGTGTTTCATACAATCGTGGTAACTTTTTAGCCTTGCTTCTCTGCTAAGTATTGACCGAGCTGTAATATAGGCCATCCAGGGAATGAATGGAGAAGATCCAGATTTACACCCAACAGCCCCCCTACCGCGCAAGTGGCGTCGGCATCGAAATCGGCTTCATTTGATAGGGATATGACACATTGCTGCTTCTTTTTGACACAAATGAAAACTTACCAAAGACTAAGAGCAATACGTCACATCCATCTGTCAAATGAAGTCGATGTCGATGCTGATGACACTTGCGCAGTAGGGCCTCTGGTCTGATCAACATTCTAAGAGATGTATGGAGTTGAAAAAGAACGCGGAAATAGCATAAAAATGTGTGGAATTTCTGAAACTGAAAACCCAACTTTTAGAATGTTGATGATATCAGTTAGGTATGTATTGCAATTTGGATCTCCTCCATTCACTCCCTGGATGGCTATTATCAGGTCACAGCTTTGTCAATCCTTGTCAGAGAACCAAAGCTCCAAAGTCACCTCGATTGTATAACAATCAGCTAGTGACGTTAATCATATGACCACGACTGTTTAAAAAAATTATGTTTAGAGCTGAAGCTGCTCCCGAAATCCTGTACCACTGAGGAAGTGACTATCTTGTCCTTTAACTTTCGGAACACACATTGAGTAATTGGCTATTTTATTTTTAAAATTGCCGGAATAGAACAATGCTGAAAACATTGTTGTCTATCGCCACAGACAATAGACATAGTCTTAACAAACAGTACATTATCTTAGGCCCTACGTTAACATAACAGCTATACGGCCGGACGCGGGGCCTGTCCGGCGAAATAACTCTCGTTAACAAGACACCTTACGCTCAAAAACCGCAAAATGCTCATTGAGCAAAATAATTGCTCCAAGCTCATTATAATGATTTCACCGTTGACCAATTATTTATGCGTGTGGCTTATAAAAATGCTAAAACTTAAACTAATATTTTGTCAATTTAAAACATAAAATTTATTCAACAACAGGTGTACAGAAAAGAAAAGCTCAGTGTTTGGCAAGTGGATGGACGCAAGCACAAACAGTACTGTCAACAGCTGTGTCTGTTAGCGAAGTTCTTCCTGGACCACAAAACCCTGTACTATGATGTGGAGCCGTTCCTGTTCTACGTGATGACCAGCGCCGATGACGAGGGCTGCCACGTCGTTGGATACTTCAGCAAGGTTAGTGGGACAATGGCGGATGAGGTGAAAGGTGGATAATCTTCATCAAAGTAAGATAATGATGGATGGTAGATGGATACAGCTTTAAGAATATCTTCGGTAAGATAAGTGAGACAAGAAAGGTTCAGATATACAGTGGTGGCCACGTAATTAACGACACTAGTCGATTTTCATACAATCGAGGTAACTTTGGAGCCTTGGTTCTCTGTCTTGATAATGGCCATCTAGGGAAAGAATGAAGTGAAGTGAGTGAAAATGAAATGAATCCAGATTCACTTCACTTCAATTCACTTGCTCATTTCTGCTCACTTGCTCACCGACCTTGTGACCGAGTGGATGTTTTCCAATATTTTTTAGGCTTGCAACGAATACTATATTCAGCCATACACCGAATACCGAATATTCGGCAAGGTCCTGGCCGAATAGCCGAATATTAGGCTAAAAGTATTCGACGAGTGCAAAAATTTGTATCGACGTGATTGTTTCGCGCCGCCCTGTGCGCTCTACTGCAATCAGCTAGATTTTGGAGCAATTTTGCGGTATGAACTAAAATCGGACATATTCTCGCGAGATTTACGAGATTGCACAGGATCAGAAATACATGTTTCTTTAGAAGCGTGCTGGCGCGCGATCCTGTGGCGAGCAACGTCTTGTAGCTATCGAGTTGGGAGCAAGACGACACTTTAGATATTGTGTGCTTCATTTCATACGATGCAACATCCAAAATTTTGGGTAATGTCAAATTAATTATTTTACATAACTAAAGTTTGTAAATTATTAATTTACATCCAAAAAAAAGACAACTAATTATTTGGTTGACAAAATGAAATTATAATAATGATTAAAAAAATGTGTATTATTTTTTTAATAATAAAGAAACAACACAAAGTTCCACAAACCTCGAGAGATTTCGAAAGATTGATTTCGCCGATTTTGTGGTCACGGCTTCTTCCACCCATTGACTTATTATAACCAAAATCTCGCGAGCTCATTTTCTCTAATATTGCTATCGTTGCGTGTCGTGACTAGTTTAGTATACTCTGTCTCAATCCAATTTAATGAAAATGTAAACAAACCTGTTTCATTAAAAAATCTCACACTTTCGGCCACTAAATGGATTTAAAAACACATTCATAAGTAATTAGAAGGTTTCAACTTATATCTCACTAATTTGTTTCAAAGATCGTAGTCTGTTAAACATTTTTAAAATTTAGTTGAAAATTTTAAGAAGAAAAGTGAGGTTATTAATCGAAGCAAAAATATTGTCTAATCTATGGTCGCATAGTGCTTGACGTAAAATGTCTAACAGATAGTTCAATTATTTGTTCAATTATATCGATTATGATTCGAGTTATGTTATCGAAGATAAAATATCACTGTATTTATTGATAAAAATTATCACAAAAATCTCAAATATAAAAAGTATATTCTCGGGTCCGTTAGGGCTGGGACATAGCGGAATTCCGTGTGCATAATTTGCCGAAACGATGTCATTGCTACTTTACCGTTTTCACAATTTCTATGTAACCTAGGTATGCCTACATAGGAAAAACCGTTCCGTTTTATCGACTATAATTAAATGTTAATCGAAGAATATTTATGTCATGAATATGATGTAGAAAATTATTTTACAACTTTTTACTTAAAATTTGATAATATATTTTTCGATAAGTAGGATAAATATAATTTCTAACGAGTGAGAATCGAGTCCGTGATCAGCGAAGCCATGGCTGGTTCATGCCTCATGCTCGTGAATGGGTGCCACCAGTGGGGTGGGTCTGCTCTTGACTGCTTGTCTCAAAATAGGCTGATTTTATGTTTTATTTTTACTAGGTAGTTTTAATTTATCGTGGCTTGTATGGCACTGCTTAATATTGACTCTGTGTTCTTAAAGTATTCAAAGTTTTATTACCTTTGTTTAGTTATTTATTGTAGTATTTTATTCGCTTCTTTTAAATACTTTTAAGTTGGTTGGTGTGTATTTCAAAGAAACTACGTTTTAGATGTCTAGTTCCTAAGTTATTGAAAATTATTTACTGCTATGATTACCGGGTTCTTTTTTTTGTTTTACACCTTACATATATTATGTTAAAGTCACTTGTCAATTTGTTATGTGATGATGATGTGTTTATATGTAATTAAAAAAATGAGTAATTTTTACTCGGTTCAATATAAGCCTTTTATTTCTCTATAATCGCGATAAACACCGCCATCTCCCGATGCTTGAGAAGTAATAAACTAAAAACTCTTCACTAACGCTAACGCGAAGCTCCAACATAATACTATTCAATTAATCGAATCGAAGCAATCAATTAATTTATCGATTTATAAATGTCTAATTTTTACCACATCACTAAATAGTCGATGGTCGGAATAATGGCGTCTTTGTTTACCTTTTCATTAAATTGGATTGAGACAGAGTATAGTAGTTAGTATTAGTCAGAAATTACAAGTTACTATTACATTTTAGTGTTATTTTTATGAACAATATTTTTTTTATTATTTTTTAGGATAACAACATTAGGAGAAATGTCCCTTACTACAACATATGGACCGTTGTAAATGCTATCAAGCTTATTACCTAATTGATTTTTTAATAACAACAAATCACCTTCTTTGTATTTAATTGAGTTACAATTCCTATCATACCTAATTTTTATAATTTCTTTATTTGCTAAAAGATTTTGTTTTGCCTCTATTTGTGCTTTTTGTAGTCGATATTTCATTGTAAGGGATAATCTTCATGGTTATATAAGGGTTGTTGTCTCAGCCACATAACACCCACTGCTGGGTATAGGCCTGCCCCAAAAAGGGAGGTATTGCCATAATCGCCACGCTTGGCATGCGGGTTGGCGATCGCAGTATGGCCAAGTTTGTAGGAGACGCTGCTGCCCATCTCCTGAAGGCTGAGTCGCCTTTTACGACACCCACGGGATGAGACTGGGTAGTTTTACACTACACAGCTATATAAGGGTTGTAGAGGTGTATTTAGATTACTAGGTAATGTGCATAGTTTACCAAACACTAATTCATATGGAGTGTATTCACTCCAATCTTTTTTGTTAGACTCGAATTGAATTTTAAGAAATGCTTCTAAAGTTTTATGCGTATTTTCCAAATGCACAAATAATACAGATTTTAATACAGAAATAAAATAATATCGTAATGTGTATTTTCTTCGTAATTTAGCAAGTACCCATCGGCGAATTGTGAAAACACTTTTTTTATTATTATTTCTTTATTCGACGTCATTAGTTAATTATGTACGCATTAATTTGTGTGCTACGTATTAATTTATTTAAAAGTGAAATTGTGACATATTCAAACAAATACAATAATAAATAAACGATTATGGTCAATAAAAAGAATTTATAACTTTTTAATTTTGCATTTTACAATGCTATTTTTATATGATTAATGTTAAACAAGAAGATATACTAGAAAAAAACAAGTTGTCTCATGTCGCCCTGCCGGGATTCGACCCCGCATCCATGGGAATCTGGCCAATATTATTTTCTTTAATTTTGCAAATTATCTCACTACAGCAATATATACTTAAGTATTCGGTATTCGGTCGAATAGTAAGTAAGTGTTCGGTATTCGGCCGAATATTAAAAAAGTGGCTGAATAGGCCGAATACCGAATAGTGGCCGAATATTCGTCAAGTCTAATATTTTTCTATTTAAAAGGAGATTGCTAAGCAACTGCCTATAACATGTATATTAATGTCTTACTAGGGCGTAACATTAAAATATACATATTCCACTTTCATGAAATAGGTAACTAATTTATTTAAAGATTTCAAGTTGGTTTTGATGTTTTTGTTTGACAAGAAGATTATACTAATAATAATAACGTAATATTAAGATATTACGAAATCGGTGGGCAACAAACCTTCTTTTATTTTATATTTGTGTAAACTAAAACAACTAATATTAGAGAATTTATGTTTATAGATTATTAAAAAAATATGATTTTCTTCATTTTGTTTGTTCATAACAGATCACCGAAATCACAAAATAAGTAATAAGTTTGGTGGACTTAAACAATTGACAAGTGATGAGCATCCGTATATGATACGGCTACGTTCAGACGGCATTATTTTACCCGCAAACCACATACTAGTTTTTTTTTTTATTAAAATAAGCAGTGGCAATACTTGTCCACATATTCTCCATGTGAGAAAATATCGTGTTTAAGAAATATTTTTCACGTGAACTTCCGAATTTGTCACCTAAGAGGCCGAGCCTTATTTTAACTAAATATAAAACGTCAACCTGACAGACGGAGGAGTTTTTTCATGATTTTATTTTCAAGATTTTAACTGTTTCAAAAGTTCCTGAAAGTTGTTTCATATGAAATATTAATATTCCGCTATCCAGCATTATATATTACTAGGTTCAGTGTAAATACATTGTTAGGCAGTCGTCCATACAAAATTTAGCCATCTCCTTTATCATAACCACGTATTCTTCCCATCTTTACTATCATTTTCTTGTATTGGGCTAAATCTGGGAACTTGATGGTTAAGGAGTTATTGAGGATCAAAGTCAATATTTATTTTTAAAGGTTATCGTTTAAAGTTACAAATCCGCAACGAAGATCAAAACAAATAAAAAAAACTGAATCCCAGCCGCCTACGCGTACCCTCTAGACACACCTACACGTTGTTGCACGCTTTTTTTTTGCGTGTAAAAATAACACTAATTTATTGGAAACGAAAAATAAAAGTTGTTTACCAGCAATTACTTTTATATATTCTTATTTTGTTTGATGTACACTACGCATACATTACGGCTTCGGTATGGGACTTTAACACCTTGTATAGAAGCTGGAATACGTGTTCACGTCGCACGTTTAGCAAGAGCCAGAGGTTCCTCTCTGAAAACAACAATTGTAAGATGAATATTTGCTATAGTTAGTGAAAAAAGGACAGGTTAACAGTTATATAAAAAGCTTGAACTCGAAACCAACTTCAACGTCATGCTGCAAGGTCCTAAGGACCCTTAGGTCTACTCCGATATGCACACACGAGAATCGGACGAAGTTACGTTTTCGAGGCTTTGTCAGCATAAAAATAATGTCCAATATTTAGTAAATCAGACGAAAATCATACTGCTGTTACGATCTGTCTTTTGGGAGTTTATCCTCGGCCAAAAAATGTGTTTGTTATATATTTGTTTAAGCATATCAAATGATGATTCTCTAAAACATTTTCTGACTGGAAGTCTCATGCAGTTTGCTGCAGCGCCATCTTTTGCACTTGTAGAACAACATTGTGGTCCTTTACGTAAGCTAGATGGCGTCCCACGCCGCCAAGAAGTTTACAACTCCCCTTTTAAGTATCACATTCAATAATAAACTACGTCTAAAATTCCTTATTCTCCCAATTTTACTTGTTTCAATAAGTTTGTCAGAACACCATTGAAACAAAAGTAGAATTTCATATGGCTATCGTTATAGAACCATGAGTTTGTTTGCCATAGAAGAAAGTAAGAGGAGATATAGTTTTTCTGACTTCAATTGAAAATAACGACCAATTTTTCTTTCCATATAAAGAACCACACTGATCTAAAGGTTTTTGCCCTCAACTCGACTACCATGAATAATCAGTTATATATACTTACTATTAGTAAGGCGGGTTCGATTCCCGTCTGAGAATTCACTTGTGGCCGAGTTCATTTTTTTCCAATATTTTTCTATTTAAAAAATTCACCATAAGTATAAAATAGCATTGAAAAAAAATGCAAAAATTACAAAATCATAAATTATTCGCAGTTGCATCTTAATCGATCGTTAAACACCTGAAAAGTTGTTTCTTTCGAATGCAAGGATATTCCTAGCATTGATGTAACAACGCTGGCCTACAGCGTATTAAAAATATAAAAGTATTGGATAATTTCGACGGTGGTTCGCAAGTCTCGGTAGCTCAGCGGTTAGAGCATTGGACCGGATTTCCAAAGGTCGCGGGTTTGATTCCCGTCTGAGAATTCACTTGTGGCCGAGTTCATTTTTTCCAATATTTTTCTATTTAAAAAATTCACCATAAGTATAAAATAGCATTGAAAAAAAAATGCAAAAATTACAAAATCATAAATTATTGGCATTTGCATCTTAATCGATCGTTAAACACCTGAAAAGTTGTTTCTTTCGAATGCAAGGATATTCCTAGCATTGATGTAACAACGCTGGCCTACAGCGTATTAAAAATATAAAAGTATTGGATAATTTCGACGGTGGTTCGCAAGTCTCGGTAGCTCAGCGGTTAGAGCATTGGACCGGATTTCCAAAGGTCGCGGGTTCGATTCCCGTCTGAGAATTCACTTGTGGCCGAGTTCATTTTTTCCAATATTTTTCTTTTTAAAAAATTCACCATAAGTATAAAATAGCATTGAAAAAAATGCAAAAATTACAAAATCATAAATTATTGGCAGTTGCATCTTAATCGATCGTTAAACACCTGAAAAGTTGTTTCTTTCGAATGCAAGGATATTCCTAGCATTGATGTAACAACGCTGGCCTACAGCGTATTAAAAATATAAAAGTATTGGATAATTTCGACGGTGGTTCGCAAGTCTCGGTAGCTCAGCGGTTAGAGCATTGTACCGGATTTCCAAAGGTCGCGGGTTCGATTCCCGTCTGAGAATTCTCTTGTGGCCGAGTTCATTTTTTCCAATATTTTTCTATTTAAAAAATTCACCATAAGTATAAAATAGCATTGAAAAAAAATGCAAAAATTACAAAATCATAAACTTACTATTAGTACTTAAATTACTACACTCCCCGGCACTGCCCACCCCCTTATTTTCATACAAACATGCTAACTTTATGACTCTATACATAAAAATGACAATATATTTCTGCAAAGCTCTGTATGCTAATGTTTAGATTAAGCGTTCGACTTTCCAATTAGAATTTTGACTGAGTACCGAAACCATTGCATTTGTCCATAGAGTGAGTGAGAGTGAGCAGAACAATGAATGCTTCATAAGCACATTTCAAGTTTCTCCGCGTACTATATCATTGAATTAATCAACTTTTACGGATTTAAGTGCATCTCTCTCTACTGTCTGTAATGCACTATAATAGTTAAAGTTGTTTTATTTCAATGAATGCTTCACATATTCCATGCAATGTGATATGGCCATAAAGTAATGCTTAGCTTAAACGAAGGTATGGAAACGAGAAGAGATTTTAACCTAAACATACTCGTAGAATACAGATCTTTGCAGAAATATAATGTCATTTTTATATATAGAGTCGCGAAGTGAGCATGTTTGTAATAATTTGTATGAAAATACGAAGTGGGCGGTTAAATGTGCCCTGGAGTGTATAATACTTATCTAGTTACATGTGTACTATATTTAGATATGATCTTTCAAAACAAACATTAATCTTCTATGTGTAGGTAACCGATTATTTCCAGCAATTCAATCAAACTTACATTCATTGATCTAAAAAGATAACTGGGCAATCGCAAACATAAACATACACATTAACACGATTACAAACGCAACATTATACGTTACGTTTACCCCCACTACTACCATTGAGCGTCGCGTCAGCTGTGGGGTCGTTGACCGAGGGGGCGTTCCCACCCCTACCCCTTCAAATACAATTTTTGAACTTGTTGTTTTTAATGCAGGTTTGCAATTTCAATTGTTTTTTACTGCTAAAGTTGAGCATTGAGTTCGAATATTGCGTCTGGTGATAGGGAAATATACTTAACACGGTTTATATGCTTAATTTTAAAGGAAAATTACTAGAAAAAATCGACTTAATTCAAAAGACTTGCCTAAGAACAACATGTTAGTTTTTTTTTATTACTTTATTTTATTGTAATAGGGAAACATACAGCTCAATATTACACGCATTAACAAAAAATATTAAGTTAAATATATGCTAACACGGTTTCCACTATAGTTAATACACTAAAGTTGAGTATACACTTTCTTCAACTAAACCATAGTGCAACAATTTAGATACAATAACTTAGTAATCAATAAATGTTTTAGTTAAACAATATCATAAAAATTAAATAACAATAACGATATGCATTCAACGGTTACAAATACACTTTTTAAACTTATAAATACTACGGGAAATATATCCAATTTTGATAGCTTTTATCATTAGTACAACAAGATCTTACAGAGAAACGGTTTTTGGCATATTTAAAGCGACAAAAAGGCGGAGTAAACGTTTTCGTGGATCTCACTATATCTATAAACTTTTGGCATTTATAAAATATCTTACTGGTGAGGTAAGTCGACTCGACCATATTTTGATTAATTTTGAAAAGGAAGAATTGATGACGTTGCTCCCTTCAGAGGTTTAGAGGTTAATTAATTTTAAATAGAAAAATATTGGAAAAAATCAACTCAGCCACAAGTGAATTCTCAGATGGGACTCTTTGGGATGGAATTCACTGGTGGCCGAGTTGATTTTTTCCAATATTTTTCTATTTAAAATTTATCATAAGTATAAAAATAGCATTGAAAAATGCAATAATTCAAAAATTATGTGGATTAAAATGCAATAATTCAAAAATTATGTAAAAATGTGTTGTGGATAGTAAATTCTACGTCTATTAGATAAATAATAAAAAATATACTTATAAAAAAAATACTATTTTAAAATCATCTCTATTTTTAAGTCCTACTTTTTCTAATTGTAACCTGAAATTCAACAAAGTTTTTTTTTATTTTATTTAAATTCGCTGAAATGCATTTCGGTTTTGGCAGGGCCGTTTTTTAATGACCACACTTCAGAACTGTGAGAATTCCGTCGAATTAATCAGAGTATAGATTTATGATTTTGTAATTTTTGCATTTTTCAATGCTATTTTTAAGTTTTTCCAATATTTTTCTATTTAAAATTTACCATAAGTATAAAAATAGCATTGAAAAATGCAAAAATTACAAAATCATAAATTATTGGCATTTGCATCTTAATCGATCGTTAAACACCTGAAAAGATGTTTCTTTCGAATGCAAGGATATTCCTAGCATTGATGTGACAACGCTGGCCTACAGCGTATTAAAAATATAAAAGTATTGGAGAATTTCGACGGTGGTTCGCAAGTCTCGGTAGCTCAGCGGTTAGAACATTGGACCGGATTTCCAAAGGTCGCGGGTTCGATTCCCGTCTGAGAATTCACTTGTGGCCGAGTTAATTTTTTCCAATATTTTTCTATTTAAAATTTACCAGAGTATAGATGTTTTTTTTTCACTTCATACGAATTCAATTTTTTACATTCTTTCGATTTTCATTCACTTTGTACCAGCAGAATTTTAGCAAAGAGAATGTATACACTTACGCGAAAAGAAGCGACACTTGAGCATGTGTGCACGTAAACTCTCCCGTGGCTATGTGTGCGTGTGCGGGGGACGAGCGCGGGTAGCAGGGCGTGGAGCCAACCATCTTCTTACGGCATCTGACAGGGCTGTGTCTGTGACTGTAATAATGACTTACAAAAAAAAAAACAAAAAGTCCTTAATTATATGTTAAGTTTAGTGGGCAATTTTGATTTCTTATGAAAATAATATTTTTTGTACCCGTGTATTTCTTTCAAGTGCTTCCACGAAGTTTATTAATGACTTTGGTGGTATTATCAGCCCCAGCGACGCCCATAAGGCGTCTTCGTAATTATATTCTTTATATAATATGTAAACAAAGATTGGAAGCTTCTTGTTGCATCATACCTATTAAAATAATCAATCAATTCGCGACCACATTGAGTGCGCTTTCTTAATAAATAACCCCTTATTTTTAGTTAAATTGTAAATATCGTTACTTCTGGCAGCTGGCAAGTTTTCTTGGACCCGCTGTTCTTGTCAGTTGAAAAATTCTTAACAGGCGTAAAATTTTGACGATTCCAAAGCTTAATAATTACTAAGTGTATATGAATAAATATATTTTAATTATAATATTTGAATATAAAAAAACAAACCTATATTTAATTACCTACTTACAACATGTCTTTGGCGCAAGTCAAAATTTGATTTCGGTTTCAACCCTAGGGTCTACAATGGCTCGGCTACTCGCCACTGGCGCCATTGGCGCTGGTGGCGCTCGAACTCACGTACAGGGGAGTGTCATGGCACTGATTTTAGTGGTCTTTCTTCAGTTCAGTAAAATTTCTTTAGATAATTTCGAACACGACAACTTACGTCTTAGAGGCCCGCGACCGCGATACGTCAGTCCCCCATAAAAAAGTAATACCAAAATAATTTAAAATTTGAGCATTATTGACTGTACTTGTGATGTTATTTGGATTAAGACAGTATTTGTCTAGGTTCCTTTAAAAAAAATATATACCCAATAAAAAAATATGCCAATTACAGTTTTTCATAAAACTGCAATTCGAATTTATTTTTAATTGGGTACGTGTTTAGGATTATTATTTTAACGGCGACCTAGATAAATACTGTCTTAATCCGAACAACATCACAAGTTCAGCAAATAATGTTCTAATTGCAAATCATTTTGGTATTAGGTTAATATGGAGAGCTGACCGGTCGCCGGCCCCTTAAAGTTCAAAGTTTACAGTTTTGTAAAGCCAGGCCTGCTGCTGAACGTACTAACAACATAATATCTGTTCGCCCTCAATGGATATAATATTTTAACACCCACTCTCATGAGGACGACATTATTCAAGATCATAAATCTAGATGTCGCAGTTGGTGGAAAACACTCTAACCTTTGTTCAGAGATAAATTATTTTACTTAATCCACCAATATAAATCATTAAGTTAATAAATAAAGATAATAGTGACTTATAGTGCATTACTGCAGCGGCCAGCAAAAGAGGTATTGATGCACGAACGTAAGTCCATCAACGCCTAGTTGCGGCCAAGGCTTGTATAGTACTTTTCTCAAATCATGCGCGGAAATTATAACTCTTTTCGAAATCGGACCAAAAACTATATTTTTTCCCGCGATAAAGTGTTCATTTGTTGTTTTTTTACCGACTTCAACAAAAAAGGAGGGAGGTACTCAATTCAACGCGTATTTTTTTTTTTTTTTTTTTTTTTTGTCTGATGTATGTATACCGATTACTCCGGTGTTGGTGATCCGATTTTAATAGTTGTTTTTTTGTTCGATCGGGTACACTGTCAATTTGGTCCCATATAATTTTTACGAAGATCTGGCTAGTAGTTTTTTCATAATCTTGAAAAATATAAATCACCTTTTGGCAAGTAGTCGTTTACCTAGATGACATTGTTGTGTATGGGCTGATTTTTAGTGTAAGTAACGGCACATGATGTAACTAAAAAATCTGAAATAAAAACATTTTATAAAAAAAAATCAAACCGACTTCAAAAAGTAAAAAATAAAACTTTTGGAGTCGGTGCTAGCTAGCTAAGGCCAAAAAAATATATAGTTAATAGAAGTTCAATGTAGAATGCCCTGGCTGGCACCGACTCCAAAAGTTTTATTTTTTACTTTTTGAAGTCGGTTTGATTTTTTTTTATAAAATGTTTTTTTTCTAAAACAGTCCTCTATTTGCAAGCCAGTTCAAAATTTAAATAAACCTTTGATAAGTTACCTCCTTGGTTGCCTTGCCATATTTCGGAGTAAAAGATCGTTCCATTTTTAAATTACACTACAGATATGACTACTATGTAATTTATTTGGCCGCTAAACACGACAGATATGGATTTTCATACTACTTTTGCCGGGCGCAGCTCGCATGTATGTGGCCAGTACAGCAATATCGATTTATCTCGAAGAAGGTTGTCAAAATAATGTTTATATTTCAAAGCATGTTTGAGAAAAAAAAAGTTATATACGTACATCTTAAGTTTTGGCGCGCCGGTCAAGGGTCCCGTGACCACGGCAGCTGAAAAGGTGCCGAAACGTCGGGAAAATGCGGTTGGAAGTGCTGAAACTTACAACACTGAGAGACCGCAGGATCCGTGGAGACCTAATCGAGACCTTTAAAATACTTAATGGACACTACGACCTCCACAATCTTCATAACTTGTTTAAGCGTAATCAGAACCGTTACCTTAGGGGTCACAGCTTCAAGCTCAGTACTTCAATCGCAAACAACAACCCGTGCAAACATTTTATCAGTAACAGAGTCGTCAAAGAGTGGAATGAGCTTCCGGAAGATGTAGTCCTCGCCTCTAAAGTCAATCAATTCAAAAATCGAATAGACAGATATTTAGAATTTAAATATTGAACAAAACGCATAGATAGCAGGATACAGGCGCTATCAGTTGTTACAACTGCTAGCCTGTAAAAATAATAATAATAATAATAAAAAATCAAAACCCTAATAAACCAAAAAATACGGACAATTAGTTATTAGTTCGTGAAAAATAGCGCGTTTAATATCCGGAAATATTGTTTTATTTGAATTTAAAAGTTTTGTTAGTATTTTAACAGTAGTTAATTATGTAGCAATTTCTTTTAAAAATAAATTTCCATTAGTAGGGTGTATGTTTTCGTTCGTTTCTTCTTTCGAAACTATATTTTAAATAACATCAACTAACTGTTTTTTGATTCATAATCCTTTAAAATTTGCAATTTAATTTTTACTGTCTACTATTAAGTATCTACTACAATCGGTAAACAAATAAGCAAATATTCAACCCACTAACATCAACATACAAGTCGCAGCGACATTAGCGCGAATACAAAGTAAAACCACAGGGGGCAATTCTCGCGCCTTCGACATCTCAAATTCGAAATTTTTTGGAGGCAATAATCAGTATTAAAAGCTAACTGAAAACAATATTCGACATTATTGGATTGTCATAGATCATTGAAACTAAAGTATTTTGACAGTAGTAGAGATTTAAATTACGTTACATAAAGAAATTATGGTTTTAAAAATGTCGAATTCGACATTTTTATATGTTTAATTTCTTTAGTAAAAATGTTAGTAAAATCTCTACTACTGTCAACATCCTTTAGTTTCAATTATCTTTGATAATCCTATAATGTCGAAAATTGCTTTCAGTGAGCTTTTAGTATAGATTTTTGACTCTAAAAATGTCGAATTCGAGATGTCGAATGCGCGAGAATCAGGAACGTTGTAAAACTCGCCAACGTAGCCACTATCGTACGGCTACGACTACTATTTAGCGGCGTAGCGTGACCGTAGCACCGTAGCCACTCGAGGCCTACGTGACGTGCTACGTCGTAGTAAACTTGAGAGTGCTGGGCGGAATGAGCTTACGTTTTGCGGAGTCGCCATTTTTGTAAATGTATGCGGTTTTTGTTTCGTTTGTTAGTGGAACGACGCGATAATAAGGTAACAAATAGAATTTGTTGTGATGTCATTGAATGATTGTTGTTTTGTTGATATTAACAATTACTCAATTAATTTTAGTAATACGTACATCTTACGTTTTAGCGCGCATAGTTCATTGAAATAAAACAACTTTTACGGATATCAAACGTGCTATATTTCACGAACTAAGTTGTAATTGTCCGTATTTTAAAATTTTTTTGGGGGTTTTTTGATTTCGTCGGCATATTTCGGCACCTTTTTTCGAGGGTAGACTTATAAGTAGCCAGTCATCCCGTGACCACGGCAGCTGAAAAGATGCCTTACTTCGTTAAATATAGAGCGTTTGATATCCGTAAAAGTTGTTTTATGTCATTTTAGTAACTTTGAGATTTTATATCATAAGTATACATTTTGATAAATCATCTGATTTCCGGACATCTACGCGGATACCCCAACCAATGCCAACTGTGGTGTCTGTGAGGTGTACTATGAGAGTGATGCTTACACATTTTACTCTCAATCTGCATCTTTGATGCTCTACCAACCCTGGTATATATTTGATAAATCTTGTGTTACTCAATAAAACTTTTAATAACTTCTGATAAAGTTTAATTAAATCCGAATCGATAATGGAGGAAAGATAGTATCAAAATTACCTCGGGAATCGAATACAGCCTCGCCAAATTTCAATCTGAAACCAGTCAAATTAATCGTCTGAATTTAATCGATTCCTGCCAAATCGCGATAAAGCCGTGTAGAGTTAGAAATAGGGCCGCGACTTAGAAGTACATGCGTCGAGACGTCTGCGGGGTCAACGACCGCTGCATCCGGGTTAGGTCCGGTACTCACCAGCGTTTACACCGGGTTTACATTTTGTACTGTATGGTGTTTTTTTTTTAATTATTTATGAACGACGGGGAGACTTTTAGACTTCATCATACCTGGGGCCCAATTCTGCTAATGCTTAGTCACAATCGTATTCCAATGGTGTTTTAATGGTAGTCCTGTTTTACACAGTTCTTGTTACAACAGTGTAAATAAACACTACTATTGAAACACCACTGAGAGACGATTTTGACAAATAATTAGCAGAATTTACCCCCTGATGTTAAGTATTGATAAGGCTGACGATGGAAGCGATGGTGTAGTGGGGAAGTGAGGAACATATTTTGTAATTTATCGTATTACAGGAAGTTGTCGTTTGTTTTTTTATAAATATCTAACGGCCTCCCCAAAAAAAAATTTAAAACACTCAAATAATATTGTCAAAAAAGTGACAACATCATATCACATTTAAACACTGCCTAACTTAGACACGCGATGGACACTGTTTTGGGTAAAACCAAAGTGCTGGTTTAGACACGGCGCTAATCGTCCAATTTTCAAAATAACGTGGTAATCGCACAGTTATTTATATAGGTATTTAAGTAATCGTTGATAATCGCTTAATTAATTACAGCAGCTTGACGACAGCCCTTGGACATAAAACATAAAAACAGCCCTTGACGAGTTTCTTGCCGGTTCTTCTCGTTACAAGGTCTCCCGCCGTAGGGTTTGTGAACCGATGGCGTAGCTTCTTTGACGTTCATAAGTGCTTGTAACAGCCTAGACTGAATAAATGATATTGACTTTGACTTTGACTTTGATATATTGACAACAACGAATCACTTACTACTTCTGCCATGTTACTTCGTGTACCCTCACCTTAGGACAGACTAAGTTTGAAATAAATAAATGAGATGCTTCAGACGCGCTTGTCTCGCCGAGACGATATCTACAGTAAATGACTAGTCTATAGTAAATAGATAAGGCACTTTATGCTAGAGTTATGATGGTTTTTACATTTAATACAACATATGTTTATGTAATTGTACAAGTATGTATTTTAGGATGACTTAATGATGCGAAATAATGTTTGCTTGCAACTTTGGTTCTTTTACCCACTTAGTCAAATTCCCTGCAATTCCGAAACAGTGAAAAAAACAAATAAACAAACATTGCACAGACACCTAAAAATGAAGAGTTGTTATAAAATACTAAAGCCTTGTATATTCAATTGTAGTAAATTTTAAATTAACCTCAGATTTAATCTTGAACATATTCAATCTTAACAAATATTTCAATTGTAGTAAATTTTAAATTAACCTCAGATTTAATCTTGAACAACCCCCTTACTCTTGAAGCGATCGAGATTGAATTAATGTCAAACGTCAGTAATTATGACAAAAAAAATAATAATAGGAAAATATTGGAAAAAATTACCTCTGCCACATGAATTCTCAGATGGAAAATTTAAAATAAGTAATTAACCTAAAAATTAATAAATAAAGTATTTTTGTAGTCTAGTAATCGATTTTAGCGGCAATTAAAATCGAATAAATGTCGAAAATCATTAATTTATTGACATTCAATCTAGATCTCAACGCGATCCTGTCAAGAGTAACCTCTCATATCAAGCACAATTTATCATCTAAATGGCAATTAAGAGCGTTGGATTTTTATTTTTCCAACTAACAATATAATTTAAATAGTAGCTGAGTGAGAGTGCAAAAGCGCATACAACCCTATTTGTTTTCATCCGACCCGTAAACACAGACGGCAGACAGAATAGTAGTGAGCGCGCAATCGTCTCGCCGGGCCGAGGTCAATGATCGTTACATCCGGGTCTCGCGTACTACCGAGTTCGTTTCATCCGGGTATACTTTCTTTATACTTTTGACTAGCATAAAAATGCGCTGAACACCATGTCTTTGTGTTGTTCAGTTTGGCACCATGCTCGAATCCTGAGCTTGTTAATAACCGGAATCGCTCACCCGGATATATTTTTTATACCTTTAATTGGCATAAAATTGTGCTGAACACCATATATTACACCATATGGGATTTGCCATGGGCGAATTCTTGGCTTCATTGTAACCGGATTTATTTCACCCGGGTATATTTGTACTTTTAACTAGAACTAAGGAGCGCGGACGACTTGTCTTTGAGTTATTTAGTTTGGTACCATGGTCGAATTCAGGACTTCCATATAACCGGGTTAGATTCACCTCGGGTACTTCTTATTAGGCCCAAGTTTTGGGCAGGCATTACGGGGTCGTTTATACGCGCATACTTACGTACTATAAACTTTCGGATATTTATAGACTTACTTAGTTTATACTCACTTTGGAGTAGTAGTGCCAATTGGCTTGATTAGCGAAGTAATGGATCGTTATAACATGTATTTCACACGTCTCAGATATCTAAAATCTAAAGTATAATCTATAAACAATGAACCGTACAGTAACAAATAGGTGTCATCCGGTAAAAAATCGGCAAACAGTTACATATCTGCGCAGTTACCTACGTTACATTCAAGGCACCCAAACTGCTCGAAGTAGTAAACGGAGAGCGGTGGTTAACCCGCCCTAACTTTTGCAAATTTCCAAAAAACCGGTATTAAAACTTAGGAAATACGCTCTTCATCTCCTGTCACAATCTTATGCCAGAACCATCAATCAGAAAGACTGACTCAGCATCTCCTCAAGTATTAAATATTCAACAGTCAGGAGACGCGACAGTCCAAAGCATCCCTAGATATAGGTTCTATAAGTAATAGGTACTTAACGAAAGTTTGCAACTTAGGTACGCCTTAAATCCAGACAAAGTGCAGACTGTCTGCAACATGGGGTCATCGACCTCATCCCCGAAACGTCGAAATAAAAGCCCCGAGCCTGTGTAAATATTATAAGCTTCTTACCGACTGGCCGGTAAATAACAACCGCAAATACTGAATTTCTCATGAGTAAGCGATAAGTATTTTTCACTTTCTAATCTGAATAGTCGATTGCTGTTAGTGTAAGAAATATTTATTTATTTATTATTGACGTAGAACATATATTAGGTATTTTTTATGATTTTGTAATTTTTGCATTTTTCAATGCTATTTTTATACTTATGGTAAATTTTAAATAGAAAAATATTGGAAAAAATTAACTCGGCCACAAGTGAATTCTCAGACGGGAATCGATTCCCATCTGAGAATTCAAAATTACAAAATCATAAATGATTGGCAGTTGCATCTTAATCGATCGTTAAACACCTGAAAAGATTTTATGATTTTGTAATTTTTGCATTTTTCAATGCTATTTTTATACTTATGGTAAATTTTAAATAGAAAAATATTGGAAAAAATTTACTCGGCCACAAGTGAATTTTCAGACGGGAATCGAACCCGCGACCTTTGGAAATCCGGTCCAATGCTCTAACCGCTGAGCTACCGAGACTTGCGAACCACCGTCGAAATTCTCCAATACTTTTATATTTTTAATACGCTGTAGGCCAGCGTTGTTACATCAATGCTAGGAATATCCTTGCATTCGAATATTAAAACATTTTTTCCAATATTTTTCTATTTAAAATTTACCATAAGAATAAAAATAGCATTGAAAAATGCAAAAATTACAAAATCATAAATGATTGGCAGTTGCATCTTAATCAATCGTTAAACACCTGAAAAGATGTTTCTTTCGAATGCAAGGATATTCCTAGCATTGATGTAACAACACTGGCCTACAGCGTATTAAAAATATAAAAGTATTGGAGAATTTCGACGGTGGTTCGCAAGTCTCGGTAGCTCAGCGGTTAGAGCATTGGACCGGATTTCCAAAGGTCGCGGGTGCGATTCCCGTCTGAGAATTCACTTGTGGCCGAGTTAATTTTTTCCAATATTTTTCTATTTAAAATTTACCATAACCTGAAAAGATGTTTCTTTCGAATGCAAGGATATTCCTAGCATTGATGTGACAACGCTGGCCTACAGCGTATTAAAAATATAAAAGTATTGGAGAATTTCGACGGCGGTTCGCAAGTCTCGGTAGCTCAGCGGTTAGAGCATTGGACCGGATTTCCAAAGGTCGCGGGTTCGATTCCCGCCTGAGAATTCACTTGTGGCCGAGTTAATTTTTTCCAATATTTTTCTATTTAAAATTTACCATAAATACATTAGGTACCCTGTAGTTATGGTATAAAAGATTAATATAATAAATGGACCAGCAAATAGCAATTAATGAACTGAATTACCCACTTGTCTATTTATTGAGTGCAGTTCAATCTTTTATTAGTTTCCCTGTCCAATCAATTAAATAATACTAATACTTGAAAATTTTTTTTTACTAATACTCTCAAGTTCTACCTAGTATCATTGTACGCTATTAAATAGCTATGTATAATAATAGATTATATTTATATTTTATCGTTATATGATTTTTTTGAACATGCAAGACCTTAGACCACATTTTTTTAAACACGATGGTGGTCAAATTGCCCAGTTATTACTAAAAAAAAAACCAGTCAAAAAGTCCTCTCAGTCCAATTCGGTGATGTTGTTGTGCACCGGTCATTTTCTTTAGAGATCACTCCAAAAAATATTTCCTTCTCCGATGTCTCATATTACTCAAATTTCATCAAAATTAGTTTAGGAATGAAAAGGTAACAAACAGACAAAGTTACTTTAATATTTATGGAGGTTATTGCCATAAGAACTGTTAATTAACTGATATTACTGCTTAGTTACCGTTTTGCAACGTTTATGAACCGTGTCATTAAGAATTGTATCTAATTAATCGCTAATTAAATAAGAGTCTAACGTAATGCTACACAGCACGCATCAACATTTTTATCCTTCTGTTTCCATTGGCAAAAAAAAAGAAAACATGTTTTAATCGTATAATGCGGCTACTGGAAGAATGCATTAATTGACAGCTCGTATCGAGAGACATTGGTCATCCTCTAAGCGGCCGCACTATATTTTACAACATGTTTTCTTGTGAATGTCTTGCCAGTGGAAACGGGGATGAAGAAAAACATCACGGCAATGGATTTTGTTACCTAACTATTTAATACTAGCCTTCCGCCCGCGTGGAATTAGCTTATAGCGCGGACTTGGGTTTTCGTGTGGTGGCGGCATCGATCAGAATAAAAAAAAAACATGTCCTATGAGGGTATACCTATAAACTAATAATAACGTTACTTCATTAAATGACTTTATATAACTTGTTTGTTCAATTTCAGGTTTTCTTAAGCTATAAAAAGACAAGAAAATATTGTTTCAGTCCCTTTTTGACAGCCTAAACTTGAAAATGTAAAAAAGAATCAAAAATATAAACAAAGAACGTAAACAAATCGCCCACCAACCCCACAACGGTCGGTCACGCAATTTGCGAGGGGAGAACACTATTATTAGGAGGTAATTCATAAGAGCTTTACCATGCTAATACATTCACGAGTTATTTGCATTTTCGATCATTTTCTACACTTTTCCATTTTTTTTGTGAGTCACTGAGCTTGCTGATTTGGTGGTGGCTTTTTAGTGAGGAATTTGAGAGAAAGAGACATATTTTATTAACACAAAAGACCATTATACAAAATACACACACAAAAAGATGAAATCGATACAGAAATATAACAAGCAGCACAAAAACACATTACAAATAACACAAAGACCAAGTAGTCAATAGGGTCCCCGCCTCAGCATGTATTGCCATGACACTAGATGTGTCACGTAATGTGTAAAGTGGTATACCTATTGTATCGTGATATAATATTAAATTGATATCGCTCACCGTAGTTTCTAATTTTTCTAATATCTAACTTTCACATTGGATATAAAAGTTTTTATTTATTGTTAATAAATTAGATGAAATTAAATAGATAAATTTTATTTGTCGATGATTCGCGGCACTATTTTCTTTTTGAAACCTCCAACGCTTTCACAATGCAAATAGAAGACGTCACCCATATTTCAATTACGTCGGAAAAATAAATAATATGCGTGATAGTGACGCAAATGCAAGGGACTCCAGCTTTAAGGTGACGTAGATACTTCTGTATTTGGGACGTGGGAGACAGAGGCGTAAGTATTTTATGATTATTATGTAATGAAGATTTATGGAAAACATTAATTTAAATAGTGCTTAACTACTTATTTGCAACTAATAAAAACAGTCCTTGAAGTAACATGGGTAGTACCAGTTTAAATTTTATTTAAACACCCTTTTTACACTTGACCGTAATCATATTTATTGATAAAACCTACTTAATAAAATGGCAAATTTTATTGTCATTAGATTTTCTTCATCTATTGTGGATTTCGAGAAAATTTAATAAAGTGGCTGTGACATACATCGGACATGACGAATCTATAAGGGTACCGTTTTTTGGCATCAGGCTACGGAACCCTAAAAAGTGGCGGGTGAACTTCCCTTTTGACTAGTACAGTTTTTTTTAAGGAGTTTTATTTAAAAATGTAATAGATATATAGAAAACGTTTATATCAAAATGGGTATTTAATTTAAATAATAAATTATTACTTTAACCTTAGTACCTTCCGAGAAAACAACAATGTTTTCAGCATTGTTGTGTTCTGGCAGTTCGAGATAAGATAGCCAGTTCCTCAGTGGTTGAGGAATCCGGGAGAGGCTCGCTTCTATCTTCAGCCTTATCAATACTTAACATCATGTATGATGAAGGCTAAGAGTCTCCCCGGCATTCATTAAAAAAAACCCAAAAAAACTCTACTGGTCAACCGGGTAGTTCCCCGGTTGTACGCCGGAAAAATAATCCCTGTAACCTGCCCCCTAATTGTCTAATTACAAAGTCTATCACAATCCCTTTCAAAGTTATTGTGATTGTGATAGTGATTTATGGAATGGTGTAACTTATAATCGCAATCCCTTTCGGAACGAATGATGTTTTAAATGACTCTTCATTTGACACTTGTTCATACATTTGTAAGATATTTTTCAGTGTCACTTTGCTTAGACAGTTCAATTTCGTTCATTCAATACCTTTCAAAACGCGTCCCTATCAAATGTAAAATGGTGACGGTTTGAAGTATGTAAATATCTTTCAAATGACGAAATGAAAGGGATTGCGATAGATTCTAAAATTAGACAGTTAGACCCCTGATACCTGGGGCCGTACCGCGCAAGTGGCATCGGCATCGCAATCGGCTTCATTTGACAGATGGATGTGACATATTGCTCTTAGTCTTTGGTAAGTTTTCATTTGTGTCAAAAAGAAGCAGCAATGTGTCACATCCATCTGTCAAATGAAGCCGATTGCGAGGCTGTTGTTGTTTTTAACCGACTTCGAAAAAAGGAGGAGGTTCTCAATTCGACGGTATATTTTATAAGTACACACTCGATGGGTTACCAGGTTTACCGCCGTAGGGTTTGTGAACCAATGGGGTAGCTTCTTTAACATTCACAAAGCAACATAGAGTCTAGGCCTGATAGTTGATGTAAACTGAAAAATTCACAAACATTTTTTTAATCTAGGCCCTAAACTGAACAAATGCTTATGAGTTTTTTAGTTTAGTTAACCGCCTCTGTGGTCTAGTGGTACAACCACCGGTATCAGACCAGAGGTCCCGGGTTCGATTCCCAGCGGGGGTACATATTGTATTCGGTTTGGTTGGTGGTAGGACTTGTTGTAAGTCCACCTGGCTAGCTAACACCATCTTATCTAAGTCTGACGCCATATCAACAATGTTTTCAGCATTGTTGTGTTCCGGCAGTTAAAGATTAGATAGCCAGTTCCTCAGTAATTGAGGATTCCGGGAGAGGCTCGCTTCCATCTTCAGCCTTATCAATACTTAACATCAGGTATGATGAAGGCTAAGAGATTCCCAGTCGCTCATAAAAAAAGAAACATTTGAAACTTTAGAACGACACTATAAACATCTACAATATAGTTTCGCATTTTATACAAAGGCAAACCCTTTGTTACATATTTTTTGGCACATACCAGTTATTATGACGACCTCCATGGTAGAGTGGTACGTACACCGGTTGTGTCGGGTTCGAATCCCGGGAAAAAAAAGGGACAAATGTTTGTATGACGAATACTGAGCATTTGTACCTGAGTCATAATGTTTATATGTATTTCTACACATAAATACATATATATGTATAATTATAAGTATTTATATCCGTTACCCTAGTATCCCATAATACAAGCCTTACAGTGCTTACTTTGGGGCTAGGTTAATTGGTTTGAGTGTAAGAAATATTAATTTATTTATATTTATTATAGAAACTAGTATAGTATTAGTAAAAAATCAAAAATTCATTGTATACTCCAATGACCTTCAAAGCTTAGTACCACACTTTTAAAATTACTATTTCTCCAAAAGTATATAGATTAGAGTTTGAAATAACAAATCGTTTTTTTTAGTGAACACTATATATCTTTGAAGTTAAAGTTTAGGTAAGTACCTAACAAGTTTTTCTAATCCTTTTAATAATAAAAAAAAACATATTTTGTATACTAACTTAAAAAAATGCAATTTTAAAAGTGTGGTAAGTACTAAGTCTTAAAGTAAGTTTGAAGGCCAATATTGAGTATAGTAGCAAAATATGAGTACAAAACAAGTTACAATGAATAGGCAGGCGTTACCCCTTGTGACAATTTCCCCGTGCGGGTAAACAGAGCCGTCTAGACTCGGCACACATAGAACGGGATAAATCTCAATTTTAACGGTCGCTCCTAGGCGAGACGAGGTAGGTACGAGGGATGTTTGGCTTCAGCTAAATTAAAATAAGGAGTTCCGTTTGGACCATGATAGGATGATCCCTTTTATTGACATAATCTATCTATTCCTAAAATAGTTGGGCGTAACGTATTTTGCATGATATTACTATGGCATAATTAATTTTTGCAGCGTATGTATTGTGGCATAATTATAATTAAGACCAATAAATTTATGCATAATTATAATTTGCATACCTAATGTTTTTAGGTAGTAGGTTAATTGGCATAGATGAATAAAAAAATAGTATTAGTTGTATGAATCTGAAAATTCAAAAAGTTACTTAAAGTCTGCGGCGGGTCCTTCAATATACCATACAAACGTAATACCAAATAATTTACAATTTGAGAATATTTCAATATAAAAATGATGTTATTCAGATTAAGACTGTATTTATCTAGGTTTCTGTTGAAAAATTGGTTTCAAATTATTAACCTACCAATATATGGAGTTATATGTCGAACATTTTTAGGACGTAAACGACGTATTTTCCATCGAATAATTCTGTATTAAAAACTTAATAATTATTAATGTAACACTGGTCCAAAGGAACATGATATTTTTACGGAGGCTTTTGAATATTTTTTAGGATACTTTATGAAAAATGTTACTGACGATCTTAGCTAAGCCTGTTATCTTGGAATGCTGATGGCGTTCGAGGTAAGATACATGAATTGCTTGATTTTGCGACCCGTGTAGTATCTGTTGATATTATTGCTTTGTGCGAAACCCGTCTCACTAAAGCTGTTACTCTATCTACGCCTGGCTTCTTTTGTTACCGCCAAGACAAGCAACCAAATGGTAAAGGTCAGGGTGTTGCTCTGCTCGTAAGAAAAGAAATTAAACATGCTTTGATTTCGTTACCAAAAACTACTAACTTTGAAACTGTAGGTATTCGAATCTTTCTAAAAGGGATTGAACACGTTATCATTTCTGTATACCAGTCTCCTAACTTACCACTGATGCAATCTGACCTTGATATGATGCTGAAGTGTGCTCCTCGGGTTCTAATTGCCGGTGACTTTAATGCAAATCATAGTTACTGGTACAGTAGTTACACCAATACTCGTGGGAGAACTCTTTTCCGACACATGTTAAATCATGACTATACAATTCATGCTTCTAATATTCCAACACAGGTTAATTACTCATCCAACAAAAAATCAACTAACCCTGATTTAGTCTTATGTTCGAACATCCACCATATAAGCGATCCCGAGGCCTATGTAGCACTTTCATCTAACCACTACCCTTTATATTTTACTATTGATGGTTTGTTCGATCGCGTTGCTAAAGAGAAACATTTTCTATATCAACATACCAATTGGAATAATTATCGATCATCTCTTGATGAAAATATCTGTCTTACCTCACTTACATTTAAATCTATTAAAGAAATTGATGTAGCCGTTGATGACCTTCACACCATAATCTGCAAGGCTAGAGACTTTTCCGTGCCTACCGGTACACCCACCGATGGCGTATCTCGTCTCCCGCACTTCATAAAAAAACTAATTAAATATAAAAATAATCTTCGTAAAATTGATCAGGGGTTGTCTCAAGGCCTCCATAAGAGGCTTATTCGGCAAAAAATAAATAGCCTTAATGATCTAATTAAATCTCGCACTAGGCAACACCTAGATCACCTATGGAATAAGAAACTAGCACGTGTGGATAATCCTAGTTCTGATATATGGAAGCTGTCCAAATCCCTTAAGCCAAAAAACATATCAATACCTCCTCTTAAATGCTCTGACGGTTCCCTTACAACAAATGTTGATCAGCAGTGCGATGCCCTGGCCTCTGCGTTTCATGAAAATATGTGTCTTACTCGTGATTGGAGCAGTGAGGTTTTGAATTCCGATATTCAAGCATCTTTGTATAAGATCAATGAGCATCAAATTACAGATTTTAAACACCCTATTAGGCCGTCAGAGATTCGGGAAACTCTTATTTCCCTTAAAACTCGTAAATCTGCAGGGGAGGATGGTATCGGTAACATCTTGCTAAAAAACCTCTCCCAAAAAGCTATCATCTACCTAACCAAAATTTTTAATGCCTGTCTGCATCTAGGTTATTTCCCCTCAGCGTGGAAAACGGCTAAAGTCATTGCACTAAGGAAGCCTGGTAAGGATCCTCTGTTACCATCCAACTATCGACCAATCAGTCTGCTTCCATGTCCGGGAAAGTTATTCGAAAAACTAATTTATACGCGACTGCAAAACATATCTAGCAACCTTCTTATCAATGAGCAATTCGGGTTTCGCCCATCTCATTCCACAACACAACAGCTTGCTAGGGTGACCGAACATATTTCTCATCATCTTAATTTAAAAGAATCAACGGGTATGTTTCTTTTAGATATTGAGAAGGCATTCGACACGGTCTGGCATGAAGGCCTTCTCCATAAGCTCGTAAAACTTGGCTTACCATGTTCCATAGTCAAGCTTATCCAGTCGTATCTAGCTGACCGTAAATTTATGGTTCATATAGGTAATGTTAAGTCCAGTGTCCAGAGTGTGCCGGCCGGTGTACCCCAGGGATCAATTTTAGGACCGTACCTGTTTCTGCTATATCTGAATGATATGCCTATCCAACCGCGTACTCAACTTGCTTGTTTTGCAGATGATACTGCCTCTTATACTTCTTCCCAAGATTTGGACCTCATTGTGGGTCGCTTGCAACTCTCTATCGACTTGTTGTACAGCTACTTTACCAAATGGAAACTTAAGCTCAATAAGTCGAAAACTGAAGCCATTATGTTCACCCGTCATCGCACCTTGCCCACAAGGAGACTTCAAATAGGTGGCCATAGCATATCTTGGAACAACTCTGTACGATACTTGGGTGTAACGTTGGACAGTAAACTGAATTGGTCTAAACATATAGCTCAACTACGCATACAGGGAGCTCAAGCACTCGGAGCCTTGAGCCCCATTTTAAACCGCAAAAGTAAGATTAGTTCTACTACAAAACTTAGACTGTACTCGGCGCTGGTCAGGCCTTGTATTACTTACGCTTGCCCCGTATGGAGTAATACGTGTTTAACAAATCACCAAATCTTGCAGGTTATTCAAAATAAAGCACTAAAAATTGCGTACAATACGCCTTTAAAAACAAACTTAGTAAATTTACATATAAATATTTCTTATCCATTACTTATTTCTTTTATATTAAAACTGACACGTAATTTTTATAATAAAAATAAAAACAATTCTAATCCATTAATATCAAACATTTGCAATACCCAAATAGCTGACATTGAGTATATCGACAGATACGGCACGTTCCGTTTACCGCATCACTACGTCTTGTTCCCACCAACCGGTTTTGCCTGTGACGTTATCAGTAGCGATGAGCACGCGCATGACAAAGCTAGTGACACTCAGCGGCCGCATTAATTTCCCCTCTGTCGTCCATACTTAGTACGGCGGCGGGGGGAGCGGTAGCTCTCGCCACTCGTTGTAGCTGGTCGTGTCAGTGTACACTTCATTATTTAGTGGCTAATGCCTAATGCATTTGCATTTTATCTTACCCACTTTTATGAGTTAAGCGAATCGGCTACGATCGAATCGCGTTATTAAAAAAATGATTTTGTATTGTGTAGCTATACTATTACTTTTAAAATTTAAGGTCTAAATAGTTATTCAAATAGTATTCTTTTAAGCTTACATAGGTGTTTCCAGCCTGCAAAAGTGTATTTTTATTAATGTTACTGTATACTTTTATTTTTTAAGTTATACATTGTAATCAACGTTATGAAATAAAGAATTTTCAAAACAAAACAAAACTGACGATCACAAACATGTTGTATGAGTATTTTATCGAAACTGCTCCCGTTTAAAACAATTTCATTAATTTTGTGTGGAATAGACGAAATGTCGATCTAAAATAACATTACGGATTAATTTCGTCGAAACCGAAAAGTTGCAATCAGAGATATCATGACCGCAACGCAATGCCAATCCTACTTGATCTTTGCTTAGTATTTCAAAGAGATTTAGTTAATGCGGCTGTAAACGAAAATGTTGAATAATAATAAAAATAATTAGATTAAATCCAACTCGAAGTTGGACTTACCTAACTGGACTATCTATCCAAGGTAAACATATGGTCAACAACTTCAAGCGTAGTGTAACGTGAACTGGAGTGGGTACAACATGGCAATTCGACATGATTTTCATCTTCTCCATGTTTATCCTAAGATCCATTCTCGAGAATATTTTTCCACCTTTTCTTTTTGATAAGATTTTAGTGCGATTTATTTACCCGAAATATATATTTGGTACTATAATTTTTCGGTTTATTTGAGGTTTTTTGGTTTCGGCACCTTTTCAGTTGCCGTGTCAACCCGTGACCACGGCAACTTAAAAGGTGCCACAAAAGTTGTTTATTTCAATTATGAGTGCGCGAAGAAACTTAAGATGTGCTTAAGATTTTAGTGTTGTGAATTGTAACTCGTTATATGATTTCTTTAACTTACCTTTAATCTTTTTATTTTTAACCGACTTAAAAAAAAGAAGCTTCTCAGTTTGACCGGTATGTATGTAGGTATGTATGTTTGTCCGCGATTATATTGCGTTTGGCTGAACCGATTTTGATTTGTTTTGAGAAAAGTATTTTGTAATTAGCAGTTGACATGAGGTAATAAGTGTAGACAAATCATTTTCTAGAAATTAAAAACTGAATTCACAAAACTAAAAAGCAACAATCAAGCCTTTTGGAGTCGGTGCCAGCCAAGGCATTATACTTTACTTTTCTTCTTGCCTAGACATTATTTGCTTAAGAATAAGTAAAATTATAACAACAAGTTGTTGTGTGTAACTACTGATGGGTTTCATTATTTTTATGTCGATAATCTCAGAAGCCCAGGGAACAATCCTAATGCCATGGAACCACGGTGAATTAAAATACCCATGAACCCGGTAATAGATCAACCCACCGGGATCACGGGTAAACACCCGTGGTGTTTACTCTGCAGTATAGCCTTTGTTGTAATCATTGAAAACTTTTTAAGTAACGCGCGAACATTTAATAAGTTACTAAATATATGTATTGCGGTGTTGTAATTTTTAATGTCCCCACTGCTAGGGCACTGGCCTTCGTCATGGATGGGTAAGCAGAATGGGCCATGACCCACTGCTGGCCCAATGCGGATTGGTGGGTTTTAACGACTGCAAATGCAGCCGAGACAAACGGCTTAACGTGCCTTCCAAAGCACGAAGCAGCTCGAGATAGTAAATTCTTGGTCACCCATCCCGCGACTGACCATTGCGAACGTTGCTTAACCTTAACAATCGCAGGCCGACGCGCGAACCACTGCGCCACCGAGTAAACAATACTTTACAAAGGGGATATATAAAAAAAACAAAAATTTAAAGCCTATTCATTAATTTGTATTTGTTTGTCCACAGGAAAAGAACTCTTTCTTGAACTACAACGTGTCGTGCATACTCACTTTGCCGCCGTACCAGCGGCAAGGATATGGCAGACTCCTCATCGACTTCAGTAAGTAATACTATGCAAAAAGTCTGTAATATATTTTTAAAAAAATCATATAATCACACCAATTATCTAGCCCACGTTGTTTCATGAAGAACTTGTGTTATGGATACTAGATAACGGATAAACATACTTATATACTTTTTTTTGTAAATAAAACTGTTATAAATTACTAAGGTAATGAAAGAAAGGTAGCTTATTTTGAATCAACAAGCAAATGCTGTAGTCTAAACAAAACAAGACCGCGTACACGGTTGTTTTGTTGCCAATGTTTTTTTTATGAAGTACGGGGAGACTATTAGCCTTCATCATACCTGATGTTAAGTATTGATAAGGCTGAAGGTGGAAGCGAGCCTCTCCCGGAATCCCCAATCACTGAGGAACTGGCTATCTTATCTTTAACTGCCGGAACACAAAATGCTGAAAACATTGTTGTTATGGCGTCAGACTTAGATAAGAAGGTGGAAGCTAGCCAGGCGGACTTACAACAAGTCCTACCACCAGCCAAACCGAATACAATGTGTACCCCCGCTGAGATTCGAACCCGGGACCCCTGGGTCTGATACCGGTGGTTGTACCACTAGACCACAGAGGCGGTGGTTAAAATGTTGTTTGTTTACTTAAAAAAAGGGTCGGTCTATTATCGTCATCCCGTGACCACGGCAGCTGAAAAGGTGCCGAAACGTCGGGAAAATCAAAAAACCCCCAAAAAACCTAAAATACAGTTACAACTTAGATCGTGAAATATAGCGCGTTTGATATCCGTAAAAGTTGTTTTATTCTAGTCTTATTTAATCTACATCACTAGCTAAGGTCGGAGCAAAATCATCTTAGGCTGAGTTGCACCAGTTAACATTAACCGATTTATGGTTGTGAAAGCTAGCTAGCTAGCATAGTTATCATTATAGTAAGATAGTCCAATCTATCCTTAAAAATATTGGGTTAGGGTTGATGTTCAAGTTTGAATATTATTATTTATTTATGAATATTAATAATAAATTACCTAATGTATGAACCACAGATTTATATTTTATATTAATTTTAAAGATATATAATAAACATATTTTTATAGGTCTATATATATTTATAATATTTTTGGTGGTGAGTTTTTATTTATTTATATTTTTTGCTATTATCAATTTCTAGTTTTAACACAGGTGTAATGTAGATTATGTGAAGAGCGACTCCCTCCCAACACAGGTTCTTCTTAACATAAAGGGTACAAAGTCTTATGTTTGTCAATAAAGATTATTGTTTATTGTTAATCGTCAATTTTAACTTATCAATTAAAGGCTTTTTAAAACTGAACCTTATTAGTTTCTTCCGAAGTAACGACATTTTCATAACATTTAGCTGACTATATCAAGTAAACTTGTTCATAATTATGTTGATTTCTCAATCATGGGTTTCCCTAAAAAGGGCCCTATAGTTATTATAAGTCTAAACTTTGGGATTATTAATAAATCTCGATAAAATACTTATTTTAAAAGTCCCGCCCCAATCATCGCCTACTCATAGTAAGTAGACCAATTTTTTCGTTTACCTGTGCGGTCATCGGCAACGTGGGGGTTTGTTTTGCCGAGGGCAGAGCGTCGCGTCGCTCCGGCCGTTCACCCGCCCCCGATCGATGAACTGCAGTATAGATCGGTCTGCCGTCTAGACGCCCGACACCCCCCGGGGTGGGGCGAGACGCAACCGACGAATTGTAGATGCGACGAATTTTGATGCCGCCGTTAATTATTGTTTTAGCTGTAACGGTGACATCCCTAATTGGGTTGCCCTTTTTGCTTTTCCGCCTCTTTAATTTTCGAATCCGGGTGAAAAATTGACTGTTCGGTTCTGAATTTGATTTTTTCAGCTTTTTCTTTTACGAAGTCTTTTGTGAGGCCTAGTAAATGAAAATGGTTTTAGTCGTAACTTTTCATGCTTAATTTAACCATAAAGTTTGTCTTCAAAATAAGTTTCAGTAAACAATACGGTGGTGGAGTTTGTTTACTTGTTTGGAAGTCCGAAAATAAAATAGCAATTTTGCTAAACTTCGCGTCAAGTTCTGTTGCTAGCATAGAAATAATCCTCAACTACTCGGCACATACTTGTGAAGGTCCTTATAGAATCTTTACTTGGCTAACAGTAATTTGGTTGGGTTAGGTCATGGTTTTATGTAGATTCCGCTAGCTTCCTTTCACGAACGCGTTTCCTTTAATCCTAAGACAGTTTTTTAGGAGTTAGTTACATGCGGGGAACTTCCCGGTTGACAGGTAGAGTTTTTTTACGGAGCTTTATTTAAAAGAAAGTAATAGATATATAGGAAACTTTAATATCACAAATAATAGAACATTAACAGGTATATCATTTGAATAATAAATTATTTCTTTAACATTAGTACTTTCCGAGAAAACGTTTTCTAGAAAAAGTCTACTAGTCAACCGGGAAGTACCCCGTTTGTAAATGATAAGTTTTTAATAAAATGAGATGGTGTTATAATCAATTTAGATTCCTGTTTACATAAAATGTTATTATTTTCTTTGTTGGTCACTAACACCTGTAATATAATAAGTCCCTAAATGTTTTTTTTTTAATAAGTGGATTAATTTAAAAGTTTGCCGGCGCTATCCAATTTTACAGCTGTTGTTGTAGTTTTATGTTTAGAAATAATTTTAAACTTAATCTAAGTAACTCATAATTTATAAGCTATTTCAATATTCGAAGTAAGCTGTAGTACTTAAATAACTATCGTCATCGTCACTATTTGTGGTCATATTTTTTTTTGTCAAATTTGACGTTCATCATAACGTAAACTTAACAAAAAAGTTTTATTTAACTTTATAACAAAAGTCAACTATGCTATTATGACTAATCATTCTCTATTAAAAATAACGTTTTGGTAATCAGAGTGATGATTAGTCATTATATGCCATGAATGAACCCTCTCGAGTGTTACAACAAATAGTTTGAAATAATAAGGATTTTTGTATTCCAAAGATGGAAATGAAGTAAAATTACAAAACATATATAAGTAAAACCGACTATTCTGCCAATAAAAAATAATTAGTTATGCGAGAATAAAATAATTTACTTTATCCTAGATAGCAGTTTATTAAGCTGTTGTGACATACGAGTATAGGTAAACATGACTGACAAGACAATATTATTTTTATTATTGAATTTAGAATGTACAGGCTGTTCGCATTGTCCAAGAAGGTTTTAACAAAAATAACACTGGCAATCATAGTGATCACCGATATGGCATTAAACCCGTCGCGTTTTACAAGAAAGAGTTTGAATTTAGAATTCAGAGCGTTCCGTTCCGCGTGCTGCCGCTCTGCGCATCAGCTATGTTGCTAATAGTCGCCTGCCCCTAGTCCGAGTAACGAAGATGGAATTCTAAACTACTTTGCCTTGGCTAGGTACGAGTGTAAATAACACATACTTACTATACTAACCATAAACTTGTTTTTTTATGGAACAACGTGAAATTCAATGGAAACGTCACTGTGTTCAAAATTATGCTATTTGCTTTCTAGTATAGTATGTTTAACGCAGTGATTTCAAACGAGGGAAATCTTTGACTTCTAATCATTCTACTAACAGCGAGGATTTTTTTAACTTAGTTATACCTCCTATTATTCCCTTTAGTCACTCGATCAAGTTACAAAAACCTTTACATAGGCAGACCTTTGAAATTTTGATTGACTGTGTGGCGTTATGAAACTTCAAGAAAGAAATGATTTAACTTTTTTTATTAGCAACTAACACTGAGAGTAGTTAAAGGCGATTTTCTTAAAATAATCTCTCTAGAATCACACAATCGTTACCAGAAGCACAATCTGCCAATGATCATATAAATAATTAGCCTTTTTTCTAAAACAACAACTCACAACATACACTCTGATAACCTCAAGAATCGTAAGAAAAACTATGAATTTAAATCGCAACGGGCCGTTCCGGCTGGATCGCGCGCGCATGATTTATCGACGCGCACGCGCCGCGCCGCTTTCCTGCTCGTAATTGCACATGCAACTGGGTCTTTATTACCAATGCGCCTGGCATTCGATTGTTCTGTTATCTTAAAACCTTATATGACTGATGCTATGTGATGAGGAGATGTCGTCGATTGTGTTTGCTCCTGACAATAGGTTTCATATCTTTAATATCAAACGTTTTGACAGTCTACAACGACTTTACAGTCGTATGTGGGCCAATGCTACCTCTATAAATCAAAAAGATAAAATCATAAAGATCGCAAACACTTTATAATGTTAGTAAGTAATAATAAATAAGAATATTCGAAATCTGCCATAATTTTATGGAATCGCTCTCTAGGGATTTTGCTCATCATTTCCCTGCGAAAGATACGCCCATTTAATTAATTCTGATAATAATAGATATTATCAGAATCACTTTTGAAAGTCTCAGCAGTGATATGAAGCATAATTAGTGCAGTCTGCAGTATAACGAAATAGTTTAATAAGTTCTTCAGAAAGAAATAATCAGTTAAAACTCACACAACAATACGAACCAACAACCTAATTACTCATCATTAACATGAAAATGTTTTGTCGCAGGTTATCTATTAACAAAAGTGGAGGGCAAAGTGGGCTCCCCTGAGACACCCCTGTCGGACCTTGGCCTGATATCGTATCGGTCGTACTGGAAGGAGGCACTACTGCGAAGGCTTTGCTCCGCTCCAGGCCCGACGTTGTGTATACGGGACCTCAGCAAAGATTTGGCGATCGCATCGTCGGACATTGTGTCGACACTACAGGAAAGAGGACTGATGAAGTATTGGAAAGGCAAACACATTGTCTTGAAGAAACAGGTATGTATATATTTTTTTCATTGCGGTGTCTTGAATTCTGCAGTGGGATCTTTCCCAGTGGGATCTTTCCCAGTGGGAAAGCATCAATGAGACTTCGGGGATGAAATCAACGAATCTTTGCCGAAGTCTTTTAACCACGTCTATGATCATCGATCGTACCAGTCGTACTGGAAGGCCCGGCGCTGTGTATACAGGACCTTAGCAAAGATCTGGCGATTGCTTGGTCTGACATCGTGTCGACACTACAAGAAAGAGGGTTGATGAAGTATTGTAAAGGCAAACACATAGTGTTGAAGAAACAGGTAAGTTATTCTTTTAATTAAAACTGTTGTGCATTGGCCTAATATCTCGCATAGGTCTTAATGGAAGGAGGCCCTACTGCGAAGGTTTTGCTCCGCTCCCGGCCTGGCGTTGTGCATACAGGACCTTAGCAAAGATCTGGCGATTGATTCGTCTGACATCGTGTCGACACTACAAGAAAGAGGGTTGATGAAGTATTGTAAAGGCAAACACATAGTGTTGAAGAAACAGGTAAGTTATTCTTTTAATTAAAACTTGTGCAGTGGCCTAATATCTCGCATCGGTCTTAATGGAAGGAGACCCTACTGCGAAGCGGCGTTGTGCATACAGGACCTTAGCAAAGATCTGGCGATTGCTTCTTCTGAAAGAAAGTGGATCGATGAAGTATTGGAAAGGCATACATATTGTGTTGAAGAAACAGGTATATAATTTTTGTTTAAAATTGTGATGTTTTGATTGGTTCCGTGGGAAGCATTGATGATATTGTCAGAGTTTATAAAAGACTGCGACAAAGATCGAGCATCTGCATCCTTTGATAACGCGATTAAAGAATTGTATAGAAGACATCATGAAAAAAAAACCAGATAATTTGAATTCTTCAGGAAAGTTCTAATATAAACCGTTATTATTATATGTATTTGTGTAGGTATGTAAGTTCTTTTGATATGGAAACAACACGCGATAATTACATAACTTATTTAAGCCTCTGGCATTAGGCCGTGTGGCTTCAGCATAGACTAGTAATTAGAGAAAAGGTTGATGAAATTTTCGTTTGAATTTTAAAAATATTTTCTATGTGTAACATCAGTAATATAAATTGGTTCAAAGTTTACTAAATGTTTCTATCGCGCGACTTAGTAAAGTCTCCCTTGCGATATTATATTAAACATGTACCTGCAGCACAAAAGATCGCGCCTACGCAAGAGAACGCATTAAGCCAGCTTACACCCCTCATTGCTTATATTACGTCTCGGTACTGGTTTTGATATTTGATGTCTGTGTACGTCCTAGGAAAAATAACAGATTATTTTACAAGCCTATTCCTGCCATTGAAGTAGCAGATAAATTTTCAATTTGCTATAAGAAGTCTTGTCAAAATGAATGAGCGCTCATTTTGACCAGACTTCTGGACACACCACTTGTCATTCTTCCGATTTTTAATTGGCAAAAGCTTTTAAAAATAGCAGTTATTTCATGTCCAATCTTTTTTAATTTTTTTTATGGTTCCCAACTTGAAACATACATCGTTACAGATACACATAGACAAACAAAATATACATGAATCATGTTGTTTCTTAACTAGTGAACTAGTGATGAGTAACTAGTGAAAAGCATGAAAAAAGAACTGTAAACATAACTAATTTAGAAAATAAAAAGAAAAGTAGCTAAATAAAAATTACAAAAAAAACTCTAAGTAATACTTAACTTTAGGTATAATAAAATTATGTGCTTTACGTATATTATTTTTTGCCGAGGCTAGAGAATCACAGAATATATCAAAATTCCATCTTATGCCATTGAAACGAGTAAAGGCTCTATACAGTGGAGAATCCCGGCCGACATTCGTTCTACAGTGAGGCAGCCTGAAAGTTTTTCGTTATATCAAACGACTACTTGGACGAGGTACCTCAATGTTAATGAATTTCAGGACTTCAGTTATGCATAATAGAATTATGTCATAATTTTATTATGTATAACAGCGGAAAGCATAAACGTCAATTCGCAGAAAATCGCTTGGCGAATCTCATTAACCATACATTCAAAACCCATATTTTTATAAGCCAGAATCATCTGAAGGCATATATTCAATATCCATAATAATTAAGAGGCAGAACTATCATATCGCAGAAAGTTTACATGCAGAATAATTTTTAGGCATAAATTTGAAATCCATAATATTAAGAGGTAGAACTATTTATAATACAAGAAAGCAGACAGCATGCAAGCAAGCATCCAACATGCATGGTTTCTGTCACGGCTCCGGCGCTGCGGGGCTCTGGCGGTCGACCTTATCATCGTAGATGGTTTTCGCTCACCACCTGCTCCTCAGCTCGCGGGCCGCCTCACTCAGCGCTCACTCCTCCGCGCCTGCGCGGGCTTGAATTACACTCTATGGGTAGGGCATACAAGACTACGTGGTGTCGGTTTTGCAGCGATTCGTTTCTGTCACTATTATAGCACAAAATTAAGAGTCTACCCTTTATCACGAACCTTTTTATGTCATAATATTATTATGCATATCAGCGGCTGGAATAATTTCATTAGGCATTCTATTTCTAATGAACTGTATGTTCATTAGAAATAGAATGCCTAATGAAATTATTCCAAATGAAAATCTGCCATCAACGTAGTATGCCAAGTGAAATTCTGCCATATTAAAAGTATGCCATTGGAAATTCGGACATATAAATATTCTACCAAATAATAATTATACTAAAAAAAAATTATGCCTTGAGCATAATTGATTAAAAAAATATATGCCAAGTTTGTTCTGCCAAATGAAATTCGGAGCAACGAAATTCTGCCAAACAGAGGGAACCCGACCACTAGATCTCTTATGTTTTTCACTTCAACTATGGGAACATTTTTAGGTAGTATGTAGCTGGCAGAGGCTTTCTCTTTTTGATCAGTTTAATGTGGTAGCATGTGTCTATGTTTTATAACATTTTCTTTGAGAACACCATTGTATATGTGATATTTAAATAATTTTGCAAAATTGCAGTGTCTTGAACATCTTAAACCCTTGCAGATCGTCTGCGTACATTTTAAATTCACATGGCCAAGTCGTTAATAAAAATTCAGAGGAACTCCCGATGGTATTAGCTTAGGCTTTTCAAGCCATGTGTCCTAACAAGTTGAGTACGGTTCTCGAGATATGATTTGCACCTCCTGTACAAAGATCCGTGTATACCCATCTCTGTTTTTTTTTTGCTGTAGATTTTTTAGGTAAAAAGCCATGTTGTTCTGGGTGCAGCTTTTGTTAAACAAGCCAGTATAGTTTTTGTCGTACTTGAAATTTCAAGACTTTACCTGATGCTGGAAGTATAGACACTGGTCTAAAGTTAGATATAACATTACTCTCACCATTTTTATGTATGGGACTCCAACGAGTTTCTTTCCATTGTGTGGGAAATATCCGTCTTTAAGAGATTTATTATACAGCTCTTGTAGAGGTACTGCAAGACTCTCAGCACATATTCTCAATAATACGTTTGGTATTTCATTCAACCTATTTCACCTAGGGTCTAGCTTCTCTAATGCTGTTTAATTTCTGATTCAGAAACATTTGGCGTGTCTTGACAACTCAAAAATTTGTTTGGCGCAGGCTTGACGACCTGTTTGGCGCAGGGGTACTAAACCCGCCTTCTGCGCCAGAGGTCCCGGGTTCGATCCCCGGACAAGACAAATATTTGTGTGCGTGAACATGTCTATTTGTCTTGGTCTGGGTGTTTAATATGTATATTATATATATATATTTAAAAAAAAAAAGTATATAAGTATGTTTATCCGTTATCTAGTATCCATAACACAAGTTCTTCATGAAACTTAACGTGGGCTAGATAATTGGTGTATTGTATGCAATTATTAAAAATAAAAATTGTCAATAAAGAGAAGAATTTCCGATCATAACCTACGAAAAAGATAAATGTGTGACACGTTAATACGTTGCCCAGGAGGTGCTGGAGGAGGTGTGTCGTCGCGCCGAGCGCGCGCGCTGCGTGGAAGCGTCGTGCCTGCGCTGGTCGCCCCCCGCGGCCCCCGCGCCCCCCCGCTGACGCCGCGCCCCGCGCGCGCGGCCCCGCCCCCGCCGCCCGCCGCGCCTGCGCCCCAACAGCAGCGCCGCGCGCGCGCTTCTCTAGGCCCCCGCCCGCTGCACAGGTGAGACGTCACTCCCCCACAGAATAACTTTAAGAACTCAACCAATTTTAATTCAAATATTTATTACGAGTACTATAGGCCGGGCGCGGTTTCACCCGCGTGGTTCCCATTCCCGTGGGAATTTTGGGATCATTTATAGCCTATGTTACTACTTGGGGTCTAAGGATTCTCTATACCAAATTTCGTGAAAATCGGTCCAGTAGTTTTTGAGTTTATTCGTTACATACAAAAATACAAATCTTTCCTCTTTATAATATTAGTATAGATTGAAGCGCTCATGGCCGCGCTTGACAGACTGATCGTATTCGATCACGTTTGTTAAGCAAAGTTCGGCACGGTCAGGTGTCGGATGGGTGACCGTAAAGTGGCATTATAACTGAGCGCTTCCGTGCTTCGGAGGGCACGTTAAACCGTCGGTCCCGGCTGATTACAGTCGTTAAGCCAAGTCAGAGGCCTTATAGGCGGCTTGATAAACTCTGACACCAGAGGTGGCCACTAGTCCTCACTGGATAAGAAGAAGAAGAAGATTCAAATATTCTTTGAAGATCGAGGAAGAGTTTTATGTGAAGAATGAATGAAATTCCCACGGGAACGGTAGCTACGCGCGCGTGAAGCCGCGGGCGGTTACTAGTTTGATATTACTGTAGCAAACACTCATCTTAGAACGAATCATGCTCGGTCTGCACTTTGATGGGCTGATGATGATGATGATGATTTTTTTTATTTGGTTCACAAATCTGATTGTATAACATTGTGCAAAAACTGGGGACTTATAAATCATTCAATCATCATCAACTAGACTACAACCTAGATTCGAATACGGCATGCATATAAATTTGAACAAAGTATACCTAAATTTGGAATAATTATTAATTTCTTTACTATTTTATTAGATTTACCTAAAACAGTACCAATTATTAGAAGGCAATCTTTCTCAGTTGTTTCTTTACATTGTGTATAGAGCCCGTGAAGATTTCTAGCGCATCTTTTAGTGAATTACACACGCTACTCATGCGGTGGATGGGAGAATGTTTCTTATGTATTGTTTTAGAATTAGGAAGTAGAAAAGTCTTGCGTGTATCTAGTAGACTACACTCGTATAAACAAGTGAAAGCGCTACAACAGATCTGGTGAATCAATGATGAATAATGATGATGAAGACTTAAAACTATGATTTCTTATTTCGAAAAATGGTTCTATTCCCTTAACATATTTTCCATTTTAGGTGTTGCCGTTAAAACGGTGACCTCTTGGCGGTTAAAGAGTACCTGCGACTCGTATAAAACTTCCGATTCCGAAAAATCCGATAAGACGAAGTCGGACAACTCGGCAGCGCCGAGACTAGCCGACAGTGGACGTCAATCCCGAGCATCAAAGTCGTCATCCCAAACGTCAGCATCGCTGTCCCGAGCGTCAAAGACGCCACCCCGAGTGTCAACAACGACATCGCGAGCGTCAACGTCACCGCGCTCAAAGGCGAACACGTCGCGATCCTCATCATCCCCAAACTCTTCAACTTCCCAACAAACCAGCTCTTCTCGAAGGCGATCAGTAACGATCTCTTCAACCTGCACATCTCAGTGCAATACTCGATCCCGTTCCTCGAAGTCGTCACACACATTGACGAGTACTTCCCGAACATCATCGAAATCAAGAAAATCGACGAAAACCTCTTCACCAGAATCAGCAAGGTCTTCTAGCAAACGATCATCGACCACCTCCCGATCCAAATCCCGATCTAAATCAAATAGTTCAACAACCACATCCCGATCGACTAGCACTTCGAGTTCGAGACGAAAACGCCGAAAATCGCCTTCATCGTCATCGAGATCGTCAAAGAGATCGACTTCAAAATCTTCTTCATCTTCTTCTTCAAGGAAAACGGTATCAGCTTATTCCTCTTTATCTTTCTCTCCTTTACCCTCAAGTCGCTCGTTATCTGCGACTCCGCCCGCATCAGCGTCGACGTCGCTGCCACCACTGTCGCCAATGTCTTCATCTTCGTCAACAACAACCCCAGAATAGTTTTATACGTGATATTGTCCACTATGGTAAACAGTAACCGTCAGTTCTAGGACACAGTGTAATCAATAGACAAGTGAATTTAGTGCAGCGATGGCTTATAGAGCAAGTTTGTGTTTATTATGTGTTTTTGATGTCACAATATGTAAATAAAATAGGATGCAATAAGAAGTACAACAGTATACAATTTATACATAGAATGTTTTCCATAACTTTTGTATATTGAATAGCATAGTACGAAAGTACATCAATGAAGTTTATGAACTGTAGATGTAAGATTAAATAGCATTTTACAAGCACAAATAGCATGAAAATGTTTGTATTAAAAAAAACAGAATGCCTCGAAAACAAACTTTGTTGAAAATGATTTAGCAAATGCTACTAGTAAATTTAATGTCATGTTTGTTGCCTCCTTATAGTCGTGGAAGTTACCGGAAGTTAAAACCTTTGAACGGCAACAGTGGGTGACGTTATAGATTGGTCGCACATTGTAAAAAAAATCTGTCAGAAAAGATTCCAAAGCCTGCCGGAAGGCACTCGGTGTATACAATTTGTATTAGACCCCGCACAGTGTTAGAAATTGCTGACCGGATTGTGGTATAGTCTGTCTCACGAAAGATGGCACCTGAGAGGAGCGCTGTAGTCGCCTTCAACATTCGAAAATAAGCTCTATTACTAAGGAGTTCATTTTATAATTTTGTAATTTTTGCATTTTTCAATGCTATTTTTATACTTATGGTAAATTTTTAATAGAAAAATATTGGAAAAAATTAACTCGGCCACAAGTGAATTCTCAGACGGGAATCGAACCCGCGACCTTTGGAAATCCGGTCCAATGCTCTAACCGCTGAGCTACCGAGACTTGCGAACCACCGTCGAAATTCTCCAATACTTTTATATTTTTAATACGCTGTAGGCCAGCGTTGTTACATCAATGCTAGGAATACCCTTGCATTCGAAAGAAACATCTTTTCAGGTGTTTAACGATCGATTAAGATGCAACTGCCAATAATTTATAATTTTGTAATTTTTGCATTTTTCAATGCTATTTTTATACTTATGGTAAATTTTAAATAGAAAAATATTGGAAAAAATTAACTCGGCCACAAGTCGATTCCCGTCTGAGAATTCACTTGTGGCCGAGTTAATTTCTTCCAATATTTTTCTATTTAAAATTTACCATAAGAGTTCATTTTATTTCCAATTAAATTCCTCGTGCCATCGTGGAGCGTTAGAATTTTTCTGACCGACAATATGCGGCCGCGCTTAAGCTAATACGAATGTCCAAATTGAACGCACGCGAATATCGCCCAAAGGTGGTCGACTACGAAGTTGTGTGAGTGACAGTGCATTTTAAAATTTTAATGATCTCCGCACTCAACATCATTTGCATTTTCACATATTTTACAACTAACAATAATATTACAAATAAATCTGTAACGAGATAAACTCATGTCATGTATCAGCTTCGTCATACTATGTTGTACAGTCACAATAAATGACATGTATACATTTTACAACCTCTCATTGACGCACACTAAAACAAAGCTGTCTGTCCAGAAATGTCATTCAATATTGTAATCTAACAAGGTTGCTTAGTGTTTCTATGTCATGGCATGTGACTGTATGTATGATGTTCCTATAAAATATAGGTAATCTATGAAATTTACATATTAATTTTATTCAAGACAGACTTTTTGTTTGCTGCGTTGTAAAATTGTACTTAATGAAATATGTAGTTTGTTTTTAATTTTCAAAGATTACTGTCTTCTTTATGTGTTAATAAATTGAGGATATTATAAATCATTTATTTAATATAAATTTTAATGCTTTGCGCCTTCTTTTAACGTTTGACCAATGTCATCAATTTTAAACAACGCCATCTAGTTTTAAGCACTGTATACTAGCAATACAGATAAATTTTATTAGACCATAGAAAATATTGAATACACAACCTTACAAAAAATATTTAAGTAATTGTAAATAGGTTATTGTTAAATTTCTGTGTTTTACTCAAACTAGTGTAAGTAGTTTAATGGTGATAGATAGTTGAATTTTTAATGTGTCACTTGGTACATTTTAATTGTATGTATTTGTATATTTTGTAATATTTTTATATTCAGAAGTCAAACGATTCGGTTGGATTGTTTATGGGGATGATGAAATGAAATGATTTTTTACTTGGGAAACGGGTAGTATTTATAATTAATTTATTTATTTATTTATTCGATTTTTTTGTATGAAATTATTAATAAGTTAATACCAGGTTAATACAATTTTGTATTGGCATAGTGTGAACTATCTATAAGAACATTTTTTATTCAAATAATAATAATTATTTGTTTTGTAAAGTTTAAAACTTAATTTCAATATAAAAAAAACCCGTTTCATGAGCTGATGATGGATTGAGCAATAATAAATTATTATAATTACAGATATGGCCAATTTTAGTAATATAAAGATTTTTCATTGATCTAAGTTTTTTTATTCATTGATCTACGTTTTTTTTTATTATAAATAGACTGATCCATCCAAACAATAGTTTGTAACATTTTATAATACTAAGTACGTCAGGCAATAACTATTAATATGATGATAACATCGAGACAAGTGTGGAAATTTATTTCGCTCTTTCCTACTGATAAAATATTTACTTAAGTACTATTGCCACCAAATAATTTCGGTAGTAAATGTCATCTAATAGTTTAGCTACAAAAAACGCCCGACTTCCATTTTTTGACACAACCGTGAATCTTGGCACAGTTGTTCCCTCGGTCAAAATAAGCTGATTAAGATCGGTAAACTTTCCAATACCTTTGCTACACAGACCTATATCGAGATAGACGGTAAAAGTGTACCTACCTTGCGTGCCAAAAGGTTGATCCACGGTCAAAATTTTATGACCTAAATCGGTCCGCTTGAGATCATTGCCATGAAAACACGCGTCACTCAGAAACGAAAATTCATAATATTGTAGGTACACTTTTACCGTCTATTTTGATATAGGTCTGTGGTTGAGGAACAACATTTGAGCTAAGTATCACATAAGAAAGACAATCGCGTATTTCAATCAGGATATTCCTCGCCTTAGCTAATCTAGAATTCCTCGCAATATTGCAACATAACAAACAAAATATGATAATTGTCGATGAATTTTGATGTCATTTGTTGACATTGAGCGCTCATCGGCTTCGCGTGAGCGCGGCGACCAATGAGAATCGTTGTAGAGGCTCCACAATGAAAAATAGCGCCAAAAATGTTCTCATTTTAGAATTTCTTCTCTCTTCGAAATTTTTACATTACATTACGCATTATCTTCAAAAGGACAATGGGCATTTTAATATGAGTTGCGTCCCAGCCCTTGTAACAAGTTACGATTAGTATAAAAAAAATATAGGTTTTTTTATGACTAATAATCCAACTTTCTATTACGATTGCGAATACAGGCCAAATTTATAGGGCTTAAAGTGAAGAAAAGGTTTTTTCGTACCACTTGCTCAAAAAAGTGACATTCTATGCCACAAAAAGCGAACATAACAATAGTCATTTTTAATCTGTTAAAAACGGGGAAAGAAAATTGTACTGAATTTCATTCATCCTCTAGAATTAGACTAAAATTACGAAAACCGACGAGGCCGTATGAGCTTGATGCCTTTGCTTTTCCGACAAAAAAATATTAGTCTAGGAATTTGCCGCGTTTTTGTTTTCTTCAAATACATCTCATATTATTATTGTGTTAATTCTTTCGCTAATGGTACGAAAAGTAGAGTATTTTCCTAGGTGATAAAGCTGTCTTAGTCTTGGGTGAACTTAAATCGTCACCCGCGACAGAAGACACTGCTTTATCCCCTTGGTTAATAATCTACTATTGCATAAAATAATGTTTTAATCGTACTTTTTATACATTGTGTGTTACAAATCCTTATAATTCGTTCGTCTCAGCCACATGACACCCGCTGCTGGGTATAGCCCTCTCCCAAGGAACTCCACGACGATTATGGTCCTGCGCTGCCCGCATCTAGCGGCTTACCGCGACCGCGCAGCAGATTGTCGGTCCACCTTGTGGGGAGCCTGCCCACGGAACGTCGTCCGGTGCGCGGTCGCTATTACACAACCTTTCCGCCCCAACGGCCATCGGTCCTTCTCGCTATGTGTCCCGCCCACTGCCATTTCAGCTCCTTTGCACGCTGGGTGACCTTGAGTCTTCTTATCAGACCCACAGTTAGCGACCACGTTTCATTGCCGTAAGTCATCACTGGCAACAGCACACACTGGTCATAGACTTTCATCTTGAGACACTGAGGTTAGTTGGCCATGAAGATGATTTTACGGAGCTTTCCGAATGCTGCCCATCCGAGTTGAGTTCGACGAGAGATCTTTCTCGAAGCTGGACTTACCTAACCGGACTCTCTGTTCAAGGTAAACGTAGTGGTCAACAACTTCGAGCGTAATGTTCCCAACGTGAACTGGAGTGGATACAACATGGGAATTTGACGTGATTTTCGTCTTATCCATGTTCATCCTAAGACCAACTCTTTGAGAAGCACTACGGAGATCTGTTAGGATTTTGTTCAGGCCATAAGGACTTTATCATCGGCAAAACAAAGATGTGTCAGGTACTGGCCTTTAATGTTGATGCCGAGTCCTTTCCAGTCCAAGAGTTTAAAGCTCCAACGCGCTGAGAACAGTTTCGGAGAAATGACGTCTCCCTGTCTCACACCTCGCTGTTGTTGGATGGGATTTGTGCTCTGGTTCTGTAATCGGACCGACATGGTGGCATGTTCATATAAGTACCTTAAAACCTCGATATACCTATATATAGTCCACTGGGCACCTCTGGAGAGACTGCAGCACCGCCCAAGTCTCTATCCAATCAAAGGCTTTCTCGTAGTCCACAAACGCCTTCTGAATAACCTGCCGCAGAAACCACTATAACTCTTTCTCTGCACGAGATACAGCATTATCTCGATCATATGATGTCCATACAAAAAATAAACTACACTTATTGAGATCTTTCGCACGATATAGGTAGAAAAGTGTAACAACACATGGAACTAAACCGCCCATTGTCCTTTGGCATAATATTCTTGTAATTTGCCATATTATTTCTACAATATAATATTTTTTACGCTACAACTGTGCTTTTATTGAAAAAAAAAACCGCATTCACAATACAGTACGTAAGTACCTACCTACTGCTGTCTGTAAACTTTCTTCACCATTTTACACTATTGGCGAATATCTTACCACAAAATCTTTTTGTTTCAGTAACTACAATTCAAGCTCAACTTTTAACAGTGATAATGAGGCTCGTGGCGCTGGCACTTTTACAATAAAAACGATCTTTATCTTGATATTCTTCATAAATATTTAGTTTTGGTTTTAACTAATTATTACAGATTTTATTAGGTAATATTTTATCTGAGAAGGCGACCGTCCATCCATACCTACGCACGACGGGCCTCTTTTCTTAATTGTTATTTATTTATAAAAGTAAAAACGGCGATGTACCGGCTTGCTTGAAGTTGAAGTGTGGAAATATGATAATATGCGATCTCCACAATACCAATAAATCGCGATAGATGGAGCCATGTGGTTCAATTTAATGGGTTCCAGTAGTAGCAGTTCATTGTATTGAAGTTTGAAACGCTGCCTGTAAACAATAACAATTTGTTGAATAACCATCACTGCTGTCTGCGAATGTTGAGATTAATCAACTTTCGCAATTGTCGGTCACGGGATGGGTGACCAAAAATTTACTATCTCGAGCTCCTTAGTTCTTCGGAAGGCAAAGCCGTTGGTTCAGGCTGCATTTGCAGTCATCAAAACCCATCATCGGGCCCGCGTGGTGGATCATTGCTCACTGCATAAAAGGAGGGTTGACAATCAGATTAATACTCGGTAGATACTTTAGACAAAAAAGTAATAATCTAAATTTTATGTTGATCTAAGTACTAGAGCCCGAGTTCACCAAATGCTTAACTGACAGATTAATGACGACATTGACACCTGTCTGGCTTAGAGATAATAGTCGGGGAACGTTCCGGTTGATCAGTAGAGTTTTTTTGAGAAACGATATTTCGAAAAGTATTAAGGTAAAAGAAATAATTTATTTATAAAATTAAAAACCTATTAAAGCTCTATTATTTGTGATATAAACGTTTTCTATAAGACTATTACTTTTTGAGATAGCTTTCTTCGATAAAACTACTGATCAACCGGGAAGTTCTCCAATTGTACGTAGCCTAGCTGCCATCTCGCTGTTCGCTATTTGTCCCTGGTTCGACAGGACAAATATTTGTCTGCGTAAACATGTCTATTTGTCTTGGTCTGGGTGTATATTATTATGTCGTATGTATGTACAAAATGGGACACATTAATCAACGATTATGTAATCGACAGTTGGTGAATTGCTGCTGAAGTGGCAGTGGGCGGGACACATAGCAAGAAGAACAGATTTCTGTTGGGGCGAAAAGGTTCTGGAATGGCGACCGCGCACAGGACGACGCTCCGTGGGTAGGCCCCCGACAAGGTGGACGATCTGGTGAAGGTCCGCTGGATGCAGACAGCGCAGCACCGATCGTTGTGGAGATCCTTGGGGGAGGCCTTTACCCAACAGTGGGTGGTATGTGGCTGAGACGACTAATTGCTGCACTGCTAGCGAAAGAAAACCATAGAATTCGTTCGCTGCTAGTCTATGAACGGACAGAGAATATTCGAAAACAATTTGTAGAAGATGGGCTAGCAACGCGTCACTAGATTCACTTCTTAGATCCATGCCAAAAGTGTGGCGCGGATGGGGTGTGGATAAGAGAATAATGTTTATAGTTTTATTCTTCTCAATCTGCACCTTTGATGCCCGGTCTGTCAACTCCGCCTACGTTTAATGGCGCAGGGGATGTGTGGGTAACATTTTAGGATCTCGATCAAACCCAATGTACACCACTTAGTCACCCAGAATGGAGACTTTTAAAAGCGAACCTAAATGGAAAATAAATATTCCGACGAATTGAGGACCTCCTCCTTTTTGGCCTAAGGGGTATACTTACCTATACTAATATTATAAAGAGGAAAGATTTGATTGTTTGTTTGTTTGCAACGAATAAACTTAAAATGTACTGAATGGATTTGGATGAAATTTGGTACACAGATAATAGATACCCTGGTTATGAACATAGGATACTTTTTACCCCGATATTCCTACGGGAACGGGAACCACGCGGGTAAAGTCGCGAGCGGCCGATAGTATAAGTATATGTGTGATAAAACCCAATATCCACCATTCGTTCACCCAGAACCGGGATCAATTTGGAAGCGAAGCTAGGTGAATAATAAAACCGACGAACGTGTTGAGAAACTTCCTACTTTTTAACCGACTTCAAAAAAAGGAGGAGGTTCTCAAGTCGACGGCTTTTTTTTTTTATGTATGTTTTACCATAACTTCGCCAGTTGTTAACAGATTTTTATAACTCTTTTTTTATCTGAAAGAAAATGGTTTACGTGTGGTCTCATATAATTTTTACGAAGATCTGGCTAGTAGTTTTTTCATAATCCTGAAAAATATCAATCACCTTTTGGCAAGTAGTCGTTTACCTAGATGACATCATTGTTGTGTAGGGGCTGATTTTTTGTGTAAGTAACGGCACATGATGTAACTAAAAAATCTGAAATAAAAACATTTTATAAAAAAAAATCAAACCGACTTCAAAAAGTAAAAAATTAAACTTTTGGAGTCGGTGCTAGCTAGCTAAGGCCAAAAAAATATATAGTTAATCAAAGTGCAATGTAGAATGCCTTGGCTGGCACCGACTCCAAAAGTTTTATTTTTTACTTTTTTTTTGTAATCAGTTAAAGCGTACACACTCCGTACCCTTTTCTCGATCGGCTATGCCCTCATTGAGGCCTGTGTTCTATGGAACGTAAATTATTTTATCATTTGTCATTAGCTAGCTGCTCACGTATAGCTATCACTAATTGCCGCGTGACGTCACCGCGTAATCTGCGAGTTAACGAACCCAGTTGCACCAAGGTCTCGAACGAATACCTATCCTACTCGATTCGAGATAACTTAATCTGTTTTTTTCTGACCTTTTTTCGCCTCTTTGTCACAATTTTTCAAAACTATCGCAATTGGAAAATGAAACTCGCTATAAAATCACCAAAAAATAAAATCTACACTTCACTGCTAAGTATTTCGAACCACTTTTACGTTTATCATCATCATCATTCCAGCCGGACGATGCCCACTGCTGGGCCTGAAGATCTCCACGATGATCGGTCCTGTGGGTGTGACACCTGCGCTGTCCGCATCCAGCGACCCTCAGCAGGTAGTCGGTCCACCTTGTCGGGGGCCTACCAAAGGGGCGTCGCCGGTGCACGGTCGCCATTCCAGAACCTTTCCGCCCAACGGGTAATCGTTTCGGCTCACAATAATTAATATCTTCTTTTCAAAAAATATCGAATTTAATTATATTTCTAAAAAGTTTTTTTTTTATGATTTTTAATTTTTTTGCATTTTTCAATGCTAATTTTATACTTATGATAAATCTATTTAAATAGAAAAATATTGGAAATAATGAACTCGGCCACAAGTGAATTCTCAGATGGGAATCGAACCCACGACCTTTGGAAACCGGTCCAATGCTTTTACCACTGAGCTACCGAGACTAGCGGACCACAGTCAAAATTCTCCAATATTTTTATATTTTTAATAGTCACATCAATTCTAGGAATATCCTTGCAATCGAAAGAAACATCTTTTCAGGTATTTAACGATCGATTAAGTTATAAGAGAGCCTTCAATTAATTTCGTAGTATGATTAATCGTACGGGCATTCCGAGGAATCGGTATCTATATAACACGCTCCATAAGGATCACTTGAAATTTTCCCGAAAATAGCCAGCTTACGTCCTTCTCCAAGGTCTTAGCTATCTCTATGCTAAAACTTATCGGAATTCGTACAGTTTTTAGGTCTGAAATTAAAACCGACAGAGTAGCTATCGAATTTATAAAATTTCTATAGACAAGCGGTTGCCCAACCCAAGTAATTTTACTACGATAAAAATACCCCAAATGTTGGCTGGCTATCTCATTACAAAATTCGCAGTAAAACCTATTTTTCTATTTAAATGTCTCTGGATAGCTACCGAAAAACAGGCGCATAATTTAAACAACATAGTAAGTACAATCATTGTTTTTAACATTGTTAATACTGAAATTTTCTCTATCACAAGTAACACAAGAAGAAAATTAGAAGGAGCAGAACACCACTAAAGAAGTGTCGTCTTAAAAACAAATATGTTGCCATGAAAAGGTAAAGAAATTTCAAAAAACCTTCAAAGGGAAATGTAAGGACTGCTAGAGTGTTTATCGCAAAAGGGCGACGACGCATGGCAGCCAACTTAACATTTCTAACTTCTTTCTCTTGTTCTTGGGTCTCCACGGTCCACCAGCCCATTATACAGACATACGCGCGTCGCAATCGCAGATCACCCAAGTTCACTAATCAGAGTTCACATTGAGAGACGAGACAATGCCTCCGCGACCTCAAGGTGGTTGTAACTAAGGTCAGGTCAAGGACCGTCCTTTAATCTGACCCTTTCCCTCTTTGTTATTCTTCAACGACTAGACAGAGACGAAATAAAAAGTAAATAAACCTTTTAATCTTTTGACTTTGAAACTATTTTGTTTTAACTTAATTTGGATCGTTTAAGGGCTTTAGTTTCAACTGCGTGTAAAGTAATAAGTAAAAGTATATTCTTATTTTCATAAAATATTTTGCTATTGTAATACCTAAGTAGGTACTTAATTCATCATCATCATCATCAGCCTGTGGACGTCCACCTAGCTCACACCTATTATGGCGTTCATAGGAGGCTATTAGCCTACTGCTACCACGCTGGCCAGACGGGTTGGTACAGGGTTTGTTTCAAGTTTTCCTTCTCTCGCACAGGTGTTCAATGAGTCGACTTTTACTACATCCCAGGCAAGTAAGGAGTGGTGACACTAGTATTCTTAGGCCGTCACCACACGGCACGATTCTTAATAATTATCATATCACAAATTGAAATTGAGAATTAGCATCTCTTTTTAAACACCACTGGAAAAGTGTTGATACGTCGTCGGCCGGTGTCGTCGGGAAATCAAAAAAGCAATAACGTAGCTAGATAAAATATAATACATTTCATATTGCAAAATACAAACAAAATGTGTTATGTTTAAAAAATAAATCTGCAATACAAATAAACTACGTTGTTTGAATTTCTTAGATTCGTGTTTTCCAAATGTTCTTTGTAATTTAATTTAATTTTGCAAAATTTTCATCACCGACTCGTATTAATTTCCACATCACAAAAAAATTATGCATTTTAATCTTTATTATTTTCATTTTACTTTTTGCCATTTATCTCTAATTCACATTATTTTTTTATTTCACTTTTACTGAAATGTAGTTTTATGCATAGCTACAAATATTTAGTTGACTTTTAACTTATTTTGTTAGAATTTGTTTAAAGACTTTAGTATCAAGAATGTGCAAATTGTGGTCAATATGGCAATTTAATATCTATTCGTCGTCGTCTTCTTCTCATAAAGAGTTTTCCAAGAATCTACCATCCCAGAAATAGGCACCGACATCTCGGAAAATTGTGTACCTACTGCAACATCATCGTCAAAAGAGTTTTAACACAAACCTGCATAAGGTCTGAAAAGTTTCGAAGACTAAGTGGCTAAGCACGCGCACATGCTTACAAAATGTCGTCATCTTTGAGTTTAAGCGTTCTGGGCCCATATTCACTATGACCACTAACCGATTGCTTGTTCAAACCACGCGAATGTCGAATTTGGTTTTGACATTTTCAAAATTCGTTTTCTCTATGACACAAATTCAAAAGTTATTTTACATATATACTAATTATACAACTTGTGACTTTCGGGTACTTGAACAATAACTCTATAATTTGGAAGTATCATAAAGAAAACGATTTTTGAAAATGTCATAACCAAGTATGACATTGCCGTGGCTTGAGCAAGGAATCGCTAAGTGGTCATAGTGAATAAGGGCCCTCAAGCTAAAAGTCTTCGGCCTGGACCATGTGCAAAAGTAGCTTTTCTCTATTTCCTCGGGTCAGGTGATTGAGTGAGATACCATCGTTGCTTGTGATTTTCCTCATTGTGTTTTTGCTTCATACTTTGGTGACAACGTACCTACGTGTGTAGTTTTATACTTATTCATTTATTTCGAGCAGTGAAATTGAGCTCTTCAGAATGGTTGTATGATTTACGGATTGAATACAAGCAAAAGCATCGGGATCGCTACTTCTAAGCCTCCATTTTTCATAAACATTTGAAGAGATATGATAAAAGAGGTTTTAAAGTCAAGACGTATAGTTAGTAAAAAATTAGTTTTCATTATGGATAATCTATCTACCACCTTTCTCAATGTGATTAATATTGTACTTATGTAGTATCTCAAAATCAAGATATACATTGTAAAATTTGTGGGGGGAAATCGTCAAACAGACGATTAGATATGGATCCTCAACCACGATAATTTCGCAAGTGATTCATGATTACTGCTATCGCGAAATCGTCGGCGCAATGACGTGTGGGAATAGCTCCTCATTTGTCATGATTGTAAACAAAGAGGCTTCGTTCGTACGGCATCTCGTCAGAGTCAGCAGTTTTCTTCAATAAGACGCTTGAAATCATTGAGCGTCCAAAGTTGGTGAATGTCACAGTACGATGATAGACGTCGTATGAGGGGCGCGGCGCGGGGGCGTCGGATTCGCGAGGAGGCTTCCGCGGGCGGGGTCAGCGACCTCGCCCCCCGCGCGGCGGCGGGCGCGCCAATGTCAGGGCCGGTGCAGCCGCGGTCAGCTGACGTCTGGGGACGCGCGGGGGACGCGGCTCCGGCTCCGCCGAGGTGCAGTCGAGACCCGAACGTCGATGGAGACGTACGCCTCTCCGGTCCGCGGTCCGCGCTATTTATAGGAACAGGCGGTGGCGCCGCGCGCTACTCTGGCGCCAGGGCTGTCCTCACGAGTCAGGTACCTGAAGTAGCGCGCGGGGCCTCCGCCGCCCGGCCGCAGCCCCTGCCGCCAGCCCGCCCGCAGCCGCCGCACGCCCATTGTACTTCATCAGGTGCTCTGGTGATGATGGTTCCAGGCGCTTGTTGGAGTACACTTACCGTGTCGGCGGTGATCGACCGCGCGTCGCGAGATAGTGAGGAGCAGAACACGTGGTTTAGTGCGAGCACGTGGCCAGCTGGAGAGGGACCCTGGAGGTACGTAGCGAGTGGGCGCGGAGACAAAGGCGGTGAGTCACGCGCTAATCACGGCGCCGGTGGATGACCGCTGCAGGCTGCGCCGCACCCCGCCGGCCGGCCACCCTCGTCCGCACACATGCGACTGCCCACATCACATTTGCATTGGTCATCGAACTCCCCACCGAAACCTCTGAACAAAAGCAGCTAAAACTGGTTTTCGTATATTTTTCGACAGCAGCCGTCTGCCGACGCCGTTTTCCTGTACGACTCTTGTACGCCTATAAATTTGTCTGAGCGTTGTATTACTTTTTCAAGCGTCAAGACGCTTATCCTGTCTAATATTTGTGTCTGACCTAGAAACTGAAAATGTTTATCGCAAAATTGTAAAGTTCGCTAAATAAACTAATTTGGCACTGCGGAGTACCGTTTCAGCTGTCTTGTATCACAATAGGTCTTCGGTTCGGTGGGCAATTATTTCTGTCCAATTGGAAGTACCGGTTGCTTTTATATTTTCACCGTCCTCGTCATTACCAAGGTGATTTCAAAACGCCCGCTGCCACGGAGTCGTCTCATTTTTTGATCTCAAACCACCTTGCACTGATAACTTTGCAAATTGTTATTTATCGAGAATGTCGACTCTAGCGTTCGGTGATAAGTATTTGTTTACCCTGAATATGCGCAGACGTATCTTGGGCGAGATATATAATGCAAACAGCCAATAAAAATACAAGTCTCGGGTGGATGACTCACAGGAATGCGTCTAATTGTTTAAGTGAACGCAAAGAATTCTTCGTGTTAGATTTCAAATTAAAGTGAAACTAAGCTTGTGGTTTTCTTTGTCCGCTCGCAGCGCCGATTGCTCGCACTTGCCTGTCAAATTAATTTATTCTCTGTGGCAAATCACGCATGTGTCATATCTCGCTTCGCACGCCTCAATTGGGCGCCCACCAATGTAACGACACGGTCAAAACGAACTATTGATTGTATTAAATGGCTGTACGAATTCTAAGAATCTTCATGTTTCGAATACGCTACTTATACAAATTGATTGTTGCCCCATAATTTATAATGCTGCAGAAACTGCTGACTTCAGAAAACTCAAGTGTGTAACTAGGCAATAAAATATTGTGTTTTGATGGAAATTGCAGGCCATATTCTTATAAAATATGAACAGAATCCTGCTCAGCGCTCGCTAAATGACTCGTAATACTTTGCCTAAATATTTAGGTGCACAGTTTTCTTTGTGATTCAAAGTTTTGGCTTCTTAAAAGTATGTCCGCCTCCTATTCAGATACTTTTTATCACGTAAAGTTCTAAGAAGTTGTTCATTGTTTGTCGCCCAAAAATCGATAGGTTGAAATTGCAAATAAATGAGTGATACAAGAGGCGTCGAATCTTATCGAGCCACATCGTCGAGCAGCATGCCTAGGTGTTTTTTCTGGGTCAGACCTGAGCAGCGGTGGTGACTCACTGGGTGAGTGATCGACAATTGAATTGGTCGATGCTTCCTTACCGATACCAATACCGAGTTTTTTTTAAAGTCAAAGATTCAGACTCTACCTATGAGAAAACAAAGTACCCTGATGCAAAGCAAACAATACAACGACAGACGTATGGCGGGTGACATTATTGTTGCAAATAAATTTTGAATGTATAAATAACTAATATTTTTCCAAATCATTTGTTCCTTCTTCTTGGCGTTAAATTTTTTAACCGGAATAATGATTAGATTTAAAAAATCCTTCAATAAAACGTATGTCATTCAAGACGCTACGTATCCTCCATTCTTCGTAAGTCTTTTATGTATTGAAAATTACTTTATCAATTGGAAATCACGAAGAAAACCAAAAAAAAATACTAAACAAATATACTTATTCATTAGAGAGGCAAATACAAAAACATATTTTTTTCCGTACGTCGGTAAACATTAACCATAACTTAAGTGTTTTATTTGATAAAAACAGTCTTAAATTTTTGCGCATCTGCTCATTGCAATAACAAAACACGGATAAAACGCACTTTTCTTCAATATTGCATGTTATTTTAGGATTTTTTTTTATTTCCCGACGATGTTTTATTAATTTGGGTTAGCCGGAAATAAATAAGCATAAAAAGCTTTTGATAAAGAAATAAAAAACAGCTTAAAAAAATTGCATACTTAATTAAATAAAAAAAAATGCAATTTATGATGAATTAGTATTTTTAAATTTTTATATAAATTGTTAATTGATAAATTGCACTTTTTTATTTATTTTTTAGGTTGTTTTTTATTTCTTATGCAAAGTTTTTGATTTCACAATTCTTTGAATAAGAATAAATTCAGTTCTTCTTACTTACAATAAGTGGCTATTTTACCATCTATGATTAGGCACTAACTTCTGTTTCTATTAAATTATTTGTCAAGAAAATTAATTCAAACTTAAATTAATCAGCTAGTGAAACAGGTCTTAACACAGAAAAAACATCAGGAAACTATTTCAGGAATTAGATCTTTCTGAAAAATAAAGAATCATCGAAAAACTTGGATAAATCAATATTGCAACTGCGTATTTTTTATATTTTGAAAAATCTATTGAAATTAAATTTTTCAATAGATGACCATCTGGGAACATACTTTTAAACAAAAAACAAATTATCCAACTTGGTTTGTGTCTTCGAGTTATCGAGGCACAAACTAAAAGAAAAGATCCAACGAGTTTAGAATTTTCTCCATTTTTTGAAATAAAATGATATTTGCTGAAAACCACAAAAATACACATTGCAATAGTTTGCAATATTAATGTGTTAAATAGTTATCTCCTATAAAAAGTGGGCAAGCGCAATTAATGTTACAGGTTTATCTAGAATTTATTGTAACTAAGTATTCATTATTAGGATTACCTACTTTTACGGATTAAAATTTATGTCAGTTCAGTATTTAAGTAGATTAGTACTTTTCTCTATACAACACTGAAACTGCAACGATTTCGTTTCAAATTGCAATTGCCACCGGCCAATGATCAAAATATTAAGGTTTGGTAAGGTTGTATGTTAGGTAAATTACCTGCACACGTTATTAGCATAATCACATTGTCACTGGCGTAATAACCTTTGTGGTCCAACCTTACCCGATCTTACCCGAGAAGGTCATAATGGTAGTTTACCAACCAGATTTATTAGTGGAAATAACGTTTTAAAATGTTAACTTCGTAAAGAATCAAAGCAATATAAGTAATAAATGCGTTACCTACTTGCTTATTTAAAAAAAAGCCTTTTTGAGCGACACTAATATCAATTCCATTGACAGTAAAATGTAGACTTTGTTCGTGAAGAAAATCCCAAATGTATTTAGTTTTCACAAAATGTTTTGATAGGTTTATATTTTGTTTTTTTTTTACTATGATGGCGTTTTAGAGATTGGCATTAATATTTAACATTTTGGTATAAAATAGACTGATTATTAAGATTATTGTTCCTAACAATGTTCGAAGTTTATTCAAATGAATGGTTAATGGTTTCAGTTATTACCTACCTAAAGCATTTTTAGAAATTTTCATTTTTAGCAAATTCTTAATACAACTTATTACATGGGTCTAGAAAATTGCATTTATTTATAAAATTAAAGTATGCTGCAATATAAGTTTTTGTGATACTCAGGTTGTGGAAACTGTCTACGGACTTTTCAGTTTCTTTAATTAGTTTTCTGGATTAATTTTCATTAGGAAACTCATTGGTACCATGAGTTTGAACTTCTGAGATAATTATTATACTATTACTCCTAAAACAAGTTACCTAATTAAATTGTAATAATTTGTCTTTAATTAAGAACAATTTGGCGTGTCTAGCTTGTTCTATCTATTTTTCTTTGTTTGTCTATTTTTCTTTGTTTTCTATCTATTTATTTATCTTTCTGTGTTTTAGAAATTTTAGTTTTATTTTGAAGTCTTTCTAACAAACCGTTTCTCAATCCATAACCGTAGAGCGTTTTCAAGTGGTTCTGTGCGTACTGCGATTTTAATTTACACAGATTAAACTCTCATATAAGTACATCCAAAGTGATCAAATATATCAGTACAACCATAGTGTTCTTAAAAATGAGAACTCTATAGAGCGTTCTATTACGTTGTCATCAATTTGAATACTTGAGTTGTAACGATATTTTTGATCACTTTGGATGTTACTGAATATTTGAGCACATTGGTTGAGTCTATACTGGGTGGAAACAATCTATGGAGGGAACTACCTTAAATAAATAAAATAATATTCGCTCATCAATCCAAATCAATCAATCAATAGTAGTAGTTCTGACTGTACAGCAGGTCTGGGGAGTATTATGACGTCTTGAGGTGCTACACGACTGAAGCGAGATAGTAATGAGAAAAGCACGCGCGCGGAGAGCGAGACCGATTTTGCAGATTAGGCAAAAACCACGAAATCACTTCGTAGTATGTAAATAACTATTAGCGATTAAAGAGAATTGAAATTACTCGATGCTAAATATAATTGTTCTCCAAAACCCATTTTCAATAGTATATGTAACCCCATTTGAGAATAATCTTGAATTTTCGTATTTTTAGGTGATCATTTCGAAAAGAAAGTGTCGAGGCAAAATCATAAAATCGTGTTTCTGTTACATTACAAATCTAGATAAAGGTATAAAGAAATGTATGTCTTATTACCAGATTTGTAACATCTCTGACCAACCTATAGTTTTATATCAAAAAGTACATACTTTTTCCGTATAACGTCTTAATCCAGGCAGTTTTCTGAATTGCTATCGGCGCCTCTCTTTTAAAGTCAAAGTCAAAGATTTTTATTCAAATAGACTTATAGATAAGTGCTTTCGAATTGTCAAATTTTTTTTCCTACAAGCCATTCAGGATAACTGATAAGAAGATTTTAACTGATAAGAAGAACGGCCGCAAGAAACTTATCAGCTTTAACAGAAGCAACAACATTTACAAAGGAACATGTCGTTGCCAAACACAAATCTACAATCTTGAAACATATTTAATATAAGAGGAAAATTTTCTTACTCAATATACTACTAAGAGAAAATAATGGAATGGAAATTATAAGAATTCAAATCCACCATCAGCCTGTGGACGTCCACTGCTGGACATAAGCCTCTCCTAGCTCACGCCTATTTTGACGTTCATAGGAGGCTATCAGCCTGCTGCTACCACGCTGGCCAGACGGGTTGGTAGAGGGTTTGTTTCAAGTTTTCCTTCTCTCGCACAGGTGTTCAATGCGTCGAGCCTCTTAGTCGACTCTTACGACATCCCAGGCATGTAAGGGAATGGTGACACTTGTATTCTTAGGCCGTCACCACACGGCACGAATTCAGATAACTGCCAGCAATTAAGACTTCATAATATCCATGGAACTTCATGGTTTTACAAAACCGACAAATTTCTCCAATAGACTTTGAACTTTAAGACGTAACCCGATGAAATCGGAATTGTCTGAAGAAATTTGACGTAATGTTATCAGCGTTAACTACCGTTGACTGTACATAAATGTTGTTATTTCTCAGAATAGACAGCTGATAGTCAGTTCCACAGAGTACTGAACCGTAGGTCGGTTCAATGTTGCGAGCGGCGGCGGCCACGGGTGACTTTTAGCGACGAATTGAGGTCACCACACACACATAATAATTATGTATAGAATAAACAAACACACAAACCGAGAGTGATTTATTTTTAAACTGTGGCTGTCATTGTTGTTGATAAACAATGTGAGCTAAGTTGAAGCTTGTTAGCTGCAGTTCTAGTTAAAAGGATTAAAAAAAAATTCACCTTACACGCTCGGAACAGGAGTTTTTCAATTTCTGCGCCTAAAATGGCATATTTTCGGCGCAGAAATTGAAAGAAAGTAAAATACGTCATAAGGCGTTCCGAATTGCACTATTGACTTTTTAGGTTACATTTTATTCTTATTTTAAATTACTTTGAATTCATAAATTTTTAATTATCTTGTGCCTCTTGTCAATGTCAACATTTACCGAATAATTTTTATTGTTTTATAGGTCGTTAAACCCCACCAATCCACGTCGGGCCCGCGCGGTTGGTTATTATTTATTTCCCATTCTCCTTATACATCCTTAAGGAAGACCAGTGATACCAAACTAGCTGATGACAATGCTTTAATTCCCAGAGAGGGTACACATTGTATTTTGTTTGGTCGGTGGCAGGACTTGTTCTAATCTCGCCTGACTAGCTCTATACCACTATTCATCTGTCTGTAACTAAGTATAAGAACAATGTTTAGTGTTCTACCAGTACTAAAATAGCCAATCTATCAGTGGTAGAGGATTCCGGGAGAAGTCGATTTCACCCTCGGCCTTATCATTTGTTAATATCAAGTACCTTTATTAAAGGCTAAGCGTTTCTCCGTTGTACAGTCGAGGAACTTCTCGGTTGACCAGGGGCTGATTCACAACCATCGGACACGGAATCGGATTCGAAATTTATGCTTTGTCTTTCTCTATTTTGAAGTAAGTGACAATGACAAACGCATTAGATTCCGCTCTCGGAAAGTTTCCGAAGGTTTGTGAATGAGGCGGCAGTAGAGTCTTTTAGGGAGCTATATTTCAAAAAGTAATAGATAATTCAAAAAATGCTTTTATCATAAATAATAGAACATTATCAGGTATTTCATTTGAATAATAAATTATTTCTTTAACCTTAGTACTTTCCGACAAAACGTTTCCCAAAGAAACTCTACTGGTCAACCGGGAAGTTCTTTAAGAAGAAAATAGTTGCAACGTATTTTTCAAAGTCAAGTAAACTTATTTTCTTTGTTTGCTTCTATTTATCTTTTAGTAAGAGTGAACACACATGCACCACTGGTTTCTGCGGCGCGGCACCGCAACGCTGAATTCTGCGTTGCGCGGCGCCGCGCCGCAGAATCGAGCGTTTCGTGGTGCGATCCGCGGTGCGCCGCGCGCCGCCGTTTTCTGTGGCGAGCGTTGACGAGGTGACCATTTCTGCACAGAAATCCGGACTATGCATACTTATTTCTTTGCTTTACTGGCTAACCAACAAAGGCAAGTACTTGCTTAAATAAATAATTGGGTACGTAAGGTTTACCTACCGATAATATTAGGTTCGAGTAGGTAGGATTGTAGAATAAACTCTTTATTATTGTTGCTTTAATTAGGTAAGTAAGTACCTATCTGCAAAAGAAACAAATACAATTAAACATACCAAGCTGTTTTAACCGACTTTGTAAAAAAAAGGAGCGCGGCCATGAGTGCTTCGAAGTTGGTTAAAACCTTATACGAGACATGAACATGTTGCTATTTTGTAGTTAAAAAATTATCACATAAAAATAGTACTTACTGAGAAATGCAAAATTAATAACTTATAAACACTTATATATTTCTACTCGGTTTATCCAAAAACAGAACTTGTGGACATTGAATGAACAAGCGTTCTGCGGCGCAACGCAGAAACGAGCGTTGCGCGCTGCATAAATCGGCGGTGCAACGCAACGTAAACATGTGTTTTCACTCTAAAGCAATTAAGCATGACAATAAGATTTTAAATCAAATTAATTTTATGTTTTGAAAGTATGTCTAACTAAGCAAATCAGTATATACGAATATTTTCCTGGTTTTGTCTTGTGTATAATATTCGCCAAGTTTGACTTTGCTATTCTCTAAATATGTGCCTTGTTAGCTAAAATATTAATTCTACACAGAAAGCATTTTAACACGGCAATTAATAAACAAAAGGAAATCATTTTGTATCACAAATAAATGAGGTGTAAAAATGTATCTAAGAACACAAATCGTAGAACATTGCGTGTTTCTACTGTTATTTCTTAAAAGTGTAAAAAAAGTTATAAAGCAATTTACTACGCAAAAAATTTGGTAACGATTTATTTCGACGATGTTTTGTTTTTTCACAATTCTTATTGGCTACGGTTTAATCGTCTTAACTGACATGTGATCTATTCATAACATAACGTAGCGTGGATGTAAAAAAAACCGGTTAAAAGAGTCGGACTTGTGCACCGAGGTTCCGTACCATCTTATCCTGTATAAGATGGTAATTTCAAACAGGGCACGAAGGGCAGGTACCTTAACCATTGTAGCTACATGAAAACGTTCTTAGGAAACCATCCTTAATTTTTTGAGAAAAAAATTACTGCATTCACGGATTCAAAAAAAAAATACAGTCAGCATTTTTTTTTTAACTTTTTGTTGCTAATCTATCCTTATCCTTATGAGGATCAAAACGGTCTAAGACACCAACTGAGGTATGAGTACTTGAAAAGTAAGAAATCGCGAAAAAGTATTTCCACATATTCGCTAAGAAAATAAGTTCCATCAACGAAGGTACTCGTCGGTGAAGCGGATACCGCGGCGTGTGGCGCGAGCGCGGGAAGTGTGTTTGTTGCGTTTTTAGGAATTTCTGACTTTTCTAGTACTCATAACTCAGTTGACGTCTAAGAGTGTTTTGACCCTCAAAAGAAACAGGAACGATGAACATTTTTTTTTTTAAACTGACCATTTTCCTTCTGACTGTATTTTTTTTTCTAAATCCGTGAATCGTCGTCGTCGTCGTCGTCTTAGCCACATGACACCCACTGCTGGGTATGGCCCTCCCCAAAAGGAGGGGTTTGCCATAATCGCCACGCTTGGCAGGCGGGTTGGCGATCGCAGTATGGCCAAGTTTGTAGAAGACGCTGCTGCCCGTCTCCTGAAGGCTGAGTCCTTTAGTCGCCTTTTACGACACCCACGGGATGAGAGGGGGTAGTGCTATTCTACGCTGACACTACACAGCTCCGTGAATCCGTGAATGCAGTTAAATATTCCTTAAAAAATTAAGGATGGTTTCTTATGAACGTGTTCATGTAGCAACGACGTTTAAGGTTACTGCCCCGTCTAAAATTTCCATCCTGTATATATATTAAAATTTATCACTATTTCATTATTTCTGAAAAAGTATGCTACTTAGAGACATTGTTTTAAAATTTTTCTTAATGCAAACTTCGGAAATAAGGGGGGGGGGGGGGGGCAGTTATGTTTTTTTTTTACATTTTTCAACGTCGATCGAAAAGTCGAAAACTATACCAGTCTAAAAAAAAGAAAAAATGATTGCGAATATGCAAACAGCGCTCTTTCATATGATACCCCACATGCCGTAGTAGACCCACTTCGAATTTTTAAGAGCTCTTTTCAGTCACTGTTGTGAAAAAAAATCTCTCTCAATTGCAAAATAGTTCGGCAAACGTCATCGAAAACTATTCCAAATTTCAAGTTCATAGCATTCTAATGGTAGTTCTTGAGATATCCAGCTGTGACAGACAGACAGACTGAGTCGCAACTAGAGAATGCAATCCCGCAAGATAATTTAAATCCAGGCAGGATCCAGGTATTTGCGGGATCCAGCAAAGTGAACTTAAACTTTTGAAATAAATCGTGATAAATACCTGAAAGCCCACATTATATTCTAAGCCCAAATTAAACAAGCTTTTTGGTACACTTTTTAATGGTTTGTTAACCTTTAGACTCTAGATATATATATTTTTAAATCCTTACACTATTTTGGAAATGGCTTTGTTAAAAAGTTAAAGTATTAATTATGTCGTCTGCCACACAAACGGCTCCTGATATTCGACATAACATATGGTAGCCCAGCGGCTGAGAAAGCTCGTTTAGCTGCCACGCTAGTTGGTACAATTGCCAATAATGATTTTAGGTGAACTGAAGGTATGTGCCTTTTAATTCACCTGACTCGAAATAGTTCATTTCCTTCTTTATCAAAGCCTCAAGGCTGCTCACTTTTCCACACCTAGATTTTTGGGCTGTTAATCCCAACAACATAGTGAGTAACACGTATGAATCACGCTTCTTTGTAATCCCGGCAGTCCAGCGGGATCCCGCTAAATTTTAGATCGATATTAATCCCACAAAATGAATACGGGATCCCGGTATATCGGTATTGCATTTCCTAGTCGCAACTTAAGGGTTCCTTTTTACCATTTTGGTACGGAACCCTAATATACGTGAAATAATGTTATTTAGGCACCAAAGCATTTAGATTGAAATTTATCTATCAAAACATTCCGTAACGGTCAGTTTAGTATGAATGGAAAAATTTGTTATTCACATATTCAACAGCATTTCTATGCCGTTTTCTTTAGGGTAAAATCTAGTTCAGAATCAAAATAGTGTGTGTTCTTGGAATTGACCAGATCAACTGAACCGACATTTTTGTCATTAAATCAAAGAAAAAAAATTTTTTTTTGTGATTCTAGCTTTTCTTTTGATACGTAACAAACTTTTACATTTAAAAATTGGCGAGGTGCGTATCGGGGTACGTGCAGTATACGGTTCCGTAATTAGCCTTTACAATAGTTTTAAATGGTTATATGTGTATTAATTACTCTCTTTTGACAATATTAACGACAGGAAATTTAAGACGGGGCATGAAGGGCAGGAACCTTAGAGTTTTTGGGATCATCCCTAATATTTTGAGAAATGTTAAACTGCACGGATTCACGGATTTCGAAAAAAAATACGTTGAGTAGTTACTACAAAAGTAAAAAATTGCGTCAAACTATTTCCACACCTTCGCTAAGAAGACAAGTTCCTTCAACAATGGTACTCGTAGGTGAAGCGGATACGGCTGTGTATAGCGCTAATGCGGGGCGCGTGTTTGATAATGAATGAACACGAAAATGAATTTATACACCACCTGCATCTGTAGCACGTATTAAATATCAAGTATTCTCAATAGGAAAGTAAGCTATGTAAAGTAAGCTATCTAAAGTATAATGCCCGGAGGGAGCTAATGTTGTATGGAACTTCCCTTGGTTAATTATGATAACATTTAAATTTGGAACGCCAAACTGTCAACAAATACTTCTATCAAAATAGTTTCGAAAAAAAACAAGGCTGTTCTAAGGCATAACTTTCTGGTCCAAGGAGTTTTTAAACAATTAAATTTACACTTCAAAGAGACTTTACTCTTATGAAAAATATAAACACGGCTTAGCACCAAGAAATCATTTGAAATTGGAATTATGTGATATTGTGCACTTATTCAAATTTAATGTAATGGCTTACATTTCCATGCTGTTTCGTGTCTTTTGTCTTACTTAACACTAAAATATGGCAAATCATCAAATTGTGAATGTGTGTTGTCTTTACTCTTGGTCACAGATATAATGAAAATTGTCATTGCATTGCCTACGGAACTAAATATCTAAAGAAAAAATATGTTATTGGATTTTTTTACGCGAATTGTTAAATTGTTGTCATTTAATAGTTTTATTATTTATAATAATTATCTTTTTTATTTACCGTCACAATTGGCACAGTAGGTGTATAAAGTAGAGTATGCTCCTCGGGGATAAAAGTGTCTTAGCCTTGGGCCGACTTGAATCCTTCGCTTCATTCAGGATTCTTACCATAATTGACATTTTAATTCCCTCACTGCGTTCGGGAATGAACTACAGAATCCTTCATTTCGCTCAGGATTCAATATGCTGCTCGTGACATAAGACACTGCTTTATCTCTTAGTGCAGAATCTACTATTATTTTTCAGCCAGAAATGTTCAAATTGATCGGCCCTAACGTGAAAAAATATCACTCTTTTGAACAAACTTTTGTTAATCTTTACTAGTTCATGGACTATAGTTCTTTTATAAAGTAAGGTACGTTTCGATAGTTAATGTAGCTACTGAAAATTAAATAAGTAGATCCGTAAAGGTGACTCCTAGTTTAAAATTCGTCCTAATAAATGCCTAACTTCTTATAATAAAGTAATATTAACGAGTCCCAGATCGTCTCTTGGGAGCTCGTCTCGCGCTGTCGCTAGGGATTTAATATAATTATACGGACCGCCTAAGGAACCCGGGCAAAGATCCTACAAGGTTACCAGGTTACTACCCCGAAGCAGAAAATACGACAGTTGAGGTGACGCCGGACGCCAAAGCAGAGAGATCACTTATAACAAAGTGCCATTTCTAGAAAGCACACATTGACTTCACGTTTACAGGAATTCTCTGGCAGTTTCAATCAGTATTTAGTATCATTAGTGATTGTTAAAATAAAAGAAGCGGTATTGCATGGAGCAACTATGCGGTATTGCCATTAAATGACAAACAAGCAAAAATATTGTTATAAACAGCTAGCACAGAGTTTTAAACAGTGTCAAGAAAATTCCTTATTGTTATATTTTTGAAGAACTGTGTGGCGCAGGGGTACTAAGCCCTTCTGCGCCAGAGGTCCCGGGTTCGATCCCGGACAAGACAAATATTTGTGTGCATGAACATGTCTATTTGTCTTGGTATGGGGGTTTAATATGTATAATAAGTAAGTATGTACTTTAAAAAAAAAAAGTATATAAGTACTTATATTTATCAGTTATCTAGTATCCATAACACAAGTTTTTCATAAAACTTAACGTGGGCTAGATAATTGGTGGGTTTGTATACAATTATATATTATTTATTTATTTATATAAAAAAACCTAATGCTCAATAATAGCATTATTTTGAGCAAGATTTCCTAGTATACCGAGATTTCCTTCTGTTTTTTATTTTTTATTTTGTGGCTGAAGTTATTCATTGGCTTCAAACATCGGGTTCTATCTTTAAAAAATTTCTTTCAACAATCTTAATATAAATTGAATACAAGAAAAACGAAGCTTACCACGAAATTCTTTCATGTGATGTCGTTTACATGTTTCAAAATTAGATATGTTTCTTATGGTTACCGGTTTGTGCTAGTACTGAATTATGGGGTAATTTATGGGCATTACATGATCAACTTTGTGATTATCCCAGATGTTACTGAATTATAATATTGTATTCAAACTTAATTATGTTTTGTAGGCTGTTTAAAAAGTACTAAACACCGCGAGAAATGAATGCCCAAATGATTACATGGATGGCAGTTAGCAAGTAGGTAAGGCAGCCAATAAATTCAAAATTCAATATCATTTATTCAGTCTAGGCTGTTACAAGCACTTATAAACGTCAAGCTACGCCCTCGGTTCACAAACCCTACGGCGGGAGACTTTGTAACGAGAAGACCCGGCAAGAAACTCGTCAAGGGCTATTTTTTTCTCCCTGTTTTATTTTATACAGAGTCGTCAAATTGAAAAGTCACCTTAAACACACGGGTGAGATAAATTTTCATCACAAAAGCATAGCTAGATACACGGCTTTGTCTAAAACTTTGATATACCTACAAATTACTAAGGGCCGGTTTCACCACCGACTGATAAATTCTGCGGGCTGATTCACAAACCATGGAATCGGATTCGAATTCTAAGCTTTGTCTATTCTGAAGTGACTAACTGTGACAATGCGTATATTCCGCGTCCGGGAATGTTTGCGACTGTTTGTGAATAAGGCCGCTGGATAGCTCATGAGGCAGATAATTTGGCATACCTATTTTTCATATTACAACTGTCAAATTATTTGCCAGATAAGGTATCCATAACTTATCTGTCAGTGATGAAGCCAGCCGTAAATAACTTTATATAAGTATTTCCCTCTTTTGACTGTGAAGAGACTATAATAATCCGATTTACTAATAATAAGTTAACAAAGTTCTGTTAATATTCAATGAAAGCTATTTCCATTTTAAAGTTTTTTTTTTACCGTTACGTAAACAATCTGCCTATATTAAAACCAAAGCAGAACAAATGACAATGTAAGCAACCAGCAATATGTATATCTAATAATATTTATTTATTCCTTTCAAAATCCAAATTTGTAATTAATTTGTAGCTTACAGCAAATAACGGATTTTACATACATTAACCAAATGAAACTATAGGTAATAAGAAACGCACACATGTAAAGAGAGTAGAAAGAATGAAACATTTATTCCAATAGTCTAAGGTAACATACATACATAAAATACATACATACAAATAAATAGATTGATGTTTATTTTTCTTACAAATACTGTTAACCATAATAATTTTTCTCTACTAGTACCTATAGTATTAAATTTTCATAAAAACATGTAAATAGTAGTATGGGGGAGCCCACGATGCTAAATGGGGATGTACTCGAGCGTCATAGAGACCTATTGGGTTGCAAAGCTTAGATGATAAGAAGAAAAAATATATATATATTATGTATTCATTAGTGGGTGCTATAGATTTTCAAATATTTTACATATTGTAGCATGGACATACTCGAGCGCGTCAGATATTGATAGCATCAATGTCCTATGTACCTATTTATAATAATGTACGTATGTTAATCTGATCGTTTGCATGATGCGGGTGGTCGGACGTAAGGGTTGAAAAAGAAAAAAAAAGCGTCTGATTTTTTAAGGGGATGTTAAGGCGATAGGTAGGGCCATACTGCAAAATAGACCTCTCTTTGAAGGCCTTCTTCTCCTAAACGGATGATCCAAATATTATAAAAAATATATATCACAAATATAATATATTGAACAATAAAATGCAAGTTATTTTTTTTTATAATTACTGTTAGTTTTAACAAAAAAAAATCTTAACTTTTCTATAATTTTACCCATAAAATTTCTTACTGCTTCTAAATGCCTAAAGCGATTTTAATGATTCTTTCACCAAATGATAGAACATTTAATGATTTATAAAATGCAAGTTTGTTTTTTTCAAAATAATGATTGACGTTTTATTAAATCAATCATAGACTGCAATTTCCACGCGCGGCCCGCGTGGAGACGGGTGGTCAGTCTCTCCCTAGCGTTCGCACGGGGAGGCTGTGTCGCATTTCGGCCCGCTCCGTTCCTTTGCTTTGACTTTGCTTTTCGTCAAAAAAAATATAGCGCAGATGGTACACTCGGTACAGTACGTATAGTTCGCAGTTCGGCTGTTGAAAGTTTGCGCTTGGACGTTGATATTAGCGATAGATAAGTGTTGTACCTACATACAAGTTGGTACTTTGTAAATATTTAGTGATAGTTTTGTTTGCGAGTAAACGCTGAATTAGTGAATTGTAAATTAGTAATTGTAAATAGGTAGGTATTAGCTATTATAAACGTTTTGAGAACAATTGAATATGTACCTAAGTGTAACACAAGATGCCACGCCGGAAAACGCTTGATGTCAATGTATGGTCCACGGAACGGAACATCAAGCGTATTTTTTTTAGTAAAAAATTATCAATATTAGAATAACCATGTTATGAGGAAGGCATAAATGTGGTCCATTGTTATGCCGTTGACTGTACAAAAAATTTGCAAACCTAATGTAACGCATTTTGATTAATTGTTTTTTGCAACTTTATTGTTTTTTTTTTATAACCCGAAACCTGTAATAAATATTATGTTTTATTCATATTTTTTTAATTGTCTCGAGGAACAACAAAAGAAAGGTGTCTTCATTTCGATTCTAAAAAAAAAGTGACTTTCTGTACTTTCTTATTCTTAACAAAGCAAGTTCACAAGAATAAAATAATAGTTAAGGAAATTAAACCAACGTTTAAATTGACTTAAAGTATGAAATCATTAATTTTCAACTACACGAACTTGTTACTATTAATCTTAAATTAAAATCTACCTACATACCTCTATTCACATTTACCAGAGGCTCTGATACCAACACCCAGACTCTGGAGTCTGGACTATCACTGAGAAATTCTAAGCAGAAAAACTCAGGATACATTTTTTGATCTGACCCGGGATTTGAACCCAGAACTTCCGCGTTGCCGTCGAAGTGCGACCCGCTATATACCAACTGCACCACGGAGGCAGTTACTAAGAAATAAGTTCACAGACATACATTTATATCTTGGACGAATTTATATACATACACTTATAAAACTGCTTAGAAGCCCACTAATACTAACAGGAATATTGTGCAATTCCAACAATATTGCATACAAACGGATCGAATTCATAAAGACAACCTACTTTTTTGAAGTCGGTTGCCACTTACAAAACAAGCATCGTAATTTTTATCGATTTGCGTTAATTCAGTCAAGTATGTCGGTCGAGGCAAAGTTCGTGTAGGCAGATGAGACAAAATGCGCAGCGCGCCGTATCTGTATTCAGACCGCTCTTTGGTATCGGAAAGTTGCGCGGGCGCGCGGCGTTAGGCGCGTGGCCCCGTCCGATTGCTCAAGGTCGTTCGGCCAAATAATCGCCTTAAGTGAACCTAAAAAAAGAAGAGAAATAATAAAAACAAAGCACTGCATGTATACAGTAGTAATAGGTGATATGCGAATATAACAACATTATTCTCTTAACAAAACAACGACTTTTAAAATGTAAAAAAAAAACAGCTTTCAGGGTGAAAATCGAATACTTACTTACCCGTTTAAATCAGTGACGGTTTTCTGATGGATTTTCCGACTTGCCCAAATTCAATTTCTTGACAATTGCATTTATCTCAGTTGTCGCATTGTCATGTTTTGTATGTATTAATAGCACAAATAAATAAATAAATAAAAAATAATAAAATAAAAAGTTATAGATACATAACATCACAATATATAAAAACAATTAACAACATCTTGCAATATGTATAAATTTTATTACTGTAATTAGTTATAGGTATGATTATTTTCATCACAAAAGCAAAGTTCAGTTTTCCAATTAGTAATGAATATTTCGTAAAGTCATTAATGGAGTAATAACTCGTTATGCACAATTGTTATGAACATGTCGCAGCCAACTGTAAAATCAGCCGTTCAATTGGAGGGCTAGCCCGTTAATTAAAAGCCGGCACTCAACTAGCCAAGTCGTTAAATAAAACGTTTAACGACTTAACTGAACGTCGCATTTAGCCGTCTCATGAAATGAGATGTTATTTTAGATTCAATCAAACTATTCGTGAAAACTTGTAGCCGGCGGTGCAATCACACATTTTCATTATATTAATATTTATGTTAATTACATCACTTTACGTTAAATTGAACGAAAAAAAAAAACACTTAAAATTGCGAGCATCGGACGCCATATTTGTTTTCGTGACTACCAGCGCAATGGGAAAAAATTTAACTAAAGTTTAACAACCTGGCTGATTTTACGTGAACCATCTTCAAAGTGATAACTTATAATAACCCAACTAGTTGAACGTTGAGTAATGCTGGTTCAATCAACGATCGGCCTAGTCATTCAATTGAGTGTCGGCGTTTAATTAACGGGATAGTCCTCCAATCGAACGGCTGATTTAACCAGTTGGCTACGATATTACATACTACATATTTTTTCGATTTACCACAGATTAATGTATTTTTTATTTTAATATCGTTGCATCAACCGTACCGTACTTTTTTATTTTAATGGCATCGGCAGTTTTTTTTAACTTTTCCATATAAATTCATTTGTTAAAACAACTTTTTGTATGGTAAGTTAAAAAACTAATGTTTCCAAATCATTTATAAGCTATTTTATTCTTTCACTTGGTGTCATTAAAAACCTAAAGTTATGATATATAAAAAAGGGTAGTATTTAACCGATCGACTAAAAAACTTTTTGAGCGACAAAAATACTAGGTGCGCGACTTAGTCGCCAATCTAACCTAACCTAAACCTATTTTTCCGCAACCCAACCTACGTTTTCAGTCGCTCGATTTAGTAATGTTTAGTCGACCGGTTTATTATGTTCCTAAAAAAACGTAGTATATTACTCGTACAATGACTAATAAAAAGGTTTTATATTTTCCATAAAGTGCATTGTGCTTCATGAGGCCGATGACCAAACCCCCTAAAGGCAGACGCCCTGTATCCCGGGGGGCTCGGGAATATTTCGGGCGAGGGGCGAGGTCATGAAGTCTTTATTGGATGACGTCTAGACGCTGGTGACATACTCTGGAGGAAAACACCTGTGGAGGTCAGTGTTCGATACTTAAAATTAGTAATATTCTAAATTATTTGTGTGCATGAACATGTCTGTTTGTCTTGGTCTGGATGTTTGATATCAGCATTAAATATTTTCTTGATTTTCAAAAAGACAATTGTTTCATCCTCAGATTTCTCCATGTCATTATTTTGATATAAAGTTTCTAACATCGAAAAAACAACAGGAATGGCATGGATTTTCTTTCTGGTTTAATCAATATTTAATTCATTTGTGTCTCTTTATTGTAATATAAAGAAATAGAACAACATAATAAATATATATTTTTTCTAAATTAATTAATAATAAAGTCATGGAGAAACCTGAGGATGAAACGAATCTTACAAAATAATTAAATATTGATTAAACTATAAAGAAAATTGAATAGGTATGGCATGGATTTTCTTTCTAATTTAATCAATATTTATAACATTTCTTTGGAGTTAAGTTAAAACTGTTTCGGCTTAACGAAAGACACAGTATAAATATTTTTTCATCCCCACATAACTATAATACAAATCCATTGTTTACAAAGACCTTAGCAACAGAAAAGATCAACATTCTCGAAAGATGAAATAACGTCCATGGCTTTGTAAGAGCTAAGGGCGTCTCGAGGTTAGGAATAATAGAAAAAGTCCCCCAGGCGATCACCCTCCGCCCTCCGCAGGGTTGCGAGGGAGGGCTGGGAGGGACGACCTTCCTCAACGTCCTTGCGCAACGAAGGTCGTGGATCGTACGAATAACAATTGAAGATTAAAATTCATATCTTTTACATTAAAGGTTAATAATGAGTTGTTTGAAATGGTAATAAAAAACAAATAAAATCGTTTGGAAAATGGAAAATTTTGACAGTTTTGGTTTTTCAGTTAAATAGCTTTTATTGCTGACGACCTGTTTGGGGCAGGGGTACTAACCCCACCTTCTGCGCCAGAGGTCCCGGGTTCGATCCCCGGACAAGACAAATATTTGTGTGTATAAATAAACCCGAATTAAAGTTGAAACTTATTTGACAGACTTCGCAAAAAGAGGAAAGGACAAAAGGCTGCCTTGACACGGTCTCCCATAGACGTGTCTGGAGATCAATCGAATGAGGGCCTAACCATTTTGTAGTCCCAGGACAAATATATTGAAAAAAAAAAACAAATTCTATATTATAAAAAAAAATCGTACTCAACCTGTATTTAATTGTTTATTTCTATAAATTGACCTTATTATAATTCCGTTTTTGAAATTAAATTAAAAATATTTTTTTTATAAATTTATAATTTTGTACATCTTTAAGTAATTAAATTAATTATGGTGTGTATAATATAACAATACATACGACAACAATAAAAACACCTACAGAGAATCAATAAACAAAATATAAACATAGTCGGCCTTATTACACAGCAATCTTTTGCCAGTAAGCAGGGAAATTGTGCAAAATAGTAAATTTGCAAATAAATAAAATGTATAAAAGTTTACGCTCAGCAAATTAACATTGGCTGCACGCAGAATGCCAATCTGCGGCAAAATTTTCGCAATCAACGTTGATTCATCGACCTTCGTATAATAATAGAATAATAATAGGCATTTCATTTGAATAATAAATTATTTCTTTTCGAAAACAAACGTTTCCAAAAAACTGTACTTTTTCCAAATAAAATTTCATTTGCAAAAATATTTCAAATTGAAAAGGAAAACGAAGTGAAATGAAATACTAATATTCTACAAGCAATAACATTCGTTTCAATTAATTTATCAGCGTAATAGTATAATTATTTTCATAACTTTCTAGAATTTATTTGGGGGACCTGTGGAGGTCAATAGTTCGTGGTGACCCTATGACCTAGGTAGCAGACCTTCGCAAAATTGACTCGACTCAACACATAGCAACAGAATTTAGGCCAGTCTCCGAGTTTCTACATTTTGCCGACATTATTTCATACCCGTAGTAAAAAAACAGTTGTTAAGAGGTTTTTTTTATTTACGAACGGCTTTTTATAAGAATAAGCCTTCGTAAAATTATGATGAAAATATTTTGAAAATAATGATGTACTTACCCAAATAATATCTTATGATCTTTTGTAATTTTTGCATATTTCAATGCTATTTTTATACTTATGGTAAATTTTAAATAGATAAATATTGGAAAAAATTAACTCGGCCACAAGTGAATTCTCAGACGGGAATCGAACCCGCGACCTTTGGAAATCCGGTCCAATGCTCTAACCGCTGAGCTACCGAGACTTGCGAACTACCGTCGAAATTCTCCAATACTTATATTTTTAATACGATGTAGGCCAGCGTTGTTACATCAATGCTAGGAATATCCTTGCATTCGAAAGAAACATCTTTTCAAGTGTTTAACGATCGATTAAGATGCAACTGCCAATAATTTATGATTTTTTGTAATTTTTGCATTTTTGAATGCTATTTTTATACTTATGGTAAATTTTAAATAGAAAAATATTGGAAAAAATTAACAAGTGATTCGCAATTTCGACGGTGGTTCGCAAGTCTCGGTAGCTCAGCGGTTCGAGCATTGGACCGGATTTCCAAAGGTCGCGGGTTCGATTCCCGTCTGAGAATTCACTTGTGGCCGAGTTAATTTTTTTCCAATATTTTTCTACTTAAAATTTACCATAAGTAAATAATCATTATTTTAAACTTAAATGTGTAAGAACGTCTGTCTGTCCTAGATTTTATAATAAGTATCTTCTTCTTCTTATCGAGTGAGGATTAGTGGCCACCTCTGGTCTCAGAGTTTATCAAGCCGCTTATAAGGCGATTAATGTAATCAGATGACGACAGCCGGGACAGACGGTTTAACGTGCCCTCCGAAGCACGGAAGCGCTCAGTTGTAATGCCAATTTACGGTCACCCATCCGACATCTGACCGTGCCGAACTTTGCTTGACGAACGTGATCGAATCCGACCAGTCTGTCAAGCGCGGCCATGAGCGCTTCATAATTATAAGTATAATAAGTATGAATTTATAAGAAGATATTCTGTACTAGTTCCTATGAAGGTCTTAGATTTTAAAGTGGAGGAGGTTCTCAATTCGGTTGGTATGTTTTTTTATGTACCTATGTACACCGATTACTTAAGGCGAGATTTCGGATCCGATTTACATGATTCTTTTTTTGTTCGATGCGAAATAGTTGCCATTTGGTCTTATAAAAATTTGATTCAGTTTAGTCCAGTATCCCGTCAGGGCGACATGAGACTAGTTGCTTTTTTCTAGTATATTTTCTTGTTTAATATTTATCACACAAAAATAGCATTGTAAAATGTAAAATTAAAAAATTATAATTAGTAGTTTTTTATTTTATTTTATACTAAAGCATTTTTTAAATTTTGAACTGTTTTATAGATTTCGATTTTTTAGTAATTTTTAAGGAAATTTTGAAAATACTGTCATTTTCGTAACGGTTACACAGATGACTTCCTTGTTAATGGCCTGAATTTTAGTGTAAGTAAGTACGGGCCTATTGTAACTTAATAATTGTGAAATAAATAGCTTTATAAAGAAAAATAAAAATCGACAAATGCCTAAATGGAGTCGGAACTAAGGTAAAATAAAAATCGGTCAAGTGCAAGTCGAACTCGCACATGAAGGTTTTCGTCTCTCACCCCAAGGTTGCCTGGAAGAGGTTGCTATGTAGCAATAAGACCGCTTATTGTGTGTTCCTCTTTTTTTTGGCATTTTCTCTGTATGTGTTTGTTTTTGTATCGTGTGCTATAAAGATTCTATTATTATATTAAATACACCTACCCAAAATTCCACTATATTTTTTCGCCAGCAAAAATAACTTTGACATTTTGCCACTTTGGAAGTGTACAACTTTCAAATAGGTGACTTTGAAAAAAAAATAGTTTTAGAAACATCAATGTAATTTTTAAAGACCTATCTATAGATACCACGCACGTATAGGTTTGATGAAAAAAAAATTTTAGCTTCAGTTCAATGTAATATATATATATATATATATATTATTTTTGTGTAAAAACCTTAAAGCGGTTTACAGAATACATCTATCTACCAAGTTTCAACTGTGTAATCCTCATAGTTTTGGAATTAAGTGGCTGTGACATACATCGGACATGACGAATCTATAAGGGTTTCGTTATCTGCCATAGGGTACGAAACCCTAAAAAAAGTAAAACTAATATAGAAGTACAATGTAGAATGCATCCTTGGCTGGCACCGATTTTTTTTTTTTTTTACCTTTTTGATGTTAGTTTTCACTATTTTATAAAAAGTTTTGTCAGGTTGTTCGCATTTTTAGTCCGTTCAGTAGTTTCAAGATTTGCATCTTGAAATTACTGTAGTTATCGACCATAACTTTTTGTTTAAAAAACCGAATTAGATGAATCTTTTTTGTATAAACAAGGATACTTCCAGAAATACATCAAAATTTACACATTTTTCCTCCAAACTCAGGTGATTTTTGAGTCCTTTCATTTTGTTATGACCCCAAAAAGTTTTATATAATTACTACTAACATCGATGGATACTACTTTATAGAAATGTTTTCCTAAATTTAAAATATTAGATGAAATAATATTTAATGTTCCGACTTACACGCTAAAAAGAACCCACATTTTAAAGTTGAAACTTAAAATTTTCATTTACCTTTATAATTGTTGTATGATTTTGTTCACTTATTTTTACGCCACGCATGAATTAATATTATTATAAACAATAATATATGTACTTATCTAAGTTATTTCCATTTTATTACATAGACAAGACACGTATGGCCTTTTACTTTGTAAATATCGTTAAAAACAATAAGAGCACAGGTCATAATAATTATACTAAATAAATCACATTTATTTTTTTATCATTGTGTGTCTTTATGCGTCCACTGCAGGGCAAAGGCCTCTACACCTTCCTTCCATTTTACGAAGCATATGAGGGGAGATCGTCCCGACAACGCCACCCGTGTCATTCTCATAAAACTAGACATTTTCGTGTTTTGCCGTAGGTAAATTATTATTATATTTTTGCATTCAACGTGCTATATTTTTATGATAAATTTTGTAAATAAGTGCTTTTGAAATGATTTTTTTTTACCTATTTGATTTGTCTCAGCTGAATCTGATGTCCCACCTATTTGCTAGTATAAATTTAATATTGTAGATGTTTTTTCAAAGGTATAACCAAAATAAGAACGATTTTTTATGAAATATGAAGTTTATTGGTCCTAAGTAAATTACGCACCTTCTGGGTTAGCTCGCTTCATCCTGGATCCTGTCTCAGCCCCTGGGCTTGATTGAGATCAAGAGCAAGACATGTTTTTTTTATGGTAAAAAAAAACATGTCTGGCTGAATTGCGTGCATCATCTTTCATCAACATACAAAGTTCTATTGTGACTGTCATCAAATTGGCCTACTCGTAATAAGATAGGTAATGAAAATATAAAAATGATATGAAAATATAAGAATGATGAAATGATAATTTAAAGTTGAGGTTAAAACCGAAATTCTCATCGTCAGGAAATGATTTTCAGTAAAGCCCTACCTACATCGTTGAAAAAAAATTTTGCCATTGTTTTTTTCGATATCAGACAAAGCAAAACTTGGTTGTGCCATTATAAAATTTTCCTAACCCGCCGGTACCGCTAAGACATCCCAGGAATGTCCTCTACAGCAAGGACAGACAGTGCAGGGTTCGATACCTGCGCCGGCGGCGCGGCGCGTTCACCCCGACCTTGGCCGACCCGAAACGAGAAAAACCGAGTCGCTAAATTCGACGTCATCGGAAGAGTTATATAAATACAGTTCCTTCTTTATATACCTAGTTTTTTCTACGAAATTTTAGGAGTTTTTTGTATTGTTTTTTGTTACCGGTGGTGTACCAAAAAGAAAATTATAGAAAATGTAGAAAACAGAACTGCGGGTTTATTTTAACAATGTTTTATATTTAATTTTTGTGTTATTTTATGGATTTCCCGACGTTTCGTTTCGGCACCTTTTCAGGGACCATGGTCACGAGGTGACGGCTCCTGAAAAGGTGCCGATACGTCGAGAAACCAAAAAATAAACAAAACAACACAAAATTTCAAACAGAGTGAATATATGAAAATATTAAACAAGAAAATATACTACAATAAAATATACTAGTTGCTTATTTTCTAGTATATTTTCTTGTTTAATATTTTAACAACGATACTTAGCTTTTAGATCATCCCTCTCCCGTTATAAGGAAGTCGAACATTAATTAAAACTAAACAGCCTCAAACAGCCTAATTACATCTCAGTACAGTGGCATTCCGCAATATCTGGTATTATCTAGCATAATTTTCAAATTTTCCTATGGAGGTGTGAGTAAATAAGCAATTAGAATGGTAATAAGTGCAATTAACAAGGCACGGAGTTGATAAACGGAGTGAGACATGGATGTGGTTATTTTTGGACCAGAGATGTTAAACCCAATGCAATATTATAATAAACTAGTAGCCGCCAGCGGTTTCACTCGCGTGGATTCCGTTCCAGTGGGAATGTCGGGAAAAGAATATATAGCTTAAAACTATATGTGTGCCTTTCATCCAAATCCATTTCGGCGTTTTGCATGATTGAGTAGCAAACATCTAAATATAATTTTTTTTTAATTATTTAAGATAAGTATTATAAGATTTTAGAAGTGCCCATCCGCATCTATATTGTATTTCATTTTATCATCTATGCAAGATTTCATCGCCTTTTAGAGTACAGCCAATTTTAGATTACATTCCGTTTAAATATCCTTTACCAATACATACATCTCTATTACAATTTCCTCAAAATCAGTTTAGAAATTTGGGTGTGAAAAGGAATGTCTAACACACGGATTGACTTTTGCATTTAAATATGATATGTAATGTAGGTATTCGAATAGCAGCTGTGTATTAATAAAATTGATATGTTAATAAAACAATATTTTTTGATTATCCATCTTGTTATAAAAATCTACATTTAACTGTCTTCAAAAAGAGGAGGTTACCAGTTTTTGAAATTACGAAACAGATTCCTGAAATTCTGACAGTCTGTTGAGAATGTAAACTTACATATCCAAGTAACAAAGATTTGGTTTGAATTCTGAAACTCGTGAAAATGAAATTAAAATAAACGTTGCTATTCGTATTTGTTGCAGAATCTTTAGTTTTAAAGCTTTTAGAAATAAGTTTCAATCTAAAATTAAGTACCTATGGATTAAACGTACATATGTATATAAATTTTATAGCCTCCGTCAAACCAAAACTTTCGGTTCACTATTATCTCTAGCGCTGTATTTTCGAGTTTCTAGTGATGCGTTCCTATCCTTCGGAAAAAGTCAAATAACTATCAATCTCAAATCGAGAGCTCAGTCGAATTAAACTTCACATACAGCAGCCGCACATATTAGGGCACATAAATGTTTATGTATCACATTTTTGCATGTCTGTGTGTATTTATAGAAGTGGGCGTCGGGCGAGGCGACCTTGTGTTCGAGACGATACGAGTATAACGAAACTCGATTTAAGAGCAAGCTGTAACGACAACCCCGAATGAATGGAGTCCACTGCTGTTTTTCTTAGTTAAGCTCGATGTTGGTAAGTATAAAACCGGCGATGTATCAACGCAGAGTCGTTTCGGTTGGAGTGTTTCTGATTCGGTGCGCAGGCGACGGACGTCGCTCGCTGCGAACGGGCACGCCAATTTCGCGCTGATAAGTTCATCGACTTATAGCGCCGATGTATGAATCGTGGATGCGACGCGGCAGTTAGCTGGTTTCACAAAATTAAAGTAAGCCCAAGAAATATCAACAAAATAAGGTTGGAGGCATTATAAATAAATAAAATAAAATAAAAAGCCTTTTATTTCTTGCACAGAAGGTTTACAATTTTTAGGTTGGAGGCATTAATAGTAAAGAAATAGTTATTATTAGCTTACAATAAACGTTCAGTTATTTTCTTTACCTACATCTTGAATAGGTACGTTTAACTATTCTTTAGCAATTTGAATTACCGCAACACACGAGTGAAACCTGCGAAGCAAACACGCAACTTAATAAATAGCATCGTAAAATTGTTAATTGTTATATTGCAAGTAAACAGTTTCTCACTTTCCATAGCCTTCCATTGGATGGACCACACAAATTAAAAATATCAATAATAAGCAGTGTTTTATCTCACTTCTGATCTAATAAAAAATCTAGATATAATAGATAAAACGGGTAGATTAATTTAGATAAAAGTTTCAGTTATTTGTTTTACCAATGTGTCGATCGGGACCTGTGCAGGGGCCGTGGTCACGGGTTAACTAGATATGAATCTTAGAAGTGACTAAGTAGGTACTTAAATACGATAACTGTAAATATGAAATCCATCGATGTTAGTAGTAAAATAAATCTCTAGCAAGCTCATAACGTAGTTGAGTCTACACAACGCAAACATTCGCAGGCGATTGACTCATTCAGCTCGATCATAAATATTTACACAACGCTAATGGTTTGCGGACGGAATTTCACGAAATAGCCAAAATACGTATCAGTGCCAAATATTCCGAACGATTACTTAAATCCTCTTATACAGGGTTACAGGGAAAGTCGTACTGAATATTAAAGGACGTTATTATTTAGGTCATTTCTGATGAATTTGATCCTATAATATAGTGTCCGAAACTTAACCGTTATGGAGATATTGATATCTTTAAGTTTTTTTTTAAATATCCCAATTTTTTTGCTTTTTTGCCAATCTTTTTATGATTAAGACTTCTATGGTTCGTTTCTTTATGTATTTAGTTAGAAGACATGCCAATGAATAAAAATGATCAACAAAAACTCAACCCTCCATTAACAGCTTAAAATAACTGCATGACAACGGTATAAATTAAGTAATTTTTGCTATGTATTCCTAACTTTGAAGCGCTATGGTAAAAAAAAATTGTATGGAACTTATTCTGCAGATGATTTTAAAAACTTCTACGTCTTCTTAGCTATTCAAAAAGGTATAACACTAGCTATTAAATAGGCAAAACATTGAGCAAATAACAGTTCAGTTAGCAAAAGCTACATTTTCAGTTTGATGTAAAAATAGCTTCAATACGTAAATAAAAAAATAAAAACTGTGAGAGTTTACCGAAGACTACGAGAAACTGGTTCTGTTCAAGTACGACGAACTGACGTGGGACGACCTCGTATTTTTGATGACGACGACGAAGAAAATAATGAAATTCGACGCCTTTTTCAAGCCGACCCAACCACGTCAACAACTGTTGTTGCTCGACGGCTCGGTATTTCCCAGTGGAAAGCCTGGTTCGTAATGCACAGTTCTGGCCAATACCCTTACCATTACACGCCAGTGCACGTAAATGAAGAAGGGGACCCGCTGAGGCGACTAGACTTCTGCAGATTTATGCTAAATGCCGATATTGATGATCCGGCTTTTTTAAAGAAAATTTTGTGGACAGATGAGTCTAAGTTTGACAAAGACGGTATCACAAATTACCATAACGCCCATTATTGGGCTCCCAAAGCGCAAGGTAATCCCAATAAAAAAAGATTAAAAGGATCGCAAAGGAGATTCAGTCTCAACGTGTGGATGGGCATAATTTCTAATTATTTGATAGGGCCATACTTTTTGCCCGATAATTTGAATGGCGAGATGTACGAGAACTTTTTAAGGGAGGAGTTATACTCTTTAATGCTCGATTTACCTCTGGCAATAAGACAAAATATGTTCTTTCAACACGATGGCTGCCCAGCGCACTACAGAAGAAGTGTTCGAGCATGGTTGGATGAAAATTACCCAAACCGGTGGATTGGAAGAAGTGGACCCATACCGTGGCCGGCAAGAAGTCCCGATTTAACGCCGATGGATTTTTATGTGTGGGGTCATATGAAAACCCTAGTGTACGACGAAATGACACCAATCGCAAATATCGAGGTTTTACGACAAAAAATTATTGATGCGGCTGAGGAAATGAGGCGGAGCCTGCAAACATCTGTTGTAAAAAGTAATTTAAGAAAACGAATGAGAATTTGTATAAGAAATAGTGGCGGCCATGTTGAACATGAATTATAAAAATATTACTGATTTTTTTGTTTTATTTTCGTGATTTAGCTATTTATACCTCAAACCAAAAATGTAGCCTTTGCTAACTGAACTGTTATTTGGTCAATGTTTTGCCTATTTAATAGCTAGTGTTATACCTTTTTGAATAGCTAAGAAGACGTAGAAGTTTTTAAAATCATCTGCAGAATAAGTTCCATACAATTTTTTTTTATCATATCGCTTCAAAGTTAGGAATACTTAGCAAAAATTATTTAATTTATACCGTTGTCGTGCAGTTATTTTAAGCTGTTAATGGAGGGTTGAGTTTTTGTTGATCATTTTTATTCATTGGCATGTCTTCTAACTAAATACATAAAAAAACGAACCCTAGGAGTCTTAATCATAAAAAGATTGGCAAAAAAGCAAAAAAATTGGGATATTTAAAAAAAAACTTAAAGATATCAATATCTCCATAACGGTTAAGTTTCGGACACTATATTATAGGATCAAATTCATCAGAAATGACCTAAATAATAACGTCCTTTAATATTCAGTACGACTTTCCCTGTAACCCTGTATATTTGATTTTAAATTTAAATTTTAAGTTGATTTCAATTAAGAATTTGTTCGTTTTGATAAGCTCTAAATTACTTACCACCAGTTTGTAATGATTTCTAGTATAATAAAAGAACATATGGGAATCATAGGGAATAATACTACTGGTCCAATTCCTAAACAGTCGAAAAGTTCACATTCGTTGTAAACTTTTTCATATGACGAGACAATAGAATCAGTAGGCCTAGCACGAATAACTTTCGAGTAAGTATCTAGAAAGTAAAGTATAAAATGTTTGATATATTGAGCAGAGTTCCTACCGGACGTAAAAGGAACTATATTTTCCTATAAATTTTTTGACATTACGTGCTCGATACTTACTCGATACTATTTTAATAGTTTTTCGTGCTTACCCTACAGATCATAAAAGGAGAATAGGAGGTTGGGAAAAGCCTCGCGAATGAACTTGTTTGCATTTAAAATTAGTAACAGCTACTGCAAGTCATTTTTAAAATAAGGACTGTTAGACGCTAGAGCAATTTCAAATTAATAATTTAATCAAACTTCAATGAAACGTATAAAACGTAGTTTTTACGCCACGTATGCAATAATCTCTGTTTTTTATTAAGGAACTAAGTTGCGATTCTAAGGTGCGTTTACTTATCAGTTCACTGGTAAATGCTCTGGTAAGCAAGCTTAAATAATAAAAACCACATAAAACTTTTTTTTAATTAACACGTGTAGTTTTTGCCGTATCCATAATCGTTGTAACTAATTAAACACCTTCCTGGCTCGGTGTGATCGTGACACCCACATGCTGAATCAATTGTTGTCGTACGGAGCGCGCGCGCAGGCCGGCCGGAGTCCGCGCCACCGCCGCCGCCGTGATCTAGCACAGATTATATAGAGCCGATGAAAACGATGTTTAATGTCGAAGTAGAGACATTTAATCGAATACTATTGTTACAAAATGAAATACAATAGTTAAGATCAGAATAAATTTATTATAAATATTAAACAAGAAAATACACTAGAAAAAAGCAACTAGTCTCATGTCGCCCTGACGGGATTCGAGCCCGCATCCTTGGGAGTCCGGCCCAATGCACTCTCAAGACTCCGGACTCCCAAGGATGCGGGTTCGAATCCCGTCAGGGCGACATGAGACTAGTTGCTTTTTTCTAGCCTAATGCTTCCACGCAGAAACTGAATGACAACACCACCTTATCCGAGCGCGTGAGGTGAAAATAACTTTAAGTTTTTTTTTATTTCCTGACTTTTCGATACTCTTCCAATATAAATAAAGAATAAATAAGTAATGAAAAACACTAAAATATGTGTTTTAATCCGTAAAAGTAGTTTTGTTTCAATAAAGGTTTCAATAAAGAAAGGCGATCAAAATGGAGATTAAAATTTTGAAATATAGTGCTGATGTTTATATACATTTTTAGAAACATTTACAGTATACTAGCGGCCGCTCGCGGTTTCACTCGTGTGTTTCCCGTTCCCGTAAGAATATCGGGATAAAAAGTATCCATGTTCATTACCAGGCTATCTACTATCTGTGCACCAAATTTCATTCATATCCGTTCAGTAGTTTTTGAGTTTATTCGTTGCAAACAAACAAATAAGCAATCAAATCTTTCATCTTTATACTATTAGTAAAGATCATTATTATTATATGTGGGATAGAACTGGAACTGTATATAGTCATTGCAACCTAAAAGATCTATCATAACTCGCCTCCTAGTCAAAGATCTCTTTTAGCCTGGAGGCTTCCAAGGAGTCCAAAATCTTCCTAGATTTAAAAAAAGATTTTAGTTCCTCCGGTCCAATTATGTGTCAGCCTACAGAATATATTGCAAATGATTATGGCTGTGTATTTTCGGCTTAGAATAGCACTTCCCCCTCTCATCCCGTGGGTGTCGTAAAAGGCAACTAAGGGACTGCCTTCAGGAGACGGGCAGCAGCGTCTCCTACAAACTTGGCCATACTGCGATCGCCAACCTGCCTCCAAGCGTGGCGATTATGGCAAACTCCCCCCTTTTGGGGGAGACCTTTCCCCAGCAGTGGGTGTTATGTGGCTGAGACGACGATACTGATTATAGATTCTAGACAAAATGTATTAGGTACTTACTTTGACTGTAGGTACCAGGATAAATACATAACCACAGTTTTGTTACTACCTCAGTAGTATCCCGGTTCAATAACAAAACCGGAAAATATAGATATTTTCCGCTTATTCGTCCAAATCAATAAACAACTATAATACTCATGTATATTAAACTGTTATAGATAAAGACCGCTGTCTTAGCAATAAATGGCTGACACTACCTATATAACAGTCTATAGCTATAGACTTTATCTCTCCTATACGGTAAGAATATGCAATTTTATGGTCAATTTTAAATAGTAACCGATCCAAAATGTAACCATTTTCATATTTACTTCTAAAACGTGATGCAAGTCTTCAATAGTTAATTTTTTAAATATTTAGTAAAATTATTGATTGAAATTAATATGAAACTGATTATATAATATTGTGTTACTAGTGTTGAAATTATTTCTATATAATTTTTGACATAGTTCCAAGCATTTGTCTAGATATATTTAATTTTTAAGTGACACCTATAAAGTGTTGTTATAATAATAATTTTAATTTTAGTAATAATTTTAATAATATCAAATGTTATCAATTGTTTTAATAATATCAAAATTTATCTGAAATAAATGTTTAATAATAATAAGGACTCGTATATTATATTCTGACATGATGTGCGGAGCGTTCGTCATGAATTAAGGAAAACGAAAAACGGGGCAATTTATTTAACCACATAAAACAAATATACTGTTGATGTTATAGTTTTTTTAGTTTAGTATCTGAACATGGTTAAAATATTCATCAATCTAATACAGTTTACAGATTGAAAAAATATGGTATGTACGGTAACTTATAAAATTTTATAGAAAAGTATAATTTTAGGTAAATGGTTTTTTTGGCATGTCATTAGTATGGCCCGGGGTCTGACTGAATGGTTAAGGGTAAAAGTCGGTACGATATATAAGATAAAATGTTTTTTTTTCATGGGCTCAGGGGCGGATGTCGTACATAAACAGATTTTTGTATTCTCGCAATGTCACGGTAGATATATATGTCTATTACCAGCGTTCGACATGTCTGGAGTGGTCAGTAGCGTTCGAGATCGAATGTTGAACAGTGTTTAGTCGACCTGTCGTCTTATTTTCTTTGTTTTGCATTTATTATAAAGGAATAATAAATAACGGGAAATGAACTTTTCATAAATGTATATGAATGTATTAATAGAAACTATGGTGAAATTGGCGAAAACTGCTACGGATATTCCTCGTTGCCGTTAGAAATGTTTTGTTCTCTAAATCTTATATTATCCATAAATAAACAACATTGAGCAAGGTCTTGGGTAACATTTTGAAGTTTAATTTCGTACTGTATTGAAAGAATAATAAATAAAAGGATATTAATAAATAATGATTATTGGGAACAAGATAAAGATACCTTGCTAAAATATTTATTATCAATAATGATGGAAAATGTTTGCGATAGTGTACAACCATTTTGCCTTTTACACCACAGTGTAAGTCACAGAATTTTATTTTATTTAACTCAATAACTTAAATCTTCTGATTTGACAGACAGAATATGTTATAAAAGTGCGTTGCAATATATAGTTCCTTTGCTGCTTGATTGGTAGGTACCCCTGTCTTCTGCGAAGACAGCTGACATGACAAGGACCCGCGTTACGTTTCAAGCAGAAATTCACAGTTTAAAGATACATTTAATAAATAAATAAATAATAAATAATTGCATACAAACACACCAATTATCTAGCCCACGTTAAGTTTCATAAAGAACTTGTGTTATGGTTACTAAGATAACGGATAAACATACTTATATACTTTTTTGTAAATACATACATAATATACATAATAAACATCCAGACCAAAACAATAGAAATGTTCATGCACACAAATATTGATCTTGTCCGGGGATCGAACCCGGGACCTCTGGCGCAGAAGGCAGGCTTAGTACCCCTGCGCCAAACAGGTCATCAAGGTATTAAGAAGATGTAACAAAAAAATATTGTGAGTGACATTAATTGATCATATTTGATAGTAAAATTATATGTGTAAATGGAAAGTTAAGTAAAAAGCCCTTCTTTAAATTAATTGTTCTTGTAACTGATGCTGACTACGGCATTAACGTAGTTGACCGGCGATCCTATACTGGCTACAGCTTTCAGCTAAGTGGAGCAGCTGTTTCGTTGCAACAACGCACAGTTGCACTTTCAACCACCGAAGCTGAGTATATGGATCTCGGCGAAGCCTGCAATGAAGCCATATACTTATCTTCCCCAGTGAAAGAAGTCTTCAATTCAAATCATTCCATCACCATTTTCACGGACAACCAAAGTGCATTAAAACTCACCAAGAATAATACATTTCATGCTTGCACCAAACATATCGACATTCGCCATCATTTCATCCGAGATGCTTTGTCACGACACCGCTTCGACCTAAACTACATTCCCACTAAGAACATGACGGCAGATGTACTTACCAAACCCCTAGCCAGGCCTTCCCTCTGTAAATGTGTACAGTCTTTAGGTTTATTTATTTATTTATTTCATACCAGCAAGTTTACAGAGGTATTCTCCAAAGCACATGCAAGTCACACAAATAATAAAATATAGATGATACAAAAAATGTGGAAATAATATTAGAACATAAAAATGGAATGTCACAGTCAAAGAGTATGTAATCACTACAGTCACAGTCATCATTATAAAGAAAAAAAAAATTAAATCTGTCAAATACAATTATTATTCAACTTCAACTTTTTGCTATAATACAATTATTAAAATTAATAAAACTTATTGTCAAAATAATGTAAAAATTGCAATGTCAGATTTCAAAAACATAATTAATTTTAGGTTATGTCGATAGGTAGTTTTATTATCTGTTGTTAGTTTTTGTTTAGAAATAGAAATAGAAATTATTTATTTGCTCAATACAGTGTGATTCATTGAGATGTACTTAGGTTGTACTAATAGGCTAAGTTATTTTTAGGGTTTCGTAGCCTAAAGGCAAAAAACGAAACCCTTATAGATTCGCCCAATCCGATGTATGTCACAGCCACTTTATTCCAAAACTATGAGGATTACACAGTTGAAACTTGGTAGGAAGATGTATTCTGTAAACCGCTTTAGGGTTTTTATACAAAAATTAAAAAGATATATGAATTAAGGCTCCCCATACATGGAACTGACACTGAAATATTTTTTTTCATCAAACCTATAGGTGTGGGGTATATATAGATAGGTCTTTAAAAATTGCATGAGGTTGAGGTTGCATTGAGGTTTCTAAAACGATTTTTTCTCAAAGTCAACTAACTTTTAAAATAAGAAAGTGAAAAATCCACAAAAAATATATGATCTTTATAAAAACTTTCAACGAAAATTGGTTTAAACGAAATATATGTAGTAGTTTCAGAGCTATAGCACATTTTGCAAAACAGCAAATATAACTTTGTCATTCATACAAACACTATGAAAAACAAAGTTATTTTTGCAGACGAAAAGACATAGTGGCATTTTGGCAATAATAATAATAGAAACTTTATTGCACACGATACAAAAACAACATAACATAAGGAGAAAATGACAAAAAAGAGGCCTTATTGTTTCGTAGCAATCTCTTCCAGGCAACCTTGGGTGAGAGACGAAACCCTTCATGTGCGAGTTCGACTTGCACTTGGCCGATTTTTTAAGGTGTAATATTGTGTCGTGTATTATAACTAAGAATGTATTAGTGTAGTGAGTAGGATGTTTTTTTGACCTGTAAATAAGTGTGCAGTACAGAGTGTTCATGGTGTTCATGTTACGGGGAGGTGTGAACCTACGTTTATTATACCATGAATACCACAGAACACTGGCCACTAAGATACTTTTTAATTTTAATATAATGAGTTAATCAGACAGTTATCAGTCATCACACATATATTTTAGTTCTTTGAGATTTATTTACATAATAATTGTTATTGTTATGTAGTTTCTTAATGTTTCAAAAGGATTTAATAATACTATCATAATTATTTGAATGTTAAAAGTATCTAACAACACCATTTTGTGAGAATGATATAAAAACTAGAATAATGTGTTGAGACAGTAGTCTTGTTTGAGGAGTCACCATATTATAAGTTAAGTACTCGTATATCTGTTATATTTTATATTGTTTTCTTGCTGTTCTTAATGTATTGTAATTATTGATAATGTGTGATTGCTAGGAGACCTTGGTATGTCAATTAGAAATTAATAATATAATAACGTTGTCACTTTAGTTATTTTTTTTGTGTAATATCAGATTAAAGTTTAATTTAATGTAAAAGCCTTGAAACAATATTATAGTATTGAATTTGTAGACAATAATGTTGTGTTATTTGTATTTATAGTTTTATTTTTATAAAATGATTGTTGCAAAAGCATGAAGTAAATGTATTTCAGTTATTTTTTGTCTTTCATTTAAATCTGGTTAGGTAGGTTTCATTCTAATTTCCAAAACTAGTTCTCATACTTGCCACATTTCCATCATAAATCTAACACGTGCATTTAAACGAAGTCCGCGGGCTAGGTATCCGGACATTCTATGTGTGACTCTGTCCTATTTATCTCGGGAAATACCTAAGTGTAATAACCAAATCTAAGCCAATGCAAACATAAATATTGCTACGAATTTCTGTAGCAAAATTAGTAAGAAAATTCATATTTTAAACATAATTTTTTTTTTTAAGTGAAAACTTCTTTAGCGGCGTAGTGCACATCAGAGTTTGAAATTTTTGGGTTGGGTAAAAAATGTTAGAGTCGCGTCAGGACACGTGACCTGATCGAAAATTCGTAAAATGGAGGGAGAGTAGACCGCCGGCGCCGGCGCGGCCTAGGAGAGTAAGTAATATACCCCTCTCTTTGTACCGCGCGGCGAAAATGTATGCCTGCTCCTGCTGTTTCGTTTAAGCGGTTTTCACTTCTGCCAGCACTCCCGGAGTGCAAGCCGTTTTTTTCTTAGTTTAAATACTTACTGTATTGTGTAGCGGTAGGGATACGTAGGTAGGTTTGATTCCCGTGCGAGACAAATCTTTGTGCGTATGAAATCCATTTTCTTGACAAACCAAGGTCTGAATGTTTTCTATGTATATTAAGACATATTAAGTATGTCGAAATATGTACGCCTATAACTTCAGAACAACTGCATAAAATTGAATGTGTAATATATGATATAATGACATATCGTATAATACTCACAAAATATAACGACAGAGCATTGGACCGGATTTCCAAAGGTCGCTGGTTCGATTCCAGCCTGAGAATTCACTTGTGGCCGAGTTAATTTTTTCCAATATTTTTCTATTTAAAATTTACCATATAACGACAGATTACCTATATAAAATCATTTCATAACTATGACGTTTATTTCGTTTAATCAACGAATAACAAAGTCTCGGTAGCTCAGTGGGTAGAGCATTGGACCGGATTTCCAAAGGTCGTGGGTTCGAATCCCATTTGAGAATAATTCTCAAATGGGATTCGAATTAAAGAGAATTATTCTCTTTGACCGAGTTGATTTTTCCAAAATATTTATATTTAAAATATATCTTAAGAATAAATTCAAAATATATATTTTTTAAACCCTACACCTATTCCCCTAAATTCTGACTCAAGTAATCAGTAATTAATGTTTAAGATGAAAATTATATAAATTAGTCGTTATATCAAAAAAAAAATGACATAATGATGATTATATGAAACAAAATTATACCAAATGCAGATGCACCGCCAGCTCGCCCGCAAATAAATCCAGATGCAACACAGACACATGACCTTGCACCATTTATTTATTTATTTTATTTATGGGAGAGCAACACATGGACTGATTAACCAGAGAATTGCGGTACTTTTATTTATCGGTATGACGTCATACCGGTTAAGAACTATTCCTTCATATTTTGATACCATAATTTTTCGGTACTTCAAAATATCGGTACCGTAATTTTTCGGTTGGTCATCAAAGCGGTACGAAATTTTTATTACCCAACCGAAACCCAAGTATAACGGTACCGATATATTTCGGTTAATTTACCTCTATTATAAAGGTTTTTTTTTTATATACGCGGGTGAAACCGCGAGCGTCCGCTTAGCTAGTTTTCACTGCGGTAGGTTCAGTGCATTTCGGTACCGAAATAAAATTTCGGTTAAATAGCGGCATCATAAGTAAGGGTTGTCATATTTCGGTACCGCTATATTTCGGTTGTTTTATACCGAAATTATTTTTTTCGGTATTTCAAGTAAGCATAAAAAACCGAAATTCTAACAACCGCAATCAATCCCTGGACCAACAGCGTGCTATAATTACAATATTTAGTACAGTAGGAATCCTTGGACGATTTAACCAAATTATGCGACCAAGTAGGAAACAGATAGCCAATTACAGGTCCTCGCTTATAACTATTTAAATTACTGAAACCTCTATTAACAAGCACATAAGTATGAATGAAGTATATAAAAATCTGAAGTTAACATAATCCCACAAACAGTACATCGAACTACGAGTATTACCAACAACGATCTGTATAATCTATATAACTTAAAACTATGGGTCAAAAATGTAAGTTTTCTTGCGAAATTTAGCGTACATATTTTTTGTTTTCTACTAAGATATTGATTTCTGCCAAGTAACGCCTGATTCTATCAAATAAATTGGAATTCATTGAAAACTAAGTTATCGATCGACACGTATTTTAGTTCAAGTGAATTCGGACGCACACCCATTACGTCTATATTTAGCAGACAGCCTAGACTGTCTGTCCGTCTGCCCGTCTAAGCTGTGGGTGCTGTTGCTAAGAGCACTAAATACTGACATACATATTTAAGCATATTATATTATTTATGGAAATGGTGAGTTAAAATTACTCAGGGTAGAGACAAATGGAATGACGCAGCTCGGTGACGGAGACTCAAGATCCACATCGGGTCGCTGAGCCAACAAAAAAAAAAAAAGCAAGTAACAAATCTAACGTAAAATGATAAAAATGGCTTTTACTTTTTTTTGTTGTGGAATACTATATATTTAGTTATTGGATATTGGTTCTATGAAAGTAGATTTCAGAGTACCTACATAGGTAGTAAGTTAATCAAGTCCATTCAAACGAATGGCCCATTTAACTTCAGACTTATTTGAAATTTGCAGTTTCTTCAGTTCAAAGGATGCGTTAACTGAAGCTATTCCTCTAGCTAAAAGCGGAGAAAAATTATACTTTTCAAATATAAACCCACGGGCAAAATAAACAAGCGAGATATAGCGGGTGTCGTCGAGGTGGCGATGGCGGGAGCGGGCGCGCTTTGTGAATACACTCAGCTGCAAAGAAATCGAACCACTGCGTTATATTCATACAAACAGTATGTGTAAACAATAAAGTGGCTGTGACATACATCGGACATGACGAATCTATAAGGGTTCCGTTTTTTGCCATACATCGGACATGACGAATCTATAAGGGTTCCGTTTTTTGCCATTTAGCTACGGAACCCTAAAAAGTATTTGTATATCTGCAAAGATTTGGGTGTTGATAGGGCGAGGTCAAATGTTTAACTAACCAATTAGCATTTAAAACAACTGAAAACTTTTATTGATTTCCTAAAATTTCAGTGGAAAAAATTTTTTAGTCTTAATAATTAAATAAAGAGTGAATTTGTTTTCCTTACTTTGCACAAAACTGAAAGTTTTCTTGAATTTTTGGGATTTTTATTCGCATGTCGAGTATTCGACTCATTCGACTCATACATTGATGTTCAAATGTTTAAATAACTATTTATACTTTTTGAATAATGAGACTGTCAAGTGAGTATGTTTGTATGAAAATAACATACCTAGTGGTTCGATTTCTTTGCTGCCGAGTGTATTACAGCTACGTCATGAGTTGACGTAGTTTTATACGGTCAATAGCAGGTACCTACATATCTGTCAAATTTCTCTAACCGACTTTATGACTAAAAGGGCCAGATTTGTCCGTATAAATTTGACATTTTATATAAACCGTAGTTGCGTACTGTACACTCAAGGAACTTTCCAGTAGACATAGCTTTTTTATTCCAAAAGTAATATACCTAGACAACGTTTATTTCACAAACATAGAACATTAATGGGTAGGTATTTTGAATCGGCACTAACTTCTTTCTGTAAACTTATACCTTTTCGAAAAAGCATAACCAAAAAACTCTACTAGTCGACCGAGAAGTTCCTTGTACAAGTACGTTGTCGCTTCCACTTGCTCATAAGTCTGTAATAGCCTTAACTAAATAAACAAAAAACAAATACTTAAAGAAAATGAATTCTAAAGAATTATTAGACACTATCAGCTACATGGTATTTGATGAACTGAGACTCAAAGTACCTAACTTAATAGCAATACCGCGATTACGGTAGCCGAGGATTCGCGTAAGTATCTCTTTAACAAAGTTCATTGCTCCACATTTCTAAATTTAACCGGAGATTCCTCACTTACAACCCGTTTAAAAAAACTGCACAAGAAAGCGCCAGACGTTCGCTTCTATCTGCGAACTGCGAAGATTCTTTTTCGTTTTTTTTTAATTTTAGCTTAAGAGAGCGATGGCGAAAGTTCCCGCTATTATTTTTAACCGACTTCAAAAAAAGGAGGAGGTTCTCAAGTCTTTTTTTTTTTTTTTTATGTATGTTCTACCATAACTTCGCCAGTTGTTAACAGATTTTTATAATTCTTTTTTTATCTGAAAGAAAATGGTTTATACCACGACTATATCGACTATCGACTCCAAAAGTTTTATTTTTTACTTTTTGAAGTCGGTTTGAATTATTTTTTATAAAATGTTTTTTAAACCTACGTCACTCATTGCTGTGTCGCGCAGTTAGAAATAAGATAGCCAGTTCCTCAGTGATTGAGGATTCCGGAAGAAGCTCCGTTTCATCTTCAGCCTTATCAATACAATCAGCCATTTTATTGTCCCCGCCGCTAGGGCAGATGGTTTCCATAAAGATGGATAAAGATAATGGAATGGGACATAACCCACCACTGGTGCTCTATGTTGGCTCTATGCTCATTTTAACGACTGCAAATACTATACATTAGACGGTTATGAAAACCTATTCGATCTCCAGAATGTCCGAGACCATGTCTTTACAGAAATGTGAACATTAAATCTGGAATATCTAGGACTTGCGCAAATAATATTCGAATAATGTGTTTTTACCATTAACTATAAAGCTGCGCTTTCACTAGCTCACTGGCTAGCCAACTTTGACAATTCTGTTGTCTCCTGTTGGAGGAAGCCATATATTTCCAGTATAAATTGTAACTACTTATCTCAGATAAAGTCCATTTGGAAACAAAAAAAATGAGAAATATCATTTTATGACAATATTTTATTGACCAACCGAAAAATGTATGTTATTACTGATCGTTCTACTACGCGAACGATCGCTCGCTCTGTCATTAATGATATTTAATGCGAGAGAACTGAAAAACTGTTATAAAAAGTAGACAAAATTAAAGTTCTCCTGTTTCTCATCCATAAAATTCCAAACAATATAATTACTTTTTGATGAAAATTTAAAGCAAAGCTTTGACTACGTTTCTAAGTTTTACTTTTTCATATGTAGGTATAATGTTGTCAATCTCAATCTATTTTTAAATTAATTTCCGCAAAAAATTAAATCATAGGTTACTTCCAAAGCCTTTCTTTTTAGGGTTCCGTAGCCTAATGGCAAAAAACGGAACTCTTATAGAATCGTCATGTCTGTCTGTCCGATGTATGTCACAGCCACTTTATTCAAAAACTATGAGGATAACACAGTTGAAAATTGGTAAGAAGATGTATTCTGTAAACCCAATACATGGAACTGAAACTGATTTTGTTTTTGATCAAACCTATACGTGTGGAATATCTATAGATAGGTCTTTTAAAATTACATTGAGGTTTCTAAAACGATTTTTTCTCAAAGTCAACCGTTTGAAAGATGTATGCTTCCAAAGTGGTAAAATGTCACAGCCACTTTATTCTAAAACTATGAGGATTACACAGTTGAAACTTGGTAGGTAGATGTATTCTGTAAACCGCTTTATGGTTCTTACACAAAAATAAAAAAAATGGAACTGAAACTTAAAATATTTTATTTTTATCAAACCTATACGTGTAGGGTATCTGTAGATAGGTATTAAAAAATTAAATTGAGATTTTTGATTTTGAGAAAAACTGTTTTGAATGATATACACTTTCAAAGTGGTAAAATGTTGTCCCCTCTAACTTTTAAAATAAGAAAGTGAAAAACGAAAATTGGTTTGAACGAAATATATTTAGCAGTTTCAGAGTTACCGCAAATATTACTTTGTCATTCATACAAACACTGAAAAACAAAGTTATTTTTGGAGACGAAAAATTATAGTGGCATTTAATATAATAATAGAAACTTTATTGCACACGATACAAAAACAAACACATACCTACAGAGAAAATGACAAAAAGAGGAACACAATAGGCGGCCTTATGCTATATATAGCAATCTCTTCCAGGCAACCTTGGGTGAGAGAACCCTTTATGTGCGAGTTTGACTCGCACTTTGTTGATTTTTTTTTAACTAATTAATATTTTCTAGTTTTGTAGAAGAAAACAGGCGTTACTTTTCATAGGAACTTTTAATTCTTTTGCTCTTCAGGTTTCCTCTAGAATCGGGCGGTTGCGTTGTCCTTAGTAGGATTTCTTCAGTTTTTTAGGAGAAAATAGGCGACTGCGAAACGTTGATTTTTGAACGACTTAAAAAAAGGAGGAACTACTCAAGTCGACGGTATGTTTTTTTATTATTTTTTATGTATGTTTTAACATAACATGGTCATAACTTTTTAATTTTGCATTTTGCAATGCTATTTTTATGTGAAAATAGATTAATATTTTTCATAACATGGTCAGTTATCAAACTATTTTAAAAATTATTTTTTTATCTAAAATAAAGTAGTTCAATTGTGGTCCCATAATATTTTTGCCAATATCTGGCTAATCGTTTTTTCATAATATTTAAGAATATCGATTACGTTTTGGCATGTAGTCGGTACTTAAATGACATCATTGTTATGTGCTGATTTTAAGTGTAAGTATGAAATAAAAAGCTTTTTATAAATAAACCTTGGCTGGCACCGACTCCAAAAGTTTTATTGTTTACTTTTTGAAGTTTAATTTTTGTCTAAGTAGGTACTTTTCATAGAAAATTTTCAATTCTCTTGCCTTTGTTGTTTCCTCTTAAGGTGGTACTTCCATACAAATAAACATTGCACAATTATTGTTTCATCATACCTTAATAATTCGTAAATACATGCGCACTAACTCGTTTCAGTTATTTGTTTGGACGAAATAATAAAAAAAATGTACTTTCATACATAAATCACGAATAAACTAATATCTTATAATACGTACATCTTATGTTTTGGCGCGCACTGTTCATTGAAATAAAACAACTTTTACGGATATCAAACGCGCTATATTTTCACGAACTAAGTTGTAATTGTCCGTATTTTTAGGTTTTTTAGGGGTTTTTTGATTTTCCCGACGTTTCGGCACCTTTACAGCTGCCGTGGTCACGGGATGACAAGTAGCCAGTTATTAGGCTACTTGTCATCCCGTGACCACGGCAGCTGTAAATATATCGTGGAAATATAGCGCGTTTGATATCCGTAAAAGTTGTTTTATTTCAATAATATCTTATAATTTCAATAATTCTACGTACCTATGTGCGTGTGACTCATCGCAATTATATACCTCATGTATGAAAGTACATGTTTTTTATAATTTCGCTCAAACAAATAACTGAAACGAGTTAGTTGCACATTTATTTATGAATTATTAATGTATTATGAACCAATTAATGTGCAATGTTTGTTTGTATGGAAGTCGTACCACCTTGATCGCAGCCTTACCCATATAATGTTAGCATATACGGTCCATCCTTATCTCGCATCTCGACGCTTTGAGTTACGACGTCAGATTTCGAAGAAATACACCATTATAGACATTTTATGACCACCGCATTATAATTGTGATGTTGACTTTAACAATATTTTGAATTCATAAAACGTGGCACATTCATCACTTTTAATTTAAATTTACAACTTTATGTGACATTTAATGTGGAAATATTTGGAGATGTTGACTATTTAACAACAGTAAACTAGTTATGTAGTTAAGCATTGTTTTTTTTATTTAAACAAGTGAATTCTAAGATGTAAATCGATGGGAATTTTAGGGTAAAAATTGCATACATCAATATTTAGGGTGCTTTCCTTCCAATGACCGTCTATTTTTTCCACCCTGTATAAGCTAGGCAGGCGGACTTACAACATGTTCTACCACCAACCAAACCGAATACAATATGTCAATTACCGTCTTTATTTCCATCCTGTTAAGTCTGCAGCCATAACAACAATGTTTTCAGTATTGTCGTGTTTCAGCAGGTAAAGATAGGATAGTCGTTCCTCAGTGGTTGAGTATTCCGGGAGAGGCGCGCTTCCGCCTTCAGCCTTATCATTACTTATCAATAAGTATGATGAAGGCTTAGTGTCTCCCTTGTTCATAAAAAAAAACATTAGCCATTTTAATGACTCTACTGCTGGGGCACTGGCCTTCCTTACGGATAAGAGAATAGGCCATGACATGACCCAGAGCGCGGGCCCAATGCGGATTTGTGGGTTTGATTGACCTAGTATATATTTTTTATTTAAAGAATCATTGTGCTCGGTAGTTCCCCCGGAAAATTTAATTTGCCATAGCCAAGCCAAGACCTTGTTAGCGCGCCCGGAAATTCAAATTATGCTTTTTGTTTATAAAATTGATGTTAATTTTAGGTTCTTATGTATTTTCTTTAAATTAGGTTATCTAGCAATGACTTTTATTACCTAGCTAGCGAATTCCCAATGCTTTAAATGCTTCTGTTCTGTTCTGTATTATGAACAAGGTTCATAGAGTGATTTCGTTTGTTCTGACAATGAGTAGCAATCTTCAGATTACATAATTATACTCGTATAGTCCAATATGTCCTGAGACTGAGACTCACAAACGGAGTCCAAAACCTAAGTCCGACGTTTAGTTGTCCGAATTGCTTTTGATCGACTGAACGCAAGTCCGACAAACGCCGGGTCGACAGAACTATAAGCCGACGAACTGCAGTTCGACGAATGGAGAGCTGACCCATGCTTCACCTAAGTAGGTACTCCACCTGACCAAAAAATGTCCTACTCGACCGGTACAAATAACTTAATTTAAATATTATTAGCTGAAAGTACCAGGATCACATAGATAAACAGGAGTGTTTTTCCTTTAGATGTTTCGAGTTGTTTATAGGCATTAGCTCTATAAAAAATACTCCTAGTTGGTTGTGCTGCCCTAGTACTTTACGTTCAATATTTTTATTTTTTTTGTATTATACCAAGCTGTGGGATCTTTATTGTAAATTAACCGTAGACCCACTGTTTATTAAAATAAATTAAATTGATATATATTAGGTACATTTTGTGTTTTTGTTTGTTACTTGACTGTACTGATCATCAGTTGGAGCACGGGACCTTATAGGTTCAAAAATAGGACTTCAAAAAACTAAAAAGCAAAAGATAAACCTTTTGGAGTCGGTCCCAGCCAAGGAATTTTACTTTGCGGTCCAACTATTTATTATTGAAAGTTATTTTTTGCTTTTTAGTTTTTTGATGTCGGTTTAATTTTTTTTATAAAAAGTTTTTATTTCACAATTTTTAAAGGTAGAAGAGGTCCCGTGCTTACGCTAATAACCTTATGTCAACTTCTCATCACCTATTACATAATGCTGCTTTTCCCGGTGCAGAGACGTTACTTATTGAGGAGTTCTCTCGATACTTCATCACCAGCTACACTTCATCACACGCATTGAGTCGAGCATAAATTGTTTATGTACCACATTAAAGTAATCGTATCGCTTCCGTGAAATGCTAAGTATTTAATAGTTCCGATGACCATTTCGTGGTCTTCATTATCAGTTCCACTTCACCAAATGGTGCTTCCCGGAAGCATATGCATAAGTTACTATAGAAAACACTGAAATCGCTATAAGAGTGCCTATAATAATTGAAGAGTTCCCTGGATTTCTCAAGGATCCCATCATCAGATCCTGACATGATGACAATGGGACTACATGGGAAGTATACCCTTTCGAACAAAAAAAGAATTACTCAAATCGGTCCAGCCGTCTTCGAGTAATCGAGTAACATACATAAAAAAACCGTCATATTGAGAACCTCCTCCTTTTTTTTTAAGTCGGTTAAAAATATACTAGAAAAAAGCAACTTGTATTATGTCAATCCCGTCAGAGCAACATGAGATGTTGTTTTTTTCTAGTATATTTTCTTGTTGAAATCAAGTGTGTCTACAAAGTTACAGGGCAAATAGTGTGAATAAATTGTAAATAGTAAAATATTGAAAAAAATCAACTCGGCCACAAGTGAATTCTTAAATGGGACTCGAACCCACGACAAGTCTCGGTAGCTCAGTGGTAAGAGCATTGGACAGGATTTCCAAATTTCATGGTTTCGAGTCCCATCTGAGAATTCACTCGTGACCGAGTTGATTTTTTCCGATATTTTTCTAGTTAAAATTTATTATAAGTATAAAATAACATTGAAAAATGCAAAATTAAAAAATCATAAAAAAAATGTGAATAAAATTGCTTCACACTGAGCCAAACAAACTTGAATAAGTAAATCATCATCACACGAAGAAGAAGCATAAACAGCATTGAAAAGTTTCCACTCATAATTTGTACAAAACTACTTAACTTCCGACCAAGACAGATCCGCGTGGTCATTCGCAATATCCCTAGGGAACATTTGACCAGGATTTAAACAATCTGTGTGCCAATTTTTTTCCAAATACGTTAAACCGAATTTGTGCGATGAGCTATTATGTAAAACTCGAAAACTTTCACATTTATGATAATAGCAGGATAAAAAGTGTAAGTTTAACTAAACAGGCAAGCCGAATGATTCAATAGTTATCATATCACAAACACAGTATTGAAAATTCTCTGCGCGAATTCCCGCGCAGAAACAGGCCACCTATAAAAATATCCTACGCGGAATGGTTACTAGAACAAACTTTGGGTGCAATCACCCTGCGATAGCCGCTGGTCTACGCCACTGTGACGTCAGCGCACGCACGCACGTGTAACGTAACCTAAGCTGTCGAAGAACCTAAGGCGTTGTTCACACTGCAACACATTGGTAATGTGAGGTTACACGCAAAAGTTTTCGCAGATGGCACCATTGTGCTTTGTGGTAAACAAAATATTCCTGACAGTTTATTCTGTATAGCGTAATTTTAAAATTAGGAAACATTTGGCAAAACATGGCATATTTGGCAATAAGACCGTTAGAGATTTGAAACAATCCTTCAAAGAACCTGGAGCGTTAGTGAAAGGAATAAAAAAGATTTTATACAAAGGTAAAATAGATTATGGCCAAAATATATAAATAATTGCATACAATCACACCAATTATCTAGGCCAAGTTAAGTTTCACGAAGAACTTGTGTTATGGATACTAGATAACGGATAAACATACTTATGTACCCTTTTTTTTGTAAATACATACATAATATACATATTAAACACCCAGACCAAGACAAATATTTGTATGCTGACATGTCCGCTAAATGTGTGTTTCTCAATTTCACTTTCCATCTATGTAATGTACCACATTTATTACAAATAAATTATTATCTTATCTTATCTTATCACATACCCTACGGCGGGAGACCTTGTAACGAGAAGAACCGGCAAGAAACTCGTCAAGGGTTGTTTTTTTTCTCCCTGTTTTATTTCATACAGAGTCGTCAAATTGAAAAGTGACATCAGTAAGGTCAATTTTCATCACAAAAGGAAAATACTAATTAAAATATTACATTTTATGGTTATTGTAACCGTAAACAATTTTTAACTGGCAAAGAAAGACTTGTCTATCATAACATTACAACATTCATTACAAGATTCCTATACTGCAAGTTGTGAGGTACATACAGGTCAGTATCAATTTATTTTAGATAAAAATATTTTGGCTTTAAGCACAGCATTAAGATAAACAGACTGAGGTAGACCCATTTCCGCTGGCGGCACCCGTTCACGAGCATGACGCATGAACCAGCCATCGCTTCGCTCAACCATATTTTAGGGAACGTAACGACCCGCCTCACACGACGCCTCCGAAGAAACGTTTGAGTGAGCATGACGTACTTCAGGTACTTATGTTAAGCTGTATACCTAGATATAAAAAATACAATGGCAATATATATACATAAGCAAAAAAAGAAAGATAAAAGTGCATTAATGTAAGACACAACCTACAATGTCACTAAAAGACGCATCAGCTGGGTCACAATCTCAAAGCGTAATTAAAGTAAAAAAAAAAAAAAATTTACCTTTATTTACTCTGATCAAACAGTGCCACGCATCTCAACTCAAAACATCATAAATAACATAAAATCAAAACAACATATTCTCTACACATTTTAACACAAGCAAACATGAGCAGACTCATCCCGCTGGCAGCACCCGTTCACGAGCATGACGCATGAACCGGCCATCGCTTCGCTCAACCATATTTTAGGGAACGTAGCGACCCGCCTCACACGACACCACCGCATCTTCATAATCGTCAGCGGTTAGACACTGGTAGCCCTTAAGTGAGCCAATATCACATTTTCTTAGAGTAACTGCATTGGACGCTGTTGCATTTTAAGTCCCTATTTCAACTTCCACTATATTGCCAGGAACATTCCCTGTGACAGAATGTACTGTTGCCTCTGCATCAACTTTACTTAACTGTCTTCACGGTTCTCGGCCGTCAGACTTCTCTGTCTTGCCACAATACTTTCTTGAGTCCAAACAAACACTGAGCGAACAACTTTTTTTTATCACTTGACTTGACTGTGTGTATTAATCCTGTAATAGAACAATAATGTTAGGTGATTGCATTCTTTGATTAAGATTATTACTTTTTAAGATTTCACAGATAGAAGGCGGTCACGCGTCCAAGCATTTCACACAAATCATGCTAGTCTTGTTGGAGATTTGTGAAACAAACCCTGTTCCGTTATAATCGTTTAAATCTTCTGGTTTGAAACGATCAGAACAAATCGTAGAATTTGCTGTGAGTGAGGTTATGGCACCGCAAAGTTACATGCCATTTTTTCGACGCTCATCTTTCGGGATAGAATGATTGACGATATTTTACACCCTAAGACACAGCAAATCTGCATTTTCAGAAAACAGAAAAAAAAATGCAAAAAAATACTGTCAAAATGATTGTTTACCTAGAGCACAAGAGCGCCGCCTGGCGGCGATTAATAGAAGCTTTACCTCCTCTTAAATGGTTTTCTTCTTTCCTTATCCCAATAAAGAGGTTAGATAGAAGTAGTTGTCACGAATTCGCAATATTCGCAACCCTTTTAAGCAAAAAAAACATAAGCACGATTTAAAAGATTTTGAACTTCTCCACGTTATGATGGCTACTTGCCTGTTTTTTAGACGAAACTCTATTCAGTACTAAATGCATAACATGGTCGTTATAACATCTCCTCGTACTTGTGTTCCGTGTTTCCGCGGCAATGGCAGTTTTCTTTGGGTTGATTTTCATTCATATTCATGTTTCCGGAGACTTTTTATGCTTGGATTAAAGACTGCATTTCCCTGCGGAAAACGAGATTTTAGTGCAATAAGGATTATCCTAAATGTTGGCCCTGAATTTAGATTGTATTCGTTCAATTATTACAACAATAACATAGTATGGAATGTATCCCTCTCGCAGATCATAACATTTTTTTTTGTAATTATTCACGAGCATGAGATATAGACTATAAACTTCGGTTGTTGCCACTGACTGGATGTGGGCACTTTAACCACTAACGCTATTTATATAAGGATTAGAGAAATCAAAGTGGTCAAGACCGGGACTTAAAGTGGTCACAACCAGGGGCTTTATTTTTGATTCACTTGTCTCGCGTCGAGCACTTACTTTCTACTGATTTTCGTTCAACATTTGAATTCTCATATTTTTGAATCGCTCGATCGCCACGAATGCGGGACAACACTCATTGAATTCAAGCAGAATAAAGCTAGCGACGCGTGATTTAAGATGCATGCGTCAACATTATGTCATACGAGCGATTCAAAAATAGAGCTATAAAATAGGAAAAGAAAATGAAAAAAATAAGTATTTCTTTTTTTTTTGTCGATAAGAAATTCGCTTCAGTGTGAACCGGACTTACGTGGCATTGTATCGCTTGACAACTGGCAGCATTGAGAAGTTCCCTAAGTGATGGGCACGTCGAATGATCTTAACGTCTCACATTGATCTTTTAACATACTTATAAAAAACCGGACAAGTTAGCGAAACTCGTGCGCAGCGCAGAGTGATGCTAAATATAGATGCTTATCAATTTTATAACCAGTAAGTTTATTATCCTATGGTGATCATTAAAATATAAGTTATTTAGTAAATTATATATTTAATATTTTGCTACAAATAACTATTTTATTAAATAACTAAGTTGGTTGTTTAGCGGCGAGTTACCTCTATTGAAATCCGAGCAAGTGAAGGTCCTAGGATTAAACCACGAGCGTAGCGAGTGGTTCAAAGATTGAATCCTGAACGATGCGAGGATTTCAAAGGTACAAGACGCTAAAAACTTTTCTGCCAAGCGCAACACACAATTTTTCACCTCACAACCGCGAGTGACATTTTATGGCTGTTTCCGCGGTCAACTATTCCGGTAAAAAAATCTTTAAACAAAGATTAATCTAAATATACCTTATTCTCGTTGTTTTAATGATATAAAAAAGTAAAATAATAAAAAAGGGAGTATTATAGTTAATTCAAAGTTATTTAAAGTAGGAATATATTGTTACATAAAAATAACAATAAAAACGATTCCGTAAATATTGACACTGACATGAGGCAAAGAGTATTTATCAAGACAATGACAATTTAAAAATAAAGATTTATGTCACGTTCGGAAATCCAATCATAGGTTGTGAAATCTCACCCAGCCTATTTTTTTTTTTTTTTTATATCAAATAGTGTAATCTTATTGTTATTGTTTTTATGATTCAATGAACTCAAATAATATAATAATAACAATACGGAGTTTTATAATTAATTTAAAGCTATTTAAAATAAGAATAAAATGTAACAAAAAAGTCAAAAAAGTATTAAATTAAAAAAGTACTTGGCCGCGGTAGGCCGCAAAAAGAGATTTTCTACGCCTAAACTGATTGACAAAACCTCCTTTTCAGAGCGTGTGAGGTGAAAATATCTATTCCTGTGTTAAAGTGTTCATTTATTGTTGTTTTTTTTTTTATAAAACGGCTTTCTAGCCAGTTTGAAATTTAAATAAAACCTTTGATAAGTTATTACATTGGTTGCCATGTGTGAATCGTTCCCTTTTTAAATTACCCGACAGATATGGGTTTACTATATAATTTATTTGGCCGCTAAACACGACAGATATGGATTTTCATACAACTTTTGCCGGCCCCTGCTCGCATGTATGTGGCTGTACAGCAATATCGATTTATCTCAAAGAAGGTTGTCATAATAATGCTCATATTTCCAAGCATGTTTGAGAAAATAAGTATAACTGAATTAGAGGAATACTTTACAGGATAATAGATACGTTAGTTTAAAATTATTTTTATATAAAAAAACAGGGCTAAAAGAAGCCTATCTTTTAATCTTTTCTATCTTTATCTTCTTATCTGAGTGCCAAATTTCATCCAAATCGGTTTAGTAATTTTTGCGTGAAGAGTAACAAACATCTAAACATCCTCACAAACTTTCGCATTTATAATATTAGGATTAATCATTGCACTTGTACTATGTAATCTAAAAACTACGTTTAATTTGATAAAGTTATCGTTTAACAATAGCCCAGTCCGGTCGGGCCCCTGAAAATCGCACTTGCCGTAACGTCCTTAGAAACGTAAACATTGATTAGCAAACAGTATAGTAACTGGACAAGCTTTGCACGTGGTGTTGCCCTACTTACGACTTCGCGATGATGCGGCGCGAGCACGATGCACGATGCACGATCTTATTCAAGGTGAATTTCGCAAATGTTTCGAGGTTTTTCAATTAATTTAATAGATTCGGTAACAACCTATAAATTCAAATAAAAAATAATTAGTTTTTTTTATTTTTGCATTTTTTCAATGCTATTTTTATACTTGTGTTAAATTTTAAATAGAAAAATATTGGGAAAAATTAACTTAAGTTAGAGCATTGGACCGGATTTGCAAAGGTCGTGGGTTCGATTCCCATCTGAGAATTCACTTGTGGCCGATTTTATTTTTCCAATATTTTTCTATTTAAAGTTTATCATAAATAAAAAAATATTAATTAACTGCATTTTATAAAAAAAATCTAGTTTCCAAATACTCCAGATTGAAGACTAATAGCTTTTTCCTAATAAGTATTTTAATTAATAAAATACTCCTAGTAGTGAGAATACATAAGTTATAATGATAATAAAAATTATTTTGCTCAGTCAGTTCCTGTCAGAGAAACAGGCCAGTGCTAGCAAAACCGTACCCGTCGGAAATCTTTCTGTCTTTTCTTCCCATAAAATTTCATGTACAGTTTTCAAGAACCACCAATCAATAATCACGTTTTGTTATATACACATTTACAAAATTATTTTTAACAATGGTTGTCATTACCCGCCTAGTAATTTGAATCCGACAAACTCTACATTTCGAAATTAACCTTTCCAATGTGCTCCTTATACTATCGCAATTTTTTTTGTGCGTTTTTCATAGCTACAGTAATATTTTTCGCACGATTCTTAAATTACCCAATAATAATCATAATACGTACATCTTATGTTTTGGCGCGCACTGTTCATTGAAATAAAACAACTTTTACGGATATCAAACGCGCTATATTTCCACGAACTAAGTTGTAATTGTCCGTAATTTTTAGGTTTTTAGGGGTTTTTTGATTTTCGGGATTTTTGAGTTTTGGGAAAATCAAAAAACCCCTAAAAAACCTAAAAATTACGGACAATTACAACTTAGTTCGTGGAAATATAGCGCGTTTGATATCCGTAAAAGTTGTTTTATTTCAATAATCATAATGTTTAAACTCTGAGAGGTGTGAAATCTAGAATCTATTTATTTGGGTATAAAAGTAAAATAAATGTTCTCCACTGTAGATAATCAATCATTTTATCGGTTTAAAATGATTGCCAAGTGGTTCCGTACTTGTAGAAAACTGTTGAAAACTACGGATAGTTTGACAACAGTTTTCTTAAATAAATTATTCTATGTTTGACACTACTAATCTCTACTTATCTATACTAATATTATAAAGAGGAAAGATTTGTATTTTTGTATGTAACGAATAAACTCAAAAACTAATAGACCGATTTTGACGAAATTTGGTATAGAGAATCCTTAGACCCCAAGTAGTAACATAGGCTATAAATGATCCCAAAATTCCCACGGGAACGGGAACCACGCAGGTGAAACCGCGCCCGGCCTCTATTAATATTATAAAGCTGAAGAGTTTGTTTGTTTGAACGCGCTAATCTCAGGAACTACTCGACCGATTTATAAAATTCTTAGACCATTAGAAATTTCTCCCGAGTGACATAGGCTATATTTTATCCCGATATTCCCACGGGAACGAACACCACGCGGGTAAAACCGCGAGGATCAACAAGTGACTAATATAAAGTGGATAGAGATCTATCCACTCAATGGAATTTGTTCATATGATAGCTTTTCCAATAAATAAGTTAATAGACTATTATTCGTTAACCTCTCCACGAATCCAACCATCTCTCGTCGAATCCAACTCGGATGGGCAGCGTTCGGGAAGCTCCGTAAAATCTCCGCGTCCAATTTACCACAGTGTTTCAATACGAAAGTCTACGACCAGTGTGTGTTGCCAGTGATGACTTACGGCAGTGAAACGTGGTCGCTAACTATGGGTCTGATAAAGAGGCTCAAGGTAACTCAGCGTGCAATGGAGAGAGCTATGCTCGGCGTTTCCTTGCGTGATCGAATCAGAAATGAGGAGATCCGCATTATTTTGATACATACATGAGACAATTACAATTTTATAGCAAAAAAATAAAAAATAAAAACTAACTTAAACCAAAAGGTGTACAGTTTCATTGTCTGAAGTGGATGTCTCACGGCTGCAGCCAAAAAGGAAGTCAATTCAGCATTTTGCCGGCCCCAAAGAGCCTAGCGCTGATTTTCAATTGACCCCTGGACATTCTTTTTGACAAAAGGATGCCAAATATGCCGATGCCAACCATCATTAGTTAATTTAGCAATGCTCATATGACAAGTCCCGCATACTAGAAAAAGATAATTATTGAACAAATTTTCACAAAGCTGTTAAAATAAATTGCCATAAATATATACACAAATATATCCTACACAAATATTAGTAAATAAAAATCTAGACTTACATAAACTTAAAATCGACAAATAATCACACCCTGTTGCGCTTACGTACAGGAAGCTAGGAATAATGCAACAATGAACAAGTTACTGACATCGCTCGAAGGACTGCTCAGCTGAAGTGGCAGTGGGCGGGTCACATGAAGAGCCGAGAAGAACCGATGGGCGTTGGGGCGGAAAGGTTCTGGAATGGCGACCGCGTACCGGACGACGCTCCGTGGGTAGGCCCCCCACAAGGTGGACCGACGATCTGGTGAAGGTCGCGGGAAGCCGCTGGATGCGGGCAGCGCAGGACCGATCGTCGTGTAGATCCTTGTGGGAGGCCTATACCCAGCAGTGGGTGTCATGTGGCTGAGACGACGACTCGTTAACCTGCTAGTTTGTCCAGCAGTGATAATTTTTCTTATAACTTATCTCGTAGTTATGTACTACTGTCTTGATTTTTTCACGAATAATGTGGGCTGAAGCGAAGCCGAGGCACACATACGTAAGTCCATCAATGCCTAGTTGTGGCAAAGGCTTGTATAGTAAGACTATACATTGTATATATACTCTCTTTTTAATGGGCTTTCCATTATACATTGCAATGTTCCATGAAACAAATCAGTTTGATTTGTTTCATGGTATTATTATGTAAGTACGTACTTAATAATTCCATGGTACTGACTCATAACGTATATGTGTAACGTACAAAAATGGCCACTTGCGTGCCGGGCCACGCGCAGTATAGGGTTCCGTAGTTAGCCTTTACAATAGTTTTAAATGGTTATACTTATATAAATAATCTCTTTTTGAAACGACTAACGACTATATATTTGTCTATTCAATGAAATTTGTACCTATGACAACTTTTTCAAAAAAAATTTTTTGTTAGTCTACTATTACTCAACCTGTAAAATCTCACTAGCAGTGATAGTTTTCGTTTGAACTTCATTAAATGTACTACTCTCATGAATTTTCTACCGTTCAAATTTTAGGGTAGGGGGGGGGGGGGGGGATTATGAGATTAATGAGAAAAAAACATTTCATACCCAAGATACATGTAGGTAGGTGCACTTAAAAAATATAGATTTTATTCTAGCACTTTTTTGGCGTAATTTGTATTCACATTCTTGTCAAATTACAGCTCTCTAGATGTTGGGACCTCTGAGCAAAGCCGTGGATGAACAGACAGACAGACTCATAATTACTTTACTCTTTGGACAGACAGATGGACAGACGGATATGGCAAAATTATAAGGGTTCCTTGTTGGTTTAACTCCGGAACCATAAAAAACAAGTTTTTACTTAAGTTTTTATGCGAATACACTGATACACTTAATTATGGGATCAGATTCAATTGACATTTTCATTACTCACACCTCACTCACGCCTGATATTGTATGGCCATAGGTATTGAGACATGAGACTAGTGCGTTTTTCTAGTATATTTTCTTGTTTAATATTTATCACATAAAAATAGCATTGTAAAATGCAAAATTAAATAGTTATAATAAGATGGCTGATTCATCTTAATCGATAGTCAAACATCTGTAAAGATGTTTCTTTCGAATGCGAGGATATTTCTCTCATTGATGAAGCGACGGTGGCCAAACGGTGAATATACTAGAAAAATTCGACGTGTCCCCATAGGTCAAGAATGCGGGTTCGAATCCCGTCAGGGCGACATGAAATTCTAAATTCAGGAACCGATCAATAAATTATTAAGTAAGTAATTATGATATTTTGTTTAGAAAAATATTGGAAAAAATCTACTCGGCCACAAGTGAATTCTCAGATGGGACTCGAAGCCACGACCTTTGGAAATCCGGTCCAATGCTCTAACCACTGAGCTACCGAGACCAGTTTATTTTCCAATATTTGTTTATTTAAAATTTATCGTAAGTATTTAATAAGCATTGAAAAATGCAAAAATTAAAAAATCATAAAATATTAAGTATTCAGCCAAATTAAAAAAAGACCTTGACACAGCTTTTACTTAAAACAGCACGTGTAACATTAATAATATTGACAAGAAACTCATTTGGCAAATTATACAAAGTTACGTTAAATCAATATAGCGAATACTTCCGAAATTCTTTTGCACAGACCTAAGTATATCGAGATAGACAAAAGTGTACCTACCTTGCGTGCCAAAAGTTTGATCCACGGTCAATTTTACTTGCTTGCCGCATGAGACCATTGCCATGAAAACACGAGAACGAAAATGGTTAATTGTGCAGTGCTTTCGTGCAAGAGCTCGTCAATAACATTTACACATCACTAAAATATCTCGCTCGTGGCGCCATCGTAGGTAGGTACGAAAAATTCGACACGCTAGATTCTCATACAGTTTGAACCGCTCTTTACGTCTATCTCGATATAGGTTCTTTTGTCTATATTGTTTTGATGTTTGATGAATACATAGTTACTTTAAATACTCGTTCTTACAAAAAAACTCGATAAGTAGCATGGGGTCTACTAAAGATTGTGTAATTTTTTCTCTTACTAGGACGCGTTAGGTCATACCTATACGCAATTTTGTATAAAATTGGCGGACCACAACCATCGAATCCGGGATTTCTGGGTCTGATACCGGTGGGTGTTACCACTAGACCAAAGAGGAGGTTAAGACGCTATACGAAAACAGTGCGTACTTTTTGTCATTCAACTATAGGACGGTTCGAGATGTTACAAATCTGAGAATAAGATATATATTTCTTCATACCTTTATCTAGATTTGTAAAGTTTTAGAAACACGATTTTATGATTTTACCCCGACACTTTTTCTTTTCGTAAAGACAAGGGGTCTTTTTAAAAAACCCCTTGTCTTTACGAAAAATTAGAAAATTCAAGATTAATCTGAAATGGGGTTACCTATACTATACTGGAAATTGGTTTAATTAGTGGACTCCAATATAATATTTAGGAGTCGTGTAGTTTCATTTTTCTTTATTCTCTAATAGTTATTTACTACGAAGTGATTTCGTGGTTTTTTCGCCTGATCTGCAAAAAATCGGTCACGGGAGCTCGCGTCGTTTTCTCATTGCTATCTCGCTTCAGTCGTATAGCCTAAGACCTTATTTCGACGCTGTAAAGCATTGACTTATATTTGAAATCATTGCTGTAAAGTCTCAAACAAAACTAAAGGAACGTTCCTCCGATTATCGTATTCGGTGTTCAGAGTAAGCCCCCAAACCCTTGGACGAATTAATTCGTCCAAGTGTCAGACGCACTGGCGCTGGCGTGGGGCGTATTAGCGAGGCATCTATACAGAATCAAGGTTTACAATAATGCACAATGTCCGCACTGCTGTACTGAAGATGATGCTGATTTACAACACATTGTTTTCAATTGTTCAAAGTTTACCAACCAACGGTCAATAATGTTCAGTGACATTGACAGTTCCGTTTCAGTTCAAAACCCTAATCAAAACCTAATCAGTGTACCCGCCGCGTTTAAGACCTTCTTAGCAATACTGACTTTTTTATTCATTTCTATAAATATATTGTAAATAGTGTAGAGAAAATGTAAGTTTATGAAACAATGCTTTAATTGTTAAGTATTAGTATTTTATGTATGTAGTCGTCGCTTTTTTTTGTTTTACATGTCTTAAGTGTTTTGTCAGGATTTTTCAATCTATTTTTTCTTTTTGTTATTTATATTGTTGTCAAGACTAAAGTTGAAATTGATTATCTCTTGTACCTACTATAATAATATGTATGCGACTGAAGGACTATGTATCCAGGTCATGAATAAATTAATTAAAAAAAAAAAGCACATAGCACACCCACGACTCGACTCACCCCGTTCCGCGCGATCGCGCGTGTCAATGCTCCCGCGCCTATATCGCACAAGATCCTCACAATCGAATGCCAGGGCGTTTTTCCATGTCACGGCACGGTGATGGCACCGGCACCGGCCCGGCTGTCGGAGACGCAAAATGTTTGAAATTATATGGCATATCTCTCCACTTGACACTTGGAGGAGCTCTGTGGCGCAGTGGTTTGCGCGCTCGGCCTGCGATTGTTGAGGTTAAGCAACTTTCGCAATGGTCGGTCACAGGATGGATGACCAAAAATTTGCTAACTTGAGCTCTTCCGTGCTTCGGAGGGCACGTTAAGCCGTTCGTCCCGGCTGCATTTGCAGTCGTTTAAACCCACCAATCTGCATTGGCTTCGCGTGGTGGTTCATGGCCCTTTCTCCTTATCGAACCATATGGAAGGCCAGTGCCCCAGCAGCGTGTGCATTCAAATGGCTGATGACGAGTCTTTTCACTTGCCTGCGTCGCGCCGGGGATACGGCCCTACGTGCATACATTTTGCCTCCGGCGGGCGGCGGCGTTGGCCGGAACGGTGCCGTTATCTGGTGTAGTGGGAAAACGCTCAATAGCACAATACTCCGCCAATACCTTGCGACACTTTACGAGCAACACTTTAAACATGTATTGTGATTGTGACGTGCTATTATGTCCAGCGCAATGTCATAAAGGCACGAGACAAAACATTTTATTTGAATTCCTGATAACAATAATGGAATTCAGGAATTTACTAATGAAACAGGCGGTCTGCGGGTTTTTGTTTTCAAGATCTCCGTGCTTATAAATAATATAACCTTTTACTTCATTCTTTCAAAATCTCCTCTCTGTTAATTTATAAATAATGAGATGTGTTGTAGCTTTACCAGAACAGTAAAACAGGTATAGAGGTTGCTTAGATCATTGATATTACAAATTAAAATACTACTTAATACAATCAATCTTGATAAGATCAACTTTGAAAGAAGCGTATATGGGGCTGTAATATGGGTCTTTCCAAATTCCTACGATTGTTGTTTAGTTTTATGGAGTACCTTGCAGAGTTGAGGGGTCAAAATCAGTCGAAGGCATAGAATTAGTACCTAATAATTCCATGGGCGAAGGTAAGCCGGACCACGAAAAATCCACATACCAGAGAATAATAAACATGGAAAATAAAACAATGAAGTTATTGAAATAAAACAACTTTTACGGATATCAAACGCGCTATATTTCACGAACTAAGTTGGTTTTAGGTTTGTTTGGAAGGTTTAGGTTGGTTTCCCGTGGTCACGGGATGACTGCAACACGGCAGCTGAAAAGGTCCGAAACGTCAGGAAAATCAAAAAGGCCGTAAAAAACCTAAAAATGCGGACAATTACAACTTAGTTCGTGAAATATAGCGCGTTTGATATCCGTAAAAGTTGTTTTATTTCAATGAACAGTGCACGCCAAAACTTAAGATGTACATACAATGTAGTCACTTTGCACCTACCTGCCATCCACGTATATTTAACTATTTGGTGACAATAATTAATGACATAATTATTATGTTCTAGGTGGATCGCTGGGGTGAGAAGTCTAAAGGGGAAGCCGATGGGAATCGATATGTATGGACCCATCGCCACTGGTACCTTGGAATATCTCAATTTAAGAGAAATAACTCGATAAGGAAATCCTCCCGCTAATGAATCGATAACCATCTACAATATAGTTTCCCATACCATGCAAATTGTGCAAGACCTTTACAACTGGTTTTCAGCAACATACCAATTAAAACGAAAGTATAACTCCCTTTAACGGCAAAGCTACTTTCGGCCTTTTTTTAACAACTTCACAGGCGTTGTTCGGTTTAAATCATTACAAATATAAGATTTACAACTTACGTTGACGTTCAATCGTAAACCCTCAAATAAGACCAAAAGTGTCCGGTTAAGTATGCAAGTATAATAGAAACTGACGACCATCGAAGCCTGGTTATGCGCGTGAGTCAGTAAAGGGGCATACACACTATACGATTTATCTGATGGCTTAACGCTAGTCATCCCATTTTGTGCGGAAATAGAGATTAACGCCAGGATTCAATGGTCTACAATTTTCTAAATTGTCTTTCAGTCAATAGGGAACCCTTTTTTGTTTTATAATGGGTTTTTTTCAGAGTTATCAAAATTGTAACATGTTCTAACCAAATGGTATGTGCAGTTGTACTAACATTTCTCTTAAAAATCCTTAAATTTTCATACGATCCGAAAAACTTTTTAATAAATCCTCAAAACGGTTAGCAAGGTGAAAATGTTAGCTGTTGTTCCCTACGTCCTTTTCTTTAATTTATTATTATTTAAGAGTAGAACCTTCTTACATGGTTAATTGGTTAACTCCCGGGACAACCAGCGACCACTTATGTTCAGAGAAAAATAAGAAACCATAATTTTCATCCATAGATTTATGATTGGTTTCCGCGTTACGCGGACGTAAATCTACTCGTATGATTTCATCCTTAATTTTTCCGTATATATCGACTCGACTTTGACCGAGGCAAATGAAACCAACCAGAGGATAGAGGAGCAGGAGACATAGTTAAGGACAACGAATACAATGTTGTGACTGAACAATGTATGGACTGCTTCTAGTTTTCGCGCAAAAGGTTAGCGACGTGTGACAGAAAACTTACTAGGTACTAGAGATGGGCCGACTATGACTTTGGCTGACTAGTCGGTTGCAAAAAGCCAAATAGTTGGCCGACTAGTCGGCTTACGGCCGGTTTAAATAATCTATCCCTAACAAGAGATAGGCCTATCTTGGTTATGTGGATAGGTTATTGAAACCGACCGTTAGACGACTGCTGCCAGACATAAGACACTTTATTCTTCTTACACCATAACTTTCACCTAATTAAAAAAATCTTAATTATTTAACTAAACTCACATGGTCACATCAAACTAATAATTTTTGTTTACTATTTTTTAATAAATGATACATAATGTACCAACACTGGGGGGCAATTCTCGCGCTGAGATATGTCGAATTCGACATTTTTCAAACCATAATTTCGTTATTAAAAATGTAAGTAAAATCTTTACTAGGGTCATATTACGTTAGTTTCAATGATCTTTGACAATCCTATAATGTTGAAGATTGTTTTCTGTGAGTTTTATATATAGATTTATGGTTCCAAAAATGTCGAATTCGAGATGTCGTAGGCGCGAGAATTGCCCCCCTGCAGTCTTACGAGGCGAGTAGACATTTTGTGAGAAACATTTTTTCGAAAAGTTATATAAAACCGAAACTACAAGCAAACATTAGGGGTTACATAACGGTATGTTCTTAATTCAGAGTAAAAAATCAGCCAAGTGCGAGTCGAATTCGGACATGAAGGTTCTGTCTCTCACCCAAGTTTGCCTGGAAGAGATTGCTATGTAGCAATAAGGCCACCTATTGTGATTTCCTCTTTTTTGTCATTTTCTCTGTATGTGTTTGTTTCTGTATCGTGTGCAATAAAGTTTATATTATTATTATTACTCATATTAAATTAGGTATTCACTTGACTACCGATTACCTACTCCTTTTTTTATTATTATTTTTTGTTTTGAGTGAGGGGAATACCGATTACCTACATCTACCCAAAATGCCACTATAATTTTTCGTCTGCAAAAATAACTTTGTTTTTTATAGTGTTTGTATGAATGACAAAGTTATATTAGCTCTGAAACTGCTAAATATATTTTGTTCAAACCAATTTTCGTTGAAAGTTTTGATAAAAATCTACAGCATTTTTTTTCGCATTCTTATTTTAAAAATTAGAGGGAGAGGGAGGGAGGGCACACATTTTACCACTTTGGTGTGTATATCTTTCAAAAATATTTTTAGTTTCAGTTCTATGTATGGCGAGCCCCCCCTTAATATATATATTTTTTATTTTTATGTAAAAACCGCAAAGCGGTTTATATAATACATCTAACTACCAAGTTTCAACTGTGTAATCCTCATAGTTTTGGAATAAAGTGGCTGTGACATACGGACGGACAGACAGACATGACGAATCTGTAATGGTTCCGTTTTTTGCCATTAGGCTACGGAACCCTAAAATATTATTTAATTATAATTAGATAGATAAATTTATTTTCACTGCAAAAACATTAATAACATTAATTTGACTTCTTGATAGCCCAAATATTTACCAATGGTCGAAATAGAGTTCGTATTCTAAGATCGCACGAAAAATTGTTAAGGCGGTACCCTGACCGAAAGTGGCGCCGCGTTGAATTTTATTTAATATCGTTATTCTAATTCACAATTTTAATAAAACTAAAAGTGGAATTTTTAGAGCCCATTGTCTTGTATTTTTAGAAGGTATCGCTACATCTCGTCATAGTCATTCGTAGAAGTAGATAGCAAATGTGTCAAAAACGGCCACTTTTAGCAGTTTTGCTATCTACTTCTAGCAGTGACTACGAGGGAAGGAATGGTACCGTCTAAAAATACTAGACTATGATCTCTTAAAATTCCACGTAAAGTTTTATTAAAATTGTGAATTAGAATTACGATATCGGCGCCACTTTCAGTCAGGGTACCGCCTTAATCAGATCGATTAAAATATGAATTAATAATTATAATAAATCTTTTTATTTTGTTTTAAAAAATATTGCCACTATTCGGTGTTTTTTGCTGATATTCGCCGACTAGTCGCCAACTACAAATGCAGCCGGATAGTCAACTTCCCCGACTAGTCGGTACATCCCTACTTACTACTCCTATCTTCTATTCTTTCTTGCAAACAGTGTTGACGACTGTTTAAATCCTCAATGTTTTTTAAGAATCAGTAGAGTAGGATCCAATTCGCTCAATTTTTAAGTGAAATAAAACAATTTTTACGGATATTAAACGCGCTATTTCACGAACTATAAGTTGTAATTATTTTAAATTTTTAATTTTAATTGAAAAATACAGTTGTATTTACAAACTACGAGTACCTAATTGATTTTGTGTATTCTCTTAACGAAATTCTAATGCCGGCCGATTCCAATCGCAAGGTGTAAAGAGCACAGTCGTGAGTCATTTCCGAGTCGGATTCCTGGTGACGTCACGGGGTGGCGTCCGCGCACCAGTCGACACATCGCTATTTTAAACTACATTCCATAATTGAATGGCGCTCCGTAATTCGTCAGCGAGCCGTGAAAGAAAAGGAAGGAATTTTGCGGTTCAAAATTTAATATAAAGAGTACGTTTTGAAGAAATCATTAGATGTTGAATAAATCATTAGTGTTATATATATTCACGAAAAACATCATGCTAATCACAGACCTATACCGAGATAGACGAAAAGAGCGCCTCAAACTGTATGAGAACCTAGCGTGTTGAATTTTTCCTACCTACGACGACGTCACGAGCGAGATTTAATGATGTGTAAATGCTATTGACGACCTCTTACAAGAAAGCACTGCACAATTAAGCATTTTCGTTTCTGAGTGACGCGTGTTTTCATGGAATGGTCTCAAGCGGACTGACTTGGGTCATAAAACTTTGACCGTGGATCAACTTTTACACACAAAGTATAGGCACATTTTTACCGTCTATCTCGATATAGGTCTGTGATGCTAATATTATATGCAAAAGTAACTGTCAGTTGCCTTTTCACGCTTGATTCATTGAAGCTAGCTCACTTACTTACCTCGGTCACAGAATATATATTAGTTTAGGTATGATAAACGCAAGCGTCCGGTCACCGGACTAGTCTCAATCAAGAGCCCTAGCAGATTGAAGCGAGACGGCAGACAGTTATTGTACTATGAACGCTATACGCAATGCAAAAGGTTGAAATTACGTTGTTGTTGTAAATATCTCGGGGATTTTGCGCCGCTTGTATGGAAGTAAGACTGGCCTGCCTTCGTATTCACGGATCACTCACTAGAATACAGATACTTCAGGAAGGAGCCATGTACGGTATTTCCTATCATAGGACTCCTGTCTCTAATTTTCTGAAGGATAGATAGGTAATAGTAGGCTACTTATAGTCGGAAAAAGACGTGACCCACAATTTAGTAAAAATCACCTAACAAAGTATTAATTTAAAAATTAAAAGGTCGTAAAACGTGAAAACTTTCTTTTCAAATTATAACAACTTATCAAATCAAGTCAAATCAAAATTAAAATTATTTATTTGCAAAATATGGGTACAATCATTAGGTCTGACAAGGTATTAGAACGCCACATTTAACCTTTCACGGTATGCAAATGTATTGTAAAATGGAAGACAAACATTAAATCAAATCAGTTAAATTAATCAATTAGCATTAATATAATAAAAATAATAATTAATGTCCAAACATGTCTAAATAAAAATTACAAAAATTATTAAACATTGATTACAATAAAATTTAAATATTAGGAAAAACGTCACATCGGTCAATATGTTTGTCATTTAATAATTCACTGATTGTATAATAGGACTTTTCAATCAAAAATTTTTTTAGTCTATTTTTAAACGACATATAAGATTCGGCTTCTTTTACATTTTTCGGAAGATTGTTGTAAATGGTAACCTGCATAACAAACACAATTTTGCCGAATAAATTTGTTTTACATTGTTGTGCTCTTATTCTTTTATTTAGTCTGTTACTTTTTAACGTTCGGAAGTTTTTTATATTTACTAATTATTATTTACTAATTGTACGTTGAAGTAATCCGATAATTAAACTGCTAGTTGTTAATGAGCATAATAATATACCAAATCTGTTTGCTCCAATATAATATTGTTATACTTACCTTAAATCTGTATAGAGTTGACGCCGTTATCGTTAGTCCTTTATTAATTAATTAAACACTTCGAAGACTTTTTGCGGGTTTAGAGCCTTAGATATCATATAAAAACTTTTTTGTCAAGTAGTTAACACTCTACATTATACTTTATAATAGATTGCGATCACTATTGCAAAAAAGAGAAAGTTACACTTGAAGAATTATTAAAATATACTTAATTATAAAAACTATGCTTGGATATGGGCCATTTACATTTATTAATATAATGAAATCGCTACTCAGGCTCGTTACATTTGCAGTGCGTTACGGTTGACTTCTCTGCACGCGCATCTTCCTTCACTCGTGGTCTCGTGCCCTTAGTTGTTATGAGTTTTTTTTTTATCTGTTGTTGTTAGTACCTGCGGTGTAGTATTGAAGCTCAAACACCGTAAAAAAAAAATATTTTTTATTTTTATTTTGTTTATTGAAAACCAACAGTGTTATAAATATAATTAACAAAAATTGTGTACACTATAATAGTAAGACCAATTACAGGTTTCCTTAAATATTTAAGCCAATTCTATATAATATAACTCAAATAGAACAAAAAACAACGACACAAAAATATCAGCCTAGCTAGTAAACATTGTGTGTGTGTGTGTGTGTGTACGTGTATGTATGTCTGGATGTATTTCGTAATAGAGTTAAATATTTAATGTAACATAATATGTTAATAGCATAATATTCGTAATAGAGTAAACATGATATCAAGCAAAATTATATCAAAACTTATATGAAAATCCAACAAATATGAACGCAGATGTTTGTTTAAAGTTAAACGATGGTAATGTAAATAATATAATATTTATTTCCTATTTCCAATTAATTAATTATAGTCGACTTATCATTGAAAAAATATTTAATTGTTACCGTACTGATCATTAATTTTTATGTAAGTATATTATGTCAACTTTAATTTTAATTTGTATTATATCTATCTATATATCCAATGTGTTCATGCATAACAACAATAATACCTACAAGAACAAACCGGACAGTGACATAGGTACCAAAGATACCAAAACTTGTAACAGCTACCATATGATTTGTTTTGGGACCTTAAATTAATTAGTAGTAAACAAATCCTTATTAGTATAATTGAATTAAAATTTATGATTTACTAATCAGCAAAGCAGACACAGCTTTTTTGAAAGCTGGCTTAGATAATGTAAAAATATCAAGATCACTGAACTTCTCATTATACAACATAGCAAGTCGTGATAGTGGACTATTCTTAGCATAGTTTGTAGAGCATGATGGTGTATGACTTGTGCGACGTTTAGGGGTACGAAAAGCTATGCCAGCCAAAAGCTCTGGGCAGTCGATGCGTCCGTTCAAAATGTCATGCAAAAGACACATATCCAAAAGTTTACGCCGATCTTCAAGAGTAAGTAAATTGTGAGTAAGACAAGCTTCGACATATGAACCAGCGGACTTACCGTAACGATAATTAAGATGTTTAATAAGAATCTTTTGGATCTTTTCAAGACGATTAATGTGACATGCATATTGGGGTGACCATATAGAGCACGCATATTCTAATACGCTACGGACGTATGCAAAATACACGCATTTTACAGTAAATATATTCTTGAATGGTTTGCACGAACGTAGTACGAAACCTAAGTTTTTGTATGCTCTTACAGCAACAGAGTCAACTTGATCAGATAGTAACATTTTATCATCCAAAAGCACCCCCAAATCACGAGCTTCCGACATTGTGATAATTTGAGAGTCGTTAAATGAGTAAGGATAAATTATTGGCTTTTGCTTGCGAGTAAAACGTACGCATTTACATTTTTTTATGTTAATATTTATTTTATTACGATTATAATATTGAACTAAATTATCTAAATCCTTTTGAACATTCTCACAATCATTATAACTTTTTATTCTGCAGAAGATTTTTTTATCGTCTGCGTACAGCAGGTGTTTTGAGTTTATTATAGAATTTCCAATATCATAAATGTATACATTGTAAAACAAAGGTCCCAAATGAGAGCCTTGAGGCACGCCACTAGGTATACTAACAAAGTCCGATCTGTAACCGCCTACTATAACCGCTTGGGAACGATTCCTTAAATATGATTCCATCCATCTAAGCAAATTACCCCTTATTCCTAGAGATTGAAGTTTGTTTAGCAGGATGATGTGATCCACGCGGTCGAAAGCTTTTTCAAAATCCGTGTAGATTACATCAACCTGACCGCCTCCATCCATATTCTTTAGAACATAGTCTGCAAAACACGTCAGGTTCGTAATAGTTGAACGCTTCTTAATAAAACCGTGTTGACTGACGGGAATACTTCTAATAAGAAGTGGGTAAATGGCATCATAAACAAGTATCTCAAAAAGTTTGCCTTTGGTACAAAGGATTGTAATACCGCGATAATTTTCAACTTTAGTCTTAGACCCGTTCTTGTGCAATGGCAAAATATGACCTCTTTTCCAAACCGATGGGAAAACACCGTATCTAAGAGAGCTATTAAAGATTATGTATATTGGAAGTAATAACGATTTTATAAAAGATAAAAGATATGGAACCTCATTATTTCTAAAAAAAAGTTATTCAAACATTTCTTTCGATAAGTGCCCATACTTGAAAAAAAAAAGCATTATTAACTGAATTTTAGAATAATGAAAACAATAAAAACTAAAACCCAAGCTGAAACAAGCAGCTCTGCGAAAACAAACCTACATTACCTACGTCACAAAATATGTGGTGCTAATAAAGTGTGCAGATTTATCAGTTTTTATTAAGATTGTTTTAGTCAAACATATAATTACGTCTATATTTTTATTATTAAAAATTATTGAGTTGAGTTTTTCTTTGGACCACAACTGGCCACAAGCTTGGAGCCACAAGACAAGGGCCAACTCTCATAGTTTTCGTTTGCAAAATTCTGATTACTTTCGGATCGTTCTTAAATTAATTAAGTAATTAAGATTTTTATTGCGCATCAGACTGTTTTGTGTGAGTTTTCTCACCTTACTCGCTCACGCCGAAGTTCGCTAATAGAGTTTAATTCTCAACCTTATTCCCATTGCATTAAGGCTACCTAGGTACCTGTCAAAATTTTACTCTCACGCGATGGTAATGTTTGGAAATTTGCAAACTCACACTAGACCCTATAGAGATATTGCTTTTGAAACTGTAAAAGGACACAAAGAATAGGGCTGACTAGGGCTCAGCTTTAAAACTCAACTCAATAATTCGTACGAATATTAATTTTAGGTACCTATTCTTTCAGCATAAAAATAATTTAGGTACTTTAAAAAACGTTTTCTCAACTATTACTTTAGCTTGTGAAATCGTGGAACATTATCGATCGTCTTAGGTTATGTTTGACGCATTTTAATTCACGCAAGTCAAGTTTCGTCAATCAAAGATCGTAAGAAAGTGCTTAACGAAACTTATACTTAAGTAATTATATAATATAGAAAGATTTTCTTAACACCTGTAATGTGTGAAGCGGCTACAAGTGGTCGCGTGCTGTTTCTCCAATTAATCAGAAAAACACTTCACGGGCGGCGGGCTGCGCGCGCCATTTTTTTCCCGCCGCCATTTTTTCCCGCGCATATTCCGCCGGAAACGCATGCGCGCGCTCAGTTTTTACAAGCAATGCATCCATTTTATAATGGCCGAGAGCATTGGCCGTTTTGCAAATTAATCTAGGCTAGATTATGATGCACCCTACTGCAGCTACAGAGAAGAAAATAGTTTCGATAGTTCCGATTTTGACTGCTTCGTGCTACGGGCTACTGGAAGCTGCTACGAGTTGTAGAAAAAAATCTTGGCTTAGATTTTTTCAAATAATTGTGGAAAATTTTGGTCTTTTTTTGCATAATGGTGATTAATTTAATTAAACGATTAAGTTTATTCATGATTAAATTTCGTACGATTTTTATATAAATTTTTTTAGTCCGGTCTGAAATAGTTCTTTTTTGTGACTACTTTACGTACCCATGTCTATATCAATGCAAATAATAAATAATGCTATATTTTTACGTTCATTTTTTATATTTCAATTAAGCATTTAGAAAGCTGTTTAAATTTTTTAAGTAAAAGAAACGTTAGTTTATGGTAAACATTTTACCGTTTTTTTATTACCTAAGTACCTATAACGTTATGTTGTTAATTTGAGTTTAAAATAAAAATATTGGTTTAGTTTAGATTTACCTCTAATTATTGAGCTAACGTAAAGTGGCCTTTGTTGTCACTGAAAATGTTTGTATTAACATAATTTATTTATGCACATTTTAGCGATTTTTAGGAAACAATAATAACCACTGTTATTTTTTTTACAGTAGAAATCACTAATCGATATTTTTTTACAGTTGCATTTACAATGCTATTTTTATGTTAAATTTAAACTAGAAAACATACTACTTACTAGAAAAATTAAACTGATCTCTACTTATATCGCTTCGACGATATTTTCTAGTTTAAAAAATATTCATAGACCGCCTATTGTTCAGCCCTTCATTAAAGAGTTTCGTTTGAAGGTCATACTGGAGCATCTAGCGAAGTCGAGGGTCGCGGAGTCGACGACCCTCGACTTTGGGCAAGGTGGGCCGCCCTACGACCACGTAGCAACAGGGGGCAGAATTATATTACTTAGCTATCGTATCGGCATTTGTAAGTACTTAGTGGAATATAAAATGTAATTTGCAAACGTAAATCGTTTAGGTAACTAATTAGGTAAGTATTTATAGGAGCTTGTAACTGTGGATACTTATCTACGTACTTTTTCATTCATCTTACTCAAAAAGTCCGTCATCTTACTCAAAAAGGCGTAGGGGGCGTCCATGTGCCCGCAACTTCGTTCGCGTGAGAACCGAAACATCGTTTGCAATCCTTTCCGACAAAATTTTTGGTAAGGCGGTTTTTTTAACCAACTTCAAAAAAGGAAGAGGCTATTGAGTCTCCTATATTCTTTACTTTTTGAAGAGAATACTTAACACATGATACCATTTAATTACATTCTTATCATCTTATCGCCTTCAATAAAGAAGTTTATCAATTTGCCAGTACTTACGTACTTACCTATATTTTATAATAGAACTAAAAGTATGACTATAACTAGTAGAACTATAAGTATACCTCCGTACGTTATAATAATGAAAATGAAAATACTCTTTATTCAATTTAGCATACTACACGCATCTTTGAATTGTCTGTTTTTCCCTACCCTGTTAAAACTAGAACTTTCTATAATGTACTACTTATGTACTCAGAGCCAAGGGTGGTTAATCGCCCCATAGTGATAATTGCAGACCCATATTGCATCTCCAGTAATTGTGGGGATACAGGCGCGCGCCGATCGTGACGCACGCGAGCGTTTTTTTCACAAAAGCACCGGACCGAGTGACGGCGGAGAAAAACGCGGAATCAGGTTAAATGAGAACGGTACATATTAGCCGGAAAAAAGCGGGTCAGCGCCCGCGCAGCTCTTGCAGACCTTTGGAAATGGCAAGCCATAAATAAACTATTATTTATAATTTATTATTTATTACTAATAAACTTATTAATTTCTTACATAAATCTGTTAATCCACTTTATATACTCAATACTCGAACCATCAAAGACGAAATAACATTTGCCCTATCATACGATTAGGTTAATAAAATAGGGATGAAGGTGGAAGCGCGTCTGTCACAAAATCCTCAACCACTGAGGAACTGCCTAACTGCCGGAATACAATAATGCTTTAAACAATGGCTTAAAACTTAGTTATGACGTTAGTAGCTAGCCAGGCGGACTTACATTACATAAGACCTAGATAACACCAACTAAACCAAATAAGTACAATTATGTAGGTATACCTACCTACCCCCACTGGAAACGAACCCGGGAACCCGGGACCTCTGGGTCTAATATTGGTGGTGTTACCACTATACCCAGATAAATATTCTTGAATCGTCAATGTTTCCCCTACCACCCATTCAGGACATTATGGTACGCCTAAACGGGCCATATTTTCCCTTAACCATTCGCAGGCCGTATTCGCTGACCCTACGTACAAAGGGATAGAATGTCATTATTTTAAAACTCAATGGTTTTGAATAAAAAAAACTATCACAGTGGATTATAGAAAATGTCTCATAACGCTCAGACGGGACTCGAACGGTACTTTCTAACCATTGTGCTACCCAGACTTTTTTGGCCATAAAGTTTAACTTTTTCCATACGGGGTGCTGCAAACCGATGTACCTACCTATCGCTTCAAAATATGGGGTCATTTTAGTGGGTCCTAAAAATTGGCTTCACTTTACTTGATGATATCTTAAAAACTAAATGACTTACCATTTTCTATGATTAGTCATTTAGACAACCATTTCAATGCTATTATATTATAGCGTAGTCTGAAAAGCGCTTGATAAATTCTGTAGGTTAGTATATTTAGGTTAGACGGGCCCGACTTCAAAATTTAATTGCAAAAATGAGTTGTTGACTAGGATAACATAAAATAAATAAATTTCAGATTTATTTTTTATATTAAAAAGCAAAACAAACCTTATTTTTGTAAAAATTCTTAATAATAAAGAGAAAAACCTTTAAAACATTTTCGATGTAAAATATCGACTTCTACCCACCTATATACCCACTTCTAGCACCATTAATCACTTGTAATCCGCCATGTTTGTTCATCGAAACATACCTCTGCAATGCCGATGGGTGGCAACTAAACTATTAGTTATCGATATTTTCAATTCCGTTTTTTCAATCAACGATATCTATCTTTACTATGATATTTTTTTTTATACAGATAAACCAGTGTTTTCAGATACACAAATAAAAAAAAATGTCTATGCGAACTCAACTATAGTTGCCTTGCTTGCCACCCGTATTACAAAACTACTTTCGTATTTGCAAATCAACTCTATTTATTTTGCTACCCGTAGGAAAAATGTTAAGGAACACTTTTTGTACTTGGCTGTGTAGCCGTAGATTCTGTTGCCTTTTCCCAGTAGTCGAAGAAATTTGACAGTGACAGATCCGGTCTATATAATCTGTGATAATTTATTATGACATGACAGTGACAGCTTACAGTCATACAACCTGAACAGCTGGTTGGTTGGCAGTGTTTTTGTGAATTAAAAGATAATAAACTGCACTGTGTTATCGTATCGTTACGAATGCAATCTCGCATTTAACAAAGCAATAAATTATATAGGTAGCACATAAAAGTGCCTATTAGTGGCTAGGTTTTGTAAATTGATAAACATGGACAAGGTGTCTTTCGCCATAACATTGCTTTTCTGTTGGTAAGTTTTTAAATTGTTTAAATTCCAGAGACGACTACATAATCCTGTTTACTTTTATGGCTTCAGGAAGAAGCTACCGACTGTGCTTGTACTGCTACCTACACCATTCTATTTAACTGTCTTACTGTCAATAATGAGAATAGAACAGTGTTTCAATCAGTGTGGAATCATATTTTGTGTCGTGGCTCTTTTTAGTTATCGAATCCCTATTACAATACCTATTATTTTTTCTATTACAGCGTGAATCAAGCACAGCTACAAGAATACAAAAACTGTCATGACTGGGATGTGTTAATATTCACCCAACAATGGCCTGAAACAGTGTGCCAAGAATGGGTCCATCACAATCCATCACATACCTGTTCTATGCCAAAGAAAGCTGACACTTGGGCAATACATGGAATATGGCCGACCAAACTTGGTACTTTGACACCTAGTTTCTGCAACAGAACTTGGCTGTTTGACCCAGAGGAGATCAGACCCATTGAAAATGATCTTATAAGCAAATGGACTAATATTGAAAGTGGTCAGTACATAGAATAATAAACTTTCATGCATGTTGTGGCGTGCCTATAAGTGGAACATAACTTAGTTGAAGTCTCAATTCGCATGTTAATAACCTTACTATGTATCCAGTCTATGTTTGGTTTATAGTCCTATTTAAGAAAAAAAACTTGTATCATGTTACTTATAAATGTAATGTAACACTTGGTTTAGAAGTACAGTTATTATGATTGTATGCTAATGGATTACCTTCACATTACTTTTATAACAATAAACCTTTACCTGCTTGGTAAATTATAAAACACTATTAGGGTCAAATCAATTAATTAAAATAAAATGTACTTTTATGAAATAATTAACATTGATAATATTTAATTATTAAAATTAATTAAATTGGAATCAAAAGTAATTACAACTAGTAAGTTGTTATTATGTGTAATATTATTCCTTACTCAACAATTTTCAGGTACTGGAGTATACTCTTTTTGGGCCCATGAGTGGAGTAAACATGGGACATGTGCTGCAGTATTAGAACCGCTCAATTCGCAACTCAAGTACTTCTCCAAAGGTCTAGCTTTCTTCCAACAATATGAAATGACTGGCATTCTATCAGCAGCTGGAATAGTTCCAGGCGATGAAAAAGAGTATAAACTTGTTGATATTTACAATGCAGTAAAAGGGAAATTGAATGTGAATCCTTCTATCCAGTGCAGGGTGGAAGATGGTAGGACGTACTTGGTTGAAATTAGAATCTGTTTTGACAAACAATTGAATTTAACAAATTGCGATGGTATTAAGTATACAAAAATGGTGAACCTTGTGCCTATCATAACAAACTGCGACCATTTTAGTGGTATTTTGTATCCACATACTAAAATGCCGCCCCAAACTATCTATGTGGAGCTCTATAAACTCATTTCGTGGCTTCAATGGTTTACTTTGTAATTCACAGATATTTATTTTATTTTTGGTAGTAAAGATCAATTGGCATGAAAGCAGTTTTAGCTGCTCTGTCACTAAATACATAGAAAAATGTTTTCTGCAGCACCAGAAAAATCAGTCTCTTTAATACCTGTATGAAATATCTATTGATGTGTAAATCATAAGATATCAAAATATTATTATTTCCGTGGTAATTCAGTTAAATTATTTAGTAAGACTGAGTTTGAGATTAAAGGCAGCATAATAAAATTGGTATTGGTATACATTCCTGGTGCGAGTCATTGACATGCTAGCAATGTATATGTTATAAATATTTATTTATTTATTTATTCAGAAATTTATAATGATAATGTTCACATATTTTTAGTTTAGGTATTGTTATCTTCTGTGTGCCCTCCGGCAAAGGCCTCCTCCAAACTCTTCCACTTCTCCCACTCTATGGCTGTTCTTGTCCACTGTTTGCCTGCCACCTTTACCAGATTGTCCTCCCATCTCTTCAGTGGCTTTCCCTTTCCACTTTTGTCATCGCGGGGGTACTACTCAGTAACAGACTTGCTTCATTTTTCGTCCCCTCTCATGGTGTGGCCATCCCACTTCCATTTGAGCTTTTGAGTTTTAACACTACGTCCTGTACTTTGGTAGCTTTCCTGATATTTGTGTGTCTGATTTTGACAATTTTCCTCCTGCCTAACATGCTTCGTTCCATGGCCCGTTGACAAATTTGCTGGGATTTAGTTAGCGACCATGTCTGGCACCCATATGTTAGGATAGGTAGAATACTGGTGTTCAAGAGATTGAGACCAGAATAGGGACATATGAACACATTAGTCAAATCACATCAGAAAAGCTTGCCCTTGACTGATGTGTTCATATGTTTATCCTTCTTTATCTCTTTGTACGACCAGTATCTGTTCCATGCATCCCCTATTCTGGCCTCAATCTCTTTGCTGTATGTATTATTTGTAGCTATTATTTGGCCAAGATATGTGTATTCATCTACATACTCTAGTTTTAGTGGTATTCATATTTAGTTAGTGCATTAGCGGGCCGGATTCCCAAGGATGCGGGTTCGAATCCCGTCAGAGCGACATGAGACAAGTTTCTTTTTTCAAGTATACTTTCTTGTTTAATATTTATCACTTAAAAAGAGCATTGCAAAATTATAAAGTTATAAATGTATAGGTATAAATGTGTATATGTATAAATGTATGTTACCGAAATTCTGTATAATTCAGGCATTTTAGGCAATGTATAAATTCTGTTTTATACATTACCTGGACGTTTAAGGCTTTCTATACATTGCCTAAGTATTGTATAGAATGCCGGATTATACAGATTGACGGTAACATAATACAGTTGATATTATCATCAATTGAACAGCATTTATCATCAACTAAATAATGTATAGCTTTAACAGTGCCTGTCATTCAGAGTTGTTTTGACTTAAATTCATTCTTTGTACATTCAACTTCAGGCATTTTAGACTGATTTTTTAAATAATAATTAAAGAAGATATGTAAGAAGACAAAGAAACCTAGCTATGGTTATATTCTATGTAATTAGTGACATGTTTTTTGATCATAAACAATAACATTTATAAGAAAACTTGTGCCACTTTTGTAAATAATATTTAACTACTTGCAAGTATTTGCTTTTTTACAATAGGGCTTCACATGTTAGTCAACCATCAGTGATTGATGTGATGGTTAACCACCAGTTTTGACTTAATATTAACACTATTATTGTCGCGCATCACTTACGATCTGCTTTGGGTAAAAAATACTGTAGGTATAATTCCGTTTTACCCGACTGCAAGGAAAAGGTTATGTTTTAATACTTAAACAAATTACATTTGCTCCACAATATCAAACATTTTCTTTAATCAGTCAGGACAGGCCATATGCTAGAAAAAAGACTGATTTTAAATACATATGCAGAGGACAGATACTTCACCTGAAGGACTAACATTGAAAATATTCGCGAGTAAAAAAAACGGAACGATCGACATTATAGTCCGCGAGCCTCCTCCGAAACCTACTTCATATCTGTGTGAATGATGTCATATAAGGAGGTGAATTTCGGACTATTATTCGTTATTATAAAAAGAGTCCGTCATTTGCGTATGGCATAATATTATGCGTATTTACGATGTATAAAAAGCATTATATCATAATTTATTATTATACTAGCGGCCGCTCGCGGGATCACCCGCTCGGTTCCCGTTCAAAAAGTATCCTATGTTCATAGCCATATTATTATCTACTATCTGTGTACCAAATTTCATCCAAATCCATTTAGTAGTTTTAGAGCCTATTCAATGCAAACAAACAAACAATAAAATATTTCTTCTTTATAATATTAGTTTAAATAAAGCATACTAATATTATAATGAGCTATAGTGCCTCAAGCTAAAGTGCTTTTAATGCATCGTAAATACAAGGCAAAACTTCAGACCTAATTTGTATTACCTAGTACATAATAATGAGTTGGATCTTGGATGTGTCCTATTCTAATCCTATGTACCTATTCAAAGTACCTATGTAACAAATAATTAGGATTATTAATCGCTAATTTTTATTACTATTTTAATCATCTTAGTTCGTTGTTTAATTAGACTATTGGGGTGATCGCTTGGAGAATATGATTAAATTATTAGGTCATTTTCTAGTTATGTATGATGAAATTCCCAAACAGTTGATCAAATCACAATCAAATAATGTTTACATAAGTATTTTATGAATTTATTTTTCTAAATGTAATTAAAGTAGATAAATGAAAAAGGCATTAAACTATGTAAAAAATAATAGTATTGTTTAGGTAATATTGTGTGTTCTACATTTCTTATTTTATTATATATATGAGTTCTTTTGTTTGCATTTTTCACATGACAAATATGTAGTGTCGTTGGTACTTATTTAACTACACGAGTTCCGCAAAATTTTCATGACTATGATAAGTGAAGAATTTTAATAGTATTTTTTATTGTTACAGTAGAATTTATTTCAGAAATTACTAAGGTTATATTTAATGCTCTTGGAAGATATTTGTTTGAATTAAGGGGTGTACCTAATCATCAACCTGCAAAAAAATTCAGGAGCAGTAGCCACTATTGTTATTTATATTGGTAAAATTAATATTGATTATAAAATCTTGGCACTAAGCCATCAGAGGCCTTGCTGTTATTAGTGTAAGCGAGACACCATACATTAATATATAGCATTGTCTCACTCGCCATGTCCATGGTGTTGATAGTTGTTTCAAAAGCAGTACTTTATATAAAACTGCTTTTAAAATTATGGTCATAATACAAAATGGATCTTATTACAATTGATTTAGATGTTTTTTGTATATTTGTACCCCTATAATAAGTTTGGCAAACCTGACGTTTACTGTCAACCTTAGTGCATCAGCACATTGAGCCACTAGTCGCGGCCACTAAACGCGACCACTAGTGGCTCAGTCAAGCCAAAAGACGTAACCACCACCGTTAGTGGTTTAGTAACGGCCACCAGTCGCCAGAGAATAAACTGGCGACTGTGGCCGACTGATGGCGCGAGGTGAGCCACAAACGCGGCCACTAGTATCGAGAGCGCGAGCGACTCTCGCAACTTGTGGCTCGCTCGGTTTGCGCCGATACTATACTATGCCGTTTAAATAAGAATAGGACGGGCCGTTGGCTAACTTGAGACGCGAAAGTACCGTTTGCAAAAAAAGTATTAAATAATGTAACACTAATTTTTTTTACAGATAGGACTTCGTTAAAGTCGAATTTACATTACAAAACTATTGGCATGCATGATGAAAGTAAATTCACGAAACTTTTTAGTGTCATGAAATTAGTGCATGCATTGTGAAACTTGATGTTTACACGTACCTTTGTTGATGAAAATTTGTGTAGCGACATTAATTTTATGCCTACTAGTTTAGTAATGTAATCGGCTAACTTATAATACATACTTTAACGAATTTAATTAATTTTTTATTGTTCCTTGATTTAAAACGACAAAAATTAAAAAAAAAATTACTTCAAAAAGTAAAAGATAAAACTTTTGGAGTCAGTGCCGGCCAAGGCATTCTACATTGCACTTCTATTAACTATATTTTTATTTTTCTTGCCTTAGCTGGCTCTCCAAAAGTATATTTTTTTTACATTTTGATGTCGGTTTTAATTTTTGAAGTGAAAACTTCTTTAGCGGCGTTGAGCACTTTTTCTGTAATGGGTATAAAATCTTAAACTCGCGTCAGGCCACGTGACCTGATCGAAAAAGCGTAGGACGGATGGAGAATGTTGAGGTGACAGGTTGACTATGGTCTCGGTTGCTTAGCGACAGATTGTTGATAATGTCTTTTACTTGTCTCTTGTTTTATTGTCAATATATATTTTTCGATTCTCTATAGTAACTAATGTTTTCTTATATCTTATTACCTAACTTAACGTTCACTTTAATATGGTTTGTCATGTTTGTGTACGATAGCGCAATAAATGAATATTGTATTCTACCACATAAATGATAGTACTTTTATACTGATAAAGCAATTGGTGCAAAATTATTCCCTAACCATTCCAAAATATCAAACATGCTCAACGTTAATAATCAAGTTTTCACTTCTGCCGGCACTCCCGGAGTGCAACCCGTCTTTTTTTTTTTATAAAAAGTCATCTAGGTAAACGACTACTTGCCAAAACGTAAATCACATTTTTCAGGATTATGAAAAACTACTAGCCATGTTCTTTCAGATAAAAAAAGAATTATTAAAATCGGTTGACAACTGACGACGTTATATTAAAACATACATAAAAATAATAAAAAATACAGTCTACTTGAGAACCTCCTCCTTTTTTTAAGACGGTTATGGATGATGGTCATGAATGGCATGTTTGTCAAACTCTTAACAGGGTTGCCAAATACGTACATCTTATGTTTTGGCGCGCACTGTTCATTGAAATAAAACAACTTTTACGGATATCAAACGCGATATATTTCCACGAACTAAGTTGTAATTGTCCGTATTTTTAGGTTTTTTAGGGGTTTTTTGATTTTCCCGACGTTTCGGCACCTTTACAGCTGCCCTGGTCACGGGATCCCGTGACCACGTCATCCCGTGATATCCGTAAAAGTTGTTTTATTTCAAGGGTTGCCAAATTCGGAAAAGAGGTGATGATACCAAAAAAACTAGCTTCATTGTCACTCATATAGCTGTCAGTACAGTAGCTTATTATTATCTTTTTCAAGTTGCCGGCCTTGACAGTGCCTATATAAAATACATTTCAAGCATTATTAATTATACACACTTATTATTGGTATAATAGATTTTATACTTGGTGATTTTAATAATGTACTTACATCAGTGAGAGAAATAAACTATGGGATTTAGATTATTGCAGTTTTTATTGTTATTTCAACTTATTATTTCTGTAACGCGTTGTGGTCGAATAACATAAAACCACCACCGGGATTTAATTTTATGGACATCTTATATCTGTCAAATCGCCAGATGGCGGTTTGTTTTTAACGCCAAGACATCAAATTCGCGATGTGCCCATTAAATGAGTTTCTTTTACATGAAAAAGAAACTCATTAAAAGAAACTCATTTAGCTATTTACAGTCATTCAAACTTATATTTTGGCTTTTTTTCGATATCATCAAGTTTTAGAAAGAATGTGTCTCATTCTCGTCCTCCTCACCACCTCCATCGGCAGTTGTTGAGAATTCTGGGAAATGCGCGTTTCTATCTTCAGCCTTATTAATACTTAACATCAGGTATGGTGTGAAGGCTGAGCGTCTAACCATTGTTTATAAAAAAAATGTGGCCTTTTTTATGATTTTGTAGTTTTTGCATTTTTCAATGCTATTTTTATACTTATGGTAAATTTTCCAAGATGGTATCCAAAGGTCGCGGGTTCGATTCCCGTCTGAGAATTCACTTGTGGCCGAGTTAATTTTTTCCAATATTTTTCTATTTAAAATTTACCATAAATGTGGCCTTATTCCCGAACCTTTGTAAAGCCCAATTTGCCCAAATGACACAACTGAATTACATACACAAACTTTATTTTAATTGTAGGTACATACATAAATTTTATTCTTCATACCACATCCCGTATTACAAATCATTAACCATGCATAGTTTCTGACCACATTCTTGATTGACTCCGTTATGTTCCTTTTGAGACAATAATCACGGCGGATGGGACAAGACCTAGAAAAAATATTCATTATAATTCAGTGATCCATCATCAGCTGTGTGGTGGCTTAGAATAACACTACCCCCTCTCATCCCGTGGGTGTCGTAAAAGTCGAATAAAGGACTCAGCCTTCAGGAGACGGGCAGCAGCGTCTCCTTCAAACTTGGCCATACTGCGATCGCCAACCCGCCGCAAGCGTGGCGATTATGGCAACCCCCCCTCCCTCGACTTCATTGAAACGACGAAACCTCATTGAAAACCTCTTCGAAATACTCCTCGAAATCGGTATTCTAAGTCATAACTCCGTAAGGACCTGGAGGAGCCAAAGAGTACGTAGCCACTCCGTGTTAGGCCTAGCGCACACTACCATTTTTACCCACGACGAGGTTGAGTGGAGTGTAAAAAGATTTGGAGGAACGACTTAGAATAAGGGGGTAAGAGCAATATGTCACATCCATCTGTCAAATGAAATCGATGTCGATACCGACGACACTTGCGCGGTAGGGCCGCTGAACCGAGTTTTCTTTAGATAATCAGCCGCCGTGTCGGGAATATCAGTCACGTCACGGGCAATTATAAGTACCTATACTATACAACTTTACAACTTTATCGCATTGATACACAAGGACACAAAGCTCTCTTTTTCTGCCCACTAATGTCATTCAATATTGTAATGTTACAAGGTTGAGTGTTTCTATGTTATTATTACACGTGTCTTTATTATTAACAGTGATCGGTGATCGGTTAATCGGATGCATATTTACCTAAGATTCAGATTCAGATTTATTTATTGCAAGTCACAAGTTAAAAAAGGTGTTACATAAATCGGTAGGTACAGTACGAGTGACGCCCTGTTAGGGCACAGCAAACATTCGGGGCAACTATTGCCTTTTACTTGTAAATTAACATTTAATTATTTTTCATTTTAATTAACAATACTCACGTCTTTTAAAAAAAATGTACATTGGTGGCAATTCGGTTGTGCACACGACTAAACTAAACTAACCAATTACAGAAACGATCGAGTATAATACCCAGAAATTTCATTTTTTGAACTTCATTTAATTTGTGTCCCTGGCAAATAATATTTGGTTTCAGACGACTTGATTGGTAGTTTGAAAACTGGATAAAGGTCGTTTTTAAACTAATAACACTATGCCCATTATGCTCAAGCCATTTGCAAACTCCCGCGACAGTTGCATTAAGTGCATTGTCATATTCGACATCTTTATTGGAATATGGAACAACTAAAGATATGTCATCGGCAAATAAAATGGTTTTGTTGTTTGAATTTTTAGGCAAATCATTAATGTAGAGTAGAAAGAGAAGTGGCCCCATTATACTACCTTGTGGTACACCATACTTGTTGTGTACGAAAGGTGACCTGTGTGAATTAACTTCTACATTATTACCTATTTTACTTATTTGTACGCATTGCATTTGAAAGATAACTAGATATCCATTTTAGAGCTCGACCACGAATGCCACATTTTTTAAAAGTTGAGGTGTTGGGCTATTATGGAATGAACTATTTGATCGATTTTGTATGGGCCAGCGTATTAGCCGAATTTTCGAGTAAAATTATTAGGGATACGCGACTTGGAAAAATGACGAGCATTTTTATTTTTTGTCTTTTTATTATGTCAATCGATTCTGAGAGGGATTATGGGAAAATTGAGTTTATGGGAAACGTAGGGGACGAAATATGCTTATTTTTGTGCTACGATGTACCGTTTCCGAGATATATCGAAAGATTCTGGAATCCCGAGATTAATATTCAAAAAATATATTTTAAGAAGCCGCTTCCATAATTTCCTAGACAACAACTGAGTTAAGGTAAATATGCATGCGATTATCCGATCACTGATTATATTCAAACAAAACTTCTGCTCGGTACATATACAAAAAAATAATGTTAATTACCTAACAGTTCCAGTGGTTTTTCATAATCCTCGGAAGTAAATATTTTCTTGGGGAATGTTGTCATCAGTTTGAAATTTTCTTGTTGAGCAAACTCCTGAGCATTCATCTGTAGGTACAATCTGAAATAGAAGTTTTTTAGAAGAAACTACATTTAATGATAACAATTTTACTTCTACAATTTGGATTTCATTATGGTTCCTTTTAAAACAGGTATAACTTTTTATTTAAATAAACTTCTTTTAAAGCGATCAATGGTTTCTTACCACCCAGGACTAGAAAGCGATCGGTAATGTATTGCACAATTATATTGCAGCAAGAGTATTGCTTTCACTAAAGAGTTCGGTGGCGCAGCAACTTTCGCAATGGTCGGTCACGGGATGGGTGACCAACAAAATATTATCTCAATATCCTCCGTGCTTCCGAATTAAGGCACGCTAAGCTCTCGGTCCCGGCTGTATTCGCAGTCGTTAAAACCCACCAGTCATGCGTGGCCCGTCGTCGTCCATAGCCATCCATTAGGATGACCAGTGCCCCAGCAGTAGAAACGTTAAAATGGCAGATGCTATGACAGTATAAACATGTTTCTCATAGTCACAACTCGACGACGCCACATTTTGGATTGGTTGGGTCTAAGATGTCTGGCCAGGGCCGTCTTTACCCGGTATTTCAAAGGGTGCGTACCCGGGCGCAGTCCTAGGGGGCGCACGCAAGCGAGCGCTAGAAATTTCAATACTTTCCTTGAAAAAGTTGTTCAAAATTAAGTGGTACGATATCGGCGTCTTTCCTCTATGTCGCATTCCATAAATATGTAGGTATTCTGTCGGTAATAAGACGATGCAGGAGGAGCCCATAGCCCATAGCACCGCGTAAGTGCCGTCGGCATCGCTGTCAACTTCAATTGACAGCCGACGACGTTTTCGCTTAACGCAACTTCAACTTTATCGTCCTAATAATAAGATTATTTTTCCATAGTCAGTTTATACTCGACTCTGTGTGGGGCCGAGACAGCGCTATCGCATCAGTGCTCGCGTGTGAAGAGTTGCGCCCATATTCGACAAGTCGACGACACTTACGCGAAGGGCCACTGGTTAGATCTAACCCTGGTTATACCCTGACTATTCTTCTTCTTCTTCTTAGCGTATCGATGGCAGACACTAAAGTATTGAGGCTCAGCAGGGTTAGCACGAATAACTTTCGAAATAGTATCGAGCACGTAATGTCAAAAATTGTATAGGAAAATGTAGTTTCGTTTACGTCCGGTAGGAACGCTGCTACATATCTCATACATTTTTTTACATTACTTTCTCGATACTCGAGAAAGTTATTCGTGCTAGGCCTACTGAATTCATCCACTTTGACAGCCTTTTCGGATGCTGTCATGAGATCTTCCTGCGTGCAGGTGTCAGGACACGCAGGGCACGATGTTAGGTGGGCCATCGAAAAGCCCCACCTGACCATGTTTTCTTTGCTCCGGCCGGTCTGAGTCCGAAGCCTATTTAAAGACTTCCAGATCGGCCATGGTAGATCATGGCCAGGTGGGAGGCTTTCAGTAATGGGGACGTAAGAAGTAGGTAGGGTCACTTTTTCACGTCATAGGTTGCACCTCGCATGTTTGGGTTCGATGGACAACGAACCCAAACACGTACCTTCGTAAGGTGCGTTCGACGCACCTTACGAAGCTGCGTCGGCTTTTCAGCCTCGGGCGCGCCGCAATGTGACCATACAAAGGGTGTCGTGAATCGCTGTCCATCTTAGCTCTTTCAAAGGAGCTATCTACAGCCCTGCGGACATCTGGAGGCTTACCGGGGTCGGACTGAGGCAGCACCTAATGATTCGGCCGGTCTTATTTAGCGCTGTATCCACCAGCCTAGCAAGGGCAGAGCGACTCCACCCTGACAATTGATAGGCTATCACTATCTGCACTGGTAAGCTAACAGGTTTGGTGCAGTATATTATGTTTTTCTTTCTTTTTATAGTATTTGGCAAGACTAACCTGACAGCGGCGAGCTGTTCCTTAGCGCCGAAGGTATGCGCCAGTGCCTTCCCATCGGGCAGCCGCAGCTGGATGCGGGCTTGCTCGTAATCTAATATTTGCCTGACTGTGACTGTATATTATTATTCTTCGTACGTTGTGGCCGCTTATCTGACTTTTAAACATGTGCGCGCATTGTTATGCATTATTATCGCAAATACTTCCGCGTTAAATACGCTTGTGCATTTTCCCATATTGAAAGTGGCCCTTCTTGTGTCAGGTTTAACTATGTACACTCCAGCTTCGGGAGCTGGAGCTTAGTTGACTCTTTTCTAGACCCATCTGTGTAACATATTGCAGTGCAATCCAGATCGTCTTGTTCTGTCTTCCAGTCTTCTCTGGATCTGATGCTTACCCTGTTTTTTTTTTTGTCGAAGATCCTTTCCTTATTTATTAGGTAATTGTTAGCCGATATCATAGAAAGGTTTTCTTCGTACTTCTTTCCTATTTCAGCGTGACCTTTGTAATTTTTCTTCCTTTTCATAGATTTGTGCTTTTCAGCTTAAACCATTGTTCTGTAGGTCTTTCATAGATTTGTGCTTTTCAGCTTAAACCATTGTTCTGTAGGTCTCTTTTTATTTCTAATTCTATAGGATTAAGGCCTATCATTTCTAGGGCGGCCGTGGGAGTCGCTCTCGTAGCTCCTGATATCATAATGCTGGCTAGTGTCTGTACCTTCGTGAGTTCTTTCCTGTATTCTAGTTGCGCCTTGTGCCACCATACCAGGGCACCGTGCAAAATTCATGGTAGTATGATTGACCTACAGATTCCTTGGATCCTGCCGACGGCTCTTCTGCATTGCATGAGGGCTGTCATCGCCTTCTTGCTTGTTTCTTTTATAAAACTGAGGGTGCTGTAAAGGATCACCCCTTGCTCCTAAAGTATGTAGCAAGACTAACCTGACAGCGGCTGTTCCTTAGCGCCGAAGGTATGCGCTAATACCTTCCCATCGGGCAGCCGCAGCTGGTCGCGGGCTTGCTTGTAGTTTAATACTTAACTCGCTGGAGTTTCTGTAATAGACAATAGTTTACAAGACTAACCTGACAGCGGCTAGCTGTTCCTTAGCACCAAATGTGTGTGCTAATGCCTTCCCATCGGGCAGCCGCAGCTGGATGCGGGCTTGCTCGTAGTTGGCCTTAACTACGGCGGGCGCGGGCGTGGCCGGGGCGGGGGCGGCCACCGGCGGCGCGGGGGGTGGAGCTGACTGCCCGGATGCCGCTAACCTAGGATTTTTGATGATGCTGAGGCATTTTTTACCAAATATTAAGCTAAGAGTGTCAACTATTTTCAATGATCTAAGTCGCTTTACTTGAAACAATCAATCATAATTCTAATTTAATTTCGGTCCTCTGTTCTCCATTTTTCTAATATTGGAAACTAAAATAAAATAAAACAACTTTTACGGATATCAAACATGCTATATTGAACATGCTTTTGAGGGTTACACCCACTACATCAGGTTTGATAAGCCGCAGATCCTCGCCAAGGAACAAAAATTCGTCCCCAGAATGCTACGTGAGAATACTGAAATCACCAAATATCCAAATTTCAATAGAGACGATGCATGGGTGGAAGATTTCACCAGCTTGGGACCCTTTTATCCATAAATTAAAGTTTCAACTCAAATCACGCACTGCAAGATCCAAAGATACTGTTAGCTCTTTTTGTAGATAAATATCAAAAGGTATAGGTGGAGATAACCATATCTTAATTTTCTTTATAAAGGTTGAAGTTGGCCCGCTTTCGAAGTTTTCTTGGCAGCTTCTTTCTTCGAAGGTCCTCCCAATTTGTGAACTGCCAGTAGTCATTGGTTTTCTCTTTTATTAATAATAAATATTAAAAAAGTAATTAAATCAAAATATCAAATCAATAATAATTGTTACTATTACTAAATGTCTAACCGTATCCAAACAAAAAAATTAATTAACTTTTCTTGGGTAGACTTATAAGTAGCCAGTCTGAAAAGGTGCCGAAACGTCGGAAAATCTACAATTACAACTTAGTTAGTAAAATATAGTGCGTTTGATAGCCATAAAAGTAGTTTTATTTCAATGAACAGTGCGCGCCAAAACATAAGATGTATGTAAAATAAAATATCGACAATAAACAATGTAGAATAGCGATCACAATATAAAATACTGTACAAAAATTGAATTTACGAATCAAATAGACTTATTGATATTTGTAAAATCAAAGAACTTCCTGGTAGACCAGTGGAGGATCTTTTTGAACAAAACTCTAATAGTATCAGCCCACATGGAGGTAGGAGAGACAGCTGCTCACATCCTGTTGGATTGTGATGGAGTAGCCCCTTACCGAGCAAAGTACCTTGTCTTACTAGGTAATCTACAGGAAGCCGTCTCCGAAGTGAAGGCACTGGGAGCATTCCTAGTGGGGCTGAGATGGCTGGAGTGATCCGGCCTGACAGCCGCCGGACGCAAAATAGGCGCAAAAAGTCGTCAAATAGGGGAAACCACTTGTATTATAAAAAGAAGAGGAACTCTACTAGTGGACCAGGAACTTCATAGATTGTACATTTAAAAACATCATTCAGGGGGTAGGACCTGAAAACAGTCTGTATGACAGAAATTACAAGTGGCCACAAGTATTTAAATACTAACTTTCTGGCTTGTTTGTCTGCTTCAATTTGTGCCCTGACTCGTTCCCTTGCTTTCTGGTCCTCAATCTTCTCTCTCCTTCTCTGTTCAACAAGCTTCATCATTTCTTGCTCTTGTAATCTTTGTTTAGCGTCTTGGAGGTCTTTCCCTGACTTGATTCGAAGACGCTCACGTTCCAATGCTTCCCCCTGAAATTTTAAACAGCAACAAATTGTGTTAATAATTTAATATCAATTATCTTAAACTTCATTTACCATGATTATAAGCTAATAAGCAAAGTTAAATTTGAAAATACAAAGATAGTTTTGATTTATCTCTCATTGTTATCAAATTAATGTAAGAAAATCAATGGTAAACTCTTGTAAAAAATAAGAACTATAATCTAATTTGACACCAATATTTAATAAGCTCTTACTCTTGACGCAAATAATTATTGACATTCAATCTCAATCTCTACGCAGTCCTGTCAAGAGTAACGCCCCAGACTAACACAGACATAAACAATCATTTTTAATATTAAAGTAATAGATAGGTACTGCATCAGCTTAGAAACACTACAACAAGTCACCCAAGATTTGATTTTGGAGGACTGGTATCTTGGGAACGTTAAAAGGAAGAAAAATAACCAATGACTGACCTTCTCCCTTTCCTCCCTCTCTTTCCTCTTTTGCTTCATTCGCTCCTCCAGTAAAGCTAGCTGAGCTTTTTTCTCCTCCTCAGTCAAAGGCTTTTTCTCTTCTGTTGACTCTGAAAAACTGCTGTGATTTGTCTTGGCTGCGTGAAATTCCATTTCGTCTTGGTTTTTGAACAGTTTTCCGCACTCGTCGCATTTGAAAGATTTAGCTTCGGCTGCAGTTTCTTCCTCAGTAGATTCTGCCACCGCCGGCGTCGACTCTGGCTCCGAAGCCGCCACGGATGAGATACTTGCAATAGTATGCCCAGTCTCCATTTGTGGGTCATCCGCATGAGCCAGCAACCACTCCATAGCCGGCTCCACGCCTTTATAGTTAGTAATTGCCAAAGCTTTCTCACTGAAACCGAATTTCCGTAACAAAATAACAAACATAACCTTTTACAACACACAATGGTCAATTGCACTATACTTACGCTCGTTCTTTAGAGAACCCCATTTCAATTAGTGTTTGTATTTCAGCCATTTCGCTTTTGGTTAACAATTTTTGTGAAAATACCAGATACGGGCACAAATATATATTTTTTCAATTCTCAGCACAAATCAGCTGTTTTGGCAGCTTTGTCAGAAATGTCCAATTTTTTTTTTTTTTTTTTATAATGGCTTTCTTATGTCCGATTTGGATTATTTTGGATTTGGCAGTTGACTTGACTTACTTTTTTTGTAAAGGGTTTTACCGGCCCTGTCTTCTAAGGCCTACAGCCGGAGAAACACAAGTCAAATCATATTTTTTAACCCAATTACCAATAAGCGGTCGCCGGTGACCACGCTCGACTTTACGTGCTACGCGACTTAAAACTTTTTTGTGAAAATTCAAATACCAAATTGATTTATGGCTTAGAGTCGATTGGATTTCTGACTTTTGATGGAATCATTTCTGGAAATATACCCGGCACGGCAGCCGCGCATGGAATTATTAAGTACTAACTACGTAGTACTTAATAATTTCATGAAGCCGCGTTGCTCTATGGCTAATACCAAAAAGGTACTTATTAAATACATAAAAACACAGGTACACTGTTTGCTATTTTGCTAATACTCTTTTATATTAAAATATATTTATTTTTCTACAAAGAGTACCTATTAGCAAAATATCTAAACTTTTATTGATTTGATTTGTGTATATTTTAGAAAATATACAATCTGCCTGTGTAATTATCTAATATCTAATAAATAAAAATAAAATAAAATAATTGCATCGAATCATTTTACCGCACAAATATGTCTTTCAAAACGTCAAAACGTCAAATTCAATATAGTGACCCAGGAAAAATTTTAGATTTAGTTTTAAGTCTTAACGACGATTCTTGTGGACAGTTGCAAATAAAAATAAATACTTATGTAAGTATCAATCTACATTTTTCTGTGATTCATTGATTAAGTAAGATTCTCAACTTTTTAAACTTATCATTGTGCAATATACCTCCCAGTGCTTGTTTATCCGGTTAATTTTCAAACCGGTTCAGCAGCGAGTACATAGAAACCGTTTTATTAAAGTTTGGCTCTACCCAAATCTTATAAAAACGGTAGGTATCATGAAAGAGCAAAATGAAAACGGGTTTAAATTAATTAAGCGTTTTCTAGAAGTTTTTTCTGCTCTTTTTAAGTACCTAAACACAATGGGCAACGCGAGTGCGTGACTGCCAAAGCTAATAGCGACCTTCCATACGTAGACATTAGTTCGCTATTTGCCTGAAATACCGCTCTCCAAACGCGAGCGCGCGAGTGGTCAGTCGACTAGCGAGCTTATGTCAACACACGGAAGGTCGCTATTAGCCTGATCGCCTCGCCAGTAGTAGCACAGTGTAATTAAGGAACTAACAGTGAGACAACGCCCTTGAAACCTCGCGGCCATGCCGCTTTTGAGACGACTTTCATAATATTTGACAAGACATTATGTGATTGTCCCGAGTGAGAGTATGGTAGCTCGGTCTCGCTAGCACCCCCTCTCGCTCCGTGAACCCCGCACTGGCAAACACTGGCATTGCTCTAATTCATTGCTCTAAACGTATCCGTCGGACGACTGTATGCATAGATAGACTGTGTGTGTGTAGTAGGTTAGGTAAATTTCGCAGTTTGGATTAAACTGGTTTATTTAGGCGCTCTTATTCCGAATATCGTGTATATAAGACGTGACAATACCTCCTAACTAATTTTATTTAGGAAATCTTTCCTCCTTCTAACTGCACTTTTTTTAAAATATGATAAACTTAAAATTCAGTTTTGCATGGACTAATGTTTCTTCTATCTGGAATTTCCCTTTTGAACTGTGGAAACTCTGTGGAAATGGCTGCTATAATGCACAAAAAAATATTTTCACGTTCATAATATTCATTCATAAAAATTTATAGCTAAGAGGTATTGTTACTTCATGGACGATATGTCGGAAGCGGTTTTTTTGAAAACCTCAATAAAATCCCCAATAAACCGCTCTTTTTCAAACCGGCTTCAAGCCCTGCCTCCGTCCGTTCCGTACCTATCATCCTCTTTGCCCAATTTACACGGATCATGTCTTTAACGAAATTGGTAAGTACTTTTGTAAACGATCGAACGGTGGAGATTAAATTTGGCTTGCAAGCTGCCTTGCAAGTGGATTCATATAAAATCGGGCGTGGTCTGTTTCACTGTCCATGCAGGCGCTCGCCACTGTCCTTGGCGGACTCGGGACTCGGGCAATATCCGTCATCGTTTTGACCGTTATATGTTTCAGCTGGCGGTAGAATGCGAATCAGAAGTAGCGCTGATGTTGATTGTGAATGTCGATAGTATGGAGGCCTGCATCGATGCTGTGGGGACTACACTTTTGTCACGCAAGCGTAAAATTTTCGTGAGTTTGCTCCGTTTTAAACAACCTAACTGCATTAGCATCGTCCGGTTCGACGTAGGTACTGCACCACCCATTGAATTGAGGTCAATGGCTGCACCAAATTGTGCGCTAGCGCAACCATTAGCGGCTTTTATCTGATTTTTATTTGACGACTCTGTATGAAATAAAACAGGGAGAAAAAAACAGCCCTTTACGAGTTTCTTGCCGGTTCTACTCGTTACAAGGTCTCCGCCGTAGGGTTTGTGAACCGATGGCATAGCTTCTTTGACGTTCATAAGTGCTTGTATCAGTATAGACTGAATAAATGATATTGACTTTGACTTTGACTTTATCGATACTCGTAGCTCAATAGATAATAAGTAAGGTATCACTGTCCCGCGCACATACTAGCGAGGTAATTAAGCAAGACAGCAGCTTCGTGCTCGAGGCTTTACTGTACTGGTTTGGAATTTTGTAAGGTGGCCGCCCGTAATAAAGAAAGAACCCATGAGTGGATTTATTTTATGAACGACGAGGAGGCTCTTTGCCTTCATCATACCTGATGTTAGTATTGATTGATAAGGCTGAAGATGGAAGCGAGCCTCACTCGGAATCCTCAATCACTGAGGAACTGCATCTCTATCTTATCTTTAAATGCCGGAACACAACAATGCTGGAAGCATTGTTGTTATAGCGTCAGACTTAGATAATATGGTGGTAGCTAGCCAGACGGACTTAGAACAAGTCCTACCACCTAACAAACCGAATACAATATGTATCGAACCCGGGACCCCTGGGTCTGATCTGATACCGGTTGTTGTACCACTAGACCACTCTGAGGCGGTTAAATTCTTTAAATATTCGTAGAACTTGATTAATTTATTATAAAATACCTAGGTATAGTGCATTTGTGTGAGTGCACAGATATTAGTTTGTAGGTATCGTGTAATAAAACAAAAAACAAAAAAGCAACAGGTGTTGCTACTAGTACATCTATGTGCACTCTCACAAATGCAAAGCTCAGCTTAGACCTCGCGGACTGTACTTACTTACATACTCGTAGCTTGGAATGGCTAATTCGTCGAAGCCAAGACTCGTAGCAATAGAAATAAACAGTAATTAGACAACCCGCATTGCCTGAATTGACGCTTCTTTTTATTTCTCTCGACTTAGATGTGCCCACGACTGGTCGACATTCTAAATTCTTTCACGGATACCAAGGAATATTTTGCTGCTTTTGACCAAGATTTTCAATCGATCGTTGGTCCAGTGAGTCCCTAATATTCTATTTATCTTGACTGACAGGTAAATCAAATCGTAGAGGTACCTAACTAGATGTACTTACTTAATTTTCTTTTTATATGTGCGATGTGGTAGGTACGTAAGTACCTACCTACCTTCCTACCAACACCTCTTTGTTCTCATGCCCTTTTTTTTATAAATTACACGCCCTTTTTAAAACTTACATAACTGTAGCTATCTGTCTGCGTGTGACTGTAGTACTTACTTACTTTACACTGGTAGCTTTTTTTTACGCACCAGCACCATCTTGTATGTACTATTCTTGTAAAGGATTTGCTTGGGGGTGCGTCAGAAAAGGTGGGTGCTTTCTCGAAGCACTCGATAAATCGCTCAGCTTTAATGAGTTAGGTGTGGACGTGCGCCTCTACACACATGAGCAGCACTTTTGCTGTTAACAAGCCAACTGCAGTTGTCGACAAAGACAAGTGCAGTGTGTTGTGTGTGCAGTGCCCTCGACGTGTCCAATATTGCTGCCGACCAATGTCGACAGATACGTTAACACTGTCGACAGCTAGCTCTATCGACAGCTGCAGTATTCGTTGTCGACAGATGCAGTTGGCGTTGTCGACTGATGGAGTTGGCGTTGTCGACAGATGCCGTTGGCGTTGTCGACAGATGCAGTTAGCGTTGTCGACAGATGCCGTTGGCGTTGTCGACAGATGCAGTTGGCGTTGTCGATAGATGCTGTTGGCGTTGTCGACTGATGCAGGTGGCGTTGTCGACAGATGCAGTTGGCGTTGTCAACAGATGCAGTTGGCGTTGTCGACAGATGCAGTTGGCGTTGTCGACAGATGCAGTTGGCATTGTCGACAGATGCAGTTGGCGTTGTCGACAGATACAGTTAGCGATGTCGACAGATGCCGTTGGTGTTGTCGACAGATGCAGTTGGCGTTGTCGATAGATGCTGTTGGCGTTGTCGACAGATGCAATTGGCGTATTCAACCGATGCAGTTGACGTTATCTACAGATGCAGTTAGCGTTGGCGACAGATGCCGTTGGCGTTGTCGACGGATGCAGTTGGCGTTGTCGACAGTTGCAGTTGGCGTTGTCGACAGATGCAGTTGGCGTTGTCGACAGATGCAATTGGCGTTGTCAACAGATGCAGTTGATGTTGTCTACAGATGCAGTTAGCGTTGTCGACAAAAGCCGTTGGCGTTGTCGACAGGTTCAGCGAACGGTTCAGCGAAGTTCTCACCTGCCCTGCTGCAGGACCAACGTAAAGCTATGTACCAAACGCTATGTACTCAACATATTTTATAATGCGCACAGCAAAAGAATGGAACTCGAGTCCCATCTGAGAATTCACTTGTGGCCGAGTTGATTTTTAACCGACTTCAAAAAAAGAAGGAGTTTATCAATTCGTCGTTATTTTTTTTATGTATGTTCACCGATTACTCGAGAACGCCTGAACCCATCGAATTAATTCAAAAGTTATAACATCGGATTTGTACCCAAGTTGGTCAAATTTTTATATCGGTTCAGTAGTTTTGAGGAAATCTTGAAAAAACTTGTTTTTACGGTCAAACGGTTTGACACAAACGGTGTGACTCAAACGGTTTGACTCAAACTACTAGGTAGTTGCTTACACTACTAGTTTGAGCCAAACCGAAATGCGGGAGTTATTCTAACTTTAAAAATTAAAAAAAATATATATATTAAAAAAAACTTTTTTTTATTTTTGAAGTCGGTTTTTTTTTATAAAAAGTTTGTTTTCCAATATTTTTCAATTTAAAAATTTATCATGTGTGGAACTCTGTATTTCCGAGTTCGTTATAGCCTACCTATCAATTTTCAAAGCCAGAGTGAATAATTCTTTCTGGGTAAGCTCGCTCCATAGATCCTGTCTTGCTCTAGGACTAGATTAGGATCAAGTCAAGAGCAAACCGATTCTATAAAAAAAATACTTAATACCTTTATATTTTCCAGTACGTAGGGAAGGAGAACCAGAAAAAGCGCTTTTCCATGTTTCCGATACGTGACAAAGCGTTCTCCGTGATAGCGTGCCTGCTCGCGCCCAAGGTGCAGGAGGAACACGTGAGCGTGTTTGTCCAGGAGTGTTTCTTGTAAGTTTGCCATCAAAAACTAACTATAGCACTCAATGCTGACTTAGAAAGAAAGAAAGAAAGAAAAGAAAAATATTTATTGACGCATACAAATAAACATTAAACTAGGTAGGTAACAAACAAAACCGTGTTAAAAGTATGCCGCCAACTAGGTCCCTGCCTCAGCATAATGTTACTGCGCCAGGAGACTGCCACTGCAACGCTGGTATTCTGGAGAACTTAGAACAAATCCTACCACCAACTGAACCGAATACAACATGTAGGTACCCCCACACGGAATCGAACCCACTCTGGGTCTGATAATGGTGGTTGTTACTTCTAAACCACAGAGGCGGTTTTATTTTTATTTATTTAATTATCTAAAGGAAACATGCAGTCGTAAGTATAATAATTATACTGTTTATAATTATAACAATTATTGTAATAACTAAGTTAAAATATCTACGAAGAGACGTAAAGTTCCATTTTAGATTTTAAGATTGAGTACCTACTTATGGATTGATTAACTTTACTTAACTAGACTTAATCATTAGGTAGGTACAATTATTTGCAAATTTTAAGATACAGTTGAGATAAGTGCAATAAACAATCGTATGAGGTAGATTTAATAAATAAACCTTCGCAATTCAGCTTCGTATTTGAATTTACCAATTAATATCGAAAAGAGAATTGGTTAAGTCGGGCCTACGGATCTACTACCATCACGGGAAGCCGCTGGATGCGGCCAGCGCAGGACCGATCATCGTAGTTTCTTGGTGGAGGCCTAGCCTAGAGTGTTACATTAGAGGCCATATAATAGTATACTCCGCAGTGGATGTCGTGCTCGTGTGACTGATATGATGATGACGCTTATTTTTTCCAGATTTGCTTGGCCTACCTTTAAGAAAGCTGTTCTTTTGGAATATGAGAGTACATTGAAAACCAAATGTCAACAACTCCTGCGCGTAACGAGGCGATTATTCACGCAAGTTGGTAACTTTTACTTAGTAGGTACCTCTTAATTAGTTTTAAGTAGGTAAGTCCCTAACTCTTAGTTAAGTAAGTACTTAGTGCTCTTTTGTACAATTCGTGTCGGAAAACAAGTTCATGGTAAAATGCTCATAAAACTTAAACAAAGTAGGTACCTACCTACTTTGAAAACTCCTTCAAGCATAAACCTATGCATAACTATAAACTTATCATAAAAACAAACGATCTTTCCACATACCTTCCATCCACTATTTGTCTCCCATCAAGATTAGTATTTTTCTAAGCAGGTAGCTCCAGTCCTTCCGTATATCGACTGCTCCAATCACATGTCTGTGGCTCCAATCCACCTATGTAACAAGTATGTGCAAGTACACCAAATTCAATTCATTCAAAATTATTAGGTTTAGTGGTAGGGCGTAATGCAGGCAAAGTTAGATTATAATATTTATATTGGTTCATTCAGTGGCTTATTATAACATGAGCACCACGACATTTTCTCGACACGTTTCTTGCGTAGGCGCAGTGTCTATTCCGTTCACACCGTACCGACACGGTACGAGGGCTGATTGATTCCGTAACGCCAAAAAAAACTTTAATAATCCATTTAAAATAAACTTATTTCTCTACTAGTTTCCTTCTACCTCGATGCATTTAGTCCAGCGCTTCTCCAATGCCGTTATACCAGTTTGATAAAATGTTTTCTCCAACCGCTTAAATAAATAATAAGGATTTTTTTTTGCGAATCGTATTTTTTAGTGCGTCGTTTTGTATAAGTACTTATCAATCAGCCCTCGTACCTACTAACCCCCATATTCTATAAATCGACAGATTCAGTGAGCTCAACGGGACATCGAGATGTGTCGATAAATAGTCGCGGTGCGAATGATAGATAGTAGGAAATCGCGTAAATTCCCGGTTGCCCACTTTTAGACGATGCGATATTCGCGTGCGCTCGACTTGGCCGGTCAACAAGTTACAAGCACTGATAGTCAAGAAGACTACCGGGAACTTTCGTGATTGTACAGGTACAGTTTATACAGTCCTTGCACTACATACAAACGACCGAACGCACTCACGCAGATACGCGCCGGTAACGCGCGCTCGGAACTGTTTTACCAGTGAAGTCCAGTGAGATCGATGGGCCGACCGAGTAGCGATAGCAAGCGGCGCGTGTGTGTGTGAGCTGTTTAAGTTTAGACTGTGGTACAGGATTGAAGAGTTAAAAGTAAGTCAGACAGGCGACACGATACTTTGTTGAAGGTGGCCTCCACAGACACGCTGCTGAACATAGCGATGGAACAGGCGAAGCAACTCACGAGGGCGGAGCACTGCCGCGTGATGCTCGTCGAACCCAACACGATGGAGTTCGTGGACTCCAAGGTTTGTATAACTTATCTTGAGTAAAATATATCTAAGTTAAGTACCTATCTTTTAGACCGCCTCCTACCTCTGTGATCTAGTGGTAACACCACCGGTAACAGATCAATAGGTCAGGGCCCCTACCGCGCAAGTGTCGTCGGCATCGACGTCGATTTGATTTGATAGATGGATGTGACATATTGCTCTTAGTCTTTGGTAAGTTTTCATTTATGCCAAAAAGAAGCAGCAATGTGTCACATCCATCTGTCAAATGAAGCCGATTTCGATGCCGAAGCCACTTGCGCGGTACGGCCCCTGACTCGGATTCCCTGTGGGCGTACCCTACCCACATGTTGTAGTCGATTTGGGCTGTGGTAGGACTTATTCTACTAAGCCTGCCTGCCTAACTACCACCATTTTGTCTTAAGTTCAATAAGCTACAATACAAATTAAGTAAATATTTTCGTGAGTAGGTATTAGAGGGAAGTAGAGCCACAGTCTATACATAAACAATCGTTGCATTCGGCCGATATGACGCGCTCACACACACACACACACACACGCCGCTCGCTATTGCTACACGGACGGCCCCTCGAACTCACTGGTTTTCACTGTAGTCCGATCCTAAAACAGTACCTAGCGAGTGCGAATGTAGCAGCGCGTATCCGTGTGAGTTGAGTACATCATTTCGCCCGTTTGTAGGCAGTAAAAAAAATGTATAGACTGTGGTAGAGCGGTAGCTGGTAGGTACAATCGGGGAACTTCGGTTGACCAGTAGAGATTTTTTAGGAAACTTTATTTAAAAAACGTTTATATCACAAATAATAGCACCTACAGTAACAGGTAAGTATTTCATTTGAATAATAAATTGTTTCTTTAACCTTAATACTTTCCGAGATAATGTTTCACAAAAAAACTTTACTGGTCACCGGGAAGTTCCCCGATTGGCGATTGCGCCTACCTAACTTTTCTATTATGTTTCTACTATAAAGGCTAGCAAAGAAGGCGGCATCACCCGGTTCCCCATAAACAAAGGCATCGCGGGCCACGTGATCACCACCGGCCAGTTGGTCAACGCCAAGTCGGCGAAGGACCACGCCGCCTACGACCCTGAGATCGACACTCGCCCCGGCCTGGACTGCAAGTGAGATTAATAAGTAAAACGATTTATGAAGGTTATTAAAGAAGCTGTTGTTAGATGATGCAAACACTGAAAACACTTTGTACGGAAAGTTCGCACGGTTGGCATAACATTACAGTACTCCTAATTCGAGTCGATATTAATTATTATCAACTTCATCGAAAACTATAAAGTCGGTCATCGGTAAAGCAGACGATGGATATAAAAGTGATACTTAAGCTTTCGATAACGAATATAGTTTGGCCAACCTCTTACTAAGGGTAGCTACTGTATCGAAACAACTTCCAGATGTTATTTCTGCAGCCTGTCTTTAATTTCTGTAAATTTCCCTATTATCTGACTCTTCGCCTCCCCCAAATAGTCCGTAAAGCAGCTGTGGTTTCAGTTCCTTTATCTAATATCGTCACAAATCTCTTCACTCACTATAATATCTTCTTTCTATCTTGTAGAGATATAGATCTCAAGCCCAAAGTCATCTGTGATTTTGTAATCACCAGATAGTAATAGGTAAATTGTCTTAACGTTTACAGGACCATTCTCTGCTTTCCGATTCGAGAGCAATCGGGTATAATAGGAGTAGGGCAGCTCATAAACAAAGTGGGTGATCCTTACTTCGACGGGATGGACGAGGAGATGGCGCTCGCGTTCAGCATCTACTGCGGGGTGTGCATCATACACTCCATGGTCTTCCAGAAGATCCAGGAGGCGCATATACGGAACACCCTGGCTAATGAGCTGGTCATGTACCATATGAAGGTAAGTCTAGGAAGGTAGCGCTTCGGGTATACGTCAATTCAACTGATTGTATAACAGCAGCTACGGCTTTACATATCTGTCAAATTTATACAGACAAATCATACTGCATACCTCATAAAGTCCGAGTTTGACAGATATGTACCTATAGCCGTACATTAATTTCTTATGTCTGATATTATATCCTACTTAATTATGTTATTATGTAGGTGAGCGACGCCGAGGTATCCCGCATGGTGGATTGCGTTGGCTTCCACAGCCACCCGCACCTGAACACCTTGCACTTCAATCCGCGCGCGCTGCCACCGCGCGAGTTGCCCTGCTATGCGCTGAGGATGTTCCACGATCTCGGCTTCCACAGAAAGTAAGCATGTGTAATGTACGTGATGGAGCGTCTTAGCTTCCACAGCCATGATACATATGTAGGTGAGCGACGCCGAGGTATCCCGCATGATGGATTGCGTTGGCTTCCACAGCCACCCGCACCTGAACACCTGCACAGCTTGCACTTCAACCTACGCTCGTCGCCGCCGCGCGAGCTACCCTGCTATGCGCTGAGGATGTTCCACGATCTTAGCTTCCATAGGAAGTATGTGTAGTGTACGTATTGGAGTTGGAATGCGTTGGCTTCCACAGCCACCCGCACATGAACAGCTTGCACTTCAACCCGCGTGCGTTGCCACGCTTTCCATAGATAGTAAGGCATCCAAGACAGACTATTTCTTACTAGGGATAGGGACAGATTATTGAAAATGACCCTAAGCTCTAGTAGGCTTATCTTACTGAGGATAGGTTATTGAAACCCCGCACCTGAACAGCTTGCACTTCAATCCGCGAGCCCTGCCGCCGCGCGAGTTGCCCTGCTATGCGCTGCGGATGTTCCACGACCTCGGCTTCCATAGAAAGTATGTGTGTAAACTAAATGGTGGTGCAGCTTTTTGCGTAGATACCAATGGAAAGTTTGACCTTAATTGACTTAATAACTTTGTTAATCAGTCCAAAAAGTATCCAAGACAGGCCTTCTCTTACTAAATACAGATTACCGAAACTTCCCGTAAACTCTAGTAGGCTTACTGAGGATAACAGGTTATTGAAACCCACACCCGAGCTTGCACTTCAAACCGCGCGCGCTGCCGCCACGGTCCGCGTGAGCTGCCCTGCTATGCGCTACGGATGTTTCACGCTCTAGGCTTCCATAGAAAGTACCATCATTCAGTTTCCATTGCAACTATTTGCGTAGGCTTCTAGGTCTACACCTATTTGAATCTCTTTAACCTTGGAAGGGCTGCTAGGGTTCCACATTAGGTGTAGGTACCAGATCTTTAAATTTTGTTATCATCATCATATCAGCCGCACGACGCCCACTACCTGCTGAGTATAGGTCTCCCCCAAAAACTCCGGCATCCACCGGCTATCCGCAACCTTCACCAGATTGTCGGTCCACCTTGACGGGGGCCTACCCACAGAGCATCGCCCGGTTCCATTTGCCCATTCGCCATTTCGGAAAGATTTCGCACCAAATTCTTATAGGTACCTAAACAGAAAGTGCTCATTCGCTGAAGAACTCTACCCAAGGCGCTATATACGTATCTCTTACACTTTAGCTGGGCTACTGGGTTCTAGATCAGGTGTGCCAGACCTTCGATTTTTATACGTCAATTGTAAGTAATTTTATTTTATTGTAATAAGTAATTTTTCACCTCACACGCTCGGAAAAGGATGATTTGTCATTCAGTTTCCGCGTAGAAAATCGCATTTTGCGGCCTTGCACGATAAAGTACTTTTTTTTAATTTAATACCTAAAAATATGTCATAATGCGTTCCGAATCGCACGATTGACTTTTTTGTTACATTTTATACTTATTTTAAATAGCTTTGAATTAATTATAATACTCCGTTTTGGCTTTATTATATTATTTTAGTTAATTGAACCATAAAAAAAATAACAATAAGATTAAACTATTTGTCATAAGAATTTTATATTGGGCTGAGTGAGATTTCACAATCTATGATTGGATTTCGGAACGTGGCATAAACCTTTATTTTTAAATTGTCTTTGTCTTGTAGGTACCCACCTTGTACCTCATGTCAATTACCGAATCGTTATTTTAAGTAACAATATATTCCTACTTTAAATAAATTTGCAATAACTATAATACTCCCTTTTTTATTATTATAGTTTTTTTATATCATTAAAACAACAAGAATAAGATACATTTATATTAAAATTTTTGTTCAAAGATTTTTTTACCGGTAGTATTGACCGCTGAGATAACCATAAAATGTTCCTCGCTGTTGTGAGGTGAAAAATTGTGTGTTGCGCTCGGCAGAAAAGTTTTTACCGTCTTGTACCTTTGAAATCTTCGCTTCGCTTAGGATTTAATAGAGTAGAGATAACTCGCCGCTAATAACTAACTTTCCAGCCTTGCATAACAAATAACTATTGTACCCTAGAAATCGACTGTAGCGCCTACCGAAATTGAATCAACGTCGAGAATCGGTAATTTTTTTAAACCAACTTAATATCGTCATTGTCACCAGCCATTTTTGATGTTACCACTGCTGGAGCACTGGCCTTCCTTATGGATGGATAAAGAGAACGGGCCATGACCCACCACGCGGGCCCAATGCGCATTGGTGGTTTTTTTAACGACTGCAAATGCAGCCGAGATCCACGGCTTAACGTGCCTTCCGAAGCACGGAGGAGCTCGATATAGTAAATTTTTGGTCACCTGCGCCACGGGCTCCTCTATTAATTATAACCAACTTAATATACTTATACCTACTATTGCCATTCTATCTCGTCCTTAAGGCGGTACCCCCACCGAAAGTGGCGCCGCGTTGAATTTTATTTAATATCGTAATTCTAATTCACAATTTTAATAAAACTAAACGTGGAATTTTTAGAGGCCATTGTCTTGTATTTTTAGAAGGTATCGCTACATCTCGTCATAGTCATTCGTAGAAATGTGTCAAAAACGGCCACTTTTAGCAGTTTTGCTATCTACTTCTAGCAGTGACTACGAGGGAATGTAATGATACCGTCTAAAAATACTAGACTATGAGCTCTAAAAATTCCACGTTTAGTTTATTAAAATTGTGAATTAGATTTACGATATTAAATAAAATTCAACGCGGCGCCACTTTCGGTGGAGGTACCGCCTTAACGCGATCCCGTCGAAGGTATCCCCCCTTCTCTAAGTACAACAATAGTAGCTATTATCCTTGTCCAGATTCGATATACCGAACGAGAAGTTGACGCGCTTCATCCTACACGTGAAGAAGGGCTACCGCGACGTGCCGTACCACAACTGGCTGCACGCGTTCAACGTGGCGCAGTGGGCCTACGCCGCCATAGCCAAGTTCAGGCTCATTTCTGAAGGATATCTCACGTAAGTTTTCAGAAAGAACACACATGAATAGTTCATTATCTTTGTGAGCTTAATAATTTTTTTGTATTGCTTTTTTATTTGGTTTGTTTATACTCTGTCTTAGTTTTTATGAATTTATCTGCTGGAGTGCGTACCTACCTACCTATTAAGTGCATATGATTAACTTTAAAAACTGTCTCTATTGGTGAAGACCTGTAATTGGCTCTCAATTGTTATCTTAATATCTACTGTAATATATTAAGCTGTTGGTTTTCCGAAATAAAATAAATAAAAACGTCCACTACTTTACGCGACGAAATCAACCCAGCTTGGTCGGGTTTAAAGTATGAAATGTTTAATAAAACCTTGCTCAGTACGTCCCCCCCCACTGAACACGCAAACTCTCACGCTATAAATTTCTTGTGGGGTTGGCAGACAGAAGGATGGGACAGGGCAAATGAAAGAGGTTAACTGCACTAAATACAGTTAATACTGCACTTATTGACGAGCTCTTGCAAGAAAGCACTGCACAATTAACCAGTTTCGTTTCTGAGTGACACGTGTTTTCATGGCAATGGTCTCAAGCGAACTGACTGACTTAGGTCGTAAAACTTTGACCGTGGCTCAAACTTTTGGCACGCAATGTAGGTAAACTTTTATCGTCTATCTCGATATAGGTCTGTGGTTGGGACTTTAAATGTTTTCCGGAAACAATAATGACAGGTTGCCAGAAGTTTCCGAATACAAGCTCTGTGCGTTGATAGGCTTTTAGTGTCTGCACGGTCAGCTTACTTACAGCTGTGGGACTTTATAATAATGATAATAATAATAATTTCATACAATCACACCAATTATCTAGCCCACGTTAAGTTTCAAGAAGAATTTGTGTTATGGATATTAGATAACGGATAAATATACTTATATACTTTTTTTTGTAAGTACCTACATACATAATATATATATTAAACACCCAGACCAAGACAAATAGACATCATGCACACAAATATTTGTATTGTCCGGGGATCGAACCCGCGACCTCTGGCGCAGAAGTTGGGTATAGTACCCCTGCGCCAAACAGGTCGTCACAATCTATGTTTTTCTTCCACAACCAGTTCAGCATGGGAGATTATTCTATTCTATTCATAAATACGGAAACCTCGGTGCCAAGGTAGATTTGATTTATTCGCGATTGTTTTTAATAAATATAACTTTTTTCAGTAACTTACAAGCGTTGATGTTCTTGGTGGCCGGTTTGGTTCATGACTTAGACCATCGCGGCACTACCAACAGCTTCCACATGCAAGGCCGTTAGTTATTTATCTTTCTGTTATATTTTAAAAATGATTATTGCTACGCAAATCATGACAATAGGTTGTGATTAATTCTAGACTAGAGCCTAGGTAATCTAGGGCCTAGGTAGCTAGGTAGAGCCGTGAAAAGCTATTTAGCCAAGTCGCGGGACCTTTCTGGCTGAAGTGAAAATAATAATATTAATAATAATACAAAAGGCGGCTTTATTATTGCTAGATAGCAATTTCTTCCAGGCAACCTTGAGTAGGGAAGAATAGGTGGATTTGGAGAATAATGGGGGGGGGGGGGGGGTGCAATTAATAATAAAAGAGAGTTCCACAATCGGACAGCATGCACGGAGAAGGAATAAGAGAAGAAATCGGTGGAATGGGGAGGAAAAACAATAGTGAGATTCGAGGAGGAACGTAAAGTGCACTGAGAAGAGGTGTGAAAGTATTCTTTAAGATAGTGAGGAGAAAATGGATGAAAAAAGATGGAATAAAGAAGCGTAAGAGTATGCAAGTCCCTGCGCCGGCGAATGGGGAGCCAATTAAGTTTGGAGCGGAAATGCGACACATGGTCAAATTCGCGTAGATTGTAGATAAAATGGATGCATACATTCTGCAGATATTTCTATTACACATTAAGATCCGGAAAGTCCATTCAGGTCTCTGTTTGTCAGTTAATTTTTTAAACTTTGCTCGTAGGAACCACGCTAGCAGCCCTATACTCCAGCGAAGGAAGTGTGATGGAGCGTCATCACTTAGCCCAGGCGATGTGCATCCTCAACACGGAAGGTTGCGACATCTTGGAGACGTTGCCCCGCCGCGAGTATGACCGCGCGCTGATGCTGCTCAGGGACTACATACTGGCTAGCGATTTGGCTAACTACTTCAAGTAAGCATCTTGTTTTACTTATTTACTTTTATGGTGCAGTGATCCAAAGTGAGTCTTGACGACAATAAGAAGCTCCATTTGGGTTTTTCGTGTACAAGCTCCTTCGAGTCTGGCACTTCGCCGAGTATCTTTATTTGATATGGGATATTTTGACAAGTGCATTGTAGAAGATTTACAAAGCCCATGGGGCAAATGGACCTAAAGGTACCGTCAGCAACTAAAGATGATAAAGAAAACAAAACATGCAGTATGTTCGTTTGATACAACAATCTAGCGAAGGCAATGCGATGGAGTGTCCCACTTAGACCAGGCGATGTGCATCCTCATCACGAAAAGTTGCGACATCTTGGAGACGTTGTCCCGTTGCGAGTATAACTACGCGCTGAGGGACTACATTACAAACTGGCTAGCTATTTGGCTAACTTCTTCAAGTAAGCAACTTGATTTGATTCAGGTAAGTATGTTCGTAGTTTAAATGGCGATTGCCTTGAGACGAACATGGATATGTTACAGACAGCTACTAAAGTCCATAAAAAAGAAGTGTGTTGTCATTATTACTCCTTACTTCCCAGTAACCATAAAGTCTAAACTTTTTAATTGCGTTAGTACAGTCAACAGCAGCTACGGCTTTACACTTTGACCTTGACGCCCTTACGCCGCTCGTAATAGTGGTGGTTTTCGTAGTGCAAATGTAAAGCTGTACGTGCTGTTGACTGTACCAATTATGCTACAAGTACTCAACCTCTAAGTCTCATCTACAACTGTTATTCTCGCAGACCTATATCTAGATAGACGAAAAGAGCGCTTCAAACTGTATGAGAACCTAGCGTGTCGAATTTTTCGTACTGACGAGCTCTTGCAAGAAAGTACCGCAAAATTAACCATTTTCGTTTCTGAGTGACGCGTGTTTTTATCTCAAGCGGAATGACTGGGAATGACTTAGGTCGGAAAACTTTGACCGTGGATCAAACTTTGTACACGCAAGGTAGGTACACTTTTACCGTCTATCTCGATATAGGTCTGTGGTTATTCTTTTATAACATCTATATCACTCTGTGGCCAGGAACCTGAACGAGTACAGGACGATAGCGATGGACTTCCAGCGCGGGAACCGCGTACATGCGACTGCTTTGCAGGCCCTGTTGATGAACGCCGCTGACCTCAGCGACCAGCTCAAAGACTGGGGCAGCGTGAAGAATACCGCGGTAAGTGCACAACAAGGAGTGAAGCAAATCCATTCTTCTTCTTCATCTCGATGATTCACGATTGCTTGGCCCAGTAAGCCCTCATTTAAATGGGGTCGTACGTCTGCTGCTTACATCAGGTCACTCATACTGCAGGTAGAAAGTCACTCCTTAAGGTTGTGCTTGCAGCCGTCAACCGGTTGCGTAGTCGTTTTAACGATTTCCACATTAGCCACGGCAGCATGTGGCCATGAGGCTTTTCTAGTTTCATTTTTCTGAGCGATGCGATGGTATTGCAAACCATCGCATGCGTATTACAAACTTGGTAATAGCATTAATCATTGTCCTTTGCCAGGCTTCAGTACATATTTTTTCTTAGTGATGGTATTACAAACTTGGTACTAGCAATAATCATTGCCCTGCCAGGCTTCAGTCCATATTGTTTCTTAGTGATGGTATCACAAAAATGGTACTAGCAATAATCATTGTCTTTTGCCAGGCTTCAGTCCATATTTTTACTTAGTGATGGTATTACAAACTTAGTACTAGCAATAACCATTGTCCATTGTCAGGCTTCAGTCCTAACGGAGTTCTTTAAGCAAGGCGACGTGGAGAAAAGTCGCGGCGATCTTCCCTCCACCATCATGGATAGGGAAAAGTGCGTCATTCCTGAACTCGAGATACAGTTCCTGCAAACTACGTGTATACCGCTGTTTGAGTTAGTCTATGACATTCTTTTTGTAGTTATTAAAATGAGATGAGAAAAAGACTTATGAAAATGAGATATGAGGAGCTCGGTGGCGTAATGATTCGCACCCATTGCAATTGTAGCGGTTAACCGACTTTCTCAACGGTCGGTCACGGGACGGGTGACCAAAAATGTGTTCTCTAGAGCTCCTCCGTGCTTCAAAAGGCACGTTAATCCATTGGTCTCAGCTATATTTGCAGTCGTTAAAACCCACCAAATCGCATTGGGCCCGGATGGGTCATGGCCCGTTCTCCATATCCACCCATAAGGAAGGCCAGTGCCCCAGCAGTGGGTACATTTATATGGCTGATGATGATGATGATATAGAGGAACCAGAGAACACAAGAATTACGTTAGGAATAGTCAGTTGGCGGTCACGTCATCATCTGCTGCATCGGTATCATAGGTTAGTAGTGTCAATCAAATTAACACTAGAACCTAAAATACGTTGAAAACAGTATTAGCTAGGTCACACTGAATTTTTTTTTTTATTTGTCCTATTTATTTACCAGACTATTGTCTTGTACAGGATCCTTAGCCAAATATTGCCCAGAGCAGAGCCGTGCCTTAAAATAATTGCCAATCACATTGAAAGATGGGATGCAGCACTGCCAATATTCAAAGAGGTATGTGATACTTTGTTAATATTTAAATGTAAAATGTTGCTTAAATAACTCTTGTCTTTTTAGAGAATTTTATCTTTTACTTGCGGTCGCCCGCGGTTTCACCTGCGTGGTATCTGTTCTCGTGAGAATATCAAGATAAAAATTGGCTTTATCCCGGTTATCTTCTGTGTGCCAAATTTCATGCAAATCGGTTCAGTAGTTTTTGCGTGGAAGAGTAACAAACAAACAAATAAACTTACTTACTATATATACTTACTATAATATTAGTAGGATTAAGAATGAACGCTGATGCTGCCGAGATTCTCGCTCTAACAAGTAACGGTGCGAGCAATAGAAAAGTATAGAGCCAAGCAAAACTGCGATGCCGCCGTGCTGACAACTAATGTAGCTGAATCCTAAATAGTCAAATAAAAACGCGTCTTTGTTTATTCATCTTTTTTTTGCATACTACAAATGATGAATACATGACTATTCTTATTAATTAGCCATTTAAAGTACAAATTACGAAGAGTTGTCATTTTGCGAATATATCATTTAAGAGTCGACTCTATGAGAAGTTGACCAAATGCGAAGTTGTCATTGTGAGAAGTGGACATTTCGAGAAGTTGTCTTTTTGCGAAGTTGACATTCTAAGAAATTGATGTTATAAGAAGTGTGCATTTTTTGTCCGCTTGACATTATGAGCTGAAAGGCTTTTTTTTTGTAAATACATACATAATATACATAAACACCCAGATCAAGACAAATAGGCACGTTCGTGTACACAAATATTTGTCTTGTCCGGGGATCGAACTCGGGATCTCTGGCGCAGAAGGCAGGTTAAGTACCCCTGCGCCAAACAGGTCGTCATCATAATCTAATGAAACAAATATTGGTTGGCAGGTGCCAATAACAGCAGGGCTGTCAGTACTACTGAGCCCGGAGCTGGACAATCTGATCGAGCTTAGCTTCAAGGAGCGCGAGAGGCAACGCCTGGAGGCCGAGGCCGCCGCCGCCGAGGCCGAACAAGGAGAATAGATGGAAAACTATTATTTGAACTACCTACCTCGATTCATTGGCTAGACTAGAGCCGTTTTTTTCAGTTTCTTCAGTGGTCCTAATATTTGAAAACTTGAGAAGAAACCGTCTCGTGTGACCGAGTGATGGCGCGAGGTGAGCCACAAATGCGGGCAGCGAGCGACTCCCGCAGCATCTGGCTCGAACGCGGCTACGCGAACGCTTGGTTTGCGCCGATATCATGCAAAATGTATAAAAAAAATTGGCCGCAGCTTGTGGTCGCGTTTAGTGGCCGCGACTAGTGGCTCAATGTGCGCTTGCTCCATACAAACATTTTTACTTCACTGTCTCACTATTATAAAAAAAAGATTCAATGTAATTTCTTCGCTGAACTATTAATCTGACATTTATACATAAATAAAAGAGAAAAATATTTTTTTACATTTATTAATGATGAATGAGTCGATATTAATGTTACTTAAGTTAATATAACAATTTTCATTATATTCATTAACTTACATAACTACCAAATGGTATGATACTTAATATAGGAATGTTATTAGAGTTTGTTAGAAATAAAATTTTATACATTAAAACTGGCCTTTTTTAGTAGTTGTGACTACTTTTATATCAATAAAATTATAAAAATTGAATCTAGAACACACAAAAGACAAATATTAATTTTTATACCGTAGTATTTTTTCCCAAGAGACAGCTCATTTTTTATCACAGTATCTCTAAGTAGTTTCTTTCACAGACTTTTCTTTGGCACTAATTAAAAAATAAGTACATTTGATAACTGCTGCATTGATTTGTTTACTTTTCTTATATAAGAAGGTGCATTTAAAAAAATAGAAATTATAAATCAACTGATGCGTGATTCTATATTTATAGATAATAACTAAATACCTGCATTTGTTACAACCATGTAGGATAATACGAACACACTCTTAGAATCAGATCACTCACAAAAATCCCTATAATTTAAGGTACCGTCGTTGACTGTACTACACGACCAAGACAATTAGGCGCATGACAGGAATGCCGTTTTGGATTTTTAGCGCCCACACCCCACCACTATCACTGCACTTCCCCTATTAAATGATTAATTAGTGCTACAGTTATTAACTGATCTGTTTTTCTTTGCTGTCATGCGCCAGTTGTTTTTGGTCACGTAGTAGTCTGTAGGCCTAGCATGAGCGGCTTTTATCGACTCGTATATAACGTGTCACTGTCCCGCTCACATCGTAGCGGAGTAAGCAAGACAGCATGACGCGCTATATCATATCGCATGATATAGCAGTGTTCATGCTAGAGGGGCTGACGTGTTATCATGTGTAAATACGAAAACAACAAGATTAAAAGGCGTACAAAATTCGCTATTATTTTAACTTGCGCGCTCTTTTTGCTTAGATACGACTACGCAAAAAGAGCGCGCAAGTTCAACTTGCAAAACTTCATGTGCTGTGAACTCTACAAACTTTTGCTACACCAGCGATGCCAGACGAAGAAGGGTAAAAACAATGATCCTTTATACAATAAATATGTCACGTTCATAGTAATTTGCGTTGAAATCTGTGACCTAGACTGCACACATTGACAATTTAACATGGTTTACTGATAACTAGGACAATAGACACGAAAAATTACGAAAATGAAAGAGAAATTAACTTGAATAAGTGCACATCCCAATTTCAAATGTTTTCTTGTCTAAAGAAAATCAGGCAATGAATCCAATATGGGTCTTATCGTGGTCACAATGCGTGCGTATGACGTATCTGCTGCAAGAACACATGTCATATCTATGGTAAATTTTAAATAGAAAAATATTGGAAAAAAATTACTCGGCCACAAGTGAATTCTCAGACGGGAATCGAACCCGCGACCTTTGGAAATTTCGACAGTGGTTTGCAAGTCTCGGTAGCTCAGCGGTTAGAGCATTGGACCGGATTTCAAAAGGTCGCGGGTTCGATTCCAGTCTGAGAATTCACTTGTGGCCGAGTTAATAATTTTTTCCAATATTTTTCTATTTAAAATTTACCATAAGTATAAAAATAGCATTGAAAAATGCAAAAATTACAAAATCATATATCATATCATTGGGTAAAAAGCTTTAATTACTGTAGTATAACAGAACTTCCTCAAATTCGTATGATGTCAATGTTTTTATTGTCATTAACGCAGCAAAGAATGTTATATTCGATACTTTTGTATCAGAGGCCCTACTCTCTAAGCTGTTTTTTCCGTAGTGTTTCCGTAGTTTCGAGTAACTTTCGGATTATTCTCAAGACTGTTAAAATAAATAACTAAAACTTTACTTGCGCATCAGGAATAGTGTAAGGCATTGCATAGGTATGATGCGACATAAAAATCTAAGTAATTGATTATAACAAAGTGTTCAACCAAGCGCTTCGCGTGGTTGGTCGTCAGAGCCGCCCCTCAACAGCCGTAAAGACAACGCCGTGTATGTGAACCTTGTGGGAGGTGGTTCGGTGTGAGGAGTCTCGGCGCGTCGCTGGTGCTTTCGTCACGTTCCCGAGCCTTCCACGTACAGCTGGTAGATCGCGGGTTCGGTTGAAAGGGTTGAAAGGTTGAAAGGTTTACCACTAGTAAATGATACGGCACTTATGGTTTACACTGTTTATTGCGGCGTCTACGCCGACGCCGTTCACTATATGTACAATATTATAAAAAACAAACAATGGGTGCTACACCGAAAGTAGTTACACTGCCACAGTGATTGTGGTACGGATCGCGACGATTCTACGTACTAAATATAATAATAAGGACTTTCCTTTACAAATGGCGGCGTCGCCCAATACTAATTAATTACGCGTGTGCGTCACACCGCGGTTCAAAGGCAACGGGGCGCTACGCTAGTGTTGGGATGCAACACAAATTGCATCGACATAGTGATGTCCATAAATATCGCATTATTGCGTGAACACAAAGTCTTGAGAACGGTCCGAGAGTAACTCGAAACTACGGAAACAGCTTAGAGAGTAGGCCCCCCGGTACGATAATTTTCGGATATTGATACGATAATTTACTCGCATTCGTCTGTCAACTTTATGGTACACACGCGTAAATATTGATATATATCAAATATTAGACTTATTTAGCACCATTTAGAAGAATGGTCGAAATTGGTATAAATATCTACTCACATACTTCAGTGCATTAGCTAAGGAATGTGCATGATTCATGCATATTCTCCTGTTTTAACGCAGTAGTCCATTCTCCTTGGGTTGGATTAGCTCGTCTACGAATTCATCAACCATTTCTGTTAGCTTCTTCTCGGCTTGTTCTTGTTCCCTGCAATAGAGGTGTATTTTTATTCTCTACAACAATAAAGTAATTTATGAAACTAGCATAATGAGAAGTATTATACACGAGAAGGCGAGGTTTTTAATAGTATCACAAGGGTCTCATTACACCTAGTTATGTGCAGTTTCGCACACTACTTTAACTACTCTCATACTCATACACAAATCCAGCGTTATCAACAATCGTCGTCTCAGCCATATAACACCCACTGCTGGGTATAGGCCTCCCACAAAAGGGTTGGCAGGCGGGTTGGCGATCGCAGTATGGTCAAGTTTGTAGGAGACGCTGCTGCCCGTCTCCTGAAGGCTGAGTCCCTTAGTCGCCTTTTACGACACCCACGGGAATGAGAGGGGGTAGTGCTATTCTAAGCCGGCACTACACAGCTATCAACAATAATAATAAAAAAATATCATATGAAATCCGGTTCTTATTTGACTTTTGTTGAGTTTGAAGACAAGGACCAAAGCGCGAAAATATATATTATTCTTTCGTAAATCGTACTAAAACTAACCTCAAAAGGAATGACAAAAGCGGTAAATATTTAGTAAGTACAAGTAAGTATCATATTGTTTTGGCCACTAACTAATCAGGAACATAATGTTTTTGTTGTTGTTTGCGTTGAAAAGTTGGCTGCACTGATTAAGAAGCTGTCAGGATTGACTTTTACCTTATTAACATATTATTTATTTTCAAAAATTCGTTCAGGAGTTTTATTTTTTTTCCGTATGAACTCGCAATATGAGAGTAGATAAAATCTCTTTTAACACTAGTACTTTGAGTTCGAAAAGTGACCCACTGACGAGAGGGGCCTAGGAGACTTGTTAAATAAAAAAATAGTTTAAGCTACTGACCTTCGCCCATGAGCTTGGCAAACGAGTTCGGAGTAGTACTTGATCTTAGGCTCCGTCCCACTGGTCCGTATTGTGATGCCGAGTCCGTTGTTGCAGCGGAACATTACCATCTCGCCGCTCGCGTAGTCTTGGTCCAAACCCGTGCCCAATACGTCTGGGTAGACAATGAAATTGATTTATTTAATAAGCACATCTTAAGTTTCTTCGCGCACTGTTCATTGAAATAAAAGAAGAATCTGAGAATTCACTTGTGGCCGAGTTAAGGTTTTGCAATTGTTTTTTCTATTTAAAATTATCATAAGTATAAAAATAGCATTGAAAAATGCAAAAATTCAAAAATCAGAAATAAAAGAACTTTAATGAATTTAAGTGCACTGTATGTCGTCATCAGCCATTTTGAATGTCCCTACTGCTGAGACTTATGGATGGATAAGGAGAACGGGACGTGACCCACCACGCGGGCCCAATGCGGATTGGTGGGTTTTAACGACTGCAAATGCAGCCGGTACCAACGGAGATAGTAAATTTATGGTCACCCATCCTGTGACCGACCATTGCGAAAGTTGCTTAACCTCAACAATCGCAGTCCGAACGCGCAAACTAATGCGCCACGGGCTCCACGTGCACTGTATATTTTCCTTAAAACCCTAAAATAACACCAAATCAGCCAAGACGTTGTTGACAATCCTTGAAGATGCGAAGGGACCAACGTGACATTATTTTTCCATATAAATTAATCAATGGCATAGTGGAATCACCCTACTGACTGGCAAATTTTTTTATAAATGTAAAAAGATGAGTCATTGATCTTCTCAAACTTTTGTACCTCCCCGTTGTCGCACCAATTATGCCTCTAACCGCTTCATTATTAGATCATGTAGTAATTATGATAAGTCCTACCAACATGTTGACGTATTTGGCCTTAACTTTAGAAAATTTAAAAAATCAATTTTTATGAATAATTTATTTATTAAATTTTGTCAAAATTATTTTTTTGCCCACCCTTTTAGTAGTATATATGCCTTTGTTATTGATTATTTTCATAGTTATACAAAGGAAAAAACAGATTATTTTTAATTTATTTTAAGAATTTTAGTTTATACATAAGTAACATAAAGCTCTATAATTTATTTATTATTAATATTATTAGTTACACGGACGGCGCCCAATTACATAACTAACTTATTTAACTTACATTTAGAAAAACAAAGTATATCGTTAAACACCTGAAAATATGTTTCTTTCGAATGCAAGGATATTCCTAGCATTGATGTGACAACGCTGGCCTACAGCGTATTAAAAATATTATGGAGAATTTCGACGGTGGTTCGCAAGTCTCGGTAGCTCAGCGGTTAGAGCATTGGACCGGATTTCCAAAGGTCGCGGGTTCGATTCCCGTCTGAGAATTCACTTGTGGCCGAGTTAATTTTTTCCAATATTTTTCTATTTAAAATTTACCATAAGAACAAAGTATATATTGTGTAATATTGTGTTCACTCAATTGAACTGTTTTATTTTGTTGTGGAGACTGTCTTTGGCTTTTGTATTAGTCATTAAGTATATAGCATTAAGGTAATTTTGTAAACCAGGGACCCCTGGGCCTGATACCGGTGGTTGTACCACTAGACCACAGAGGCGGTTAAACTGTTCTTAAGTTTAGATCACTGCTTGCGTTACGTTCTGGAATACAGGCCTTAGATTAGATAAAGTCGTAGAACACTTTAATGGCAGTATAATAGATAGGTGGTATACTCCGGAAGTACTGACTTTAGCCTGAGTCATCATACTAAGTTTTATTCTGCATTGAGAGGTGGACCCACCATTACCCGTTGTCAAAGCCAGGTAAACTAAAAACGAATAGTTGCTAAAGCAAACAGAACTTTATGTCATAGAACTCAACGTTTTTTACTCACTGAGATGTCCCTCTCCGGGAGCGACTTCTGGCATCTTGACTCCCGCCGTCAAATCGTTGATATAGATTATTTCGCAAGACCCCACTTTCTTCGGGTACTGTTGATTTTTTAATTTTTTTTAATAAATGCATGTTTCATACAACATTAAATAAATAAATAAATTTCATATAATCACACCTATTATCTAGCCCACGTTAAGTTTCATGCAGAACTTGTGTTATGGGTACTAGATGACGGATAAACATACTTATATACTTTTTTTTGTAAATACATACATAATTATACATATTAAACACCCAGACCAAGACAAATAGATATGTCCATGCACACAAATATTTGTCTTGTCCGGGGATCGAACCCGGGACCTCTGGCGTAGAAGGCAAGTTTAGTACCCCTGCGCCAAACAGTACCCCTATTACGAGTTTGCTTAACATGACATTTACAGGACTCGTGAGCGTAGACTATCGGATACACTGCTCATGTCGGTAAAACAGTCGCTAAGTGTGAAAGAGACAGAGCTACATTTTACATTAACGTTTACTGTAACGTCGAGTTTGCCAAACTCGTAATAAGCCTACAGGTCGTGAAACATTGTATTTAACCTCTCTGTAAAAATGTTTCATCGATACATGTTCCTAATGGTGAGATTTACAACTGGTATATTAGTACTCCTAGCACGAAAAACTAACGGAAGATGTATCGTCAAAAAATGTATGACATATTAAGCAGCGTTCCTACCGGACGTAAACGGAACTACGTTTGCCTATACATTTTTGGACAATACGTGCTCGATATGAAAATGCAAGTTGTTCGTGCTAGAGGTACAGTACTCCAGTACGAGTTGACATTTAATATCAATGCTATCGGATGGACTTCTCATGTCGGTAAAGCAGTCGAGACAAATTGATGGTTTTCGATAACGAATATAGGTACACTCGGGTGCAAAGAAATCGCACAGTGCAGTGGCGTTATTTCATACAAACATGCTCACTTCACGGCGTAATAAATAAAAAAGTATTTGTATTTTTGTGAAGATTTGTGTGTCAATAGCGAGGTCAAATGTTCAACAAAGCAAATAACATTTAAAACAACTGAAAAAACTTCTTGAATTCCTAAACTTTCAGTGAACCAAATGTTTAATTTCGATTTCATATAAAGTTGTAGGAAACCGGATTGAGTCAATTCGCTTATCTTACTTTGCTCATAACTGAAGGTTTTGTTGAATTTGCGGGACTTTTATTCTTAAGTCGAGTATTCGACTCCTACATCGACATATACATTTTCACATAACTAATAATACTTTTAAACAAAGAGACTGTAAAGTGAGCATGTTTGTATGAAAATAACGCCACTCTGCGATTTCTTTGCACCCGAGTGTAGTTTGATAAATTCGTACTAAGCAATACAAGTCTGTAAGTAGCAAGGTCATAAATTTTTTTTAATGGTGATTAAAATGATGATGAGGCCGATAATAATAATAATTCTAACCAGTCCCTGCCCATGATAGTTCCTGATCCGCCTGAATATCCGCTGTATGGTCGCGGAATCGTTGCACACGAAATACGAGTTGTGCGTCACGTGGAAACCAAATTCTTCATACAGATCATCTAGCTGCTGCACGAGGGATGATCCTTTAGAGTATAGGAACGAGCCGAGAGTTGCCACCTGGGGATAATATAAATAAATAAATAAATAATAAATACATGATAAATATTAAACAAGAAAATATAATAAGCAACTAAAAATAATAAGCAACTAGTCTCATGTCGCTCTGACGGGACATGAGACTAGTTGCTTTTTTCTAATATATTTTCTTGTTTAATATTTATCATATAAAAATAGCATTGTAAAATGCAAAATTAAGTTATAATAATAAATACATAGAAATAAAACAACTTTTACGGATATCAAACGCGCTATATTTCACGAACTAAGTTGTAATTGTCCGTATTTTTAGGTTATTTAGGACGTTTCGGCACCTTTTCAGCTACCGTGGTCACGGGATGACTGGCTACTTATAAGTCTACCCTCAAAAAGTTAATTTATTTTTTCGTTAACTTTACGTAAATAAATACATATTTCTTACACTCACACAAATTAATCTAGCCCCAAAGTAAGCATGTAAGGCTTGTGTTATGGTATACTAGGGTAACGGATATAAATACATATAATTATACATATATAAGTATTTAGGTGTAGAAATATATATAAACGTCCATGACTCAGGTACAAATGCTCGTATTCACCATATACAAACATTTGTCCCTACTGGGATTCGAACCCAGGGCCTCAGAGTTGGCGACACCTTGAAACCGGTGTAATTACCACTCTACCACGGAGGTCGTCTAACTAATATAATAAATAATTGCATAAACTCACACACCAATTATCTAGCCCACATTAAGTTTCATGTATGGGGATAAACACAGTGTGAGGAAAAATGACGATTTTAAGCACCTCTATTTTTAAGCAAACAAAAACTAAAATCCTTTGACTCTAGATGATCTAGAATATTTGGACATTTGAGTATTGTAACATCTAGGTTTAATAAAATTCCAGATGGACCTAAACCTTTAACCGCCTATCGGATATCTTACAGCTGAATATATTCGACAAGCGTTTCCATGTATTTATTCTTGACACATTTCTTTGGTAGAAGTAGAACAATGTAGTCTGTGTATGTCATGTTAATATGTCTATAAGAATACAGTAAACAGCTCATCAACTTTTACATGTTATAGGTCAGTTACCGAAATCTGGCGCGTTATCAGTACTCACACTAATGCAATTTCATAAAACGAATAGACAACATAATATACAAAACAGTTCACTATATCGTAGTTAAAACAAAACAATAACTGTCTCCTTCATACTCGTAAGTTATATTGAAATATTAATTTAATGTTGTGCAATTATTATTTTATGAATTTATGTAATTATGTTTTTAAATTAAATCTTTCTTTGTCACTGAAATGCCAACACCCTTACAGGATCACATGTACTTCTATAAATTATAACATCTGTTTACTATATGTGATTGTGCAATGAATATATAAATAAATAAGTTTGTCCGCGCGAGAGAGACAGACTATTCTTGATGTCCATGCAGTGCAACGTCCGTGCGCTTATTCACAGACACAACGTGTAATTGTGTTGAACGTGTCATCTTTAATTAACCGACCTGTACCTTGAACCCTTACCGTAATGCAACAGCTAATAAGCTTGTTGTGCCATCGATTCTAACGAAAAGGATTGGGTACATTTTTTTCTCCATCAAATCTCTCTCTTTTCCTCTCTCATTCTGGAGCTCTATTTTTTATTCACTTGTCTCGAGGTTTCTACTGATTTTCGTACGTTTGAGTTTCCGTACTTCCGTAATAGCGAACTTGTACTTATATAAATAATTTCGCATTTCGCTTCTAATACCGCCTTCCAATGCGAGTGCGCGAGGGGCAAAGCGAAAAGCGAACTATGTCTACTCTTATCGAGCAAGGTCGCTAATAGCCTGACGAGTGATAAAAAATAGAGGTCCTGTTCCTCTCCACTCTTTTTATTTTCCACTCCCTCTGTTTTCCATTTTCACACTCCCATTCTCTCCTTTCTCTTTTATTTACCTGTACAGCGGCGGAGATTCCGTCCTTGTCGGGTACACGCGGATTGCACATGTAACCGATAGCCTCTTCGAAAGCGAATAAAGGAAGCTTGCCTTGCTGCGACAGTAGCAGAGTTGTGTTACCTGGTGGCAAAGAAATAATATTGTCCAAGATATCAATAAAAAAATTATGAAATAGTGTGAAAAGTCTCCACAATACACTGTGGCACTTGTGGTGGTCTGTTTCCACATACACCACAAACTCTCCTTTCCTTTTCGCAATAGTCCAAGTCTTGGACCGAGGCTCAATATAGGGGATAAAAGTTTTATCCGAGGGCTGATTATCTAACGAAAACCCGGTTCAGTTTCAGTTTCGTTGCTATTGTGGCTGTCATACAATATGAAAATGTGACAGTAATGACAGCGACAAAACTGGTTCTATTTTCTTAGATAATCAGCCTGCTGATTACAGACACTTGTCCCATCCACCAGTAAGTGTCTCCACAAACTTCCCCTTCCCCTTCACAATAGCACGCAGTATCTTGGAGCTGACGACTGATACATACAGTTTATATCAACTAATTCCTACAAAGGTTGCTTATGTTCCTCTTGCTTACCTGAAGCCTGCGTGCTTCTCCACAATCTCCCTTGGTATTTGACAACATGGATCTGATACTCTGGTCGAACTATTGGTTATATGAGGCCTCTTCCACTTGAACCCAGTAAGCGATGATGTACAGTATCCCCGTATCTATCATAGCGACCAGTTTCCTACAAAGGTTGCTAATGTTCCACCTGCCAGCAATAACTTACCTAAGGCCCTTGGTACGCCATTGATAGTTGACAACTTGGCATCTGATACACTAGTCTAACTGTGGGCCCAATATGTGGACAAAAGGCTATGAAAAACAAACACCCATCCACTTGAACCCTGTGAGTGTCTCCACAAACTTTCCCTTGCCCTTCACAATAGCTCGCAACATCTTGAAACTGACGACACTCGCGAACACGTACATTTCCCTCGTATCGCCGCTCATACTGTTCTGTTTCCTACAAAGGTTGCTAATGTTCCACGTGGTGACACTTACCCACCCACTAGAAGCCTGTGTCTCCTCAAACTCCCCCTTCTTCACAATACCCTAAGTCTTAGCCCGAGTGTTGCCCAATATAGAAAGACTTATAGGTAACTCTCCTTTACCCTAAGTCTTAGCCCAAGTGTTGCCCAATATAATAGTACAAAAGACTTATAGGTAACTCTCCTTTTTCTTTCACAATAGCACTTAACATCTTGGAGCTGACAACGCTAGCGATCACATAGTTTATATCCAATAATTCCTTCAAAGGTTGCTAATGTTCCTGAAGACTGTAAGCTTCCACTTTGCCGAATTGGCGTTTCCTAATACGGGATCAGTGTTGATACTCTGGTCTAACTGTAGGCCCAATATGAGGACGACTAGCTGTGAAAAACAAACACTTATCCATCCACTTGAAGCCCGTGTCTCCACATACTTCCCCTTGCCCTTCACAATAGCCAACCATCTTGGAGCTGACGACGATCGCGATCACGTACAGTTCCCTCGTATCTGTGCTCATACTTTTCTGCTTCCTACAAAGGTTGCTAATGTTCCACCTGGTAACACTTACCAATCCACTTGAAGCCTGTTAGTGTCTCCACAAACTTCCCCTTGCCCTTCACAATAGCTTGCAACATCTTGGAGCTGACGAAGCTCGCGATCACGTATAGTTCTCTCGTATCACCGCTTATACTGTTCTGCTTCCTACAAAGGTTGCTAATGTTCCACCTGGTAACACTTACCCATCCACTTGAAGCCTGTGAGTGTCTCCACAAACTTCCCCTTGCCCTTCACAATAGCTCGCAACATCTTGGAGCTGACGACGCTCGCGATCACGTACAGTTCCCTCGTATCGCCGCTCATACTGGTTTGCTTCAACAGCCACCACCCCAGAAGTGCTCCCATTTCGTTACCCGTGAATACTTTCCATGATTTGGAGCTGAAAGGTGTACCGTTGTTTAATATAATGCTTTTGATACAATGTTAAGTATTTTATGATTTTCGAATTTTTGCATTTTTCAATGCTATTTTTATACTTATGATAAATTTTAAATAGAAAAATATTGGAAAAAATTAACTCGGCCTAAAGTGAATTCTCAGATGGGAATCGAATCCATGATCTTTGGAAATCCGGTCCAATGCTCATCCAAAGGTCATGGGTTCGATTCCCATCTGAGAATTCACTTGTGGCTGAGTTGTGTGAAAATGTTAAGTATTTAGGGTGAAACCACATTAGCTGGTAGTACTCCTCCCGGCCTTCTCTCGCGCAAGGTTTGTGAACCGATGGCGTAGCTTCTTATACGTTCACAACTTCTTGTAACAACCTAGACTGAATAAATTATATTGAATTTCTCATAGTGACCTGTAATTTATTTTACCGTTTAAGTCGTATTTGACGACTTTTGCTAAGCGCTCGTTCAGATGCAGCGGGAATTGCGCATTTTCAAAATCGCATGAGAACGGCGCGGTCATTTTAGACTTCTAAACTATGCTTTGCATACGATAGTAGAAGTCTTATGTGCTGGCTCTGTGTGTCTGTGCGCATGTTTCAATCTCAGGAACTACAGTAGCTAAAGACACCATTTTAGTTTAAATACTGAGTTTCGAACATTAGGTTCAAGTGGTTCCCGAGATCCAATAGTTTAGAAGTCGTCTGATGCCTTCGCTACGATAGTGAAGGGCGCCGATCTTGTTTTATATAGATATTTAAGAAATCGTTAAGAGATCTTGTTTTGGTTGTTTTGATTTGATATTTATATTTTACGCGTGTTTATTTGTTACTAGCGGCCGCTCGCGGTTTCACTCGCGTGGTGCACGCGCGGTCCCTAGGGAATATCAGGATAAAAAGTACCATATGTTCGTAACCAGGCTATCTACTATATGTGTACCAAATTTCATTCAAATCCGTTCAGTAGTTTCGGAGCCTATTCAATGCAAACAAACAAACAATAAAATCTTTTCTCTTTAAAATATTACTATAGATATTATGTGAATAGCACAAGTTTCTTAATATTTTTTAGTAGTTTTACTCTATTTCTTCTGTATTTTTTTTATTGTTAAAAAAATCCTTTCTCAAATTAATCACCTTGGATCATATTCAGCAACAGCAAGCCTGTCAGCGTCAGGGTCATTGACCAGGACCAGCCTGACTCCCTTCTCCTCTGCCAGCTTCTTGCTCAGCTCCAGACATTCCGGCTCTTCGGGGTTTGGGAACTTGACCGTGGAGAAGTCGGGGTCTGGGGTCTCTTGCTGGTGGACACTGATTGGGACCTGTTTGGATGCGACGGGAAATTTATTAGTAATATTACTATTCGCATAAACTGCGTAATTTGTATGAATTAGTAATAAGTGGACTTAATTATTAGCACATGGTTTACTTTCTCGTAGGACGATTTTCAACCACTGTCACTAATCACGATTAACCCCTATGTAACCAAACATGTTGCAATAAAATATATGACTATGACTAAAAGCATGAAACGTAATTATATTTCAGACATTTATTGCAATTTTAAAGGTATATAATATTCTAAAGATGATTAGACTTAATAGTGGTTAATGAGAATTGGTGAAATTCGCCCTAAGAACAAAATTGGTCGATAATTATGAACGAATTTTTATTCAAACATTTTCTTTTTCAGATTTTAGGGCAGACTCAAAATCAAATATTTTAATCCTAATGCTAGTTTTAATGCGAATGTTCCAGATTAAAACTAACATTCGATAGGCTAAGGATGTAAGCGACAACGAGAAAAAATAATTAAACAGCTATCTTAGATAGTACAAATGATATAGTAAAATGCTATATCACTAAAACAATTATCATTTTTTTATTGTGTTCTGAATAATTATGTTTCTCAAGTTAAAAAAGTTAAAGAAGTAAATAACGCTTAGACAAAACCAACAAAAATTGTTTAAAAACTGTTTTATGAGAATTTTCAAATTAGCTTAGTTTTTTTTTTTTTTATGATTTTCAATTTAAAATTTACCATTAGCTTATTTGTTTTTCAAAATGACAAAAATTTGTTGTTTAAACAAACAACAAATTTTTGTCATTTTGAAATTCCGCTTTCGTTAATTTTTTCTCTTTTTTTTTATTCAATTAGTTCTCGCATGTATTATTCACCATTGGAAACTCATTGTGGCTAATGTGACATTAAGTGTTATAACTGTATCATAAGTATATATAAGTGCCGTTTGTTTCCTTTCTTAAATAAATAAATCACTCATACTTTAAGATCCGCAGCCTGGAATGCCTTCACCACGAAGTCATACCCGAAACCCGACACCATACATCGCACTATACACCGTGTCTATATTAGCATCTGTACTGTTCGTCTCCAGAAGATCCTCGTGAAGAGTATCAGGTACGTACCTATTTATAATATTAATAAAATGTATAAAATAATTCTCAATGAGGCATACCTTCAAATTAGCAGCCTGGAATACCTTCACCACGAAGTCATATCCTACACCATACATTACACACTGTGTCTATGGCAGCTGTGCTGTTCGTCTCAAGAAGGTCTTCGTGAAGAGTATCACGTAATGTACAATCGGGGAACTGGAGTCGACCAGTAGAGTTTTTTTTAGATACATTTATTCGAAAAGTAATAAGGTAAAAGAAATTATTTATTATTCAAATGAAATAGCTATTAATGTTCTATTATTTGTAACATAAAGATTTTCAATAAATCTCTCCATTTTGGAATTACGCCTTCTAAAAAAAAGACTACTGGCTACCGGGAAGGTCTCTGATTGTACCTCTTTACAATATTAATAAAAAAAGTATAAAATGATTCTCAATGACACATACCTTCAAATTAGCAGCATGGAATGCCTTCACCACGAAGTCATACCCGACACCATGCATCGCACTATACAATGTGTCTATGGCAGCAGTGCTGTTCATCTCAAGAAGGACCCCGGGAAGAGTATCACGTATGTACCCCCTTTATAATATGAATAAAAAGTGTAAAATAATTCTCAATGACACATACCTTCAAATTAGCAGCATGGAATGCCTTCACCACGAAGTCATACCCGACACCATGCATCGCACTATACACCGTGTCTATGGCAGCTGTACTGTTCGTCTCCAGAAGGACCCCGTGAAGAGTATCACGTATGTACCCCCTTTATAATATGAATAAAAGTGTAAAATAATTCTCAATGACACATACCTTCAAATTAGCCGCCTGGAATGCCTTCACCACGAAGTCATACCCGACACCATGCATCGCACTATACACCGTGTCTATGGCAGCTGTACTGTTCGTCTCCAGAAGGTCCTCGTGAATACTGTCACGTATGTACTCCATGTACTTTGTGGTCACTTCTTGTAAGCAATCATTCACTAGCTCATGACAATGAATCTCGGAAATGTCCCAATGATCGTCAGGTATACTGTAATAATGAATAAATATTTTTAATTATATTGTTACTGTCAATTAACGCTATAAAAAGGATACACTATGGAATAATTGAAAATTGAAAATTGTTTACGGTTAGGATAACCATAAATAATGTTGTTTCATAGTTATTTTCGTATTAATTCGTAAAATTATTATCGTTTTTGCTTTTATGATATCAACTTAAACTGGATCTTCGGGAGCTTCCCGGGGTTTTCGGACAAGGATTTGGGACAAGTCGCCATAGTAATATTTTACCTGGTGAAAGAACCTATCTAACAAAACCACACTGATTGCTATTGGACCGGGTACCAAAATACCCATTCTCCTTTATCAAAAGTATAAAAATAGCATTAAAAATGCAAAAAATAAATAATCATACATTACAATATTGAATGACATTTGTGTATACAGAAAGCTTGTTTCCGTGTTTCAATGTGATAAGGTTGTATGATGTTTACTATATCGTTGTACGTGACTATACATGATGATGGCTAACGAGACCTGTAGTTCTAGCACGAGCAGCTTTTATCGACACTCGGGAGCTCGATAACGTGTCACTGCCTCTCTCACATCTCAGCGGGGTAAGCAAGACAGCATTATGCGCCTTATCATATCCCGTGATATAGCGGTGTTCATGTTAAGGAGAGCAGAGGCGTAGGGCACATCGCTAAGAACAGGTAGACAGGATAACAATTACAAGAAAATATACTCAGTCCAACCACTGCAATATCTCTTAAAGTATATGATTATCGTGCGGCGATATGATCTGGCAGCCGTTGCCCCAATACACTTTGTAGCCATTGTTTTCCTAAGGGTTGTGCGAAGTCGTCAACATGACGCCCGCGGCCGCCTTGTGCATAATCGTGCCGAACGAGACCAGTAGAAACTAAGTGCTCGTCTCTAGACGAGTGAATAAAAAAATAGTGACCCAGACGTAGGCCACATCGCTAAGAACAGGTGGAGATTTTAAAAAATAATAAGATACTCACTCCAACCACTGCAATATCTCTTCCAGTATATGTTTATCGTGGGGCGATATGGTCGGCAGCCGTTGCCGAAAAATGCCTTCATGTAGCCATTGTCTTCCTTCGGGTGGTGCGAAGCCGTCACCATGACGCCCGCGGCCGCCTTGTACATGATCGTGCCGAACGAGACCAGTAGAAACTAAGTGCTCGTCTCTAGACGAGTGAATCAAAAATAGTGACCCAGGCGTAGGCCACATCGCTAAGAACAGGTGGAGATTTAAAAAAAATAATAATATACTCACTCCAACCACTGCAATATCTCTTCCAGTATATGTTTATCGTGCGGCGATATGGTCGGCAGCCGTTTCCGAAAAATACCTTCATGTAGCCATTGTCTTCCTTCGGGTGGTGCGAAGCCGTCACCATGACGCCCGCGGCCGCCTTGTACATGATCGTGCCGAATGAGACCAGTAGAAACTAAGTGCTCGTCTCTAGACGAGTGAATCAAAAATAGTGACCCAGGCGTAGGCCACATCGCTAAGAACAGGTGGAGATTTAAAAAAATAATAATATACTCACTCCAACCACTGCAATATCTCTTCCAGTATATGATTATCGTGCGGCGATATGATCTGGCAACCGTTGCCCCAATACACCTTGTAGCCATTGTCTTCCTTGGGGTTGTGTGAAGCCGTCACCATGACGCCCGCGGCCGCCTTGTACATGATCGTGCCGAACGAGACCAGAGGTGTGGCGCACGGCGCGGAGAATAGGTGCACAGGAATGGATGATGAGACGAACACTTTGGCTGTCAGCTCTGCAAACCTGTAGGCCGAGAATTGAACCTTATTGCTGATAGGTTAAAGCTCACATTTAGATTAGCAAAAAAGAACTACTGCTGATGAGAAATAAATTCGCGAAGTTCGGCTGTCCAATTGGTTAGTTTGAGGTACTGTCACGACACTCACGGTAACACTATACAACTACGATATTTGATGACTTTTGTCGTCACAGTCGAAAACTTTTATTTTCATGTGTTACGATGTGATAAGGATGCATAGTATTGACATCTTATTGCTCCTGACTGTAAACCACGTTGCATTTTTGTGTCTAGGAGAAAGCTCATCGTAGCTTCATAACGTAGCTAGCTAGACAGAGATTTTATTTTATGTTTTAGCTCTAAGAATTTTACTCTAAGGTTTTAGCTACAAGTAATTCTCCACTGAAACACCTGCAGACATTAGCAGAATATATTTTTAGTAGGTATTATAAACATTAGGTAATTAATATAAGTTGTTAAAGAGAAAAAAGTAAAACAAGTAGCCAGCTTCTTCTTCTTAAATTGCTTTTTTTAACCGACTTCAAAAAAGGAGGAGGTTTGCAATTCGGTTCGTATATATTTTTTTTATTTTTATGTAGGTACACAGATTACGCCTAGATTTTTGTGATTCAGCATTGTCGTTGGCATGTCATGTTTGGTTATTTAATAACGACTTACAATTTATTCTGCCAATTCAGTTGTTTACATGTTCGTGAATACATTATCTGCGCGTAGTATTCGGACCAACGCGTAGCTACAAGATAAATATGGTGACCCTTGCCCACATTTCGTGTAAAATTACCAGCTTCTTCTTTCTTAACCCTAATTCATAAACTATATTTAGGGTTACATTGTTCATAAACATACGTCTCTGATACACCTTACTTTTAAGGTCACCTAAATTAATGTTTATTGTAGATCAGGGGTCACCAAATGGCGGACCGCGGTCCGCATCCGGACCGCCAACCTATTTTGTGCGGACCCAGAAGAATCTGAGAATATCACTATTTTCTTCTTTTTTTACATTTTATTAGAGGTGCTCTTTTGGATTTCGCCAGTATCCAGTTTTTATAAATTAAAATTATAGAAATTATGTGGTAGATTGAGTTAAAATGGAGTCCCACAACACATGTTGTTGCGAAAAGAACTCGGGTGAAACCTCCTATTAGTATCAAAATGTGTGATAATTCAATTAAGTCCGCCGCGCTTTGTCTTGTCTCTGCAAACGAACGAACAAACTGACATACTTTCCCATTTAGAATATTAGTATGAATTTTAAGTCTTGGTTGCTAGTTATTAGCATAAACCAAACGGACCCCCATAGAGTTATATTGTTACAAACGGACCCGCAATGAAACTAATTGGTGATCCCTGTTGTAGATATTGAAAAAAAACACAAAGATAAATTAGAATGAACATTAATAGAAATCATTAATCACATAAAAAACCATGTTGAAAATCTATTCGAGCATTCTAAGCACAAACTAAGGCGATCTTCCGAACACATGTAACGTTTGCAGGAGGCGCAGGTAAATCTGGTCACACTTTTTCTTTTATAACAGCAAAAGTTGCATAATTTTCTGGCTTGATTTTTGGGGTCGGCTGGTACATCAAGCAAAGTATCACCTAAAATGGCATCGACGTTCCATTTTGGGCATCGCCTCAAAGTAGGTGTTTCGCGGCGAAACGACGCAAACAAGGCTTTATGTTCTTATTGGGCACTTCTTTGATAAAACGCGACTTGTCAGTGGTTTTTGTTTGTATTTCAAAGAAGCCATGCTTTAAAACAATAACATAGAAGAAGTACTTGACCAATATAAAAAAATAAGAATAACAACGAAATAATACCTAATAAAATAGTTTAAATATCAAAATTATAAAAAAAATCTAATAATGACGTACATGGAATTATAACGGAATAAATTATACAGTTTTTTGTTTAAATCCTGTACGTCTTTTTGTTTTATAAGGCAAATAGTAAACCTGTCCACTTTATAAAGTTGTTACACTAATCATAAACATACGTATCTCAGACACCTCGTGCTCAGTATATCCAAAACTATAAGTTTACGAGCCAAAATTGCTGGCGCCATAGCCATAGCTCTAGTCGCTTTGTGAAGGTACTGAGACGCATGTATTTATATATCTATCGCGCCGCGCGCTGCAATAGTTTTACTACATAAGGGTGTTATGGGAGACGTATGTATGTTTATGAATCTAGGGTTAAATTGCGTTTTTTCTGATTCAGCATTGTCGTTGGCATGTCATGTTTTGTTATTTAATAACGACTTACAAATTATTGTGCCAATTCAGTTGTTTACATGTTCGTAAATACATTATCTGCGCGTAGTATTCGGACCAACGCGTAGCTACAAGATAAATATGGTGACCCTTGCCCCACATTTCGTGTAAAATTACTTATCATTGTTTCCCCAACTGATTAAAGATTCTACGTGTTTTACAATAATTTTATTTAAATATGTTACGATTTACGATAGTGTTGGCTATTTATATCAATCAATAATTTGAAACACAAACAAAATATATAAGTCTTTGTATTTTGAAATGTCCATCTCTTCCACCGAATCGTTTTCAGGCTATTTTTAGATTTTCTTATTAAAATTAGGTTCATTCTAAATAACTAAAAGTATACTTTTAATAAGTATTTTAGAGTAGGTAAGCAAGCAAAGGAGGAAGACCCGCCCCCTAATTGTCTAATTTCAAAATCTATCACAATTCCTTTCAAAGGTATTGTGATTGTGATAGTGATTTATGGAATTGTGTAACTTCAAGTCGCAACCCCTTTCGGAACAAATGATGTTTTAAATGACACTTCATTTGACACTTCTCCATACATTTGAAAGATATTTTCGTCTGTCACTTTGCTAGTTCAATTTCGTTAAATCAATACCTTTCAAAACGCGTCCCGACCATAATTCCTTTCAAATGTCAAATATTGACGGCTTGAAGTATTTAAATATCTTTCAAATGACGAATTGAAAGGGATTGCTGCAGATTTTAGAATTAAACAATTCAATGCTATAGTCGTTCTTTCTTATATTAACAACAATTCAACCGTAAACATATTAAATCTTCTCAAATTATTTACATTATTATACCTACTTGCTTAGTCTGAGTGGAACTAAGCGTCAACATAAAAAAACCCAACATCAAAACATTTATCTCAATAGCCAATTATATCACGATCAAGAAACAAAAGTCATCAACAAAAATATTACGCTTCAATAGTATCAGTACGCACATCATACGGCAACGGCTTACGTACCCACAAAAAGTAACATTGACTTTACTAGTGAAACTTAAGGTTAATAACCGGTTGCTCAAAGTCAACTTCAAAATTTTTTTTAATGAACAACGGTGAGACACGTAGCGTTCATCATACCTGATGTTAAGTACTTATTGATAAGGCTGAAGATGGAAGCGAGCCTCTCCCGGAAACCTCAACCGCTGAGGAACTGGCTATCTTATCTATACTATAACTGCCGGAACACAAAACAATGTTGAAATCATTGTTATTACGGCGTCAGACTAACATAAGATGGTAGATAGCCAGGAGGACTTTCTACAAGTCCTACCACCAACGAAACCGATATGTAGCTCCACTGGGAATCGAACCCGGGACCTCTGGGTCTGATATCGGTGGTTGTCACCACTAGACGAACTTTTTGGACTACTGACCTCTTGCTATTGTAGCGACCATCATAGCCCACCACGATGCCGTTCTTTAGCGGACCCTGGCTGCAGAGCTTCCGGACGTAGGAACATAGACCCTGTAAACGACCCCATAAGAAACACTTTATAATGTCAGCAGCTGTAACTGTAGGTGTTTATTTATTGTGCATTTAAGATGTTAACCGGATATAACCGGATTCCATGTGGTCGGAAAAGTAGTAAAATATATTACACTTTCTCCAAAAGTAAGTATATTAAAATTAAGATTTTAGATTTCATTTCATTATGGGACATCTCTAAAACTGTCAAACTTGAAACATCACAGGAATCATCCTAATTGAAATAGACTGTAGTTTACGGTCGCTTTACGTTTGAAAACACATTCGTCTATAATATTAGCAGTCAAAAGGGGTTTAAGCCTTTTGCCCTAGACACCGGTCTGCCATTTTGAAAAATGTTCCAAAATCGCGCCGTACGATAATACCGATATATGGATAGGGGACGTAAATATGAACAAAAAATATTATGCAATACAACAGTATAATGCCTTAAAGTGTCAGGTTAGTAAAGATACTTTGAACTTAAAGAGTCTGAAACGGGTGGTCAATTGAATAAAGAATATTTTCATTTTAATTTTTTGGTCGGCATTATTCATTTTAATTTTTTAACTCATATTATCTGGCTAACGTGAAACTAGGGCATTATATATCATAACATTTTTTGATCCTCTTTGTGTCCCCTGCTCATTTATCGTACGACGTCATTTTGAAAAGTTTTCTAAAGGGCGTCTCATACGCAGAAAGTTCAAACCCTTTACGGTCACTTTAGATTTAAACACTTAGCAGTCACCTGAGCAGTCTGCAGTATGACGACGTCGTTCAAGCACTTGTAGCCGGCCCCCATGTGCCCGCGCAGGCCCGCCGTGCCGAACTTCAGTCGCTGCAGCATTGTACTCCTGAGCTTGTCCCATCGCGAGTTTGATATGTCATCCAACACCTCTTTGCGAGTTTCTGGGTTCTAGATTACAAAAATTCGTTTTCAAATAAGTAGTTATTTATTAGGGTGCATTTAAATTTTCTGATAATAAAATAAATAAATAAATATTTCCATACAATCACACCAATTATCTAGCCCACGTTAAGTATCATGAAGAACTTGTGTTAATGGCACTAAGATGGCTTTTAAAAACTAGAATTGATAAGAAAGAGAATATAGACACAGCTGAAGTATTTTTAGAGCGATGCAGTGCAGTAAATGTTACATTTCATAAATTAGTACAACAATAATCATGACTAATATTATAAATGCGTAAGTGTGTTTTTTTGTCCTTTTTTCACGCCCTAACTAATAAAACCAATCGACTTGATTATTAGAAGACTTCATTATTATTAGATAGTTAGTTGAAAGGAAGGAGAGTAACATAGGCTTCTTTTCATACCGATATTCCCACGGGAATGGGAACCACGTGGGTGGAACCGCGGGCGGAAGCTAGTTATTATAAATAATTCTAAAGTTATTGCCACAATGACTGTGTCAAGTCCTTACAATGTTAGGCTATCATAATGTCTAAGCTCCCATTGCTAAAAACCTTTTTAACACCCTTGCTCGTAAAGCTGATGTAATTCCACCGGTTTTAAGTATGTAAAGCGGGTCATAAAAAACGCGTGTGTTACCAAAGCAAATCTATTCTATATATATAATACGGCAGTGAAGCCGCTTCTCCTCCTAAACTAAAAGTCGCACAATCAAGTGCAATACACCGTTAGAAAGGTATTTGTCTGAAGTGGTCGGATAAGTCGAGAAATTTAGCAAAAACTCAAATCTAGAGCGATTTAAACCGGATTTAATGGATTTTTAAATTGAATATAAAAAATGTGTTTTTTGCGCATTATGCGCACACGGGTTGCTCGTAGTTAAGTTATAGTCCATACAAATTCCATAACAGTATTATTTATTATTTCAAATATGGAACTGATCGCCGCTGCACGACTCCAGCTAGTGAGCAGCGCACTGTTGCTATTCAAATTTCGAACTAATCGCCGCGCGGCGCCAGTCAGTAGACAGTGTGCATTCACAGATTGAGTTTATTTAAAATAAAAAATAAACAGTTTATTCGGTATTTTAAAAACTTAGCTGCATGCTGTAGCGTCTTTGCCAACATTTTCACGCAGCCACGGCAGAAAATAATCCTCGCACCATTTTTCTCAAATTTTCTTTTCTTTGTACTTGTATTGTGAATATCTTTTTTCTGTTTCCTCGCAAATGTGTTAAAAAACGTCGTACGATATACGTACGTATTGGTTATAACATCTTAACGCACTAATATCGTAATGTAGGTACTATACCATTACTCTTCAGACGCATAATGTAGTGAAAGATAACGCTTAGAAACATGTCACCAGATTTAAAAAGAGGAATAAGCTTACTTTATTTCATTAAATCGGGAAAAGTACCTTTACCTATGCATTGATTAAAAATTAAAGCTAAATATGGAGCTATTATTTCAATTATTGATTTAATAACGCTGGTTGATATGCCCCATAAATCTTCAGTATTTTTAATATTTATAGACTTGAAAGCTTTTAAAATGTCTTCACTATTTAATATGCTTAAAATTGAAAACTTTATAACACTTATCAACACATGACTCTAAGAGGGCAGCAGCAACGTTTGAACAGGAATTTAAATTACTGGTAGTTTCTAAGGGTACCCGAGAGAAGAAATCTTCAAAAACACGGGCAACCTCAACGTCAGATTCAATTAATTTATTATCTACTTTATGGGAGAAGGAGTTTACATTATGTTTAGTTTTCCCAGTTGTTTGATTAATAATATTCCCAGTAGCCTTTATTTTATTATACGCTAATTTTATTTTATTTGAAAAGAACATCGCCTTAGCAGCTACACATACATTTCTAAACATTTGAGAATACTTCCTGACATATTCAATAAAATTTGGGTCACAGGAAGTATGCTTTGACGCCTAAAGGTCATATAGTTTCCTTCTACTTGTATAAATTCCCGGTGTGGCCCAATCACTAAACTTTACTTTATCCGAATTACCATTGATCACTTTTTGCTTAAACGTTTTACTAAATTCGCCTTCAACCACATGAAATAAATCATTATAAAGATAATTAGATTCCATAATGGGAACTGGTAAAGAAGTAGAAACAGTAGACATCCATACTAATATTACATATGTAAAAGTAACTGTCTGTCCGTCTGTCTGTATCCTTTTCCCACGTAAATTGCAGAACCGTAAATTAATGCAATTTAGTGGAGATTAGAGTTAAATTGTGCTTTTACGAAAGTAATAAATAGTAGTTTGATGGATTACGCATAGGTAATGTTAATAAATAACGTACATACGTATCCTGGCGACACTGGGCTAGAAGCAAGCGACACGTCCGTCCGTACTCTCGAAAAGCGCCTAGCGCACTGATTTGAATAAAGTGAAATAAAGTGACGTCATTCTGAATCTAATATGGCGGAACACCCAAGATGGCCGACTAGTTATTTTTGATGCACTCCTACAATATGGGTATCAAATGGAGGGCTTGCTGAGAATAACACGAAAAATAAAGTGACGTCACTCTAAATCTAATATGGCGGACTAAGGTTTTTTACGCTTTCATACAATATGGGTATCCAATGAAAGGACTTGCTGAGCATACGAATGAAACCTATCCAGCGATAACTAAAGAATTAAAAATAAATTTATAGTAAAAAAATATTTTTTTATAAACATTTTTTTATTTAAAAACGCTAAAAAGAATATAATACTTTTACTATCAACTTATAACGTCATTACACAATATAGATGATATAAAAGCCTGTCGCGAGATTAACCTGTGTAGATTAACAAATAAATTAAATAACCTGATATGGCGACAAGCTTTTATATCATCTATATTGGCCTGAAACGATGTTGTAAAAGAAAATATTACACATACATAAAATCAAAAGGTCATAACAAATTAAACAATAATAAAAAATATTTGAAGTATACAAAAATATTACAAAATTGTATTCATAGCTCACAAAAAATGCTTAATTCTAAAATTATATCTCAGTCAAAGAAGTGCAGTGCATCATGGAAAATTAGAACTGTTAACGTAAATAACAACATGGCACAAAATGAAATCAATAAAATCAAGAAAAACATTGAAACCATTTATAATTTGAAAGATACTGCGACGGCTTTTAACAACTTTTTCATTGACACCTACTGGTGTCAATGAAAAAGTTAGATCATTGTTACTACAATGATCTAACTAAAAATACTAAAACATTAAATTCAATGGTAAACATGGATATTATTTATCTTTTTCTAAAATCTCCTGATTATGTCCATCGTTTAATATCAGCAATTAAAAACACAAGATCGGTAGGATATGATGATATATGTAAAATGACGCGTTAAAATTTTGTTATAAAATAAATTATAGACAACAAGACAAACAATTATATGTAGACCAATTACACTTAACTCTGTATTTGCAAAGGTATTTACTAAAATGATGTTATCATTTATAAAGCAAATTAAAATTAAAAAAATAACCCTTTTGGAGTTCCATCAAAGGCAACGATGGCGCATTCTTTAAATTCTTAGTGACACTTCTACTTCTAGCCTTGGCTGGCACTGGCTCCAACAGGAATTATTTTTTACTTTTTGATTTTTGAAGTCGGTTTTTATTTTTTTATTAAAAGTTTTTTATTTCACATTTTTTTAAGTTACAATAAGTCCCGCACTTCGTTGTGACCCAAACTAGTAGTGTAGGCAACTAGTTTGAGTCAAACGGTTTGTATCAAACCGCTTGACCGAAAAACGACAGTTTTTTCAAGATTTCTTGAAAACTACTAATACGAATTCATAATTTCAAAAAATGGGACCAACTTGGGAACAAACCCGATCTTATCGTATGAAGCCTTTCGATCTGTTCAAGCGTTCTCGAGTAATCAGTGAACATACATAAAAAAAACATATACGCGACGAATTGATAACCTCCTTCTTCTTTTAAGTCGGTTAAAAATTAATAATTTTGCTTTCAAGAAGGTAAATCTACGAAACTAGCATGTTATACTCTTATTAAAAAATATCTGAAGCTATAAATGACGGATGGCCTTACCTAGCTCTTTTTTAGATATGACAAAGAAGTTTGACAGAGTTAAGCACAGTATTCTTTTAAAAAAGCTTTTGATTATGGCCTACGTGTAAAAGCAAATAATTAGCTTTCAAGTTATGTAGAATATCGCCAACAATGTACAATGGCTAGATCTTATTTTCGGCAAACAAAATATGGCGTTCCACAAGGCAGCATATTAGGTCCGCAGTTGTTCATTATTTACAGTATACATTAACGAGGTAACAAAAAATGATTGCTTTTTATTCGCTGACGATTGTACTATATTATTCAAAAACAAAAATATTGACATGCTGGAAATTTACATAAATGAGTTGTCGTGGCAACCTATAAGAGGACCATAACTTAGTTGAAGTCACAATTCGCAATTTAAACACCCTACTACGTATCCAGTATATGTTTCGTTGGTTGTCCTGTTTAATAAAATAAAATAAAATGATACTATAAATGACATTTTAGATTGATAAATGATAATATATATTAATCAAAAAAAAAATGGCAAGTAAATATCAGTAAAACTGAGGCTATACAATTTCATACATATTAAGCTAAAAAACTAAATATTGACATAAAGCATGAAAATGAATACATTGACACCATTGACTCCACACTAGGGATTATCATTGACAAAAACTTAAGTTGGAAAAATCTAATTGAAAATTTATGTAAAACAATCAATGAATTTGTCTGCGCTTTAAATAGAATCAAAAGAGTTGCATCAATACAAAGTGCATTGGAAGCATACCACGGATATGTATTATCCGTAATTGATAATCTGGCTTGATACTCTGGGGTAATAATGAAGATTTTGAAGGGACATTCAAAGCCCAAAAACGTTGTATAAGAGCATATAAAGGCATCTCTGGTATACAAACCTGGGAATCTTGCCAACCATGGTTCAGAAAATATAAAATTGCCCTGTATGTATATAGCTATGTCTTTTTGTAAAGTGATATCCCTAACATAATTATCACTCATTATCAAAGAAATGCAAATGCACGAAAATGTAGATAAAACAAGTTATGTATACCAAAACAGCAATTTAAGAGCAACCCTCGACGATTTAGTGATTTTTCGGTGGAGGTGATTGTTACTATAATCAATGCTTTACTTATTTGTATGAAAGTTACTGTAAACGGGACAAGTGAAATTGCTGCAGGTACCAGCACATGGCGACTTTTAGTCTAAGATAATAATCTAATCTATCCCATAATTGGATGCAAAAACTTGGTACATTTACCCTAATATACCAAAATAAATGAGGTGCTAGAATGTTAGGGAATTGATTTTATCTTGGTGCAATGATTAGATATGATTCTCCCTTGAATCTGAGCAACTACATGAATTATTCTCCAATTGAACAATTTTCATCATTACCTTTGAGGCCGTTTCAAAATCAAAATTTGAATAAACCATAAAGTAAAAACATTATAAAAAGTATTTATAAAAAAAAAGGTGTGCATCTTGCACAGGCACATACTGAACTATCGTTCTGAACAGTTTCATCGAGTAATCAGATGAGGTAAACAACCCCATTTTTTGCCTCACAAAACTTGGCTGCCTCTGGAACCTACCAGGGTGAGGAGAGGCAACCTTTGCGGGTTCAGGGGGCTTATTGTCTAATTTTAAAATCTATCGCAATCCCTTTCAATTTGTCATTTGAAAGATATTAACATACTTCAGGTTGTCACTATTTGACATTTGACAGGGATTGTGATTGGGACGCATTTTGAAAGATATTGAATGAATTAAATTGAACTGTATAAGCAAAGTGACACACGAAAATGCCTTTCAAATGTATGGAGAAGTATCAAATGAAGTGTCATTTAAAACATAATTCGTTCCGAAAGGGATTGCGACTATGAGTTATACAATTCCATAAATTACAATCACATTCACAATACCTTTGCAAGGGATTGTGATAGATTTTGAAATTAGACAATTAGGGGGCTGATCTTCAATGGCATATCTTTCCATGGATCTACTTTTCTATCGGTAATCTTATGAGATAATTTTGGGTCAAAACAGAGACATTTAAAATTAAATTAAAACATGGTTTTATCAGGATGCGCTATGGAAACCAATTACAAACCCTTGATTCCATGCATTATCGTTCTTTCACTACATTATGCGTCTGAAAAGTATTCGTGTGAGGTAAGGTTTTTAGCAATGGGAGCTAAAATCATAATACAAATCTAAATTGTTATGGCAACGTTAACATTAAAATTGGTAAAAAATTATTTAAGTGGCTAATAAAAACACCATTATCTTGATAAACGATCTTAAATGTTACAATGCTGAAGATAAGAAACAGTTTTGATCAGTTACATTTGCCTATGTTAGTACCTACACTTTATATTAAAATGACCTTAACGTTATTGACATCCAATAAATGTGAATAGCTAAGTACATTGTTATGAAAACTTTGAATTATGGTTCTTAAGCAGGTATTTACCAAATTTCCACAAAATCAATAGCCAATATTGTAACTACTTTTATTATTCAATTTCTGAAACATTCATTGATTTTCTTCCACATCAGTATTTCCAAGGACTCTCTAGTTATGTAATGTGCTCTCATAACTCTTTATTCATGAATATATACCTAGCTTTGTAGCTGTGATTTTATTAGCCTTAATTGACAGAGATGTGATGTGTGCAGATATTTCATTACATAATTATTGCTTTAACGTTTCATTTCAACAAAGTAATTTTGGAAATGGTGCAGTTAGAATATAAAAACCTATTAGAAGATCTCCATTCAGTGCTTATAATGTTGCTTTAGCATTATGGTTTTCTAATATTAATATAAAAAGTTATGAGTACCTATGTAGGTTTCTGTTATTTGTACATAAACGATTTTATAGATTTATCACTGAAAAAATTGAAAAGTAAACAAAATTGCAAGTTGTTGGTTTTGTCAGTAATCAAATAAGTTACTGTAGGATATTCTGACTCACTTTAGCAACATTTTGACAACACTAATGACTATACTATATTTTAATAAATTATACAAAGTATATCTGTTTTTGGGGAATTACTGATAGAATAGACATGATCACAGTACCTTATCAATTTTGAGCCATCCATTAACTACAGCATCCAGATTTAAGTCACCGCTATTGCAATCAGTCATCTTATAGGAGCAACGAATAAAAATCTCGAAAAATAACAGAAGTGAATTTTCAATCAAATTTTTTTACTCAAACCGGTTAACAATTTGTACGTAAAAAAAGTGAATCTAAAATTGTTCACTTTGCCAACATTTATGTTCCAGTTTTGATGGAAATGGAACTTGGAAGTCTTTGAATTACACAACCAAGACAATAAAGATCAACATGAAAAGCTGGAACAAAAAGTGATTGAACTGCAATGAATTAAAGGCTAGGCAAATATAGGTTTTCAGAAATGTCAATCACTGACTCAATGTCAATTTCGTGCTTGTCATTTTTTGTTTTGTCACCATTGTCACTGTCAGCTGATTGATGACAGCTAGTGATGTGCTCAATTTTGTAATAACGTTATATAATGGATTTCGACAGGACTCTGCGTTTAGGTTGAGTGCGAGAAACATAGTATCTCTTGTATAAGTGGTGTTTTCACTGAATTTTCGTTTTGTTTGCCCCTGTTGATTTATTGTTAGTGTTTGTTTAACGTGTTGATTGTTTATTTTACCTTGACTGGTAAGTAAACTTGTATTTATTTTGTGTACGTTCGATGTCGGAACCTCCTGATCCCGGCGGTGGTGGAAATGAGCCATGTGCTCAGCTTTCACCCCCTCTGTTCTCCCAAATGGACATAGATAGGAACACTCAAGTTTCCCGGAAACGTGCCATCAATGATGAGTCTATCCCTCAACCCCCTAAGAAGTCAAATGTCCCAATTCCATCTTTGTCAACCCAATCCACTTACATAAGTCCGCAATTTGAAGGAAACCAAGACTCTGCACCATTCTTAGTCCATGTCAGTAAGCCTGTGACTGATCCCTCCTCTGGTACAGTTTTGCGTCCCATTAAATTCGGACACTTTTTATACCAAAATAAAATAAAAAATGTAGTAATGGATGGTGTGAAGCGTGTAGGTAGGAACAGAATATCTGTTGAGTTTAAGTCGTTCTCTGATGCTAATGCATTCCTTGAACACCCAGCACTTGTAACCGCAAACTTCCAAGCAATTATCCCTAGCTACAGTGTAACCAGGATGGGTATTATCCGGCAGGTCCCTGTAGAATGGACTCTTGAGGAGCTGGTGGAGTCCGTAGAGATCCCAACAGGATACGGCCCTATAGTGAAGGCTCGTAGGTTAAATAGAAAAGTTTTTAATGACAACTCACCTGTTTGGATCCCTACACAGACCGTAGTTCTAACTTTTTCAGGACAGAAATTGCCTCCTCATGTTTACTGTTTTTTCACGTCACTCCCGGTTGAAACTTATGTGCTCCCGACCATTCAGTGCAATAAATGCTGTAGGTTTGGTCATATCCAGTCGCAATGCAGGTCTCAGGCCCGCTGTTTTATTTGTGCACAACCACATGAGGGACTTACTTGTCTTTATTGCTCTGGACCTCATAAGGCTACTGATTCCTCTTGTCCTGAACAGTCTAGGCAGAAACAAATCAAACTAGTTATGTCCCAAGAGAATGTAACATATTCTGAGGCAGCTGCCAGATTTGCTCAAGTTAGGAGATCTTTTGCAGATACAGCCAGATTTGAACAAACCTTCTCTACCCCTCCCACCTCTCAAAATCTAATTGCTCATCCCCCTAAGTCCCCTAGTAGTTTGTCTTACCGTAAAACAGTTACCTCACCCAGACCTCAACGTCTTCCTGCTGCAGGTCCTGGTTACAATGCCCAAGCACATAGAGCCATTGTTGAAACCCCACGGCCCCAACTGCCTAATGGTTGTGCTTTCCCTATTGATCCCCCTAGCCCGTCCTTACCGAATGATAATTTATTATCATTGCTCCTCTCGACTCTCATTAATCTGCTTGGCAGATTCAATGATTGCGAGCTACCGAACAATGTTCAAAACCAACTGTCTCAGCTCCTTAATATCATCTGTCCCAATGGCTCCTTTCCTCCTTCAATGGAACTGTAACAGCAGCAGGAATAAGGAACATGAAATCCTACATCTAGTTAATAAATACTCCCCAACCATCTTTGCTGTTCAGGAGATGCGTCGCAAGCCTGGCGATCGAGTCCGATTCCCGGGCTACTCGTGCCTTCGGGACGATAGAAGCGATGGGTACGGAGGCTCTGCCCTCCTGGTCTCCAGAACAGCCACTTTTTCCTTGATCAACCTTCCCCCTCATAGTGAACAGATTAATGCTGTAGCTGTAAAAATCCACAATGTTTCCTTCCTATCTGTGTATATCCCCCACCCTAACCATGCATGCCTAGCTGAGTTTTCCGCGCTGCTCTCCTCGCTCTCACCCCCACTGGTGATCCTAGGTGATTTTAATATACACCACACATCCTGGGGCTCTTACCACTGCGATCACCTATCCTCTTCTTTCCTTGACATTTGTGATAAGTTCGATCTCTGCGTGCTCAATGATGGCTCCCCTACTCGTAGGGTTTACCCATCACAAAATAAAAAGAGTGCTGTAGACCTAACTTTATGCTCCCCTTCCCTCGCTTCCGATTTCACCTGGACAGTCCTTCCCTCAACCTGTGGTAGTGACCACTACCCTATTGTCATCCTATCTCCTGACAACCGCCTAACTCGTTCCAATGCCTCCCCGAACGCTCCTCGCCCACGCCTTAAGTTCAACACTGCTAAGGCTGACTGGACTGAGTATAAACTTGCTTTAGAACAGGAAATACAACACATCTTTTTGAGGGGTGTTCCTCCTGAGGAATGGAAAACTCAAATTATTATCCCTATCCTTAAGCCCGGAAAGCTCAGTAACGACCCTAATGGGTATAGACCCATCGCCCTTTCATGCACAATGCCCCAAATTTTAGAGCATCTAGTTAAAAATCGTCTGGAATGGTTAGTGGAAAGTAGGGGTCTCCTTGCCAAGAGCCAGTTCGGATTCCGCAAAGGAATGGGCACCATGGATAGTCTCAGTGTCTTCCTAACTGATGTCTGGATAGGCCTATCCAAGCGCGAGAACGTGACGGGAATCTTTTTAGATGTGTCATCTGCATATGACAATGTTTTGCTTCCGGTACTCAGGCAGAAAATGCTCAATCTGAATATCCCAGTGAGGCTCGTGAACATAGTCTTCAATCTCTTCTCGTCACGATCCATACAGGTATGCTTTAACAACTCCCTTTACCCCACTAGAACCGTTTGGAGGGGCCTTCCCCAGGGATCAGTTCTGAGTCCTTTACTTTACAGCCTGTATACCTACGACCTTGAGCTGTCCTTGAACCCGTTCTGTAATGTGCTACAGTATGCCGATGACCTCGCCTTGTACGTATCTAACAGCGACCCCGAACATGCTACTGCCCTTCTCAACACTGCTTTGGAATACCTGCATGATTGGTTATTAGAACATGGTCTTTCACTTTCCGTTGACAAAAGCAAGATGGTTATCTTCAGTCGTGCTAGGCGAACTCCTGTTATGCGAGTCAGGTATGATAACCAAGAGATCCCTTTAAGTAATATGGTGAAGTTCCTTGGTATGGTTCTGGACCCCAAAATGAATGGTTCCCAACACGCGTCCCATGTGTCCAAAAAGTGCGAAAAAAACGCTCACATCCTTCGCTCTGTTTCTGGTGCCTGGTGGGGTGCCCATCCCTTTTGTCAAAAGCTCCTTTATAACGCACTGATTCGAGCGCATTTGGATTACGGATCTTTCCTTCTGGAGCCATGCCTGAAATCAGCTTTATACTCGCTCGACAAGATACAATCCAAATGCCTTCGAATCGTTGCTGGAGCGATGAAATCCTCCCCAAACAATGGCTTGCAGGTTGAGTGTTTAGACCCCCCGTTGTCTATTAGAAGGCAGTATCTTGCAGATAATTTTCTTTTTAAAATCATCCAAAATTCATCCCATCCTCTACTCGCTAAACTGCACCAACTGTCGGAATACATCTCCTCTGACAAGTTTTGGAAATTTAAAAATACCCCTTGTCTGTTCCGCAGTTTTATTAAATATATCCGCCTTCCTTGCCCTGTTTACCAATGTTCTCTTAAACCCATATTTGAGAAACCATACCCGTCACTAACATTCGAACCCAAAATACTGCTTGATCTAGGAATAAACAAGGACTCACCAGATCCGGAAACTGAATTACAAGCAGTAATCGACAAAAATTGGAAAGACTGGCTGGTGATGTACACGGACGCCTCAAAACTTTCGGATGAAGGATGTGTTGGCGCTGCGGTATGGATTCCCAGATATATAATAATCCTGAATTTCCAATGTCCTCCCCTCACATCTGTTTTTACTGGAGAGGCTACCGCACTCCTTGAGGCTGTCCTCTATGCGGAGTCGCACAACTTGGACAAAACAGTCATCTTTACAGACTCCAAAAGTTGCCTCCAGTCAATCCTATCTAATCCTTTCCGTAGCAAATCAAATTTTCCTCATATCCTCAAAATTAGAGAAACCCTATTTAGGTGTACCACGCGCGGAAGTCAGATCATACTGGCTTGGATACCGAGTCACACTGGTATTGTCGGCAATGAGACTGCTGACCTTATATCGAAGGAGTCGACCACCAACGGATGCACCGTGCATGACAAAGCGTTTTCCCACGATCTACACTCCTTGGCTACTAAGATCATGAGAACCTCTTGGGAAAACCAGTGGCGTGAAAACAGCAAAACAGTAGGTAGACATTTCGCTGATGTTCAGCACTCCCTCCCTGTCAAGCCTTGGTTTTTTAAGTATAAGAAAGCGTCGAAAGCCTGTACTTCCACCGTGTGTCGTCTGCGGCTGGGTCACGCGTGCACTCCCGTTCATTTAGCCAAAATTAGGGTCAGGGACTCGTCCCTTTGTGAATGCGGTTTGGAAGAAGGAACGCCGGACCATATCTTCTTCAACTGTCCCAAGTATCCAACTTCCTTGTATGACCTTCTCCCACCCTGTATCCCCAAACCTACCAATTTTAAAACTGTCCTCGCCTTTGTTAATTCTCCATGTATTGATGTACTATGTGATTATATTACAACTAACAATATAAGATTGTGATGTATTGTGTTCGTCGTCTACTAACATTATTATTATATACATGTATTGTGTTTGTCCCTATTTCAGGTAGCTCAACAGCGGGTTCTATAGTTTCAAATTATATTTAAGAGTTCACCTCCTTGTACCTACCACTTGTACCTCGTACATAGCTGTACTCTCACACGTCACCTAGCAGAAGCGCAGAGTCTGTGAAAACAACCCACTGAGCCAAAAACTGGACATTGGCGAAATCCAAAAGGGCACCGCCACTACATAAAAAGAAGAAGAAGAAGAACGTTATATAATTATTACTAATAACCGTTATTTAGTTAAATTAGTAGTATAATTAAGTTAACTAATAAAATAACCGTAAGCAACTAATTAACTAAAAAAATAATTTGTTGATGCTGGCGGGGCTGGGAACAGGGTGCTGTTTGGGGTTGCGGCGGGGCTAGAGCCTCCGCATTCTTCGCATCTTCCTCACAAAAACAGGGTACCAGCACCTGTTTTTAACAAACACACTTTAGAATGCATGCTATAGGTGCATTCCGTTACGGTTACAAAAAACCGGTCAAGTTCGTCGTATTCAAAACTACGTTTTTGTATGGAAAAGTAAAAAAAACTTTTGATTCGGTAGAATAGAATTATTAAAATTTCATCGAAATCGATTCAGTAGTTTTTGCGAGAATGAAAATCAAACAAACTGACACACTTTCACATTTATAATACTAGCGGCCGCCCGTGGTTTCATCCGTGTGGTTCCGTTCCCGTGCAAATATCAGGTTAAAAAGAAGCTAACCTAGGCCATCTCCTACCTATGTGCCAAATTTCGTCCCAATCGGTTCAGTAGTTTTTGCGTGAAAGAGTAACAAACATCCATCCAACCAAACATCCTCACACCAAACTTTCGCATTTCTAATATTACTAGAGGCCACCCGCGTTTTTGCCTGCGTGGTTCCCGTTCCTGTAGGAATATCGGGATAAAAATAGCCTGTGTTAGTCCACTAACTTGATGTACCTGCATACCAAATTTCATCGATTTCCGTTCAGTTTTGCGTGAAAAAGGAACAAACAAACAAACTGACAAACTTTCGCATTTATAATATTAGTATGATATGACTAGCAGCAACATCGGAATAGGGAAAATCTATGATTTAATCGAGGCTATGTTCTATCTGTGTGACAAATTTCATCCAAATCGGTTCAGTTGTTTTTGCAGGGAAGAATAACATACAAACAAATTGACATACTTTCGCATTAGCGGCCCCCCATTGTTTCACCCGCGTGGTTTCCGACTTCCCGTTCCCGTGAGACGAGACGAGAGTATTGGGATAAGAAGAAGACATTTTACACTCATTTTACATACTTTTACTTCATTTGTAGTCCGGGTTTAAAAATTTAAAGTCTTGGGCCCCCGCGACACACGCACTGTGCTCGCACACCACGATCAACCGATCGTTTCCCGTCGATTAGTATGTCGTTATGGTTGTTATTATTAAGTACGTAATAGTAGATTGTTTACCAAGGGCTGTATGACACCCATAACAGACGAGTGTTTTGGCCGATAGTTCGAGACTGTTATGGGTCCATACACCCGAAGTAAACACTCTACTTTTCATTTTGAATATGAGGAAAGTAAAAACAAACAGAATATTCTAAAAAAATTTTTGTAAGGTTTCTACGATTTTAATTATTTTATAATGTAGCAAAATAAGCTGTATAGGCTTCTGTGCCTTTGCCTACATACCTTTGGTAAATAAAAGTTCAAAGAGATTACAGATATCGATTTGACATGACACCCCCTATTCTTTTTTCAAATTTATTACAGCCCCACATATCACTTTCAACCCGCATTTTAGGCAAGTTATGAGTTACTTTCAGAATATGAGACATGAAAAACAAATTTAAATTGTGCCTGTTGATTAAAACGTTAAGGTGATAAGTATAAATGAGTAAAGTTTTTGGAATATGTTTTAAAAAGTTAATAATGTAACTTACACAGAGTCTAAACTTTAAAAATGTTCAGTTTTGTTGCATAAGATTTAAGAAGACTGAATTTAGATTAAAAAGGTTTTGAATCAATTAAGAGGTTTATAGAGGTTTTTTCTACTCTTTATAAGTACTTAAGCACAACGGGACGTGAGTGGCAAAGTGAAAAGCGACCTTCCTGACGTAGACATAAGGTCGCTACTTGCCTGAAATATCGCTCTCCCAACGCGAGTGCGTGAGTGGCAAATTGACTAGCGAGCTTATGTCTACACACGCAAGGTCTCTATTAGCCTGATCGCCTTGCCAGTAGTAGGTATATTTCGCAGAGTTGGGATTTGGATTTTGTTTATTTAGGTTTTGGAAGCGTTCTCATTCCGAATACGTAGGAAGCGGTTTTTGTAAAAACCTTAATAAAAAACTCAATTAACCGCTCTTTTTCAAACCGGTTACAAGCCCTACCAGGGTAGCATGAGCGCCGCGACTCCTTGTCCACCCTTTTCTCGCGATGTCTGTCCCGCTTATATCAATACCGTGCGAGCGGGACAGACACTGCGCTTGCTTGAGAAAAGTTTTTTTTTATATACTACGGGGAGACTCTTAGCCTTCATCATACCTGATGTTAGGTATTGATAAGGCTGAAGATGGAAGCGAACCTCCCCCAGAAACCTCAATCACTGAGGAACTGGCTATCTTATCTCTAACTGCCGGAACACAAGAATGCTGAAAACATTGTTGTTATGGCGGCAGACTTAGATAAGATGGTGGTAGCTAGCCAAGCGGACTTCCTACAAGTCATACCACCAACCAAACCGAATACAATATGTACCCCCGCTGGGAATCAAACCCGGGACCCCTGGATCTGATACCGGTGGTGTTACCACTAGACCACAGAGGCGGTTAAAAAAAGTGCCGACAAAGCTTTGACGAGGTGCACATGCTACGCCTGCTGGTGGCCATATTATTTACAAGGAAATGAAAGAGAGATACGTGACAGAAAGAGATAGCGCGAAGCGCGTGCGTGATCGGAGTGGGGCCTCGACTCGAGGCGTCCATTCCAATTACTTGTACATTACCATATAATTTGTGATTCCAATCAGAGTCGATCTCTTGTTATCTTGTTTGTCAAATCATAGTCGATCTCTTGATAATTGATAACTTCTTATTATAACGTATACACACACACAATGATTCCTACACTTTCAATGATTGATTGATTCACCTATCTATGGTGTGCGATATTTTGGTTTGCAAGATCTATAAAATATATTTTGATTTTTGGGATTGATACATTCTTTAAAATGTATAGATCCCAAAAATTTTCCTTTATTTGTTCAATATTAAGTAATTTTTCTTTTTCTTTGTTTTTTATTACCTTCTATACATTAAAAGAAAAACATCTCAATGTTTGTAAACCTTGCAACGGGCACTGAACTAGTTTACTTGCATATCTCATCTACTCAAGTCCCTGAGATACAGGATTACCTAGTTTGGGGACTTATTTGTAATTCACCACGCTGTAATACTTTTCTGATAATAAATGTTTTTATGTTTAAAAATGTTGAAGTCGAATACTAGAGACTGACATAAATTCTGATACCATGAAGATTTAATTGCTTTAATGCTGGTATTTTACGGCGAAAAAATATTTCTTAAAATTACGTAAAATTAATAATAATGCCGTGTTCGTGTTGCACTGGAAACGCGTAGATTTACGCGGCCGCCCCGCCAGTTGGGATAGATTTTACCAAAAAAAAATATTTTTACACTTTGAATTTAACCAACTTCAAACAAAGGAGGCGGTTCTCAATACGTCGGAACCTTTTTTTTAAAAAGAGACTTGTCTTTTTAGTATTTACAAATTCTTCCAGCCTTCACCTACATTCTGGCGACGTCACTGGCTTGATTAGGAAGTAGTTTGTCCAATCAGTTCGCAATCACATAATTGTAATTGGTGGGCAGCGGAACAAACCACTGCTGGGTAGGGGCCTCCCTTACATCCGTCGACGCTTTCATTTGTGCATATTTCTGTCACGAAGTACCTCCGTCGGGCTAGACGTTTCCGCCTTGACCCATCATAGCATAGGTAGTACCTGTACGTATTAGGTACCTGGTAGTTCATCTACCTAGTAGTAAATAAGCGTAGGTACGTATTGATTATGTGCAGTGCACGTAAGTAAGTAAGTACTTACCATCATTAAAAGCCATTGTAATGTCTTATCTGCTGGGGGCTGGCTGAAAAGAAACATAAACTTATGTGAATGATGTTCGTACTACTATAATATTTAAAATTATATGAACTTAATAATTATTGACCTTAACTTTAACTGCTTAGTAGCACGCTGACACCAACTCTGGCGTATTTTTTGTAAATAGACTTCAGACATGGCCGTCATGACCTTTTTGTTCTTAATAACACAGGCCTCAGCACTATAATTGGCTAATAACGATTTATTACATTAAGGTTCGGTTCCACCAACTACTGATAAGTTATGGATAGCTTAAGTAGCATTATAATTTGTATTTTTTTATATAACAAACTGTCAAAAGATCTGAATATTAATCTATCCAGAACTTGTAGGTAGGTGTACAGTAGGTGGTTAATACGGCCCGAAAAGTTGTTTTGTTCTGTGGATAGAGCAAATGGTACAAGGGGTAAGAATGGGTTCATGTTGTCCAATCATGGTTGTTTTGATGATATGACTCAAAGATGTTCTTCAGTAAAGACAGGCGCAGTTATTACTTTACTTAGATACAGTCAGGGAACTTCTCAGTCGACCAGTAAACTTTCTTATAAGTGTTACCTATTTCTCTATTCGTGTGTACTATTTTACCAGCTGTATACAACCTACGTAAGGGAAATCATGCAGATTATAGTGGTTTAGTAACTTTCGCTGAGGTCGGTCACTAAAAATAACAATTTTGTGCTACTCTGTTAATTGCGAAGGCGTGTAAAGCAACATTGAAACATGACTGATGAAACCAAATCACAGGCTATCTAATTATTATCATCACAACCAAAAAAACGACTAAATAGTTACCTTAGTAGCAAAAAGATGCTACTTTGTATTTTAATAGGTACTTTTAGTTCTATTAAAATATATAGAAAAGTACGAATTGATTAGCTTCTCTATTAGGCGATAAGATGAGAAGCATGTAATTTAATGGTATCATGTGTGAAGTATTCTCTTCAAAAAGTCAAGAATATAGGCGACTCAATAGCTTCTTCCTTTTTTGAAGTTGGTTAAAATGACCGCCTAATAAATGATTTAGTCGGGAAGGTTGCAAACGATGTTCCGGTTCTCACGCGAACGAAGTTGCGGGCACAGCTGAGCAAAGATTTGATTCAAGCAAACTTCTGGACCGATTTGAAAAATTCTATCACCGTTGGGAAGCTGCTCTATCCCCGCGTAACATACCTAGGCTACATTTAATCCTGATATTCCTTCGGGAACGGAAACCACGGGCGGAAGCTAGTAACGTTTACAAAGAAATTTCGTTAAAGTGTAATTATTTATTATCCCATTAATGTATGATCCATTCTTTATTGCTAATCAAGCTGGCACTTAAAGTTTTTCGGGCATCATACAGTATAAATAAAAATAACCCAACCGCCCAACACAGACGCTTGGGCGGGCGGGAACGAATAGTGCGGAGGAACTTTCGTCAGGTGTAGTGCAGTTTTGGGTGATATTATAAGTGCATAGTGTCTGGACATGGAATCCGAAGATGCTAACGTTTTAGCTTCGGTGGAATTTGAAGTGTTTGGACAAGTCCAAGGTATATAATTTTTATCAACTAAAAAAAGAGTAGGTTCTGAATTCACTTGAATATGTTTTTAACGCTGTTTATGCCTATGATCTTTGACATTAATGGAACTATTGTAATGATATTTTTTTTTATTTTCCCATCACCTATTCGTATGCTTTTGTTAGATTTGTGATATCCAGACAAATAAAACTTCCGATTAATGGAAAATTTATTTTAAGTTAAAATACCGGCAGAAGAAATTTTCAAACATTAAAATAGAAAAGTCAAAACATTTGTCAATGGAAATCATTTTTTTAGCTGTGTATGTATATATAACCACACGTAGTAATTCAATTTCACGTAGATAAGGTCACAGCTGATCATGGTTCGAATTATTTACAGTCTAAATGATAAATTGCTATGGATAATTATAAGTGATATAAGTAGGTACACACGACAGCTATGAAAAACATAAAATAACTTACTGAAAAGCAAAACTTCAAGAAGCGCTAATCAATCAGTTAATCACTGCACTACTTAAGTACTACTTAATCAATCAGTTAATGGTAAATGCAGTGAAAGAGGCGGGGTGTGCGCTTTGAAAATACGAAACTGCATTCTTTCCTTTCATGCGCCTAATTGTTTTGGTTGCGTAGTAGGTATGGATAACTTAACCTGGAGTTATTTTTTCCTCCTTCAGGCGTTCTTTGTAAATAAATAATTTGGAAAAGCCTTAGGCCCCGTAAGCCCTATTCAGCTCCAATAATCTTGACGCGATCGCATTGAGAACGAGATCGAGATTGAATTAATGTCTAAAGTCACCTACTTACTAATATTATAAATGTATGTCAGTTTGTTTGTTTATTCCTCTTTCACGCAAAAACTACTGAATGGAATTGAATGATATTTAGTATGTAGGGATTCAAGTAGTGGACTAACACATAAAATGTAGCCTATATAGGCTACTTTTTATCCCGATATTCCCACGGGAACGGGAACCACGCGAGTAAAACCGTGGGCGGAAGCTAGAATCACATAAAGCAAGCTTATGAAAATCACACACATTGAAGTAGGTACGAGTATTGTATGTGGTTGATAATCACGTTTAATTTTTTAGTTAAGGCGGTACCCCCACCGAAAGTGGCGCCGCGTTGAATTATATTTAATATCGTAATTCTAATACACAAATTTAATAAAACTTTACGTAGAATTTTTAGAGCCCATAGTCTAGTATTTTTAGACGGTATCATTACATTCCCTCGTAGTCACTGCTAGAAGTAGATAGCAAAACTGCTAAAAGTGGCCGTTTTTGACACATTTGCTATCTACTTCTACGAATGACTATGACGAGATGTAGCGATACCTTCTAAAAATACAAGACAATGGGCTCTAAAAATTCCACTTTTAGTTTTATTAAAATTGTGAATTAGAATTACGATATTAAATAAAATTCAACGCGGCGCCACTTTCGGTGGGGGTACCGCCTTAACTAGTGGCCGCCTGCGGTTCCACCCGCGTGGCTCCCGTTCTCTTGGGAATATCGGCATAAAAAGTATCATAAGTTTTAATCCAGGCTATCTACTATCTCTGTGCCTTTCACCTAAACCCGTCCAGCACCGTCAAAGAGTAACCAACAAATAAACAAACTGACATACTTTCGCATTTGAGTCGTTAGATTTCAATTCCGCAAATCCACTTTTAACAGAAGGCTGCTTTTTAAAACGGTCTAGTAATTGTGGTTATTAGTGCTTTTACCAAATTCAGAATTCATATTGAATCAAGGCCTTGTAGTTTCCATTTATAATAATACTAAAACTGTTCATTTTTTCAAATTACTCCAAGTTCACCTAGCATATTGACATCAAATTACATCAAGTCATATTATAACCAAACAGAGCTACGCAACCATTCAAATTTGGCAGTTAGGTAGTCGTGTCTTGTTATCTTGTTTTGTTGCTTCAAACGACGTTTCGGCACCTTTTCAGCTGCCGTGGTCAGTCATGATGGGTGACTGGCTACTTATAAGTCTAACCTCGAATAGTGGTAAACTTTGTGTTAAAAATCAAAAACAATCCGTAAAAGGTATTTTATTTCAATCATTTAACATTTTGGAGTTTTGGAAATTTACCGGTTCATTTATAATATTAGATTGCATAAATTAAACTTTTGACTTATCTATGGTCAGGTTCTGAATTAAGAATTTGAAGCTGAGATCGTCTCAAACCTCACTCATGCATGATATTGTATGAACGTTTTGCTTTTTACATTTTCGACTTGTCAATATCTACAGAAACTGACCATTACACCAAAACATTAGCCAGTTGGCTATGGGGGCTGGCCGCGCCACTATAAACCTCATGATAACTTAGGCCGTGATAACTCACAATTTCTCAAGGTCAAACCGTAAAGTGTCTGCTGTCTAGTGTACAATTAGATTGATATACGTTTTATCGTGTAGTATTTGGCAATGAATCGGCAGCTGATCGCTTTAAATTTAGATGAGACGATCTGGGTCGATGTCAATGGGCGAGTGAGACGTGATTACAAACACATGAGAAAGTATCTTAATATTTAAATCTATAATTAGAAACAATACTTAAATTAACCAATATGTAACTGTAGTTTTAGAAATTGATATTATTAACATTAGCTGTATGAGCAGATAGTAGAGCCATGGAAAACTGCGGTAGAGCGGCAAGTAAGAATTGTAATTTACAAGTTTATATATTTTTTTGTATTTTGATATTATTATAGAAAGAATGACGATTTTCTGTTTTTAAATTGTTGTTATTTAAGACTTGCGGTCAGCTGCGTTTTGCATTTTCCCACGGAAAGTGTCTAAATTGTTTACAAGACTAAGTAATAGCAATTTACGTAGGTATTAGACTGAGTCTAGTTTAAAATTTAGTAGTATTTTACTACATTTTCCTATGCATTTTTTGTCAGTACGTGCTCGATCGAGAACGTATCGAGAGATAGATAAAGATACAATAGACTTCCTTGATAGTTTTTTGTGCTAGGTGTACAGATACTTAGGGCCGACTTCAATTGAACGCGATCAATTCGAGTTAATCTCAGTTTACGCGCTAAAGCTGAGTTCCATCTTAAGTTTGCGTTTCACCGACATAAACTGAACGTCGATCAAGTTGAACTTGGTTCAATTTCTGAACGGTCGATTTTCGATGGTTAGCGTATTTGAACGCGTTTAAGGGCTGTCTGTCATGGCATTGTCATGATGGTGGAGTAGGTACATATACATGGGAGAATTGTTATTTTTATAGGAAGAAATAGTGGACAAAATGCACTTCTTGTTTCTTGTATTTGCATAATTAAAAGATGAATAGAGCCTTATTTTTACAATATTTAAAAATCTATAGTTTGTTCTGACAATTTACCTATATTACCTACACATGATATTTGTATTGTTTTATTTTAACAAAATAGGTACCTAATATTTTTTAATTTCTAATACCGATTTGATTGAAATAAAAAAATATATAAAAATATTAAATGCATAAATTTATTTTATTTTATTTTTCAATTCACAACAATTTATAACTTTTTACTTTTGCATATTACAATGCTATTTTTATGTGATAATGTTTAATCAAGTATATATACTAGAAAAAAGCAACTTGTCTCATGTCGCCCTGACGGGACTTGTCTCATGTCGCCCTGACGGCAAGTTGCTTTTTTCTAGTATATATACTTGATTAAACATCTTCACAACAATTGTTGAGGAACAATTTCTTTTATTGCAACACTTCGAACCCAACTCGTTTAGTTTATGACACGTTATTCACTCGTTCATTCTTTAAAAGCTAAACTAAGTTTTAGTGCACGGGACCAAAACGAAGCCGGTGAAACCGGTGCGACGTAAACCGCGATCAAAACTAATTTCTGATCTCGCTTAAGCAGAACCAAGTTCTATTAAACTCGGTTTCTATGGGAACGGTGAAATCGGCCCTTAGGTTTTTACATCTGCCCCCTCACTCTGGACGGAATCAATTTCACATTCGACGTTATCGAATCAACGACGTCAATAATCTATTTTGGTACTTTAAAAACAGTTGCTATGGTTTCCATAGTACCGTTTTGGCATATCTTCGATCCTGGGGGCCTACTCTCTAAACTAAATCCGTATTTTCGAGTTACTTTCGGATCGTTCTCAAGGCTTTGTTATAATCAATTATTTAGATTTTTATGTCGCATCATATGCCCATCATATTTATGCTCCTGATGCGAAAGTAAAGTTTTAGTTATTTATTTTAACAAAGTCTTGAGAACGAAAGTTGCACGAAACCCGTAGTTTCGGTCTAAGTTACGGTAATTTCCTACTCCGTACCACCTACGGACAGCATTTAAGTTCGGAGACCCGAACTAAGAATGAATGAGAATACGTTTTGACATTGTCCCTACTCCCAATGTGTTTTTGCCGTTTGTCCAAAACAAGTACATCCGAAATCAATAGAGAGTAGGCTTCATCCGCAGTTTCGAGAAACTTACGGACGGGGGCCCGTAACTTAGTTGACGAGCTTAGAGATTAGGCCTCCTGATGTGAACTCGGTTCCGTAGACAGTAACCCCCTGCACTGGAACGTATATTAAATTAAACCCCATTTTTTAATTTAAATATACGTTTTTATATTTTGTACATAGTTCTTCATTTAGAGATTTTCAACATCATTTGCAACAATATAATATCTGCTACATAATTTGGTAAAGTAGCTGGCACATTATATGTTTTTTTTTCACTCCAGCCAGCTATCTAGAGTCCAGCAGGGGAGAAATACTTACTTACTATTTGACTACCTCCATGGTAGAGTGTGGTACGTACACCGGTTTCAAGGTGTCGCCTACTCTGAGGTCCTGGGTTCGAATACCGGTAGGGGCTAATGTTTGTATAATGAATACGAGCATTCGTACCTGAGTCATGGACGTTTACATAATATGTCACTGTCTTTTTGCAAGAACCAATTGTTTATAAATAATTGAGGGTATTTATAAACCGTCGAAATTTTACGAACCTAGATTTGCAATAAAACGGATGAGTTTTTGATGATTTATAAATAATCAAGGCCCGTAGACAAAGTAACATCGTTATGTAGCGAAACGATAATTCGATTCGTTTTTGTCTATATTCGCCAGTCAACATGCGGTAAGACCACGTGATTTAGCGCGGCTTATGCCAATCCGCCAATCCCAAACATTTAATTCTTTTCGAAACTTCGTTATCGTTTTTAAATTGTTACTTTGTCTACGGGCCCCGTATCTCTTCGTTTTATTAGACGTATGCGTGTGACGAAAAGCATGCTTCACGCTGATTGGTTGAAATATGTAACAACGTAAACAAAGTTTGTTCGGGAGTGTTTTAGAGCTAAATACCAGTTTTTATCGGTTTCTTCAACACACAAAGTGAAAATTCATTGAAAATGAGTGAAACGGAGCCTGCGGGCGAAGAAATAAATTACCAACCCAGTGCTAAATAACACTGAATTTGTTGATGAACCAAAATTTAATACACGTACTACTAATGCATGGGCCAATGAGATGACCGCGTACAATAACACGTATAGGGTAACCTACGAGTAATTATACACCGTTCCGGGATTGATGCATTTGATGCAGGTTCGTTCACAATTAATCGTGGCTGAAATCATTTGTTTATAAACTGACCGCTGTGGACAATGATCATTTGATCATTTATAAATAAACGAAAAAAATTCCGTTTAATAATTCGTTTCTTGCAAAAAGATGGTGTCATATATATTTCTACGCAAAAATACATATAAGAGCTAGCGCAGACGACGGATAACGGAGGACTTTTTGTTCGCGACACGTCTTTATTGTTAACCAAATAAGATTCAACTTAGATCGCGTATATTCATGAAAAGTACGCGATAGTCCTCGTTATTTATTCAACTTTATGTTCTTAGTAATAAGGTCGTGTCGCGGACAAAAAGTCCTTCAATGTCCGTCGTCTGCGCAGGCCAGTAGTGTATAATTATATATATTTATATCCGTTACCATAGTATCCCATAACACAAGCTCAGCTTACTTTGGGGCTAGGCTAATTGGTGTGAGTGTAAAAATATTTATTATATAAACGCGGTTTATTCATCGCAGGATGCTACTTCACAAAGTACTGCAAGGAGTTGGCGGAACAGATCGGCGTCATGGGCTGGGTCAAGAACTCCAAGAAAGGCACCATCGTCGGCAAAGTCCAGGGGAACAAATCTGTTCTGGATCACATGTAAGTCGTGGTCACGCATTTATTCAAGCACAAATTACAATACTATTTTACGTAAAACGACATTGCAAATAATGCATTATTCCCAGCTCTGCAGCTCGTGCTACTAAGCAAATACTTTTTGTTTCATTTCAAACTTCAGTTTAATCAGAAAGTACAGGGTTTAGAGTTTAAACTTTAAAGAGTTTATTTGCTAACAACACACACACATTTTACTTTTAATATAAAAAATCGGCCATACGCGCAGTATAGGGTTCCGTAGTCAAAATACCTGTAACATTTTTCGTCTGCAAAAATAACTTTGTTTTTCATAGTGTTTGTATCAATAACAAGTTATATTTGCGGTTACGGAAAATGTGCTATATCTCTAAAACTGCTAACTATATTTCGTTCAAAACAATTTTCGTTGTAATTTTTTATTAAGATCTACAGCATATATTTATTTTAGATTTTTCACTTTCTTATTTTAAAAGTTAGAGAGGAGGAGACACACATTTTACCACTTTGAAAGTGTACATCTTTCTAACAGTTAACTATGAGAAAAAACGTTTCGGAACCCCAATGCCATTTTTAATATCCTATCTTTAGACATCCCGCATCTGCATATATACATTGGTTTGATGAAAAAAAATATATGGGGAAACAAAAAGATATTTTTTATTATTTTTGTGTGAAAATCGTAAAGCGGCTTACAGAATACATCTACCTACCAAGTTTCAACTGTGTAATCTTAACAGTTTCGGAATAAAGTGGCTGTGACGTACGGACGGACGGACAGACAGACAGACATGCATGACAAATCTATAAGGGTTCCGTTTTTGCCATTAGGCTACGGAACCCTAAAAAGGAGCAAACAAACAAAAGTGATATGAATAAATAGTTGACAGGAATTACATTACTCGTCAACAATTGACAAAAGAAAGAAGAGAATGCACGCGTGTGCAGCTGCAAAAGGGCTAGGACTCTGTCAGTGGGCCATTATGCCTAGAAGTCGGAGAGTACAACTGGCAGCGTAGGTGAAATTTAAGTTCCATTATGTAGTGTCTATATGCCATTATGTAGTACATGAAAAATTAAAAATTGTTTTTATTAGTATTTATATTTATAACCTTTTAATTTTGCATTTTACAATGCTATTTTTATGTGATAAATATTAAACAAGAAAATATACTAGAAAAAAGCAACTAGTCTCATGTCGCCCTGACGGGATTCGAACCCGCATCCTTGGGAGTCCGGCCCAATGCACTAACCAATTATGCTACAGAGACCTATGTGGACACGTCGAATCTTTCTAGTATATTCACCGTTCTACGGTGTTGGCCACCGTCGCTTCATCAATGAGAGAAATATCCTCGCATTCGAAAGAAACATCTTTACAGATGTTTGACTATCGATTAAGATGAAGCAGCCATCTAATTATAACTTTTTAATTTTGCATTTTACAATGCTATTTTTATGTGATAAATATTAAACAAGAAAATATACTAGAAAAAAGCAACTAGTCTCATGTCGCCCTGACGGGATTCGAACCCGCATCCTTGGGAGTCCGGCCCAATGCACTAACCAATTATGCTACAGAGACCTATGAGGACACGTCGAATCTTTCTAGTATATTCACCGTTCTACGGTGTTGGCCACCGTCGCTTCATCAATGAGAGAAATATCCTCGCATTCGAAAGAAACATCTTTACAGATGTTTGACTATCGATTAAGATGAAGCAGCCATCTAATTATAACTTTTTAATTTTGCATTTTACAATGCTATTTTTATGTGATAAATATTAAACAAAAAAATATACTAGAAAAAAGCAACTAGTCTCATGTCGCCCTGACGGGATTCGAACCCGCATCCTTGGGAGTCCGGCCCAATGCACTAACCAATTATGCTACAGAGACCTATGAGGACACGTCGAATCTTTCTAGTATATTCACCGTTCTACGGTGTTGGCCACCGTCGCTTCATCAATGAGAGAAATATCCTCGCATTCGAAAGAAACATCTTTACAGATGTTTGACTATCGATTAAGATGAAGCAGCCATCTAATTATAACTTTTTAATTTTGCATTTTACAATGCTATTTTTATGTCATTAATATTAAACAAGAAAATATACTAGAAAAAAGCAACTAGTCTCATGTCGCCCTGACGGGATTCGAACCCGCATCCTTGGGAGTCCGGCCCAATGCACTAACCAATTATGCTACAGAGACCTATGAGGACACGTCGAATCTTTCTAGTATATTCACCGTTCTACGGTGTTGGCCACCGTCGCTTCATCAATGAGAGAAATATCCTCGCATTCGAAAGAAACATCTTTACAGATGTTTCTTTCGAATGCGAGGATATTTCTCTCATTGATGAAGCGACGGTGGCCAACACCGTAGAACGGTGAATATACTAGAAAGATTCGACGTGTCCTCATAGGTCTCTGTAGCATAATTGGTTAGTGCATTGGGCCGGACTCCCAAGGATGCGGGTTCGAATCCCGTCAGGGCGACATGAGACTAGTTGCTTTTTTCTAGTATATTTTCTTGTTTAATATTTATGACATAAAAATAGCATTGTAAAATGCAAAATTAAAAAGTTATAATTAGATGGCTGCTTCATCTTAATCGATAGTCAAACATCTGTAAAGATGTTTCTTTCGAATGCGAGGATATTTCTCTCATTGATGAAGCGACGGTGGCCAACACCGTAGAACGGTGAATATACTAGAAAGATTCGACGTGTCCTCATAGGTCTCTGTAGCATAATTGGTTAGTGCATTGGGCCGGACAGCCAAGGATGCGGGTTCGAATCCCGTCATGGCGACATGAGACTAGTTTCTTTTTTCTAGTATATTTTTTTGTTTAATATTTATCACATAAAAATAGCATTGTAAAATGCAAAATTAAAAAGTTATAATTAGATGGCTGCTTCATCTTAATCGATAGTCAAACATCTGTAAAGATGTTTCTTTCGAATGCGAGGATATTTCTCTCATTGATGAAGCGACGGTGGCCAACACCGTAGAACGGTGAATATACTAGAAAGATTCGACGTGTCCTCATAGGTCTCTGTAGCATAATTGGTTAGTGCATTGGGCCGGACTCCCAAGGATGCGGGTTCGAATCCCGTCAGGGCGACATGAGACTAGTTGCTTTTTTCTAGTATATTTTCTTGTTTAATATTTATCACATAAAAATAGCATTGTAAAATGCAAAATTAAAAAGTTATAATTAGATGGCTGCTTCATCTTAATCGATAGTCAAACATCTGTAAAGATGTTTCTTTCGAATGCGAGGATATTTCTCTCATTGATGAAGCGACGGTGGCCAACACCGTAGAACGGTGAATATACTAGAAAGATTCGACGTGTCCACATAGGTCTCTGTAGCATAATTGGTTAGTGCATTGGGCCGGACTCCCAAGGATGCGGGTTCGAATCCCGTCAGGGCGACATGAGACTAGTTGCTTTTTTCTAGTATATTTTCTTGTTTAATATTTATCACATAAAAATAGCATTGTAAAATGCAAAATTAAAAGGTTATAAATATAAATACTAATAAAAACAATTTTTAATTTTTCATGTACTACATAATGGCATATAGACACTACATAATGGAACTTAAATTTCACCTACGCTGCCAGTTGTACTCTCCGACTTCTAGGCATAATGGCCCACTGACAGAGTCCTAGCCCTTTTGCAGCTGCACACGCGTGCATTCTCTTCTTTCTTTTGTCAATTGTTGACGAGTAATGTAATTCCTGTCAACTATTTATTCATATCACTTTTGTTTGTTTGCTCCTTTTTAGGGTTCCGTAGCCTAATGGCAAAAACGGAACCCTTATAGATTTGTCATGCATGTCTGTCTGTCTGTCCGTCCGTCCGTACGTCACAGCCACTTTATTCCGAAACTGTTAAGATTACACAGTTGAAACTTGGTAGGTAGATGTATTCTGTAAGCCGCTTTACGATTTTCACACAAAAATAATAAAAAATATCTTTTTGTTTCCCCATATATTTTTTTTCATCAAACCAATGTATATATGCAGATGCGGGATGTCTAAAGATAGGATATTAAAAATGGCATTGGGGTTCCGAAACGTTTTTTCTCATAGTTAACTGTTAGAAAGATGTACACTTTCAAAGTGGTAAAATGTGTGTCTCCTCCTCTCTAACTTTTAAAATAAGAAAGTGAAAAATCTAAAATAAATATATGCTGTAGATCTTAATAAAAAATTACAACGAAAATTGTTTTGAACGAAATATAGTTAGCAGTTTTAGAGATATAGCACATTTTCCGTAACCGCAAATATAACTTGTTATTGATACAAACACTATGAAAAACAAAGTTATTTTTGCAGACGAAAAATGTTACAGGTATTTTGACTACGGAACCCTATACTGCGCGTATGGCCGATTTTTTATATTAAAAGTAAAATGTGTGTGTGTTGTTAGCAAATAAACTCTTTAAAGTTTAAACTCTAAACCCTGTACTTTCTGATTAAACTGAAGTTTGAAATGAAACAAAAAGTATTTGCTTAGTAGCACGAGCTGCAGAGCTGGGAATAATGCATTATTTGCAATGTCGTTTTACGTAAAATAGTATTGTAATTTGTGCTTGAATAAATGCGTGACCACGACTTACATGTGATCCAGAACAGATTTGTTCCCCTGGACTTTGCCGACGATGGTGCCTTTCTTGGAGTTCTTGACCCAGCCCATGACGCCGATCTGTTCCGCCAACTCCTTGCAGTACTTTGTGAAGTAGCATCCTGCGATGAATAAACCGCGTTTATATAATAAATATTTTTACACTCACACCAATTAGCCTAGCCCCAAAGTAAGCTGAGCTTGTGTTATGGGATACTATGGTAACGGATATAAATATATATAATTATACACTACTGGCCTGCGCAGACGACGGACATTGAAGGACTTTTTGTCCGCGACACGACCTTATTACTAAGAACATAAAGTTGAATAAATAACGAGGACTATCGCGTACTTTTCATGAATATACGCGATCTAAGTTGAATCTTATTTGGTTAACAATAAAGACTAAATTTGGATATCTTCGGTGAAGTGTCGGGTAAGCTTGGCTCTGGGGTCTTTAGCCTTGCTTTCAACAGGTGTCTGCGTGGAATATAACTGTCCATAGAAACTCTCGATCTCCCTCAGGATTTCAGGTTTCGTAGAAATGATGCGACCGTCGTCAGTTTTCAGCTTCGTCATCTGGCTTTGCCCAATAGACAGATCTCTCGCGAACACTTTGGAGCCTTCTATTATATATTATTTTATTTTTATACTTTCATTATATAATATATATATATATATATATATATATATATATATATATATATATATATATATATATGTATAGAAAACACTGCCGCAAGAATGACCGAGTACAGGTTTTATATGTTTAAGCTATACTGTAAAAACGCTCGACTTCTTAGTTTGGCACAATAGGCCCTCAGTATACGCGTAAAGATTTTGCAGGCTATATAGCGTAGACTACTCATATAACATATAACATGACCAGCTTGGAGAAGCGGAGGTGGTCCAACGATTTGCGTACCCTTCATAAAATTGCGAATGGGTTATTGGGTAGTGACTTATTGGAGATGCTTTTATTCAAGGTGCCAACTCGGTCTGTACGTACGCAAAGATTATTTTATGTACCTCCATCTAGAAACAACGTATCGCAGAATAATCCTATAAATAGAATGTGTGGTTATTTTAATGCAATTTGCCAGGATTACGATCTTTTTAACTGTAGTGTCCCTGTTTTCAAAAAAATGTTATCTAATCTCTAATTTTTTTTGTATTTTTTCTTCTTTTTTACTGTTATTATTTTTAGTTCATAATTTTGTTCTAGTGTTTAGTTTATTACCAATTATGTAGTCACTAACTGTTTGCAAGTTCATAGTCAATGCTGTGCATTCTTGTAATTGGGCATAGATATAACTTAGCTAAACTAAACTATAACTATAACTAAACTATATAACTAAGCTGTATCAACCTTGGATAATTTTCTTTAATGTTTTTCTATCTGTTGCCTGTGTGCCGTAAATAAATAAATAAATATATTTCTTTTAAATCAGTTATTTGAATTATTCGTCGCTTGCTAGCAGGACACCGGGTGTCCAGAGAACAATAGCATATCAATTGTGTCTCATAACTCGGGGTCTGAGAGATTAATTAATTACATTACTATCGTCAGTGTCATCACAAACCATCCCAATTAGTCTTCATTAAAAATACTTGATACTTGGACTTTTTCCAACTTCCGTGAGAGTGCTATATGGCTATAGCGCGTGAAGCGGTGTCGTCATATCGCCATGCTAACGATGGAAATTGTTGCCAAAGTGTCCACATGTCGGTCGCCTGTTGTACTTACCTAGTGTTAATTGATTGCAATCAATCAACACGCAAAATATTTGTAATTTTACTTTTTGAAGTTTTGGAATATATAAAAAAGGTGATATGGGACACTAAAGTTACTTGGAAGGACTTCGATATGCGCATGATAATTTTAATATCTTACATGTTATCTAGGTATCGTAAATCTATGTTGTATCAATATTACTTGCGATTGATAACGTGTGCACATTTTGTCAATGCAATAGGTAGTATTATGGTATTAAGTTCATTCAACAAAGTTGACTCTTACCTCATTTCGAAACTCATTTTTCTATATATATGGCTAATTGCTGATTAAAATGAACTCACTTACGTACACTTTCTAACTATGTAGTTTTGGTCCTTTGAGCCGGATACCACCATTTTTTTTAAATATTTAGATTAGTTTATAAAATTCTCCCTTCAATTCAAAATAATACTTTTACTGTAATAAATTATTTCTTTATAACATTTCAGGATCGATTGGCTGAAGACTACGGGTTCTCCGGGATGCAAGATAGAAAAGTGCGAACTTACCAACTGGGAGTACTTGTCTCGGCTCGATTATACCGACTTTAGTATACGATTTTGAAACTTATTTTTTCTTAGTTTTACGGACCAATTCAACATTTTCTGTTACTTTAAGCAGTTTATACCATCGCGAAGCACCTATACTTCTAGTCACTTCTGCCATGATAATTATTAAATTACATACAAATTTAATAATAAGGAGCTCGAAAAAAGTCGATACAATAATAACGTTAAATAAGTTATTTGGTGACTTTTTTACAATCTGTTTTTGATAAATATATTATTTGAATCCATTATGCTTTTCTTTTGACCCAACTAAAAAGTGAAACGGCTACTAACAACTGGTTATTTTTGTAAATAATGACGACGATCTTAAAAACAAATAAGATATAACTAGATGTTAAAAAAATTAAATCACACGAACACAGTTTGTCCATATTATTCGTAATTACATTGTAGTAGGTTATAAAAGTAAGCTTTTTGTGTAACAGTCAAGATGATTCTTACTACACATTTACTATTTATTATTTCTACATGGAAATTGACCTTACTGATATGTTAAGGTCACTTTTCAATTTGACGACTCTGTATGAAATAAAACAGGGAGAAAAAACAGCCCTTGACGAGTTTCTTGCCGGTTCTTCTCGTTACAAGGTCTCCCGCCGTAGGGTTTGTGAACCGATGGCATAGCTTCATTGACGTTCATAAGTGCTTGTAACAGCCTAGACTGAATAAATGATATTGACTTTGACTTTGACTTTGACTTTACATGATTCAAGAACTAAATTATTCTAATAATTGTATAGTAAGCGTTTTTTACTAACTACTTTTACAAGTTTATGGTAAACTGATTAGAAAAAATCATCCGTTCACATTGTTGTGTTCACACATACATGAAAAATATGTGAATGTAAAATATAAAATACTAGACAAAAACGAATGGCCTGTAAAAAAATGTAGGCACCATAATGGTACCATAATGTACAAAAGCATTGAAAATGAAAAATTTGAAAAACAAACTTAGCGTATCAATCCCGCTAATGTTATGTTAATAACTTTACATTGCAAGACCATGTGAAACATTAGATGGTAAGGTTTCGGAGCAATAATTTATATATTAAATCCAAAATTTGAAATGGAGTAATCAAGTTATGTGCTCTGGCTCTAGAGGAATACTCATGTTTTGAACATAAATTATCGGTAGCTCAGTGGTTAGAGCATTGGACCGGATTTCCAAAGGTCGTGGGTTCGAATCCCATCTGAGAATTCACTTGTGGTCGAGTTGTTTTTTCCAATATTTTTCTATTTAAAATGTATCATAAGTATAAAGTTCTGACTGAAAAATGTAGAGATAAACGTGATGTTGCAATTTAGATTAAAATAGTTAATTAACTTCTGGATTAATCATAATTGGTTTGAATAATGCATATTTGAAATGGCTAATGTCATTTTGGAGTGAATTGATCTACTTTTGGCGAAATCATGCCTTTATTCTTTTTTTCTATCAAGTTTTGGCGCAATTTTATTTTCGGTGAGTTTTAATTTCAATGTTGCCAAACAAAAAAAATAAAATAAAAAGACAGTTTTATCGAAAGCGGAATAGTCTAGTTTTGAAAAGAACCTCCTCAGTTATTAGCAAAATTCTTAACACCGCCTTATAGAACTTATATCAACAAAACAGACAGCGCCATCCAGTGACGAGTAACGGTACTCGTGCAAAGTAGGAAATTATGTTTTGTGACACCCTATATTTTTTGTACCTACCTATGTAAATTCACAAGTTTGATACTTTCACAGCTTCAAGATACTGTTGATTTAAATAAATGGTTTTAATGTTAGCTCGTTAGCTCTACGCGTTCCCGAGATTTTCCCGAAATTTCCAAAACTAAAGAATATATTTTTATGATTTAATTTCAAATGTTTTTCCTGTACTTGTAGTACATGGCAAATTTATTTTATTTATTACTTTAATTTACAAGTTTGATTATTTTACACCTTGACCAGACGGTTGACCTACATATATGATTTTAATTTCAACTCGATACCTCCACGCGTTCCCGAGATAATCGAAAACGGACAGACGGACAGACGGACCACAAAGTGATCCTATAAGGGTTCCGTTTTTTTTATTTTGAGGTACGGTACCCTAAAAAACAAAAGACAACGAGATTTATTAAGTAAATAATAACAATGCACACCACGCACTTTACTGTACGGACCCCCTTTTAATGTTCTGTGGTACGGACGGCGAGTGCCCGCCACTCATGCCTCGTGACGTCATCGCATGTTCCGCACGGGTCGGCGCGCGTTTAAAATTTCCCTTTTTTATTTAAAATAATAATTAATCTTTAATCTTTAATTACTCCGTCATCTCTTGATGGATTTGAGTAATTAATTCAAAAAGAACTTCTTTTGTCCAATGGATCCGCATTATCTAGCCTCACGTTAAGTTTCATGAAGAACTTGTGTTATGGATACTAGATAACGGATAAATATACTATGTACTTTTTTTGTAAATACATACATAATATACATTTTAAACACCCAGGACAACGCAAATCAACATGTTCATGCACACAAATATATGCCTTGTCCGGGTATCGAACCCGGGGTCTCTGACACAGAAGGCGGGTTTAGTACCCCTGCGTCAAACAGGGGTCAATTCTGCTAATTTTTTTTCAAAATCGTCTCTCAGTGTTTATTTACACTGTTTTAACAAGAACTATGTAAAACCGCCCCCTAGTTGTCTAATTTAAAATCTATCACAATCCCTTCCAGAGGTATTGTGATTGTGATATTTTCGTCTGTCATATTGCTTAGACAGTTCAATTTCGTTTATTCCATACCTTTTAAAACGCGTCCCGATCACAATCCCTTTCAAATGTCAACCAGGGCTACCATTGAAACACCATTGGAATACGATTGTGACTAACTATTAGCAGAAATGGGCCCCAGGTCGTCAAATTAAAATCTAACTTGGCACAAGTAGGCCTGTTTTGTTTCTTTATTCGACGAGTCGAGAATGTTTACTAACACATCAACAATTCACTTTCCCGATAAAACTCGCGTAATTCACACGATAACAATATATCTTCGTCGTCTCAATGAATTTGCTAAACTCCTCACTTGATTGTATTTCCACTCTTATTACTTTCGTGTTAAGGCTCAACAATTATGAAAGCATAATCTTGGCGCCAGAAGACCAGGACAAGGACCCTTGGTTTATTCCGATAGTCTATAATTATATTCTATTCTTGGACTCGGAGGAAGCGATTTTTTATTGTTTACGTTATTGGAGATATCTAACAATACAAATGGAGTTATTGAATAGTTTCATTAATAAACAATTAACTTGAACAATATTCACATTCATTGTTTTTTTTATACTTAATCAGCTTTCTTTACATTACTCATTTGTGTCTTAATAATTTCGCAGCTAGCCTACGTACGTAGTCTGTATTAGATTCGTGTTATTTTGCACATTAATTTGTTTTTTTTTTATATTAATATAAGAATCTGTAGAGCAATTTTAAAATCTCGAATGGCTAAAACAATTCTAAACATACTGTAGACAGACCAAATTGATGGTGGTATTTCTTCACTTTAGTAGACAACGATGATTAATAACTTTGAAAACAAAATGCTAAGTAAATTGTTTTCCTACGGTCATATTCTTTTAATAGGTACACAAACACATTTCAAGACTTGATACTATTAAAAATCTAATTTATCGCGGCAATCGTTGACTTTATGGGAAAGATATCGAAGTCTTTAATGAAACCACAAAGAACATTAATAAAATTGTTTATTACATACTTACAGTTGTCACGAGGAAAGCGACCTAATATTATGTACTTAACTTAGTAAAGGTAATATTTACACTAGATAAGAATTATCCTTAAATTGGTACCTTGTATAGTATAAAGAATGACTTAGAGCAAACGAGACGATTCATAATTTGTCAATCTAGTCGGAAAGGGCTTTTAACTTGTTTTTATGGAGGCTGGCCTCGCCAAAATCCGTGGTATGAGACGCCATTTTGAAAATTTTTCAAAATGACGTCGCATGATAATACCTATAGAAATGAACAGGGGACACACAGAGGAACAAAAATGTTATGATATAACAGTGACCTAAAGTGTCACGTTAGCCAGATAATTAAAGTTAAAAATGAATAATGCCGATCCAAAGTATACCTTTGTATTTTAGGCTCGAATTATCTCACTAACTTTAGGGCATTATGTTGAAGAAAAATTTTTGTTCACCTTTACGTTCCCTATCCATTTATATAAGCACTATTATGCGGCGCGATTTTGAAATATTTTGAAAATGGCGGTGACAAGGCCTAAAGGTTCAAACTCCTTTGTGTAATCCTGTGGATGTGATATGAAGATAAATTCTGTGATAGTACTATTTGACTCTTTTTAAAATTTTATTCAGGCAGACAATATCACAATAGTTAATTCCTAATAAGTAGCGGAAACTGAAACACGTGCTCTAATATACCTAAGCTCGAACCAACTATTGCCCAAAGAGAAAAGTTTTTTCTTTCTTTGTTGAATGGAAGTCATCGGATGTGCAATACCAAATAAATGTCTCGAAATCTGCTTAAAAAAAGACAATGGTTATTTAACCATCTAAAACCAATATCGAACACTGAAGACTTTTCTGTCACCTGTTCTGTGCATTTTCTCCAGTCACATATTATTTAACTAACTAAAATTTGGGTTCACCTTTAAAATATTCATTCGTAGTCATGCCCTCATAGTCCATCCACATTTATTGATAATTAACTAACAGTTAAGTATGACTAATACCATTAATTGTAAGACCTTAATCTACTCTCGGTGTTGTCTAAATAAATCGGAACATGATAAAATAGTATATTGACGTCCGATGAACGTGAAATACTGTGGTCTTATTAGACTGAAGAACGTAATTTATACAAAATAAAGTTCGTTATCAGAAAATTCGGAGGCGATATTCGATACTAGATATTACTACTAGACCTGGGGGTCAATTCTGCAAAATTTTTGTCATAATCGTCTCTCAGTGGTGTTTCAATAGTAGTGTTTATTTACAGTGTTGTAACAAGAACTGTGTAAAACAGCACTACCATTGAAACACCACTGGAATACCATTGTGACTAAGCATTAGCAGAATTGGGCCCCTGATCAAGAAATATTATTGTTCAAACTTCTTTCCGGTTTCTGAATAGGTACCTAGGTACCTTTGGCGCTCCCTTTTAATTTTCATTGCAGTATCTTCTTTCAGGCAATTATATGTAAAAATAGTTCTGTTTTCTCTTGTAGTTTTTATCAATTGTTTTTTCAAGTAACAAGACAATCTTGTACACTACAAATGCAATCACTGGGGCATCTCTGTACAACTTAACAACAATTATCACTAACAACAAAAGTCTACCACATGTTTTCACGAGGTTAAACCTTCTCCTCTGAGTTCTGTAAGGGTAGGTTTGATTCTTCTGTTTTTCTTGAGGCTGCTGTGGCTATGGCCCGTTTGTGCCTCTTCTTCGTCCTTTCCTTGTGGAAGAAGAGTCTCAAGTAGTGGCAAGGGAAGACCACGCATTCGCCAGCAGGTTCTTCGGCGTCAATGTAGACCCCTCGCACCAGCACGGAGTTGGAGCAGTTGAGCAGCATTAGCAACAGTATGCTGAAGATATGTGTGCACCAGTTGCTCAGCTTTGGTGTTTCTGGAAAAAAAGAAGTTATTAAGTCAAGACAAACTTGAATATTGATGAGAAGCCCGTATAAAAGTACTTCACAATAATTATATTCGTACTGTTCGAGATTAATAACATCATGATTAAAAAATAGTTTTATTGTATTACTCACACGTCACACCATTATTTACATATAATATTATTTTATATACTTATAAATTATATTTGACGACCTTCGTGATATAGTGGTACGTACACCGGTTTCAAGGTGTCGCGTACTCTACAAACATTTGCCCCTACCGGGTTCGAATCTCGGGAGGGGCAAATGTTTGTATTATAAATAATATTTCTATACATAAATCTTGTAAAAGTATAATTATAATGTATTGATATCCGTTACCCTTGTATCCCATAACACAAGCCTTACAGTGCTTAATTTGGGGCTAGGTTAATTGGTGTAAGTGTAAGAAATATTTATTATTATTATATTATTATTATGTATCAGCCTAATCCGAGTCAGAAGGTCTATTCTTTAAAAGATAATGTACGAAAAATAGTAAGTAGGTACGATGTAAACAATGAAAAAGGGGGATTTCCAAGCATGGTGCTCAGCTGGGCTATCCATTTTCTTATGGTTGTGCTCATTTTATTATATAATTAAACATCGAGCTGTTAACTGCTCCGGAGCAATTTGGAAACAAGTTGTTTCTTCTTCTAGGTATAAAATTTTAAATAAGTTATAAGTGCCTCCTTTACCAGGAAAGAAATAGACATCCAGCATGCCCCAGAAGCCCCTCCAGACATTGACAGTGGCGATGAAGGAGACCAGGTGGTAGACGTCAGCCAGCAGCAGTCGCGGCGCGCCATGCAGCCGCGCGGTCATCCATCTTATCGGTGCCTGCAGCGAGAACGTTGCTATCACCACGGAGTAGCCGACGATCTGTAACCAAAGGACTTGGTTATATTCGTAATGATATTCTAGCACTTTTTTGGCATGATTAATACGAGTATACAGATCCATGCCACGTTACAGCTTCCTAGAAGTAAATGCCTCTGAGCTAGGCCGCGGACAGACATACGGACATTGCGAAACTATAAGGGTTTCTTGTTGATTTAGCTACGGAACCCTAAAGTAAGAAACTGAACTGTGTCCTTGTGTGATGCTGATGACATTGAGCCTTCTTAACAAAATTAGGTTACCAAATGTATATGCAATTTTCCACCTGGTATTCCTTAGAAGCTTAGAAGTTCAAACAATCAATGAGTTCAAGATTAAAATATTTATAGAATTCTTACTAAAAGAAAAATAAGTTTTGACCTCACACGCTCTGAAAAGGAAGTTTTGTTAATCAGGCGTAGAAAATCGCTTTTTGCGGCCTAGCGCGGCAAAGTACTTTTTTAATTTAATACCTAAAAATATGTCATAATGCGTTCCGAATCGCACTATTGACATTTTTGTTACATTTTATTCTTATTTTAAACAGCTTTAAATTAATTATAATACTCCGTTTTGGTTTTATTATATTATTTTAGTTCATTGAATCATAAAAACAATAACAATAAGATTAAACTATTTATTATAAGAATTTTATATTAAGCCGGGTGATATTTCACAACCTATGATTGGATGTCGGAACGTGACATAAATCTTTATTCTTAAATTGTCTTTGTCTTGTACCTCATGCCAGTGTCAACATTTACGGAATCGTTTTTTTTTTTTTTTTTTTTTTTTTTTTTTTTCTACACACCAATTATCTAGCCCACGTTAAGTATCACGAAGAACTTGTGTTATGGATACTAGATAACGGATAAACATACTTATATACTTTTTTTTTTGTAAATACATACATAATATACATATTAAACACCCAGACCAAGACAAATAGACATGTTCATGCACACAAATATTTGTCTTGTCCGGGGATCGAACCCGGGACCTATGGCGCAGAAGGTGGGGTTAGTACCCCTGCGCCAAACAGAATAAGGTATATTTAGATTAAACTTAATGTTCAAATAATTTTTTACCGGAAGTTGACCGCGGAAACAACCATAAAATGTTCCTCGGTGTTGTGAGGTGAAAAATTGTGTGTTGCGCTCGGCAGAAAAGTTTTTGAAGGTCATAGGTCATATTCATAAATTTCAGTCACTGTAGCAAAAATAAATAAATATATTTCTCTCTTATTTGCAAAATAGTTGGGCAAACATCATCTAAAACTATTCCAAATTTCAAGCTGTGACAGACGGACAGACTGAGTCGCACTATAGGTAGGGGTTCCTTTTTACCATTTTAGATCGGAACCCTAAAAAGTAGTCAACGATTGCCGTTTAACGGGCTTGTACTTAACTATTTAGTAATCTGCGATCGTCACCGATCACAGATTACGAAACAGTGACTAATTTTGTGCTTCAAGCAATTCATTTAGAATTTATCAACAATTCACTATGTACTTACGTACTTACTACATTATATGTGCGAGGTTCGAATTTGTGTCCTACATAACGATTCTAAACTGTTGCAAATGGCCACAACTAAGGGTTAAAATTAGCACGCACAGAATAAGTTACACACGAGCTCTACAAATAGCAAACAAATCGACAGACAGTACGTAAGAGGCGCCTGATAAATACTATTAACAAATAATAACAAACAACTTCCCCATCGTAATCTTTATTTAGTGAACAATAGGGATGATTATAAAACAGTAAAAGGCTTAGCGGGCTAATTCTGTAGCGTATGTTGTTTGTTTGCGCGGCTAAATGTAGATGTTTGGACAGCAGTGGAAACATCCGTTGTTTCGTAACTGATAAGGGTCGATAGCAATAGCAACAGTAACTTTGTGCCGAGAAGTTTCCACAGGACAAACTGTTACTTTATTGTTATTTGTACCCTCGAAACAAACCTACCCAATTTAACTCTCGCTTAACTTAGTTGGGAGGGCAGATTTAAACGTCGTATTAAAATCTTTTTCTTTCAGAGAACGATTTTAAAGTTAAGCAAGAGCTTAACGGAAAATCATTAAAAATAGTTATGGTTTTCTATAAAATACGATCTAATAATATATTAGTTATGACTCTTACTATTTCCTATCGTGACATTATGATGTCTTTATAAAGAGATGATATTAGATTTTTCACTGTTTGAAATCGTTCTATTGGTGCTAATTAACACTACAAAGCCAAAACGAAATCATTACACTTTTCATTAATACACACAAACTATACTTGCTTTTATTCTAAAAAGTATGAGTCGTTGAAACTTAGAATTAACAAGCGCAAGATACCAACGGCACCGGTTATAATTTATTAAATGTTGTATAAACATATACACCTTTTTCGCCTCATTTTTCATATGTTTTAGGTCAAAACTATTTGACATAAAAAAGCATACTTACTTACAATAAAATTAAATATCCTTTTACTACATTACACTCTTAACTAAATATAGTAACCACATGTTAAGCAGACACAATTAAGTACAAGGTAAGTGAACTCGAATGTTGTCATCATTAATTTAATATTAAATATTTGCCAAACATAAGTCATTGACGATAAGAAAAGTCTGGAAGACTTCAAATCTTCTAGTTTATTATTTTATGTCTTATCAATAATAGGTATTGTATGGTTTACTAGCTTCCACCCGTGGTTTCACCCGCGTGGTTCCCATTCCCGTGGGAATATCGGGACATAAAGTAGCCTATAAGTCGATTGGTTGCGTGAAGGAAGCACAAACACACTTTTTTTTCACACCAATTATCTAGCCCACGTTAAGTTTCATGAAGAACTTGTGTTATGGATACTAGATAACGGATAAACATACTTATATACTTTTTTTGTAAATAATTATCTAGCCCACGTTAAGTTTCATGAAGAACTTGTGTTATGAATACTAGATAACGGATAAACATACTTATATCCCATTTTTGTAAATAATTACATATCTAGCCCACGTTAAGTTTCATGAAGAACTTGTGTTATGGATACTAGACAACGGATAAACATACTTATATACTTTTATTTTGTAAATAATTATCTGGCCCACGTTAAGTTTTATGAAGAACTTGTGTTATGGATACTAGATAACGGATAAACATACTTATATACTATTTTTTTTGTAAATAATTATCTAGCCCACGTTAAGTTTCATGAAGAACTTGTGTTATGAATACTAGATAACGGATACACATACTTATATACTTTTTTTTGTAAATAATTATCTAGCCCATGTTAAGTTTCATGAAGAACTTGTGTTATCAATACTAGATAACGGATACACATACTTATATACTTTTTTTTTGTAAATAATTATCTAGCCCACGTTAAGTTTTATGAAGAACTTGTGTTATGAATACTAGATAACGGATAAACATACTTATATCCTTTTTTTTGTAAATAATTACCATAATTACCTATCTAGCCCACGTTAAGTTACAAATACAAATACAAATAGTTTATTGGTCATAAAAGTATGAAAAAATACAAGTTGTATACCTTAACACTTATCAACAAAAACAGTAGGTAAGTAATATACAATGTGGAACAGAGGGTAATTTCACAATTTGAGTGCAGAATATTCATCGCATCGGACACTGTTGCAAACTTGTTATATACAGCACGCGCGGTTACACACACTACAGTGCAGCAGCCAGCGCGGCGTTCGCGGTCGTAGGAAAGAAGTGCTTATCTATGTGACATTATTGGTGATAACAGTGTGCAGAAGTGATCGACGCATTCAAGAACCACTAAAACTTTAAACTTAAAATATTTTACAGTTTTACAGTTTTTTTTTATTATTATTTTATCATTACTAAATAACTTGAGTAAATACAATGTACTAGTACCTACACTAGGCCTGGCCTGTATTATAGGTACCAGTTCCTTCCTAATGACTTATGTAATGCTTGAGAGATGCTGTTTAAATGAGTAAGTACGTACTTGAGAGATATGTTTAAGTATATATATATATATTTTTTTGTTTATATAACTAGGCATACAAATATTTATTTTGTTATTTTTATATTAGTTTAGTTAAGTGTTTACGTGTTGTGTTTTTTTTTCCATTTGTCAGTATTCTATTAAAACACGTAAGTACTTATAATATAACATTATTGTCTATTTCTTATCCTTGATTTTATTATTATTACCTATTCCTTTTAATAATACCTACTAGTAACAAATAAAAATAAGAAGTATAAAAGGCGCAGGTGTGTGTGTGTGTGTGTGTGTGTGTGTGTGTGTGTGTGTGTGTGTGTGTGTGTGTGTGTGTGGGAGTGTGTTATTATTAGTATTAGTATTAACGGATAAACATACTTATATCCCTTTTTTGTAAATAATTACATATCTAGCCCACGTTAAGTTTCATGAACAACTTGTGTTATGAATACTAGATAACGGATAAACATACTTATATACTTTTTTTCGTAAACAATAAATAAATACATTCATACATAATATAGATATTAAACACCCAGACCAAGACAAATAGACACGTTCATGCACACAAATATTTGTCTTGTCCGGATATTGAACCCGGGACCTCTGGCGCAGAAGGCGGGCTTAGTATCCCTGCGCCAAACAAGTCGTCAACTTTCGCATTTCTAATATTAGTTAGATGTGTTATTTATCCTAGTAAAGTATACATTTAATTTTGTATCCAAGGAAAGCCTGTAATGGTGACAACATTAAATTGAGATGGTGATAAAGTAATGCGGTCACTAAATTGATATAAATGGGCAGTGAAATGTTCTAACGATACTAAAGTAACTTAGATACCTATTTGAATTTAATTATAGTCACTCGAAAATAGAATATAACAAAAAAGATAGAGTTCGTAATAACATAACGTATTTTTTTAACATTAAATTCAAATTGAATTCTTATCATTTGTTCAGTCTAGGCTGTTACAATCACTTATGAATGTCAAAGAAGCTACGCCTTTGGTTCACAAACCCTACGGCGATGGCGGGAGACCTTGTAACGAGAAATGTAACTCGTCAAGGGCAATTTTTTTCTCAACGTTTTATTTCATACAGAGTCGTCAAATTGAAAAGTGTCCTTAAACACATGGGAAAGTTCACTTTTCATCACAAAAAATTAACTAAAGTAAAAGTACATTTTATTGTTATCCTAACCGCAAACAATTTTCTAGGAAGGACCATTATGATATTTCTCGCAATACAAGATTGTACTGCAAGTTGTGACGTACATACAGATGAATACTCTATAAAAAAATTGAATTGAATAAACAATCGTTACTTACGGAATTGAAAACTACCATACTTTCTGAATTTTCAAAAAATATAAGAAAATTGGGAAATGGCCTCAATGAAACTAATAACAAAATCACCACTTCACTGAAGGATATTGAACAAAAGTTGACAAATATAAACTGTCAAATCAATAACCTAAAAGCTGAAAATGCTACCTTACATGAACAAATCCAAGAACTAGAATTTAAAATGTCATCATCTGCTGGTTACCAACAAAATGCTTCATCTTCGAGTTTGAATGGATGTCATTGCCAATACTCAACAACTATTGTTTTATACGGCCTGACGGAGTACGAGTGGGAGTCGGAGGAAGAACTTCATGATCGTATTATCTATGCGCTTCAGGATATCCTTAATGTTGACCTGACAGGTTATTTGGAAGACGTCAAAAGACTTGGAAAAAAGGCTATCGCAGACCAATCATGATTGAAATCGTTACTAAAAAAATGACGAAATATCTCCTTGCAAACAAACGGTGGTTCAAGAACACGGGTTTAATGATATCTGAATATCTAGATGGGAAGAGCTTGAGTTTTTATAAAAAGCAGAGGGAAACCTTATTTAAAGCCAGACGTGAAGGACGACATGCCATAATAAGAAACAATGTTCTTTACATTGATGGCGCCGAATACCATTTTAACCAAGATGAAAGTTTTACTATTGCTGATAGTACTGAAAATAACTTGACAAACAACCCAGATCGTCATGACATATCGAAACTAGAGCACAAAACACAATATACAGGGAATCGTAGCTTTCGAAACAACACAAAGAAATTTTAAAATAATGTTCCAAAATATACAAAGCTACTATAACAAATCACATTTGCTTGAAGATATAACTAATGATGAAAATTATTTACAAATACTTTGTCTGACAGAAACCTGGATTACAGGAATGAAAAAAGATCTACTACAACTAGAGGGCTTTCAATGCGCCACATCATTTCATAGAGTTATCTATGATTGCGGAGGAGTTTGCATATTTGTAAAGAACGGTATCAAGTTTGTGGAAAGGACTGATATTTTATCACTGACCACAGAATATATTTTTGAAACATGTGCAATAGAAATACCTAAATTAAATTTAATTATCGTTGTAATATATTGGCCTCAAAAAAACAGACAAACAGAATTGTTCTTAAACTCACTTGGAAAGCTTCTGCATATCTTAACAATAAAAAATCCTACAAGAAAGATTATGATAGGTGGCGACTTTAATATTGACATGCTTGAGCAAAACCATTTGGCAACAACTCTCTTAAATCTTATGAAAGGCTATAACTACAAACAACTCATAAGCGAGCCGACTAGAATAACACCAACGTCAGCCACTTGTATAGATTTATTATTTGTTAACTTTGAAGATAAATATATGCATACAAACGTCATTGAATATGGACTATCAGATCACCGAGGTATTTTAGTAAATATAAAAAATACGCAAAATGAGAGAAAGGTATGGCATATCGAAAAGAGGCTATTTAACCTTGAAAATATAAATAATTTTAAAATTGAGTTACAAAAATTAAATTGGGAACTAATTATTAAAAGTAATAAAAATGTAAATGAAAATTACACCAACTTTCTACAAACAATTACAGATATTCTAAATAAGTGTATACCATTAACAAAAATTAAATTAAAAAAGAAAACAGAAAAAACATGGCTCACTAAAGGCATAAAAACATCTAATAAACATAAGCGGCTATTAAAAATTCTATATTTACACACTAATAGTTCTGTTCTAGATAATCATCAAAAATCATATGAAAAGTTGCTAAAAAAAGTAGTAAAATTGTCTAAAAAGAAAGATTATATTCGTAAGATAAATAGTTCTGATAATATTACTAAAACAATGTGGCATATAGTAAAGGAACGGACAAATAAACTCACTATCAAAGAAAAAAACAATATTAAATTAAATAATAACGGTAACACTATAGAAGACCCCGCTTTAGTATCAAATATTTTTAATAATTACTTTGTATCCGTGGGGAGTGAGGATGACGCCATGACGCATCCTGCCCCCCAACCAGCCACGGGTCGGCCGGTTATTACACCTTCTCCTAACTCCTTGTACTTAAGCCCTACAGATTACAATGAGATCTACCAAATTATAAAAAAATAAAAAAACAAAAAAGTTTTGGCTTTGATGAATTTCCTCCCATACTAATTAAACATTGCGCTGAAGAACTGGCTCAACCACTAATGATTCTAATAAACCAATCATTTGAAGAGGGCAGCGTTCCTGATTTGCTGAAATTATCGATAGTGCGACCTGTTTAAAAAAAAGGAGATCCTACAGATAAGCGAAATTATAGGCCTATCTCATTGTTACCGGTTTTCTCAAAAATATTTGAATCGGCGATGACGCGACGTTTATACTCTTATTGTAACAAATACAAAATTCTAGATGAAAATCAAAACGGGTTTAGGAAAAATAAGTCTACAACGCTGGCAGTCTATAAATATATACAAGAGGCATTAAACATACTAAATAATAAAAAATATGCAGTGGGTGTTCTGCTAGATATGAGTCGGGCTTACGATCGTGTGTCCTATGACATATTACTACAAAAACTTTATGGCATTGGTGTTAGAGGGGTCGTTTTTAACTGGTTTGAATCGTACCTAACTAATCGCACTCAAGTTGTTGAGGTGGAAAACTATGACCAACAATCAGGCTCTGTAACCAAAATGCGATCGGATACATTAGATGTCAAAATGTCCATACCCCAAGGAAGCGTTGCCGGCTGTTTATTATTTTTACTTTACATAAACGACCTCCCAAAAATACTACCACCAAACACGACAAGTGTCCTCTTCGCGGATGACATGTCAGTGATCTTCCCTTGCGAAAATGAACAAAGCCTAAATTGTAGCCTTAATCAAATATTAAATAACATTTCAGATTGGCTCAGTGACCATAATCTACTAATAAATTTCTCTAAAACTAAACTTATCCATTTTAGACCTTATCAGAAACAGCCACTTAACATAAACTACACCTTTAAGAATAACTGTATATTGGAATGTGTACAGGATTTTAATCTACTAGGAATTAATATAGATAGCAACATAAACTGGAAGAGTCATGTTTTAAAAATAGCAGGAAAATTATCTAGCTTCACCTACGCACTATACCATTATAAAAGTCGACTGACCAAAAAACTGCAAAAATCGCTTATTACGCATACGCCCATTCCTGGATAAGCTATGGCATTATTTTGTGGGGGAACAGCACAGACGCCTCTAAGATATTCCTTATTCAAAAAAAATGTATACGAATCCTGGCAAATATAGTTGTAACAGAAAGTTGTAGACCTCATTTTAAAAAATTAAAAATTTTGATTTTAACCTCACTATATATATTAGAAATCTGCAAATTCGTCAGAAATAATATTCACTTATTCCCGCAAACAAAAGACTGCTACACCAGAACAATGAACCTACGACATAAAAACCGCTTAGCCTTACCACAATCTACCCTTAAACTACATAGCTCAGGAACACACGTTAACGCCATTAAAATCTATTATAAACTTCCCAAAATAATTCAAGACGAAATCAATACAAATTCATTTATAAAAAAATTGAAGGAGTATTTGTTGGGAAACTGCTTCTACACTATGCAGGAGTTTTTTGAGTCCTCCAAACTATAATGCGCGAGTTGTAAACATAACTCATAAATAAGTACCTATTTTATGTAAAAGTTGGTCAGAATGTTTGCATCATCTTAAATACTTAAGTATAAAAATTGTAGTGCCCTAACGGGGTTCATGATGTTACTAATTATTTACTATACCACCATGTATACATCTACTCATGAAACAATAAATATATTTGTATTTGTATTTGTATTTATTTGAATAGCAATTTATTTTAGATGAAAATATTTAAGCTCTAAGCACAACTTTAAGACAAGCAGACTGAAGTAGACCCATTTCCGTTGGCGGATATTAATTATTAAGTACTAACGGATCCACGCGGTTTTACCCGCGTGACGCCAGTTCCCGTAGAAATATCGGGATAAAATATAGCCTATGTCACTCGGAAGAAATGTAGCGTTCTAATGGTCTAAGAATTTTCTTAATCGGTCCAGTAGTTTTTTTTTTCATTTATTTATGGACAACCAACAAGGCATACTCAAAAAACTTGGCTTAAAAACACACACAGTTCACCATAATATAGACATAGTGTTGCCCTACTGAGAGGCTGCCACGGCATGCATTAAATAGAATAGTATACACAGTAATTAACTAAACTAAAATCTAATTATGACTAATTAAAAAATATTAAATTTAAATAGGACGCATAACCAAAATATGTGTAATATTATACTACGCAAAAAAATATATTAACCTAATATTCGTAAAAGTAGTTCCTGAGATTAGCGCGTTTAAACAAGCAAACTCTTCAGATTTATAATATTAGTTTAGATTACGAGTACTTTTTGAAATTAAAACATCTCAAGAGTAATCCTGCTATCATAAATAATATTATAAAAGTGTGTTTGTTTGTCCTTTCTTCACACACTAACTAAGTAACCAATCAACTTAATTTTTAACTTAAAGTTAGATGAAAGACGAGAGAGTAACATAGGCTATTTTTTATCACGATATCACCACGGGAATGGGTACCACGCGGTGAAATCGCGGGCGGAAGCTAGTAATCCTACTAATATTATACATGTGAAAGTATCTCAACTTGTTTGTTTGTTACTCTTTCACGCAAAAAGTTCTTATCGGATTTGCATGAAATTTGGTATCTAGGGACTTCAAATATTAGACTAACACATAGGCTACTTTTTAACCCGATATTCCCACGGGAACAGGAACCACGCGGGTGAAACCACGGGCGGCCGCTAGTATATTATATTTATAAGTTCCTACGTTATTTAGATCTGAACCTTTAATAACCAAGAAATCTTACATCAATTATTTTTATTATTATTAAATTGTTATTATAGCACCTACCCAACGTGGTTGTCATGTCATCAAACGCTGACTTTAAATCGATACGTAGATGGCCTTAAAGGGAAGTTATATAGACTGTGGCCTTATCATGAAATACAAACACTTCCTGAAATAGTCAGCTACATCATATAGACGTGGGCACAACATATTTCACTTAGCATCGAGGAAATTGTAGCCAAACAATCTTCAAATAAAACAACATTTCCGGATATTAAACACGCTATATTTCACGAACTAAGATCGAATGTCTGTATTTTTTTTTAGGGGTTATTTGAGCAGGGGCAGCTCAAATGGTGCCAAAACGTCGGGAAAATCGAAAAACCCCTAAAAACTACGGACAATTGCAACTTAGTTCGTGACATATAGCGCGTTTAATGTCCGGAAAAGTAGTTTTATTTCAATAAAAAATGCGCGCCAAAACTTAAGATGTAATAGGTATGCTTCTTCTGCACAGTTCACGTCTATATTTAGCGCAACGTCAAAATTATCCAATTTGGCCTCAAGTGGCCTTGTTTCAGGAACACTTTAATGAGGTAAACGGTGCATTGTTTACCTACCGGGTTCTCCGGTGGAGGGTACAGGGAATACGAGAACTCTATTTTAAAAGTGCATCCTACTTAAGACTACTTATTTGCATCGTTAGCCCTTATTTATCTGACGTCAAATAAAATAGAATTTATAAATTATTGTCATTACATTGCAAATTCAAGGCAGAGACAAACAAGTATGTACATTTTTAAGTTTTGGCGCGCACCGTTCATTGAAATAAATCACGGATTTTTTACGGATCACTAGCGCACAGTTTATTTACACAAGTTAAGATCTAAAATATTCCATGTGTTTTAAGGTTTTTGGTTTTCCCGACGTTTCGGCACCTTTTCTCCTGCAGTGGTCCCGCGCCAATGATCTGGGGCCGTACGGCATCGAAGTCGGTTTCATTTGACAGATGGATGTGACACATTGAAAACTTAATGAAATGAAAACTTACCAACGACTAAGAGCAATATGTCACATCCATTTTTCAAATGAAGTCGATGTCGAAGTCGACGACACTTGCGCGGTAGGGGCCCTGAAGTTGTTTTATTTCACAGAGACACACCTTACGCCCCAACAGCACTTTCAATAGTCGTAAGACCGTGAAACATAAAACACCAAGTCTACAACTAATTCACATTTAAAATGTTTCAAGCTTAATAAAATCACAGATTCTTTACGTAGGTAACTGAATTTATCTTCCGTTGCAGCAAAGGTGCCGAAAATCGGTCGGTCAGGAAATTAAAAAACACAGTAAGTAATTAACGTGTACTTCAACAATATTTGTTTATCAGGCAAAAGATTCAGACCCCGCTATCTCGTGGAAAAATTCCGCGTCTCTCAACTTGGTTTAGCTAGTCTAATCCTAGTACCATTCCGGTTGGTGACGGTCACAAATGTGTTGGTTGTGCCTGCCCACGTGCTCCAATTGGCTCAATGTCATCGTGTGATATTGAACGTGAGAGCCCTGCGCATACGCGGTAAGACATCAACCGGTAAGTATGATTTAATGCTGTACGTCTTCCGAGAACCTGAAGTGGGAGGTATGATAATGATTTTTGTTACGATATTAGTTTCATTGTCGAATTTTGTCAGGACTGTTTGCCTCTGTTGGATGTTGTGAGTGTCTTAGGTATAATCGCCACGCTTGCCAAGCGGTTTTTGAGTCGCATTGGCTAAGACATTAGAAAACGCTGATATCCATTAGAAAATCCTGCTATAAGAAGACTCATATGATTCGCTTTGCTGGGTAGTTTTATTGTCAAATGTTGTCAAGGCTTTTGTCTTACCCCCATATTCTAAGTCGTTCCTCCAAAACTTTTTACACTCGACTCAACCTCGTCGTGGGTAAAAATGGTAGTGTGCGCTAGGCCTAACACGGAGTGGCTACGTACTCTTTGGCTCCTCCACGTCCTTACGAAGTTATGACTTAGGATACCGATTTCGAGGAGTATTTCGAAGAGGTTTTCAATGAGGTTTCGTTAAGTCGAGGACGAGTAAGTTTTGGAGGAACGACTTAGAATATGGGTGTTAGTCACCCAACTGCTGGGCTAGACCTCACATTTAGTGCACCAAGATATCGGAAAACCCTACAATCAGGTCTTCTTCTGACGGTGGTCTAATAGTTGATGCCTTCGCACTATTGGCCCTCACTCAACAGATGTATTTAGATTTTACCCAATTTTATTGGCTTTGCCATAATCGCCACTTTCGGCATTATACTCGTATCATAAAACTCTGCTGTCCAAATAATTGTCAATGGCTTAGCACTTGAGAGTATTCCGAGTATTCCTCAGATAGTAATAGCTCGTGATATCTGAATCAAGAGACAATATTCCAAAATAGAAGCGCTCTCAATCCCCCTTATTAATAAACGTGAAGTATCGTTAAACTTAGTTTAAAACTGATGCTGTCACTTTTATTTACTCAAAAGAAGTGAGAGACAACCACAGATTTAAACTAGGTGTAACTTTACATTAGGAGGATAGAGTCGTTATAAAAAATCTCTATGAAACTTAGAACAGCACATATTACTCACATACCCGCATGCCATTATGGGTAAATGGCGTAAAGGGTTGTGGGTTTGGCAGTGCGTCATAGGTTAGGTAGCTTGAGACTGTGGGATGGGGTGCGTGGCCTAACAGCTGCGTACTCCAGGTGAGTTCAACATACGAATCGCCCCTGCACCTGGGGGCGAGGGATGCGTAAAACCATTTCACCTAGTATTAAAAAAAAAGATAAAGGTACCTGGAGACTAAAAAATAATTAAAAAAATCATCAGTCTCATAGCCACACTCATCGACTCCACATTTAGCATTGGTTAGGTCTATGGCGCTCATGATGTAAGATGGGAAATCGTGCTACGAGCTTGGAAATACGCAACGTTCCGTCTAAAACTCACGAAACTAAAGAAGATCTTGTTAATACTATTGTGAAGCTTGGCAACGTAGTAAAGTCCCCAATTCAAGTGTCAGAGATTAAAGAAGTATTCCGCGCACGGACCTAGAACCAAAAGCAGAATATAATCGCTGAATTTACGTCAGTAATAACGAGAGATCGAATGATTCAAGCTGTTAAAATATTTAACAGGGAAAATAAGAGTGACAAATTGAACAGTTCACAACTCCAAATTGAGGGGCCAAATCGGCCAATATTTGTCTCCGAAAATTTAACACCAAAAGCTCGACGTCTGTTTCATTTGGCCCGAGACTTTGCTGCCGTGAACGAATTTTTTCATGTCTCATATTCTGAAAGTAACTCATAACTTGCCTAAAATGCGGGTTGAAAGTGATATGTGGCGGCCCTAGGGCTGTAATAAATTTGAAAAAAGAATAGGGGGTGTCATGTCAAATCGATATCTGTAATCTCTTTGGACTTTTATTTACCAAAGGTATGTAGGCAAAGGCACAGAAGCCTATACAGCTTATTTTGCTACATTATAAAATAATTAAAATCGTAGAAACCTTACAAAATTTTTTTTAGAATATTCTGTTTGTTTTTACTTTCCTCATATTCAAAATGAAAAGTAGAGTGTTTACTTCGGGTGTATGGACCCATAACAGTCTCGAACTATCGGCGCCCTCACTTCGTTCGGGCGCCAAAACACTCGACTGTTATGGGTGTCATACAGCCCTTGGTAAACAATCTACTAAAACACTGCTGGACATCGTTTGGCAAAGTTCTCTTACGCAAAGAAGATGGCGGTACAATAATTCCTATTATCTCGGAGGGCGACTTTCGTAATATTGGTGAAAAGCAATGACTAGAAATGCCTGTAAAACAAGTTAGTTCCTGTTTTTATTGTTTTTTGATTAGGTTTTTGTTTACTTTTTTGTTTAATATTTTATTTACTTTTTTGTTAACTTTAAAACAATTGCATCTTAATCAATAGTTATGAAAAGATGTTTCTTTTGAATACAAGGATATTCCTAGCATTGATGTGACAACGCTGGCCTACAGCGTATTAAAAATATAAAAGTACTTATTGGAGAATTTCGACAGTGGGCAAGTCTCGGTAGCTCAGTGGTTAGAGCATTTCCAAAGGTCGTAGGTTCGAGTCCCATCTGAGAATTCACTTGTGGCCGAGTTGATTATTCCCAAAATTTTTTTATTTAAAATTTATCATGAGTATAAAAATAGCATTGAAAAATAGAAAAATAAAAAAAATCATAAATTATTTACAATTTTTTGCTGATTGCCTTCAAAGGGTGTACATGTCCCTAAAGGCCTCTCTTTGTTTTCCTTTCACCAAAGCCAAAAATATCTTGAATACTTATCAGAGTTCACTCACAGACTTTTAGTGATTGGCGTTACACTAATGACAATCAAAATTTGTTATCGACATACGCACAATTTTTCGTAACCGTCAATTTCGACCTTAAATCTTTGGCCGTAAGGTTTATAAGCAGTTAGTTATTTTACGTAGTGATGCCTAGGGGGACTAAACTAAGACGGCTAAGAGGAAGCTCCAATTGCGCCCAACGCAAATGGTCACTGACTCAATGGCGCGGTGCGCAGGGCTGTCTCAGATCTGCCCCCTAATTGTCTAATTTAAAATCTATCACAATCCCTTTCAGAGGTATTGTGATTGTGATATTTTCATCTGTCATATTGCTTAGACAGTTCAATTTCGTTTTCATGTCTCATATTCTGAAAGTAACTCATAACTTGCCTAAAATGCGGGTTAAAAGTGATATGTGGCGGCCCTAGGGCTGTAATAAATTTGAAAAAAGAATGTTGAAAAAATGAGTGTCATGTCAAATCGATATCTGTAATCTCTTTGGACTTTTATTTACTAAAGATATGTAGGCTGTAGAGTGAGTCAGTATATGCCTGACACACTACACATATATTAGAAAGGGGGTAGAGCTAATACCTATTTGACAACCCTAGTGCCCTAACAACCCTAGCCCTAACCATAAGTTAATATATACACATATAAATAGTAAAGGATACTTGTACCAGTCGACCTAAGGTAACAAGTGGAGGTTGGAAGGAATTTACGGCACGTGAACAAGGCAAAGGCACAGAAGCCTATACAGCTTATTTTGCTACATTATAAAATAATTTTGTAACATTTTTCTTATTAAATATTTTTTTAGAATATTCTGTTTGTTTTTACTTTCCTCATATTCAAAATGAAAAGTAGACTGTTTACTTCGGGTGTATGGACCCATAACAGTCTCGAACTATCGGCGCCCTCACTACGTTCGAGCGCCAAAACACTCGACTGTTATGGGTGTCATACAGCCTTTGGTAAACAATCTACTATTATGCCATACATTTCACACACACACACACACACAATCTATTAAGATTGCATTTCACATTACTTACCTATAGCTTTTTACAAAAAAAAGAAAAAACTGCCTGTATTAAAATATCTTAAATTTGATTACTTAAGCTTAATACCTATTTGTCGCACGGAAGAGACTGAATCCCACAACACAGGGAATCCTAGTGTGGGAGCCAGTGCTTAACTACCCAATGTAATGTTTTTTGCATTAATAAAAATTTATTATTTATTTTAAAACGCGTCCCGATCACAATCCCTTTCAAATGTCAAATAGTGACGGCCTGAATATCTTTCAAATTACGAATTGAAAGGGATTGCGATAGATTTAAAATTAGACAATTAGCCCCCTGATCATAGGAGAATCATAACAACATACTCTCACGCCGTACCCATATACCATGTGGGGTTGACTTGGCATAGCATCAAGGGTTTAGAAAATATGCTAAAACTTACTTTTTAAAAGAAACTGATTTATATAATCGGGCAAATGCGTAGGTAACAGGCCAGCGCCAAGTGCGTACCTATAGGATTCCGTATTTAGGCTTTAAAATGATTATACATTAAATACTATCTGTTATTGAGTCATGCTATAAATTTTTATGTAAGAAAAAGGTTTTAGACATGAACAGGATAATAACAACATGGCATATTTTTAAAGTTGAATAATACGGTTGCCGTGGTCTTTATGGGAGTTTGTCCTTAATCAGACCAATGTCAAGTTTGTGCACCGCGTTTAAAAATCAAGGAAATTATTTTGTAATTTTTTTAACGGAAATGGCTGTAAGTTTTGTCAGTGCGCAGTCACATTGTTCTACCCTTATTTTGGTCATAAAAATCTAATCTAAATCTAGGTGTTTTACTGAGCTTTTGTTCTATTTAGACGTGGTAGCCCTGGGTACATATGACCCATATGCGGAAAGATCGCACGTTATAATAAAACAGATTCTATTCATACCTTACAAATATGGACAATTCATACATAACTACTCTCAATGTGTGTGAATAACGTTTTGAAGATTTAAAACTGTGATAGAAAACCAAACACATAAAATATCATTGTAGAAAACAGACAATGATATCAAAACATTAAGGTTAGGTTTATTAAAAAAAACGGATTATATACTTTACTACAATAGGCTGCTATTTATGTATCCGGAACCAAGACCCGGAACAGGCCCACACGAAGAACAATATTTAAAAACGAATTACACTACGTTTTAAAACGTAACTCGCGAACTGTGAAATAGTTTATTTCATGTAACTGGCAATTGTTTTTGAAGTGAAAACTTCTTTAGCGGGGTTGTGCACATAAGAGTTTGAAATTTTTGGGATGGGTAAAAAATTTTAAAGTTTTGTTAGGACACGTGACCTGATCGAAAATTCGTAAGTCGGAGGGAGAGTAAACCGCCGCCGGCGCGGCGTAGGAGAAGAAGAAATATCCCCCTTTCTTTCTACCGCGCGGAGAAAATGTATGCCTGCTCCTGCTGTTTCGTAAAAGTGGTTTTCACTTCTGCCGGCACTCCGCAGAGTGCAACCCGTAGTTTTATTTTTATTTTGACGTCATTTTGAAAATAAGACTGCGGGTCTTCATCACGAATGCTTAATTTCCGGCGATGATTTATTGCGATGTTTAGCGTGTGCTAACTCAAAGACTGTGCATTGATTTATCCAGTACTTCGACTTGGATAGAAGCACTTTCAAAAACCACTGTGCACTTCCGCTGACAGTGAACACGACTCTTAATCTTTGCATTTACTGTAGTACTTTGGCATCATGTGGTCTGTGTAATAATTTAGATGGTTCCAAGTCTTCTTCACTCGACTTAAAGCCACATAGCCACATAACTGACCTTTTGCTTTTTTTTTTCCCGAGGTCTATCACCGCCCTCTCCAATGTCGCACATTGGAGCTTGTGAATGTCTGCAGGGCACTTCAGCGTACTGGTTTATAGTGGTCAGAAAATTACTCTCAGTCATTGAACGTAGTCTTTGAGATGTTTGTCGCGCTGTCGCCAGCCTGTTTTCACGTTCCTGAGCAGACTCGTTGGCAACACGGTCATGGATCAGAACTAGTCTACGAGCCCTCTGCTCAGCGGACTCGTTGGCTAGCCGGTCATGAATCAAACCGAGTCTACGAGCCCTCTGCTCAGCGGACTCGTTGGCTAGCCGGTCATGAATCAAACCGAGTCTATGAGCCCTCTGCTCAGCAGACTCGTTGGCTAGCCGGTCAAGAATCAGACCGAGTCTACGAGCCCTCTGCTCAGCGGACGCGTTGGCTAGCCGGTCATGAATCAAACCGAGTCTATGAGCCCTCTGCTCAGCAGACTCGTTGGCTAGCCGGTCATGAATCAGACCGAGTCTGTGAGCCCTCTGCTCAGCAGACTCGGTAGGATACTCCATTCTCAAGTAGGATACTCAAGTCTCCAATACCCGGCAATTAAGGTAGGTAGGTATTTAATTTAGGTTATATAATAAAAAGGCGGGCACGCGCCCGACTTCAAAATTTAGTTAGTGTTAAAATTTAAGATAAATAAATAATAAAGGTGTTTGGTGATATAAGTTTTAGGAGTTTCTTTATTTTTAGTTTTTAAGCTTATGAGCTTTTCGTTCGTAGATTTAAGGTTTTTTTCGTTTTTAGTTTTTTAGTTCAAAAGTGTTTCTTTCGTAGATATAAGGTTTTCGTTTTTTATTTAATCGTACAGTTAGACGGTCTATGCTTACGAAAGAATCTAAAGTAGGTCGCCCGAAACCGGTTGTTGCACGACAAACATCTATGCTGATTGTTGTTCATTAATATCTAATGACAATTTGGTTATAAAAAGTTTTAATTTTACAATTTTTAAATGTAGAAGAGGCCCCGTGCCGACGCTAACTACCTTATGTCAACTCCTCATCACCTTTTACAAAAAGCTGCTTTTCCCGATGCAGGGCCGTTACTTATTGAGGAGTTCACTCGGAACTTCATCATCAGCTCCACTTTAGCACTTGGATTGAGTCGAGAATAAATTGCTTATGAACCACATTGAAGTAATCGTTGGCTAAGTATTTAATAGTACCGATGACCATATTTTGTGGTCTTCATCATCAGTTCCACTTTACCAAATGATTCTTTCCGGAAGCATATGCATGAGTTACTATAGAAGACACTAACATCGCTATAGGAATGCCTATAATATTTGAAGAGTTCCCTAGATTTCTCCAGGATTCCATCATCAGATCCTAACATGATGACAATGGGAAATATACCCTATCGAACAAAAAAAGAATCACTCAAATCGGTCCAGCCGTCTTCGAGTAATCGAGTAACAAACATAAAAAAAGATTCTGTCGAATTAGAACCTCCTCCTTTTTTTTTAAACGGTTAAAAACTAATATTCGCGATACATTCCACAAAATTTGATCAAAAATAGTCCCATCGGGGCAGGCAGTTGTGGTGCATAAATTAAAAAAATATACAATAGTGATGTGTCAAAAGCTGTTTATCGTACCTGTTTACGTAGATGTTTGTTGCTTTTTGATATTCCGGATATATAAATAGCTGCCCACTATCGTAGTCACTACTTAAATGCTCTTGGTATATAGGTAAGGGCGTAAAGTACTAAGCTTATAATCCAGTCTTTGTACTCACCAAAGATGTCCAGTAAGACTTGACTTGGTCATCAGGAAAGAGGAAGATGTCCAGCAGCGCCCAGGAGCCTCTCCACACGAACACCACCAGCGACCCCACCACAGCTACCGAGAACACGCAGTCCAAGATGTATAGAGCCGTCTCTCTGCTGCTCTGTAAATAATATACTACATTACAGTAGCTGTAACACCACATTAAATATGAATATTTCACATAGAAATATCATATCCGGTTCGAAGGACCTTATTCTTTATGAAATAATAAACCCTACTTTTGATTTTTACCAACGAGCGACCGGAGACGGTATATACGTTTGGGGTGTGAGGTTGTTTGTTTGTGCCATCCAATGTTGCCATTTATTTCCAAAACTACTAGTCCGATTTTGATGCGGTTTCCATTGCAGGGTTCGGGTTTGATTAGTGCATGTTCTTAAATAGGTGTTACGGTGAAAAATCACCAGGGGGCGCTGCAGTTAACATTTTTTAGCAAACCAATGTTACCATTTATCTCCAATGTCCGATTTTGATGCCGTTTTCAGTAATGGGTTTGGGTTTGATTGGTGAATGTTCTTGGATAAGTGTTATGGTGACAACTTACCGGGGGGCTGCAGTAAACATTTGTTTTGCAAACTAATGTTGCCATTTATATCCAAAACTACTAGTCCGATTTAGATGCGGTTTTCAGTAATAGGTTTGGATTTGATTGGTGAATGTTCTTAGATAAGTGTTTTGGTGACAAGTCGCCATATTTTGATCCCTCGCCATATTTTGACTCCTCGCCACTGCTACCTAGGTACGTAATATTATACATAGTTCAGAAATTGAGCCTCGCAGTTTTTTTCCAATTATCCCGAAATTCAGTTGCCAAAATTTAAATCTAATTTTTTCATGATTTAATTACAAGTGTCTAGTTTTCAAATTTTTTTCCTGCACTTGTAGTAAAAGACGACACTACTTGCCAAATTTCATAATTTTAGGTCAACGAAAAGTATCCTATGAATTTTGATTCCCTTGAGAGTGTCGAAGTTAACGTTTTTGCGGTATAAATGCTCTTACCTTTTTTAACGCTTATTTTGATGTTTTATGTTTTCACAGCTTAAAGAGATTGTCAACGTGAATATGTGGTTTTGATTTCAACTCGATACCTAAACGCGTTTTTTCCGAAATTCAGATTTCAAAACTAATGACTATATCTTTATGATTAAATTACAAATGAATAGTTTTTTTTAGATTTTTTCCTGTACTCGTAGTAAAAGACGATATAACTCGCTAAATTACATAGTTATAAGTCAACAGGAAGTGCCCTATGAGTTTTGATACCCTTGAGCGTTGAAGTATAAGTTTCAATTTTATTGTCGAAAGTTACGCGTTGCAAGCAGCGCTCTTTCATATGATAGATACACCACATGTCCTAGCAGGCCAACTTAGAATTTTTAAGACACACTTTCAGTCCCTTCCTGTTGCAAAAAAATATATTTTTCATATTTTTTTTGCAACTAAAGTCTATAAGTCTATAAGTCATCTAAAACTATTCAAAATATTAAGTTGATAGCATTAGTAGTTCTTGAGATATCCATCTGTGACAGACAGACAGACTGTAAGGGTTCCTTTTTTACCCAGATCTCCTCAATTAAAATACACATCACTTAGCGTTAGTCTTAAAACGAACGAATTTTGGTAACTTTACATATTTATAAGGAGTGACTTGACTACTTTAAAAAAGTATGAAGATTCTAAAAGGATCAATATCGAGCAGCAACAGAAAGTTTTCTATTATCGGTAAAAAAGGCAAAGGTAAAATTATAATTATAATAAAAATTCTTATGTTAGTGTAAAGCTACACTTACTTACTTTTAAATAACAAAAATTTACTCAAATTACATACAAGCCTACGATTTGTCTACGTACATGATAATACATGATCTAAACAAATTCAATACGAAAATAGTCCCACTTTTCCTTATTTGTTGAAATCTGGTACATATTTTTATTGTATCAATTAAACAACTATATCATTAATTATTACACAAAGTTAATACTATTATAGCACTGCGAATTCAGCAGACTGATTACTAAAAAACAAAACACCTAGCAACCAGTTTCATCGTTGTCATTACTGTCACATTTTTATACTGTATGACAGCTACGTGATGTGACGAACGAAAACTGAACCTAGTTTTCGCTAGATAATCAGCTCTCCGATAAATATTGAGCCAAGCAGTTTCTGGTATATTTTTTTATCTCAGACAATATAATATTGTTTTCACCTCACACGCTCGGAATTCAGTTTCCGCGTAGAAAATCGCATATTGCGGCCTAGCGCGGTAAAGTACTTTTTTAATTTAATACCTAAAATATGTCATAATGCGTTCCGAATCGCAATTTTATACTTATATTTTTTTGTTACATTTTATACTTATTTTAAATAGCATTGAATTAATTATAATACTCAAACAATAACAATAACAATTATTATTTTTATAATTCAATGGACTAAAATAATAATAAAACCAAGTATTACCAGAGTATAATAATTAATTCTTGTATTTGTTATATGAAATTCATATTAGGCTGGGTGAGATTTCACAACCTATGATTGGATTTCGGAACGTGGCATAAACCTTTATTTTTATATTGTCTTTGTCTTGTATTTCATGTCAATGTCAACATTTACCGAATCGTTTTTATTGTTATATAAAAGTAACAATATATTACTTCTTCAAATAACTTTAAATTATACTATACTATAATACTCCCTTTATTATTATTTTAGTTTTTCATATCATTAAAATAACAAGACTAAGGTATAATTTAGATTAAACATAATGTTAAAAGATTTTTTTACCGTAAGTTGACCGCGGAAACAACCATAAAATGTTCATCGCTGTAGTGAGGTGAAAAATTGTGTGTTGCGCTTGGCAGATAAGTTTTAGCGTCTTGTACCTTTGAAATTGAATTGAAGGATTCAATTCTAGAATCTTTTACTTGCTCAGATTTCAATAGAGGTAACCCGCCGCTAATAACCAACTTTCCAGCCTTGCATACAAAATAACTATAATGTGAGAGTAATCTCTGTATCTACTTTTTGAAAAATGCATATTTTTTATGGTGCATCTTTGGCCTCAGTTATTATTTGTGGAGAAACATTGTGCAGCACCGTAACATTCGATAACAATCAGAGTCAGCTACAACACGACAAGGCATATTGATTTATTGACAGTCGGGGAACTTCCAGGTTGACCAGTAGTTTTTTTAGGGAGCTTTATTTAAAAAGGTAATAGATATATAGAAAACGTTGATATCACAAATAATAGAACATTAACAGGTATTTCATTAAAATACTAAATTATTTCTTTAACCTAAGTACTTTCCGAGAAAATGGTGCATTCCAAGATTACGGCTTGAAAAATGCAGTCGCTCGTTTTTGGGGAAAGGCATAGCCTTTTTTAATAAAGTTCCACAACTGATTGAGCTGCCTTTGCATAAATTTAAAATATATGTTAAAAAACTCTCTTAAGCAAAGGTTATTACAAGGTAGATTATTATTTGAAAGACCAAAATGCATGGAAGTGATACTAACACAAAACATGACAATTGTAATTGTAAAAAAGGAAAATATTCTAATAACTGAGTATAAGACAATTTTCCTCTGATATTAAATATGTTTCAAGATTATAGATTTGTGTTTGGCAACGACATGTTCCTTTGTAAATGTATGTAGTAGGAAAAAAATTTGACGATTCGAAAGCACTTATCTATAAGTCTATTTGAATAAAAATCTTTGACTTTGACTTTGAAAAAACGTTTCCCAAAAAACTTTACTGGTCAACCGGGAAGTTCCCCGATTGTACAGTCACGTGCAACGACATAGAAACCATAGATTTATCATAGGTCTCTGCGTTGCTACAACTAGATATCGCGCTTCATACAAACAACGGATCAAAAAATATGACCACAAATTTTGACGTTTTTCTTCAACCAACCGACTTGGTTGCTATAGAGACTCACAGTAGACTGTACCCTTTTTGGGAAAGTAAAACGGTTATGAGTTAAATGAGAGGGCGGTATCTATATCTATAGTTGTAGCAACGCGGAGACCTATGATGAATCTATGATAGAAACTCTGTAAGCAACCTTATCATATGAAATTAAACAACTTTTACGGATATCAAACGCGCTATATTTTCACGAACTAAGTTGTAATTTCCGTATTTTTTAGATTTTTTAGATTTTTTAGGGGTTTTTTGATTTTCCCGGCGTTTCGACACCTTTACAGCTGCCGTGGTCACGGGATGACGCCCGGTCATCATCAATAAAGCGCGTTTGATATCCGTAAAAGTTGTTTTATTTCAATGATCAGTGTGCGCCAAAACATAAGATGTACCTTATCATATTACAATGTTGAATGACGTTTGTGGACAGAGAGAGCTTTGTTTCTGGGTGTCTAAAGGTCGTAAAGTTCATACATGTCATCGCACGTGACTGTACTAACTTTGGTTGACGGATGTTGCTCAGTAACATTGGTTTGGAAACGTTGAGAAACAATTAACTGCGGTGTGGATGCACAAAAAAATGCTTACAAATACATAATTTTTCCGTAATACCTAAATAAAAAAATACAAAATCAGGAAATTTGATTCACCTCGTCCTCTATGACTACTTTTTCCAAATGAAGGCTTTTCCACCTTTTGACCCTCGCACTGGTTTCGAAGGAATACAGTGCCATCGTTACAAACAATGAATGCATCAGAATATATTATCGCCAAAAATATTCAAACTTTTAATGCTTCTATTTTGTATGGTGCTACGTCGTAGCACCCTCGTAGACAACTGCATTTTCGTTGTAAAAAAATGTTGGAAACAAGTAATTTAAATAAGGGTATGTTTTCCTAATGTTTCAAAAATAAAGTTATTTCTATGTTTGACCCAAAGGAACATTTGGTAATGATCCTGTCTTACCTGCCAAAAAGTCGGGAAAAATAAAAATTAAATAAAATCTACAATGTGTTATTAAATAGTACATGCTTTCAATCCGTGAATTGTTTTAATTCAATCAACAGTAAAGCCAATAATTAAGATGTACACTCAACGGCATGTAAGATATTACGCTATGAGGCTGAGAGGGCCATATGTCGCTTTTGTCCGATAGCCATCCGAAAAACCCAAAACGTTGGATTAATGTTTTTACTTTTGAATATTTACATGGATGTGAAACCGTGGGCGCCCCCTTTGGACGTTTCTTACTCAATCACGTTAAAACGGCTGAACGGATTTGGGTGAAAATAGACACACAAATACCTAGTTTAAAGCCTGGAGCTCTATTTTTGATTCACTCGTCTCGAGGTTCCTACTGATTTTAGTGCGACGTTTGAGTTTCCATATTTTCCGTACTTCCGTAATAGCGACCTTGCACGTATATACAAAGCTTCGCTTTTCGCCTGTAATACCGCCTCTCAACGCGAGCGCGCGAGGGGCAAAGCGAAAAGCGACCTATGCCGACACATGCAAGGTTGCTTTTCGCCTGATCACCTCTCCGTTCGTCTTGCCACTCGCGCGACGAGTGATTCAAAAATAGATGTCCTGGACTGAACCATAAGATACATTTTATACTGATATTCCAACGGAAACGGAAACCACATGGGTAACACCGGGCCGTTAATATTGAATATCTCGAGTTGCCCAAATATGACAGAATGCAATCATTCATTTTCTTGACGCTTGAAATATTCAGAAGGAAAAAAAACTTAATCCAACTTTTTTGGGTTTCGACGAAAGAGTCAGTTTGGCTACCAGACTACTTGTAATAGCGACGGTATTTCATGTGCAAATGTAATGCCTGACATGCTATTGACGTATATAATATGTATTAGATTATTTATCTTTCGGAACGTTCGTTCTGTTCTCTTATGACACCCTTATTCCCGAAAGACCCTGCCAAACCGACCCTTCCCAAAAGGCATCAGTATATCAAATGAGAGGCTGAGAGGCTCGCTTTCGTCTTCAGCCTTATCAATACTTAACAGCTATGAGTCACCCCGTTGTCCATAAAAAAGACATCTTCTCAGTATTATTTCGAGATGGCAATTAAAACTTGACTACATTGATTTAAAGTGTACCCAGCTAATATCACTATCAAATCGTGTTATTCTAAAACTAAATCCGAAATGGAAGTGTATAGTTTTGTTTTCTTAATAACACGGTTTTATACTACCTTGAATTATTTACTTATTTAGGGATTTTAGCGGGTTCGAGTCCCATATAACCTCCCTGTCTCCGGACATCCGGGTATGCGCGGACATTGACGACCTGTTTCGCGCAGGGGTACTATACCCGCCTTCTAAGCCAGAGGTCTCGGGTTCGATCCCCGGACAAGACAAATATTTGTGTGTATGTCAACATGTCGATTTGTGTTGGTCTGGGTGAATAGATACGGAAAATGATATCTGGGTTTCGTACAGTTACAAGTGCCGTACGGATATTTTTTTTATATCTCATTTTATTATAATTTGAAAAATTACTTTGGAAACACTCTAGCAACCCATATGTTCTGCTATATTTAACACAGAATACCTAGGTAGAGGGATAATTTTCTACATAAATTAAAAAGCAATAGTATTGTAACCAAGAACTTTACTTAAATGCAGTACAATATGTATATATAAATCACAGAATCACATTTTGGGAAACGGATTATTTAGAAAACTGTAGTGACAGAATCGGTCATTTCGGGGTTAGGTATTTTTGGGAAATTGATATCAACCCAACCTATCTTTTGAGAGAAGCGCATTTTGGGAAACACTTATATCGGGAAACAGATTATTTGGGAAAAGTGGTGACGGGAACGGATGTTTTGGGAACGGGTGTTTTGGGAAACGGACAAAACTTTCCGAAAGGTTTATTAATTGCTTTGCTCTTTGGATGATGTTGAAGTATAACGGATCAGAGCTCGGGAATATTGGAGGAATATTGCAAACAATTTAAAATTGATACTAAGTCAATATTAAATTGTTTGCAATATTCCTTCATAGCTTTTAACTAATATCTTTAGATGGGAAAATTTGATCTAAAAACATGTGAAAAGATGTTTCTTTCGAATGCAAGGATATTCCTAGCATTGATGTGACAACGCTAGCCTACAGCGTATTACTTGCGTCGGTGGTCTCGTTAGCTCAGTGGTTAGAGCATTCGACCGGATTTCCTCGTGGGTTCGATTCCCGTCTGAGAATTCACTTGTTGATGAATTCACGATTTAATTTTTCAATATTTTTCTATTTAAATGTATTATATGTTCTTACATGTTTTTTTTTTACTTGTAGCTATAGCATAAGAGGCTTTTATCGATACTCGTAGCTCGATATCGTATAACTTTCCCGCTCTTCACTTTCACTTTCTTGCAGGGCGAGCGGGGTATTGTGACGAGGCATACAACCTCGTCATAATCCTGGCAGTCCCTTTTGGCTTTTTTCTTTCGGCATTCTATTTCTAAATTCAAAAAATACTAGGAGATCGTCTTTTGACTGCTGTCAAGCGAGTCGATGTCAGAATTGTAATTGTGAACATGAACTTTGGTCGTATATAAAATAAAATCTTGAAAGCGTATTGTGTTATTAAAATTATAAGTGATAAAAAGTGCTCTCCGCGTGCTGACCGTCGCAACACAAGCAAGACAGCAGCAGCCTATTCGTGGTATTCATGATAGGCCAGGGGCTGAATTTTTTCGGCCGCAGCTGTGTAATGTCAAAAGGTGACTATAGCGCATGAAAAGGGGACGTTCCCAAGAAAGGGTAGGTATGTTTCGATTATTTTGTTTCTTCTTCTTGGCGGGGTCGCGTTGAGATCGAGATTGAATGTCAATAATTATAACTAATTTTCGACGTTGATTCGATTTTAAGTGCCGCTAAAATCGATTAATAGAGTACAAAGTTACTTTATTTACTAATTTCAAGTATTAATAATAAGTTTAATTACTTATTTTTAATCATAATTACTGACGTTTGACATTAATTCAATCTCGATTTCATTGAGTAGGGGGCCTTATCCCATTACTTAAGGTCGGCCATCTCTGTCCTATTTTTTCATTTGGTACGATTAAATGCTATATCTGGATCCTGATCAGCGGCTTTCAGGTCTTTTTGAACCGTCGTCAAACAAGTGGTGGTGGGTCTTTCGCGTCATTGCGTCGTCATAGGAATATCCAAATCTATAGCCAACTTTACCATTTGGTCTTGAGGGCGCTCCTAAATATGTCCAAACTATCTCAACGGGCCTAACATCATCTATTAGAAACCATCATGTCATAAGAACGTTTTGTTTGCGTTTTGTTTTTAATGAAGTTGTCACATTTTTCACAATTCACATTTTGGAGGCGATGATTGATCGAAGACGTCCAAAACTTACGTCAAAAAACAAGCTTACTTTAAGAGACTCGTGGTACGAAATAGCATGGTAAGATTGAAACAATATTGCGCTAAGAAATGGCGCTAGTTCCCCAGGTGCCGTTCCACCAGTTTATCTGATTTTTGTAGCTCCTAAACGGGCAATATTTATCTGCAATTCTGGAGGGCAATTATTGTCGTCTCACTCTGACTTTATACGCTAAGATAGAGCAAGATGCATAATAGTTATAGTAGCCGGCCACACATTTCAGCAAAAATATGGCCCGTTTAGAAGCAGTATTAGGTATAGAGTAGGGATGGTCTATATTGGGCTACCCAATGTAACTAATTTAAATTGTACTTGAACTTGGTAACACATTCACAACTGGTTAAATAGTTAGCTTTTAACGATTTAATGTATAAAATGTGTAATTTAGACCGTCTTTAAACGATATGTACCTACAAAGGAACTTATTGTAATATGTCGTCAACCATGATTATGTTTGCATATCACAAAATTACAAGGTTCATTTTTGCTTGCTTGACTCATTGTTAACACTACTTAGTAGTCATTGTCATACACTTTTCAGCAATTTTAGTTTTTGCATGGAAGCTCCATTAACTACTTATTAATTTGTGTTGGATTTGTATTATTGTACTTATTATTATTGGTTATTTTAGTCTCTGCTTACCCCTCCTGTGGGTCTTGTGTGGCTTAATTTGGTTCTGGGGGCCTACCGCCATCTTTTCGCGCAGTATTGTTTCAATCTTACCATGCTATTTCGTACTATGAATCTCTAGTAAGCTTGTTTTTTGGAAGAATTTTGTGACGTCTTCGCCTCCAAAGTATGAAGTGTGTCAAAATGTGGCAACTTCAACAAAAACAAAACGTTCTTATGACATGATGATTTCTAATAGATGATGGTAGGCACGTTGATATCTGTTACACAGCTGCTTCAACAATATGTCTCGAAATTTGTATTGTTTTTATTTATATTTATATTAGCCTTCATCGTATCTGGAGTCGTATTTTTGAATCATTCGATTTACATTCGTATGCGAATCATGCAAGGTTCGAATGCGAATGCGGTGTTAAACAAAGGAATTAATATGAGAATCTTGTTATTCCGTATGCGATGTAAGTAATTCGAATGATTAAAAAATACGACTCCAGATGTTAAGTAATGATAATGCTGAAGGTGGAAGCGCGCCTCTCCCGGAATCCCTGATTACTGAGGTCACAAACAAGAGATACTAACCGTACGAAACATAGTGGGCACATAAAAATAGTCCTGTGGCGAGTCGACAGCGACGGCGAAGGGTACCGCGCAGATGTTGCGCAGCGTCCGCAGCGCCGCCAGCGACAGCGTCGCCGCCGCCGTCGTCGACAGCAGCGTCCGCGCGCTGTCGCCAGTGCACTCGTTGAACAAGTTCCACGCCCCGCGCCAACCCCCCACACACGCCACCCCCGCCAAACAAGTGCAAAACCGCGACAACACGTAGTAAGTCAACCTCCCCCGGTCAGGACTCAAATACTTGCTCAGTTGCGATTGGAAAACGCACATAAAAAAGTCCACGCAAAAACCGAACGTCACGCACGCCGCCGCGCTGGCCACCGGCCTTTCAGGCAGCACGTACAGGTCCATGAGTGACCACGTCGACTTCCAGTAGGCCACCACGGCCGGCGCGACCACCACGCTCGCGAATATCACGTCCGCGCATTCGAGGAGCGCGGCGTACGCTCGCGAGCCACTCGCGAGCGTGTCGGCGAGCCCGGCTGTGCTTCCGCGCATGTCTGCTGTATGAGTGAGGTCCCGCCCGCTTCGACGCTGCTGTACGAGATTAAAACATGTAATTGCATTATCATTGCGAGTCGCGGTGACGTCGCACCGCGTCGCTGTTTGTTATGCGATTCCTTGAACGGCGATAAGGGCTCGGACTCGCTCCTATTCGATGTTTATTGATATTTGCTGGGTTGCAGGACGGCACTTGGCGATAAGGAGGTCTTTAACCAGTTTCCTATTAGAATGGAACGCCAATATCTTAATAATACTTAACCATACATTATAGTAGATATTAACTAACAAAAACAATAGCTTTCAGAAAAAAATATTCTGTAGCAAATTCTAGTCCAGCACGATGCCATTTTTCAAGATTCAATACAAATTACAACTTTTATAATTCAATATTGTCCTGTGTATTTCTTCTTATAACTTCTCAATTATCTATTTTCGAGCACGATGGCAGGACTTCAGGAGCTTGTCTGGCAAGCTATTTTTACGTAACGAGAATTAGGTACTCTGATAGATTATGATTACACTAATAAGAGAGAACCCCAGAGAGTCCCATCTGAGAATTCATTTGTGACCGAGTTAATTTTATCCAATATTTTATCATAACTAAGAGAGAGATTAAATTTGTCTGAAATAGTAGGTAACGTAAAATCTACGTCGCATCTAATCGATTACATGTAAGAGGCAGATACCTTCTCTTCTTTTCACTTGCTTCGAACCTCACAGCTCTCGTGCGTTCTCTTCTTTCTTACTACATTCTTGACGATTCCAGATTCCTTTTGGTATGGACCCCCATATGGTATTAAAGCAATATCAAAGTAATGTTATCGGGATATATGGTGCTATACGCAGTATTTTGCATTTTCTTTTCCACTTCACGTCCTTTTGTTTGCCCCAAATAAACATATTTTTATTCTCTCTTTCAATATCGCGGTTATGCTGATGTTGCCGCTGGCCTTGAACCAATGTCACTTTGAAAAGCTCTCTAAACCTAGCCCCACTCATAGGTAGGTAATTTTTTTTTGTGATAACGTTGGTGGCTTTGGTGAGCCTTTTTCAAAGACCGATTCGCGCGGAAAAAGGAAACGGCAAAAACGTCGAAAGTCCTGGGGCTCGATTCTCGCGCCTTCGTCATCTGTAATTCGACATTTTTGGAGCCATAAATCTATATTTAAAATTCACTGAAAACTATAGGATTGTCAAAGATCCTTGAAACTGAAGTATTATGACCGTTAGTATAGATTTTACTTACATTTTCAGTATAGAAATTATGGTTTGAAAAATGTCGAATTTGAGATGTGGAAGGCGCGAGAATGCGTTTGACTGGTGTTTGACGTGAATTTCTTATTGCGTCGTCTGCCGTTTGATTGGGCAAAGATGAAGATTTAGCCAGGCATTTGAGTGGAGACGAAGACTGAAAAACGTTAAATTTGGTAATCGTGGCGGAAGGCAGTCAGCAGGTTAGTTGCGCGGGGTCGAAGCGCACTTGACCTGCGCTCCAGTTTTGCGCGTTCGACCGCTCTAAGCGTATTTAGGGTTGTCAAAACTTATTTCGTCTTGCCTAATACTTCTAGCTTCTTCTATTATCATTAGGTATTAATATTTTTAGGAAAAATATTAGAAAAATTCAAGTCTGCTTACAAGTTATTCTCAGATGAGACTCGGAAGTAGGTATAAAAATAAGATTGGAAATGCAAACCAAAAAAAAACCATAAACTTCTAGCATTCTGTGCTATTTACGTCAGTTTGTCTTATTAATTTTAAAATCACCGAAAAAACAACTTTAAACGCTGGGTTGGTTACACTTGTTGTCTTTTGTACTATTATTATAATGTTTGATATGTTTTTAAGTAAGGTAGTCGGTTTCATAATTTCTACTTTTAACTGATATTTGGACGACGATTTCCGACAGAAAATAAAAATGTACTAATACTTATAAAATCTGTTCATTGAATCACGCAATATATAGAAGCAACTTGTAGATAAGTATGGTGTTATAAAATAATGATTTATTAGAAGTATTTATAGGAATAACAGTTAACTAAACTATTCATTCAATGATCGTTTTCAGCTTAATTAAAAGGTTAAAGACAAAAGATATCTTTGTAATCCCATTCCGTCGGAATCATCTGCGTCACATTGAACCTGGAAAAAGAAATTCGCTATCCCTGAGTGATAAACTTATAATTTGATGAAAATACGAGGGAAATACCAAGATAACTCTCGCGGTGTTAGAATACTGCAATAAAGCAGACATAATTTGAATTTGCGTTCTTTTCGTTAAATAAAAGAACTCGCTTTTTACTAGCACTTTTTGTTTTATTATGCATTAGGTCGCGCGGGAGCGAGACCGATTTTGAAGATTAGGCAAAAACCCACGAAATATCTTCGTTTTAAATAACTATAGCAATTTAAAGAGAATTTAAACTACGCGATGCAAAAGAATTATTGGTGTCCACTAAATTAAACCTATTTTCAATAGTATTATGAAAATAATCTTAAATTTTTTAGGGGTTATTTTTTATGAACTACGAGGAGACTCTTAGAATTTATCATACCCGATGTTAAGTATTGATAAGGCTGAAGATGGAAGCGAGCCTCTCCCGGAATCCTCAATCACTGAGGGACTGGCTATCTTATCTCTAACTGCCGGAACACAACAATGCTGAAAACATTGTTGTTATCGCGTCAGACTTAGATAAGATGGTGGTAGCTAGCCAGGCGGACTAACAATAAGTCCTACCACCAACCAAACCGAATACAATATGTACCCCCGCTGGGAATCGAACCCGGGACCCCTGGTCTGATACCGGTGGTTGTTACTACTAGACCACAGAGGCGATCTATTCGTATAGAAAAAGTGTCGAGGCAAAATCATAAAATTAGATAAAGGTATGAAGAAATATATATCTTATTACCAGATTTGTAACATCTCTAGCAGTCCTACAGTTTTATAACAAAAAGTATATACTTTTTTCGTATAGCGTCAGATCTTCAAACGTTTTTCCATGGATCTTTATAATAAACCGTCGTCATCGTGAAATTCGTGGAGGTGTCGTCCCTACGCGCGACAGTGGTTTGAAGTTTCACATCCTGCGCGCCGCTAAACGGTCTCCAATCACGCAGATAATGCCTAGTATACAGCGCACAACCAAGCTTATTTGAAAAACAAAATAATAACAATAGACCTGTTGGAGCTTGTATTATTATAAAAAGTTTTTATAAGTGAAATGATGCTAGTTACGACGAATAGGTATATTGTAAAGATGATTTCCTTTTAACTTTAAGTCTGTTGAATTGAACTGAGATAATTTAGCGGACGAATTCAGTTAGCCTTTTGCAATCATACTTTACTATGCAACAGAAATCAGAAAGTGATTCTTAATAATACTGCATCTACTGGAGCCCCCATTATTATGGGGGTGCCCCAAGGTTCAATATTGGGTCCTCTACTATTTCTAATCTATATAAATGACCTACCTTACTACGTGAATAACATATGTGAGATGGTACTTTTTGCAGATGATACCTCTTTAATTTACAAAATTGATAGAGGGAATATTGTTCTGACGATGTAAATAGGTCTCTTTCTAAAGATGCACAATGCCACATCTATGATTTAACATCATAGATTAATCATTGGCATCCGCGTTGCTACAACTAGATACCGCGCTTAATATAAACAACGAATCAAAAAATGTGACCACAAATTTTGACGTTTTTCTTCAACCAACTGACTCGGTTGCTAGGGGTGATCGTTGATGCCGTATGCCGTTTCACAGTAGACTGTGCCGTTTGTGGCAGAGTAAAACGGTCAAGATCTTAACGTATGAGGGCGCTATTTAGTTGTATTTGGTTCAATGCTAATAATTTGTCATTAAATTCTAAGAAAACGAAATGTGTTAAATTTTCACTTCATAATGTAAAGTATGTTATTTACACTTTTAAACTTTCGCGTTGCATAAATATTGAACATTGAAAACGGGTGTTTAACGTGTAGAACGTGATTACCCTCCCTACCCGTTTCAATTTTCAATATTTGTAAGGTAGGTTGATATGCATATTAATTTGAATGCAGATTTAGTTGAGAGGACGAAATTTCTTGGTATTACTTTAGATTCACGACTACTTACAACGGGATCCACATATTGTCGAGCAGACTAGGTTAGTTAGTTCTGCGGTCTTTGCCGTAAAAAAGATAAGGCTTTTAACTGACATTGAAACGGCAAGAATAGTTTACTTTAGTTATTTTCAAAACGTAATGGCATATGACCTGTTTTTGTGGGGATCTGCAGCCAGTATTGATAATGTGTTTGTGCTTAAAAAATATGGCGGCGCGTGTCACAACAGCTGATAAATTTTAATGCTTTATTATGATTTTATTTAGTTTTATTAAACATTTACGTAAGTAATGTTTTTTTATTTTAAGATTTTTAAAGGAATTCTTGTTCATTAGTGTGCTAATTAAATTTTATTGGCGTATAATTTGGTCATCTACGGGAATCGATCTGCCCAAACGTGGCCGGGCCAATCCGGGAACCGAGAAACCCGGGTTTAAGACAAGTATATCAAGAAATGACAGGTATATCACAAACATTCTCAATAAAAAAATTAACGTTCAGCCATAGCTCTGTTGACCCTGGCGGTAATCGTTTAATAGTTAAATGAAGAGTAGGGACACAAAGTACCCGCTTCCCAACGCTGACCAAATTAACCAAAGTGGATAATCCAACGGACATGATCGCCTCGCAGAAGGTATTAATCTATTTGTTTTGTAAGGAGCACTAATATAATCATTGCCGAAGGCTATGATACTAATACCTACCTGAGATGACCCGGTTGAGGCCACTTACATTTAGTCTTTATTTACATACCGTTAAGGTTCGAAGCTGTGTAGTGTCGGCTTAGAATAGCACTACCCCCTTTCATCTCGTGGGTGTCGTAAAAGGCGACTAAGAGACTCAGCCTTCAGGAGACGGGCAGCAGCGTCTCCCCCTTTTGAAGGAGGCCTATACCCAGTAGTGGGTGTAATGTGACTGAGACGACGAAGGTTCGAAATGAATCCAGTCCACTGCTAGATTGGATTATATCATTCCAGTCCTCAAGAAACTTCGTGTCAATAGGACTGGAGTGCTCACCGGAATGAGTACATTCCAGTGCCGGATCACATTATTCCAGGAGCATTCCAGAACTGCATTTGGTCTGCAGTGGGATTCCTCCTACTGGGGTTTTTTTATGAACAACTGGGAGTTAGAAACAAACGGGGTGGTCTCGGTAGCTTAGTGGTTAGAGCATTGAACCGGTTTTCAAAAGACCGTAGGTTCGAGCCCCATCTGAGAATTCACTTGTGGCCGAGTTATTGTTATATGTTTACATTATTTAAAATAAATCATAAACGGGGAGAGGCTAAGCGTTCATCATACCTGATGTTAGGTTAAGTAGGTTAGGTAATAAAAGGCTAAAAGTGGAAGCGATAAAGCACTGTGGACAATGTAGCATTAAGACGAAGAATATTCAACTTACAGTGTATTTGAACCTGGTGGCAAATATGTATGTGGCCTCCTTGCCGTCGGTGGCGAGGAAGTACGGAGTCGCCAGCATATTGCGGGAGGAGCGGAGCACGATGGCGCACAGGTAAAACAAGATCGTAAACGCCGCGTACAGCACTGGCCTGGGAATAAAACATTTAACTATTTAAGGCTTTACCCACATACCTATATCGAGATAAATGGTAAAAGTGTACCTACCTTGCGTGTCAAAAGTTTTGACAGCGGACTGACTTCAGTCCGCTTGAGACCATTGCCATGAAAACAAGCGTCACTCAGAAACGAAAATGGTTAATTGTGCAGTGCTTTTTTGCAAGACCTCGTTAATAACATTTCCACATCACTAAATCTCGCTCGTAAAGTCATCGTAGGTACGAAAAATTCGACACGCTAGGTTCTCATACAGTTTGAAGCGCTCTTTTCGTCTATTTCGATACAGGTCTGTGGTTTCAACACCGACAGATAAGTTCTGGGTGGCTTATCTGGTAGATCATTTGACAGTTGTAATAAATGAAAATATCTCAAATTATGTGCCAGCTATACCCAGAACTTATCAGTCGGTTGTAAAACGGGCCCTTAATGTTATAAAAATATCTAAACGAAGAAATCACAAATGGTCTTCTGATAAATAAAATTGTCCTAAATAATTCTCATGCAATCGAAAATGCTGTCCAAAACTTTTAATTAAGTCATTTTTTTTTCAAAATACATTCTAATGACTAGAAGAGTAGGCAGACATTACAAACCTAAATAGCGAAAAACAGGGTGATTAAATTATCTTTGTATTTATTCATCTGTATTTCAGAAAAATATACTACATTTTAAAAATACCTTCGAGCGTCCAATAGGCCCCCTAGTCGCTCCGCCAGTGGTTGATGTTGGCGCAGGATGAAGATGTGTAAACTTTGGCCAGGAACCTTAGTTACTTGTGAGGGTAGCGTTGTTGGGCAGCAGCGCGGCGACGGTCGCATCCAGCAGACCCCAGCCGCCCCATCAGTGGTTGATGTTGGCCAGGATGAAGATGTGTTAACTTTGGCCAGGAACCTTAGTTACCTTTGAGGGTCAGCCTTGTTGTGCAGCAGCGCGGCGACGGTGGCATCCAGCATTCCCCGGCAGCCCCGCCAGTGGTTGATGTTGGCCAGGATGAAGATATGTAAACTTTAGCCAGGAACCTTAGTTACCTGTGAGGGTCAGCATTGTTGTGCAGCAGCGCGGCGACGGTGGCATCCAGCAGGCCCCAGTCGCCCCGTCAGTGGTTGATGTTGGCCAGGATTAAGATGTGTAAACATTGGCCAGGAACCTAAGTTACCTGTGAGGGTCTTCGTTGTTGGGCAGCAGTGCAGCAACGGTGGCATCCAGCAGACCCCAGCCGCCCCGCCAGTGGTTGAGGTTGGCCAGGATGAAGATGTACGTGTACACTTTGGAGAGGAATCTTTCGCGGAGCCACCGCCCTGCGCCGCCATCCGTCTCCCTCCAAGCGCCTTTTGATCGCGCTAGCAGTTGTGCTCTGTAGTAATAATAAATGTTGTTATTAATCAGACAAATGTAGTAAAAGGAAATAATGATTTGTAAACAAATAAAAAAATATTTTTAGTTTTTGTAAAATGAAAACCAATGAAACAGCCTTTCGGCAATCACAGAAGCTTTTGTTGCTGCTCCATATTAGCAAGCAGTCGTTGAGATGGATTACTTAACATAAAAATTACGCTCATAAAATAAATTTAAATAGAACTGGAGCAATAATTTAAGTTTAAAGTTGATTCTTGAATGAATTTACTGTTTCAAGTTTAACAATAGTTCTTGACCAGTGGTGGCAAGATATTTCAACCTGGCTTTGGATTGATTTATCCAGTTCTAACTAATTACCCCAATTTTGCGGATACAGTTTACATAATAAAATATTGAAATCCTCTTCTAGAGGATTTCAATATTTTATTATGTATCACCATCACCATAAAAGATGAAAAGCATTATTTTACCAAATTGCGGATTTGTGAGTCAGGCGTCACCTACATTCGAATCAGGCAGGGGTATTACTTTGAAAGTAACTATGCGAAAAGAATTAAATGTATGGGATTGGCGGATTGGCATAAACTTCGCTAAATGACGTGGTCTTACCGCAAGTTGATTGGCGCATGTAGACTGTTGTGAGGTGAAAAATTGTGTGTTGCGCTCGGCAGAAAAGTTTTTAGCGTCTTGTACCTTTAAAATCCTCGCTTCGCTCAGGATTCAATCTTTGAACCACTCGCTACGCTCGTGGTTCGATCCTAGAATCCTTCACTTGCTCGGATTTCAATAGAGGTAACTTGCCTTGCATAACAAATAATTATTGTTATGCAAGGCTGAAAAGTTGGTTATTTAGCGGCGAGTTCTGAGCGAAGCGAGGATTTCAAAGGTACAAGACGCTAAAAACTTTTCTGCCGAGCGCAACACATAATTTTTCTCCTCACAATACAGCGAGGAACATTTTATGGTTGTTTCCGCGGTCAACTTCCGGTAAAAAAATCTTTAAACATAAAGTTTAATCTAAATATATCTTATTCTCGTTGTTTTAATGATATAAAAAATGAAAATAATAAAAAAGGGAGTATTTTAGTTAATTCAAAGTTATTTAAAGTAGGAATATATTGTTACTTAGAAATAACAATAAAAACGATTCCGTAAATGTTGACACTGACATGTGTACAAGACAAAAACCATTGACTTGTAAATATATGGACCAGCCATACCTACAAAATTAGCGTGCATACCTATATTATGTTTGGAACATAATATGGCCGCTCACCCTAGTGTTGTACCATATTGAATAGCTGATATCGAAATAGTTACAATTAAAACTTATAATAAATATACGTTTTAAATATTAATTTATACTCCTCAGAACAAAAAAATGCCTGCTTAGTCCCAGAAATGGATTTGAAACCAACTTCTTCACTTGCTTTTTTAAGCATTTATTTGGCAATTGGGGTGGGAGGTTACATAATGTAGTGCGAAGTCCATCTCCAATAGTCTTACGTGATTATGTAATTGGGTTTAGCGCGTTTAATTAAGTTTAATATATAGATAAATAATTATTATAGTATTTCAGATCTTTCGGGCCGACAGTTCGTACGATAGACGTTAAAAATTTTCCCACTTGCGAGTATCGTTCCAAAGTAAGCACCAAAAGTGTTAGCGCGCTAAAGCATGTGGCCGCACTTGCTTGTATCGTGGCATTGTCCGAAGCTTCGGGGCGATACACGTAGGTACGGCCATAGCATAAAAAGGGGCTAAATTTAATAATCAAACTCATTCTTATGGAATTCGTTTGAAGGGTAAAAGCATTTTTTTTTTTCAAAGAAAACAGCTCATTGTCTTTGTATGCCTATTTTAAGCTACATTAAAAGTAATTATTACTTAAGCAATTATTTTGTACGAAAGTAATTGTCTAGTTTGAATTACTTTTACTCAAGATGTTAGTTGCCTTCTATTATAAATACGAGAGTTCACACTTGTATTTATTATAGTCAAGTGTAAGTAACTACCTACCTAGTTAATTAAAAGTAAATTATACTTATGCATTTTTTTCATACAAAATAGTTGCTTAAATAATTACCTTTATTGACGTATTACTTACATTACACTTGACTATAAATACGTATGGTATACAGGAGTGAGAGGAGGAAAAATAAGTTACGTTTGATTGTTTAAAATATAGTATTCTTTTTTTATTCATTTCTAAATAATACCAATTTAGTAAAATAATTTCTAAACAATACTGTATCACAAATTTTTTTAGCATTTTATCGGAACCTAAGATCGAGATATACCTTGATAATCGATTTAATAAGCAGTCCATCCATCCATCTCCAAAGATCCAAAGATTCTTTAGTAAAGCCAGTTTCAACATTTACATGTTGGTACCATTTACTTAGTGTCCGAGAGTGTGGTAAACAAGTGTTTTAGGTTTTCCTCATAAAATTGTAAGTTTTTGATAATTATAAATGGAGAGTAAGAGCGAATTTCCTGTTTTCTTCGCCATACTTTTCAAAGGTATAGAGATTTGGCTTTGGCAATTTGCCTCTTCAAAAAATCTTTTGATCCTGCACATTCTTCCAAAATAACAGTTTCATCATTAATTGATTTTCTTCTTTGAAGATCTTCTATTACATTAACGAATATAGCAATCTTTTTATCACGTCTTCATACCCTTTCGTTTAATTTTTTTACTTTCTTCTTTAATTAAGAACACTTTTCTGCAAGACTTAAATTTTTTTTTTATTGAATCTGAAAATAAAACGAATGATCAGGTTTAAAAGACTACTTATAAAACTAATAATAATTAACCTAGCCTATATTACATTAAGTCAAATATTATACAGTTTATTTATACTGACCATCGCATTGATTATTGTGAGATTGAACTTGTTAGTATTTGTTTTTGCCTGGTTGGTTGAAAAATATTTGATAGGCTGAAAATTAACAAAAGAATCATTAATTACTTTCAATTTAATTTAGTTAATGATAAGGTCATGTGTGTAAAAAATTGTATCACTATTATACTGTACTAAAGCTATGTTTAATAGCAATTTTATAGCTACGTAAAGTAATATCACACATAGCTTATGTACAGTCAAACAGTAAAAAACAATCAATTTAATTCTCTTACTTTTACTAAGACAATTATAAAACATATCCTCACCGTAGTAGATGTTGACGCACCTTCTAGTAAACTAGTCATTTCTCGACTCTTTTGATTCTTCAAACAGATTTGATTAGGCTGAAAATATATTAATAGCTTTGATACAACTTCTACAAACTATAATAGGATTCAGAATAAGATAGAAGAATACACTATTCTGCTTTATAAAATTATTTACAGTGTAAAAATCACTTACCAAAATAGTCACGCAATCTTGTTACATCGAAAGTTCTGTCGAAGCATTTTTCATCAAAATGCATCAGAGCAAACATACCAAATTTTATGTCGCGTGTTTATATTTTCTTGACCAATAGCCTCTATCCATTTCTGCTTCGAAATTGCGTTCGAAGGAAATCTATTTGACAAAACACCATTGATGAATAAAATGACAAATGTATCGATATTTCAACACAACCCATGACATCACTAATTTTACAAATGCAATACAACTCGAACTTTAATATGAAAAAACTTCGAAATACCACAACTTAAAACAATATATGTCCTTATAATCGTTCAAAACAACTTTATCTTATATTTCATTACACAATATCGTTTTAGATTCAACAGTAATTATGAAAATTTAATACTAACCTATGGAGAGTCAATGAAGGTTGATTAATGTTTTTCCTTGCACCGTATTGCTTAACACAACACGAAGGCATGATGTTCCCAACTCTAGCAAGGCTCTGAATGGAACAGAACCAGGTTTTTGTGCGTATTTATCAAAAAATAAACAAAACTGTTGAGAGTTAATAAAAATTTGACAGCAGATCTACCACAGAACTTGGAACTAAAAATGGCGATGCCGGCACGCGTCAAAACGCTCATGACGTCACATGAAAATGTTGCCAAAATGTGTACTGTGCAAACACTATCCGTCTCTTTACCCATACGCAAACATAGGTGAGTTAGAAAGAGACAAACATCGATTTGATAAGAATGTATCGATTTAATATATATTTGTATAAGCAAATTTTATATAGATCTATAGGGCGCCTCCATAGTTCTGTTGTATCTCTATGACAAAAACAATTTAAAAATAAAGATTTATGTCACGTTCCGAAATCCAATCATAGGTTGTGAAACCAATAAGTTTAATCGTATTGTTGTTGTTTTATGATTCAATGAACTAAAATAATATAATAAAACCAAAACGGAGTATTATAATTAATTTAAAGCTATTTAAAATGAGAATAAAATAACAAAAAAGTCAATAGTTATTTTTAGGAATTAAATTAAAAAACTGATTGACAAAACCTCCTTTTCAGAGCGTGTGAGGTGAAAAAAAATAACTTACAAGAAGTTATTATCCACTTAAATAAATTCATATCCAGGTTTAATAACAATCAAAACAAAGGCGATAAATAAAAATGTAACTGAACATACCTAAAATAATTTCTTCTCAGTCTGAGGTTTATAACGTGCATAAGAAAAACCGGTAATTTCCTGTAATTTCATATACCTACCTAATATATTAATACTCTTACCTACTCTGTCTACACAAATCAAAATCAAGAAAATGCAATATCAAATTATCGGTAAAATGAATAGTCATCCTGTGACCTGTCATCGAAACATTGAAAAATCCAAAGAACTATAAAACGCAGTAAACAGAAAACATAGTATCAATTCGAGTTTTTACATACTAAACTCTATTTTGTATGGAATTGGCGGCCCACTAACTAATAGATAGTATATAGATAGATAAAAAATCAAACGCGATCAAGATCGATTGCGGTTTGAAAAAAAACTCGTGCTAAAAATACAACTTTTTACTTTACTTTTTCTAGTAGGTATATTTTCTTGTTTAACAATTTTCACATATTAGAATTCATTCAGTCTAGATTGCTTTTCACAGTCTATATTGTTTAGTTTGTACTTGTTATGAGCCAAAGAAACAATCCCGTCAGATCACAAAGCCCTATGACGAACGGGAGACCTAGTAACGAAAAGAACTGGCAAGAAATCTGTTTAGGGCTGTTTTTTTCCTTGTCTTATTTCGAGCGAGTTTATTACTTATTTACCAGTGGCATTTGTATTCAGTTTGGTTGGTGGTAGGACTTATTGTAAGTCCGCCTGGCTAGCTACCACGCTAAAATGCTAAAATGTCCTATTGTAAAGAGTAAATAGAAACCGAATTATACACTACTTTTCACTACGATTGCGAGAAAATAAATAATACATTGAAAAAAATAATCCATTGAAATAAAAAAGGCTACGGTCACCACTTCAATTTGTAATTAGAAAATAATTCTAAAGAAAAGATGGCGAGCCAGTCTTTCTTTTTTTCTATAACCGTAACGGAACGCAATGCCCGCATTCTGAAGTGCGTTTCCTCCTACCGCTATGTTGGTACCCACAGAACATTAAATCCTTGTTCTGTGTTGGTACCCCTGTATATTCAAAAAGGCGCGAAGACGAAAACGAGCAACCATTATTTCTTTGGCACTTTTTAATGTTTTGGGCATGATTGCAACACAAAATACAAAACTTATTAAATGCAGGGAATTTTTAATTGTAAATTTTTAATTTTGCATTTTACAATGCTATTTTTGTGTGATAAATATTAAACAAGAAAATATACTAGAAAAAAGCTACTAGTCTCATGTCGCCCTGACGGGATTTTTTATTGCATATTATGTACTAATATAAATAACCTTCTAAATCGAGGAAACTTTAATAGGTAGGGTCATTTACATAAAGAAGACTACCAACACAATGCATTTCACAACAAGCTGTACATAGAAGTTATTTCTCTAATATTATTACCTGACTCTTCATTGGCCATTTTAATAACCCCACTGCTGGGGCACTGGCACAGATGGATAAAAAATGCCATGAGCCGACCCACCACACGGATCCAATGCAGATTGCTGAGTTTTAACCACTGCTTATATGAAGCCGGTACCAACGGCTTAACGTATCTTCCAAAAGCACGGAGGAGCTCGAGATAAAAAAATATTTGGTCACCCATCCCGTAACCAACCGTTGCTAAAGCTTAACCGCTACAATCGCAGGCCAAGTACGCGAGTCTCTTACCTGACTATTGCGAATGAAATGTGCACCACGAGGCCGAGCAGGAAGGTCTGTGCGAAGGGGAAGTATTTCGAGTGCAACTCCATGAGGTTCCACGTTCCTCGCCAGACGCTCACCACCAGAGGAGCTACTACGAATGATGAGAACAGCGCGTCACCTGCAATCACGACATTATGAAGACATAAGATTATTATAATTGCTAATAAGCTAGCGTTGATCTAAGCAGTAGGAAACAACAATGTTTTTAGCATTAGCTTCCGGCAGTTAGAGATAAGATAGTCAGTTCCTCAGTGATTGAGGATTCCGGGAGAGGCTCGCTTCCATCTTTAGCCTTATCAATACTTAACTTCAGGTATGTTGAAGGCCAAGTGTCCCCGTCGTTCATAAAAAAAGCATTGTTAATAGTCCCTCGTTTAGTAAGATACACCTACTTACAATGTGTATTTTTTTATTCCACAACTTTAGGGTTTCATTCGAACCATGTGATATGCATATCGAATGGCATATTTTCCAAATTAAAAGCGTTTTTTTACTTTGCCATAGAAATTTTTTCGGCAAAACTACGTTTTTGTATGATAAAGTAAATAAAGCTTTCGATTTGGGGAAAAACTATATGCCATTGGATTTGTTTACATGGTCTGTTTAAAACCCTAAAGTTATGGAAACATATTATAAACCGATCGACAAAATTACTAATTTGAGCGACTAAAAATCTAGGTTGAGTTGCGGAAAATAGGTTTTGGCTAGGTTAGATTGGCGACTAACCCCCATAGTCTAAGTCGTTCCTCCAAAACTTTTTACACTCCACTCAACCTCGTCGTGGGTAAAAATTGGTAGTTTGCGCTAGGCTTAACACGGAGTGGCTACGTACTCTGGGGCTCCTCCAGGTCCTTACGGAGTTATGACTTAGAATAACGAATACGAGGAGTATTTTGAAGAGGTTTTCAATGAGGTTTCTTTAAGTCGAGGACGAGTAGTTTTGGAGGAACGACTTAGAATATGGGTGTTAGTCACCTAGAATTTTAGTCGATCGGTTAAATACTACCCAAAGTTATGGGATATAAAAAAGACGGTGTTATCTTATCCGTTTTTTGACATTAAAAGGGTGAAAATTCTAATGTTATGATATAATGAATATAATTAACGGTTTTTCAAAATTCTACAACTTGTTTTACGACTGACATGCTCTTTTTTCTGACGAATAAAAAGCGAACGAACTTAGTGTGCGCGTGCACAGTTAACGGCGACAATTTGTATTTAGGTTAATCTAATCTTCTGTAAGTATACCAGTATTTGTTTAACTTAATTGATTTGCCTATTACTAAATTATGTATTCATTAATGTTGTACTACTAAAGCTTGTTTTGATACGAGTTTAGGTATTAGGAACCACTCTTACGCCTCGGCTACATGCTCCGTCTGACCTGAGAGCATGCTAACAAACCGGTTTGCGCAGGTAAGGATTTTCCCGGCTACACGCTCCGTCTTGCGGCATGCTTTGGAGCGTGTAGCCGGCACATTATAGTACAAGGGACTTTGCGGCATGCTTTCAGGTAAGCCGGAGCGTGTAGCCGGCACATTATAGTACAAGGGACTTTGCGGCATGCTTTCAGGTAAGCCGGAGCGTGTAGCCGGCACATTATAGTACAAGGGACTTTGCGGCATGCTTTCAGGTAAGCCGGAGCGTGTAGCCGGCACATTATAGTACAAGGGACTCTAAGTGCTATTAGTTTCCCTTTAGAAAAATATACAAAATATACCTATGCCGTAGCCGACCTCCTTGCTGTCGCACTCTGTGGTGTCTTCATCACAGGATACTATTGAGTCCCTTTTCGTTATCTGTGGTGGTTTTTCGTGGTCGATCAGTAGACCTTCATTAGCTGCCATCTAAAAGCAAATAACTATTTTTTTATAATAATACTAGAGGCCGGGCGCGCTTTCACCCGCGTGGTTCCCGTTCCCGTGGGAATTTTGGGATCAAAGCTATCCTATCTCTTAAGTTGGACCAGACTGCTCACGGTGTGCCAATTTAATTTAAAATCGGTTAAGTAGTTTAGGAGTCCATCGCGGACAAACATCGTGACAGGAGATTTATATATATTAAGATGATAAATTTTGAAGAGAAAGAAAAATATTACATATAAAAAAATGAGTCGACTCACAAGTTGTTCTCAGATGGGACTTAACCTGCAACCTTTGGATATACACAACTTGTGAATCGAGTAAATTTTTTCCTAGTTCTTTTCAATAAAAAAAATATCATGTAAGTACCTATGATTTGTAAAATCGTTAATTTGACTTGGTAACAATAAATCGTCAAGTGGTATTCTATCCAGCCTGTCAAAAACACTAAATTAAAATAACGCAAAACACAGTAATTAATTAAATAAAAAAACACGATAACGAAAATAGGCCAATATTATTTCGTTATACTGTTGCTGATTGCGATTTAGCGTAGGTACTTGTGTTTAGTATCAATCAGCGAGAGTAATTTTAAAGTAAAACATTTAATAAGCGCAAAATAAAATCATTATCGACAGGAGTACTTCATCTTCTTATGGTAAATTTTAAATAGAAAAATATTGGAAAAAATTAACTCGGCCACAAGTGAATTCTCAGACGGGATTCTTCTTCTTTGTCAATGAATGGCTTGCTCACGATGAAATTCGCGAATTTTGCCAATGGAAAAGAATTTCTTTATTTGCTTAAAACATGGTATAAAGTCATGGTGCAATGCCAAGTACTTATATTTTGTAGTATTTATAGAAATTGTACGGTAGATTGCGTAAAAAATGGAACCTCACAACACGTGTTATTACGAAAAGAACTCGGGTGAAACTCCGACAGGAATGTAAACTTTCTATTAACAATTTTTTAACACTAAACGGTATATTTATTACCTACTGCCATTGTTTTTTTTTTTTATCTTGAGTTACGACCGTAAACAGTAAAGAAGGAAACACACAGATGAAAGAAGAACCACACTGCTAGCCGAAACAAAAAAGAAAACCACACTGATCTTATATTGTGGGCTAATTTATATCCCCGTAACATTCCTTATATGGACAGTTAAGGAAGATGGGCCACCATGCATACTCATTAATGATAGGATGTAAACGACTGCAAAAGCAGGCTAGAGCAGGCGAGAGCAGAGGTTTGAAGAATTAAACTTTTCTTTACTTACCAAGTTTTTTTTTTTTATGAAGTACGGGGTGACTCTTAGCCTTCATCATACCAGGGCCCTTATTCACTATGACCACTTACCGATTCCATGCTCAAACCACTCTAATGTCGTATTTGGTTTCGACATTTTCAAAATTCGTTTTCTCTATGACACTTCCAAATTTTAAAGTTATTTTACTTGTTGAATAATTATACAACTTGTAACTTTCATGTACTTGAACAAATAACTTTATAATTTGGGAGTATCGTTGAGAAAACGACTTTTGAAAATGTCAAAACCAAGTACGACATTGGCGTGGTTTGAGCAAGGAATCGTTAAGTGGTCATAGTGAATAAGGGCCCTGATGTTAAGTATTGATAAGGCTGAATGGAAGCGAGCCTCTCCCGGAATCCCCAATCACTGAGGAACTGGCTATCTTATCTTTGGCTATCTTTGCTAAGTAATAACCCTGACAAACCCTTGCATGCAGAAAGTAAGCGAACAAATTTTTCTTAAAATAAAACAACTTTTACGGATATCAAACATGCTATATTTCACGAACTAAGTTGTAATTGTCCGTATTTTTAAGTTAGTCATCCCGTGACCACGGCAGCTGAAAAGGTGCCGAAACGTCGGGAAAATCAAAAAGCCCCTAAAAATCTAAAATACGGACAATTTACAAGTTAGTTCGTGAAATATAGCGCGTTTGATATCCGTAAAAGTTGTTTTGTTTTAATAAACAATGCGCGCCAAAACATAAGATGTACGCAAATTTTTCTTAGTCATAATAGGTATGTGGCTTAGCCGTTTCGACTACAAGAGCTATTGTGTAGCAGAAAAGAAATGAATACTGAATATTTTTTTCACCTTACGCCCATCTGAAGTTAGCGATATGGTGCCATTTTAGCCTAACATTTTACATAAAAAATATTTTGGTGAGATTTTACTTCTTCTTGTAAAAAATCCTGAACTACATATTTCATTATTTTATTATAACAAAGAGTTATATCAGTTTTCAGATCTCTAGCATCAAAATTGGCGAAGGTTTCATACAATCATCCACAGCCTAGTTTAAGGGGTTGAGGGGTAAAAGTTTTAAGTTTTGGATTTTTTTTTGTTGATTGTGTACTAATACTAGCCTACATACCAAATTTAGGCTTTCTTGGACTTCAGGAAAATCCTAAGAATTTTGATGATCATCAGAGAGTGTGTCTGTGACCAAATCGAGGTTTTTTTTAAGATTAGATTAGTTACATTGGCATACAAATATATTTCAATACGGGATGCTTGATGACTTTTTATAAAAATTAAGTGGTGTACACGCTCTACGTTGATTGTTTGAAAATTGTAATTTTATTCATGCATTTATACAGACATATTTTTGAAGAATATTTAAAAAAATTTGGTTGTTACATATTTTATTAAGTCGTAACGTACCTATCGAAACTCTTTGGTGTAACGAAGTAACAAAAAAGAAAATGTGTCTATTTGGTGTGGTGTGTTTTGTTTGGTTGGAAAAAAATATAGCCGTATTTTCAATGATTTCAAAATAAGTCAATGCGTATTTTAGTTGATTTGGCGAATAAAAATATATTTTAGGTGTTTATTGGGATATTTATTTACTCAAGTTTAGGACTCCCAAGCAGAGTTTGCTTTAAAGAAATTGGTAGAACTAAGATACAAGTTTTACACATATTAAAGAAAATAGGTAAGTCGAAACACTAATTGGTTTTGTTAAAAAAATGTCTGTGAAAAAAGAATGGTATGGCGGTAATCTAAGTGGACTGTATAGCGGCATAGCGGAGCGCGGTTTGTGAATTGTGGTTCAGAAAAAAAATGATGTGGACCTCATATATACAGTGTAGGACCATTTTACGCCTCAAACTACTGCACCAATTTTGATAAATTTTGGTATAGCTCTACTAGGGAAAACACTACAGTAGTCAAAGACTGTGTCGCAGTTATTATTTAATTTCACCCGCGTGGTTCCAGTTCCCGTGGGAAGATCGGTATCAAAAGTAGCCTATGTTTTGAATCCAGACCATCTTCTAGCTGTGTAGCAAAAATCCAAACATCTAAACATCCGAATATCCTTTTGCATTTATAATATTAGTAGTATTTTACTTCTTACAATAGAAATCTAATGCTTACATTTTCGGTCCCATTTTTCACTTCACTAGAATTTAATAACAACATTTTAAAATAAATCAGTAGCTACTAATCAGTAGTCACTATCACTAGTGCGATTCACTTTTTTATTTTTTGTAAGTTGTACCTATTTTTATTAAACTATGTATGAACTATATGCGTTCGTCCTGTCTGAGTTTTGGACTGTTCTCGACTGGCAAGTCGATCAATGTATTTCGCTTTTTTATACTTTTTATGTCCGTTCGTTTTTTATTTATTATTTGCTAAAGCAATATTATTAATAAAGTAATTAAAAATATTAAAATTAGTCTTGAATTTTAAGCCCTGCGTTAGACCATTGAATCATAAAGTGGTGCCGTGACCAGGATCCCGTCACTAATGAAAGACGTACCTACTTGTACAACAAACGATCACTGCCAAAACAATGCCAAGCAAATGCGCTCTGCCGTAACAAACGTCATTTGTGCTTGCGTATAATATTAAGAATAATAGAGTTTTTGTTGTACACAACCTCATATTTTAAATCCCGTATAAATATCAAAGACATGAATGTAGCGTAATGGAACAACATTGCAGATTACATGAAATCAAACAAACTATCTATTACAATGAAAATTGGTAAATTGTCTCTCTCCTTTTAATATTGAATAAACTTCAACTTAGCGTATCATATGACATTGTTAATTGCCCTAACCAGCTCCAACGAAATTGAACAAGCGGTCAAAAAAGCTTGTTACCAGGACTCTAAAATAAATTCAAACGGAACAATTCGAAAAAAAATCAGCCAAGTGCGAGTCGAACTCGCACATGAAGGTTTCCGTGTCTCACCCAAGGTTGCCTGGAAGAGATTGCTATGTAGCAATAAGGCAGCCCATTGTGTGTTCCTCTTTTTTCATTTTCTCTGTATGTGTTTGTTTTGTATCGTGTGCAATAAAGTTTCTATTATTATTATTATATTAAATACACCTAACCCAAAATGCCACTATATTTTTTCGTCTACAAAAATAACTTTGTTTTTCATAGTGTGTGTATGAATGACAAAGTATATTTGTGCAAGTAAAATGTGCTATAGCTCTGAAACTGCTACATATATTTCAAAGTTTTTATTATGATCTACGGCATTTTTTTTAATTTTTCACTCTCTTGTTTCATAAGTTAGAGGGGACACACATTTTACCACTTTGGGAGTGTACATCTTTCAAACGGTTGACATTGAGAAAAAATCGTTTTAGAAACCTTAATGTAATTTTTAAAGACCTAGGTAAGGTACGTTATTTGGGATTAACAAAAGAAAACGAAACTGCAGGAATTTATTGCTTAGCAATCATTTAAACTAAAAACTTTTAAATTAGGTGGATATTGACATTATATTATACTTGGTAAGAAATTAAAGTTATGTAGAAATAATACAATATCTATTTCATAAGACAGCGACGCAGAAGAAAAAAATAAATAAGTTAAGTTCAAATCAAAAGCAAACAAGGAAAGTCAAGCTTAACACAACGTATATAAGTTATAATGTTACATGGCATATCTAATTGATTTATTTGATAAAAGAACACATTGTTTTTTAACAAAGTCATATCTTCATGAGCGACACTGTTACTTAGTTATCAAAACTATTAAATGGAGATATAAATGAAAAGGATACAATTGAATGAAGGAGTTTGAGGGGGGTGTAATGATTATGGCCATAAATATCACAACGTTGACAATTCCCTCTCTACTAAAGAAAGGTACAAGCAAGGGCGGAACCATGTTGGTCATGACATCTAACCGGACTGGCATTGACACTACTCCACGTCCATTAAAACCCATTGAAGTAGATGAAGTGATAACGCGTGTCGGGAAAAGACGTAAAAGAAAACAATATTTTGTTAAGTATTAACTTTAAAATATAGGTAGGTTGGCGGCCGTGTAGTGCCGGCCTTGAATAACATCCCAACTCATCCCGTGGGTGAAGTAAAAGGCGACTAAGGGAATACAGCCTTCAGAAGACGGGCAGCAGCGTCTTTTAAATCTTGGCAATACTGCGATCGCCAACCCGCCTGCCAAGCGTGGCAATTATGACAAACCCTCAGCGGATGCTCATCAGTATCGGCAGCTAAATAGGCAGATTTCTAAGTCTTTGACAAGCGTCCTTCGCCAATTTAATACGAACTGTATTAAAGAGGCTATCGAGCGTAACAAAGGCTCCAAGGTGTTCGTCAGAGATCTCTCTACTGGGCAAAGCCAGATGACGAAGCTGAAAACTGACGACGGTCGCATCATTTCTAAACCTGAAATCCTGAGGGAGGTCGAGAGTTTCTATGGGCAGTTATATTCCATGCAGACACCTGTTGAAAGCAAGGCTAAAGACCCCAGAGCCAAGCTTACCCGACACTTCAGCGAAGATATCAGCGGAGTCTGCCTGTACGAGATTTTTATGGCTCTCAAGCAACTGAAAAACAACAAGGCGGCGCGGGTGACAGCGGAATTACTGCGGAACTTCTGAGAGCGGGCGCTAAGCCTATACTCAAAGTCCTCCAGAAACTGTTCAATTCCGTTATCGTCGAGGACAAAACGCCAAGAGTATGGAATATAAGTTTTGTATCTTTATCGGTAGTGTTTAATATTCTTACTGGTGTGCGACCATTACGAGGTTTCGCTATTAAACTTCCTATTAAAACTCCATTCTGTATTTCTTTAGACATACAAACACAATCGTCGCCTAACAACGTAAGGTGGGTGGACCATGGAAGGCCATGCTCCTTTGAAGACCAATTATTAAAATTTCATAGTTATTGCCATGTGATGACAAATTCCTTCTATTTACACAAACACCCATCGGACCGCCGCCGATTTTGCCCTGTGGTGACGGCCTAAGAATACAAGTGTCACCACTCCCTTACATGCCTGGGATGTCGTAAGAGTCGACTAAGAGGCTCGACGCATTAAAAACCTGTGCGCGAGAAGGAATACTTGAAACAAACCCTGTACCAACCCGTCTGGCCAGCGCGGTAGCAGTAGGCTAATAGCCTCCTATTAACGCCACAATATGCGTGAGCTAGGAGAGGCCTATGTCCAGCAGTGGACGTCCACAGGCTGATGATGATGATGGAAGTCAGCGTTCTGAATATTGGTTGCTTAGAGTGCTACGCGTGTGTTAAAATTCTAAGTAATTGCTTAATTCACATATTACATAGTGCAATGTAGGTACTTCGATACATACTCCACACGGGCGTATCGTTGGTGTTAGATTGGCAATCAGAGAGATTTTTATGGCATTAGTCCCTTTGCAAGTCCTCTTTTTAATTGTTTAAATCAATTGTATAAAGCCAGTGGAGGAATGACCAGTCTGGGACGAGGTCCACAGGAATGGTGCGGATAGTACTAGTGGTCTATACTATTTCCAGATTTCTAGTTGGTGGGGCACCGATCCCTCCCCCTCCTGTGGGGAGCTGGCTTGGTAAAAGTAACAAGTATTTTTTTTTAAAAATTAGTCTTGATTTTTAATCCCTGGGTTAGACCGTTGAGTCACACAATGTAGCATTACACTTCAATCAGGAATTCACTCAACAATATTGCTTTAGGGCCTCCCTCGGCTTTGACTAGATTAACAGACTCGATATACATTATTTTTACTGTGATTATCATAATCTTACTATAAGAGCTAGCGCAGACGACGGATAACGGAGAACTTTTTGTCCGCGGTACGTCTTTATTGTTAACCAACTAAGATTGAACTTAGATCGCGTATATCCATAAAAAGTACGCGATAGTCTTCGTTATATATTCAACTTTATGTTCTTAGTAATATGGTCGTGTCGCGGACAAAAAAATCCTCCAATGTCCGTCGTCTGCGCAGGCCCCAGGGCTGTCTGTAATAAGGTTACATTGAAAGTATTTTTAAATAGATAAATTTGTCTCTTATTTTGTTGTTTTCTTTTTTGCTTAACGAATATTATGCATATTAGTTTGACGTTACAATCAAAGTCAACAAATTAAAATTGTCTTATAATTCAAAACTGTTAATTGTAGCATAACGATTCCAAAATGCGTTAATTTTCTTATGATGAAATGAGAAATTTAGCAAGTTTATTTGTAAAAGCGCATACATACGCACTGCGTCAGCATCCGTGAAAAAACGGATCCAGAAAACTCGGACAAAATTCGGATTTCGCTTAGCACTGCGATCCAAATCCGAATGACAGAGAGAAGAAAATGTATGTAGTGCGTAAGCTACCATACAAATAAATCTACGGCTATGACGGTCCGTTTTTCACGGATTCGAACGCAGTGCGTAAGCACTTTAACTCTATCACACTTGAACGGAGTACGAACATGAATGAAAACATACAAAGGACACGACTTATAGAAACATGGACTGAAAATTCTGTTAATATAACTTATAGAAACATGGACTGAATATTCCTACGAAAACGAGAACCACGCTGGTAAAACTTAAATTCTCTCGCCCTTGGTACCAGCAAACATTTTAGGTCAAAATTACAATAAAAATACCAATTTTAGGTTGCAATTTTTACGGTGACCAAAATAAGATACCTAGAATCGACGTAGAGTCGACGTGAAATCACCCTAAGTGGGGAAAAAAAGCACGTGCCAGTGACGTTTATTCCACGTAATTTTAGTGATTGCAACCAGCAGGTCAACTGATAGGTCATATTTTCCACGTAAACTCGACGTCACCACGACGTGCCTTGTAGTTGCAATTACTAATTTGGTAATCATTTACCTCTTTTAAACGTAGATCGCACGTGTTTTTTACAATTTAATTACTTATTTAGGTGATGTTTATATCGTTTGCGATGAAGAGTAAAAGAGACAATAATATTTTATTTTTGCTCCAAAACAAAATGTCTAACTAAAAAGCTAAACTCTGTATCGATAGAATAATAATGGCGGCTTTACAAGTTTCCAAGTTTTGGCGATCATTACAACGCGATATTATGACGAAATCTTCTGCGATGAAAATTTTTTCGCGCAATTTGTTGATTTAAAGTTGAAATCTGCTGATGGGCTTCAAATATATTAAATAATTCAATTTTTTCAAGTCAAGATGTTTTTTTTTATTTTATCAATAGTTGTCATCATCTTGCATTTGCAGTATTTAGATACATAAACCCAACTAACTATCTGAATATTAGACAGTAGAGGTGCCGTTTAAGGATATTATCCGAGAAATAACAACAAAAAATTTGCGATTTGAAATATATTTCTTCGGATTATTAAAATAAAATGGCGGTTCGACTAAAATGTTCTTTTAACCTATATATCGACCTATAGGTATCTAGTAGTTATTTTACGTTAATTTGACATACTATCTGCGACTAAATGGTATCAGGTTACCTATTTAAGTCAATAATCCTAACTACCATGAAGTTATAGTCGCGACCAATACGTAATAATTACGGATAAGTCGACGCGACTAGGTTGCGACGTGTCATTATTTGTTTGGCAGCTGCTTGTTTGTGCAGCTGTTTGTGTAGTGCATCGAAACACTGTCCATTTTTTCAAATCTTCAGTAAGTTTTAATGATGTTAACACAGAGTCATCACTTTCAAGATCATCATTTCCAGAGTCTTCAATTTCAAAGTCTTCGTTTTCTGATTCTTCATTATTATTTTTCTGTAGATTGTCATTTATCTCTACGTTTGATTTTATAAGCTGACTTGAAGATGCATTTTCATGAAAAGATGGCGTGGAGGCCGAGGGATGAGCATCGGATGCTAATAAATTTACAGGCAATAGACATGGTCCTTCTTTTAAGTTCTCTTACGCAATTCAGCTTTCTGAACTTCTGTTTTTCGTTTGTATTTTCTATAGTAGGAAGTTGAATGTCTGTACAATTTTTTATCTTTGCCCATTGCAGATGAGAATTTAATTTTAATGAAAAAAACTAGGTCACTTGTAATATGTCGTAGTTCACCGTAAACTGACTTATTTGTAACTAAAACACGATAAACGTCAGGTTGCCTCCGTCACCTAAGACTTATTAGTTAAATTACTAAGTAAGTCTGACTTATAAGTTATCACGATATAACCTAACGGTATTGCAAATACTTTACAAGTATTTTTCACTCGATTGTCGCATTTTGGTATTTACTATTGGTAAAATTTACTTCAAAATTAGTATCAAATTCGACTTAAAATCGATGACCTAATGGTCGCTGAATAAGAAATAATTACGTAGTAAATACCAAGCAAGCACGTACAAGTATTCATGACTTATTGGTCAAGGTTTCAACCGTCAATTCTACCGCTTATTTTGACTAAATTTCAACTTTAAAGTGCTCTACCAGATTAAGTAAAAATAACGTTTTAATTGCTATATATTTCGACGTAGCAGTTAAAGTGTTTGAAGTGAAAAAAAAAATGGTGCGTGGGACGTTATTTTTACGTGAATTGGTAATATATTCTTGAGTCTTGGACAAAAATACTTAAAATGTTTGCTGGGGTGTTTCCTCGTAACGTTTTTTTTTTATACAGAGTGTAAAAATGGTGGTGGTATTATGAAAAGGGTGATGCCCCTGTTAGAAAGCTCAAATTTTGAGCTCTTTCTCCGGACTGGGTGTTGGTTGGTAGCCCGGGGACCTCGATCCGACTGATGATAGTCGGATATATAGGATAGTCATAGTCATAGTCTTGTGGTTGGAGAAACTTCGTATACGAGATGTAGGTTTCCACATTAAGGATGTCATTCCATACTGAGTAGATATCTTATCCTCAGATACTCGTTTTTGCCACCGTGTGTACTGGGCCCTTATTCACTATGACCACTTAGCGATTCCTTGCTCAAACCACGCCAATATCGTACTTGGTTTTGACATTTTCAAAATTCGTTTTTTCGATTATGCTCAGAAATTATAGAGTTATTCTACAAGTGCATGACAGTCACGAATTGTATAGTTTTTTAACTAGTAAAATAACTAAAAAATTTGTTAGTGTCATGTAAGAGAAAATGTATTCTGAAAATGTCGAAACCAAGTACGAGATTGGCGTGGTTTGAGCAAGGAATCGCCACGTGGTTATAGTGAATAACGGCCCTGACTGGTGTGTGCGGCGTCAGGTAGGTGCCGCCACACAGAGATTATTCTTTGTTTATCCTCAAGAGGATCACTCAACAATATACACACCCTCTCCACACACACTCACTCAATTCATTTTACTCACCGTGAGATGTTCACTACATATAATTGCATTTTTTGTTAGTTTTAGTTTATACCATTTTGCCTCTCTGGTTAAACCTTGTTTTGTACATAGTGAGAGTAAGAGCACTGCACCTGAGATACAGGTTTCCTAGTTCGGGTGCAGATGTTTACCATTGGCTTGTTTCAATCAATGGTTTATTACATGTAAGTACTAAGTTTACAGTTTAAGTTATTGTAACTTGCAAAACAATGTATTTTTTTTTTGTGAAATAATATTATTATTATTAAATCTAAAATCTCTCAGAGCTAGGAAGACTTTAGACTTCCTGGAGGCCTCCAGGCTAAAACAGGTACTATAACTGGGTGACGAGTTGCAATAGATCTTTTAGGTCGCAGCGACTACAGTTAGGAGTTGCATAGCCCGTATATCCTACAAATAATATCCTCTAGTCAAAATTCGAATAAAACTAACAAAACACTCTCAAAAAAGAAAATATACTAGAAAAAAACAACTTGTCTCATTTCGCCCTCACGGGACATGAGACAAGTTGCTTTTTTTTCTAGTATATTTTCTTGTTTAATATTTATCACATAAAAATAGCATTGTAAAATGCAAAAATTAAAAAGTTATAACTCTCAAAAAAGTTTTAGCGTTTGAGCTTTTAAACGTTTTATAGAATAAAACGATAAATTATTTTCTTTTAAAATATAAACAACTTCATCCAACCCTTTAAAACGTCAATTCAATAACAGTTTACTTAATAGGTCAAGTAACAAACAAAGTTTCGAAAGGAACGTATGAATTATAGAATAATAATTTGATATGTGTATCTGAAAAGTGTTTTCACATTATACTAAATAACATATCACGTAATTTTATTTTGACTTAAACACTGAAAAAATAATTTAATCATTACAATGGTTCAACAACAACTAATAACCAATTAACAGCTGAACCTGTGTTGACTTAACTAATATTAAACACTAGAAATGACGTTTGTAAAAGACCTTAAAGCAGTACCTGATAAATACTGGATCTGTCAAATCAGTCAAGAAACAGACACTGAACAAAAGTTAATGTCACTGGATTGAACTGCAAACCGACTAGTTAATCGGACTTTACGGATCACACTGACTTACCCCCTGAATGCTCTACGACACAACACCGAATTAACCTTGATAGATAACTACTAATGGGTAGGTAAATAGAACCTCCAAACCAATAAAATGTTACATTTTAACTTAATGTTTGAATAAAGGCCTGATAATAGGCTATTGTGTTTCTTTTGATATCTAAACTTGCGATTATATGGTTGTTATAATAACTGATAATTTGGATTATAGGTTATATAAGTGAGTGAAGTGATGGAAAAGCCATTGAAGAGATGTACAGAGGACAGCCACAAAAACTTTTCAATAACTCAAATTTTCTCGCAATTATCGTTATGAAATCCGACGTGACATTCAAGTTAAGTTTAAAACATCTCATTTCACTGGTAATTATAACGTTAAATATCGGAAAACGTAAAGGATTTCACAGCTTTGACAACCATAATCTATTAAAGATATTTGATGTAGCTCAGTCTTTATAAAATATCTTCTGCTCTAATTTACAATTAAGTGACGCAATAAGTTTTGATTTTATTGTTGTATTAACAATGATATTAGTCTATAACGGACTACACACTATCAATATATTGTCAATATATTGGCAATATGTTGAAATATTTTGACAATATATTGTCTGTTGTCAATATACTGTCTCAGCCAAATGACACCTCCTGGATCTCCACGACGATCGGTCCTGCGCTGCGCGCATCCAGCGTCTTCCCGCGACCGCGCACCAGATTGTCGATCCACCTTGTGGGGGGCCTGCCCACGGATCGGTCAGGTGCGCGGTCGCCATTCCTAACCCTTTCCGCCCCAACGGCCATCGGTCCTTCTCGCTATGTGTCCCGCCAAGTGCCACTTCAGCAGAGCAATCACGCCTTTGCACGCTGTGTGACCTTGAGCCTTTTTATCAGACCCATAGTCATCGACCACGTTACACTGCCGTAAGTCATCACTGGCAACACACACTGGTCGAAGACTTTGGCTTTGAGACACTGAGGTAAGTTGGACGTACAGATTTTATGTAGTTTCCCGAATGGGATTTTCCGAGTAGGATTGGACGAGAGATCTCTTTCTCGAAGTTAGACTTAACTAACTTTATTATAAAAAATATATTGTAGATGTTTTAAGTCAAGATAATTTTTTAAGTTATTTATTTCTATCCGTTTTATAATGTTGTCAATTGTATTATTGATTTCTATTTCATTATTAATAATTGAATTTTTATCTGACGTCACAATAATAGAGATGTCATCGGCGAATAATATACATTTATGTCTAGTTATTTCAGGAATGTCATTCTAAAATAAAATTAAAATAATTGATCCTAGCACCACTACCTTGAGGAACGCCAACTAAATTTTGTCTGTTATACGAAGTATATGAATTTACTTCATTATTTTTGAATGCGTTGAAAGCAACACATTGCTTCTGGCCAGTTAAGTAAGAAGATATCCAGTCTTTAACTGGTCGCCTAATGCCGATACGCTCCAGTTTATTCATTAGCAGAGCATGCGGAACATAATCAAAAGCTTTTGTGAGGTCAAAGAATAGTCCAGTCGTATAAAAAATATTATTATTCTTGTCAAAATGTAACTTAAAAGCACAAAGATTGCAAGTACAGTCGATTTCTGTTTTTGAACAAACTGTACCTCCGTTATATTATTGAATTTACGGCAGAATCTTAAAAGCCTGTCAAGTATATACACTTCTCGAATATTTTAGACATAACAGATATATTAGTAATTGGATGATAATTTTCGATTTCATCTCTACCGCCTTTTTTATGAAATGGTCTTTTAAATATTTGATAGTTGTAACAGTTCTGGGAAAGTACCAGAGCCCAATGACAATTTAACAAGATAAGTCAAAACACTAATTAATTCGTTAGTACTTGCTTTAATAATTCTAAATCCATCAAAGCCTTCCGTATCCGTATTTCCGTCATAGGCTGCAAGAACATAGAAGATAGCCTGAATTAAAACATAGGTCACTTTTATCCCGATATTCCCACAGAAACAAAAGCCACGCGGGAGACACCGCCGGCGGCCGTTTGTTATCCATAAAATGGGTTTTATTTCAATATTTTATAAGTACAGATTAAGTACCATTACTTTTCCTATCATCAGTAGTAAATAAAAAACCTTGAATTTTCATAATACAATGTAATTCTATATAACACTAACTGGCTCAACAAGTCTAACAGATAACTATAAACATTCTTAACTCGTGACTCTGCTTATACTCTGCTTATGCAAATAAGTACTATAGCCGACAGATAAGGGTTCAGTACTAGATTTTCATTGACAAACATATTATTATTATTAGATAAAACCATTCTCAACAGCATTATTATCTAAAATACTCCGTTTTTTTACTTTAGAAATTTTACCCACTCGTAAGAAGAAAATTAACAGTGTTAATCGCGAAATAAGTTGTAGATTTATAGTTAGATATATATCTTAACGGTTTTCGGAATTTAAAAGTCGGTGTCAAAAAAATGGAGCTTAGATAAGTTAGTAGGTACAATAAATGAAGACAACGTCTGATAGCTATATCATAAAACTATTAATGTTGACATGAAATCAGTTGAGAAAATTCTAAGAACTACAAAATCATACTTATTATGTAACTAAATGACCACAATGCATAGGTATTTATAAAATTTAAAAAATGTGTAAACATCCAATACTTTTTGTCTAGTGTTAAAAACCCATAAAATAACTTAATCATAATATACCAATTCAAATGTAGTTTCACAAACAATTCATTAGTATAGACATTAGGTGCTTTAAAAAACGGATAAGAAAATCGCAATGCATATTATTTATAACATACAAAGTGTGCACATTAATTAACAAAATTTTTGTCAAGTGTTAAATCGTAGAAATAGTAACTAAACACTTTTACTTTTTTAGGTCTGTAAAATTTCAGCACTATAAATGTCATTTCCATTTCATCCATTAATGAAGTATTGAACCTTCAGACCTAAACAGACAAGATAATTAAGCTAAAACAACAATCTTATTACAGTAGCCATAAAGACGATAGTCAGTTTATATTATTTATATATTAGCATAACTTAATAAATACTTGATGCTAATGCACAGTTTAAACACACAAGTAGAACATGTCAATTTACATAAAATGTTACTGTCACTTTAGCATAGAATCAGGAGGCTAATTGTCTAATTTTAAATCTATCGCAATCCCTTTCAATTCGTAATTTGTAAGTTATTCAGGCCGTCACTATTTGACATTTGAAAGGGATTGTGATCGGGACGCGTTTTAAAAGGTATGGAATAAACGAAATTGAACTGTCTAAGCAATGTGACAGACGAAAATATCACAATCACAATACCTCTGAGAGGGATTGTGATAGATTTTAAATTAGACAATTAGGGGGCAGATCTGTATAATAATTAAGCATATACAGGGTGGAAAAAATCTATGAGCCCTGGAGGGAACTACCTTAAATCCTTGAGTTAGCTCATTTTACTGAAAATAACCATCCTTTATTTTTTTAAAGAAACAAAACTGCATTCAAAGATTTTTGTAAATTTTTCAAAAGACACTTTCATTATCCCTCCCATTGAATTTATAAGTTGAGTTTTCATGTGTTTCCTTTAATTTAATTTACTATGTTTGTTAGAGAGAGTTGATCCTTTTGATTGACCAATTGCGAATTGATGGCATAAAAAATATGGGATGTTATATTTTTCAGATTTAAGCTGGTTCGATTTCTGGATTAAAACATAAAAGAATGTTTCTATTCAGTAAAATGTTGTTGTAGTTCTCCTCCAGGGCCCATAGATTTTTCCACCCTGTATACTGTCATTATATTTATTAAAATATAATCACAATTCATAACAATAACAAATGGTAACAAGCTATTGTACGAGTTCAGATTCTTTCAAAGTTAACTTAAACTTTCACTAAACTTCTTTTTTATAACTATGTAAGACTTATCAGATACTTACTTTATTTAGAAGAACATTATGGAAACATAAGTATGTAACAAAATTTCAAAATAATTAAAGATTTGTCTGCCTACATAAAATTGAGCATACGTGCAATAAAAAAGGTTTAGATGGCTGTTTTTTTACTTGCAATCACAAAACCTAAAAATATTCCGACATACTGAGAACCTCCTCAGGTTAAAACCTGAAAGGCGGTATCATGTAAATTAAATACAATGATATAAATTATAACTTATTTTTTACGTAATACGCCGAACCGAATCGATCGAGATCTAGTGCCCCAAAGTTAATGCATTAATTATATTATCATTAAATAAATATGCATATTCTAGGGCCCAATTCTGCGAACGCTCATTCAAGATCGTATTTCAATTGTAGCGCATTATGTGTAAAACATTACAATAGACGCGCGAAACGCGATTGTGATACAATCCTCCGTTTTAACACTAAACGTCAGAATTGACCCCTGCTAGCCTAGCATGAGTGAATTTTATCGACTCGATAGCTCGATAACGTATCACTGTCTCGCTCACATCGTAACGGGCTAAGCAATGCAGCATTATGGCAATATCATATCGCGTGATATAGCGGTGTTCCTCACTAAAATACCTCACTAAACGTTGATTTTCACAAAATACGTCATAATAAAAATCTCAAATCCTTGGAAGCAGACTGGAATGCTCACAATATTTTGAAACAAAGATACGATAATATTATTGTTCTATGTTTTACATGATTATATCTCACATTAAAAGATTAAAAATCAAGTAATCTTAATAATAAAATGTACGTAAGTCCTTACGAATGACATGCTTCATAGTAATATGATATACAAATTAAGCACATATTGAGATACAGCTTAATTTACATGCATAAATAAGTTGTCATTGGAAGGTAAAATATATTACAGAAGGTAGGTTATAAAAATGAAGTAATAATTACAGTGAAGTATAGAAAAGGCACATATTTTTAAAGTATGAGAGAATATACAGATATTGAGTAAGTACATAGTAGAAAAAGTTTTAATATATTTATACATAGCAAATAATTAAATAGCAACGACAGGTTTAAATGAAACTATGTGTTTTTATAACTGAAAGATAATTTATACTTTTAAAGAATTTTGAATTAACATAACGATTTGTTTGCACGCCGAAGCGATAAGTTGCTAGTTTTCTGGAAAACTGGAGCGCATAATAATAATTATGACATTAACATACTTACAGAATGTTTGATGTCAATTGTGCTAACGTATCTTAGTCATAATCGTATCTCTTTCGCGTTTAACTGAAGTGATTTTTTATGCACAACGGGGAGACATATACCTGGGGCCCAAATCTGCTAATGCTTAGTCACAATTGTATTCCAGTGGTGTTTCAATGGTAGTGCAGTTTTACACAGTTCTTGTTACAACAGTGTAAGTAAACACTACTATTGAAACACCACCGAGAGACGATTACGACAAGAATTTAGCAGAATTGACCCCCTGATGTTAAGTATTGATAAGGCCGAAGATGGAAGCGAGCTTCTCCCGGAATCGCCATCACTGAGGAACTGGCTATCTTATCTCTAACTGCCGTAACCCATCAATGCTGAAAACATTGTTGATATGGCGTCAGACTTAGATAAGATGGTGGTATTAGAACATTAGTCAGGCGGACTTACAACAAGTCCTACCACCAATCAAACCGAATAAAATATGTATCCCCGCTGGGAATCGAACTCAGGACCTCTGGGTCTGATACCGGTGGTTTGTACCACTAGACCACAGTGGCGGATTTTTTACAATTTACCAACAAGAAGTTTTGACGTTGTAGCAACAAGATGTGACGATTGGAATACGATAATAACTGAACATTAGCCGAAACAGGGCCCATTGGCCAAAGTAACAATTCAAAAACGATAACGATGTTCGAAAATAATTAAATGTATGGGATTGGCGGATTGGCATAAGCCGCGCTAAATCACGTGGTCTTACCGCAAGTTAATTGGCGCATAAAGACAATAATGAATCGAATTATCGTTTTGCTACATAACGATGTTACATTATGTTATGTCAGAAATTCTTGTTTTCAGGGTATTTCCTTATTATAAAGCTTATGGTGCTCGGGCCATATTTTTGCTGAAACGTCCATTGAGCTTCAGTACAATAATACTTCAATGGAAACGTTAGAAACGTGGTCGGCAACTATATGCATCATACTCTAGCTAGCGTATAATTATATAAGTGAGCTTGAGACAGCAATAGTGACCGGCCAGATTGCAGGAAAATACTGCCCGATTAGGAGCACCATTAGATAAACACGTTTGTTCCCAACGAGTCACACCACAACGTGTCACACTGTTACTCGTTGGAAAAAAATCACATCGAGTCACAATGTTACTCGTTGGGAGAACAATTTATAAAAATAATTTCCAACGAAGGTAGGATATTAGGCGTTAGGGAAAAAATCTTTTCAACCGGTTACACTCTGAACAAGGGCTTTTATTCAATTCTCAAAACATCTAAAATAATTGTCTAATTTTAAAATCTATCACAATCCCTTTCAGAGGTATTGTGATTGTGATATTTTCGTCTGCCACTTTGCTTAGACAGTTCAATTTCGTTTATTTTATACCTTTCAAAACGCGTCCCGATCACAATCCCTTTCAAATGTCAAATAGTGACGACCTGAAGTATGTAAATATCTTTCAAATGACGAATTGAAAGGGATTGCGATAGGTTTTAAAATTAGACAATTAGCCTCCTGGTTAGCTATGCGATCCTGATACTTTCACCTAAAAATATTGCATACCTTCGGGGTGTGACTCATTGGGAAATTAATTGTATAAATTGCTCTCCCAGCGAGGAGCACTGTGACTCGTTGGGATTTATTCCCAAAAGAGTAACAATGTGACTCGTTTTGGTGTGACTCGTTGGGAACAAACGGAATAACAAATAACTAGATAAACCATTTAAATTTTAACAATGCCCTAAAACCCTTTCAGAATATAAACCTATTTGTGTTTTATCTGCAAGAACAACAATAATGCAGAACAGCCTTGAACTTGACTGAGAAAAACCGTGACTGAGCAAAAAGGCGTGTTATTGTTAATCTTTCACGTAATAAAAGCAATTCGATAAAAAAAATCTTTTCTCGCTCAATTTCGCCTCATTCCGTTTTTCTTAGTTCGATTAACTTTTTACATAATCATGTTTCTAGAAAACATAAAGTTTTTGTTATTGAGAATAAGATGGTTGTTTTTGTAGAGGGTCGGTAAGCTAATTTTAAATTATTGTGTTACATTATTATGTACTTATAAAACTCTAAACCTTCACGGTACATATGACAAAGTAATGTTATTTAATGATATACTTATATAAACAACAACCGTTTAAAGAAGCTTATGACTAATTAGCATCACCTTGTCTCTGTTCACTAATGTGTTTAAATAATAATTTTGCTATTTATTATTTTTTACATTCGCATTTTCCATGTTAACAGAGCTAGCGCAGACGACGGATAACGGAGGACTTTTTGTACGCGACACGTCTTTATTGTTAACCAAATAAGATACAACTTAGATCGCGTATATCCATGAAAAGTACGCGATAGTCCTCGTTATTTCAACTTTATGTTCTTAGTAATAAGGTCGTGTCGCGGACAAAAAGTCCTTCAATGTCCGTCGTCTGCGCAGGCCATGCGCATTGCCGGAGAAGCATCATAGTTAACATGTAGGGGTATTTTAGGTGGAGGGGGGGGGGGGGGGTGGTTACGTGCAGCAATGGACTGTGCAAGGCTGAATGACTTTCGCGTTACATTAAAATTGTTTGAATGTCAATTAAAATAACGGGTACTCAAACGCGACATTTCATATGTAGTACATATAGTGGTGCTCACATAATTAAGGAGACTAACCGATTTTTATACAATCGAGGTAACTTTTTAGGCTTGGTTCTCCACTAAGGATTGACCGAGCTGCGATATGATGATGGCCATCCAAAAAGTGAATGGAGGAGATCCCATTTGCTATACATGCCCAACTGATCTGATCAACATTCTAAAAGTTGTAAGGATCAGAGTTTTAAGTTTCAGAAATTCCATAATTTATTTTTAAGCTTATTCATACATCTCTTAGAATAATGATCAGATCAGTTGGGTGCAGCAATCTGGATCTCCTGCATTCACTCCCTGGATGGTCATCAACCTTGGACGAATTAACCACTAATTCGTCCTTGGCAGAGAAACAAGGCTCCAAAGTTACCTCGATTGTATGAAAATCGACTAGTGTCGTTAATTATGTGACCACCACTATATGCACGTACGTTTACATTGTACGTACATACAGTTTGACTACTTACAGCTAGTTATATATATGATTTTGTACAGTAATAATTAATAAATAATTATAATTAGTGTAGAGTGATTTCACAGGTTGTCACTTTGAGAAAATGATGCTGAATTAAAATGTAACTATAATGTTTTATTGAATTTGTGTGCGTGAATGGAATCAATACTTACTGAACTGGAACTAGAAATGAGCAAATCATTACGAAAAACAGTTTAAAGCAGGATTATTTTTACAAAGTGACATTGGCACCTGTTAAATTACGCTACTGAATAAAAAAAACAACGGGTTGCACTCCGGGAGTGCCGGCAGAAGTGAAAACCGCTACGAAACAGCAGGAGCAGGCATACATTTTCGCCGCGCGATACAAAGACAGGGGGATATTACTTCCTCTCCTACGCCGCGCCGGCGGTCTACTCTCCCTCCGTATTAGGAATTTCCGATCAGGTCACATTTTTTAACCCATCCCAAAAATTTAAAACTCTGATGTGCACAGCGCCGCTAAAGACGTTTTCACAGCAAAAATCCCTATCTACACACTGAATGAGGATGAACAGTACTTTTTATTTAGGTATATGCCATCATGTAGGTAGTAACGTGAAAAATAAACAAAAACTGTGTTTTTATTTTTTCCATAATCTTGTATATTTCTATAGATAGTTATTTTTTTAACTTCGGGTCAGCGTTTTTTCTTGTGACGTCACTTTATAACACTTTATTGCAGCTTGCGGCTCACGCTTGACCGATTTGGTTAGAGAGTCGTTTTCTTTGTATGGAACGGTATACAATGACTTCACCCAAAGAGCGCGCGAATCTTGTAGTTTGAAAACTTGCAAAACCGAAACTTCTTATCGTATTTTCTATTTGAATAAAACAAATAGGAGTTTCACCCGAGTTCTTTTTGTAATAACACGTGTTGTGAGGCTCCATATTTAACTCAATCTACCGTACAATTTCTATAATTACAAAATATATTTACTTGACATTGGCAAAATTCGCGAATTTTATTGCGAACACGCCATTAATTAAGAAAGAAGAAGAAGTCAGAGGGCTTAGTGTGTGTTTGCAAATGACCAAAAGTTACCATCGCGGCAGAGTAAAATTTTGACAGATAGCCTTAATGCAATGGGAATAAGGTTGAGAATTAAACTCTATTCGCAAACTGCGGCGTAATCGAGTAAGGTGAGAAAACTTTTGAAAAAAGAAAAAATAGTGACAAAGTTTCAAGCGATTTATTGAACCTGTTATTAATGTCCGTTGTGTAAATCAGCTACTTGTAACATTAAATACAGACATTCTATCTGTTTAAAAATCTATTAACCATTTAGAAATCTAGGAAGACCATATAATTATACTGTTTATTGCTTTAGTTTTTAAACTTTGAAATGTAAAATTACTTATTGTATGTATGTAACGTATATATGATTATGAAATTTTCCTCTAGCATACTTAAAAGAGGAAAAGTTATAGTTATACCTACCTATTTTATATTAGAATGAAATCTCTCTCGAAATGCTTAATCCAATATTATTGATTTATTAATTAAATAAAACAGCATTTAGGTGTCGTCATTTCATTTATTTGTTTATTTCCTATGGAATTTTCATTAAGTAAGTTTTCTTGCCTTCAAAAAATTCAAGCAAATTCTGCTACACTAACACTGACACAGTTCTAAACTCCATATAAAATAAACAATTGAATGAATTGTTAGGGAGTTCACACAGCAATATTTACGCCCACGTTAGCGCCCTTTTAGAGACCCTGAGGTGAAATTAATGCAACGTCTAAAATTAGACTTCGACCTCGAGAAATGTTACCGGTTTGTCGTTGGACAGCTGAAGAAAGGTTGATCGACTACTATCACTATTGACAGTCCGATGTTGACCAATCCTCACTCGAACTCTACAACTACTGGAGACTACGGGCTAGAGTCAGAAGTATACGGACCATTCATCATATGTACGGACTTTCGTGAAGTAAAGAGCAGTAACCCTAATAACTTAAATGAAAACATCTCTACTTACATCCATTTACAAACACCAACTAATGTGCGCTTCATATCTGATATGTCGACATCAGTATAAAAAGAACTATCTAGAGTAAATAGAGATGAGAAAAATCTTTCGCATTATTTTGAAGTCTTTAAAGTTCTAAGTGATGTCCCGTCGCGCTATTATTTCAACAACCTTTTTTTATTGTTTCATTTGGATATTAGCTTAATGAATAAAGAAGATTACCTATAAGCTCTCTTTCTGGAAGTGAGTTCCTCCAAGAAGTTGAGAAAAGACTATTATTTCAATCTCCAAACATTTAGTACATAAGCTCAATCCTCCCTCCCCCTGCTGAGACTGAATCTCCGATGGAACTTGAAGCCCTTTTTCTTCTCTTGCTTCTCGTCTGATTTTCCTTCTATAAGGTTGTCGGCACTCTTAGCTACCTGAACGCTTTTCCTCCTATTCTTCATGGATTTCACTAATTTGTAGAACTTGCCGCGCTTCTTTGTGGGGTCTAGCGTAAGATCGGACATTTCCTCGTCGACTTCAACGCTGAACTCTGAAGATATGTCTCCTAAGTCTTCGACGCTGTGGCTCTCAATCTCCCTCGGTTGTGGCACTTCTAGTTTAGACTTTGAGGTGTCTGGTTTCGGTTCCGCTGGTGGCGGGGGGGCGTTCGGGTCAATGCACTGTAAAATTAAAAATACTACTTACTTCACATTTTGAAAGGGTGTATTTTATTTATTTGATTTTAATTGGATTATACTTTATTTTATTGGTCTTACAATTTTTTCTTCACAATCTTTAATAAAGCTTTCAAAATTTTTTTGGAAGCCGCTATTGGCATATTAGGCTCTAAAGTCTAACTAATATCATCTTAAATTGATTCCGTATCCATAATTTAAAAAAGTTAGTTAACCACTTGATTCCATTTTATCTTTCAAAATTGGCGCAATCAGGTTCCAAATCTTATCAAACTTTATTTATCCTTAATTTCCGTGTGTTTAAGGAAACTTTTTTCTCAAACTTCAATTCATTCGGGTACAGTTCAAATAATCCAAACAGTTAGGAAACTCTGAGCATCGGCCCGAAATAATGAGTTCAGAAGCGATTGGAAGTTTCTAAAGAATCTACCCTATGACGACCCGGTATCGCGGTAATTGAATTTTATTGAGGAGATCAACCTTTGAACTTAAAAGAACCGACGGAGGGGATAAATAGTCTACCTCTATATTTAGTTTAAGATCGCACCCACATACATAAAGACAGTCGCGGAAGTTCCCGACGGCTGATTATTTAACCCCCCGTTTCCACTGGCGAAACATTTACAAGAAAACAAGTTGTAAACGTATAATGCGGCCACTGAGAGAATGCATTGTTTGACAGCTCCTAGCCATTGGTCATCCTCACAGCGGCCGCACTATATTTTGCAACATGTTTAACGGAAACTCTTTTATCAATCTTCAAAAAATACCTGGAGTTTGAGGCTAGGATGACTTTTATTCAGTGAAAACCGAACCAATAGCATTTGGAGACTTATTCTACGTGACATTAATAAGTTTTCATAGATAGATTCTTTCATAGAGATACATGACTTACATCAGCTAAGGAGATCCTGTAAGATGGCACCTGGTCCGGGTGGCGCCAGGGTTTGTGGTAAGGCAGCTCCGTCAGCACCTTCCATCCAGGGTACTTGCGAGCTGCTGCGTGCAGCTGCTGGACCAGACGGGGCGCCAGCTGGGCCGTAACCCTGGTTGGGCGGAAATATAAACATTAGTTACGATTAACCCTATTGGACTGTATTTACGTTGAATTTTTTATGTATATCGATAGTACCGAATTGCCTTGCAAATACTTCAATAAATGGACGAAGAAATATATACGCAACCGGATTTTTGGATAACAAGGAGCGCACTTACTTGAAGATGTCTCAGCTCCCACGTGGTAGCAGGTTCGAGTCCTGTTACAGAGAGGCGCCGGCGGCGGGAGCTCGCGCAGAGATACTTAGATTACTATATAAAGTTCGGCACACATAAGATTTTATAGTTGTTCAATTAACAGTTCAATCACGTTATTCACTTGCGTTCGGGCGTTCGTAAGTGAAGCCGTACGACTATAGTAGTCACGAGACGACTTGACCGGGCGGCGGTAGACGGAAAGACTAGTAAGAATGCTGTGCCCTCCCATCATTGTAATAGCTTCACCGATCATAAGAACGGCAATAGTCCAAGTGCGCGTGTAAGAAAGGTATAGGAGACTGAAAGGATGACAAGTATGTGCAAGGCATATTTTTCTACCCTACAATAATAAATATTATAAAAACACGAAATCCAACACCTGGGTTGAAGAAAACATACTATCGTAACCTTACCACTAAAATAGCTAAATGCTCACCAAATTATAATCAAATCACCACTCACGCATCACTAGATCCTGACAGAATACCAGCATTGCTGTGACACATTTAGTGTCATGGCAACATAAAGCTGAGGCTTGATGTAATGTGCTTTGTTTTTTTTTCGTATTTTTGTTATGTTTGTAATTGTGTCTTTGGTCAATAAAATGTTTCTCTCTCTCTCGCTATAATGAGTAAAACAGTATTTCCCTGTCGTCGTCATCAGCTCAGCCACATAACACCTACTGCTGGGTACAGGCCTCCCCCAACTCGCCATAATCGCCACGCTTGGCAAGCGGGTTGGCGATCGCAGTAGGTATGGCCAAGTTTGTAGGAGACGCTGCTGCCCATCTCCTGAAGGCTGATTCCCTTAGTCCCTTTACGACACCCACGGGATGAGTGGGGGTAGTGCTATTCTAAGCTGACACTACACAGTACAACCTATGTACGACTGTATACCTAAGTATTTCCCTGTACCACTTAATTATTTCTTAGAGCTCGATTTAATTATAATCCTTAATAAAAGACCATCTAATCCCCATTTAAGCAGAGCTTGTATTTTCTATAGACACGCGAAAATAAATATTAATTATCGTGGAATAAAATAAACCACTAGTTTAGTTATTTGATAAGGAGTCTGACACAACTAGTAAAATAGACAAAGTCGTATACTCATCAAAAAAACTCTGCGATCACTCAATGATTTTCATACAAAATAGCTGTTTTAGGGATAGAGGGATTATTTTATTAAATCTTGACCGATAGTTTTTCAATTTGGTACCATTCAAAAGCTAGAATGTTCAACATTTCGATGATGTTGATTTTTTTGAAACGATTGTTTTTACTTTTTGTGCATTGTATAAATAAATAAATATAAATAACTGCATACAATTACACCAGTTATCTAGCCCACCTTAAGTTTCACGAAGAACTTGTGTTATGGATAAACATACTTATATACAGGGTGGAAAAAATCTATGGGACCTGGACGGGAACTATCTTTAGTTAGCTCATGTTACTGAAAGGAAACATTCTTTTATTTTTGAAGGAAACAAAACTGCAAACGGATAAAGTATGCAGTTAAATGCAGTTTTGTTTCTTTTAGAAAATAAAGGAATGTTTCCTTTCAGTAAAATAAGCTAACTAAAGGATTTAAGGTAGTTCTCCAGGGCAGAAAGATTTTTTCCACCCTGTATATTTTTTTTGTAAATTTAAATATAAATATCAAACACCCCGACCAAGACAAATAAATATGTTCATGCACACAAATATTTGTCTTGTCCGTGGATCGAACTCGGGACCTCTGGCGCAGAAGGCGGGCTTAGTATCTCTACGCCACACAGGTCGTCAAGTATGAAATTTTGAAGTAAGTAGTTTAAAAGCCCGCAAGTAAAAACAAAACAATTCACAAAACAAATTAAATACCCAGTCGAAGACTCTTACTTCTGGAAGGTACCAAATTGAAAAAATATCGGTCTAGATTACTACGAGTATAGTTGTTATCCCTCTACGAAAGCAGGTATTTTGTATGAAAATCTACAAGTCAATGGATCACAAACTTTTTTGATGTGTGTAGTTTCTCTTTAGGCCGTCATATTAAACTTAACATTCCCTAGAGAATTTGATTACAAAAAATAGTTTAATGAAGGGATATGTAAATCAATTGCGTTGGAAAAGTTAACAGCGTGATGGACGACATTTATAAGGGTATTTTCGTGTCCTACAAAAATAAAGACAAGTGTTGAGCTTGTATTCTTATCACAACATTACTCATTTGTATTGATTATTGTGTTTAATTATACACTAACGTTATGTAGTCTGGTAATGAGACCGCCGCCTGCTGCGACCCATAACATCTGGTGAACACGCGATGTGTACCTGACGGTTACCCCCGTGCGTTCGCAATGCAAAACATTACAATAAAATATGATGTATTGAACATAATTCAAAATACAATATCATTTATTCAATCTAGACTGTTACAAGCACTTATGAACGTCAAAGAAGCTACGCCATCAGTTCACAAACCCTACGGCGGGAGACCTTGTAACGAGAAGAACCGGCAAGAAACTTTTTTTAAGTCTGGGCGCGTTTTTATCGGTTAATAATATCAGAAGCGTTATTACGATATCCATTTTCAGTACATATTGTATTAGGACGGCCACGAAGTTGAACCCTGTGCCGTAATAATAAAGCAATAGAAATATGGCGAATGATCGCAATAACGCATCCGATATTATCGACTGATAAAAACGCGCCTATGTGAGAGAGGCTTTATGCGGCTGCTGAAGAAATGCATTGTTTGACAGGTCCTATCGAGTGTTTTGGAGATCCTCTCGGAGGCGGCATTATAATTTAGAACATGCATTTTTGTAAGTCAATGTTTTTGTCAAAATTGACGCGGTACAGTCTCTTGTACTCTTGAATGTAAAGTACTCTGGGAATGATGCACCTATTGACTAGCCACGCTGGCAGCGCCCACGGGTCCGAACGGGACACGTACGCCAGCCAGCTGTCTCCCCCCCTCCCCTGGGGGCGCGTCCGCACCACAAAGACAGAGACATAGGGTGGATCTTGACAATGTGAATGATATATCAGTCTTACCTATTGACCAACCACGCCGGCAGCGCCCCCCGCGGGTCCGACCGAGACACGTAGCCCAGCCAGCTGCCCCCCTGGGGGCGCGTTCGCACCACAAAGCCGGTCAGCAGCGACAGCGCTCTGTGAAGGTCACAAAATAAATGCGTATAGTCACACCATTCTCTAGTAGGAGAAATCACTTATTCTACTTAGTGCTACACCTTTTTAGCAAGTAGTTTAGCAAGTAGAATGAAACGACCAAGAGCGATTTATCTCTCACTTATGTTTGTTGTTGTGTAAATCGGATAAGTGCCGTGTGGTGATGGCCTAAGAATACAAGTGTCACCACTCCCTTACAGGCCTAAAGATCCCATAAGAGTCCACTAAGAGGCTGGACGCATTGAAAACCTGTGCGAGAGAAGGAAAACTTGAAACAAACCCTCTACCTACCCGTCTGGCCAGCGTGGTAGCAGTAGGCTAATAACCTCCTATGAACACCATAATAGGCGTGAGCTAGGAGAGGCCTATGTCCAGCAGTGGACGTCCACAGGCTGTTAATGGAAATCGGATAACGATAAATTTCAGTCAGAATTTAACAAATATTGCGAGATAGACAACAATATGCAATTTTCTAAGTCAAGCTAAGAAAAATGTAAATAGGTTTGGTCAACTGTCATAATATCATCATCACATCATCATTCAGCCTATCGCAGTCCACTACTGGACAAAAGCCTCCCCCAAGGTACGCCACAAGGCATGATCTCCCGCCTTTTTCATCCAGCCACTTCCCGTAACCTGACTGTCTTATCATATGTGCTTCAAATTTTAGTAGATATGTGATAACCAATCTGCATTTTATTCCCCAACCTAACTTTATGCCTTTAATCTCCAATATCGTCCCTATAAAAATTCACATTAAAGCCTTTCCATAACCAAATCCCTTTTTATTTCCGCAGATAAGGTTATGATAAAGACCGCGTCGGGTTAAAAAGCCATTCGGTCCATCGCACGGTGGTCTCGCTAGAGGTCATAATTAAAAAAAATCAGTTGGTATTTCCAATTATTGAACGCTCTCATGCCATTTACCGATAAATGTACCTTCTACAATTAGCAATAAACAAATCCCGATAACCTAATACCCAGATAATAATTACCTTCATTGTCTAATATAATTTGGAAGTGAACATAAAGCCCTTAGTATGCGAGCTAAATCAGGTGATTTCTCGTAATTTTCTCATTTAAGTTACTTTTTTTTTTATTAGAGCTTCAAGAATAGGGTATGTTGTCTTGTTTTATTTCGTTTTAACATGTATGTAACATGTATGTTGAAAATCATGGGTCTACGCCCCATGATTTTCTTTTTACTTCACTTAAACTTATAACTATTTTCTGAATCTTTCTTAGCGATAACTTTTTTTGAATTTAGAAGTCAAACGTGTTTAAAATCACGGCCATAGATAATTTTCTGCAGAAATTTGCAGATGTGCGTGCTACACTCGCGTATACCTCATGTTGTTACCTACCTTCATCCGTTCAAAATATGGTGTTACATGGTCCATAGTAATTGATAACGCATTAGTACCTATTTGTGAACGTCCATAAATGCTGCAGAATCATCGAATTAAAATATAAAGGCGTTTGGTTTTAAAAATACATGGAAAATGTCTTGGGTCTCCACAAACCCAAACTTTATAACAGACTTTTGCTAAATTTAGATATATTGGTCACTTCCAACAGGAAATTGCCGCGAAAAATAGTAGATTATGCACTAAAGGTATTATGGATTATGCACGTAGGGTTTGTGAACCGATGCCGTAGCTTCTTTGACGTTCATAAGTGCTTGTAACAGCCTAGACTGAATAAATGATATTGACTTTGACTTGACTTTGACTTTAAAGGGATAAAGCAGTGTCTTAAGTCACGGGCAGCATATTGAATCCTTCGCGAAATGAAGGATTCTGTAGTTAGATGATTATGGTAAAAATCCTGAACGAAGCGAAGGTTTCAAGTCAGCCCAAGGCTTAGACACTTTTATCCCCGAGGAGCATAGTCTACTTAATATAAATTATAAATTAGAAATATAAATTATAAAACGAATAAATAACAAAAATTTAACAAATCGGGGAAAAAATATCGGAAGGATCGAAAGTCACCGTGGTTGCGGTTGAACTACAATTCGGCAGATAAGCAACTTCGATATAGAGTAGGTTATTAGATGTAATACCAAAATATTTTTTTATTTTGTGCAACTTCGAGCTTCGGAAGCTATATTCCAGCTGCATTTGCAGTCGTCTCAGTGTTAAGACGACTGTAGTAGCGTATAATGTGTTTTAGCCAGGTAGTATTGGATAGTAATAGGTACTCACTAACTACCTGGCTAAAACGTATTACGTACAGAAAAGTCCGTGTTAAAGCGGGCCGATGATTGTGATGACTTGCAATCTCTCAAAATACGATAAAAAACCTGAAGTTAGTCAATTAAGTTTTTGATCTTTTATCTCATAGATTGGACTCAAATCAGCTTCTAAGTATCCGGACTTTACACAGATGATATAGAATTTTGATAACCAATTGGTGGTGATAGGACTTGTTGTAAGTCCGCCTGGCTAGCTAGCTACCACCATCTTTTCTAAATCTGACGCCATAACAACAATGTTTTCAGCATTGTTGTGTTTCGGCAGTTAAAGATTAGATAGCCTCAGTTCCTCAGTGATTGAGGATTCCGGGAAAGGTTCGCTTCCATCTTCAGCCTTATCAATACTTTACATCAGGTATGATGAAGGCTAAGTTTCCCCGTCGCTTATAAATAAATAAAAAACAGGCAAACACATTTAAGTACTTACATTATATATAATATATAATAAATAATAAATAGTATTAGTTAAATTAGTCATCAAAAATGTTTTCTTATTCATTGCATATTATGTTTACCTATCTAGATAAATTGCTTAGTAAGTGTATTTTTAATTTACTTACGTGTTATATAAGTATGTAAGGACTGACTCACCTGAAGTACAGGTTAAATACCTAGTTCAGGAAGTTTAATTTTAATTTGTCTTTAAACTGTAAAATGTTTGTATATTTGTACATGTACTGCAAATCTTATGAAATAAATTATTATTATTATTATTATTATATTATTATTATAGTTAACAAAACTTTTAACATCATACAACCTGACTTGAATTAAAATATAACATTGACACTTTTATTCAGTTCCGAAGCAATAATATTAACTGTCTTCTTTGTTAGCGAAGACTGAATTTATTGAGTCAATAGACCCTTAATCAAGTTATTACAGTGCAAACAATGTTGCTTTTACTGAAACCGTATTTCTTTGGTGTTAAATTCTTTTTCTTTCTTGTTAACAAATTATGAGATTAAACAATCGACTACAATCTATATATGCAGTTATGAAAGTAAATAATCCTGGATACCTATAAATAAATAAAAAATTAGCAAAATGTAATACAGTTTATCAATAAATTCAGAATGGTTCGACGGATTTACTGATTATTTTTCAATGAAAACATTATTGTCAAGAGAAGCTAACAGTACTTATTATATAATGTAGTAGCGTGACTTGCGGCCGCTCGCGGTTTTACCCGTGTTGTTCCCGTTCCTGTAGAAATATAAAAAAAAATGTTTTCTTAGTGTTCGCCTACATCGTTAAAGTATCCTTGCAACTTTCCAGCTTAATCAGTTCAGCCGTTTGGGCTGTGCGTTGTCTGTCAGCCAAGTCATAGTTGTTTTATTTGTAAAGAAGCTGATAGAACATGTATGAAGTTATCAAAAAGAAGGCTCGCTAAATGTTCCTACTTCATAATGGCATATCGACGAAGCGGGGGCTGGTAGTTATTTATATACAGGGTGGTCCAAGCCTGGTCCAAGCCTTAAGTCCCTCACTATATTCGGGAATTAACTTCAGAATCCTTCATTTCACATAAGTGACCTAAGTAAGACACTGCTTTATCCCCTTAGTGCATAATCTACTATTATACCTAAATAGACGACCAAACGGCCTATTAGGAACCGCAAGGATAAAAAATTCAAGAGAAGTTTTTTTTACATTAAACAAAACATTTTTTTTGTATCTTACTTATCAGCTTGTATCTATATTTTATTTTATAAGAAAATACCTATCAGGTAACACATATCACTAAGAAAATGCAAAAAATATATGTGTAAAGTAAAAAGAAAACTTGAACAAGGTCGACATATTTCAAAATTTCATAAAAAAAATAGTATCTTGCAATCTGGCGAGAACGGATTTTTTTTCCTTGCGTTTCTTAATAGCCTGTTTGGTCAACTATCTAATATATCCACCAGGCTTGGACCACCCTGTATCATCATATTCATCATGAATCAGCTGTAAATATTAACACAGTAAATAAAACCTCTCTTAGTATAGTATAAACAGTTGCTGCTTGCTGGTTTTATTCTAATTGTTAATGAGAGTTAGGTAAACATTTTCACGAAGTTCAAATTGTACGATTAGATAAATGAGTTTTGAGAAGTTTGTTACAGAATACTTATTTAGGAAACTGAATAAGTATTCTGTAACAACCGGTTTTATGGAACTGATGAATTAATTGTGAAAGTTTAGCGACATTCACAATGTTTTTACTCCATTTTTCAAATAATCATCGAACGTCCGTCGGTAGTCTGTTTGACTCTATTGCGATTTGAAGTATTTTCATTATTTTATTTTTATTTTAGAGTTGTTTGACATTCTATACACGCACTCCGTCTCAAAGATAATCGTGAGGAATATCTAATTTCCTGTCAGTGCAAATCTTTAGAATGTTGTCTTTAATTTGGAATTATGGCGATATTCTTTTATTCATTCTATGAGTAATGTTATCTTACTTACTATGAATAGGTAAATGAATTGACAATAAGTCTCTAACGTTTAACTGTAATTTCGTCAAAGTGTGAACGATATAATAAAAATGCTGACAATTGACAATTATCAATAATAGCTTCCACTTCGCTTCATTTGTATCGATTTTTACGTATCAGCCGGAGATTGTCCTAAACGTAGGGTCACCACAAAAGTTTCAATGTCCCGGACAATGAACCGAACACTATGAAAATTAAGGAACATTCGATTGATAAATCTTTATTGCCGAAAGCAAATAGACTTATCGTTGTAAGTTTTTTCCTGCTTACTCGTAGTTCAAAGTATTGTAATTATGCCAAATAAGTATGTAATCAATTTATAAATAGTTCTTTATTACTGATAATATATTTTTTTTTATTACTAATATATAAAAAAAATGATTTGTATAATTATTATCCGACTGCAAAGAAGGGTTATGTCTTTTCGAATGCAAAGGCGGAACGACAAGTAAATTAAAAGTTTGCTTAAACACGGTATACATTTGGCTGAATTTAGTGCACTAAAAGAAAAAGACAAATGTAACTAAAAGCATTAACTGTTAGAATCAGACTGAGGCATTCAGTGCATTAAATTAAAAAATATATAAACGCGTGCATAAACATCAAACGTATTCCTGAGTCCAGTCGTGTCCTGGTTTGTCTCCTAATAAATCCCGACACATGGTAGCCTTTCTACCTGAATCGCTGCATACCCTCGGGAGTGATTCAGACACGTACTACCAATCAGCATTTTACGCCAGCTGCGTGTCATCGTTAGGAGAAAATAATAAGGTATCGACAATATTGTAATGTCTTTTTTCTAGTGTTGTCCAAGATATTATCAATACTACTCAACTCTTTCACTGTAACGTCTAAGCACTAACATTTAAATATTAAGTTATAAATATAATATAACCATAACTCTTAAAGTGTTTTGTTGTCTTCCTACAAACTCAGTGATTGAGGACTCCAGGAGAGGCGCGCTTGTTACGTATCGCTCTACCATACGAACCGCCTGCCTGCTGACAGCAGTTTACCAAATTATTGCGCCGCATGGAAACGTCGGCACACGGGGCGCCGACGCAGCACAACGTGATGCCCCGACACTGGACGGAGTTTCGTCATTCTAAAATTCACTATTGTATCAAGCATCGAACAATTGTCACGTAACTTAATTATAATTTTTAATTTAATAAATTAATTTTAAATTCAACTTTGATTTTTTTGGAACCTTCGGATTTAGCTTTTATAATTCGCTTCCATCTTCAGCCTCATCAAAACATCGTATGATCAAGACTAACCCCCATATTCTAAGTCGTTCCTCCAAAACTTTTAACACTCCACTCAACCTCGTCGTGGGTAAAAATGGTAGTGTGCGCTAGACCTAACACGGAGTGGCTACGTACTCTTTGGCTCCTCCAGGTCCTTACGGAGTAATGACTTAGCATACCGATTTCGAGGAGTATTTCGAAGAGGTTTTCAATGAGGTTTCGTTAAGTCGAGGACGAGTAAGTTTTGGAGGAACTACTTAGAATATGGGTGTAAGCGTCTACACGTTGATAATAAAATAGAAAGTTCTGAATTAACCCTTTTTTAAGTTAACTACTTTTAACAGACCAATTAGTCGAAAATTTTCATTTAAATAAACTTATAGATAAGTGCTTTCGAGTGAATTAGCGCTAAACTACCTACCTACCTCTCACAAGAGATATGTAGGTACTAAAATCACGTTCTTGATTTGTTTTAAAAGTTAATCGTATCTCCATAATTGCGAATCAACGTATAAATTAACATCCAAACCACCGTAGAAGTCAATTACACACGAAATTGAAGTATTTTCATTAACTGGGACAAAAAGCGGGTAGTTCATAAAAAAAATATAGTTTGGTAACTGGACCGCAGGTTGTTAGCTCGATAGTGGCGATTAAGCGACTTTCACAAAGATAGATATCACGAGATGGGTGACCAAAAATATATTTTTTTGAACTTATTAAATAGAAAAATATTTGAAAAATTTAACTCGGCCACAAGTAAATTCTCAGATGGGACTCGAACCCACGACCTTTGGGAATCCGGCCCACTGCTTTAACTACTGAGCTACCGAGACTTCAAGTCTTCACTTGTGGCCGAGTTGATTTTTTCCAATATTTTTCTATTTAATTCATCAGTATAAAAATAACATTGAAAAATGCAAAAAAAAAAAAACTCTTTCGTGTTTTGGACGCCACTTGAGAAGGTAGGGGGCAGCAGGACATAGGCAGGCCACATCGGCAGCGGTTAGCGGTCGAGCATCTTTTCGCAGAATGGTTTACACCATGTCTGGTCGTCTTTGATTCGTCGTTGGAGTCAGGTCGGAGGAAAGCTCTTCGTGATCGCCACGGTCCGTCTCGTCGTCGATCGTCATCTGTCATAGTTGCTGTCTGTCATTCGTCAGTTAGTCAGTCAGTCAATTAAAGGAGGCTGGACGCCACGAAACACGCCGCAAACTAAAGGGCTAAGCTTTGTTGGGGAGTGAGCCACAAATTGCGTGAGCGGCCATAAAAAGTGCTGTAAAGTCACAAGCATAAAGCGCCAACCCTGCAGTTAAAACTTTAGGTGGGTCCAGATATCCGTATCGTATTCTCAGTTTCGTATCAGCGTCGCGATCAAGAACGCTAGTCTGGACGCCCGTTCGGTACAGTACGGCGGGTGGGCTCGATCCACCGCGAGTCAGCTTTTCGCCCCGTTCAAAGGAAATGAAAGCACGATGATTGCAGCTACGAACATTGCATCCAGAGATTTTGGATCGCGACGCTGATACGAGACGAAACGGAGGTACGGTACGGACAAAAGAACTTATCTGGACCCACGTTTTTGCTACGCACGCCGCCAGCCCGCTGCTGATGTGGCGTGCACGAGACGAGCGTCACGACACGACACGAGCCTGAAGGTCGTCACGGGTTGACGCGCGCTGGCTATCTAATCACTGGAGTGGCCGGCAATTGTGCAAATAATGAGATGCAGGGTTGTTCACCTCTCGACTTTTTTTAATTGGTTCGTGAAAAACATATGGATCGCAAAAAAAAGCTTTTGAAGAAAATTAAATAGCCGTTACGGAATTCAATTGAATCTTGTTTTTTGTCAAATACTGCTGTTTTAAAGATTATTACACCAAAATGGTGGTGAACTCCATTAACGTTATGGGAACTCACCAACTGAAATAAATAAAATATATTATATTTAAGAATTACTCGCATAAAAAAACATATTGTGAAACATGTTTCAATGTCATAAGTTTCTGTATATCAATATAAGTAGGTGAAAAACCTGGTGGGAACCATTATTATTAAAAATTAATCGAATTCTATGAATTGACAAACTTTTTTGCGATATTTTTCAATAACTAAAACGATTTTCGTAAAAATACCTACAATAAGTTACGTTTTAAATGATTTACTCTAGGCTCGGCCCTATTCGAGATCGCCATACAGCCCTTGATTATAATGGCAACAGTTCATTTTCCCAGAAAACGTCTGTGTTGCGATTTGCTTGGCGAGCAAATATTTTTCGTTACATTGTGTCTCTCGGCAAATCATTACTCTAGTCTACAGACACGCCTTACTTTATATAAGATAGTATTATTATAATACTGGGCAGGATATAAAGAGGTATAATTACTACTTATACTCCAGGTGAAATACTTCAATTTCAGGGTTCAAAATGCTGTTTTTCAATTGAATGCTATATCAAAAGCAAATAATTTTCAATTGATTGGACACGCTGGTCTACCGTCATCTATTAGAACCATCATTTCATATCATAAGAACGTTTTGTGTTTATTAAAGTTGTCACATTTTGACACACGTTACACTTTGGTGGCTGGAATAAATAATGGCGATGGAAACAATACTGCATTAAGAAAAAGCGGTAGGCCCCCAGACTTGAAAGAGCAGCTTTTTGTTATCCAGGCGACTTATTTATCCAATGGAGCATACAACACATTTCATAATTCGTTGTCTAATATTTTACTGTCTAAGTACTACTTTACTCACTCGATCATATGAAATGTTATTTCAATTTCACAAGCATCATCCGATAAATTTATTGTCATATAATATATGAAGGGTCCACTGCAATAATGATGAATGTCCTTTGTCTTTTGTTTTAAGATAATTGGGTTTTAAATTTATAAACAGTGTAAAAAAACTCAGACCTGAAGATAATAAAATGTTGTTTATTAAAGTTAAAGTATATGTATCATATATTATTTCTTTGGAAAATATTCATTCTAAGGGTATTATAAACTAACTAAAAATAATATTATCTTAAGTAAGTCTTTAAAAATCAGGACTATAATGAGCACTGTCCACACTGCGTTGACAGTCAATAATGATAGGTGTCCAAATTATTGTTTTAATTAACTTCTAATTCTTTAATATTTGCAGCATGAGGAAGTTCATCGAAATAACGTCTCGTTTCAGGCCTACAGAACTTTTTCAGGAACTGCAGGTCGTTATATTTTGCTGTTGATATAGGCAGCTTCTCTTTATAAGCCAAAACAGGTAATTTGAATTCGCCCTGATTAACTGCCTTCATAGACCGAAAAGAAACTGGTGTGTTGACAACACTTGATTCCCATGGACTGTTATTAAAATTTCTGTGAAACATGAGCCGTGGATGTTCTTTCTGGACTCTAAATTCTGATTTGACAGCAAGGTGGCGGTCAGTGCGAGGCGCCCGCGCTGGACATTTATTGTTATTGCCGTGAACACCTGTGACGTTGAGCGTTCTAGCCGTGTAGCCAAAATATTAAAAACATTTTATCTCGGGACTGCAAGCGATATTGCTAAGTTTGTAAACAAAATTTCTTAACTACATAGTCAAGTGACCGAATGGCATTACTAGTTAAGAATTAAATGTTTTTGGACATTCATCATTATTGCAGTGGACCCTTCATATGTGAATAAATTACAATCAAATTAAAGCTCGTGAATCGCAGAAACCAATACAATAAACCCGCGGTAAACAAAAAACTCATTTAAAAGTCCACTCTTCCAAAATTATTACATTTGAAAACATTAAAAAACTTATCCCGTCATTTCTCTGCCTCGATTTTAATAGACTAAAACGGCACAGCTTCAAAGCCACTAAGTAAACCCTTCTGGGAAGCTTTTGCTAACTTCTTCTGTAGTAGGGTGACTATAACCATAGTCGATAGATAAATTTCGCGAATTTCACCCGTCGCGCCTTGTTCGGCGAGAGCTCAGTCAGTGGTGCGATTGCGTATCATATCGTATTCATTTGACAGTTCATATCGTGTTCAATCGGCAACAATTTGTATGAAAGGATATTAAATATGATACAATATGAACTGTCAAATAAATACGATTGAATTTACGGAATTACCTAGCTTATAAACGCACGCTGTGAAAGTTCTATAAGGTAATGGCTAATCTATGTTCACGTATTGCGTACAGCGCGGCTGCAATAATAATAATTGACTTTTATAAAGAAAAAGGCTAAGACAACTTACTGTGTGTACTTATCTTTGTACTGTGCCTGTAGTAGGGTAACTATAACGACCTTACTGTTTATGGGTAAGTAACCTCGTATCAATTTGTCGGAGCATGTCAAAGGAGCAAGTTTATGCCGAGAGGAAGGAACTATGTACTACTAAGTGCCTGATTAGGAAACGTTACGATCTTTAATAGCCAACGGCACTAACAATGTTACCTACTAGTTATGTGAAAACGAGTTAGTGTTACATTTTTTTACAAAAAACAAAGCAATAGTAGCTCCTCCGTTCTTCGGATTAAGCTTTCCAGACTGTATGTTCAGACGTTAAAATCTACCAATACGCATTGGGTCCGCCTGTTGCGTCATGGCCCATTCTTCTCTTCCATTCATGGGCCAGTGGTCCAGCAGTGGGAACATTAAAAATGGCTGATTATTTATGATTTTTTAATTTTTGAATTTTTCAATGCTATTTTTATACTCATGGTAATTTTTTTTAATAGAAAAATATTGGAAAAAAATTAACTCGGCCACAAGTGAATTCTCAGACGGGAACGCTGGCCTACAGCGTATTAAAAATATAAAAGTATTGGAGAATTTCGACGGTGGTTCGCAATTCTCGGTAGCTCAGCGGTTAGAGCATTGGACCGGAGGTCGCGGGTCCGTCTGAGAATTCACTTGTGGTCGAGTTATTTTTTCCAATTTTTTCTATTAAAAAAAAAATTACCATGGCTGATTATGTTGGAATTTCTTCAGATTAAAATTGTTAAAATATCTTAGTACATACATTTACTTGCATCAAATCTATAATATTCTCCTTTGAGTGTCTGAGACAAAATTTAACATTCAATTTAAGAAAATCGTGTGTACATTTCACAAAATATTGAAAAATAGATGCAATTGAAAATATGCTGCTGAAACAACATTTATATTTATTAACCACTGCCACATGGTATATATTATGACTTACATACCTATTAACTACATACAAACAATTCTGATATGCACCTATGATTTATAAGTAAAAGTAAACGTAATATTGCACATAATTTAGTTTTTTTGAATAAAACAACATGAAATACATTAATTACAAACAAATACATTAATTGCATTCAAATAATTCATACTGTATGGCAATACGTCTATATAATAAGTTACCAAATTAAATGAAATGAAGGAACTGCCATTAACTAAGTTTATATGTGCGCTATCAAAAGTTTTAGAAGAAATGAATTATTATACCATTAATGAATATCTAAAAAAACATTAAATTGAAATTAGTTAATTACCGATTTGACATTATTATTATTTAAATTTGACTTGCATAATTTGTGCTGTTTAGAGAATTTTGACCATTGGTTGTTTTTGTAATTTTTTCGAATAATTGACATCAGTATTACATTGCAATTTTATTTTGATTTATATTTTTTAATTCAGTTTTTTTTTGCTTAATTATATTTTGGTCAGATTTTACCATGAACATTTGACATTTATTGTATTTGCACATCGAATAATTTGGTAGAATATTATGCGGAAACTATGTACAAGTTACTTAAAACCTATACTGTACCATATTCTAGCAAATAAATGATTTATTTTTCATTTTATTATTTATTTAATAAATATGAAAATAAGTACTTAACTATTTACATATTTAACTTAACACCTTTGCCCATTCAAATGCTTCTTTTATTAAATAGACATTAAACTTAGCTTTCAAGACATAGTTACTCTAACCCGGAAACGTTACATACTTTGTTTGATTTTACAGTTCCTTTCGAGCTCAATATCGTTTTACAGTAAGTGATTTATATGCTATGACGTAACAGATGGCTGCTGTATTTCAATGTGTATTATTTCCGGAAAGAAATAAACAGAAAATGAATCTTTACGTACGACGACGTACGATGGTGCATTACGACACGTATTTTGATTTTACGAATCAAGGAACATGCCGGTCGAGAATAAATAGAGCGTTTTCTTTTATTTAGTAATTTACGCGAAAAGTGCTATATAAGGTTTTTAAGATACGTTTTTCGACTTTTTCGGAACAGAAAAATAATGTGATATTAAACGAAAGTCATTGTAAACTGTAAAAAAAAATGTACGTGCGAATATGTAAGAAGTGAGATGTATTTTTTTATCTGTACCAGTAGAACGTTTAGTCTTCATCACATCATAGCAGATGTCAAGTAATTATAAAAGGATGAAGTTGAAATCGCGTTTCTTCAGGAATCCGCGACCACAGAGGAAATATTTATCATAAATAATCCGCTGAAACACAAACATTCTGAAAAAGTTGTTGTTATGGCGACAGAATTACGGTGACAGGCGTACAGGAACCGATCGAGGATCCTCTGGATCTAACCGCCTCTGTGGTCTAGTGGTACAACCACCGGTATCAGATACCGGAACATATTGTATTCGGTTTGGTTGGTGGTAGGACTTGTTGTAAGGCCGCCTGGCTAGTTACCACTATCTTATCTAAGCCTGACGCCATAACAACAATGTTTTCAGCATTGTTGTGTTCCGGCAGTTCGAGATAAGATAGCCGGTTCCTCAGAGGCTAAGGATTCCGGGAGAGGCTCGCTTCCATCTTCAGCCTTATCAATACTTAACATCAGGTATGATGAAGGCTAAGAGTCTCCCCGTCGCTCACACAAAAAATCTGATACTGGTGGTGTTAACACTAAACCAGGGGCCCAATTCTGCAAATGCTTAGTCACAATCGTATTCCAGTGGTGTTTCAATGGTAGTTCTGTTTTACACAGTTCTTGTTACAACAGTGTAAATAAACACTACTATTGAAACACCACTGACAGACGATTATAACAAAAAATTTGCAGAATTGACCCCCAGACAGGTGGTTATTAATTCGCTAGCACGACACCGGTGTCCAAATAACAATGGGGTATCTTTTGTTTCTTAAAACTCGGGGCGTGAGAATTTAATTAGTTCTTGTTGTACTGAAGCAAAGAACCGCAACTTGGTTGCCCTACAAAGGCTCTGTCTACGATATTTTAATTACACGCCTTCTTATTTCGAGCTTTCGCGAAGAATTCCTTGATTAAATTGATTGCGGTGCTAAGGGAAGCCTAAAATGTTCTCGCTAAAAGTAATTCATTAATGAAGTCTTAAGCCGCTCGTTTATTAAAGTTAATTATTGAACGTTTAAAGAAGAAATTGATGATAAACAATTTAGCCCCAGTCCCTTAGCATCATCACCGCAATAATTTATTGATATGAAACAGTGATATATCGACACTTCTCTATCAAAATGCAATGGATTTGACGATTTAAGTACGATGCCTATCTGACAAAATGCAATGTATTATGATAAGATAAGATAAAATAAGATTTATTTATTTTCAGAAATATGGTACAATTTGATATTTCATAATAAAGTCACCAGCATATTTTGTTGAGAACTTCAACGTGAAAATTTTGTCACACGTGTTGTTGTGTGTATTTGTAGAGCTATGTATAAATCAAAGTGATAGTATTTTTAGATAGTAATGAATATACGTTTTTAGGAGAAGGGTTTCCTTCTTTTGCTTAAAAAAAAATTAATAATAGATTTGCCAATACACAACCACCAGTAAATTACTGCACACAAACCAAAACACTTAATACTGAACTTACTGGCACACACGACTGTTCAAAGTTACATTATTGATACTCCAAAGATAAGAAAGTTTTTTTTTTATCAGATCAGAAAAGACTAGTTAATCTGTTTTGTCCAGACCAGACATATACGACGTAACAATCAATAAAAAAATGCCTTTGTCTATGTCGCGCTAGATCGCTGCCATTTGTATGAAGTCCGCCATTGTAGAGAATAAATTCTACGTAGTTGTCGTTAAATGGAAAAAAAAAACATTCCGACTTTAGCCAATGACCTATTTCAATGTAAGCAGCCGACAACTAATGAATACAAATGAGAAACTGGCTTTGTAGTGGTATTAAACTTGTAAAGACTTTTTACATTTCGGTTGTTCTGTTTTAAGTTTACTTTCATAACAATTTCATTTATATACTTTTTCAGTATCATTTTACTGTAAGCTTCAAAGATTGTTAGTTATTGCCGTTACTGCTCAGTAAAGCGTCAAAATTTGATGAGCGTAAAAAATCTGGCCTGTCGTTTTGATGCAGCAATTTTTGCTTGCCCATTATATTGTTTTTTGTTGCGTATGTTGTATAAAATAGTTAGGTTTTAATTAATAACCTGACTTCATTTATTTAAATGTACTGTAATATTTTAACTTTACTTTGAAAAAGTAACAATATCAAAAGGCAGTTATTTTTATGACATCAAATATATTTTTTTTACTTATGCTTAAGTAATCATTAAATGCATTTTTTACTGGAGTCCCGGATATATTTGTGACTTACTGGCCTCATTATTTGTTTAATTTTCGTTTCTTAGTAGAAATCGAAAAATATGTAGCTTAAATCCGCAAGAAAACTTACATGCGAGATGCACCGCCCGCCCGCCCGCAAATAAATGCAGATGCAATACAGTGACACACCTTGCACCTTCATCGACCGACTCTACACGTGTTTCATCCACACACAGAGCATCCTCAGGAGTTGCTAGACCGTGCAATACCAGCACCGAGTCACTCGGTCATCGGTACACCTTGCTATATGCAAGTTTTCTTGCGGAATTAAGCTACATATTTTTCGTTTCTACTAAGATATGGATTTCCGCCTAGTAACGCCTGATTCAAATAATTTTCGTTTGTTCCAGCTGCTAGCTGGAAAAGTGAAGATTGTAAAAGCCTATTTAAGGTAACAAGGTATATTTATTTATTTATTTATTTAATGAACAAAACAGGTTATAGTCAAAAGGTAAATAAACATTAAATAGTTAAGACAGTTACAAGGACTAGGTTGCAACCCTTAACTATGTACATACTATTAGGTTATATTATGCAGCGTGAAGATTAAAATTAGAAATAATAGTAATTAAATTAAACAATAAAACTTAATTTGATTACAAAAATAAATATCACCATTTAAAAAAAACACATAAAAATATTCCTACTTTAATGATGGCAAAAGCGAAATTAATTAACTAATGAAATACCAAATTGAAAAAAAAACATGCAATTACACAGCAATAAAATAAAGTAAAATAAATACTACCCAGAATTTACATAAAAGAAGAAAATAATTATTTGATACAATTTCTTATACCTCTTTTAAATCTATTTAAACTAGAGTCAAAGATATCAATATCATCTGCGCAGCCACTGACGAGTTCATTATACAGACGGCACATCCGCGTTATGGGATTAAAATATATATTCGAAGGCAATCTGTCACTATTGTTTCCAGACAACACCTTAGATACAGACCTATATCAAGATTATAGATGCAAAAAGTATTTTAAACGTTTAAAACCATTTGGTTTTAAACCATTTGGTTTTAAACCATTTGGTTTTAAACCGTTTTTTTTGGTTTAAAATGTTTTAAACCAATTTTTGAGGTTTAATATAGGTTTAAATCGATTTTCTATTAATATTTACTAACCTTTCATATAAAACAATTCAGAATAAACTTATTGCATTGTTTATAATATAACTGGGTTATTGAAATGAAAAATAAAATAAAAGCTTTTTTATAATCAACATTTATTTACCATTTATGAAACATTGTGAACAATTATTAATTAAAAACTATACTTATCTTACATATTTTAATATATTGATCAAAATCAAACTATACCATGGAAAATTATTGTTTAAGGTGATCCTCCAAACCTATCGAACGTGACGCGACTCGGCGCGAGTAATGTGTAAAAATAAGAAAGGAAATATACGAAGCGACGTTGCCACTCCGTAACGTATTATATTGTACAACTAAAATACACTATGAAAAAAGAAAAAGCATAGGTAAAAGGTACAGCTTAGGAAAAAGAAAGAAATACATACGCATATTAAGTTTTTTAATATTTCTAAATATCATATTGTAAAACGTCATTTAAACTAACAATAATAAAAAAAAAAAATATCTTTTATTATTACTTTCAAAATAATAATTTGTTAATAAACTAGGCAACAGGCTGAATAGAATTGAAACTAGTAATCACGTGGTCACGTTTTAAACCGTTTAAAATTTATTTAAAAGGCGTTTTAAACCGCTGATTTTAGTTTAAAACGGTTTATTTGCAACTCTAATCAAGATAGACGAAAAGAGCGCTTCAAACTATATGAGAACCTAGCGTGTCGAATTTTTCGCATGTACCATGACGTCACGAGCGAGATTTAGTGATGTGGAAATGTTATTAGCCGCGTACCCACCTAGCGCACGGGCTCGCGCGGTAGCCTAGCGAGCCAAATGCCTCGGTTGGTGTGGACGTGCCACGGGCTGCCTCGGGCGCGTGTTTGCTCGGCTGAGTGTGGCTCGAGCCAGATGTTGTCGGTAAACTTGACGTGCTCAAAGGTGCCTCAGTGAGCGCTTTTGGCTCGCGAGCGAAGCTACTTCAAGTTTGTCTCTTGCCGTGTTTGTCTCTATCTATAATATTGATATCATGGGCAGTCGAGAGGAGTCCATTCGTTTAATACAACTGTACAGCACGTACAAAGAGCTTTGCAAAAACAATAAGCAGCTAGGAAAATAGCTGCAGCTGAAAATACACGACTGTCCATTTCGAATCTCGCGGACTTATGACGGCTCAGCCTGCCTCGCGAGGCGGCCTCGTGTAAATTTGACAAAACTACTGGCTGCCTCGGGAGCCATCGCTCGCGATCCGGAGACCGAGGCTGCCGCGCGAGCCCGTGCGCTAGGTGGGTACGCGGCTATTGACGAGCGCTTGAAATTAAGCACTGCACAATTAACCGTTTTCGTTTCTGAGTGACGCGTGTTTTCATGGCAATGGTCTTAAGCGGACTGACTTAGTTCATAAAACTTTGACCGTGGTCAAACTTTTGAAACGCAAGGTAGGTCATACTAATACCTTTTACCGTCTCACTCGATACAGGTCTGTGACTTTAGACCTACCTTTATGACAAAAATCAAGTCACTGGCTGGTTACTTAGTAAGGGCGTGGAGAAACGAGAAACAAACACACCTTCGCATTTAAGATCGATACCGAAGACCGATAACGCTCATTGAGCGAAAAAATACCTCACAACGTGGTTAATTCGTCCAAGCTCAAAACGCGTTGTAGTCACAGTAAAACATCCACATGGCGAAATTCGTGTTGGCTCTAATGAAAACGCTCACGACGCGTCTCGAGGCAATCACTGATCACATAGCGAAATTCGTGTCGTGGCTGACATGCTATTCGACCGCAACTTGTTGTGGCAATGAAAAAAAGCAATGAGGTGTATGGAACCATATATATATATATATATATATATATATATATATATATTGGCTTCGGCCCGCTTTACCGGCGTGGTTCCCGTTCCCGTGGCAAAATCGGGATAAAAAGTCTATGTTACTCTTCGTTCTTACAACTAACTCTATGGCAAAAATTAAGTCGATAGGTAATTTGTTAGGGTGTGAAGAAAGGACAAATAAACACACTTTCGCATTCATAATATTATGCATTTATAATAGTAGTTAGGTTTTGCTTTCGAGGCCGTTCTTCTTGCCAGTTAAAAGACGTCCTGAATGGCTGGTGGGGAAAAAAATTGGACGATTCGAAAGCACTTATCTATAGGTCTATTTGAATCAAAATATTTTGACTTTTTTTTTTTCTTTTTTTTATTAACGACGGGGAAACTCTTAGCCTTCATCATACCTGATGTTAAGTATTGATAAGGCTGAAGATGGAAGCGAGCCTCTCCCGGAATCCTCAACCACTGAGGAACTCGCTATCTTATCTCTAACTGCCGGAACACAACAATGCTGAAAACATTGTTATTATGGCGTCAGACTTAGATAAGATGGTGGTAGCTAGCCAGGCGGACTCACAACAAGTCCTACCACCAACCAAACCGAATACAAATTGTACCCCCGCTGGGAATCGAAACCGGGACCCCTGGGTCTGATACCGGTGGTTGTTACCACTAGACCACAGAGGCGGTTAAAACTTTGACTTTGATCTGCAACTTTGATGCTTTGCCAACTCCGCAAGGGTTTTAGGCCTGATGTTATGTACATATTATTATGTAAGTTGATTAAATACCGCAAAATATTGTTTCATGATAAATGCATGCATGTAGGTACCTGACAAACCCCTTCCTGGGCGGGTAGTCCTTGTGGTAGACCGAGTGGTTGAGGATCATCTTCTCGTCGCCCGTGTCCAGCCAGGAGCGCTGCAGCACGAAGTCCCGGTTCTTGAGGGGGGCAGGGCATGACACTGGACAAACACAAATTTCGCATTAAAATTATAAATATTTATTCTTCAATAGGTGGCTGCGAGCGATTAACCCAGTGTGGTTGCCGTTACCGTGGGAATACGTGGGATAAAATATGTACCCTGTGTTTCACTCTAGGTTAAACTATCTGTGTGACAAACATTCTAATCCGATCAGCTGTTTATGCGAATTTAAACATTTATAATATTAGTAAGACTGTGTCGAGGCAAAAAAAACCTTGAAAATTAAATTCCCTAATAGGGAAAACAGACTATGAGCTAATTGAACTCAGTCTGAAAATGGGAATGTTACCGGTCTTAATGGGGATGCTATCGTTCAAAGGCAACATGATGAACAAATGATTATCATAATTATTGTATTCCAGAATATGTAGTTTTTAGTAGAATACTCTCCACTTTGTTTACGTCTTGTTAATCTACTATATCATAAATTGTACTGACTTAAATTCCAACCGAATAATTATACAAGTAAAATCAGAATATAATTTCGCCGATCGCTATTTAAGATGCTATAAGCAATACTTATGTGGCATATTCAAAGCGATCGACTGAAATGCAGTTGTCTGAAGTTCAAAGACATTGAAACGTTCTCCAATATTTATCCTATTATAGCACTCATCCCGTTTATACACATATCTAGCCGTTTTTATACATATCTTATTTCTCCACTCGTATCGTCCACCAACAGTCCTTCACATTTTCACTCCACACATTTCTTTTCCATTCAGCATCACAATCAGCGCAACAAATGTTTCTCCGGTAACTCGATAACAATCGACAATCGACACCCCCCCCCCTCCTCCCTTCATTTTCCCCCTCCACAATAAACTCAACGTAAATAACAATCGACTCGACTAATTAGTACATTCCTCTGGGAAAACTAGTGCTGGCAGGCCAAACAATTGAACACACGCGTTCGAAATACGAATTTTCTCGTTTGTTCGGAGTCTGTTTTCCGTTATCAATTTGATTGTTAACTCGTATTGATGTTTGCCAATATTAGCACATTCACATTTTTTTTTTTCTTTTTTTTTTTGCATTTTTCAATGCTATTTTTATGTTTATAATACATTTTAAATTATTGGCTGTTGCATCTTAATTGATCGTTAAACACCTGAAAAGATGTTTCTTTTGAATGCAAGGATATTCCTAGCATTGATGTGACAACGCTGGCCTACACGTATTAAAAAAAAAAAGACGGGTTGCACTCCGGGAGTGCCGGCAGAAGTGAAAACTTGATTATTAACGTTGAGCATGTTTGATATTTTGGAATGGTTAGGGAATAATTTTGCACCAATTGCTTTATCAGTATAAAAGTACTATCATTTATGTGGTAGAATACAATATTCATTTATTGCGCTATCGTACACAAACATGACAAACCATATTAAAGTGAACGTTAAGTTAGGTAATAAGATATAAGAAAACATTAGTTATTATAGAGAATCGAAAAATATATATTGACAATAAAACAAGAGACAAGTAAAAGACATTATCAACAGTCTGTCGCTAAGCAACCAAGACCATAGTCAACCTGTCACCTCAACATTCTCCATCCGTCCTACGCTTTTTCGATCAGGTCACGTGTCCTGACGCGAGTTTAAGATTTTATACCCATTACAGAAAAAGTGCTCAACGCCGCTAAAGAAGTTTTCACTTCAAAAATATATAAAAAAAATTCAAAATATAAAAAAATATAAAAAAAATAAAACTTTTGGAGTCGGTGCCAGCCAAGGCATTCTACATTGCACTTTTATTAACTATATATTTTTTTGGCCTTAGCTAGCTAGCACCGACTCCAAAAGTTTTATTTTTTACTTTTTGAAGTCGGTTTGTTTTTTTTTTTATAAAATGTTTTTATTTCAGATTTTTTGTTCATCATGTGCCGTTGCATACACTAAAAATCAGCCCATACACAACAATGTCATCTAGGTAAACGACTACTTGCCAAAAGGTGATTGATATTTTTCAAGATTATGAAAAAACTACTAGCCAGATCTTCGTAAAAATTATATTACAAACACCTGAAAATATGTTTCTTTCGAATGCAAGGATATTCCTAGCATTGATGTGACAACGCTGGCCCACAGCGTATTAAAAATATAAAAGTATTGGAGAATTTCGACGGTGGTCCGCTAGTCTCGGTAGCTCAGTGGTTAGAGCATTGGACCGGATTTCCAAAAGTCGTGGGTTCGAGTCCCATCTGTGAATTCACTTCTACATTTTTTACTCATATTGATAAAAACATTCTTAAATAATGCGTAGACAAAACCTACTTATATATAAAACCTTCTGAATATGGTTTACCTCGTTATAGTTTTCTAACTTTAAAAGCTTCAGTAAAAAAACATATTGGAAACTAGCAGCAGCCCGCGGTTTCACCGGTCTGTCACGGTATTGTTTTATTAGTATAGAAAGTTTTTTTTTAAATTTCCATAGATTAAATTTCTAAGTACATATTTTAAATTAAAAACGTTGAAAAACCTTTTGTACGGTGCAATGAACGTACATCTCACGCGGTCAGCATTTAACGCCCGCCGCGGCAACTTTGTAATAGTTGAATTTTAGTTCCATTAAGCAATCATATCGTGTACTCGTAAATCATAATCACCACTTTGTACCAATATCAATAAATTTGTGTTCAACAAACTTCTAGCTTATCATTTCTATCAACTAGTGTACGGGTTCCGTACACCTTTTATATTTTTTTATTAAGAAAACTTAAAAAGCTTCCGAGGCTCGTAACCGAAAGTTATACATACAGTAGTTAAAACAACGAGAGAGAATTTCAGAATGGGCGATTTCCAAAGATAGACATGATTAGTATATTTACTAAAGCTATCTAGATTTGTAATGGAGGCGGGCAACACCGCGGTAATGGATCAGCCGAATGTAATTACTTACCTCCGGCAAATTGACGTTACACCACAGAACTGATGTAATTAAGCTGGTAACATCAATCAACTCATCAGCTCTCATAATCTATTATCACTTGAGGTGAACCGTTCTACGAAATAATGTTTAGCAAAATTAGCAAAATACTTATAGTAAACTAGCTTTCCGCCCGCGACTTCGTCCGCATGCAACATAGCTTATGGACGCAGACGTGTTTTTGAAGTGAAAACTACTTTAGCGGCGGCGTTGTGCACATCAAAGTTTTAAATTTTTGGGATGGGTAAAAAATGTTAATGTCGCGTCAGGACACGTGACCCTGATCGAAAATTCGTAAGACCATTTACCGTTGATCTATTTCAAATTACATAAAGTGTCACACTTGAAAGATCTACGTATATTTGTTTAATAACAACCATTATACTCACCATACAACCAACTTTCATATTGATGCCAGGTAAGTTTTAATGGATTTACTGGCCAAATCAATTTGGTCTCCGTTTTCATCAACTTTTTATGAAGTTGTGGTCAAGATATAGTGGATTTTGATCGTTATTTTCGTTTAAGCGGTTTTCACTTCTGCCGGCACTCCCAGAGTGCAACCCGTAGTTTTATTTTTAATGAACAACGCGGAGATTCTACTAGCCTACTAGCGACTAGCCTTCATCATACCTGATGCAACGGTTTTACAATCTATAAAATAATTTACTCTCGACGTTACTATGATCGTACAAACCTTGTATATGAGTGCACTCTGATGATTTTACATTGTTAATCATAATCATAATATCTTTATTTATGAATATGGTAATGTTAGTTAAATATCGTCATCGAAATTTTCCTGCGCCCTTGATTTCGTTAAAAGTTTTATTGTTTAGCAGTTTCGCGGAAATACACAATAGAATTATTGTAATAACAGTTTATCGTCCACGAAGGTGTTAAACATGTCAGTATACTCTTACTTTCTCTTCTTTTTGTATGTTGCTTAAATAAAAAAATGGTAAGTAGAAACAAACTCTCTCTCTCGCAGTACCTACACGTGAATATGTCCTTGTTTCAGCTTGTTTTAGCAAAATAAAACAAAACTCTGCAATGACGTGCGTAGTACCGCAGGTTCCCTACATGAGTTCGAAAGTTGTTAGTTCGATTTGCATTATATTGAACACGGTCGGTGTGTCGATAACTCTTTATAACGATGTTTTATTGTAGCGACGCCTTGTTGGTGCGAAAGACAATACAGCGATAGTTCTTTAAATATTGGTTCAGCAAATTATTTATAAATTACTCTACTACTTCTGACTCTTACCACAGATTACTAAATAGTCTTTAACTAACATCTATTAAATCTTATGTATTCTACCATCATAAAAATATTATTAACTCAAGTAAGATGATCGCTGAAATAAATAACTTATCGCTGTAAGGTAATTCGAACCAGTCTTTTGGACTAACGTAACGCACCAACAATGCATCGGTTGAATAAAACATCTTGCTAATGAGTTATCGCATCGACACACCGTGTTCGATTAATGAAAATCGGACTAGCAACTTTCGAACTCAAGTAAGGAACCCCGTGCCACACGTTGGCTAATGCACTGGGCGGGCTATTAAGGTCGTAATGCTCTTATCTACACATCACACCGAGCCCGGTTTAGCCAAGGGAAAAAGAACTCTATTACATAATGAGGAAGACGAAGATAATTAAGGTCTTTGTCCGAAGGGATAGTAGACTATATTTGTCACAAATTGTAAAAATCCTTAGAGGACCATGATAGAAGACGAATTATTGCTTGTAAACAAGTCAGACTTATTATGTACCTATCTCTATGTAGGTAGACTAACAATAGTATAAGTACATGTTCCATTTCAACTGCAAAGGTGATGACAAGAAATAACTAACAAGAAACAGGGACCGCGGGCCAAATTGGATTGTTGGGTTTTAATGACTGGCTGGCAATAGCTTGATCGCCTTCCGAAGCACGGAGGGGCTCGAGATAATTAACTTTGGTCACCCATCCCGTGACCGGCCACAATCGCAGGATGAGTGCACGAACCACTGCGCCACCAAGCTCCTGTAGTATGGTTTTATTCATAAAAAATCCAGCAAAAATAAATATCCAGTAAATATTGACGACCTGTTTGGCGCAAGGGTACTAAGCCTGACTTCTGCGCCAGAGGTCACGGGTTCTATCCCCGGACAAGACAAATATTTGTGTGCATTAACAGGTCTATTTGTCTTGATTTAGGTGTTTAATATGTATATTAAGTATGTACCTATTTACAAAAAAAAGTATACCAGTATGTTTATTCGGTATCTAGTAACCATAACACAAGTTCTTGAAACTAAACGTGGGCTAGATAATTGGTGTTTGTATGCAATTATTTATTTATTTATTGAGATTGTGATAACTAAGTCCAACTGCCAAAATGCAATTATAACGTCGATTAATAACAAGAAGAAACCTTAGCACATCTTAAGGTTCTTCGCGCACTCATCATAAAAAACCAATAAAACAGCTTTTACCGATTTAAGTGGACTACTGGGCCCGTAGACAAAGTAACATCGTTATGTAGCGAAACGATAATTCGATTCGTTATTGTCTATAAGCGCCAATTAACTTGCGGTAAGACCACGTGATTTAGCGCGGCCTATGCCAATCCGCCAATCCCATACATTCAATTCTTTTCGAACTTCGTTATCGTTTTTGAATTGTTACTTTGGCTAAGGGCCCAGTTCCGTTTGAATATTTTTTGGTAGCCAAAAATAAGTTTAAGCATTGTTTGTTACGCTGGCTTATCGAAAACAACTTTTACTCTGTAAGTGAATACTTAGACTACAAACAAGTTAACAATAAATTTTGAGGACATTGACTCAGGAATATGACAATAAAAATGTAACTATAATGTAATTATATTGTATTAATTTCTTTTTTTTTTTATATACTGACACTATCACGAGTTGGAATTTAATTAATATTTAATAATCTGACATTGTACAATTTAAATTAATATATAATTTTTGCATGCCTACAATATTTAAGGTAGAATACAGTAGACCACAGTAAACACACATTGTCATCCATCTCAATGAATCACACTGTATTGAGCAAATAAATGATTTCTTTCTTTCTTCTTTCTTTTGGTGTTTTTTGGTTTCCCGACGTTCGGTACCTTTTCAGCTGCCGTTGTCACCGATAGAATAAAGCCAGTCAAACCGGGACCCTAAAAACATCAAAAAAATATTCAAACTGTGTAAATATAGTGCACTTAAATCCTTAAAAGTTGTTCTATTTCAATTACCTATCTAAAGTTCTAAATCCATCAGCTCGCAAGGTCTGAATTGGGATGAGTTATATCTTCCAAACAACCTCATTAAAATACGTCTGTACAGTCAAAAGCACTCGGGCTTAAAACTTTCAGTATGTAAACCGCCTCTCTTATGATTACGAGCAAGATAATGGCGGTTTCTATGTCAAAGAGTAAAATATGTCGTACTGTGGACAGTACCTCAAAGTGCTCAAAACAGATGAAAATAAGTCAGTGACGCGTAAAACTTGTGATGTCACCCTTCAATTTAATTTTTTTGTAACAAAAATCAATAATATTGTTGCTCTATCGACGTTTGATCTCGTTTTAGCCATTTTCAAAAAGCGGATAATGTATTCAATATTACTTTTTTTTATGAACAACGGGGAGAATCTTATCCTTTATCATACCTGATGTTAAGTATGATAAGGCTAAAGATGGTAGCGAGCCTCTTCCGGAATCCTCATCACTTATTAACAAAGTACTTATTAATACGAACTATAAACATTTTCAAAAAGCCAATTTTACCACGAGCTATTTTATAGAGAGTTTGCCTTCTGAAGCAATACCTTCGAATGGAGACAACTCCTGTAAACTTTCTATCGCGTTTCCCTGAAGTTGAAGCCAGTTCAATAAAAGTTGAACTAACCTAGAAACGACAAAAGATCTCTCTTCCTTATATGAATAACTCCATATGCATCGAGCTCAGGCCCGTTATCATTATAAACGAGATTTGAATGTGAAAAGTGTGTGTGCAGGCAAGAGTAACGGAAGCGATTTGTCGAATCTATTTTCAGATGTAATATTCTTTTCATGTAAGGTTTCCACTTTTCACAAATATAAGTTATCTTAGGTACTTTATGTTGGAATAACGCGATCGATCTTCATTATCATCTCAGCCAGATGACACCCACTGCTGGGTATAAGCCTCCCCCAAGGATCTCCATAACGGTCGGTTCTGCGCTGCCCACATCCAGCAGCTTCCCGCGACCTTCACCAGAGCGTCGGTCCACCTTGTCGGGGGCTTGCCCACGGAGCGTCATTCATACAATAAAAAACGAAAACCAAAAAAATAACAAATAAATAAAACCCCGTAATATAACAAAACCGTCTTAAAAATATAGTTTTTGGAGTCGGTGCCTGTTAGAGTGACAAAAATCTTACTATCCAAACTTTCACATTTAATATTGGTACCCTTCAGCCATGGACTTATTTTTACTGCGACATCTTAACGATTATCTGCACCATCCCCATCGGATTGTATGTCATTCACAAAACTGGTTCACCCCGTTCAATGTCATGTAGCTGTGAACTAGATTCTCAGTTTGCGCGTCATCTAGGGTTGCCATATCCGAAAAGGGCGACTAACCCCCATATTCTAAGTCGTTCCTCCAAATTTTTTACACTCCACTCAACCTCGTCGTGGGTAAAAATGGTAGTGTGCGCTAGGCCTAACACGGAGTGGCTACGTACTCTTTGGCTCCTCCAGGTCCTTGCGGAGTTATGACTTAGAATATTGATTTCGAGGAGTATTTCGAAGAGGTTTTCAATGAGGTTTCGTTAAGTCGAGGACGAGTAAGTTTTGGAGGAACGACTTAGAATATGGGTGTAAGTATTTAAGTTCTATTTCCTATTATAATACCTGTGTTCAAGTACGCAATAAAGATTTGAATTTGTTTTGCCTAACAAATCAGAAAAAAGACCGGCGTCGACAATTTGACATTGTTTTAAACTTTGTGCTTAGGAATTGTGATCATTAAAGCATATTTAAACTAGGTGTTTAATAACGCAAGAGTTAACACCGCAATTTGATTTCGCACACACTACAATACTGAGTTGTCGCATTTTTTGAGAAGCGCGCTTATCTAATGGGGAGACACATCCTTGACCAAACATCAATCTATGGATAGACGATGTATTTAGATCTTCGTAACTATTATCTGTGAAATTGTATGAAATTATTTTTAGTAAACATATTTACATTAGATGGGAGCAGAGAAAATTTGTTATGTGCTGCAAAAATTACAAAAAAGCTTTTATAATTTATGTAATCAATTTTAATGTCAAAAACATTAATCATTTTAGTCTGAATTTTAAAAATGCAGTTGGCAGCCCTTAACGTCGCCCTCGCTCCGCAAAACGGCATATTTCCACGGTCGACCATTCAGCTCACATCCCCCGGGACTCGGTTTGCTAGCGGCATTCTTGTTGCGTGCTTTTTGATAAGTTCCATTTAGCTAGAAGCTTTTGAAATTGTTTTAAACATTGTGTAGTTTGTGCATAGGAATTGTGTTAATTATGGGACATGTATATAACACAACAACGTCTGGCATATACGTATTTTGAGACGTATTTTGAAGTTTGCCTACCTATGGGATTTTGTGATATCCATAATAAATTCCCCATAACGTATAAGAGTTAAGATTAATTCATAATAATACTTATGATTCAGTACTATATTTTCCCATGAAAATAAGAGATTTTACCGCTATAAAAATTGCCCTTAACGTGAACTGTAGAAGTAACTTATTGTCACTAACGAAATAATAAAAATAGTTTTTCTCTTAAAAGCAAACAGACAAACATACATAATATCTACAATATTGTTCTGTTAAAGCCTGCAAACAATCCGCAGATAATCTTTATTTTCTTTTAATAAAGAAAAAACAAATCAGATGTGGCTTCGTTAATAAAACTTAAACAATTATTAACCTTTTAGACCCCGAGTTATGAGACACAATTCCATTGTTCTCTGGTATTCTGCTAGCAAGTTACTAATTAAGAAGAGTTTCCAACATTTAAACAAATTAGAAACAAACAACTTTATCCTCTACATACGTAACACAATTTAAAAACAAATAACTCTTTCAAGTGAAGCTCTCAGTCTGATAGAACAATTTGTGAAAATTAAATTTTAATGGTTCGTTCATTCACGTAATAAGCACGCACGCTCGTATCGCTTTGATCATTTATCGATCCCATTGGCTATCTTATTGAAAGCAGCAGGTGGTACCTACGTACTCATTGCTACTTTTGAACGAAGACGTCAAAGGGGATCTTCATTTCAAATGAAGCTTTACTAGAAATTGGGAATAACTTCATACTTTATGATTTTGTAATTTTTGCATTTTTCAATGCTATTTTTATACTTAAGGTAAATTTTAAATAGAAAAATATTGGAAAAAATTAACTTGGCCACAAATGAATTCTCAGACGGGAATCGAACCCGCGACCTTTGGAAATCCGGTCCAATGCTCTCGATTCCCGTCTGAGAATTCACTTGTGGCCGAGTTAATTTTTTCCAATATTTTTTTATTTAAAATTTACAACTTCATACTTATTATTCATATTTTGTTTTTTGTATACTACAAGCCATTCTATGAGCTACTCACATATTTAGTAGAAAAAAAACATATCTTTTTTGTTTCCTTAAACGAATACCGAAGTAAGTAGCTGATCAAGTACCGAGGAAGTAGCTGATCAAGTTTTGAACTTTCCTTTTTGAATTTCAAAGCAGAATGATAACAATTCATGTTTGTCAAATCGAGCAATGGGATTTTCGTTTGAGAAAGGTATACTTAGTGCTAGCTAGAGCAAAAGAGGGATACTGACTGGCGTAGTAGCCGACGTCGTTGTTGACGTTGATGTGGCCCGCGTCCTCGGCGGCCAGCATGGGCGCGTCCCACACGGAGCGGCACTACACTTAGGTAGGGATGCTGCAAGCGTAGAAGAGGGACACTTACTGGCGTAGTAGCCGACGTCGTTATTGACTTTGATGTGGCCCGCACCCTCGGCGGCCAGCATGTGCGTGTCCCACACGGAGCGGTACTACACTGAGGGAGGGATGCTGACTGGCGTAGAAGAGGGACACTTACTGGCGTAGTAGCCGACGTCGTTATTGACTTTGATGTGGCCCGCACCCTCGGCGGCCAGCATGTGCGTGTCCCACACGGAGCGGTACTACACTGAGGGAGGGATGCTGACTCGCGTAGAAGAGGGACACTTACTGGCGTAGTAGCCGACGTCGTTATTGACTTTGATGTGGCCCGCACCCTCGGCGGCCAGCATGTGCGTGTCCCACACGGAGCGGTACTACACTGAGGGAGGGATGCTGACTGGCGTAGAAGAGGGACACTTACTGGCCTAGTAGCCGACGTCGTTATTGACTTTGATGTGGCCCGCACCCTCGGCGGCCAGCATGTGCGTGTCCCACACGGAGCGGTACTACACTGAGGGAGGGATGCTGACTGGCGTAGAAGAGGGACACTTACTGGCGTAGTAGCCGACGTCGTTGTTGACGTTGATGTGGCCTGCGTCCTCAGCGGCCAGCATGTGCGTGTCCCACACGGAGCGGTACTCGGGGTCGTGCAGGACATCGTACAACGCGTCTGGCTCCACATCGTCGAACTCCGCCACCACCTTTAACAAAACATAATCACATTAAATTCGTAAATTTTTCTCAAGACTGTTGCTTTCAAACATTACTGAAATAAAGAATTTGCAAAAACGTGTATAAGAGAAACTAGCTTCCGCCCGCGGTGTCATCTGCGTGGTTTCCATTCCCGTGGGAATGTCGGGATAAAAAACAATAGTTACTCTCCGTCCGTTCAACTTACTATATGCCAAAAATCAAGTCGATCGGTTGCTTAGCTAGGATGTGAAGAAAGAACAAACAAAGACACTTTAGCATTTATAATACACTCAGGGGCACATCTAACCGGCGACCCCGTTATTTTCATAGAAACATGCTCATTTTGCGACTCTGATATCTCTGATCTGTATGGCAATGTTTAGGTTAAGCGCTCGACTGTTAGCAGCTTACAGATACGTACAACTTATGTTTTGGCGCGCACTGTTCATTGAAATAAAACAACGTTTACGGATATGAAACGCGCTATATTTCACGAACTAAGTTGTTACGTACGTTTCGGCATCTTTTCAGCTGCCGTGGTCACGGGATGAGCTTACACAAAAATATATCAATTGTCATTTTTATGTACCTACTAAAAGAGTCGCAAAGTGAGCATGTTTCTATGAAAATATCGAGGTGGCCGGTTAGATGTGCCGGTGAGTGTATTAAGTATCCTTCCGGGCGGCGCGGCGCGCGCAGTGCGGTCTTTCTTTCTTTCATCATTCTTTCCATCAGACTAGTTGATGGATGCTTGTCTATCTAGCTTAATATAATCTGCTAGCTCGTTCGCACCATGGACGATGGTTCGCACTAAAATTCAGGATACTCTCCATAAATGTCATCGTCACGCGCTTAAATGCTATCTATTAAATTCAAAATGTATATGCTTATCTTTTTTGTAACATAACTAAATACTCATATAACTACGTGAATGTACACATACGTGTCTCATAACCTACATAACCGTTTATGAGAGCAAAATGAGTTGTTAGCAGAATCCTCATTTCGCAGTGATAGGCGATTCAGAAGTCCCCAAACGTCCACCCATTTGCAGCTATTACGTCCATAAGGTTGAGTTGAGTACATCTCGAGAGCGATCCGACACGTGTTGAATAATGCATCCTGTCGTGTTCTCAAAATGTACCAACCCATATCAAGATACGGTTCAAAATGGACTATAAGCATTTAGGACTAGACTAAAGTGCTTTAGCGCTTTTTCATGGACTACAAATGAGGGTTTGAGGGCTATTTCAAAGAGAATAGAATAGTAGGCTAGGTACTTCATACTATGAAGAATTTGCAAAACAAAATTCAGTATATTTATGGAACAACCAAACATAGTGTATCGACTACTTAACGAACATGTCACATTTGAGTTCGCTCTTTCAAAAAATAAGGTAACAAACTAATATACAAATACAAATACAAATACAATTTTTTATTGCAAACTAAGTGTGTACAGGTGTTATAATCTAGAAGGAACTTAAAAACTTAGTCGCCCTTTACGGACACAGTAATTTATGAGAGGGCTGCCTATTTTATTAAGTTACAAAGAATAAAACAGAAAATAATAAAAAATAAACAACGATAGAAGTTTACAATTTGGATTGGATGTTTACAATTTGGATTGGATTGATCGCCATACTAATATTGAATAAAGAGTAGTCACATAATTTAGATAATCGTTAATAGAATATACACATTTTTCAATTAAATAGTATTCTTTGAGGTATTTAATGAACCGATTGTGATTTGATCTTTTTTTTTAGTTAATTTACAAGTTTGATTTTGTAACCCGTTTAACAGACTGTTGACCTGAATATATGGTTTAAATTTCAACTCGATACCTCCACGCGTTCTCGAGATAAACGAGGACAGACGGACGGACGGACGGAAGGACGGACGGACGGACGGATAGATGGATGGACAACAAAGTGATCTTATAAGGGTTCCTTTTTTTCTTAGGTTCGGAAGCCTAAAAACGACTTGTAATGCTGAATTCTTTGGCTGGCACATGGCTGGCACCGACTTCAAAAGGTTTATTTTTTATTGCTTTTCAAAGTCGGTTTTTATTTACTTTTTATAAAAAGTTATATATAACAATATTTAGAACTGGGCAAAGCACATACAAAATTAATTTAACACTTTTCAACTGAAATGGGCGATCGAAATGATCAAGTCACTTTTGATATAAAGTTATTAATCATTTGAAATTACAAGGACAATGAAGTTAATTCATTGACAAAATGAACGCTGAATATTCCTTTTAGAAATACGATTTTTTTTTGTTAAAATAGTTGGATAAATATATTTTTCCTCCCTAAGATAGGCAAAAGATACTCCTAGCACCAACAATGGGAAATGAAAAAAATACATTTTAGAATCGATTTGAAAAATTATTTTGTATCAATGGATACCTATCCATTAAATATTATTAAATTCCCTTATTTAATAAACTTTATAGCATTTCCCAAAAATCTTGAAAATCTTATTATTGTGTGCAAATTACGAAAACTTGTCAAAAAACCGCTTTGCCCAATTAAGCGCCTAAAGCGACCATGGGGATAAGGGTAAAGTGGTCATGCCAAAATATTACAAGAAATGCAATTTTAATTAACAAAAATACCAAAAAAAATTGGATTTCACATTAATTAAGATATAAAAAGAAATAGTTTCAAATAAAGTTTCAAATTAAACAGCAATTTCAGTTTTCACATTGGTAATACGTCATTACTTAAATCTAAATGCCAAAAAATTTTCTACATAAAGTAACATAATCAACAGCTATACTCGGTTATTAAGATACTCCTAGCACCAATACCGTGCTAGGAGTATCTTAATAACCGAGGAGTATCTTAATAACTCCAATACCGTGGACTGCATTCCGAACCAACGAGTCTATCCTTCGAGAGCTCAACATTAAAACCAGGCTATCCACTTCCTGTCTCCAAAAGATTCTGGAATTCTTCGGTCACATCGCCAGAAAAGATGGACACAACATCGAACAACTGATGGTCACTGGCAAGGTCGATGGCAAACGGCCGAGAGGTCGAAGCCCAAGTAGGTGGTCTGACCAAATCCGCTCAACGCTGAACACCAAGCTACATGATGCACTCCATGACGCCAAGGACAGAAATCGATGGAGGAGCATCATCAAAGGAAAATTAACTTCCCATCGGGGGAATCACGACCCTCAGTAATGAGGAACACGATGCGAGGAGGAGGATACTCGGTTATACTTCTTCACTAATGTGAATACGGCATAGCGCTGTCACTTGGCCACTTTGCCTTTTTACACGATTTTGTTTTAAAAATCAATTCAGTTCATATAAACTAGGGCGGTTACAACCCGATACTCGGGTTCGTCGATCGACGAAAAATTCCAAATTATGCGAAAATCTTTAATTGCAGTTTGTGATCATCACGTTTAACATTTTGTATATTTTATAGTTTTCGGAACAAATAGACTCGAGTACCTTTAATTTGATACCTTACTCGGCCGCGTACTACGCGCCAAAGTCCCTATCGAGTCGTCACAAATTTTGCGAACCTGAATTAAGTATATAGATTATCCCATGTCGGAACAAATATTATACAAACAAAGCCAATTAGATGCGTAACAATAGACTTGCAATAAAGACATTGAAACAAATAACAAAAAGCTCAAAAACTTTGCACACGTCTTGCCTCGACCACGGGTTTGTTCCGTTCACCACCGAATGACTGCTCGGTGCAGGGCGGGAGGTTGGTCATATAAAAGGGCAGAATGGCAAACAGAATCATAAACTTAAATAAAACTAAATATATAAGTACAATTTAAAACACGAAACATATTAGACATGAACTATGACATCAAGTATAACAGTAATAAAATAGATAATGAATATAACACAAAATTTTTAGGCATACAGATTGACCAAAATTGTAATTGGAAAGCTCACATTAAAATTCTAGTGAGTAAGCTTGATAGGTACATCTACGTTTTAAACAGGCTTAGACAGGTGGCCTCCAAAGAAACAGCTCTCTTAGCGTACCACGGATATGTGTCAAGTGTTCTACGGTATGGTCTAATACTTTGGGGCAATTCAGTTGACTTTCACAGGGCATTTAGGAAAGCATTTTTATTAAAAAAGAGTGTCAGAGCTATCTGTGGCGCTGATTATCTAGATAGTTGCAAGCCCTTATTTAAAACATTGCAAATGTTGTCTCTACCCTGTCTATACATCTTTGAAATAAGCCTGTTTGTAAAAAGATATGAAAATTTGTTCACTACTAAATGCCATTCTGAATATAGAGGCAGAAATGGAAATATGTTACAAATACCGAATAAAAAACTTGTACTATTCTCAAAAAAGGCTTATTGTATGGCAATAACTATTTTTAATAAATAACCAACTAGTTTGACACAATTGTCATTCAATAAATTTAAAACTAAATTGTATAATTTATTACTGGATAAGACATATTACTCCTTACTGATACTGAATTCCTTAATGATAGTTTAGAAATATGGTGTATCCGCTTTGCCTCCTATGGCCGCATTGAGCTGACTTCCTCTTATGGTGGAAAGTGTAAGTAATTATTTCTTTCTGTGATCCGATTGACTAGCTTCCAGTGTGTTTTTATTTAGGTCTGATAAATCTGTTTTACTACTTTTATTTGAGTTGACCAAACATTTACAATGTTGTGTTTAAGTGTCATACAAGCATGTCTCTTCGGAGCCCAACAAAGTTACCTAAGAGATACTCAACGTAGTAGCACAGAATATATGTAGGCATAGGTAATATAACGAAAGCTGTTTCTGAGTAGGGTTACCATTTAGGAGTTTGAAAAGTCCTGACAAAAAGCCGGACGTTCAAAAAAAGTCCTGACATTTTAGTAATTAAATGCAAACACTAAGTGATGAAGTAAAGTAACATACGGTCGCTCGAGCGGGGAACCCTTCCGGGTAAGTGCTATTTTGTTTTAAGATGAGTTGGAAGTTAATAAAGATTGATTTGATTACTCATGTAGATTTTATTACTCATATTCCATTTAAACCCGAAAAATCCGGAGAAATTATAAAGCCAGACAAAGTCCGGACAGAAGTCTAAATGTCCGGACATGTCCGGACTAATCCTGTCATATGGTAACCCTGTTTCTGAGCAACAAGTCGAGTTGGCAACAAGGCGAAACAAAATACGGGTGTCGTCGGCTTCCAGGGGTTTAAGGGGAATTGCTCCCTCCTGGTGTCTGCTAATAATTTATATTTCTGAGACATTTTACGAAGGTCGATACAGTTGTTTTTCGCCAAATCGTCGCTGTTTCTAGGTACCTACCATAAACATTTTGTAAACTCAGCTAAATAAAAAGGTATTTATTCCGTAAGCTGTCTGTGTACTTTTACTTCTTTTGAAAAGAAATTCGTATGTATATTTAATGTCAGATTTATGTACCTACCTATTACCTGTTTACTTAACACTTTTCTACTTAATTTCTAAATCAAACGATTGAACAAAGAAAGAAATTAAATTGCTATCTTTGCTTCTAGGAAACAGTTTATCATATTTCTAGGGAATGGTTTTAATATAAAACAAGTTAATACTATAGAATGGGCACTGCAAGTAGGTACTTTCTGTAGTTGTTTATTATTTTGTTAACATATATACTTTATAAATCGTACGTAAAAGCAATGTATTGGCCACACTTCCGATAAGTAAACAATTGAATTTATATTTTGAAATATCAAAATAAAACTATACGGTCTTACACCGCACATTTTTACCATCACACATTAACGCCTAATTTAGTTCGCGCGGCAGCAACTTTAATTTACTTTGTAAATTTAAGTTGCTGACTTTAAATTGTAACATTATATATTCGGAGATTACTTAATATACGCTACGGTCGAGGAAAGACCCATCTACTTTAAACTAAACTTAACTCATCTTATGAAGCGGATCTCGTACAAACACTTTCTTAAAGAAATGGCCTATAATGGTACACATCTACCTACACATACATCAGAACTTAAATGACGTAATATAGGTATTTAGATTTAACTAAAACATACCTAAAGCCCTGATATTTTACGCTACGCACCAACACATACCTACGCTACAGGTGCGCACATTTCAATTTAGTGAAGTATGCCAACTATTACGCAGCGTAGCTACATGCTACTTAATTAATACTATTTAAGACGTAATTAAATTGCAACGTACGTTAATTAATGTACTCTATATACATTAAAAAGGAAACTCATTTCACAAACAGAGACTGTAAAATAATATGTACCTATATTATTAACATTTATCATCATTAAATATAACCAAGACCAAAGGCTTAACGTCCCTTCCATCTCCATAGAGTTTTTAGTAAAAAGTTTCTTAATTAGCAAGCAAACTAAAAAAATATACAAACTATTAACAAATTTATACTACAAAGTAATTCAAAATAATAATAAACTCTAAATCATCCAAACAACCTGATTATACGACTAGAATCTAATTTAAGCCGGCAAGGGCTCGAATAATTAACGACCCTAAGGTACGGAGGTCCAAAATAGCTAAGTAAATTATGCTAACTGTGTTACCAGCTAACGAACTCATTGGGCAAATATTTTTTAGAACATGAATAATAATGTAATCGTCTATCGTAACACTAAAAACGAAACATTAATTGTGTTAGATGATTACTAAACGTTTCTGTTACTTTTTCTCGATCTTGGCGCAAATCAACTGTCACATTGTCACTAGTTTGATTGATACCAGTGTTGGAAAGTACATAGTAACACGATTCTCATCAGCTTCCCTTATGAAAACAATAAAATAGTTTGTTGTATTGTTCATTCGATTCGAATTGACTATATGTGCTTAGTGCGAGCTTTTCTATTCATAGTGTAAAACTGTTTTAAAGGAGTGGCTTTTAAGGCTATATATAAACTCATTTGCAAAAAAAACGGGCACCTAAGCAATGAACCATTTCAAATGTTAATATTGCTTTGTTTGATAATTATAGGTAGTTTTATCCTCACAATTTGGTAAATTAATAAGAAAATAATCGTTTTCATCAGTATTTCATAAAACTTAGATACAATTTATGGGAAATAATGCTAAACCTCGCTAGTAGTGTATGTTCGCTAGTAGTGCATATACTCATGAAGTAAAAATAAAAAAGTTTTTTTGTTTGTTTTTCTTTAATAAAGTAAAAGCAGATAAATGTTTAGTATCGAGTGTGACCCCCTCTAGCTAAAATCACAGCTTGAATTCGTCTGGGCATGCTAGCGAGTATATCCCGGATACTTGCTTGCGGAATACGTTCCCACTCCGCAGTAATCACATTCTTCAGCTCTCTGATGGTCTGCGGAGCCGGGTGTACTGATCTCACACGCCGTTTCAGAACGTCCCAGACATGCTCTATGGGATTGAGGTCGGGACTTCGAGCTGGCCAATCCAAACGACGAATGCCGACCTCTTGCACATACGCATTAACATCGCGGGATCGGTGGGCGCGAGCATTGTCGTCCATAAAAATCGAGTCTTCATCTAGAGCGGCCAATGCGGGTTGTGCATGAGGAATTAGAACTTCCGTTATGTATCGATGCTCAGTCAGTGAGCCGTTTTCAATGAAGACTAACTCTGTACGATCCATTGAATTTATTCCTGCCCAAAACATAACAGAGCCCCCACCATAAGGTGTGATTTCTTCGAAACAGGCCTCTGCAAAGCGTTCTCCTTGTCTTCTTAGCACTCGCCGACGTCGATCTTCACCGAACAGAGATATCCTGGCTTCATCAGAGAACAAAACCCTATTCCAATCTTCTTGAGTCCATGATTCACAATTTCTAGCGAACCTAAGCCTGTGAACTCTGTGCTCACGGAGTAATTTGGGGCCGCGGGCCGGGCGGTGACTGCGTATACTGGCAGCGAGAAGCCTCCTCCTGACCGTCCATAGACAAATATGCACATTTCTTACTTCTTGGAGATTGTTCTTAAGATCCACATACGAAGATTTGCGATTTCTCAATGCGCGACTCACAAGAAAACGATCATCTCGTGGTTGGGTACATGGTTTTCTTCCAGAACCAGGCCTTCTCTCGACGGAACCAGTCTCCTGATATCGCTGCCAGGTCCTTTGGACTGTCGAGCGACTAACATTTAGCCTCCTAGCCACGAAACATTGGCTGCAACCCTCTTCAAGCAGCGCGATAATTTTGGTAGCTTTTACCACTTTATCTACCATTTTTGATACAGCCAAACAGCAATAAATAAAGCTTTGACAGTCAAGGATATGAAATTAATCGATAAAAATTGAATAAAAGTTTTGAAAGTCGATGTTAACTTCTGGAACTTCGCGCCAAAAATGTAGGATAAAAAGGGGTTTTCTGTAAAAATGAGCATCAAATGAAAATTTGAATTTAGAACGTACTTTTTTAAATACCACAGCATTTTTAAAACCGGCCAGTAACGTGTACAAACGATTGAAATCTTTTTGGTATTGTATCTTTTTAAAGATGAATGAAAATCAAAACCGCCCGTTTTTTTTGCAAATGAGTGTATATGATAATGTTGAATCTCTTATAAAATTATTCTTATATAATTATATGAGGGAGGGGTTAATATTTATATATATATATATAATTAACCCCTCCCCCTTTCAACCAAACACACACACACACACACACACATACACACACTCAAACACACACGCATCAACACACTCAACACACATTGCATGTTAATTCTAAGTTACTATTTATAATAATTAATTATCACATACCTTTTGTTAGTTATACCTATAACTTTTTAAATGTTTTGTAAATTTGTGTTTGTTTTTGTTTTTAGTGTTAGATAAGGTTCGAGGTGGGCGCTACTAACTGCGACACAGTCCTAGACTAATGTAGTTATTAACGTAAATTCTGTTCTGTATGTATTTATAGCGCAAATAAATAAATTTTATTGTTATATTTATTTATTTTTATGGTCGATTGTAAGCGCGTTATACTCTATTCAACTTCTTCTGAGACAAAAGGTAAACAAATAAACCAATGTTTTTAAAATTTTGTTATAACCTTACCACGAAAAAGTCAATATAACAACAAACAAACGATTAAAAACTTAATGATAATAGAATACAACAAACTTAACAAATGGAATAAGCAAATAACAAGAATATAACGAAATTTTCTGAAAACATGGTACGCACTAGTCAACAAGTTGACTGAGAGAAAAGCTGGCCGGTGTAACCAGACTGATTACTCTTCAATTTAGTAGTATTAGAATGCATTCAAAGTTTGGGAATAGCTATAAATTTAGGTGTTTTTAATGTCACTTTATTTTTAATAGATTTTAGATGCATCTAAAATTCGACCTATTGAAAAACCCTTTTGTTGTTTACCCTTTATCTCAGAGGAAGTTGAATTGAGTATAGAATTGTGTGGCATTGGTGTAGTTCATGGCGTAATCCAGTAGATGGCGGGCAGCCTATTTCATACAAAAATCTACTCATTTACGATCGACCGTGACTAGAAAAAACTCACCAAGCCCTCTGTTGTTTAACATTATTTACTATTTAAAAAAACTTCATTTTGAAACCTTTATTTTAAAATTCACTTTTTTGTACTCCGGCTTCCCGTCTGAAATTCTATTCACCCTTTGCCACTTCTAAATACATAAACAATGTACTTAAATGATGATTTAAAAAAAAACAATGCTTTCAACCCAAAATCGTTAATTTTCGTACCGCTCGGCGTTCGCGGTTAACTTAAGAGTATCGAGGGAACACCAAAGCTGCTTTTTGACGAGACAATTCGATTTGGGTATTAAAGTGCGGTAAAAACAAACGAACCGCCATTTTGCGGTGGAAATCGGGACCGTACAATAAAATATTTTTCTGTGGGGATTTCATAAAATCAGCTTTATATTGTGTTAAAAATCGTTGTACCGAAATCAACGAAATTGTATTTAATACTTATATCTATTACTAGTTAAGCCCACGAAATTCTCGTTCCCGTAGGAATATCGGGATAAAAGTTCTCTCTGTTACTCTCCGTCCTTTCAACTAACTGTAAATCAAGTCGATTGGTTGCTTAGTTAGGGCGTGAAGGAAGGACAAACAAACAAACACACTTTCGCATTTATAATATTGGTTCGTCGTCTCAGCCACATGACACCCACTGTTGGGTATAGGCCTACCCCAAGGATCTTCACGACGATCGGTCCTGCGCTGCCCACATCCAGCGGCTTCCCGCGACCTTCACCAGATCGTCGGTCCACCTTGTGGGGGGCCTACCCACGGAGAGTCGTCCGGTACGCGGGCGCCATTCCAGAACCTTTCCGCCCCAACGGCCATCGGTTCTTCTCGCTATGTGTCCCGCCCACTGCCACTTCAGCTGAGCAATCCTTCGAGCGATGTCAGTAACTTTAGTTCTCCTGCGGATCTCATATTGGTTAGGATTGATAAATAGTCAATAGCACATCCCTACACATTGACCTTGAGGTTGCTAGTTTTCATAGTGCACGTGTTATCCTATCAAAAGTAATGGCCTGTTCTGGCGACTGTACCTACTTGAATATAAATCCCGCGGGCTATTACTTATCTTTGCAACATCGCGACAGCATTTCTAATATGCGCGATAATTGATTTACGTCACGTATCAACAGTGCGGCCTCTACCGAACAAACGAAGAACTATAATGTGCATTCATTTAGTTAGTTCCTGTTGCTGCTACCAAATTGTTTTTGGCGCTAGCGTCATAGCAACACGCGGCGTCGCCCTCTCGCATCTATACTTCTATCTATCCTTACCTAGGTAGGAGAGAGAGATTGAGACGTCGCTATACGGACCATCAGCGAGCGATTAGCCAGCAATCACATACGTAATACCATTTTTATTCTAACGTTCGCGCGATCGCGCTATATTAGGTTATAACCTCGCCGTTCTCGAGATAAAATGTGCCCTATGTTTCAATCCAGGCTATAATCTATTTATTATTTTAGACTGGCTTACATACATACCCTCCCGCCATAAATCCCTTGCAGAATTGGGATAGCATCCAAGGTGCAGATTGAGAGTCAAATGTATAAACATCTCTCTCAAAGCCACACCTCAAAGATGCACGCCACATTTGGCATTAGTTGGATTTTAGATGCTTTAGTAAATCCAAGCATATGAATAATTGATCTCGCGATTTACTCTCCCACTCTTTGATTTATCGGTATAGATTTCTCATTAGATCGTTAAGCCTCGCCGATAAGATAACGCTAAAATGGCGGATAAAAGTGAATCACTTTCAAAAGTGACGTTCACCGTTGCTAATGATGCCGAACGGTACTCTAAGTATAATCTGCATAATTGACCTTTTTAAACTTTTTTGTTTCAAAGATGGAAATGGACGATAAAATACCGGATAAGTCCACTTAAGGTGGAACGATTAAGTTACAAAAAGCTAAACGGTCGTTAGATGGCGCTACTTTCGCTATTTAGTAGTTTTTATTTATTTGTTAATTGTTCTTTGTATCTTTTTAACTCAAAATACTATAAGCGCATTCTATAAATTAATATTGAATTTTCGAAACCAACATTTATCTTTTTGTAGTACATAAATCATCCAAATATCTCGAGAGAGTGTTTCTGTCTCCCAATTTTACTAATCACTCACACATGCATACCTTATTTCTGAGTTTCTTGTAGTAGAATATTTCGACCCAGCTGAAAATGATAAAGTAGCCCAGCGGTCTACGTACTCGGCTTAGATATCAAAGAGTTAAGGTTCGAGACTTCTGATGGTAGATTTTTTTTTATTATTTATTTTATATTATTGTTTATTTAAATAACATCACAATATTAATTTTGATGTATAAATTGCAACAAATGCAATTGCAACTTTTTTAAATTGCACAAGTGACAAGAATGTAATTGATACTCTAAATTTTAAGATTTCTTAGTGTGTTTGCCCATTATAATATCTTTTTTTTAAACCACTGCTGAACAGATTTTGATTAAAATTGCAATGTTTCCTCAATAAAAAAAAAGTGGTGGTGGTTGTTGGATCATCATGTTACCGTTTTCTATACTTCTATACTATATATATACACTCATATATATACTTCGCCCGCGTGGACTACACGACTTATGCTATTGTGGGTTAAACATAAAACACCGCGGAGTTTTCTGTAGACATTTTCAAGGTGTACAAATACTTATTACCTTATATTGATAAATCTCGTAGGGTTCAGCCTGCGTTTGCAATGTAAGCGGAAAAAATGTAATCATTTACGACATCACATTAGAAACCTTAAAAATTACAGTATTTCTCTACTATATATTGAAGGTTATTTTACCTTCCTCTTAAATCACTCTATCTATTAAAAAAAACCGCATCAAAATCCGTTGCGTAGTTTTAAAGATCTAAGCATACATAGGGACAGACAGCGGGAAGCGACTTTGCTTTATACTATGTAGTGATAAAGAGGAAAGATGTGTATGTATGTATGTAATGAATAAACTCAAAAACTACTGGACTGATTTCAAAAATTCTTTTAGGATGCTACACTATCCCTGATTAACATAGGCTATATTTTATCCCGATATTCCCACGGGAACAGGTACCACGCGTGTAAAACCGCGAGGATCCGCTAGTACAATACTACAATACTATTATATTAGTTTTATTTAAAATCAATACATTTAGCTCCTTTCGGTATATTGGCGCGTATATAAATTTGCGCAAATGATCATATTTTGTCTACTTGTTTGTTAGTTACAATCTCCATTTTATATTATAATAGTTTTGGAATCAAGCTCGAGACGCCATTTTTATACTTACTCTTTTTGTTTACTTATGTGGTGAAATTTTACATCTTGTAAATCTTGTTAAATTCTACCTTTAAAGCTTTAATTTACTGCGATAATTTATTATGGTGATGTAAAAACTTAGAAGCTTGATTTTTACAGTTCGGGGGAACCATAGACTTTAATCTTTATTAATATCAATTTGATACTTCACGTGTTTCTGAGCATTGAGTCTTTAAAGGCACTTATGTGCATATAACTAATTTCGTGTTTTAATTTATAAAGATACTGATATTATAAAATATTAATACATAAAACATGTAAGTAAGCAAAAATTCCCCAAAAAAAATTACTATTAAGTACTTACCTCAAAATGAAATTGTATTATTCAACAAATACTTAATTCGTAAAGCAGCGCAGCGAACACCGGGGTTGGAAACAATTAAATATCTATTGTGTTTCGTTTTCCGATGCCTGAGAGGTTATAAAATAAAAAGTGCTAACCTCTTGTGTATCTTAAATATGTATTATGTAATGTTAAGTACAATCTAGAAAAAAAAGTGCTGAGATAGCGCTAACATTCATTCATGCGCTATACGGTGAAAATGTTTTTGAAGGCTAACTGACCAATAATTGAGGCAAATTTAATTACATTTGTGCACTATTCGCGCAAATGTTTATTCGAGCAAACGGCTTTTCGTGTAAAAGTCTTTCGCGTTATTAGCTTTTCGCGCAAATGTCCTGATTCATAGTCGAAACAACAATAGTCAAGTGATATGTGACGTCAAATTCATGTTTTGTATTTGGCTTAGTCTATGTTTATCTCTATGCTATCATCATTCTTATGATGTTTTGAATAGCTAAGTGAACATTTAATACGTTAAAATTGTAAAATTAAAAATAAAATAAATCATTAAGATCGTTAAATCATTAAGATTTACGTAAAATAAATCATTTCTAGTCAGAAAATAAATTTCACTCAAAACTGAAATATTTCCACCCGTTTTGAAAGATTTCATAAATTTCGTTTATATTTAATTTTCATTTCAGTGAAATTTTTACTGGACCCATTCCCTAGTCACAATGAAAAAACACTACAAACAAATGACAAATACGGAACGGTGTTGTCAGTACGTAGATGTGATTGCGGACAATTTAATATTTGAAAAGGGACCACATGACATTTGTCTAAATAAAAAAAAAAAATATTAAGTAAGTACGTTACATAATACAAGTAAATTTTATTTGCACGAAGCAGATACAATTTTCGTTTCTTTTTTTTCCTTTATAAAATCTTATTTTCTATTTTTTTACAGTGATGAGAGAAAAAAGATTTACGCATAAAAAACAAAATATAAGTCGTGTTTAGCATTTTTTTTAAATCGGAGTCAAGATAAATCCTACAAATCACAACTTTATATCATAATCCCAAAGTAAATTATTACTGACGAAACTCATCTCTTTTGGGACGCAACGGCAACACAGCTGAAAAATCTAGTAAAGAGAAATTTAAACAATTATTAAATCGAGACAAACGTAAGAGCGGCAACTTCGCGCGTTGCGCGTCTTAGCCGCATGGAATGGCAACGTCGCGATTTTTGTATACGTACACGACATTTGTCACATACACAGTCGTAATTTTTGCAATAATTTAGTGTTCATTTATAGGTGATTTCTGAATGAAACAATGTTTGTTTATTAATTAAGCGCAAATGAATACCCGAGAATAAATAGTTGCACATATATTTGAGTATTAATACTGTTAATCTACCAAGATTATCTCGACTGTTTTTTGTATGAAAATCGTTCCACCTTAAGTTAAAGTTGTAGCAACCATTTTCATGGTAGAGCCGAGATTTGGAAATAAAACCACTTGATATAAAATTTATCTAATAAAATATTATATATATTAGGATATATATTAGGTTGTATATTATAAATACTATATTTATTATTCGTCCTCGTCTATGACAAACCAGAAAAAAACACTAACTATAAATCTTTCCTTTAAAAAAAATGGTATATTCAATTCAATTCATTTATTTTAGGCATAGCCAATAATAGGCTATTTGACAGGTTTTTAAAATCCATTTTATATTATGTAGTAGAGTTTAAGGAACCCAGTAAAAGTTCTTTTCTTTAATTCTGGTACATATTTGGTAAAAAAAAACAATATTTAAATAGCGTGCCAAAACGCTACTTTGACAATATGTCGCTGCAAAGAGGCCGGTGACGTCACGCCTGTATTCTGTGGGCCTACCATGAGTTTTTCTTACCATTTACTGTACAGTAAACGGGAGACATTTAGTATGAGAATTTGTAGTTCAGCTACTGCCCGCTAGAGGCGCTATACAGATTCGCATACAAAATGTCTCCCGTTTACTGTACAGTAAACGGTAAGAAAAACTCATGGTAGGCCCACTGATCTGTGGGACATACCATCCACATTCGTAGGCAAACGAGGTTTACAAGCAGATGACGTCATCATAAACTCGACGAATCGGGAGCGTTTGTGTCACGTGACAAACGTTAAAAAAATGATTATTATTTTTTAATAAATAACCATTTTTAAACTCTTAATTTATACTGTAAACATATTTGACACTTTATTTTCAAATAGCCTATTGTGTTAGTATATTAAATTCTCATTAGTTTTCCCTAAGGATACCGCCCAGTCTTGACTAATTCATATTGTAGCGGCGGGCGGTCATCCCGCTGACCCTATGGCTCGATGGCCCCATCCCTCGCCCTTCCCCGAAACGACCCGTTTATTCCAGCACTAACAAAAAAGTCTGAACTATGTGGGAACCTCGCTTATGTAAATTATTACCAATTTTCTGGGAGCTTTTTTCGAAATTCTTTTACACAAGTCATTTTATCTCAATGTGAACTAAATGAAACCTATTTCGCATTGAATATTTAATAAAAACCTCAATATTTTAAAACTATCATCTGTCTGCACTAACTGTTAGGGTTCCGTAGCCTAATAGCAAAAAACGGAACCCTTATAGATTCGTCATGTCTGTCTGTCTGTCCGTCCGTATGTCACAGCCACTTTATTCCAAAACTATGAGGATTACACAGTTGAAACTTGGTAGGTAGATGTATTCTGTAAACCGCTTTACGGTTTTTACACAAAAATAAAAATAAAACTTTCAACTAAAATTAGTTTGAACGAAATATATTATACAGTTTCAGAGCTTATAGCACATTTGCCAAACAGAACTTTGTCATTCATACAGACAATATGAAAAACAAATTTATTTTTGCAGGCGAAAAATTATAGTGGCATTTTGGGTAGGTAGGTGTATTTAATATAATAATAGAAACTTTATTGCACACGATACAAAAACAAACACATACAGAGAAAACACACAATAGGCGGCCTTATTGCTACGTAGCAATCTCTTCCAGGCAACCTTGGGTGAGAGACGAAACCCTTCATGTGCGAGTTCGACTTGCACTTGGGCTTTTTTTTTATCAATCCTGTACGTGTGGGGTATCTATAGATGGTCGTTAAATATTACATTGAAGTTCCTTAAACTGTTTTTTCTCAAAGTCAACCGTTTGAAAGATATACACTTCCAAAGTGGTAAAATGTGTGTCCCTCTCCCTCTAACTTTTAAAAGAAGAAACTGAAAAATCTAAATCGGACCCCAGGGTTTGATATCGGCGGTTATACCACTAGACCACAGAGGTGGTTATTTCGTTTAGGTAGTTAGTAAGCAAAAGCACAGTGAAAATTAAAAGCTAACATTTTGGAGAACAAAGATAAAGAATAATTTATTTGCGTTTGATATGCCATTGAAAATAGCATGTAATTTTTATAAAATTAAATTAAATTAAAAAAAAACAGTTGGTTTATTTTGTGCTTTTGAAATTTTCTTCTGCCACACAAGTTAATATTGAAAGCAATTTATTGAAAGTACATATTTGGTAAAAAAAAACAATATTTAAATAGCGTGCCAAAACGCTACTTTGACAATATGTCGCTGCAAAGAGGCCGGTGACGTCACGCCTGTATTCTGTGGGCCTACCATGAGTTTTTCTTACCATTTACTGTACAGTAAACGGGAGACATTTAGTATGAGAATTTGTAGTTCAGCTACTGCCCGCTAGAGGCGCTATACAGATTCGCATACAAAATGTCTCCCGTTTACTGTACAGTAAACGGTAAGAAAAACTCATGGTAGGCCCACTGATCTGTGGGACATACCATCCACATTCGTAGGCAAACGAGGTTTACAAGCAGATGACGTCATCATAAACTCGACGAATCGGGAGCGTTTGTGTCACGTGACAAACGTTAAAAAAATGATTATTATTTTTTAATAAATAACCATTTTTAAACTCTTAATTTATACTGTAAACATATTTGACACTTTATTTTCAAATAGCCTATTGTGTTAGTATATTAAATTCTCATTAGTTTTCCCTAAGGATACCGCCCAGTCTTGACTAATTCATATTGTAGCGGCGGGCGGTCATCCCGCTGACCCTATGGCCCGATGGCCCCATCCCTCGCCCTTCCCCGAAACGACCCGTTTATTCCAGCACTAACAAAAAAGTCTGAACTATGTGGGAACCTCGCTTATGTAAATTATTACCAATTTTCTGGGAGCTTTTTTCGAAATTCTTTTACACAAGTCATTTTATCTCAATGTGAACTAAATGAAACCTATTTCGCATTGAATATTTAATAAAAACCTCAATATTTTAAAACTATCATCTGTCTGCACTAACTGTTAGGGTTCCGTAGCCTAATGGCAAAAAACGGAACCCTTATAGATTCGTCATGTCTGTCTGTCTGTCCGTCCGTATGTCACAGCCACTTTATTCCAAAACTATGAGGATTACACAGTTGAAACTTGGTAGGTAGATGTATTCTGTAAACCGCTTTACGGTTTTTACACAAAAATAAAAATAAAACTTTCAACTAAAATTAGTTTGAACGAAATATATTATACAGTTTCAGAGCTTATAGCACATTTGCCAAACAGAACTTTGTCATTCATACAGACAATATGAAAAACAAATTTATTTTTGCAGGCGAAAAATTATAGTGGCATTTTGGGTAGGTAGGTGTATTTAATATAATAATAGAAACTTTATTGCACACGATACAAAAACAAACACATACAGAGAAAACACACAATAGGCGGCCTTATTGCTACGTAGCAATCTCTTCCAGGCAACCTTGGGTGAGAGACGAAACCCTTCATGTGCGAGTTCGACTTGCACTTGGCCTTTTTTTTTATCAATCCTGTACGTGTGGGGTATCTATAGATGGTCGTTAAATATTACATTGAAGTTCCTTAAACTGTTTTTTCTCAAAGTCAACCGTTTGAAAGATATACACTTCCAAAGTGGTAAAATGTGTGTCCCTCTCCCTCTAACTTTTAAAAGAAGAAACTGAAAAATCTAAATCGGACCCCAGGGTTTGATATCGGCGGTTGTACCACTAGACCACAGAGGTGGTTATTTCGTTTAGGTAGTTAGTAAGCAAAAGCACAGTGAAAATTAAAAGCTAACATTTTGGAGAACAAAGATAAAGAATAATTTATTTGCGTTTGATATGCCATTGAAAATAGCATGTAATTTTTATAAAATTAAATTAAATTAAAAAAAAACAGTTGGTTTATTTTGTGCTTTTGAAATTTTCTTCTGCCACACAAGTTAATATTGAAAGCAATTTCACTGAGAAGTGTCACGAAACATTTAATTGATTCTGTTTTAACTCAAAAAGTTTAATAATTAATTCCACCAGTGTCTCACCGCAAGACAGCTGTACGGGCGTGAACCAACAAAACCCGTTCACATCTGAGATTTTATTTCAAATTACTACGAGCGAGCTTAAGTGCAATTACGTGTAATGTGCAAACTTTTCATTTGCTTCTGGCAAACGTAAGGCTGCGTTTCCACCAAAGATGTCCTTTGTTCTATTACTTCGTTGCTATGGATGCGTTTGATATCCATCAATCATATTAATTTGTTGTTATAGCTTAGCACAGCCGCCTGATTATGTAACTTGTTTCTATCAAAGTGCAGTCACATTGCTGCTTTAGTAAAAATCAATGTGGCAGCTATCTTACTAAAGCAGCAATGTAACTGCACTTTTAATAAATTTCAATCAAAATCTATTAGCAACAGAGTTAGATAATCAACTAGCTGGTGTAAAACGGGTTCAGATATGCTATGTTTTTTCAAGGTTTTTTCACGCAACTGCATCATGCAAATTCGAACGCATTTATCTATAAGAGTATTTGAATAAAAATATTTTGGCTTTGACGCGTTTCACTACTGTCGTTGATACATCGCAAATCTCGAGCTGCGCATCTTCCTCGCGGCGGCGGCGTATTTTCAAAGCACAACTTACTCGCCTCGCTACATAGCTTAGCATCAGTGGAAAAGGTCATTTCTCGTCCGCACACGATCAGCCTTATTAATAAACGTGGAGTAAGTAAAGTACACCAAGGAATAAATCTGATGCTGTCTCTATCTTCGTTTTAGTGAAAAAAAGTGACAGCATTAGATTTACTCCTAGGTGTAACTTACTCCATGTTAATTAATAAGGCTGAATGATGTTACGTTTACAGGCACACTAACGCAATTTCAAACGGATTGCAAGTATGCAACTAGTGACATGACAGTCGTGTTGTTTTTTTTCGCAGGCACATGACGTAACGGAGGCATTCCCACGAAATTTCAAGCAAAATTCCAGTTGCAACTTTGTCAAAATTAAAAGGCGGCAAATTAAGCGACTATTTTCGCGGGGTGAAGTAGTTAAGTATAAGTTTTTCGTAGCATTAAGGTTAAGTTTTAGCTACGGTAAATTTTTGACCTCGTAGCAGTCTCGTAGTAGCTTCGTAGCTGAAAATGTATCAGCCAACTCTGATGTAATTTATTAGTTTTTTATTTGGTTTAGCAATCAGACTGTAATTTATAATAACTGTTTAATCCAATTTATTGGTTTAAAGCATTATAAGCCAGGCAGCGCGCTCATTGAATCATTGAGAACAGTTATGTTTTAAGGGGTTCCGTACCTCTAAAGAAATAAAATGGTACCCTTATAGGATGCTTTGTTGTCCGTCTGTCCGTCCGTCCGTCGATCTTCGTTTATCTCGGGAATGCGTGGAAACCATATATTCAGGTCAACAGTCTGGTGACTGTGTAAAACAAAATCAAACTTGTAAATTAACGTAAAAAAAAAATAGGACCGTTTATGTCGCAAAAAAACGTATAAGTATTTCGACACTCTCAAGGTAATCATAATTCATAGGGACTAGGGACTTCCGGTGGATTTGGAACTGTGAAATTTGGCAAATAATATCGTCTTATACTACAAGTACAGAAAAAAGTCTGAAAACTATACATTTGTAATTAAAACATAAAAATATAGTCTTTAGTTATAGAAACTAAATTTTGAAAAACACTCGGGAATGCGTTGATGTATCGAGTTGAAATTAAAACCATATATTCAAGCCAACAATCTCTTCAAGCTGTAAAAAAAATCGAAATTCTAAATTAACGGCCAAGTGCGTGTCGGGCCACGCGCAGTATAGGGTTCCGTAATCAAAATACCACTCAAACTTTTTCGTCCCCAAAAATAACTTGTTTTTCATAGTGTTTGTATAAATAACAAAGTTATATTTGCGATTACGGAAAATGTGCTATATCTCTAAAACTACTTACTATAATTTGTTTAAACCACTTTCTTATTTTAAAGTTAGAGGGGGGAACACACATTTTACCACTTTGGAAGTGAACATCTTTCAAACGGTTAATTCAGAGAAAAAATCGTTTTAGGAACCTCAATGTAATTTTTTATGTCGTATCTATAGACATGCCGCTTGTATAGCATTGATAAAAACAATATTCAGTTCCAAGTATATGATCCTTTTTTTATTTTTTGTGTAAAAATCGTAAAGCGGTTTACATAATACATCTACTTACCAAGTTTCAACTGTGTAATCTTAATAGTTTCGGAATACAGTAGCTGTGACATACGGACGGACGGACGGTAAACAGACAGACATGTTTTTTGCCATTTTTTTCGCTACCTCCCGCAAGACACGTTTTTTTTAATGTTTTGAAAGCTGGCTCATCCGAATTCATAAGTGCATTGGGATTGGAAGTAAATATTTTGAAAAGCTGTAAATAAACTTTTTTTATATTCTATTTTTCATTTCACTACTTAACTATTTTTTTAACAGCCCACGTATTGAACCCGCTACACAAAACAAAACCTTACATGTTACGTCTTAAGTATATATAAAAAAAATTTAATTTATGCTTTTTTCAATGCCATTTTTATACTTACGATAAATTTTAAATTGAAAAATATTGGAAAATATCAACTTGGCCACAAGTGAATTCTCAGATGGGACTCGAACCCACGACCTTTGAAAATCCGGTCCAATGCTCTAACCATTGAGCTACCGAGACTTCTCTATTAATATATATATATACAATTTTCTTAATCTCGTAATTTAATCGCTGCCACGCCTGGACGGGGCAAATCCCTCAAAACGTCTGGAGATGAAATGATGAATGAACGATAAGGTGCCATAAGAGACTTGAAGGTGCTAACTAAAAGAGCTACAAAGAGTCTCAAACATCTTTCTTTTTATGGTTCCATAGTCAAATCAACCCATCTGCAGGTCCATGCTTCTAGAATGCTGTAATTTGGCATGAATCGCGTTACTATTTAATCATGCCAAAAAGTGGTAGAATGTTGAAATACATATTTTTGTATTACCTCCCCTACAGGTAGACCGGGGATTAGGAAGAAAATATTTGTATTTGTCAATCTCTACCTTAGTACACGGAAAGCCTTTTCTGTCTCTACGTATGTTTACATACCGACAAAACATTATAACTGCATATTAAGTTTTATTATGTTGAAATTAAGTGTGCTTATCGCATTTTCAATAAGTGTTTTAAGTTTGACGTGTGTATTGTATGTCTGTCTGAAGCAACTTAGCTCCTTTTAATTATTTATTTGCAAGGACATGGTAAATACATGGTTTTATAATATTGATTATTGCGCAACGTGACCGGCCCGTAGACAAAGTAACATCGTTATGTAGCGAAACGATAATTCGATTCGTTATTGTCTATATTCGCCAATTAACTTGCGGTAAGACCACGTGATTCAGCGCGGCCTATGCCAATCCGCCAATCCCATACTTTTAATTATTTTCGAACTTCGTTATCGTTTTTGAATTGTTACTTTGGCTAAGGGTCGTCGAGTTTGTCGACGTGCAAATACTATAATATCCTAAACTCCTAAATCCTAAACGACTGGACCGATTTTAATGCGGTTTTCTTTATTTATTTGAAAGCTGGTGTAATCGAGATGGTTATTAGCTATAGTTTATGAAGATCTTTTCGGTCTTTTGAAGATCATTTCCTACTTTCATTTTCATTTTAATTACTTACCTAAATGACCTGATGGCATTCAAACCGCTTAGCAGATCCTGATTAGTTATAGTTGAGAACCATATTGATTATGACAGCTATCAAATAAAAAAACTCATCAAAATTAGTCCATTCGTTTGGGAGCTACGTTTCCTCAAACAGACATAAGAGTCAAAGATTTATTAACTTTCACAGGACATGGTCATTTGCTAAACTTCCATTTGACTGATCCAGTTCGAATTTGAAAACTGTAAGCAAATTAGGTGTCGTTATTAATATATGATAGGCTTGACCTGATGTAGCGACCAGGTTGGTCTGCAGATTACCCAACTCCTCGAAGACTTACAGCACTTATATCGTGTTCAGGCTCGTTGAAAGGGTCTTGATAAGAGGAAAGCCATACAATTATTGATTTTGGCTTAAGCAGCGGACAATTTAATTATAATGATAAAAATTCAAAAAGATTGAAATAAAACTTAAATAAAAAAATTGAACTGGAAGAGATCGCTCCGGAAGGGATCGCTCGATAAGACAGCCTTTGCCCATATATGTATTACCTTCTTTCTTGTGTTCTGTATGTACTGAATCTTTATGTGTGCAATCAAGCGTTTTATCTATCTATCTAAAAATTAAAAAAATATCCAACCCAAAATGATACTCTCAAAAAATTCAAAAAAGTAGATTATGCACTAAGGGGATAAAGCAGTGTCTTATGTCACGGGCAGCATAATGAATCCTGAGCGAAATGAAGGATTCTGTAGTTAGTATAAGTAATTAAAATGTTAATTCCCGAGCGAAGAAGTAAGAATCCTGAATGAACCATGGGTAATTATGATAACATTTTGATTTCAGTTTTTGCAGTTCACAGCAGCTAAGTTCCTTGCGCGTCCTTTTCAGTGAAATAAAACTGTAGGTAATAATAATATACAGTGCCCGTTCTCATCCGTACAGATTTATTTATTTACTGTAAAAAAACGTGACAGGTACAAATAATTACAAATATAAATAAACTACTTCTAATCTCATCATTATTTACGTTAAAACCACCCATGGCATTTTAACCTAGTCCTTGATTGTTCCTCCAGATTTCAAACAAAAGAGAATCACATGAATATATTAGACCTTCTCTCTTAGACAAAATGAATGGCGATGAAATCTCATCGAAAGGCCGACAAACGGTAAAATGTGGCACCGAGCAAAATACCCAGAGAACGTATTTCAACTACAGCTTAAAGAAACATACAGTATTTTATTTTAGACTTTTCTTGATAAAAGTTAATCATTAATATTGCAGCCGCGCGGTACGCAATACGGCGCAGGCTGCCGCCAACATAGATTAGCCATTACCACACGCTTACTGCGTACACAACTTTCACAGCGTGCGTTTGTCACTGCGTCGTGCGCATTCGAGACTGAGATGATAGCCGAGCTCTCGCCTAAACAAGTCGGGTATTACTCGAGAACGGACCATTTGTGGGAAGATAAAATTCTGTATGTATCTTTATACTATGTTTCAACTAAGTCAGCACGAAGTCGCCATATTGGCAATTTCCTGCCTCGCGACACTTTAATTTAATTGGCATATTTTAGGTACAGGTGTAGTTTTAGTACTTGGTTGAATTGTCATTTACGTAGGAATCGGAAGTAAAAAAAAAATTGAGGATATTTCACAGGAAACAACAGAGTTGTGTAATACATTCGTCATATGCTAGCAGTCCATCGGTGTCCGGAGAATAATGGAATATCTATTGTGTCTCATAATCCAGGGCCTGAGAGGTATTATGAAATAACTACTTCCTATTATTGTTATTCTGTAGATTAATATGTAATCAACTTCATTTATTTCCTCTTACACGAAAATATCAGCACTTAAAATTCTTGTTTCAGAAAATGTTAGCACCAATTATAGAGTCTCATTATGCGCTTGTGAAACTAGAATTCATAGAACATTAGAAATAGGCATTAGAAACTAGAAAGAGCAGTACTCAGACACTAGCAGAGTTTACAGTGTGCTGTAATGACGTACATTAACAGTTGGATCTGAAAAAGGGGCAATAAAACCGCGAGGCATCAGCGGTATCGTTTAATGTGCAGAACCCTTTATACATTAATTTTAACAGCGCTCCTTCGCTTTACTGCTGATAATGGAGGTCAAAGGAGGTAAGGTATTATTCGTTTATGTATTTAAGGTAGCAAACTGAGCTGGAATAACAGAGAACGAGAATAATTCTGGCAATTGCCGTGTTTAACCACGCGTTAACCGGTCGGATAGCGCTTTAGACGTTAAATAAACTGTTAATAATTATGTTTAACAGACTAAATAGGTCGTCAGACTGTGGAGGTAAAAGGGGTATACCGTAACGTGTACTATTACCCCTATATTGGGTTAGCTAAAGTTTCCAAAGGTCAGGGGCGTTGTGTGAGGTCAGCCGAATATTATTTATGCAATCAAGCTAAGAGCAGTGGGCGAATCTGGGCTCTGTGAGGCTATTTGCGGATTTGTGGTCAGGGCACTTGATATGAATGGGTGAGTAATAAGCGTAGTGGTATTTAGCAGATAATGTTACAGTTATGACGTGTTTACTTGCGTGATTTGGGTTTGTTTTAGTTATAAGTAATGACGGACGCGGGCGGTGACAAGTCACTGCTTCGTCAGTTGCGATTAGTTTTGGAAAAACATCTGCTTTAAGGCGCTACTCGGAAAAAGTATCTATGGACTTTTAGATATAAAATTATAGCACGGTTGCAGTTGTTACAAATCTGGTAATAACATATGTATTTCTTCATACCTTTATCTAGATTCGTATAGTTTTAAAAACACGATTTTATGATTTTGCCTCGACATTTTTTCTTTTCGAAAAGACCTCTAAAAAATACGAAAATTCAAGATTATTCTTAAATGGGGTTACTTACACTATTGGAAATTGGTTTAATAAGTGGACACCAATAATATTTAGGATCGTATCGAAGCATTTTTTTAAAATCGCTGTAGTTTTTTAATACGAAGTGATTTGGTGTTTTTTTTGCCTAATCTGCAAAATCGGTCTCGCTCCCGTGCACCGACGTTTTCTCATTGCTATCTCGCTTCAGCATATTTTTTTCGAGTATCGCCTTAAGGTAGTAAAATGTGTTTAACATCCATGTTATGCTATTTCCTATCGACGCCAGTCAAGATGTTTCATCAGCTGACAAATAGTACTGTTATACATAACATAATGTTTTTAAACCCACTTGTTACTATCGTCGTTTTAAAACAACGCATAAGAAAAACACATAATTATGAACATATTTAAGAAAATATAAGTATTTTAGATTTTACTACAGTTGCTTAAAAATAACTCAAATTTTCCGAATTTCCACTAGGAAAATATGTTTTAAAAATTTTTTTCCCACGTCCTTTGATATTTATTAAGCCGCATAAAAAAACCATTAAATCCAAATGCAATATTTTAAGTCCGTAACATCTGGGTTAAACATCGATGATCGCCCCATTGAATTACAATGATATCGACGGATGAAAGTTTCATTTCATTTTTCATTTTCATTTCATTTCAACGCTTTAAAGATATTAGCTTAGAGAATAACCCCCCCGCTTTAAATGCATTTATTGTTATGTAAATCTACAATGACTAGAATTTTTTAAATGTATTAGTATAGATAATAAAGCTGTTAGGTCCCGAAATTATTTTTACATTCTAACATACCTACTCGTAGGTACCACTTGCAATACTTTTGTTGATTATCCTAATTCATAAATAAATGTAATACCCAGTATTTTGTACTACATACAATATTCATCTAGTAGGTATAATATAAACCTGTCTATAGTGATCCACAAACCAAACACGATAGATAGTTTATTGATATTTGAAGACAAATCCCCGTGATCTTCGTTGCTTTAAGAGATTTTGTGCCTGTATCAGAACTTATTTGTTTTGCAGTAACTCAGCCAACTCTATTTTTGTAACATCGTTTGTTTGTAAACGTTCATATATTTCTTATACTTTTTAACAGAATACTTATGAAAACAAATCATGAAAATGTTGTGTTATAAAAGTGGTAAATAAATAACCTCTATCTTTACTATAGTACTTATGTGATTACATAACTACCAAATTTTCCAGACTGATTTAAGTGGTACAAATAAATAAATATATATCAGACAACATAACAATCTGATTCCGAAATAACACTGTATTAAGGATGCCATGAATTTATTTATTTAGGTATTTATATTTAAGGACAACCAACAAAATATACACCCATACATTATTATAATACATTCACAAAAAATACTTAAGTGCTATTTTAATTACAGGTCGCCACCGCATGCAATGTCGGAGGTATTACATAAATCGATACACTTGTATTTGTACGGTGTATGGGTGTTACATACACCGTACAAATACAAGTGTTCTCCACATAAATATTTGTCCACTTACAGATTCCTTGCTCAAACCACGCCAATCTCATACTTGGTTACGATATTTTCAAAATTCGTATTCTCCATGACAATCTCAAATTATATTATAGCAGTGTACATGGCACTTTTTTTTTTAAAGTGAGGGGAATGCTTTTGCGCATACCAAACAGGTTATGCTGGGCTCACCTGACGCCTCGCGGCCACCCATCCGGCCTCAGAAGGCTCGATGGAAGGCCGGGAGGAGGTACTACCAGCTAAACCCCTTACTACTTGCTCTCTCACCGCCGTAGGGTCCTGGGTCCTGGTCAATCGCCCCTTTGACCCGGCGGCCGGCCCGTTTTCGGAGCCCTCTCGCGGCTGAGAGATGGCCGAGCAAGTGTGGCCATCTCTCAGGTACATGACACTTACAAATTATATGGTTATTGTAAAAGTATGTACAATAAAATTTGTAAGTATCATAGAGAAAATGAATTTTGAAAATGTAACCACTAAGAAGGGGCGTGGTTTGAGCAAGGAATCGCTAACGGTCGGTTTCAATAACCTATCCGCAGTAAGAGACAGACTTACTAGAGCTTTGTTGCCTAGATATTTTTGTTTATCAACCAAAAATAACCCAAAATAACAGCAGTTGCTAAGTAACGTAACTAAGATAGGCCTACCTCTTGTTAGGGATAGATTATTGAAACCGGCCCTAAGTGTTTATGGTGAATACGGGCCCTGGATGGGGATTGAACCCGCCATTCCTGACGCAGTAGGTAGATAGTATAAGCACTGTACAGTCGGGGAACGTCCCGGTTGACCAGTAGAATTCTTTCAGGAAGCTTTTTTAAAAAAAAGTAAAAGATACATAGAAAACGTTTAAGTATATCGAAAATAATAGACCATAAAGAGTTTTTTTTTAATGAACGACGGGGAGGCTCTTACCCCCATATTGTAAGCCGTTCCTCCAAAACTTTTTACACTCCACTCAACCTCGTCGTGGAAAAAAATGGTAGTGTGCGCTAGGCCTAACACGGAGTGGCTACGTACTCTTTGGCTCCTCCAGGTCCTTACGGAGTTATGACTTTAGAATACCGATTTCGAGGAGTATTTTGAAGAGGTTTTCAATGAGGTTTCGTTAAGTCGAGGACGAGTAAGTTTTGGAGGAATGACTTAGAATATGGGTGTTAAATATCAGACAACCTTCAGTTAGCCTTCATTATACCTGATGTTAAGTATTGATAAGGCTGAAGATGGAAGCGAGCCTCTCCCGGAATCCTCAATCACTGAGGAACTAGCGATCATATCTCTAACTGCCGGAACATACTGAAAACATTGTTGTTATGGCGTCAGACTTAGATAAGGTGGTGGTAGCTAGCCAGAAGGACTTAGAACAAGTCCTACCACCAACCAAACCGAATACAATATGTACCCCCGCTGGAAATCGAACCCGGGACCCTTGGGTCTGATACCGGTGGTTGTACCACTAGACCACAGAGGCAGTATTTCATTTGAATACTAAATTATTTCTTTAACCTTAGTACTTTCCGAGAAAACGTTTCCTAAAAAAACTCTTTTGACCGCGGTTGACCAGTAGAGACTGGTCAACCGCGAAGTTCCCCGATTGTACCACCGATCTCGGCAAAATCTATACAAACCAAACGCTTTTGTGACTCATCTCAAACGAGAAAAATCCAATAAAAATCACAAATCAGAACGTGAAAATCACTTCGTCATCCCATTCATAGCAACTTCTGGGAACTTTCAATCAGATTCGGGAAGTTAGCTTGACGAGCTCGTCATAAATCAAAATATCGAAACTTTTGACGGCGTGCAACGAGCTATAAATTTGTTAACGTATTTATAAACCGGTTCGGTTTGTCAATCAGAAAATCATCGGCCGTTATGTATTCTGTTTCTGACGACAAAATAAAATGATAAATATGTTCAATCTGCACAATAAACCTGAAAAGTTATTTTAGATGTCTTTATTGCTTCCGTTGGTTCATCTTTAATACGTCATCATCATCATAATCATCAACCATTTGTAAAATGTTCCCACACTGGCCTTCCTTACTGAAGGATATGAAGATTGACTCTCCACGAGCCTAATGCAGATTGGTGGGTTTAAATGACTACAAATACAGTTGGAACGGTAGTAAATTTTTGGTCACCCATTTCGAGACTGACCATTACAAAAGTTGATTTACCAATGCAAAAGCAAGGTCAGTATTACGTTCTTAAAGTCAACGAAATTCCTGAAAATTTGAGCCTTAATCCAAATTTCTAGGTCTAATAGCTTCTAAGATAATAAGGTTTTTTAAATGATAACTAGTTTGTATGAATATTTTTGCGTTTTCCTAGTCTTTCTCAGTTATATTAAATTTAGATTAGCGTAACGTATATGTAACTATCGATAATCAACACTTAGTAGAGTAGAATTCTAGTAATTTTAGTGTAACTTGTAATGACCTGTTTGGCGCAGGGGTACTAACCCCGCCTTCAGCGCCAGAGGTCCCGGGTTCGATCCCCGGACAAGACAAATATTTGTGTGCATGAACATGTCTATTTGTCTTGGTCTGGGTGTTTAATATGTATATTAATAGTATATAAGTATGTTTATCCGTTATCTAGTATCCATAACACAAGTTCTTCATGAAACTTAACGTGGGCTTGATAATTGGTGTGATTGTATTCGAATATTTATTTATTTTTATTTATTTACACCCGATACTTTATTTTATTTGGTTTATGGTCGTTATTGAACAAACTATCACGCCTATGGACGCACCTCTAGTCTCAAAATGTAAGTAATTAAACTCGCTACAACTTCATTTATTTTTAATTTCCTCGGTGATACCTCATTATATCTAATGATAGTTTGGTCAAAAATTTTCTATTTGCCATAACTCAGCGTGCTCACATTTTAGAATGCTGCAAATCTGGATAAATACTATCTAGGTTGATCGGTTTGATAGGTTATCCAAACAACATAGGTACCAAAAATGCAGGTGTATCGGAATTATTCCGATTTCAGTATTAATTGACTGGCCTTACACGTGCTTAATACGTGCTTAAACTTAATTTGAAATCAGATCAATATATATGTAAGCACATCATGAATGCATAATAAATAACTTGAACTTGATGTTGTCTGTTAATGAACCTTAGTCCTTCATACACAAGATAGCTTACTTATTCACTATAGCCACTCTAAAAGGTCGGCGTATAAATAGATCATCAAAAGGAATTCAATCTATTGCTTAGATTAGCGAGGAGCAGCTCAGCTTACGCCTAAATACACATGGGAGAAGGTCAGTACCATCCCTAAAGATAACAAAATCAGTGCTGCTATAATCCCTTAAGCTGCGCCAACACTCTAATTGATTTGTTGGAAATTCAGAACCCGAGCTGGGACGAAGAGAGTGCATCATATATTTTTTCAGGGTTGGAGGTGTGAAATAGCGTAATATATGTCGTAACGGCTTAAATACACTCGCGGGCGAATAAAGCGGGTCATTGCGTTATTTTCATACAAACATTAGTTTGTGGTCCAATAAATAAAAAGTATGTGTATTTCTGGAAAGATTTTTGTGTCGATATATGCCAACTAAGCAATCAGCATGATGTAAAACAACTGATACCATTTCTTGATTTCCTAAACTTTCAATGAAACGAATGTTTAATTTTGCTTTCATATAAAGTTGTATGAAAGCGGATTAGTGAATTTGTAATTCTTATATTGAAAAAAAACTGAAGGTTTTCTTGATTTTTTAAAGACTTATTCGTAAGTCGAGCATTCGACTCATACATCGACATTACATTTTTACATAACTGTTGATACTGTTTGAATAATGAGACTGTAAGACTGTAAAGTGAGCATGTTTATATGAAAATAACGCAGTGACCCGCTTTATTTGCCCGCGAGTGTAGAAATAAGGACCGGTTCCACAGATAGTTCTACAGATAAGTTCTGGACAGCTTATCTGTTTTTTTTTTTTTTTTTTGAAGTACGGGGAGACTCTTAGCCTTCATCATACCTGATGCTAAGTATTGATAAGGCTGAAGATGGAAGCGAGCCTCTCCCGGAATCCCCAATCACTGAGAAACTGGCTATCTTATCTGTAACTGCCGGAACACAACAATGCTGAAAACACTGTTGTTATGACTTCAGACTTAGATAAGATGGTGGTAGCTAGCCAGGCGGACTTACAACAAGTCCTACCACCAACCGAAATGATATATTTTTCATATAACACTGTCAAATTATCTGCGAGATAAGTATAATATCTATACAGTCCGTTCCCCTGCCGTGATGTTGTTATTTAATATTTATTACTTATATTATTTAAATATATGAAAGTAAAACATATGAATCTGTGGTCGGTACGTACAAGTTTAGATATTGGGGGTTAAATGGTACATTATATTGTTGCCAACACCGTAGGCAATGCTGCCTATTCCCAAGCCAGGGGACATTATTAATGGTGAACGGACTGTAAGCGGACTGTAAGTGATAAATGCGCCCTATTATGTCGTAGTAGATAGAACACCAAATATGAAATGAAGTATTGGATAGAAATGCCGTCTACGTGATTGTAGCAACTGTGACGTCATTATTACTTAATTATTATTATTATTCATTGATACTTAACGTGGGCTAGATAATTGGTGTGATTGTATGCAAATATTTAATATATATAATTTAATATATAATATATATATAATATATTACAGCTCGGTATAGACCATCATAGGCTTGTAGATACGAGCAACTTAATATCCAATTTTAGCTGTCAATAAATAAATTCGTAAGATTTTTGATAAATTCGAGCATTTATTTTTAAGTGTCGATCTTTAATTATATTTTATATGTATTTTATATTATGTCGATATTTAGCTAAATATAAATTGTGTTGTAGTTGAACAGAATTACAAACTTCTGCGGAAACATTGAGTTTAAAATGAGTTTCATGGTTTTCGTAGTAATAGAATAATATTTAAAGTTTGGTAGTTATTTAATGATATACTACGCGTATGTAGAAATCATGGTGAAGTTTTACGGGTCGATGATAGAAACATAACATAAAATACGTAGATCCTTTAAGAACAAGGCACAAGGCTATTCACGGATGGTTGGCAGCTAGCTCCAGGCATACTGACAATAAATCAAACTTAGTCCAGACAAGACAAATAGATCAAACACATAAACCAGCGAGCTACGGGTTTAGCCACGTCTATTAGATAAGAAAAATATTGAGTAAACTGAACGTGATTTATTTTCTTTTCAAAATTATTGTGGACTACTTAAATATTAGCTAGCTAAAGTGATTCATATAATGTAACTATAGGTAATTGCTAAATCATCTGTTATGCTGCTGGAGACTATCTAACCTTCCCTAAAAATAGATAAGAAGGTAGAGCCTTAATAACCAATGACGATAAGTGGGCTGTTAATCACTTCGTCGTGACCAAAGCCTCCAAATACCTTCCGAAGCATGCAGGAGCATAAGTGGGCTGTTAATCACTTCGTCGTGACCAAAGCCTCCAAATATCTTCCGAAGCATGCAGGAGCATAAGTGGGCTGTTAATCACTTCGTCGTGACCAAAGCCTCCAAATATCTTCCGAAGCATGCAGGAGCATAAGTGGGCTGTTAATCACTTCGTCGTGACCAAAGCCTCCAAATACCTTCCGAAGCATGCAGGAGCATAAGTGGGCTGTTAATCACTTCGTCTCGACCAAAGCCTCCAACCTACCGAAGCATGCAGGAGCATAAGTGGGCTGTTAATCACTTCGTCGTGACCAAAGCCTCCAAATACCTTCCGAAGCATGCAGGAGTATAAGTGGACTGTTAATCACTTCGTCGTGACCAAAGCCTCCAAATACCTTCCAAAGCATGCAGGAGCATAAGTGGGCTGTTTATCACTTCGTGGTGACCAAAGCCTCCAAATACCTTCCGAAGCATGCAGGAGCATAAGTGGGCTGTTAATCACTTCGTCGTGGCCAAAGCCTCCAAATACCTTCCGAGGCATGCAGGAGCCCAAACAATAATTAAAGTCACCCATGACAGACCATAGCGAACGTTGCTTAACCACGGGTTATCTTTTCAAATATTTACTTACTATTCACTTTCCCAAACCGAATTATCAATTATAAAATAAAATATCGAAATAGTGTAAAGTATTTTACAGCTACTGAGGACCGAGCCAATAGCGTGATATCCACCAGTGGACGTCTGTGGGCTGATGATGATGATCACTTCCCCAAACTAGTGAAACTGTTCGGACAATCTAAAGCGCCTGACCAGTGGTAAACAAAACCATTATCTAGAAACTAAAACTTTTATTCAATCTTCTGCCAGCAGTAAAACCCATAGACAGTAATCCCGTACCGAGGCTATCTTTTAATTTGTACTCTGTACTCTGTGGTCTAGTTGTACAACCACCCGACATCAGACCCATGGGTCCCGGGTTCGATTCCCAGCGGGTTATTGTATTAGGTTTGGTTGGTGCTAGGACTTGTTGTAAGTCCGCCTGGCTAGCTACCACCATCCTATCTAACTCTGACGCCATAACAACAATGTATTGTCAAAAACATATTTACATTTTGTGAACGGTCAAAACGTAGCTTGATATATTTTAGTTGATCTGTTTAGTTTTATCAATATTATTTTAGTAAAAAAAAAACATTTATTTATTTCATCTTGAAATAGGTCCTCATATCATGGCTAAGTGCATGCATAATACTCAATTAAAATGTTGCTTGAGCTGAGTCTGAGACGTTCTTTGACATTCTCAATTCAGAAACCATTGGCAAATGTTGACGACCTGTTTGGTGCAGGGGTACTAAGCCCGCCTTCTGCGCTAGAGGTCCCGGGTTCGATCCCCGGACAAGACAAATATTTGTGTGCATGAACATGTCTATTTGTCTTGGTCTGGGTGTTTAATATGTATATTATGTATGTATTTACAAAAAAAAAGTATATAAGTATGTTTATCCGTTATCTAGTATCCATAACACAAGTTCTTAATGAAACTTAATGTGGGCTAGATAATTGGTGTGTTTTTATGCAATTATTTATTTATTTATTTATTAATGTTAATCACACTGATTCTAAGCACCTCAATCTAAAACCGGTGCCTATTTTAAAATGTTTGATTTAGGATGTCCTATTTTCTGAAAATGCTGCATAAGCTACAAACTCCCATAAAAATGAAAGAGATCTATCAATTTCGGGTACAAATTCATGCCTCGCCAAACCGAAACGCTAATACCCTCTCTTAAAATAATTATGACCGCAGTCCTTCCATTAATACGCGTATTATGCAGATTTTGGTGTATGCAGCAAAGCTTCAAAATGAACATTACATTTTTCACGGTAATTATTACCACACCACACGTTAACACAGGGGACTTCCGCTTGAGTATGTATATAAATTATAACCTCGTACCATTTAATAGGATTTAAACAAAACCCGATGACAACAAAGGATGTGTGACCCAAAAAGACAACAAACCTTGACTGTCCTGAGCGCACCGTGTGCCGCGTCTTCAGCCCAGACTTTGACGCCATCCTTCTCATACTCCAAGGTCCAGCCTTCTTCGGAAGAGAGGAGATTCTTCAAGGTTTCAAAGTCGGAATCGTCGGCAACGCGCGCCTCGCCGCGCGCCCAGCCCGCGCCGCCCATCCGCACTAGCGGACATCACCACGCTGACTGCAATGTGGCTGTGGCTCTGACTTTCAGGAGTCGATGGGACGCGCATGCGCCACAGACACCACCGCCACCGTCTCTTTTTTAGTATTCATAATTTGTAACCCGGGAGATGTCGCTTTTGCGATTGGACACGCTTTTTGGGTCGAAACAGGTGGCACGTTTGTATCCAAATGGGCCAGATGACACGATAGAAATGCGAGAATATGGTATGGAAGTATGGATTTTACTTATTCCGAGTCTAAACATGAAAACATAAACATGACCTCTTTTGTAAATAACGTTTATCAATTAATTTAAAAAATATATGTTAGTAGAAAAGTCTTATCATTCTAAAAAGGATTTTTATAGCAGTGCATTATACGATAATGGCAAAACTCATTGATTATTTCATTTTGTCAGACTATCAATAAATTACTCACCTCGATAATTGCACAATCGATAGCCTATATACTTATCAATTTCATATGTCAAAATAACAGCGGAACTGGATGAATTACCTACTCTTATTAGAAATTGGCAAAGCTTTGGCACTCTTATATTCGTCAGGCATATCCGTTATACCAATAACGGATATACTCTTGTGTCTTTCTTTGTTATGCATTATCACCTGCAAAATTATGTGTACACAGTATTAGCAAAAATCGATATACTATTCTTCTATCGGAAAACGAGACAATAGATATTTCATTGATGGGCAACCACCGGGGCGGTCGCGGCTATGCTTTATGAATAAAGCATCTTTAATTATCTACACAAAACAATAGAATTTTTGATTTGACAACATAGAGAAGACATGTTGATACCAATTATCTGATTGATTGTTTGCAATACATTCTTATTTTAGTTAAGCATCGAATATTTTTCTTACATGCTCTTGCACTCTTGCACTACATGCTCAGTGGTAAGTGCAATTCTTAGATGCATTCGAAAATTAATACAAACAAAATCAATAAATGCTTACATATTTATTATTCAAATTATCAAATCGTACAATTGACACATTCCTTTCTTTAAAAAATAACATTTACATAATCTTATAGAACCAATGTAAAAGTTCCCTGAGAGATTTCTAAACTGTTTGAAAGAAAAATACTTAGAAGAAAAACACACGCCTAACAATGGCTGATATCAGGTAGAGCCTTTCCTTTGCAATGGTTCACCCAGCCGTACCAGGCGTTAAACCCATGACGGCGGAATATCTTCTTCGCACAAGTAGACGCCATTGATATATCGTCAGTCCTCAAATCTAGAACAAAACAAATACTTTATTAGGTATATTGTTTCGGGCTACCAGATAAAAGTATTACCGGCACTTTTAATTATCTATTCGACCTACCTACTTCATTACCTACTTCTAATAATTTACAACTAGGTACTTACGTCTATTACCTACAATATTATACGTTACATATGCTTAAATAATACTTTTGTCTTACTTTATCGCGTTCTAAATAAATTATTAACTGACTTAGTTTCTGCGTTAATAATTACAAAAATAACAACAAACCAAGAACTCACAGAAAATCACAGAAACCACACAAAATCACAGAGCTGGATCATGGTTATAAAAAAGCATTGTGAATGCAATGTTTAAAACATTATTAGGATCAAGTGTTTACTGTGCAGTGGTAGGTAGATTTTTCTGTTTTTTTTCTATAAGAGTACAATAAACTCAGTGGCACAAGTGACGTGGCACTCCTTTTCGGGAGATTGTTGTCACTGCACCAGTAGCGGTCATTGATCTAGAACAGGCCGTGGTCTTGGAAACCGTTGCTGTTGGCGGGGCCGACGACTGCTTTGCTTCTCCCCCAGAGAAACCACTAAGATAAAGGGGAACTTACTGGCATAAATGACGTGCCATTCTATCCCTGTAATGTTAGAGTTGTTGCACCAGCAGCGGTCATTGGTCGTTCTGGAACACACCGTGGTCATGCGAGCCATCGCTGTTGGCTCTCCTTCTTATCCAGACAAACTGCTGAGATTAAGGGGAACTTACTGGCCAAGTGACGTGACACTCCTTCCCCGGAGTGTTGGAGTTGTTGCACAAGTAGCGGTCGCTGATCTGGAACAGGCCGTGTTCGTGCTGGCCATCGCTGTTGGCTCTCCTTATCCACCAGACAAACCCCTAGGATATAGGTAAACTTACTGGCACAAGTGACGTGGCACTCCTTCCCCGGAGTGTTGGAGTTGTTGCACCAGTAGTGATCGTTGATCTGGAACAGGCCGTGGTCGTGCGATCTATCGTTGTTGGCGGGGCCGATGATGTGGGTGCGGAAGCTGCTCTCCTTGTCGACCAGACAAACCCCTGGATATTGAAATTGTTGTTAAAGTTTGTGTTTTTCAGTTCAGTAGAATGATAAGAGTCCCGGTCGTGGCCTCTGATGCGAAAGTTTGCAATACAAAATGGTCCTAACATCACTTTGACCCTTAACCCTAGTCAATAAGGATTTACTAAAATTGGCCACAAATGTACAGTCGTCTACCCTGAATGATAACGATAATTCTATATCTAGATGCTGAAATTAAACCCTGTTTTAAAGTCTTATTAGAGTTGGTAAAGTAAAAGATGTTTAGGAATTCCAAATAATCCTATCTCTAATCTCTTTTGTTTTGTTTATAGGGACTTAGGGACTAAGTACTCTACAAGAACCGAATGATTAGTTACGACATTATAATTTGATGTAAAACCGAGTACTTAAGTATAAGTTTTTAAATTATAGGATCCCAAGATGATGATATATTTAATTCGACCATATTCTCTAAGGATATAAAGAACATAGTTGGAAGACACCGTAAAAGTTTGTATTAGTTTAGTTAAAAGTTTTTGTTTACATAGGTACTCACAGTCTCTCAGTTCCTTCTCTGGGAACTTCTGCCTCCTCAGCTCACGGACCAGACCGCATAGCGAGAATGTCTTCGCCTCACACTGCAAGCATACTGCAGAGACTGCAACCACAACCAACCACAACAACTTCATCATGAACAATACTTTTGCTTACAGGAAGGAATCTACTGTTATACTGGCTTCTGGAGTCTGTGACATAACGGGGGACGGCTGCATTTATATACACTTTCATTATTTTGATATTTTTCCCATTTTACAGTCATGGGGAGAACAAACCACAAAATTAAACCAAGAAGGAGGATAATCTAAAATTCAATAAGTAATTAGGTAATAATTTAACTTTTAGGCATGATCCTTCAATAAATAATTGATATTGCTATATATAATTGTTATTTTTTAATGTTAACCGACAGTCAAGGAAAGCAAAACAGGAAAAAAGTAACCCATATTACTAAGCAGACCAAAGAAATAACTATAAGCACTTCGAAAACAAAAGACATGATAATTATAAACATATTGCCTAACCGTAGGCGATTCATTGGAATACCTATTTCTACAATAAGCAATAGATAACAGGAACACCCTACTAAGTAGGTTGAAAATAAGAACCTCGATAAGTGTATCTGATATTTACAACACCTATGCCTACATATCTGTATATAAAAGCAAATCTTTTTCTAATCAAATCATATTCAGTCTTTCCCTGTAATCTTCACAAGTTGCGAGAGCTTACTTTGTCTATAGAACCAGCAAGAGTTTTTGAAAATGAAATCTTTGGTACTTATAATCGTGGCGGCTGCCGCTGTATGTTTAGAGTGCCAGGCCAAGACTTTCACAAGATGTGAGCTAGCCCGTGAACTAAGAAGACAAAAATTTCCAGAGAGCCAACTGAGGAATTGTAAGTACCTACCTATTTTTAGTTTTATTCCTTTCATATGCTTGTAATCTGATTTCGGCTTATCACACATTAATCTGCTTCCGAATTAAGTCGCTAAAGCACTTGCAAGCGCTCAAGCAAATGTTTATCACATAAACATTTGCCACGGGTAGAGAACGCCACTGTAACGATGCCATTTCGTTCTAGCCTTATGGATGGATAAAACCTCCATAGTGGCTGGAAACTCCGTAGTTTCACTCTATGGAAATCAAATTATATTTTTATCTGTTCTGTCTAAATTCAAATTTTCTCCGTTCCACGATCCCTGTTCAGCTCATTTTGACGTAATCTTACAGAAACCAGCAAGCTGAACAGGGGGGTTAAGAAGGATGCAAAAGCAATATTGCTAGTAAATTCACTGACAATTCATTTTTTTGTTTGTCTCCTATGGAATTTGCTTTTAGTAAGTTTTCTTGCCTTCAAAAAATTAAAAGCAAATTCTTCTACACTGGCACTGACACAGTTCTAATTTCCATAGAGATGAACAATTAAATGAACTGTCAGTGAATTCACTTAATATTGCGTTTGCGTCCTTTTTAACCCCCCAGAGCTTATTAAACCATTTTTATCTAAAGTTGTGTTTATAATCTAATTTCTATTACTACGAAATAAAACAAGTCGCCTGTGAACGATACTTTGATTTCGTTTCCCTATTTATTAAATGAGTGCGGCGGTTCCGACGTCCCGGCGACTGTAGTGCTGCCGGACTAGGAGCCCCGTCACACTGGCGACTTGTTTTATTTCGTAGTAATAGAAATAAGGAACCCGATAGTGCTGCCGGACTAGGAGCCCCGTCACACTGGCGACTTGTTTTATTTCGTAGTAATAGAAATAAGGAACCCGATACACGGGTTCCTGATGTATTATGAAAATTATATTATACCCCTGACGTTGCAAATTGCTCCATCGTAGATCCTGTCTTGCGCCTTGGAATAGATATGGGATCAAAAGCTTACCTACCAGTTCAACATAAAGACAATTCCCGAAACCTAGGGTTGTATGGAGCCCTCCACCTAATTCGCCTAACAAAAGCAAGTCTGCCAGACTTCAAATCCGTGCCGATAAATCGAAGTACGACATGTGCTGAGTAAAGACCGTTTTACTAGACTAAACTAAAGTGAATTATTAAAGATGATGTAGATGTACGAGAACGCTCACGATAGCGATAGCGACCCTTATAACTTTCTAGTAAATCATTTCGTGTCCTAGGGGTTTGCCTGGTGGAAAAGGAAAGCGGGCGACGCACCGATGTGATTGGGCCCACGAACAGCAACGGGTCCCGCGACCACGGCCTGTTCCAGATCAACGACCGCTACTGGTGCAACAACTCCAACACTCCGGGGAAGGACTGCAACGCCACCTGTGGACGTAAGCTTTACCGGGATACCCCGTTGTGGCCACTCTAATTTAACCCTTATTTATCTGGCATTTAAGTTCAAAGTGTTTCCAACCCGAGACAGTGACCTCAACAATTAACACGGTCTTCTACCCTCTTTCGCCTTTAAACAACCAAATAGTAATACTTATTTCAGGCAACTAATGACATGTACAATTTATGAGATTTGAATTTTGCATTTTGCCATGCTATTTTTATACATATGATAATTTTGAAAAATATTAAAAAAAAACAACTCGGCCACAAGTGGATTCTCAGATGGGAATCGAACCCACTACCTTTGGGAATCCTGCCCACTGCTCTAACCTCTGAGCTACCGGGTAGCTAGTAGAATTACTAATATATACCTCACGTGAAAGTTTGGCTGTTTGTTACTCAATCACGCAAAAGCAGCCAAACATATTGGGATGTTTGGAGAGATGTTTTCGCCAAACTAAGCAGAGCAGTGTGTGAAGAACATGATATCCTCGCCTAGTATGAATCTGTTGGTAATCATTACATCGCTTCTCTAATCTCTTCCAGAACTGAGGACTAACGACATCACCAGGGCCAGTACTTGTGCCAAGAAGATTTACCAGCGTCACGGCTTCAACGCCTGGTACGGTTGGATCAACCACTGCAAGGGAAAAGTTCTACCCGATATTAGCAATTGTTAAATGTGCCATAGTAAGCAATTTCAAAATACTAGCAACTCTTAAATATTACATTTGTATTTTCTTTCCTATTTTGGAAGGAATTTATCGTCTCAAAATAATCTGTAAATAATTTCTTTTTGCATGTTTAACGATGGCACTTCTTGTTTTATAGTGTCTGTCCTACAGAATTGTATCTTTAGCGTAAGAACTTGTATTATTATAATAAGGTCAATGTTTTTCTATAAATAAAATACCATACCTATAATATAATTTTATTATTTTTATCCTTCTAAAAATATGAAATGTTTGAATTTTCGTTTATTGAAGAAACCATTTTTTGAGGATTTACCGTATTGATTATACTATCAATATTCTTATTGTGTATTTACACTACTTATGATACGAGTACGACATAATTATATGAATAGTATTAACTCCTACACTATTAGAGTAGCAATGTTAATAGAATGAAATAATTTAGTGTATACAGTCCCATTCCATGACTCATTCAGGACATGGTGAAAATTAAAATTAACAAATTAATAAATAAATATAAAGAATAACATACCGAGTGGGGCCCAGAACCGGGGAAAATATTGAAAATAGAGACTCTCTGGAGTATTAGTATTTATTCTGAAAAGATTCCAGTTAATCAAAACCCATGCATTACTCACAATAAGAATTATTAAAGTTCAAATCAGTGTATAATTGCCAAACGAATATCGCCAACGTTGCGAACTTAACGTGGTACAGAGGACAATAAAAAAAACTTAGGTACCGCAAAACATCATGATATCACTATCCATTAGAAAATTTACCTTTAACTCCTTGAATAGAAACAGCCATGGAATTAAGCCATCGAATATGTTTGTTAGAAAAAATCAAAAAGTAAAGATTTGGTTTTAATTAGTTGGGAACATAATGATTCAATAACTAGTGACCTATAGAGCCTCCGTTTTTAATATTATCCCCTCTTCTAGGCCACAGACGGTATAAACCTATTGACCTTAGTAAAATATGTCTCTCTTAAAACCTGATTTTTTACAGCTTATTAGAATATTTTATATGAAATACTAATATTTAAAAGAGGAAAGATTTGATTGAATAGGCTCCGAAACGACTGCACGGATTTGGATGAAATTTGGTACACAGATAGTAGATAGCCTGGTTATGAATATAGGATACTTTTTTATCCCGATATTCCCACGGGAACGGGAACCACGCGGGTGATACCGAGAGCGGCCGCTAGTAAAATATATTTGTGTGTCCGAGTTTCACTTACTTACTAGTAAATAAAAAGACATAGAAAAACATTCGACATCTAACACATAGGTTAATCTTTATGCATTGGTAGGTACACACTCGTAGAAAAACTTCCAATACTTAGTTAATTATAACTAGTTATTTTATAATGCGTAGTATGTAATACCAGTCAGAATTATTATAAAAATAGTCAGTATAAAATGAGTTAAAAGTAGTAAAGCTAGATATTAAAAAATATATATATACTTACTAGAAAAACATGAAGATAAAATTACACAAAACGTATAAAAACCAGCAAGATTAAGTACAGTCACGAGCAGTAATATTTCAACACTCTTTTTCTTTTTCTGTCACTTTCTCCTTATCCATCCATAAGGAAGGCCAGTGCCCCAGCAGTGGGGACATAAAAAATGGCTGATGACGATACAACATTATCACATTGAAATACTTACAGAAAAAGAGCTCTCTGTGTCCACAAAAGTCATTCAATATTGTAATGTGACAAGGTTGTATAGTGCGTTTACATATTGTTGCTTGTGACTGTACATACATACTATACTTACATAAAAAATAAAAAATCGCATTAGTAGATACTTTATACACCTAAGCTAACATAATCATCGTCTCTTCAAAACCGGAAGAGTAGTTCTCTTATCAACTTTAACCTTGGACGAATTAACCACCTTAACTTATAAAAGGCCCTTCTCAGTGAAGTCCATCAATTAACAGTTGCTGATGTCCGGCAAAGGCTTCCCCTTGCAGTGGTTAATCCAACCGTACCAGGCATAGAAACCCTGGCGTTTGTAGATGATCTTTGCGCACTCGCAGGCCTTGGTGATGTCGTCAGTTCTCAACTCTGAAAGATAAAAATAAATCATCATAAATCTTTTTATGGTAGTAACCGATGCATTATGGAGACGTGCGATAAACATAGAAATAGAAAACACCTTGACTTGTGCGGGAATCGAGACCACGACCTGTGCGCCGGAGATATTCCTACCTTCGCACCAAACTGCCAACTGGTCGTCAAAAATAGTACTTTGGACCTGCCCTTTACATCATAAGACATTAGGTAGAGTATCAGGTCATCGCTTAGCCGTCACTGTTGGGGACCTTGGGACCTTGTTACCTCCGATAACAATACAGCGACCACTCTTGATCTCTATGAACTACCCTGCAAAGTATTCTACCATGAACAACGTCATTAGGTGATTGGTCATTAGGCAATCCTTCCCGGGCACGTTGGAGTCGTTGCACCACAGGTGGTCTTTAATCTAGAACAGGTCGTGGTCACGCGAGATGACCCCGTTGGGGGGACCGATGACGTCAGTGAAATGAACTGCACAAGTGGCGTCAATCCGTCCCGGACACCTTGGGTCGTTGCACCACAGGTGGTAGTTGATCTGTAACAGGCCATGGTCGCGCGAGCCGTCCCTGTTGGGGGGACCGGATGACGTCAGTAATGAACTGCACAAGTGGCGTTACTTTATTTTTATTTTTTTTATTTTTATAATTTGGGACATTAAACAGTTATATGCTAAGTAATATTAACTTAAATTAAAATACATCATTTTTATACCAGCATATAACCCACACCAATGTCCACGAAATAAGAACTGTAACAACTAATAATAAATAAATAACGCGCGTCGAAACGAACAGTAAACTAGGTTCTACATAATTATATATTAAAGTGGGAAATGTATGATATTCTAGCCCAGTTTGTCGATCATGATCTTATTCGCCATTTTTTTAAATGTCACTGTCGAAGAAGCCATGATGTCGAGTTCCACGAAGTGTGTGTTATATACATCCAGTAGGCGACGGGTAGGTGCGCGCAGCCCGGCATTAGTTCTACACTTGGCAGTATAGAACAGCCGGACTGCGCGAACCCCCCTGTACAAAGCTGTTCTAGGTACTACAAAACACAATCTGTCTGTAAGGCTGTTGCAATCGAATTTGTTATTACATATGCCGTGTAACATCATGCCCATTAATAAAAGACGCCGTGACTCCAAGCCTAAGAGTCTGTAATGCTTAAGTAGGTCTGTATAAGGAATCCTAGTGTGATGACACTTGAAATGAACTCGACGTAGAAACTTTTTTTGGACCATTTCCAGTCTGTCAGCGTATGTGCTGTACAGAGGACACCATATCGGTACTGCGAACTCAAGTTGGGATCTAATCAAAGTTTTGTATAAGGTGATAAAGGTATTAGGGCGCTTGAAATCTCTAGATGACCGCATTACAAAACCGTACATACGATAGGCCTTCGATATAATATTAGTTATGTGCTGGTCAAAATGTAACTTCGTATCGAGCACAACTCCAAGGTCACGAACGCTATCGACTCTTTTCAGGGCGACACCGTCAATACCGTAAGAGAAACTCAAAACTTTTAGCTTTTTCGTGAATGTTATTGAATTACATTTAGCGAGATTAAGATGAAGTTTATTTCTAACACAATATTGGAAAAGTCTATTTAAGTCTTCCTGAAGAAGCAAGCAGTCTTCCATGCCCACGCAAGATTTGTATATTTTGATATCGTCTGCATACGAAATGCATAAGAAATTTTGAGTTTTTAAAACAAGTTTTGATGTCATTTATAAAGAGAACAAAAAGGAGAGGTCCCAGAATCGATCCCTGAGGAACGCCCGAGGTAACGTACACAGATTCAGAATCAAAGCCATTAACAACCACTTTATGCGTTCTTCTATGAATGTATGACGAAAACCAACGCAGCAAATTACCTCGGATCCCATTGTAAGCTATTTTTTCTAAGAGCAGTTTATGATCAACTTTATCGAAACACTTGCGAAAGTCGGTGTACACCGCGTCCACTTGAACTTGGTTATCCATGTTTTCAAATAAATAGTTTGTGAATATCATTAAGTTGGTTGAGGTGGAGCGGCGTTTCACAAAGCCATGTTGTTCAGGTATAATAGTGTTCTGTATATGCACGTATAAATGACTGTGCACCAGGCTCTCAAAGATTTTCGCCATCGCGGACAATATGGATATTGGTCGGTAATTCTCAATGTCACTTTTATCCCCACTCTTGTGCACAGGCGTTATAAAAGCGCGTTTCCAGATATCCGGAAAATAACCCTCACGTAAACATTTATTGAATAAGATGTGGAGCGGTGTGACTATGTTATCCGCAGTAAGCTTTAAAAAAAAGGGAGGAATGCTATCCGGTCCTGCACCCTTATTTATGTCAAGACTTTTCAGTGCGGTTAATATTGAACTGGCAGTCAAGTAGATATCACATAAACTATTAACACTATCAGAGTAAGTACTAGAAGGCTGCCAATGATCAGGGTCAAAATTGGAGGACTCGTATACTGAAGTAAAGAATTCAGAGAATAAATTACTTATTTCAATGGGGCTACTGCTGGAAGTGTCTTTATAATGCATATTTGCAGGAATACCAGAAGTACCCCTGCGGCTGGAGGTGTAAGAAAAAAAGCGCTTAATATTTGTTGGGATAGAATTTTCAATAGAAACTATATAGTTATTATAACATTTTACTGACTCAGTTTTAAAGCTATTACGGTGAAAAGAGAAAATTTCATAATCTGAGATGTTGTTATACTTCTTCCATTTTATCCAAGCTCGCTCTTTGTCTTTAAATATCCGTATTAAGGCAGGGGTGAACCAAATCGGATAGCGTTGATTTTTCGGGTGAGCCATGGGAACATGTGACTTAATGATTGCATAGAGCAAATTATAAAAAGTTTGAACGCCATCTGAAGCCGACTGGTGTGATAAGTGTTCATGCCAATCTATTTGACCAAGTTTTTCATTGATTATATTATAATCAGCTTTGCGAAAGTTGTACCTCAAAGTGGAGTTAAATTTCATAGGTGACAAAGAAGTGGCAAGCACGGTCGATATGGCAAAAGGAGGGTGATACGCATCCGGTTGTGTAAGTGGTGCACACGGAACAATGCTACAAACTGAATCAGAAATAAACAGATCTAAAATGCGTCCCAAGCTGTTGCTGATATTGTTGTATTGATGACCATTAATTATTGATATGAAATCAGACAGGCACTGACTAGCTGTATTATACGGCTGGCCAACCAAATAATTATCACAAGTCGTCCAATTAATATTAGGCAAATTATAGTCACCAACAACATAAAAGGAAGCCGTGCGTGTATCAGTAATTATTTCCTGCAAAATATCGAGGTGGGAAATATATACATCGTCATGACTTAGCGGAGGTATATAAACACCACTAATTATGTGTCGCCCGCTTCTCTCCGATGCTGGCAACTGTACTACGACATGCTCGATACAAGTGCTGGACGTGTGTGTGTTATTTGGACGCAATAACAATTGTGTCGGCATTAACTCGCGTCGAACGGCAACTAACACTCCACCACCCTCCTGTTTGCCACCAAACGAACGAACACGATCACTTCTGAAAACCAAATAACGATTGTCAATGAATTCGCAGTCCAATATGTCCGGTATAAGCCAAGTTTCCGTAAGAATTATCACATCATACGAGTTTTGCAAAATATTCATATATATTGTATTTAATTTAGTTCGGATTCCTCTACAGTTTTGGTAGAAAAATGTTAATTTATAATCATTCATTGTTAACAAGAAAGATACGTGTCAGAATGCGTGAAAAACCAACTCTCAAGGCTTGAACTCGAATAAACAAACTAATTCTTATAGTAATATGATCAAGGAAACATATTTTTATCACGACGCACAACGCGAGACAATAAGCATAACACAAAGCATTCGAACAACTTATTTTAAGGGTAAAAAATGGGGCACTACAATGAACAGGATTGTTAAACATTTTAAACAAGTTTACAAATAGACCACTGTTGGCAATATGTAACAAAATTTGCAAATCACATATAAGTATACAAAAACATAACAAATTAAATGGCAATTTATTATTACGTAAAATAAAATTAAAGTTATAAAAGTAATTACACAATGGTTTAACGCAGGTAGTATAAAAATTTAACTTGCAACAGCCGCAGTTAACTAGGCAAGTTATAGTTACACAGAGCAATGACAGGCACAGAGATAAAATTAGTTTTATACTAATACGAAACGTAAACACTCGTAGTATGTTACGTAAATGAGTTTTATAACAGTCATTCAGTAAAAGATATGGATCCAAGTTTAGTAAGGTCATTTTCACTCCGTATGGCGAATACAGTTTGTGTGTCGGGGCGACGAACCAGGATGACGCCGTGCTTAACCCACACGTAGCGATTTGCATATTTACCGACAAGTTCCTTGGTTTTCCGAAACAAGATCTTGTTTTTAATAGTAAGATGTTCGTTAATGAAGATTTTTTGAGAAGTTCCCGGTATCTTTAGTTCTTCCGAAGTTAAACCTTTTCTCATTCGAACGGCAGCCAAAAAATTATCGCGGTTTATCTGGCTTGAAAATTTGACAATTACGCTTTTAGGTTGACTAGTATTGGGGTGCATTTTGGCGACACGATGTATAGCAACTACATCACGAGAACTTAACTTCAACTTCAGTGTACTCGTCATATTTTCAAAAATGGATATTAAGTTTTCCCCCCGTTTTTCAGGTAAGTTGCTGATTTCAGCGTTGCAATTCCTTGCTTTTTGTTCCATAGCCTCCAATTTAGCCTCTAGTTCATTAATCCTAGGTTCGCTGGACTGTTGTAAGGCTACTTTATGTTCTAATTCTGAGACCCGTGCATTAATGTCGTTCGTTCTCTTATCGAGTTCATCATATTTGTCCGACATAAATTGTATAGATTTCTTCACGTCCTCGAATTCTTTTAGTAGTAAGCTAAACTTACTGTCCTGTTTAGAGAACCATGATTCCAACATAGTCTTGATAGTACCTTGAAAAGTATGGAATTCGTCACGAAGCTCAGAGCTAGTAATGCCTTTGCGAAAAGTTATATAGGGAGGTGACTCGTTATCAATGAGTGATCCATCGACACTCATATCAATGAGTGATCCATCGACACTCATATCACCTCTGATGTTCTCTTCAGGTTTCTTCTTGGCAGACATGACAACCGATAGACTCTGCACGCTACACTACACTGTAAAATCAGATGGTACACAATGCGCGGACACACACGATCGAAGCCGACAGATACCGAGCGAGTCAATGTATGCGTAATAGGCGAGGTAGAGGAGTAGACCGGTTCGTACCGATGCGCGCGAGCGAATCCGTCCCGGGCACGGGAGTCGTTGCACCACAGGTGGTAGTTGATCCGTAACAGGCCGTGGTCGCGCGAGCCGTCCCTGTTGGGGAGACCGATAACGTCGGTACAGTCACCACTCACTTGATCATGTAAACAACCTTGCAAAGCAATCAACCACGAACAACGTCGGCATTAAGTGATAGTGACCTGCACAAGTGGCGTTGCAATCCTTCCCGGGCACGTTGGAATCATTGCACCACATGTGGTCGTTGATCTGAAACAGGCCGTGGTCGCGCGAGCCGTCCCTGTTGGGGGGACCGATGACGTCGGTACAGTCACCACTCACTTGATCATGTAAACAACCTTGCAAAGCAATCAACCACGAACAACGTCGGCGTTAAGTGATAATGACCTGCACAAGTGGCGTTGCAATCCTTCCCGGGCACGTTGGAATCATTGCACCACATGTGGTCGTTGATCTGAAACAGGCCGTGGTCGCGCGAGCCGTCCCTGTTGGGGGGACCGATGACGTCGGTACAGTCACCACTCACTTGATCATGTAAACAACCTTGCAAAGCAATCAACCACGAACAACGTCGGCATTAAGTGATAGTGACCTGCACAAGTGGCGTTGCAATCCTTCCCGGGCACGTTGGAATCATTGCACCACAGGTGGTCGTTGATCTGAAACAGGCCGTGGTCGCGCGAGCCGTCCCTGTTGGGGGGACCGATGACGACGGTACAGTCACCACTCACTTGATCATGTAAACAACCTTGCAAAGCAATCAACCACGAACAACGTCGGCATTAAGTGATAGTGACCTGCACAAGTGGCGTTGCAATCCTTCCCGGGCACGTTGGAATCATTGCACCACAGGTGGTCGTTGATCTGGAACAGGCCGTGGTCGCGCGAGCCGTCCCTGTTGGGGGGACCGATGACGTCGGTGCGGCGACTGCTCTCGTTCTCTATGAGGCAAACCCCTGGAGAATAAATTTGGAATGTTTTAAATTTTCAATGTACCTAAGTAAGTACCTAGATAGCGATAGACTTGTTGAAAGAAATTAACAAGTAGTTAAAACTACGAAATAACAATCTTTTGTTTATTAACCTAACCATACTAGCCATTAATCGGTATTTAACTATATAGAAAGCATGATCAAAATTCATAGAACAAAATATGTGTCATATATGTACACTATGATTTTAAGTTAATTTTTCTTTTACCATACTAATATTAACATTGTTATTGATTATTTTCTTGTTACCTTAATCCAATTTTGAATTACAAAACCTGAAATAACTTTTTGTTTCGGGAACGTAATATAAAAAATAAGTTATTTAAGGTATCTAATACTCACAATTTCTCATCTCACTTTCTAAGAACCTCTGCTTCCTCAGCTCGCGAACCAGTCCGCATCTAGTAAAAGTTTTGGCTTCGCCTTGGAAGCACACGGCTATGGAGAGAATAGCGATCAACAATAACCTCATGTTTAAAACTTATCCCAAAAAAACATTAACACATACGTTCACTATCCAACACTGGTTACTGTCCCAACAATAAACAGATGGTGAATCGGTACTTTGGAAGGGATTACAGGCCTTATGTATCCTACTACCTAATCCTTTATACACCTAAATGGAATAGTTTGTATGTTTGTTTGTATGGCAGGTACTGTGACGCGTGAGCGTTATTTTATAATTGAAACGATATTTATCTTGATACTGTTCCTATAATCAGTAATTATATTCATTCACAATTTTACAATTTAGTTTATTTGACAAGGCGATCTTCCATATTTACTCACGACGGGCCTTTCTTTTTTTAATTTTACCAGGCGGTCACAAGATTTCCAACGAGAAGCTAAGGGTCCATCCATTTAACCGCCTCTGTGGTCTAGTGGTACAACCACCGGTATCAGACCAAGGGGTCCGGGGTTCGATTCCCAGCGGGGGTACATATTGTATTCGGTTTGGTTGGTGGTAAGACTTGTAAGTCCGCCTGGCTAGCTACCACCATCTTATCTAAGCCTGACGCCATAACAACAATGTTTTCAGCATTATTGTGTTCCGGCAGATTGAGATAGAGATTCCGGGATTCTTGTTCATAAAAAAAACGATTCCCTACGGCCTCCCTTATAGGAATCCTATCTAACAGATCTATCATACAGCTAAGCGATTTTTTTTAGAAATGTTGGGTCCGCCGTATTTCGGCCCCTCACCACTGGTACCTATTCAATTACAAAGACGGCTGAACGGATAAAGATGAAGTTTTGCATATAGATAGAACGTGCAATAAGGCGTACGACATTTTTTTATCCTGGAAAGTAAAAGGATCTTGAGGGATTAGTGTATTAATTAACAATTTGTTCTTTGTTTACTACTAATTCACTCGTATACTCGCAGCTGCTATTTTGATGCATTTTTGCATAAGTAGGCATTATATAAACATAAGGAGAATGGTACATTTTTAAAAGGCCACAATAATAATACCCAATAATGCCTAACTAAAGTCTTGCGAACGGAGTAGCGTGCAAAAGCTAGTGCGGAATAAAGGTGAGGTACAGATAACGCGATAAGATTTGTAACACTTTTAGTATTTACTAAAGTACTTAAACAGTGCACACCTATGTCATATAACTTCGGCAAGTTCTGATGAGTACCTAAGTGTTTGTCTTTTACGACCTCTGAAGAACAGAGGTAAATTAAAAATGTTTTCCTTAGTTATCTACAAATTGATAACGATAATAAATACGAAGTCACTGCTTCAAAAATATCTATAAAAAAATATTGTCTATTATTAGAAAGATGTACTTAGTCATACTATTTTAATACAAAAATAACATCGAAATTTATTTTTTTCCTTTCCATCGAACACAGCGTCTACTCTATAAGAATTAGAAAGGACTTATCAGCAGGCGTAGCATGCGCACCTCGACAAAGCTTTGTCGGGACTTTTCTCGAGCAAGCGCTCCCTGTCTGTCTGTCCCGCTAGCACCGTATTGATATAAGCAGGACAGACATCGCGAGAAAAGGGTCGACAACGAGTCGAGGCGCTCATGCTACCCTGGCTGGTGAATATTCCAAAACCCTTTCAGACAAACCAGAAGATTTTCGAACAAATCTGAAAAATAAACAGACTATATATATATATATACATGGTGTTTTTATTTTACGTGCCCAGTTAATGGGTTAATAATAACAAAATGAAGCGAAATTTTCTTTTTATATTTTTTTTTAACGTAGCGCTGCGATCAGCTGTTATCGCCGAGCCGCGCTTGGTGCACGCTCAATAGTTATTTTTACTATTATTTGAAGTTTGTTTTCTTTTCTTTCCATTGCTGAGGTAGGTTTAATATCCAAATAAACGACGCTAACACTTGATAAAAAAAAAACAATTTTTATTTTCGTAATTTTGTTCTTAACTCTTAACACAACCTCCCCTTAACTTTAGGCACAAAAAAAAAACCCGGTATATTATAGTACAGATCACTTTTTAACTGGAGCAAAGTCAAGATCGGCCACTTGCTTATTTAACTGTGGTATGGTAACAATGAAACACATTTGACTAAGTTTAACATACATTTTATTATCAATTTTATCAATACTCCTTTTCATAAAGCGACAGTTATTTTCGCTACAAATACCAGTATTTACTGTAGCTTAACATTTTATTTCCTATGTTCTGTGGCCTACAATGTATTTTACAAATTAATATTTATCTGTAATATACTTCGTCATCAGCCATTTTGAATGTCCCTACTGCTGGGGCACTGGCCTTCCTTATGGATGGATAAGGAGAACGGGCCATGACCCACCATGCAGGCCCAATGCGGTTCGGTGGGTTTTAGCGACTGCAAATGCCGCCGGGACCAACGGCTTAACGTGCCTTTCGAAGCACGGAGGAGCTCGAGATAGTAAACTTTGGGTCACCCATCCGGTGAACGACCATTGCGAACGTTGCTAACCTCAACAATCGCAGACCGAGCGCGCGAACCCCTGCGCCACGGGCTCTCTCTCTCTCCCTAATATACTTACCTACTCCCATAAAAAAGTGTAATCAATGAAAAGAAGAATACGTTCACAAATGGGTTACATTAATTATTATAAACTTTAAATTATTTTTAAATTGAAAGGTCGCCTAATTCACAAGTTGCGATTTCTTAATTTATCTTCTATCCTTCTCTTAACTTCTTTGGCCTTCGACACTAATGTGTCCTCCAGTGTTCTTAGCTGTAAAAAAATGGGAGAGAATTAAATACAAACTTTACAGATTTTGCCAAACCACAAGTACATATTAAATTTCACCAATTAAAATCACTTTATCGGCTTGAAATTACTATTGATTATTTTCCAACCCTTTGACAAAAGATATTAACCAGTGTAATTGAGGAATCTAACTAAAAAAACTATTACAATAAAACTCTAATGTATTCATTTAAGTCATTATAATGTTTGTTGTTGTCTAAATTGACTAACTATATCTTTACGCTATAATAAATAATATGATTAATATTATTACTAAGAAGTTTGTTTTTTACTACTACAGTTTGTATGTATTTACAACTACCACCGATTTGCGACTGCGATAAATGTTGGTTCATAGAAAGATTGAACCATGGGGAATTCTCAAAACACATGATGAACCTTTGTATGGGGGTTTGAAAAATGTATGAAGTAGGTTATAATCGAGGTTGGGATTGTACGGTCAACAGCAGATTAGGCTTTAGAAATCTGCCTTTCTCCAATCAACTCTGGACTTGAAGATGTGAACCGTTGAGTTCGGAATTGTCTAAAGAAATTAGTCATTTTGTATGCGGGTGAACAAATCACCCTATAACATACCTCATTAGTGAAGTCACTTTCCATTTTAGCCAATTCGTCAATCCCCAGATTCTTTTCTTCTTCATATTTTTGGGTCATTTGCTTGATCTCCTCAGTCCGTTGCACGGCTTTCTTGCATTTCTCGCGGCATTTTTTGTCCTTTTCTTCAGCGTCTCTCAAAGCACTATAAAAAAATACTTACACTTGCAACGAATATTTAGTTACTATTCGATCACTTTTACAATATTCGCCTAAATACCGATTATTATCTTCATACTATTTTGTCGGATACTCGAGTATATTTTGTAGTAGTAATATTTGTCAATTTTCGGATCACTTTCATCTTCCTCGAAGTAACAAATACACAGTTGGCGGGGCTATTACCTATCTTTGCAAGCAACGCGAAAGTAGAAATTGCGCGATAATTGCTTTACGTCACGTATCAACAAAGTCAAAGTCAAAGATTTTTATTCAAATAGACTTATAGATAAGTGCTTTCGAATCGTCAAATTTTTTTTCCTACCAGCCATTCAGGACATCTTTTCATCAACAGTGCGGCCTCTACCCACCAAACGATGAACTACAATGTACATTCATTGAGTTCAAGTTATTGCTAATTGTTTTTGGCGCTAGCTAACAACACGCGGCGTTTCATTCTCAGAGAGTGAGACGCCGCTATACGAACCATCAGCGAGAGATAAGCCAGCAATCACATACGTAATACCATTTTTATTTTGACGTTCCGTTGCGATCGCGCGATATCTGCGCGATAATTGCTAATTTTTAGGCAATAGCCCCGCTGTATCACCAGCCAGCGTAGCATGCGCACCGCGACTCGCTGTCGACCCTTATTTCGAGATGTCTGTCCCGCTCATATCAGTACAATAAGAGCGCAACAGACTTTATCGGTGTTCTACAGATTGTACTTCGGAGAGTGTGCTATTAAGCTGCATGAGCTCATACCGCCAGCTCCTTTTTACCACCGGGAATACAGACGTACCGCATGCTATCACCCCTACCTGGTTGATATACCTCGTGTGCGTACAAAGCGCTTTTCCTCATCTTTTATTATGCGCACAGACAGAGTGGAATTCCCTGCCTGCGTCTGTATTCCCGGGTGTCTACAACCCTGGTATATTTAAAGCTCGAGTGAATAGGCTTTTTCTAGGCAATCTCGCTCCATCTTAGGCCTCTTCTTAACCCTTAATCTAACGATTCAGAATTAGGCCAAGAGTAAGCCTATTTAATGTAAATAAAAAAAAAGGACTATGCTTTCGCGCGAGAAAAGTGTCGAGAAATCTTTGTCGAAGTGCTCATACTACGCATGCAGCTTATCTAACGTTAAAGTATGTTAAGTAGAAAGTTGCCACTGACCGACCATAAGAAAATTACCGAGTCACAACCTCCAAAAATTTCTAAGTATCATAATTCCAATCACCTCTGCACCGCGTTGAGTTCCTGATGACGTTTAGCATGAGATTCTTGCTGACGAGCCCTTGCGACGGCGCGAGCTGCAGCCGTCTCTGACAGTTGGGCTTCAAGTTCTGACAGCTCCGTGTTTAGCACGTCTAACTCACCCTCCTTGCTGTCAGACTCCAAGTCCCCGGACTCGCAATCCCTGGGATAATAAAGGTATATCTATACTAATATTATAAAGAGGTAAGATTTGATTGTTTGTTTGTTTATTGGCATTGAATAGGCTCCGAAACTACTGAACGGACTTGGATGAAATTTGGTACACATATAGTAGATAGCCTGGTTAGGAACATAGGATACTTTTATCCCGATATTCCCACGGGAACGGGAAATACGCGGGTGAAACCGCGAGCGGCCGCTAGTAATATTATAAAGAAGAAAGATTTGATTGTTTGTTTGTAACAAATAAACTCAGATTACTGAACGGATTTGGATGAAATTTGGTACACAGATAGTAGATAGCCTGGTTAGGAACATAGGATACTTTTATCCCGATATTCCCACGGGAACGTGAACCACGCGGGTGAAACCGCGAGCGGCCGCTAGTGTAAAATAATTATCAAACTCACATTCGATGTTTTTTTATAGACTGGAAGGAAAAGGAAAATAGAATGCACCAGCTGCTAATTTTCCAGTGCAGATGGCGAATCTTACTAATTGGCAGGATATAGTCAAAAACTATTTTAGGTAGATTAATATGCAGATTCACAAGATAGTTTTTAAAGCTTTGGTGTCTGGTTTGGATTTTATGAATTAACCTTTCAGACCCCTGATTATAAGACACAATAGATTTCCAGTTCTCTGGAGACCGGTAGTCCTAGTGGTACACCAAAAAATCCTGCAAGTGGTGTTAAAAGCATGGGATTCGGAACAATTGATCTTTAAGCCATTTTAATCAATTTGACCCATAAAAAAAATAAGAGAAAAGTATAACATCTACTTTTTTTGTATGGAAAAACCTTTTTGTTCTGAAACCTATGTCAAATAAAAGAACTTTTTATGCCAATTTAAAAATGTACCACATTATTATATTTCAGTCATATATTTTTAATTCATTTTACATCACATATGATAGGTTTCAGAACATTTTTTTTTCCATACAATAAAATGATGACGTCATTACTTTTCTCCTTTTTATTTTTTTTTATTGTGCTACAGGTCAAATTGGTAAAAATGGCGTAAAGATCAATCGTACCAAATCCCATGCTTTTAACACCGTTTGCAGATTTTCATTATATTCACGGTGTACCGCTAGGAGTAGGTATCCGGTTCAGGTTTGATGAATTAAATAAAACAGCACAGTGATTATAGCACCACTGATTTCGTAGTGCAAGTGTTAAGCCTAACATGCTGTTAGCTGTACATTTCCAGCATGCATTACCAACACAATTTAACCTGCCTACTCACTTCAGACTTTCTGACAATTTCATAATCTCATGCAAAAGATTATTAGCTGTGTCTAAACTTGGTTTGATTGTCTGTAGGTTCTTCAGACTGTTCTCTTTCTCCATCAGTATAGCTCGGAGGGAGTTTAATTTCTCTTCTGCTTCTTGAACATTTTGAGCAGCCTGTTCTGCCTGAGCCTTGATATCATCAGCGTCATATACTCTTAGAGCACGCTTCCGTTCCACTTCAGCTAAAATGGCTTCTTTGAGACCCTTTTTCTGATCTTTAACCAATTCTAACTGGTGGTTCTCTTTCAAGATTAAGTCAAGCTCCAGTTTCTCTTCATCAAGAGCTACAGTCTCTTGTTTTAGTTCTTCCTTGAACTGTTTTATGTCTTCATCTAGCTGAAATATGTAATTTATTAAACAAGAAATAAAAATACGTTCTCCTTTCAGTACAAGTTCACATCAGAAATAAATTAATGATGTAGCATAATTACCTTCTCAAGTCGCTCTGCCCGTTTTCCTTTCTCTTCAGCTTGCTCATTTAACATTTCCAAAAGTCTATTTTTACGATCTTCCAATGATTTGACCTAAGGAGAAAAGCATAATTATAATGTTAATAATTATAATGTAAATTACACTCAGTGTGTTCAAATATTTGAGAGCATTTCTACACTCCTATATTGTTGATACTAGATGATCTCTTTCTCATGACTGCATCCGACAAGGCTGTAAAAGTGGTAAAATTCTAGGCTACAATAGGTACTCTAGAGTCTGCCACCAACACGCTAAGAACTATAAATGCTATCATTGCAATGTAATTACCTCATCAGTTTTTGCAAATAGCTCCTCTTCATGTGGCGCTATTTCTCTGAGTCTCCCTTCATTAAAAACCATCAAGTTAAACAACAGCAGTAGTATAGAGTTTGTAGTAGTGATTGTAGGCTGGAGGAAGTGCGTGATGCATATCTTTACAACTTGCGGCATCACAGAGACAAGATGATTGATGACTCTGGTCACATTTATGACAGGAATCAAGTCCCAGTAGTAGATTGTATTCTCATTGCGGCTTTCTTCTGGAGGAGGCTAAAATACAATAAAGGATTTATTCAGCAGAACGGTTGGTCAGAGTGTAGTCTTAGGGGCAGTTGGAGTATAGCCTTCTTCTTCTTTAGTTATATATATGTGCATTATTTAAGACAGTCATCTAAACTGATCAATATTAGTTTTCCAATATGCTTTTATTTAAAAAGAATTTTGATGATTGTTTACAAAATAATAATAATAAAACATTAATTTGAGTACTTTTAGTATTTCCCAATTAAATTTTTTAAACTCTACAACCTGGTCAGAATACTCACAGATAGAACTGCATCCCTGTCAATACCTAGGCGGTCGAAAACTTGAAACATAGCACCCATGACAGCATGAGGATTTTTAAGATCTGCAGCAGTAAGCTGGTAATCAGGGAATTCTCCATTCCAGTTACCTATGAAGTTCTCTACAGTGTATGCTTGAGCTGTAACAGCGATTACATTCTAAATTAAATCAGGTTTCTAAGAACATATCAGTAACGACTTATCTAAACATTTAGAAAATAACTTACCTCGCTCCATATTTTCTATCTTTCGAGATCTGATAGCTAACTACGTGACGTTTTACTTCACTCACTTGGTCTCGCTTTGCTTTTACCTTTTCTGCACAAATTAAATAGTTGTACAAGTCTTTTCTGTTTCCGTTTGAGTTTTTCAACAATCGTATTTTTTCAAATATACGTCAGTCAGTTTTTTTTCTGAAATTTGACATGACATTCGAAAGTTTTTTTTTCTGACTCGTACAGTTTTTTAGTACCGGCCCTGGCTTCAACGGGCTTCGTACCCCTGTGTTATCTTTTAATCAGTTGCGTTGCGCCTATCGTACGTTAGTAGAATAGAATAGAAGCTTACAAAGTTTCTTTGTATGTACAGTGCGAGGAAAGAGTAGAAAAAATTAAGGGTTGCCACTAGTCTTGTACTGGAATACAACTAGCAATACCAACACCGAGTCACTGATAAATAATACTATGAAACCAAGTTTGATACTTGAGATATTTTTATTAATTATTTGTTCTATTTTTGTAAAACTAACAAATTATTAGGTTTGAAAGTAGAAAAAGTAGAATTTCCAACTTGACAACCGGAAGCTGTGATAGTGTAGTTGGTTAGTTCAAGAAAAATCCGTTTCCTACTCATTTATGTCGCACTAGGTACGATAAATTATGTTATTATTTATTTATAAAGTAAGCCCGCTAAAAGGATGTGGCCGCACCTGCTGCGCGTTGATTGAAATATGTTTTGTGTTTTTTCTTTCTGTACCACGGTACACACGCCGGACGCCCGCCTGTCTGTCTAGCTCGTGTACAACATGTATATTAGTAACTTTTGCCCCCGTTACCACTGGAAAAACATTTACAAGAAGAAAACATGTTGTAAAATATAATGGGACCGCTGAGGGGATGACCACTAGCTCTTAATAGGAGCTATCAAATAATGTAATTCTATAAGTGGCCGTGATAGACGTGTACACTTTAAAACATGTTTTCTTGTATATGTTTCGTCAGTCAGTGGAAATGGAGGTGGACTAGAGTGGAACCAAAGTCCAAACAAACAAGAATAAAACATTACTCTATGGATTATTAGACTGACGTTGTCATCTAATCATTTTCTCAAAACGTCATCATCTCATCACAAACTGTCAATGTCATGTCGAGCACTGGCTGGCCGACGAAACGAGAATTCATTCGTCAACATTTTCTTTCTTCACAGAAAAGTTGTATTTTATACGGGCTCAAATTGTTAAAATTGTAGGTAAAATGAGAATAACAAACTTAAGACGGGGCAGAATATATCGAATGGGAGCAGCGTGTGGCGTTCTAATACTTTTGATGTACGCTCTACATAAATGGTCTAGTGAAGATATTCTAAACAATACTCAAGAATTATCGCTTTCTGAATCCGAGGTTGGATATTATAAATTCCATCGTGATGTTTATCCTACTCTTAAAACAGGTAAAGTTATATATATTTTATTCTTTGTTTACGACGGTTGAGTCTTGAGAGTAAGTACAGTTAGTTGGCCTATTCAAGTTGCCGGCGTGTCTGCTTCTTCAACTATTGTTTTGTTACGTCACACGTCACCTATACGTATACAGTGATATATCGTAAAAAAATATCTTGTTTGTAAAACAGTGTTAAAATGCTTGCTAAATGATAAATTTTAAATAGAAAAATATTGGAAAAAATTAACTCCGCCACAAGTGAATTCTCAGATGGGACTCAAACCCACGACCTTTGGAAATCCGGTCCAATCTCTCTATCTAACCTTGATTTATTTCAGGCTAATGGGTAATGGTAAGGCCGCCAATTTTGCCACTTTTCTAAACCAAAAAAGTGTCCCATACTTTGATTGCTTAAAAAAAAGTAGCTAGTCATTAATTATAACTAAAGAACTTACTTCAGCTAATGTCAGAGGAACGAAGAAGTGTGCACCGTAGGCAAATTTCAGAGTTAAGCAAACAAATAAGAGAGAGTATGAGGAAAGATAGGAAAACTAGAAGAATTTGCACGCTAGAAAAACATATTAAAGAATCAGGAGGCATTAGAAAAGCGCTTAAGGAACTAAAAGAAAAAGGAAAAGAGTGGATATTAAAAACAAAAAGCAAAAATAGCACTTCTTCGAGTCGTAAAGAAATACAACGGGTAGCTACAAGTTATTATTGCCGTCTTTACTCGAACCGGAATGTGAGTATACCTATTAAAAAACAGGAAGAACTTGACAAGGAAGAAATACCTGAGATAATGGTATCAGAAGTAGTCAAAGCTATAAACAGTCAAAAACTGGAAAAAGCCCCAGGCCCCGACAGAATACCTAATGAACTCTTAAGAGGTACGGCACAAGAGTTAGGCCCCATACTAGCTAAGATCTTCAACGAAATACTAAGTACAGGCACAATACCTACTCAATGGGCAGAGTCACATATAATTCTTCTTCACAAAAAAGGGCCTAAGGACGACATAAGTAACTATAGGCCCATCTCGCTTATCTCGAACATCTATAAAGTTTTTGCTAAAGTCTTACTCGAAAGAATTACTGGTAAACTCGACGAAAACCAACCAATCGAACAGGCTGGATTCAGAAAAAATTACAGCACAATTGATCACATTCATACAATCAAGCAGATCATCCAAAAATATAACGAGTACAACAAGCCGATCTACTTAGCCTTCATAGACTACTCTAAAGCTTTTGATAGCCTCGACCACGAGCAAATTTGGCAAAGTTTAACGGAACAGGGAATCCACAAAGTCTACGTTAGTGCTATACGAAATATCTACGACCGATGCATAGCGCGAATTAAACTGGAATCACTGGGAGACTCATTTCCAATAAAAAGAGGGGTTAGGCAGGGTGATCCACTCTCTCCCAAGCTCTTTTCGGCAGTACTGGAACAGATTTTTAGACAACTAGACTGGGAAAACCTTGGCCTTAACATCAACGGATCTCGCCTCAACCACCTGCGATTCGCGGACGATCTGGTGCTTCTGGAAGAGGATCCAAAAAAGCTTAAATTGATGATCCAAGAACTAGCAGATAGAAGCGGAGATGTTGGTTTGGAAATGAATCCCAGCAAAACTAAAATTATGACTAACGTAGAAGAGGTAGATATTCACATCAACGGGTGTAACATAGAATATGTGAGTGAATACGTTTATCTTGGCCAAATAATATCTCCAATGGACCTAATGAACAAGGAAATCGAGAAAAGGATAACGTACGGGTGGAACAAGTACTGGTCCATGAAAGAAATTATGAAGAGCAAAGACTTTGATTTAAAGACCAAAAGAAAGGTCTACAGCACCTGTATATTGCCTTGTATAACCTACGGATGCGAGACTTGGGCACTGACAAAGGCACAAGGAGATAAATTGGCCCGATGTCAAAGAGCTATGGAGAGAAGTATGTTGGGAGTAAAACTAAAAGATAAAATCAGAAACACCGACATTAGGCACAGGACAAAACTACCAGACATACTAACTCGCATAGATGAGATGAAGTGGAGGTGGACTGGCCACATGCTTCGCTGCAATAAAAATAAATGGAGCAAAACAGTGACGCTATGGTACCCAAGAGATGGTTACAGAAAAAGAGGTCGACCCATAAAGCGATGGGAAGACGAGATTAAGTTGACCCTGGGGCCACTCTGGACGCGAATGGCGGCAGATAGAAAGGAATGGAAGAGGTTGGAGGAGGCCTTTGCCGAAAGGCACACCAAACTAAGAGATTTACTATAGGGAAAATAAGTGTATTTCAGTTAAGTTTGGAAATAATTTATTATAGGAAAATCACTGTATTTGTTTGGAAATAAAGGCTTTATTTATTTATTTTATTTAAAGAACTTACTTATTGTTTGTAGATATCATATCTTATAACATTATCTCAAAGTTAAAATATTCCATATAATTCAATAACTAGAGTGAGTACACTTCATTCAATTCCCCAAATTTAGCAAAAAGTTAGCTGTCTTTTTACTGCACAGACCTAATACTCAGAACTAAAAAAAAATCCTATTTTTTTCTGTTGAATGCCAAATTCATAAGAACTATCATAAATTACATAAAAGTAAGCAACTAAATTGTAATTTTGATCTTTCAAGACGAGCAGATTTCATAACTTTATCGCAATTTAAATTATGTCCCTGGATTGCCACTTCTATGTTACAATTTTGTATGTTACCACAATTTCCCTTCTAAATAATGTTAAACTCTTATGGTACTGTTTTGTATTAACTGGCAACACTTAACTATCTAAATGATGATAAATTGTTGTTTGTGGATTTGAACAAAAGTGGAAGTATCGCGGTAATACTTCTATGTTACCGTAACATAGAAGTGTCTATTTTATTCTATGTTACAAAGTGACAAAATTGTCGGCCTTAATCTCTGTTGATACCTTTTTTGATACCTAATTACAATTTCATTACCTTAATTCTGGCTAAATCCTAGACAGCATAATAAAGCACAATTAAATCTATTGTTTTACTACAGCTTATAGCAAAAATGTGGGACTACCCCTGGCCTGTACTTAACAAAAGTATATTTAGATTTAAAATATTTGTTTGTTTACATAATTTTTTAAATAAACTACTTGGTTTAAAATATTATCAAAATGATTATTACTAACAATTATTCAGTAGCTACTTAAAAATGGTTAAAGATTCCCAACACCTCAACTTTTATCTGTTTATCACCATTATTGTAACAAAGATGGTAAGTTACATTACACAACAGCTTTACTTACTGTAAGTGTAGTGCAAAGATAACATAAACTAGTCGCAAAATACTTGTATTTTCATTGATGAATATTGTTTCAGTACTTGGTAACTTTGAGCCAAGAGATTTGAAGACAGTAAGTGGACCTGGTGAAGAAGGAAAACCATATCACATGTCTCCAGACAGGGCTAATGATATTTCAGAGTCGGAGAGTGAATATGGAATGAACATTGCAGCATCAGATGATATAGCTATGAACAGGTAAATGAGTAAAATTATATTTATTGCCCTGATAGTATTTCGAACTCAATATTTATATACAAATGCCAATAAGTACCCCACTCAGAGTTCCCAACCGTCTGGTTTTCAACCGGACTGTTGGGTTTTACAAGGAATTGTTGGGGTCAGGTTGCTAACTTCCGACTGGATGCAATTTGTCCGGTCAGATAAAATTGTGAATGCGACGTTGCTAATTCGCCGGCGATGGCGGCGTAGGGCGTAGGTAGCTAGTTGTTTTCTTAATAAAACTCTTTCATTAATACTTAACGTGTTTTTTTTTGGCAAGCTAAGCATTAAGGATGCAGCTTGAGGCTAGAATTGTAAGATGAGAGTGATGTTTATGCCTCTCAACATGTTTAGTAATAATGCAATTGTAAGCTTTATGTTTAAAAAAATTGCAAAGTAACTAGATAAACCAGTAGACCTACACGTGCAAATTTTGTCTGCTTAATTATTATTACGTATAAATCGGATTCCTTTTGCCAATTCAGGTCAATACCAGACACAAGACTGGACGAGTGCAAATATTGGGACTACCCCGTAGACCTGCCCAAAACTTCCGTCATTATTGTGTTTCACAATGAGGGGTTCTCTGTGCTCATGAGAACAGTTCACACAGTCATAGAAAGATCACCACCTAATATACTTCATGAGGTTGTTTTGGTAAGTATATTACATTAGGTACTCGTTTACTGTACGACTATCTTCCCAAGAATACAATTAAGATTTGTGGTATTGTTGAAAAAGGGAACATGGGATATGTTTCTTTAATTTTGCAATGGAATCTATTAAACTATCTTGTGTTTACTCCATACTTCAAATAAAGGGGCTACTCGACTGAAGCGAGATCGTAATGAGAAAAAGAGGCACGCGAGAGCGAGAGCGATTTTGCAGATTAGGCGAAAAAAAAAACGAAATCACTTCGTAGTAAATAACTATAGCGATTAAAGAGAAAATGAAACTATACGATCCTTAATATTATTGGTGTCCACTAATCGTACCAATTTCCAATAGTGTATGTAGCATTTGAGAATAATCTTGAAAATTAGTATTTCGTCATTTCGAAAAGAAAAAGTGTCGAAGCAAAATCATAAAAACACGATTTTATGATTTTGTCGTCGACTGACGTCGTTGAGTCGTAAGACTTAAATACTTAAAAGTATGAAGAAATATATATCTTATTTATACCAAAGATTACGTACTTTTTCGTTAGAGCGTCTTAACACAGTAGAATTAGATGAATGATTATGAATATGTTGTCAAATATTAATTTGATAAATTAATGCATTTAAATTATTTTATAAATTTGTTAAAATTAGTGCATTTAAATTATTTTATCAATTTGATAAATTAATTCATTTAAATTATTTTATCAATTTGTTAAATTAATGCATTTAAATTATTTTATCAATTTCATAAATTAGTGCATTGAAATTATTTTAAATCAAAGCATTTTTCTGTTTACTAACTACATGTTATGTTAAGAGATAATAAAGTTTATCAAGGTCTCTTCTCTCACCGACCAAACTGTTATAAAAACACAAAAATAAACATAACACTTAAATCAACATAATATTTTGATACAAGTAAAAAAATATTGTGATAACTGCTAATAAAATGTTTTAATTTATTGATCAATAGATTTTCGTAATAGTTTACTACTTTTCTTTTTGCTAAAAGCTAAAATCAAATTAAATATTTGATTACAAATGATTAACCGCCGCCCTCGGTTTCACCAGGGTAATTCCCGTTCCCGTGGGAATAACGGGATAAAAAGTAGCTTATGTTACTCTCGGTCCTTTCAACTACCTAAATCTATTCTTAAAATCAAGTCGATTGTTTGTTTAGTTAAAGCGTGAAGGAAGGATAAACAAACACACTTTCACATAAATAATATTAGTTAGGATAAGGATAGGACTAGCGGCCGCCGGCGGTTTCTCCCCGTATTTCCCGTCCCCGCCGCGGGCGGGGCTGCTAGTACATTAATAATTGTCATTTGATAAATTTTAAACAAGAAAATATATTAGAAAAAAGCAACCAGTGTTTTGTCGCCCCGACGGGACACGAACCCGCATCCCTGGGAATCCGGCCCAATGCACCAACCAACTATGCTACAGAGACCTATGAGGACATACATTCACCTTTCCACGGTGCCGGCCACCGTCGCTTCATCAAGGAGAGAAACATCCTCGCATTCGAAAGAAACATCTTTACAAATGTTTGACCATCGATTAAGATGAAACAGCCATCTTATTGTAACTTTATGATTTTGCATTTTACAATGCTATTTTCCCGTCCCGTCGGGACGACATGAGACTCGTTGCTTTTTTCTAGTATATTTTCTTGTTTAAAATGTATCACATAAAAATAGCATTGTAAAATGCATAATTAAAAAGTTATAATTGTTATTTCTTTTGGCTTCAAATGCCGCTAAGCCAGTAGTTAAAATATATGTACTGCAATTTGAGTGCGGTACGGCTCTGTCCCGTACAGACCACAGACATACCGATAAAAATAAGTGTAAAAAGTCGATTTTCGCCATCTACAATATAGTTTGTAACGTTCACTGTGCACATTATTGCTAGTAAATCTGATAACATATTTTCAGGTCAAGCAAAAACAAACATTCAAATGTAATCTAATCAGGCTTTCCCATGCTGTACTACCTACTTTTTATTTCACATGCGCCATTGTGGTATTATAATCTTAAAACTCATTTAAAATAAAATTATAGAAGAATAGGTGATTTTGTTAGAAATATAATTGTGAATGTATAAACTTTTCTGGTAAATAAATAAGCCGATATTTTTTCTTCACGTAAGATCTATATTTGGAGCTATTTCTACGGTATCGGAGTTGACTATCTTATCTAATTTACTTTTAAAGTAATTATCAAAGATTCGGCATTCCAAGTACATAATTCGGTTAATGCGTATTTCCTATCATAGATTTGTAGCTGTTTCTGCCTGTACTTCACCTTTTTATATCATACTAGAGGCCGCTCGCGGTTTCACCCGCGTCGTTCCCGTTCCCGTAGGAATATCGGGATAAAAACTATCCTATGTTAATAACTAGGCTATCTACTGTCTTTGTACCAAATTTCATCCAAATCCGTTCAGTAGTTTCGGAACTTATTCAATGCAAACAAAAAACCAATGAAATCTTTCCTTTTTATAATATTGGTATAGACAGATAATACAATATTTACTTCCGACAACATTTCTATAATATAAATCATCTAACCATTCACCATTCGCTAGTTGTAACCGAAATGTAATTACGCCCAGAGTGCATGTAACGTCTCTCAGAGTGTTAACTTCTAGTTTTTTATTAATCATCTTTAATAAAAAATTACGTAGGTTTTAGTATGAAACTATATGACGGTTAGAGATGTTAATCCTACTAATATTATAAATGCGAAAGTTTGTGAGGATGTTTGGATGTTTGTTACTTTTTCCGGCAAAAAAATACTGAACCGATTCGGATGAAATTTGGCACACAGATAGAAGATAGCCTGGATTAAGACATAGGACATACATACTTTTTATCCCGATATTCCCACGGGAACGGGAAACACGGGTTAAACTGCGGGCAGCCGCTAGTTAGATATATATTTCTTCATACCTTTATCTAGATTTGTCAAGTTTCAGAAACACGATTTTATGATTTTGCTTCGACACTTTTTCTCATTTCTATCTCTTCAGTCCTATAGTGCCTCAACAGTTTCCACCTTTATTTTATGATTTTTGCATTTTTCAATGCTATTTTTATATTTATGATAAATTTTTAAATAGAAAAATATTATGAATAAGTCAACTCGGCCACAAGTGATTTCTCAGATGGGACTCGAACCAACGACCTTTGGAAATCCGGTCCGATACTCTAACCACTGACCTACCGAGACTCACCACTTTCCTTTTCTTCCCAATATAAAACGTTATATCGCTCATCGAATATATTAATATTAACTATTTCAAACAGGTGGACGATTACTCTGACAAGGAAAACTTGAAAAGCAGAGTAGACGAATACATTAAGCGGTTTAAAGGGAAAGTGCGTCTAATAAGAAATTCTCGTCGAGAGGGTCTCATTCGTACAAGATCTCGGGGTGCGCAAGAAGCTACTGGTGACGTAATCGTATTCTTAGATGCTCACTGCGAAGTGAACCTTAACTGGCTACCTCCACTTCTAGCACCCATATACCGTGACTACAGAATCATGACAGTACCAGTCATAGACGGCGTCGACCACAGAACGTTTGAATACCGGCCTGTATACCAGCATGGCGTCAACTACAGAGGCATATTCGAATGGGGAATGCTGTACAAGGAGAACGAAGTCCCTGACAGAGAAGCGGGGCGACACAAACACAAATCCGAGCCTTACAAAAGCCCCACGCACGCGGGAGGGTTATTCGCTATAAACAGGAAGTACTTCCTGGAAATCGGCGCGTACGACCCCGGTCTTTTAGTTTGGGGCGGAGAGAACTTTGAACTCAGCTTTAAGATATGGCAATGTGGAGGAAGCATCGAGTGGGTCCCCTGCTCGAGAGTGGGTCACGTATACCGAGCGTTCATGCCCTACTCGTTCGGTAATTTAGCTAAGAACCGCAAAGGTTCCTTAATCACCATCAACTACAAGAGAGTAATTGAAACTTGGTTTGATGAGGAGCACAAAGAATATTTCTACACGAGAGAACCGATGGCCAGATTTCTAGACATGGGTGATATCAGCGAACAGGTGGCTTTGAAGGAGAAACTAAAGTGCAAAAGCTTCAGTTGGTTCATGGAGAATGTCGCGTACGATGTTTACGACAAGTTCCCGAAGTTACCGAAGAATATTCACTGGGGAATGGTGAAGAACAAAGCGGCGAGCGTCTGTTTAGATACGATGGGGAAAGCTGCTCCAGCCTATATAGGTAAGTGTTGATACCCTCCTCCCAGAGTTCCTTAGTACTTAGTTACTACGTACGTCTACGTACGTTGCGTCACTTACTGCACCCGGAGTAGTTTAAGGCCGTAACCGACACGACAATAACCATTTAAATATACTCGTATAGTGCATACGTACTTCCTGATAATTTCTAAAGACCAATTGTTTATGAATACATAAGTAATGACAATATGCATTTCGCTGCTCATGACTGTTTATTACAATAAAATTAACCACATGTTGAACCACACCCGGCGAGCGTAATAGGTTAAAATTTGAAACAGGGAGCATAGGGCGGGTGTGACAAACCCATGTAATTGAAATATTTTTTATTTTTTAATATCTTTTATTGTTATTTCATAGTTCGAAACCTTATTTCGAGGGTAAACTTAAGTAATTTGCATGAATTTCTAAATTTATTTACGAGATTGGCGGAATTAACGTTTTGAACTTAGGCCCAGTAAGACACAGTGTTTTTTTTTTATATAAAAATACAACACAGAACGAAATGCATTTTTCTTCTAGCTAAATCAATTATAAAACATAACATATAATTTAATCCATTTTTGTACTCTTCAATTATTCTGAGTTTTAATCATGTTGAGATGGAGTGATTTCTTGAAACTTCACATGTGAAAATATACCATTTTGTGCCGTTCTTCTTAATCAAATAGATCTTTTTGCGCCGTTCTTCCTAGTCAATTTATCGGACAAATATCAGTATCTGCTTCATCAAAAAGACCAAACAATCTTCTGTGGTTATCTTCGTAAGACATACTTACTTTATTTACTTTATTTATTTTACTCTTGCAAGCTAAATAGCTTGCAAGAGTAAAATAAATAAAAAAAAACAAAATAAACAAAAAGTATTTGCAAAAATTTCGTAAACAAGCTTATCAAAATCATTGCTGTCCGCCTCCCATTAACCTACCAAGTTTTTGCGATTTTGTTTTTGTAGTGACGTTCGATTGTTTGGTTGCTTTGTCTGTGTTATAATGAAGTGATTTATTCCCCCAATATATTTTATACCTTAATGTTTTAGAATTTGTGTTAAAAATCGATTGATTACACGTCATGTTATTAAAAACTACAAAATTTCTCCAATCTATTTTGTACTTTAAAACATTAGACGTTAAGCTTTAAATCAATAGCTTTGGTCAATTTACCCATTTAATATAATTTGTTACTAAAGGCACGTCCTCATGCCACGGCGCCAGTAACAACCAGTTGTACCGTCTGAACGAGGCCGGTCAGCTAGGCGTCGGCGAACGCTGCGTGGAAGCCGACGCGCACAATGTGAAACAAGCCATATGCAGGCTCGGCACTGTTGATGGACCATGGAGGTAAGACACTAGGATATAATTATCAGTCATTTTTATGTCCTATCTCCTGGGCACAGGTCTTTTCTCGTGAATGGATAAAGATAATAGTCCATGCCAACAACTAGCTATTCAATCTGAACGAGGCCGGCCAGTTAGGCGTCGGCTAACGCTGCGTGGAAGCCGACGCGCACAATGTGAAACAAGCCATATGCAGGCTCGGCACTGTTGATGGACCATGGAGGTAAGACACTAGGATATAATTATCAGTCATTTTTATGTCCTATCTCCTGGGCACAGGTCTTTTCTCGTGAATGGATAAAGAGAATAGTCCATGCCAACAACTAGCTATTCAATCTGAACGAGGCCGGCCAGTTAGGCGTCGGCGATCGCTGCGTCGAAGCCGACGCGTACAATGTGAAACAAGCCATATGCAGGCTCGGCAATTGTTGATGAACCATGGAGGTAAGACACTGGGATATCATTATCAGCTATTTTTATGTCCTATCTGCTGGGTACAGGCCCTGTCTCATGTATGAATAAAGAGAATAAAGCAAATAGTTCAGAGCAACGGTACTCAAACGCGACGTTTATTTTTTATTAATATTGAGTATTTGAATTTTCAATGCTATTTTTATACTTATGATAAATTTTAAATTGAAAAATATTGGAAAAAATCAACTCGGCCACAAGTGAATTCTCAGATGGTACTGGAACCCACGACCTTTGGAAATCCGGTCCGATGCTCTAACCACTGAGCTACCGAGACTTGCGGACCACCGTCGAAATTTTCCAATACTTTTATATTTTTAATACGCTGTAGGCCAGCGTTGTCACATCAGTGCTAGGAATATCCTTGCATTCGAAAGAAACATCTTTTCAGATGTTTAACGATCGATTAAGACGTTTATTATGAAGTATATACGTATCGCTGCCTGGAAAGAATACCGTTGCATCTCAAAATGGGTATATTTTATAGGAGAGCTGATTGAAGTTTGCTTTTATTGAAGTGAAAACTTCTTCAGCGGCGTTGTGCACATCAGAGTTTTAAATTACAATTTTCTTGATGAAAGTTAAAAGTTTTTTTGAATTATAGGTAAAACTCCTTGCCTCTTACTTCGTAATTGAAAATTTATAATTCGTCACTCGTTTATCAGATAAGAGGTTAATGGTAATTAAAACAGGCATAATTAATAATTCTACTACAACATTTCAATCTTACTAATAAACTCTACCAGAGCCTTTATGACGAGTTGTCATTTACTGTCAACATTTCCACTCTATACATGTCGATAAAAAGTCTATAGATATGAAAGGGACAAACCGATAGTTTGCTAAAAGCATTATAGTTTGCTAAACTCGTAATCAAGGCTCAGTAAAGTTATGCTCCGTACTCACATACGGGTTTACTCGATCGTTTACTCTTAAACAAGTATACCTCCCGTCATGAATGCCGAGTGAGATATAAAAATAATTAACATCAATGTGTTCGTATACCATACACGAGATATGGACCGCAAATACGAGACAATTTTACGAGTATAACCGTGAGTACGGAGTTTACACTATTTATAAAAATCATGCCTTAAGACATTAGAAATAAAGCATAATATTACTTAACCCCTAAACAATTTCTTCATTTATCCGCAACATCATTTTAATTATAAATTTTGCTTACCTCCAGGTACGACGAAGACAACCACCAGCTAATACACCGCCTGCACGGTTTCTGTTTAACCCTCCAACCGCACGCTCGAACGTTGGGCCTCGCCCCTTGCGACGCAAACAATACGTACCAACAGTGGACCATAACCCATCAGACGCCGAATTGGTGAGCCCTAGCCAGTAAGTTTAAGGTTAGGAAACTATAGGGGTTACTACAAAACGTGGTCTAAAAGACCTACCGCGTTAATGTCGTCGACGTCATCAGCCCGTCGAATATGGGCGCAAGTCTTCACACGCGAGCACTGATGCTATAGCGCTGTCTTGGTCACACACAGAATCTAACAGAATCGAACTACTGAATTGTTAGGATGATAACGTTGAAGTTGCGCTGTACGAGAACGCCGTCGACTGTCAAAATGAAATCGACAGCAATGCCGACGCAACTTACCCGGTAGGTCCACTGGTTTATCATTACTACATTATATCATTACCACAGTCATTGTCAGGCGTGTCCCGAGCGAGTATATAGCTCGCCAGGTTTATTACTGAAAAAATAGCAATAACCGTGCAGGCACGTCTGCACGGTTATTGCTATTTTTTCAGTAATCATCGCGCGATAGACGCACTTCAAAAAATGGTATTACGTTACATATGTGATCGCTGGCTAGTCGCTCGCTGATGTTTTTAAATTTCGAATGAACTTTTTTACAATGACTAGCGCGAAAAACAATTTGGTAGCAATAACAGGAACTAATTGAATATAGTTCATCTATTGTTCGGTATAGGCAGCACTGCAACATCATCTCGACATCTCGTTCTGACCCTAAACTTGAAATAAACGTCTAAAATGCAATAACATAAGAGACATTGTCACCAACTAATGAATGGTGGTTTACAACATCGTTCCATCCTTACAAACTTTAAACGATGTGAAATGACATTTAATTGATGTTTAGCGTTAATCGGTCGGTTGAAAATATGTCTCAGGTGTAATTTTACTAAATGTCGAATTTATATTCGTGCTTTAAAACATCTTTCTGACCTTTTTGTTCAAACAAACAACTGAAATGCAATAAAATTTACAATCATTTAAATGATGTTTAGCTTTAATTGGGCGGTTGTTCAGTACCCCTATTACGAGTTTGCTTAACATGACATTTACAGGACTCGTGAGCGTAGACTATCGGATACACTGCTCATGTCGGTAAAACAGTCGCTAAATATGAAAGAGACAGAGCTACATTTTACGTTAACGTTTACTGTAACGTCAAGTTTGCCAAACTCGTAATAAGCCTACTGTTTGTTTTTCTATTAGCGAATGACAGCTTCAGTATTAAACCAAGTCTTACTTTAAACCACGTTTTGTAGTAACATATTGTATTTAGATATAACCTAATAGACAATAGTGACTATTCTGAAGTGACATCACCGTTTTTTATAACTTTTGAATAAAAAATAACAAGACCAAAAAGGCTGGGTAATTTGAATCCTGGATAGGGTACCTCAAACGTATTCATATTTTTATTACTGCCTTACACAGCAGATCAATAAAATGTCTGTCCTATTCTCTTCCATCTAAACATATACAATGTTCCTAGTCTTCCTAATAACTGAAATAACGTTAATTATTTAATAATACTTCAGAATTGGCACTACATTCGGTCTGGAGTTGGCATTATAATATTAAGGGCGAGTCCATTCTATTGTGTCTGTCTTAATACTTTTATTACATGTGACGTGACATGGAAAAAAAGGTTCATTTTTATATAAATTGAGAAATATTTTATTTATTAAGTTACAAGTCCATGCATGGACTCACTATATATACTCCAATAAGTCACAAAGTGATAAAAAAGTGGTATTGATGTTTTATATTTAAGAATATAAGTTAAGGCGTGCCAACTTCATGTCGAAAATATTTTTAAATAATTAGTTATTAAAACTAAAAAAAACACCGAAAATATTGGATATGTGTAGTCACAAATAGCGAAGTTCGATACCTATATCAAACTTTATAATTATTGATAATTTATTTGAGCTCCGTTCTGTAATAATAATATTCTTTTACTTTCCAAAGAAGTGTCATGCTTCGATTTAACTTATTTTATTGATATTGTTAAAAAGGTGGTTCTGCACACTTTAGTTTTCGCCTTAAAGTATAATATAAAAAAAGTCAGTAAGAAAAGCTAGATATTTTTGTACTTATTTGTGACATAGTAACTTACTAAGTAGTAAGTACGAGTAAAACGTAAGACGTAGTACAGTCTTAATATCATAAAGAAACTCAATTACAGGCTCTCAAAGCATTTTAGATTATGTAAAAAAAAATTAACGTTATTCTCACAGATTTAAATGAGATTTTTCGTACCTTTTTTTTTCACCATGGTCAATGGCATTAGACTAAAAATAATATAATTAATAAAATGAGATTTCAAAATAATGTTAATGAAATAGTAGCGGTAGTTCGGCGAAAACCATATAATTAGGGCATTACAAAAACAGTTATAAATATATAATAATTATATCAAATGTGAGATATTTCAATGGCTTCAGTTTTGGCGCAGCTTATTTCAAAGAATTTGTTTCTATACAAAGCTGATGTTCCATCATGTATAAATGTATGTGAGTCCCTTAGTCACAAATAATAATAATACCTACTTGTGAAAGCGTACACGCCATTGCGTGCGTAAATTGCGTATGCGGGGTCTCTATTAAATATCAGGCTTGTGATATTCTAAAATTATTATTGAGTTTAAAAACGTAACTACCAAAATAAATATGAATTAAATATAAAGATTTTCCGGAACTACCAAAATTAGAGTAGTGTCACAAAATATACAACTATTGTAACTAGTACTAGTGTTGCACCTGCCAGTTAAATATTTTATATAATATACCTACTTTAAAAAGCCTACCTAATTACATTCAAAGGTTTTTATTGTATTAGTAGGGTCTAAAAGTGCATCTACATGTAGTATTAGTTTTTTTCTTAGGTCCGATAATTTTGTCCGTCTCTGAAAAAAGACCACTCTGAGATTAAGTATATTTTATTCTATAACTTTGACCCATCTATACGGATCACTTGCCTTAGACTTATGAATTTATTTGCATGCATTTATATTCCATATGTACATATCTTGAATATACATTTGCCTTGATATGAAAGAAAAATCCAAATTAGACTGATTGATGATATATGATAATTAACTAGCTTAAGCGTTCAATAGAAATTGTTTAATGGGTAAAAAGGTAATTAACTATATTTCTCTCCAAGACGAGATCCAGAGATTAATTAAAAATATATGGTGGGTTTAATTGTTTGATAAAATAGTCATGCTAAAAACAAGAACGTTTACCTTTTTGACAAGTTCTATTGAAATGGATAGTTTATTTTTAGTGTATTAATGATAAAAGCATTCCAATCTGCATTAGGGAGTTTTATAATAAGTAATTAATTATTTTTGCTCTGGAAAATATATTTTTTCGTTGTACCTATAGGTTTGATTTCTATTTTGCTTGTATCGGTACTTACTTTTCACAATAACTATTATTATTAAAGTTTATTCATTTAGTTATTTTATTAATTACCTAATTAAATGTGAATGATCTGTTTTTTTTATAAACAAACATAATTACTTTATATTAAGTAAGTTTTCTCTCTATTTGAAGGGTAGTTACTTTAAGTATGTCTTTTTAGATATGTTTAAGTTTACTTTCAGCAATATAAATATTACTATTGATAAATGTTGAATACGCAGAAACGTTATCTCTTTTTAGGTTTTAATTTGTTCTTTTCATGAAATTTCTTATATTCAAAAATTACTGTGATGTTCCAAACTTGGCAATTTTATATATTGTATATAAATTGTAGTAAATGTATATAAATTGATATTTATTTGATAAAATTTGTTTTATTTTAATACCCCTATGTATTACTATGTAAATATTAGGTGGAACGGACCTTGTAGAAAATTATGATGGTATGCTAAAGAAAAAATCTGAATCTGAAAAAAAAAGTACCTTTTTAGTTAGGAATATAATAAATCGGTCGGCTAAAAGTGACTAAATGGAGCGACTAAAAATCTATATTGAGTTGCGGAAAAAATAGGTTTAGGTTATTATATTAGATCAGATTGGCGACTAGTCGCTCACCTAGTATTTAAGTCGATCGGTTAAAATACTACCCTTTTAGTTATAATAATCCAGTTTAATTTAATAAAGAAGCTAATCTCATGAACTACTTAATTGACCTATATTTAGAACTATAGTATACTCAACTCTTTACAAAGATTGATGGTTATTTTACATACTTACGGGGACCATTCCAGCGAAGTCATGGAGAAAATAAATAATTACCTACGACCATGGCCAACTAATCAATTAGCCGAAAACTTAAACTGATGCAGTGCGTCTTTGTTGCATAGCTACATAGCACATATCTCTGTGGAGAGGCAGCCTTAACTTGTCTAACAGTGACAGCAGTCAGCACCCGCCTTGGTCGTATGGATTTCTCACTGGGAAACGTTGATGGAACTCCTAAACCCGAGAAGATAATTTACAAATAGACGATATTCCGCACATTGTCGAATTGTTCGAACCTGTTATCATCCACAATGATTCCCTGCGGCACAGCGGCATTGACCTGCCAGAAAAACATCCACTGGCAACCGTTACCAATAATTCGTGTAATATTTCTGATAATTTATATAACTTGGAAAAGCTACCTACTGAATTTTATTTTCTAATTTAAACTGGTTCCCATAATTTATTAGGAAAACAATTTATTACACCTAATGGCGCGTATCGACATCGCGAGGCAACGTTCGTGAGTATTTACGCGTTTGAAATCATAAGTTCTGCTTTGTTTTGCATGTCGTTGCGAGCGCGTGAAATAAAGGGGTTTTTGAGCCCCCCGAGCTCCCTTTCAGCACCCAATAGCAAGCCGAGCGATGCCAACTTTCTGAATATCGGTTCTGCAAATTCAGGGTTTTCTTTATTCTTACGCATACGCGCGCACACACACACACACACACACACACACACACACACACACACACACACACACACACACAAGCATTAATTTTATTATGAAATTTTTATTTCTTTAAAAACACGAAAAACTGATGTTGTTATGAGAGAGCGATTTTCTTCTGGTACAGGTGTTTTTACACTTAAAAGGGGGAATCAACTATACCCTGTATTACTCACTTGTTTTTTTAATGAAATAAAAAAAAAACATTTTTAATTTTTTCATATTAGTTTTCTACAAATTCCTTCGTAATGTTGACAGTCGTTTTTTTCTGGGACACTATGGCCGAGCAGTCGAAACGGACACAGGCAGACTCGTAATGTCGATACACGCCATCTGGGGGTCAATTCTGCTAAATTTTTGTCATAATCGTCTCTCAGTGGTTTTTCAATAGTAGTGTTTATTTACACTGTTGTAACAAGAACTGTGTAAAACTGCACTACCATTGAAACACCACTGGAATACGATTGTGACTAAGCATTAGCAGAATTGGGCCCCTGGACTTGTCCCCATTAGGATATGATGTGAGACCCACAGTGTGCTTTCCTTTCCACATGTGAAAGACAAGCAGTAAGTAGTAACTGTTAAATATATAGGGAACCGAATAAGAGGGAAACAGTTAGCCGATCGCTGTGAATGGGTTTGATTCCCAAATTAAATGCAAGCCAAGTGAATCTAGAAAACAATAGTCTTCTATATTATCTTTGATCAGGAGGCTAATTGTCTAATTTTAAAATATATCGCAATCCCTTTCAATTCGTCATTTGAAATATATTTATATACTTCAGGCCATCGCTATTTGACATTTGATAGGAGTTGTGATCGGGACTAGTTTTAAAAGGTATTGAATGAACGAAATTGTCTAAGCAAAGTTACACACGAAAACATCTTTCAAATGTATGGAAAAGTGTCAAATGAAGTATCATTTAAAACATCATTCGTTCCGAAAGGGATTGCGACTATAAGTTACACAATTCCATAAATCCCTATCACAATACCTTTGAAAGGGATTGAGATAGATTTCGAAATTAGACAATTAGGGGGCTGGACCTCTATTTTTAACCGACTTCAAAAAAAGGAGGAGTTTCTCAATTCGACAGAATCTTTTTTTTTTAATGTATGTTACTCGATTACTCGCTCGAGTAACATACATACTCGGCTGGACCGATTTGAGTAGGTAATTCTTTTTTTGTTCGAAAGGGTATACTTCACATGTGGTCCCATTGTCATCATGTCAGGATCTGATGATGGGATCCTGGAGAAATCCAGGGAACTCTTCAAATATTATAGGCACTCCTGTAGCGATTTAGGTGTTTTCTATAGTAACTTATGCATGTGCTTCCGGAATGCACCATTTGGTGAAGTGGAACTGATGATGAAGACCACAAATGGTCATCGGAACTATTAAATACTTAGCATTTCACGGGAGATAAACGATTACTTTAATGTAGTCATAAGCAATTTATGCTCGACTCAATGCATGTTATGAAGTGCAGCTGATGATGAAGTATCGGGAGAACTCCTCAATAAGTAACGTCCCTGCACCGGGAAAAGCAGCATTTTGTAAAAGGTGATGAGGTGTTGTCATAAGGTTATCAGCGTAGGCACAGGACCTCTTCTGCCTTTAAAAATTATGAAATAAAAAATAAACCTTTTGGAGTCGGTGCCAGCCAAATGGCACCGACTCCAAAAGGTTTATTTTTGCTTTTTAGTTTTAGGAAGTCGGGTTTAATTTTTTTATAAAAAGTTTTTGAATCACTCGTCGCGCGAGTGCCGTGGCGAACGGGGAGGCGATCAGGCGAAAAGCGACCTTAGCGACACAGCTTGCTTTTCGCTTTACCTCTCGCGCGCTCGCGTTGGGAGGCGGTATTACAGGTGAAAAGCGAAGCTATGTACGTGCAAGATCGCTATTACGGAAGTACGGAAACTCAAACGTCGCACGACAATCAGTAGAAAGCTCGAGAAGAGCGAGTCAAAAATTAGAGCTCATGGGCGTTTGTGGAACCTAAATAGTTATATTTAAATAATTAAAGCTGCTGTAAAAGGTTATTAACAACAACAAATGGGGTACTTTGTTCAATCTTTATTTCAATAATTTATACAATGTAATAAATGCTACTAAGTATAGGTATTAGGTTAAATAAGCAATTATGAATTTACGCTAAGGCATCTTAAAGCATTAAATTTTAATATGTTCCACCCAAGATCTAGAATCTTAAAAACAATGGAGCAAACTGAACAACACAAATAATTTATTTTGCTTTTAACTCAAAAATGCAACTTAATTTGATATTGTTATTTCATTAAAGAAAGAATTAATTTATCATTAGAGTGGGTAATTAAATTTAACATGATAAGGTTATTTTTTTTCACTGAGCTTATACATTTTATGATGATGGAGTTTTTGTCCACCATCCATCCCAATTACTAATCCGTTTTGCTGTATCCAGAACAGACCAGTTAGGGGATGGAACATCTGGGGCCAACCAGTTAAAATCATCTAAACAGTTCCAGTTGTTAATGTTTCTGTCTAAGGATGACATATTGAAATGTTTATCTAAATCTTCATAGTACAAGTTATATGGTGCTGTACGAATTTCAGTACAATCCTCTACTATGCCTTTACTTGTGACATGCAAATAAATGTCACATTTTGAAGAGGTGTGCATACGCAGTTGCTGGCAAGCAGTGACAATTTTAGAGTTTGTACATTTATCAACAAATACAGAAGATGTAACAGGGCCGCTAAGTATTATGCAGTTATCTAAATTTGTCATGTGCAATGTTCCCATCACACCTTTGAGAGCTACAGTACAATTTTTTAAGTTACGTAAGGTGACATCTCTTTGAAATAATTCATCACTTGCGAGAGACAAGACTTTGTTTTCTAATGAATCAAACCCAAACTGCTTTTCATCCCATTTGTTGCTATCCGCTTTGCCAGCTGCATCGTTCTCATCAAAGGAATTTTGCTTTTCAGTGTGGGATTTGAGTAACTTCTTTTTTGAAAATCCAAACTTTTTACGTGGCACATATCTGTCCTCTAATTCATAACATTTTGTTTGCAAATTTTGCACAATGCCTAGGTACTTGCGCATGTTGAATTCTTTCAAGAAAAATGATGATGTGATCACATACTTTTGAAGTTCATTGACTTCTCTTTTGATATTGTCGAAATGGGATGGCAGAACTTTGAGCTCCATTGTTGGTATTTGTGACAGCATGTCTTCAATGAATTCAGCTTTGATTTTAAAAGCTCCAGAGAAATATTCCTCATTTTCATCAGATGCATCTACTTCTTCTCTTGCTTTATGAGCCTTTTGCAATTTTTCAAGCCTTTGTGCGTCTCTTTTGCTTAATCTTTCTAATACACTATTTTTATCACTCATTTTTTTAGTAGATCTTCTATTTTTTTATTAAGTTCAGATTTTGGGTCAGCTGCGTCCTTTAGCACTTGAAGGGTATCACGAGAGAATTTTCTTGTATCAGTGTGCTTAGATGATAGTTCAAACTGAAACAAAACAATTAATAATTATTATGTGAAACACAATGTGCAATAAATTACGAGAAATAATCTACATGATCAAACCTCAATGAATGAATTTATGTAATAATGACACTATTTAATGACATAATGGTTACTGAAGTTTTGTTAAATAAGAAAGTCATAAAATTTGGTAAAAAAGAGGTTGTTTTATATAGATTTGAAGGCAAATGGTTAAAAACACATTTTTAAATGAGTTCACAACACAAACATGAACCAAACAACATGCACAAATAGATTCCCAATCCAAAACTGTTAAACATCAGTGACCACTAAAACAGAACATAATAATGTGTATAATGACCTCTTTAAGTAGATCATCACTAGGTTTGACCACTTTGAAGAGTGCATAGGTGAGGCCGCCGATGGTCACCACCCAAAAGGAGGTTCTAATAGCAATGCTCATCTCACCAAGTTATATTTTCCCTTCGTTAGTCCAGACTTTAAAGTCGTGGGGTTGGCATTAGTAATTCGCATCCCGAATTAGGAATTGATAAGGGTTGATTTTTGTAGGGGTTGGTTACCCCTCTCAATTGACACCCCCCCCACCCCGCGGAGATGCCTGGTTTTTTTTTTACACGTGTTTGAAGTTACGTGTAACGGAACGTTATTTTACGTTATAGTAATAAATTTTAGGTTGTTTTATCCCTTATTTTTATTATTTAGTATTCATTTATTATTATTTATTATTATTCTTCATAAATATATTGTAAAAACAACAAACAAAATTAAAATAATTATTTTTATGAAAATAATCATGAAACGGAACGCATTTTTCCGCCATCTTGTATGCAGTCTCCACACAAGTAAAGTTGTAGTTTTTTCAACTTGGAATGAATAGTCAAAAATTAGTGACAGAACCGAATTAGTAAACCCCGACCTCACGTGGTACTAGTCTGCCCTACCCCTAGAGTGTATATAAAAGCCCGGAGGCGCGGAGGGAGAGCAGCCCCCGCGCGCTGTAATAAATCGCAGGCACCATGTGAGCCGAAGCGGCTGAGGCTGGTCGCCGCAGGCGACCAAAAAGCCGAAGCTGCGTAGGGGAACATGAAGTGCCTGCGGTTTGTTACGCAGGGGCGGAGGGGCTGCACTTCCCGCAGCGCCGGAGACGTTCGGAAGCCTAATATTCAATTAGTCGACTTGTAGGTTATTGACCTTCACAAAAAAAAAAACTACAGGTTTCCGCGCCTAGGGGGTGAGGGGGGAGGGACCCGACCCCTCCCCCCCTCCCCCTCCCCCCCTCCTTTAATACTAAATCGGGATGCGAATATCTAATGCAACCCCAAGTCGTGCTCTCTAGTTTTGTGGTCGGCGATTTTTTCGCCCAATAAGTAGTACCCTTCCAAGACCCACTTACAATTTTTGTACATATACAGACGATATTCTGTAATATAATAATAGGCTCGTGTAAGTTATGACCGAAATAGTTATAAAAATAATAAGTTAAAGAGCAAATATTAACCAGACGTTTGATAAAACCTTACCTCTTTCCGTATTGAGTTTGAACCACAAACCGTATGAGACAGCGAAACCAAGAGCTTCCGCAATAAATACAGTTGTTAATGCCTTCTTAACAAATCCCTTGTATGTTGGTTTTGCATGTTTAATTAACATATTATTGTAAAAAAGATGGATTTTTCGATTTTCTTTTTGTCTGCATGAGCAAAAATCTGACGCACGAAAGATGACGTAAGGGAAAACCATAGACAAAATTTTGTTTTTATTGACCTGTAATTGACAGAACAGATTAGATTAAAAAACGTTATTACCTATTTTTTATCTGACTTCCAAAAAGGAGGAGGTTCTCAATTCGGCCTGTGTTTTTTAATAATAATTTTTATGATGTATTTACCATAAAGTTAATATACAGGTATATGAACTTTATGGTATTTACTTCAAATTTATTTTATGCTTTTTAGTTGAATACCTAATTATAGCATCAAAACTGCAGATAGCCATTATGTGCATCTTTGCAGACATAGTGTTAATTGAATTTTCATAATCATAAACGGTACACACACTTACGAGGTACCCCTATGCCGAAACTCGGGAAAACGCTAAATGATATAAACAAAACACTGTCTAAAAAAAATATTTATTTTCTAATTATTATTGTTTGCGAAAGTAACGAAACGAACATCTAAAGCTTAAAAACATATCAGTATTTAACTTATTTTTAAACTTCTTCAACGGGTAGATTCTTCATCAGTGTTTTCTGAAACAAACGTATTTTTAAGTAAGTACGTACATTTAATTTTTTTATACTTATTTATTTATCTTATTTTATTTTAATTTATTTTACTTTTATTTTATTTTAACTTATCTACGATAAACATAGACCAACGCGGCTGCCGTACCGGAAGGAAGCCGCGTTGGTCTATGACGATAAATGAACTTGAGGTACAAAAGAAACTGAAAGGGTGGTTAACAGCTATGATAATTATTTAAGCAGATGCTGCTAACCAATTTAAAAACATATTGGACACATACCTACAAGAAAGGAAAATTTAAACATTAGCAAACAGGATGTAGGCTATTATCAGTTGTTTCAACTGACCGCCTGCCTATTAATAATAATTATATCGTTTCGGGTAACGTTGCTATTGAATCAGTTGAATGTACCTTTTTGCAATTTTTATATTATTTAATACCTTCGTCATCTTCCATTTCTGAGCTCGGACATTCATCTTCACAAGGTTCAGTTTGGAAAGTTTCTTCATGCATGCAATATTTGGGTACTGTTTTTTCTTCAGTTGCGGTCTAAAACAAACATAATGCAAAGCTTTTACACAATACTAAATTGAATATGCTTCTTATTGTATCACCACGTTTATTTACATTTTTTAAATCCATCTCCTAATTTCGGAAAGTTAAACGATCGCATCACCAGTAAATTGTAAGCTTATCATTCTGTAGAGACAAATGTATACTCACGCTATATTTGCCGACCACAATACCATCAACTATGTGGTATCGATATTTGAGTCGTATTCCAGTTACTGTCCCGTTTTCGCACTCGCCTTCACACGGCCAGTCCTCCCAGGTTGTCATTGGACATGTTTCTGATGACTCAGGGTCAGGAGTCGCAGGCTCTTCGCTGGTGGATAGAAATTGCCTTTTTATTATTTGATATTTTGGGACCTCTAGGACTGATTAAATTCTAATGCCGCCTTTTTGTACAGTTTTCATAAATGCACACCAACAGTTGCCTCGATTAAAATCTAAAATTCGATCGATAAATGGGGTATAAATTCCTACTTACCTTTTAGGAGTCGTATCTGGTTCCTGGCTTCCTGGTGGTTCGTATTTTTCTTTGTCTTCGCCTTCTTCTCCACCTTCATCTGTTTCGCCTAAAATATGAAATTTAAATTTGTAAATTTACTAATATTATGCAAATATTGGAAGGTTATATTATAACCTGAAGTACCTATATCGCTTATAACTTTATAATTTTGCATTTTACAATGCTATTTTTATGTGATAAATATTAAACAAGAAAATATACTAGAAAAAAGCAACTAGTCTCAGATCCCGTCAGGGCGACATGAGACTAGTTGCTTTTTTCTAGTATATTTTCTTGTTTAATATTTATACCTATATCGCCTTTAAAGTTCTCTTGAATAAATATTAGTTACCTTCATCATAGCTAACTGTAGAAGTGTCTGTGACACAAATTGGATTCGGATATGTACGAATTAGAGTAACTATCACTCTTGCAAAAGCTTTTACTTTTTCTCCTTTAGCTATTGCAGCTAAAGTGATTGGTTGCGGGGGCGATGTACTGTCGTTAGAAGACTACAAATGAAAAAGAGTTTATTAGGGCCAAGCTGTTAGTTTATTACTTATGAATTATTATAAAGTCATATTTTGTTACCTCGAAATCTTTACCACTGTCAGTTCCAGCATCTAGAGGATACAGATTTAGTTTCACAGTTTTGGCCCATTTGCCTGTTTTGAATTCACATAGTTCTAAATTAGCCATCCCCAAGAACCAATCAGGTGACGGCATAATGCCTGTCACGATAGATACTAGATGATTTTCTTTATTTGCCCGGAAACTTGTGACCGTTGTCAAATTAGTCTTGGCGGGTGCCGTAGCTTTTATCACAGTTCGGACGCCTCTTCCCAACTATTGTGTAAAATTAAAATAATATAAAAACACTCTACTTATTTCTGTAAAAACATAGCGCAATAGTTATTAGTATTAACTTCACGAAGTAGTACCTCTGCTTGAATTTCCATTTCGAGTTGTGTTGTGTTTCCCTGTTCGGCTAACATTTTGATGCCAGCACTGGCTTCTGCATTGTACTTGTATACACTGAAGTACTTGCTATGAGATGCGCCTACTACCTCACTAAACCGAGCCAGCTCTTGAGATTTCGGGAATGCATTTGGATGTGTGTTGTATGACCACAAACCTTCGAATGTCAACTGTGAAAATAGTTATGAACAACGCATTAGTTTTACAATACAAGGCATTTTACTTATTTATAGTGTTTGATTACAGAATGTGATATAGCCATCACTGGCATAGTCGTCCTATATAATCGAGAGATGATGATTTTTATAGATGCCTTTGTTTTGAATTATTATCAATATATTACCGAAAAAGATTTAGAAATGGTAAGTAATCGGGCTTTTATATGACTAGGTAGTTTATGATTTGATTTCAATAACTAAAATGAAGGGTTGTAAAAACTACCAAACTATTGTAATCTAGGTACTTTACCTTATATCTGGCTTCCTCACAAACTCGGCAGTCGTCATTCTGCGTTGGCAATATGTCTTCGGCATTCCTAATGTCTTCACAAACACGTTTCGATAATGGTCCTTCGTAATTGTACCAAACGTCTGGCTTGATTGCCACTATGGCGTATATTGTCACACAATGACTGCCTTTATCTGGCGCAATCCACAAAGCCTGGATAAGGCAAGGAAAAAAAAGGAAAAAAAAGGATCTAACACAAAAAAAAATACCCAGGTGGTGTAATATATCGTCAAAGACGAGTGACGAGAATACCCTCGTATTCGTTTAAAATACTTCATTTTTCAGTTTTTAAAAGATGACGTAATCAACTCTCTACTAATTATTGCCTAACCTCTCAGGCACCGGAGTATTCTATTGGTCTCTGGACACCAGTATGCTGATAGCAAGTGACGAATTTAAACGTTTACGAGTATAAACCTATCCGGGTTTTAACTCGTTGCCGACGATCTGTTTATTAAAAAAAGCTTACCTTGGCGGACATTTTAGGTGTAATATCTGAATGAATGACAGTGTTGTTACAATATGGTCGGGTCTTGCCTTCCTGGGAGTCTGGAGATGGCTGTAGTCTTCCGGGTTTCAGATGTTTTGGTCTTCGAGGGTTCTTTTCATTGTAGGCCTCGTCTTCCCGAAGGCCAATGGTGTAGCCAATAAATGTCGACTTGTTGTCTTTAGATAGTAAACGAACTGAAAATTTGAACACATTTTAATTTATTAATAATTATAATATACGTACGACTGTTTACCGGGGGGATTATGAACCTGCACGTGAGACGCTCTTGACAAACTTCCCTGACTTCAATAACATTCATCCCTAATAATAATCTTAATAAAATAATGTATTTTAGCACATGTTGTCAGTATCAATAAAGTTTTTGGGACTTACCAGTATATTGGACACCCGGTATATATCGATCTGTGATTCCGTCGACATCTATATAAAATCGATTATCAGGCGGTAATGGTGCAGTTTGTGTATCGAAAGGACGACGGTCGCATGTTTCACGATCACAGACACACACTTGTACTAGAAATGCTAATAAAATGGTATTAATTATTACAAACTCATGTCATTTGTTTTTACCTTATCACTCAAACATATACTTACCTAACAAAAGAAATCCTAAGTTTGTACGTTTCACAAGCCCCATCACGATATAAGTAACAACTAACACTTGTTTGATTACTTTTAAAAAAGTTACTCTATATTTACTTTAAAATTGAAGCGTGAAGTAGATGATACTCAACGGGCAGCTACTGCATAACTGTTCATCAATTAACGAGAAAATTTAAATTGTTTGTCACTTCTAATTATTAGTGTCCCTACGGCCATTGCACATTATGTACTCCACTGTCTGCGAATTATTATGAGGAAGGGGTAAAATGGGTTTTAAGTCGTGTTGTAAATAAGGACGATTGTATCTACTGCAATTTAACAATTTAACAACACTCATTTGGTACATGTTTATGACCTATGCCGAGTTAAAATTATCTAGATTCTAGATGTTCTGTCTGGAACATACCATACGTGCGCCGAAAAGCGTTGTGTGTTCGAAACCTAGTAGTGGAAAATATTTATTTTAGCACTTTACACATCTAAATATATAAAATAAGAAACTGACTGACTGACATATCAACAGCCCAAACCGCTAGGTCTAGAGACTTCAAATTTGGCACATAGGTTCCTTGTGAGGTCTAGGGGTGCACTAAGAGAGGATTTTTCGAAATTCTACCCCTATGGGGGTAAAATAGGGGATGAAATTTTGTATGAAAGTCCGTCAGTTTTCGAGTAAGGATCTTAAAATTTTATATTTAGGTTAAAGATTAAAAATAAACATTTACCTGTCTCGGCGTTTTTGAAAATTCCATCCCCAAAGGGGTGAAAAGGCGAATGGAGTTTTGTAAGAAAAATCCTTTAATTTCAAAGTAAAAGTGACTTATTTTATTATTATTAGGCTCATGGTTAAAATTTAAAAACAAATAAACAAACCTATATTTTGTGAAAATCTTTGATCAGTATTTTTGCCAAAAACAAATGAAATGCAACAGCTTTGCCGGTTCCCAAAATGTATACAACTGACCAACCTCATAAGCTAACAAATCGTTAGGTAAGTACTTAATCAATTTATGGGCCATAGTACTTCCATCCCAGACAATAATCTAAATATATAAAAGGCAAAAATTACTGATATACTTATCAACGCAGAGCTCAAAGTACTTGCCGGATTGAGTTAAAATTTGGCATGTAGATAGGTAAGAAAGGATTTTCCCTTAAGGGGAAAGTAGAATCTACGCGGACGAAGTCGCGGGCTGAAAACTAATACATGTATAAAAGGATTCCACGCGGACGAAGTCGCGGGTAACAGCTAGTATCTTCATATTTGTAATCATAATAATTTAATACAGTTCAAACTAAAAGGTCCCTGACCAATACATAACAGTATATTATATTGTTTATAATAAATTTTACAAAAATAGCTTAATGAATGAATACTAAATATAATTCTACTCCGTTTTTGAATGAATCATAATTTTTTTGATAGTTTAACAAGAGCTCTCTTCTTCGACCAGGTGTGGCCAGGTATCACTGGTGCCATTATTCTTTGTTCAGCTGAAACGAATAGAAATATCGTAGCTGATGGTATAATAATTACGTAGGTACAGTCAACAAATCGTCAGGAAAAAACCAAGTTATTTTTTGTTCATGATTTTACTACGCTCTTACCCGTTAGCTCGTCTTCTTCAGCTTTGGTTTCTGAACAGTCTTCTTCACACTCAGTCTCTTCAAAGTGTTCGTATGTTTCTTCGCAATATTTAGAAACCTCCTTCCTGGTTAAATGGCTTGCCTTAAAACAAAATAATGCAAATATGCTTAATGAGGTAGAGATAGAATAAAAAATAAACTGAGAATTATTATGACTTACACAAAACTTAACTTACATGGGGATCGTATTTTCCAATCGGGATACCATCTACTATGTGGTACCTTTCTCTCCATTTGATTCCAATAATTTTCCCGTTTTCACAGATGCCTTCACAGTTACTCCACTCTTGCCATGGTGTCATTGGACAATCTTCTGGCGATTCGGGGTCAGGTTCTAGAGAACTACAATACAGTATAGTAAATAAACTAGGTATTTATAAAATCTCTTCCTTAATACAATAATAAATATTCAATGCAAGCAGCTCAGCTACCCTAAAATCAAATGGGTCCAGAATATGGTAGGAGTTTTCATTTGATTATTAACGACTGTACGGTGGAAGCGGAAATGTGTCAACTATTTTTAGGTAGTGCCTCACCCCCCGTTGTCGCCGCTAGCTAGGTCTGGATTTTGATACCTGGATGGTTCTTCTGGCTCTCCACCTCCTTCCGAACCTTCTGCATTTTTAGCTTCTTCAGTTGTTTCTTCACCATCAGATCCTGAGATTAAATCATAAAAATAATGCGATAGTGATGATAGATTGGATAAAACTGTTATTAGTTTATAAATCACCCAACCTGTTGTTTCTTCACAGTCTCTACTATAGGTTCGGACTAGTTTCAAACCTAGACGTCCAAAAGGATGCAAATCTTTCATATCCATTTCAAAAAATGGTGAATTTTTGTCGTAGGAACTCGTTTGCACTCGATCTACCGCATCTTGAGGAAACGTTTGTATGTTAGGCGACTGAAATATAAAGATCAATATCAATAGATGATATATCTATTTCTGTCTTACGTAGATATCTACTCAATATTTATGGCACCTCATAGGTAACACCGCTGTCTGTGCCCGCATCCCATGGAAACAAATTCAACTCTCTTTCCTGAAGCCACGTATTATCCTGTTGGCACAACTCGAATCTTGCAACACCAAGGAACCAATCTGGAGATGGATAGATGCCAACGCCGACACTAACCAAATGATTATCTTTATCTGCTCGAAAGAACGCGTATGTGGGTGAATTCATTTTCAAATTACTGTGTCCTTTACCCTTTATCATCGTCCGAACACCATCACCGACCTGCAAAGAGACACAAAGCACAACTTTTTTAAGACCAATGTGAAAATAAAAATATAATGTTAGTTTTGTGAGGAAAAAAGTGCACCACGTGACGTGATGTTCAACATAATAACATCGGAGGCATGATATTATCAATTATTCGACTTATTATTAAATTCTATGTCTCCGACTGCATGTTCCTAAGTTGAACAAATATATTTATATTTGTCCCTTATATTCGATCTTGTTTCCATCTTTCCAGTTGGCTTAATTGTCTTTTGACCAAGGCGGGTTTTTAGTTTTTTAAATTTACAATTTTTTATTAATATTTTTTTAGTTGTTCATCGGGCATTATTATACCTTTTTGAAATCAGCCCTTTAATTTGATATCCATTTTGAGGTATTCTAAATTTCTTTTTTAACTTCAAAAACACAATCACTGCCGCTACGTTGGTTTTTGTACTTAACATCACTTACATAATAAGAACCCGTGCGTTGTTAAGAGAAATCAAACGATAATATCTTAATTATAAAAATCCGTTCAGCCTTTTGAGAGACAAGAGGTAATAAAGAATATTACATATAAACATACAAGTTACGCGCGAAAAACTCACCCTTCCTTTGCAGTCGGGTAATAATATTAGTTTTGCGAGAAAGAAAGTGCACCACGTGACGTGACGTTCAGTAAAAATGTAAAAAGTTTTGATAAATTATATAGGGTAACCTGTACTAATCTTGGCACTCTGACATTTAAACGTAATTATTAAGGAATTTTCATGGAAATACAATGTGTCTTCTGATATAATTAAAATCTTACATTGCAACACTCTATGATTTTCATATTAGAATTTTCTACCAGATTAATATGGCAACACACTGTGTTGCCAACTTCAAACTTTCAAACACTTATTTGTGTTCAACACAGTACTGAAAATAAGAGAGCGTGGAATTTTTTGTATGTTTTCATGAAAATTTTAACAGTTTTGATTGTTATTATTATACTTTTGACAAATAAATAAATATGGCCACTTATCCAACCAACTTTGGCCATTGATCCAAATATAGCCGTTACCCAAATGTGGCCACGAATTTAAATATGGCAACTGATTTACATATGGCATTAGCCCTTTAGAGAAAACCACAAAAGAAACAACAAAAACAAAAAAATATAGTGTGGTTAAGTGCCAATCATTGTACCTTACGGCTGCCAATGATTGTACTAAGAGTGCCAATGACTGTACTTTAGGCCGATTTTAGACATTTTCTCTTTTATTGTTAAAATAATTAGATTTTCACGTACTTAAGTTTTGTAAATTTAAGAATATACATCAAAGAATAATTTTAAAATAGTAAATCTTGTCTAAGTATGTTATAGAAATAATAATTAACAAATGTAGGTCAGGTTTATCTTAAAGTGCCAATCATTATACAATTTACCCTACTGACCAATGGTGGAGACATTTAATACAGGTGGAAATAAAGACGGTTGTCGGAAGGAAAGTACCCTAAATATATATGTAATCAAAGGGCAATGCCCAGTTTTGGCGCCTTTTCGAAAATGTCTGCACACTATTCAGACCTTATTAAAAGGATAAACTATTTTAGTACGAATAATAGTTACTGAGACAGCACATTCACAAACCGTATCCATTCCGAGATAAATGCACCTATTCATCACTATAATTTTTTAGATTAAGGTTAAAAATAACTAAATTTTTGCAATTTTATTTGGCTCGTAAGAATGGCCTATCATTTTTACAATATATTATATGATAATAATGTAAAAAAAAAAAATTATTTTATTTTCCTTTTCGGGGGGACGGTGACATTTGCAACGACATTTGAGACGAATGCAGTTTAACTTATTTTTGAAAATAAAGGAATGTTCCATTTGAGTACATGGCACGAGGCGAGTATGGCGAAGAGGCGATACGAGTCAGCAGATTGGGAAATGTGGCAACAAGTGTGTTTTTGCTCGAATGACCCCTCCACCTCTGCCTATAATATTTCCGGAATATTTTATTCCGTTCTCTGACATTTCACTTAATCACTGTGCCCGGCCTTGGTTCAATGCGGACTGTTCTAGCGCAGAAGCGCGGAAAGAGACTGCTTACCGAGCCTGGGTGCAAGCCCGCGTTCTTGGGGGCTCAAGGCTGCGTGCGAGGAAAATTCTGCCTTCAATTCTGCAGCAAGGGCAAGCAAAAGAATGTCCCGTAGGGCACCATTCGACCACGTAAGTCACATAGGGTGCAAATTTCATCCTACCTTGCATTAAGCAGTTTTGGTTTCTGTCCAAGTCGGTCGAATGCAATTTCTGTCGTCCCATGTTGCGACCAGACGGGTCGATGTCTCACTCCGCAACAGACAAAACAAATTTATTTGCGTTTTTGTTCGCGAGCAATTCACATCTAACTGCAATCACAGCATTTCCACGTTCTCTACCTCACTGTGGCAGTTCCATGCCACGGATCTCCATACACACTAAAGAGTTAAAAAAAGCACTGCTTAGTTTATTAGATGTGAATAAAGCCAGTGTTCCACAGTCTCTCTCATCGTCGAAGAGTTGCTTCATTGTCGGTGTTCTACAGATTGTACTTCGGAGAGTGTGCTATTGAGCTAGATGAGCTTATCCTGCCAGCTCCTTTTTACCACCGGGAGTCGTACTGTAGGTTACCACCTCTACCTGGTTGATATTCCACGTATGCGTACAAAGCGCTTCTCCTCATCTTTTATTATGCGCACAGCCAGGGAGTGGAACTCACTGCCTGCGTCTGTGTTCCCGGGAGCTTTAACCCGAGCTTGAGTGAATATGCTTTTTCTAGGCAAGCTCGCTCCATCTTCGGCCTCTTCTTAAATCTAACGATTTAGAATGAGGCCAAGAGAAAGCCAATTGAATGTAAAAAAAGAAAAAATAAGAGTAAAATTTGCTTACATCAATATTTAGGGTACTTTCCCTTCAGCTACCGTCTTTTTTCCATTCTGTATATAGGTAATATTAGTTTACCTTTTCTAATATTTCTTCTTCTAGCTTACTCGAGTTTGCATGTTCAGCCAGCTGCTGTAGACCTTGAGTGGCCTCTGTGCCAGGTGCCCATATAATGAACTCTCCAGTATGTGAAGCTCCAACCAGATCACTGTATCGAGGTACCCAATCATTTTCAGGAAAATTCCTCGGATGAGTATTACGAGACCAAATACCTGTGAATGATATCTGCAAATAATGGGTCTAGTATTATTATCTGTGGCCTTATTATATCATTATCTATTCCATTAGTTAGTACAACTAATGAACGGTTTATTGTTTAGTGCCTACCTCGTACTTTGCCTCGTCACAGATTTGGCATTCGTAGTTAAGCTGTGGAGCAACGTCGTCAGGCTGTCGCATGTCTTCACAAACCTTCAACGTCAATGGTCCACCGTCTTCAAACCACAGATTTTCGTTTTCTGCTACCATAGCCCGAAGTGTAACGCATCCTCCACCAGAAGCTGGAGCTTGCCAGTAAACCTTTATTTTAATACTTTTTATTTAGACTTGTAATTATACGTAAAAAAAGTGCAGATGACGGCATAAACACAATTACCTCAATAGAAGATTTGTAAGAGTTAATCGCCTGTTCAACAGAATATAGACAACGATCGCTGAACTTGGCAGACATCGCATTTTGGGGTCTGATTTCTCCTGGATATTGCGGAATCATTCTTCTAGGGTTCCTGGGATCTTGTTTCAAATCACCTTCAGCTGATATCATGAACCCTGTAAATCTCGATTGGCCATCTGTTTCCGTTATTTGCACTAAAATAAAAATTTCAAATTTAAACCGGGCTGTTGCGGGTTATTTGTGCAAAAACGAATTTTGCCTGTTGTACGCTACGAACGCTAAGAATAATGTTTTATTCGTGCTAATTATTTACTATACCAGTATAAAGTTGTTCGGGCATATATGCATTGTAATCTCCTACTATTTTCAGTTTGAATCTACCATCAGGCGGAGATGAGGAAGTAGTGGAACCGTAAGGTCGCCTATCACAACGAAACATTAAAACACTATCTAAAGAGAATAGTAGCAAAAGTATGTAAACACTTTTCAGGACAAACATGGTTTAAATATTTGAGTGTCTTAGAACTCATGACTTATATACTGTTTCTCTGAAACTGCTACTAACATCTAGGCTAGGATCAGCTTAAATTACAACGGAATTAATTGCTACTGTTAATAAACGCAATGTAGGTTAAGATATCAAATGGGAGTTGTACTTTTCAGTACCAGATGACCCGACACTGATAGATTGTTATAGGAAAGTTTCTAGAAGTACTAAATAAAAAGAGTCTTCTCTCCAATGATTTAATTAAGGATATAGTAAATATAATTATGTAGGTACCCTTGTATTTATTTCATATTGCTCGACTAATTTTCTCATATAGTCTGGTATGCTTTAATATTTCTAAACTTGGCATTCTGTCGAATGTATGTACTTACACTAATTTGTAAGTTTTAATTTGCACACGCACCACGAAAACAGCCGTTATTACGAGAGACATAATAATGGGTCGGTAGCACGTAAAACGAATATGAGTATATGAAGGTGCCAATTTAAAGCGCTTAATTTAGATTAATTGAGCCTAATTACTAAGATCTGTTTTGAGGACAATACGTTTAAAACAATCATGGGATTCTAATTTAAATTCAACTAAATATTATTTTTGTGGAGCACTTGTTTCACACAAGACCAACATTTAATATGCATAAATTTAAAATAATATAATAATAAAGTCAAAGTCAAAGTCAATATCATTTATTCAGTCTAGGCTGTTACAAGCACTTATGAACGTCAAAGAAGCTACGCCATCGGTTCACAAACCCTACGGAGGGAGACCTTGTAACGAGAAGAACCGGCAAGAAACTCGTCAAGGGCTGTTTTTTTCTCCCTGTTTTATTTCATACAGAGTCGTCAAATTGAAAAGTGACCTTAACATATCAGTAAGGTCAATTTCCATCACAAAAGGAAAATACTAATTAAAATATTACATTTTATGGTTATTGTAAACGTAAACAATTTTTAACTGGCAAAGAAAGACTTGTCTATCATACATTACAACATTTCCCGCACCACAAGACTACTACACTGCAAGTTGTGAGGTACATACAGGTCAGTATCAATTTATTTTAGATAAAAATATTTAGGCTTTAAGCACAGCATTAAGATAAGCAGACTGAGGTAGACCCATTTCCGCTGGCGGCACCCGTTCACGAGCATGACGCATGAACCAGCCATCGCTTCGCTCAACCATATTTTAGGGAACGTAACGACCCGCCTCACACGACACCGCCGAAGAAACGTTTGAGTGAGCATGACGTACTTCAGGTACTTATGTTAAGCTGTATAAATATAAAAAAAATACAATGGCAACAGCAAAAAAAGAAAGATAAAAGTGCCTTAATGTAAGACACAACACAACCTACAATGTCACTAGAAGACGCATCAGCTGGGTCACAATCTCAATCGTAATTAAAGTTAAAAAAATAAATAAAAAAAAGCTTTTATATATTTGGAATAATTAAAAAACATTATTTACCTTTATTTACTCTGATCAAGCAGTGCCACGCATCTCAACTTAAAACATCATAAATAACATACAATCAAAACAACATATATCTCTACACATTTTAACACAAGCAAACATGAGCAGACCCATCCCGCTGGCAGCACCCGTTCACGAGCATGACGCATGTACCAGCCATCGCTTCGCTCAACCATATTTTAGGGAACGTAGCGACCCGCCTCACACGACACCAAATAATTACATTAAAAATATTAATATTAAGGGCCTGGGGGGCTATCGCGTAAAAAATATGGATATGGGCATGGGCTTAATTTGACAGTTAAATGACCATATAAGGTAATTTTATGAGCTTTAACTGTCAAATGAAGCCCATATCCATATCCATATTTTTTACGCGATAGGGGGGCTGCTCATATTTGTTTTATCTTTTACTATTATGTAGATATTTTTTTAAGAATTTAAATATTTTCCTTCCACTTATTGCTGTAATAATTATATACGTACAAAGTATGCACGTAACTTTTGCTTAGTCCTTTTTAATTTTGTTATTAAGTAGTAGTGAATAAAAAGTGTTTTTTTTGTTTATGGTATTGTGGAGTCTATACTTTCTTTGTGTAACTAATCCGTCTGTCTGTGATTGTCAATTGAATTGTCATTTTTTTTGAGGTGTGGACGTGTGGTGGTTAATGTTGTGATTCGTATTTTCAACAAATGATAAATAAATGTCTACGAAGCCAATAAAAATGCCGTCGGCAACGAAAGAAAAAGATTCCACTATACTTAAAATTGCTGTGGAGATGCTCAATGCGCCTGATAAGGTGCCACAGCTTATTGAGTTTGACCAAAGTCAACCTTTGTCGAGTATTATTCAGCTACTTTGCAAACCTTGGGGTCTTCCTGATCCAGACAATTATGCTCTACAATTCTCTGAAAGCAACAACCAAAACTATATAACGGAAAAGAACCGGAACGAGATTAAGAATGGATCTGTACTACGCCTAGAGCAGTCTCCAGCCAAAACAGTACAGGATATTCTCACTAAAATTCACAAAGGCACTGAAGCAGACCAAACGGCCGCACTTACCAAACTGTCCACTTTAAGCAGCGATCTTACATTTGCCCTAGAATTCATTAATAAAAAAGGTCTTTCACTTATAATAAATAACATTGATGGTGGACGATTTAAAGGGAACTCTCTAAAATACGCTCTAGTAACTTTTGTAGAACTAATGGATCATGGAATTATATCATGGGATATTTTAGAAAACCAGTTTATCAACAAAATAGCAAGCTTTATCAGTAACCAGGCAAGTACACAAGACCCAAAAATTATACAGTCTTCTCTGTCTATTCTTGAGAACATAGTCCTTAACAGCTCTGGTAAAAATTCTCATGTAGAACAAGAAATAACAATACCAAGTTTAATTTCTCATCTTCAGAATCCTTATCAAGACAGTGTTATCCAACAGAATGCTATTGCACTTATTAATGCTATCTTTTCAAAAGCTGATAATTCCAAGAAGAAAGCTATAGGGGCTACTCTTGCTTCAAAGCAAGTTCGTAATGTGATATATGAAAATCTTATTGGAGCAGGTGAGTTCTCAAAAAATACATCAAAAGATGCTTTGGGCACTGAGCTGGCTCATCAGCTATACGTTTTACAAACACTCATGCTCGGACTACTTGAACCAAGAATGAGGCAGCGCGCTGATGCACAGGAACAAGATTCCCAAGAAAAAATAAAAGAGCTAAGAAAAATTGCTTTTGAAAATGACAACAATTCAAACATTGATGTAACAGCTAGACGTTATGGAAGCTATTCTAAAGAATTTAAGAAACTGGGCTTCAAATGTGAGATTGATCCTATAAAGGACTTCAATGAAGTGCCACCTGGAGTCTTAGCATTGGATTGTATGTTATATTTTGCTAGAAACTACCCAGAGGATTATACTAAAATTGTGTTAGAGAATAGTTGCAGGGCGGATGAACATGAATGTCCATTTGGAAAGACCAGTGTTGAATTGATTAAACAGCTATGTGACATTCTACACATAGGAGAGCCACCCAGTGAACAAGGCCAAACATATCAACCCTTGTTCTTCACACATGATCATCCCTTTGAAGAACTATTCTGCATTTGCATAGTACTATTGAATAAGACATGGAAGGAGATGAGAGCAACAACAGAGGATTTCATTAAAGTGTCTAGTGTTGTCAGGGAACAAATTAGTAGAGCGTTGTCTCTCGCTCCAAAGGGAATAGATAAGTTTCGACAAAGAGTAAACCAATTAACTTATGCTGAAATAACACAAATATGGCTACAGGAACGCAACAACAGAGAGGTTTGGGAGTCACATGCTAGACCTATAGTTGAATTAAAAGAGAAAATCACTCCTGAAATAATAGACTTGATCCAACAGCAAAGACTTGGTGTTTTGGTGGGAGGAACCAGGTTCAAAAAGTATTCACCGAGAGCTCAAAGGATAAAAGATAAATTTTGGTTTGTACGTCTATCTCCAAACCATAAAGTCTTGCATTATGGGGACTGTGATGAGAAAAGTACACCAAGTTTAGAGGAACTTGGAAATAAGCTACCAGTTCAAGATATTAAGTGTGTGGTTGTTGGTAAAGATTGCCCTCACATGAAAGACTTGAAAGGGCGAAAAATAAACCTACATTTGGCATTCTCTTTGATTCTTAAATCAGCAGAAGTAACATCACTGGATTTTGTGGCACCTGATGAACAGATATTCGATTATTGGACCGATGGAATCAATGCTTTATTAAAAGAAAAAATGTCAAGTAAAGCATTTGAGAGTGATTTAGAAACACTATTATCAATGGACATAAAAGTTAGACTTTTAGATGCAGAAGGTATTGATATACCACAAGATCCTCCACAAATACCAGAAGAGCCTGAAGATTATGATTTTTATTATGACAACAATTGATTTCATCTCTTGAAAATGTACAAATTGGCAATCTTTACATATTTTGAGATGTCAATGTACAAGTTGAAAAAACCTTGGGAGCATACAAAAAAATTTGAAAAATTATTCAGTATTTATAAGATCTCGTTACATGTAATATCCTTATGATATTGTAATTCCAAAAAGATGCTAGTTTTATATCTATTGAAGTTTGTTAGGCTGATGTTGCTCTTCAAAAACAAAACATAATATTTTATTCTATTGTCATATAATACCTAGTACTACTGTTTATGCAACTGTAATATTGTAAAAATGTATAAATAATTTGTCACATCATACATTCATCTTTATGTATGCAACAAGTGACACACTAGGCTCCTTAACTGGATTCATAATTATTATCATCTTCTCTATCGCGTTTCGCGGACATCCGTTCTTTGTGACGGTTCTTGCATAATTATAATTGTTTTGTATGGACAGTGTAGAAATATTACTTAGATAATATTTTTTCATGTATTAAAGGTAAAGTGTAAACTTCCATGATATATTTTAAAGACTTTAGATGTGTAAGTTTTAAAAGCACAAAGTATTTAAGATCTAGTTTCTAATTTATATACTTATTGTGGGATACCATTATAACAGTGGATAATTTAAGTTTCATATAAAACTGTATAGATAACTTCTGAATTTCCGATCACTATGTATTGACTGACTATAAACAAACTTCCATTTTATTATAATTATAGTACCTAACATAAGCATTGTGGCCATATTCCATTATTATATTTTATATACCAAAGATCATGTTTAACAAACAAAGATTATTTAAATGTATATGTACAAATAAATGTTTTATCGATTATGACTACATTTTAGTTGTTATTTATATAAATAACTAGAGGCCGGGCGCGGTTTCACCCGCGTGTGTCCCGTTCCCGTGGGAATTTTGGGATCAAAGCTATCCTATCTCTTAAGTTGGACCAGACTGCTCACGGTGTGCCAATTTAATTTAAAATCGGTTAAGTAGTTTAGGAGTCCATCGCGGACAAACATCGTGACAGGAGATTTATATATATTAAGATTAAGATTATACCCAACATCTGTTGTCCTTTTTAGACAAAAGCAGAATTTAAGTAATTTTTGTATTGTAATAGAGTTCATTTTCGAATGTTGAAGGCGACTACAGCGCCCTCTTATGTGCCATCTTTCGTGAGATAGACTACGAAGATATAGTATTACCGAACGTGACTCAAGGATCGATTCCTTGAGTCACGTTCGGTAATACTAGCCTAAGAGCAATGTGTCATATCCATCTGTCAAATAAAGCCGATTCGATGCCGACGCCACTTGCGCAGTAGGGTAGGGCCTCAGATTAAAAAGGTCTTCACAAACACTCAACTCGACTTACAGTACGGCATTGAAATTTGAGATTTGTATCGTATTGATAAGGGCCAAAATTTCAACATTACATGGCACTGTCATCTCATAAGTTGAATTGGAGGTGGAGTCGACGTTGACTGAGTTCAGATATATCGTAGCAGACAAGGTGACCAAAATCCATCTGAACAGTTGAGATGCCAATAAGTTCCTTACACTCTAAACATCATTAATAATATCTCAATATTCAATACCTAAATCATTAATATCTGAACATGAACAGTAGCTTGTCAATAATTTTTATACACACAAAACAAAAATATCTGAACCTAAACCTATAACGTCAAGTGCATCTGAAATGCCTGAAACACTGGGCTTAGACACGACATCACTGTGACAGGACTTTACTGCGACACGACTTTACTTGGACACGATTTCACTGCTGCGACACGACTTCACTGCGGCACAACTTCACTGCGACACGACTTCACTACGACATGACTTCACTGCGACACGACTCTTTTAACCGCCTCTGTGGTCTAGTGGTACAACCACCGATATCAGACCCAGGGGGTCCCGGGTTCGATTCCCAGCGGGGGTACATAATGTATTCGGTTTGGTTGGTGGTAGGACTTGTTATAAGTCCGGATGGCTAGCTACCACCATCGTATCTAAGCCTGACGCCATAACGACAATGTTTTCAGCAATGTTGTGTTCCGGCAGTTCGAGATATACTTATTGGCATTTTAACTATTCAGATGTATTTGGTCATCTTGTCTGCTGCGTTATATCTGATGGTGACTTTAGAAGGTCCTTAAACGTGTTGTTTTTAATACCAATCTTCCCCCTGATCCCAGTAGTTCCATCATGGGACTACTGTAGTTTTTCCCCCCAGTGTTTGTATGACGACATTAAAATAAATATAAAATTTAAAATAAAAATAATGCCCAATTACGTGAGTGAATCTAAACTTTATTACGATAATGTGCACTTAATATTAAAAAACTTTTTACAAAAGGTATAAATGAAATCACAAATCACATTTACATAAATACTTTATACAGATTATAGTATAGATTTAAGTAACTACTGCATTTTCGACACTTCGAATTTGGTGTTGATTATTTCTTCGTCAGAATCTAGAAGCGGCAGTGTGCTTGTCGGTATGTTCTCTTCGACCCATCGAAGGTCGGAGTCAAGAGAGTTGCTGCTGGGGTCGGGATGGGAAGACTCTTTGGGTTCTGCGTGGTGATGATCGCTGTTGTTGATTCCAGAGCCACGCATTTTGACGCCATACGCGTCGTTCACGAACTGTTCTTCTTCTTCTGTAAAATAATTAAATAACTTAGAAATAATATTGTATTACGGAAAGATGATCAAGGTCACGGAATAATAACACGGAACAAATACAATGGGTGCATTCCGATTCAGACTGAAATCAATTTTAGCACTGACAGCGAAAACAGGCGTACCGATTCAGATATCGCGCTTATAACAATGGGGAAACAATGACGATTCGGAACTAGAGTTGGTTAATAAAACGCATAGCGCTATATTCTAACGCGCTGTCTGTACATAGCGTTTATAGCGTGTTATGTATGTAGCTTGAAATCCGCTATACGCTATAAAATATCACGCGCGGCAAGACACAGCGGCCACAGCGCGCTGCCAGTCATCGCGCGGCCGCGTTTGCGATCGAACGCGCTCTACGTTACGTACGCAGCAAGCTCGCCTCGCTCGCTACCCGTTATATTATCGCGCGCGCTTGCTGCTTTATTTTATTTAAGACTAATATACACTACACTAATAGTTTGTATAGCACGCGGCAAGTCTAACGAAACGAACGAATGAATGTTATGTAACGTGCTACGCGAGATCTAGCGTGCTGCACGACTTAACGCGCCATTCGACGGCCCCATACGCTTTTTTTCTAACATGCTATATTATAGCGTATTTTATAGCGCGCTAGAAATTTATAGCAGATAGCGTATAGCGAATTATACATTTATAGTCGTTTTGAACAACTCGGAACGCTAGTGAACGCGCTCACAGCGGTAATTGGCCCACATAACATAACCTCTAATGACGTACCTACTTTTTATTTTAAATTGTGTTCATCATAAAATGAAATACGTTGATTGAAGGTACGTTGTCGCCGAGGATGTATGATCTTCTACTCGCCGATTTGAACTAGGACTTGAATACGGTGTCACTTTTGACAAACAATGTGTCACTTTTGACAGGACGTTCAAAGTGATCTCGTTCGGAGCATTGGGGTTTTAATCGCAAGATGGCGGACTCTATGACGCAATCAGTGACGTCACTCGGGCTGTCGTTATCCGCTCACGGTGATTCGGTACGCAAATCAGCTCGATGACATCGCTGACAGCGCGTCTCGAAATGCACCCAATATGTCGAGATAGATGAAAAGAGCGCTACAAACAGTAGGAGAACCCAGAGCGTGTCGAGTTTTTCGTCCCTACGATGACGTCACGAGCGAGATTTTGTGATGTGGAAACGTTATTGTAGAGCTCTTGCAAGATTTAACCATTTTCGTTTCTGAGCGAGGCGTGTTCTCATGGCAATGTCTGAAGCTGACTGACTTAAGTCGTAAAACTTTGACCGTGGATCAAACTTTTGGCACGCAACGTAGGTACACTTTCACCGTCTATCTCGATATAGGTCTGTGGGTGTAACCAAGATAGCATCATGGGCCATCATATCGAGGGATATACGGCCGGTTTCAATAACATATCCCTAACAAGAGATAGGCCTATCTTGGTTACGTTACTTTAGGTTATTTTAGGTTATTTTGGACCAATTTACAAAAATATCTTACGTAAGTAGGAATATAACTGGAACTAATTTATGTGGTTGATTCATTTTCATAGTAATAGAGTAATAATACTGCAGCGCCACTCTTCGGGGATTTCATTCGTGAGACAAACTATAGCTATGGGGCCTGCCCCCTAATTGTCTAATTTCAACATCTATCACAATCCCTTTCAAAGGTATTGTGATTGTAGATTTATGGAATTGTGTAACATTAGTTGCAATCCCTTTCGGAGCGAATGATGTTTTAAATAACACTTCATTTGACACTTCTCCATACATTTGAAAGATATTTTCGTGTGTCACTTTGCTTAGATATTTCAATTTCGTCCATTCAATACCTTTCAAAACGCGTCCAGATTACAATCCCTATCAAATATCAAGTAGTGACGGCCTGAAGTATGTTAATATCTTTCAAATTACGAATTTAAAGGGATTGCGATAGATTTTAAAATTAGACAATAGGCTATTTGACAATGCGAAAAATAAAGTGTCAATTACTGTTATCAGTATAAATAAAGAGTTTAAAAATGTTTTTTTACTAACGTAAGTTGAAAATAATAATATATTTATTTAAAAATCCGCAAATAAAAATGCATTTTTTAAATGTTTGTCACGTGACACAAAACGCTCCTGATTCGTCGAGTTTATCATGACGTCACGTGCTTGTAAACCTCGTTTGCCTACGTATGTGGATGATATGCAGAATACAGGCAAGTGACGTCACCGGCCCCATTGCAGCGCCATATTGTCAAAGTAGCGTTTTGGCGCGTTATTTAAATATTGAATGTTTAATTTGATATTTTTCAGCAAATATGTATCAGAATTAAAAAAAAAACAACTTTTACTGGGTTCCTTAAACTCTACTACATAATATAAAATTGATTTTCAAAACCTGTCAAATAGCCTATTAGCCCCCTGATTTATAATTGGATTTTTATTTTAGTAGAGTATTTTGACAGGTGCCAAAGTAATTTTGTAAAAATAATGCTGCCAATCCTAATCCTAATATTATAAATGCGAAAGTGTGTTTGTTCGACAACATAAGCTACTTTTAGTGGTAGGTAAAATGGCAAGTGTACCGTCATCATCCTCAGCATTGTCCAAGAGCGGCGTGAAGGCGTACCGCTGGTTGTTGTTGGTGGGCCGCCACAGCACCATGATCACGGTGAGCACGCTGGCGAACAGGATGTGCCAGTACGCCTCATCCATCCACACTTCCTTCCATTCCTGTGTGATAATGTATACTCAAGTCAATACAATTTTAAATGGAAAATAAATTTATTTGTTTGCAGAGAACATAGTATGATAAGATGATATAAAATTATAAAGTACAATATGTCCCACTCTCAGAAAAGTATGCGAATTAAATTACAATTTTTAAACTTATGGTAAATTTTAAATAGAAAAATATTGGAAAAAATTAACTCGGCCACAAGTGAATTCTCAGGCTGGAACCAGCGACCTTTGGAAATCCGGTCCAATGCTCTAACCGCTGAGCTACCGAGACTTGCGAACCACCGTCGAAATTCTCCAATACTTTTATATTTTTAATACGCTGTAGGCCAGCGTTGTTACATCAATGCTAGGAAATATCCTTGCATTCGAAAGAAACATCTTTTCAGGTGTTTAACGATCGATTAAGATGCAACTGCCAATAATTTATGATTTTGTAATTTTTGCATTTTTCAATGCTAGTTTTATACTTATGGTAAATTTTAAATAGAAAAATATTGGAAAAAATTAACTCGGCCACAAGTGAATTTCGACGGTGGTTCGCAAGTCTCGGTAGCTCAGCATTGGACCGGATTTCCAAAGGTCGCTGGTTCGTTTCCAGCCTGAGAATTCACTTGAGGCCGAGTTAATTTTTTCCAATATTTTTCTATTTAAAATTTACCATAAGTATAAAACTAGCATTGAAAAATGCAAAAATTACAAAATCATAAAAAATACAATTTTTAAATTATTACATTTTCATTACATTATTTGAGTAGTAGTATGTCACTTTAATAAAAATTAAATTCATACATTAACAAATCATACATTATTAGATTAAATTAGAAAATGTCAAAGCAGAATATTAATTATAAAATGTCAATATTACCTCATAAAATCGAATAGCACATTACATAAATAGAAAAATATTGAAGAAATTGAAATAAAACTACTTTTACGGATATCAAACGCGGTATATTTCAAGAACTAAGTTGTAATTGTCCATATTTTTAGGTTTTTAGAGGTTTTTTTTATTTTCGCGACGTTTCGGCACCTCTTCATATACCGTGGTCACGGGATGACTGGCATCCCGTGACAACGGCAGCAGCGTTTGATATCCGTAATTTTTTTTTTATTGCAATGAACAGTGCGCGCCAAAACTTAATATGTAGGTATGTATATTCGAATGTACTTTAAAAAATAAAGGAGTGTTCCCTTTGGGTAAAAGCTTACATCAATATTTAGGGCACTTTCCCTCCCCCTGTATATCTATATCTGTATAACGAATTCTATCTATAAGTACATTTCAAATTAGATATAGAAGATAAAAAAGTCACTGGGTGACATGCGAGTTTGTATACAATTTCGTTTTAATAATTCACTTTACTCAGAACAAACTGCGTAATTTGGACGCTACAGCTGCTAGCGATTATTCCCTATGGAAAACAACCAAAGAACTAAAAAGGCCCATTGCCTATAACCCACCGATACGCAGAAAAAATGGTTCCTGGGCCAAAAGTGAATTGGAGAAAGCCGAAGCTTTCGCTTCTCACCTAGCAGATGTCTTTGTGCCAAACGCCGCCCACAGCACATCAAAAATTAAAGAAGAAGAAATAGTTAACTCCCTTTCTGAGCCCTATCAACTAGACTTGCCAATTAAGAAGATCGAAAAATCTGAGGTCAAAGACACGATCAGAAAACTCAAGCAAAATAAAGCCCCAGGATATGATTTAATTACAGCAAAAATACTACACGAGCTACCAGAGATAGCAATAACATTTCTGACACATCTATTTAATTGCATCCTACTAAGAGGCATCTTCCCATCCCAATGGAAGGTAGCTGAAATTAAAATGATCCTCAAACCTGGCAAAGCTCCTGAAGATGTGTCTTCCTACAGACCGATCAGTTTATTACCTATTCTGTCAAAGGTAATGGAAATACTATTCCTTAAGCGACTAAACGCAGAAATAATAAAAAATAAAATCATACCTGACCACCAATTCGGCTTTAGAAAACATCACGGTACAATTGAGCAGGTGCATAGATTGGTTGAAGAAATACATAAAACCTTTGAAAATAAGAAATATTGTTGTGCGGCGTTTCTAGATATTGCCCAAGCTTTTGACAGAGTTTGGCACGACGGCCTTTTATATAAAATAAAGAAACTTCTTCCCACAAACTTTTACATTTATCTGAAATCATACCTTGCCAATAGATTTTTCTATATTAGGCAAGGAGAAGATATATCCAAACTACGTAGAGCTCATGCAGGAGTACCACAAGGAAGTGTGCTTGGCCCTATACTCTACCTTATTTTCACCTCTGACCTGCCCATGACAGATGGAGTATTGATCGGCACTTTTGCTGACGACACAGCGGCTCTAACTATTCACGATGAACCGGAACACGCAAGCAATATGCTCCAACAGTCACTCGATAATATCACTGAATGGCTAGCCACCTGGCGGATCAAAGCAAATGAAACAAAATCGGTACAGGTGACCTTTACAATGCGTCGTGAAACATGTCCCCCCGTGTCGCTTAACGGAGTAGAGATTCCCCAATCAACGGAGGCTCGTTATCTTGTACTTTATCTGGACCGCCGCCTTACCTGGAAAAAGCACATATTTACAAAACGCAAAGCACTAGGGAAAATGTTCTGGTTACTGGGAAAAAAATCACAGTTGTCGCTGGAAAACAAATTACTATTGTATAAATGTATCCTGAAACCTATCTGGAACTACGGAGTTCAGCTCTGGGGAACAGCTTCCAAATCAAATGTAGAAATCCTCCAAAGGTTTCAATCCAAAATACTCAGGTTAATCACAGATGCTCCCTGGTTCATAACAAACCAACAACTACATCAAGAACTGAAAATCAGAACAGTCCAAGAAGAGATTAAACACTCGATGCAATCATACAAGACGAGACTAGATAAACACCCAAACACACTAGCTACGCAACTAATGAGTAACAGCTCTACTTTTAAAAGGCTAAAAAGAAAGTGCCCTAGAGATTTGTAGGGTAGTAATGAGTACATTATGAGAGTTGGTCACTGGACGAGCTACTCTTCAAGCCAAATTAAACTCTTAATCCTTTGCTGAATGTTCTTATGAAACAGATTGCAAAAAAAAATACTAAAAAAAAAAAAAAAAAATAATAATTCACTACCACTCCATTCCGCTATCTTTATCGTGAAAAAGTAATATACCGGTTTAAAAAATAAGGCAGAACTTTGCTGAAGTGAAAAGATAAACATCGACAAATTAGCATTCGGTCATTATAGCAGTAGTTTGTTTGATGGGATTTTAAAGTGATTCCTTTTGACCACGTGGGTAAAACCGCAGGTAATAACTAGCTTGTTATAATATTAACATCGTTATCATACTCACTCTAATACAGTCAAACACTCTATACGATTTGATAGAGTACAACATAAACACAACGGATGAGATCACAGCGAAAATAAGTGTGTTCGTGAAGTGTCTGTACAGTGACAGCTTTATTGAGTTTCTGTAACAAAAACATAATGCTGTTATAGATAAACACAATTTAGAACTCTCTGATAAAAGAATATAAACTTAGTGAATTTATGTAGTCAACCAATACAGGTAATCATAAAACTTTCAAAATACTCCAATCGACTTTGGACCTTAAAACTATAATAGCTGGGTTCAGAATTGATAATTTTGTTTTTATAACTTGTTTATATAACTTTTTTTTGTTTATATAACTTGTTTAAATTACTTTTTTTTTGTTTGTATAACTTGTTTATATAACTTTTTGATTTTCATGAACTGTTTCTGCTGCTTGAACTGCTTTTTGTGAACCTAACATGCCGTGGCAGTTTGTAACTAAGGCCACACTACGTGTCTTGTACCCGATCATGTTTTTCACTTATGTTTAAGTGAGTCTTGTAAACTGTCCTTTTCTTAAAAAATAAAAAAATAAAATAGAAATATGACATTCTAATCGACTTGACAATAGCGACATCAAAATTAAAACAAAATTTTGCTTTTCACAACACAAAAAGGGTCCGAGCCTGAGCATATGGACAACTGGGCCAACACTCGGCGGCACCGTGGGGCAATTGGATCGGATCCGACCTCAGCTAGGCGATTGCGTAAAGTCAATCGTATTCATTTGACAGTTCTTCAAACTTTAGACAGATAAGAACTCTTTTCTTTGGCGAACGAGTAATAATTTTAATATACTTTCGAAACAGGTAAATCTTGATCTGTTTAAGTGTAAGCCGCTTATTTTTCAGTGATAGCTGCTAAATACAATGTGTCACTTAGGAAATGAGTCATATTTTTAAGTTATGTGTACGTGTATATTCAATAGTTAGGCTAGGCTAGTTTTAATTTTTTAATGTATCTTATTTGTGAAGACCTGTAAATGGCTTTATGTTTATATTTAAGTTTTTTAATGTATTAGGTTAAGCAGTTGGTTTGCCAATAAATAAATAAATATTGTATCATATTAGATGTCATTCCATACAAATTGCAGCCGATCGAATACGATATAAACTGTCAAATGAATACGATTTCCTTACGCAATCGCACCCAGTTCGGGCTCGGCTGGGGCCCGGCACGGTGTAGCATGAGTGACTATAGAGGAGGATTCCCCGAAATTATTTTCCCTTTTATTTTAAGTTCCAATCGCATTATTCTCCAAACTTCTTTTCTTCTCTTCTTCACAACTCTTTTACCAATTGAACAATTTCCTAAAAGGTTTTTCCCCATTCTCAGGAATTGCCAATCTTTTTCGATACTAAAAGGTATTTTCACCAGTTGAAAATTTTCCCCAATATAAATTGCCAGCCGCATGTTCCAAACTCGGCAGTTACTTGTTACTTACTAGGTCGATAAAAAAATTGGGGAATCCTCCTCTACAGTCACGTGAGTCATCCTAAAAACTCCAAACTCACCTCCTCAACTGCAGCGTCCGCATCGTGTGAGCAAGTGACACGAACACCCACCAACAGATGGCGCTGTCAAGCAGCGACAGTGGCGCCTCCGATAGAAGGAGCACCCTATTCGACTCGTTCGCTTTGTGGTGGAGCCGCAGCCACGCGTATATCGCCGCGAGTACGCCCCATAGTACTCCGGTCCCGACCACTCGTTGAAGCGCCGGCCCTAGGCGAGGCCTATAACCCAAAATATAACAGCTGTGGTCATAACTTCATAAATAGGGCGCATATTTAGTAGGGATTCACAATTAGAAGGCCCTATTCGAGTCGTTCGCTTTGTGGTGGAGCCGCAGCCACGCGTATATTGCCGCGAGTACGCCCCATAGGACTCCGGTCCCAACCACTCGTTGAAGCGCCGGCCCTAGGCGAGGCCTATAACCCAAAATATAACAGCTGTGGTCATAACTTCATAAATAGGGCGCATATTTAGTAGGGATTCACGATTAGAAGGCCCTATTCGAGTCGTTCGCTTTGTGGTGGAGCCGCAGCCACGCGTATATTGCCGCGAAACGCCCCATAGGACTCCGGTCCCAACCACTCGTTGAAGCGCCGGCCCTAGGCGAGGCCTATAACCCAAAATACAACAGCTGTGGTCATAACTTAATAAATAGGCCGCATATTTAGTAGGGATTCACGATTAGAAGGCCCTATTCGAGTCGTTCGCTTTGTGGTGGAGCCGCAGCCACGCGTATATCGCCGCGAGTACGCCCCATAGGACTCCGGTCCCAACCACTCGTTGAAGCGCCGGCTCTAGGCGAGGCCTATAACCCAAAATATAACAGCTGTGGTCATAACTTCATAAATAGGGCGCATATTTAGTAGGGATTCACGATTAGAAGGCCCTATTCGAGTCGTTCGCTTTGTGGTGGAGCCGCAGCCACGCGTATATCGCCGCGAGTACGCCCCATAGGACTCCGGTCCCAACAACTCGTTGAAGCGCCGGCCCTAGGCGAGGTCTATAACCCAAAATATAACAGCTGTGGTCATAACTTCATAAATAGGGAGTAGTTAGTAGGGATTCACAATAGGAAGGCCCTATTAGAGTCGGTTCGCTTTGTGGTGGAGCCGAAGCTATGCGTATATCGCCGCGAGTACGCCCCATAGGACTCCGGTCCCAACCACTCGTTGAAGCGCCGGCCCTAGGCGAGGCCTATAACCCAAAATATAACAGCTGTGGTCATAACTTCATAAATAGGGAGTATTTAGTAGGGATTCACAATAGGAAGGCCCTATTAGAGTCGGTTCGCTTTGTGGTGGAGCCGAAGCTATGCGTATATCGCCGCGAGTACGCCCCATAGGACTCCGGTCCCAACCACTCGTTGAAGCGCCGGCCCTAGGCGAGGCCTATAACCCAAAATATAACAGCTGTGGTCATAACTTCATAAATAGGGAGTATTTAGTAGGGATTCACAATAGGAAGGCCCTATTAGAGTCGGTTCGCTTTGTGGTGGAGCCGAAGCTATGCGTATATCGCCGCGAGTACGCCCCATAGGACTCCGGTCCCAACCACTCGTTGAAGCGCCGGCCCTAGGCGAGGCCTATAACCCAAAATATAACAGCTGTGGTCATAACTTCATAAATAGGGAGTATTTAGTAGGGATTCACAATAGGAAGGCCCTATTAGAGTCGGTTCGCTTTGTGGTGGAGCCGAAGCTATGCGTATATCGCCGCGAGTACGCCCCATAGGACTCCGGTCCCAACCACTCGTTGAAGCGCCGGCCCTAGGCGAGGCCTATAACCCAAAATATAACAGCTGTGGTCATAACTTCATAAATAGGGAGTATTTAGTAGGGATTCACAATAGGAAGGCCCTATTAGAGTCGGTTCGCTTTGTGGTGGAGCCGAAGCTATGCGTATATCGCCGCGAGTACGCCCCATAGGACTCCGGTCCCAACCACTCGTTGAAGCGCCGGCCCTAGGCGAGGCCTATAACCCAAAATATAACAGCTGTGGTCATAACTTCATAAATAGGGAGTATTTAGTAGGGATTCACAATAGGAAGGCCCTATTAGAGTCGGTTCGCTTTGTGGTGGAGCCGAAGCTATGCGTATATCGCCGCGAGTACGCCCCATAGGACTCCGGTCCCAACCACTCGTTGAAGCGCCGGCCCTAGGCGAGGCCTATAACCCAAAATATAACAGCTGTGGTCATAACTTCATAAATAGGGAGTATTTAGTAGGGATTCACAATAGGAAGGCCCTATTAGAGTCGGTTCGCTTTGTGGTGGAGCCGAAGCTATGCGTATATCGCCGCGAGTACGCCCCATAGGACTCCGGTCCCAACCACTCGTTGAAGCGCCGGCCCTAGGCGAGGCCTATAACCCAAAATATAACAGCTGTGGTCATAACTTCATAAATAGGGAGTATTTAGTAGGGATTCACAATAGGAAGGCCCTATTAGAGTCGGTTCGCTTTGTGGTGGAGCCGAAGCTACGCGTATATCCCCGCGAGCACGCCCCATAGGACCCCTATACTACTCGCTGGGCCCATGCGTATAACCTAAAATGTAGCATCTGTGATCATATCATAATTAATTTGGCCCTTTGCTGTTTTTAATTTATATTAACGATCTCCCTTACTACACGAGTAAATTATGTGAGACAGTACTATTTGCAGATGATACATCTTTAATTTTTAAAATTGATAGAGGAAACAATTGTTCTGACGAAGTAAATAGTGCTCTCTCTCAAGCCGCACTCTGGTTCAACATTCATAATTTGTCTCTTAACCCTACTAAAACCAAGTTTGTTAAATTCTCATTACCTAATGTAGTGCAGGTCGATATGCTTATCAATTCGAATGGGGATGTAGTAGAGTTAGTTGAGAGTACAAAATTTCTTGGTATTACATTGGATTCAAAACTACAATGGGATCCACATATTGAAGCCTTGTCGAGTAGACTTAGTTCTGCGGCTTTCGCAATAAGGAAAATAAGGCTCTTAACTGATATTGAAACGGCAAGACTGGTTTACTTTAGTTATTTTCATAGTGTAATGTCCTATGGCGTGTTGTTGTGGGGCTCAGCAGCTAATATAGAAAATGTTTTTATACTTCAAAAAAGAGCTGTGCGCGCCATTTACAAACTTCGACGTAGAGATTCTCTTAAGGATTTCTTTAAAGAGATTAATATACTAACTTTGGCGGGACAATACATCTATGATAATTTAGTATATGTAAGGAAACATCATGATTTATTTATAAAGCATAGCGATGTTCATAATTTTAATACTAGAAACAAGAATAAGCTTGCCGTTCCAAAATTTCGGCTTGAAAAATGTAGACGCTCGTTTTTGGGGAAAGGCATAGCCTTTTTTAATAAAGTTCCACAACAAGTGATTGAGCTGCCTTTGCATAAATTTAAAATATATGTTAAAAAACGCTCTTAAGCAAAGGTTATTACAAGGTAGATGACTATTTAAAAGACCAAAATGCATGGATGTGATACCAACATTAAACATAACTATTGTTAATAGTGTAAGAGGAAAATATTCTAATACTAGCTGACCCGGCGAACTTCGTGCCGCCTAACAGTAAATGAATGTCGTGTTACCTTTTAGCTGAACTAATTTAGGCTTTGATGAACGTAATACAATGATACAAAATAATATGAATATAGATAGAAACATAAAAGTATTTTATAATGATGAATGATGATGAAAACATACAGAATGAGAATAAAAAATTAAAAAATAATAATAATTAAGTACTTTAAACTCATGTCAGAAAAAAATGTTTGAAAACTATGTTGTGCAGATTGGGATACACTCGGATTAATTCATTAATGGGATTTTCATTCAAGCACCTTGTGGTAAACGACATTCTTTGTTTTTTGGTCAGGCGCAAGAACAAATAAAGCGGATGGTTTGCCGACACGTGAGCATGCTACGTACAATTGACCATGAGAAAAACTGCATTTTCTAGATTGAGGCCACAAATAATCAAGGATTGGCCCTGTGATTTGTTGATCGTCATGGCGAAGGCAAGACGAATCGGGAATTGAATTTGTTTAAACTCAAAAGGCATATCCGTTGGGATCAACGGAATCCTTGGAATAAGAACTTCCTCATCTTTAAATTTTCCTTTAAGTATCGACGCGTGAATCACATTGCTCATCAGTTTTCTTATCACCAAACGCGTTCCATTGCACAGTTTTGGTTGGTTTAAATTTCTAAGCATGATGACTACCGAGCCAACCTTAAGTTTTAAATGTTTAAAAATTCAGTTGGATAATTAGTGGCTTCTTCTTCGTTTGTTACACAGTCGATAGATTTGAATGAATACAGAGTACCTACGATTTGATTTTGAATTATAAAATTGAGGTCATCTACATCTTTATTTTTAGCGGCCTAAATTGCTCGCTCACTTAACGATTTAGTATTTTTGTGGTTAGCAATGATATCCGGGAATACTTTGTTGATAAGCTCGTCTTTTGATGATACGAAATTGCAAACATTTGGAGGAAATGAAATCAAACCGCTCGATTTGTCAACAGTAACACGTCAGCAATTGCTTCGAGAAATCATCAGCAGATAGATCGTTCAACAATGCAACTCTCATATTTACAGACAGTTGAAGTTTCTTTACATATCGCCACAGATTTGATGCTTAGAGGCAAGCGTTTATTTCGTCGGCAGCAGTAGATCTTGGAATGACTGGTAGTGTTTGTCGGAAATCGCCAGATAATAAAATCATTGCACCACCAAAACATCTCGAGTCATTGCGCAGATCTTTTAATGTTTGGTCTAGTGCTTCCAATGCGTGTTTGTGCGCCATTGTGCATTCGTCCCATATGATGATTTTTGATGCTCCTAAAACTTTGGCCATTGCGGAGTGTTTCGAAATGTTACATGTCGGTTGTTCAGTAGTTTGAAGGTTTAATGGAAATTTTAACGCTGAGTGAGCGTCATATGAACGGTGTGTTTAGAAAGAATATATATCTTTGTAGTTGCCCAGTATTGCGTCGTGTAAGTACAATATCACGTGTTTCCAAGTTTTCACCAACAATCAGGATTGCCACTTCATCGATTGTTGGAGCATTAAATGTGCGTTCATGTGTTCCAGCTGGTCTTTTATCTGCTCTGATCACAACTTTATAGTCATCACTTGGCATGCGCTCTAAAGCAGTCTTGAACAGCCTGACCAATGCATGATGTTCATGAAGCATTTGCTGCAGATCTTGGAGAATTGCTCTTTTCGTAGCTGTGTTGATCCCTTGACGGCGGTCAAGTTGTTCTTCCATATTGCCCATGAAGTATATTTGCAAGAATTTATGCTGTGCATCTTCTATAGGTTGCAATGATCCAATGCGATGGTAAATCTGGCCTTGAATCTGTGAAGTCAAAGCCATAGTTATAGTTAGATTTACAAACAATTTTTTTACAAACCCTTTTTTTTCAAATAATTACATGCCATTTTTATTTCAGAGACAAATACAGAAATCTGACAAACTACATTCCAGTTTTTTTTTACAATCATAGAAAATAAAGTTTTTAACGTAAATTACCTTAAATGTCGAATTATATCCGTGTTCTTCGATAATTTCCGCCCCAAATGAAGTCATTTGGAAACAGACATTGTATTTTTGAGTGTTCGCTAGAAAATGTCGTGATTCTAGTGTTTCGCCATAAAGCAAGGAGCACAATGGCTCTGGTGGCGGGACCAATAATGGCAATTTCACTTTACCACTAAGGCAGCACAAACCAGGCGTTTCACCAGCAAACTTTAATGCTCCACAATGCTGGCAAACAACGTCCATTGGACCAATGCAAACTAAACCATGCAAGCTGTAGTCGATGGTGCAATCATATAGAAACGCTGCTCGATTCAAATCAATACTTGAACCATTTCTTCTTGTACTTCGAAGATTATTCCTCTGTTCATCTGTACGATAAGCTCGACGAATTCTCGTTTCTAACCTAGCCGTTTCACGGGCTGCCTCTCTTTGCTCTTGTGTTTGAGAAGCACGAATTAAGGCCCTTCTTTGCTCCATACTAACGCGGCGCTTTTCTCGTGCAATTTCTCGTTCTTCATCAGATAATTGACTCGCGATATTCCGCTGCCTATTTGCATTACGGCTCCGCTGGGAAAGATTAGATCTTCTAGGACGCGGTGCCTGAACTTCCGAGACATTGACAATAGCTCAAAGAGTATATAACCACTACGTATGAATAGCTTATCAAGAAAAATCATAGACAACCTATAAAAAGACATTTACACTTGTTAACCTGTAGAATAAATCTTAGGTATTATTTTCGGAAATTAAAAATTATATCGAGTTTTCATTGTTTTTAAGATGTATTCTGCTATTCGGGGCGGAGACAAATCCAACGAATCAATAACCATGAAAATTGGTTCAGCAGATATCGAGTTATAAGTGTTGTAACAAACCCGTCTTTGTTTTATATATATATAGATGAGTATGAGAAAATTTTCTTCTTTTATTAAATATATTTCAAGATTGTAGATTTGTGTTTGGCAACAACATGTTCCATTGTAAATGTTGTTGTTTCTGCTAAGGCTGATAAGTTTCTTGCGGCCGTTCTTCTTATCAGTTAAAAGATGTCCTGAAAGGCTGGTAGGGAAAAAAATGTTGGACTATTCGAAAGTACTTATCTATAAATCTATTTGAATAAAAATCTTTGACTTTGACTTTGAATTAAATAGAGAAGTACTGAGTAGAGGTTTTAGATGAAAACACGTCAGGAGCGGTAAGGGAGCGGTCTATTCTAGTCTTACGTAGCCAGCCACGTTTATATAATTATCTAGGCGGGCTTAGGCAGGGTCCATAACCAACAACAAACCGTTTGTGGTCGCATCTATGGAAACGTTTGTATTTAGTAGGAATTTAAGATCAAAACGCATAGGCGGGCTTAGGCGAGGCAAAATAAACCTATTGTGGTCGAATAAACACACCACATAGAATAGTCATAGAACTGTACAACGAGGACTGTACTGCGTTCCGAGGGCTATTTGATGCAAACGTGTAAGAGATTGATGGCACTTTTTTAATATTACTTTTTTTTTAAAGTTTTCAACATATCAATACATAGGTATAATGTAAGTCTTGAGAATAGAGTATTGCAATGATTGATTACAATACAATAAACCTTTGCGCACGTAAGTGTACGCCGAATACTATATTTACATAGCGATAATACATCCTTTTGCCCACTATATCGGTACAATCGACTAAAAGATACGTTATCAGTTTGTTTATCATGGCTATTCCATATTACACGCTCTTCGATCCACCTCTACATATAATTGACAATGAACTCTTAGCGGTGGTTTTAAGGTTAATAATCAGCAAATCCAAGATGAAACTTCAAAATTCTGAACCAGTCATTTCCGATAAATACAATTCATTCATTCGTTTTATAATGATTAGATTAGACTGTTTAAGTGGCATATTCAGGCCAATAGCACAATGAATGGATAAATTCTAAGTAATTGTATTAAGGCTTTAATTTGTGCATACTTTTGTATGAAGAAAATAAATACGACGTTATCGCTTCACAATCATGGTTTAATAGTAATGACGATAAAAAGTCGTGAGTAAAAAATTATGAGCAATAATTTTACAAAGCGAATAAAGTTGGAAAAAACTTTAGTACCTATAATTATCAATCTTTAGTTATCTCAAAGAAAGATATATCATCATAGTTCATAATCATAGCTCATAAGATGAGTGACTTAAAATTATATTTACTTTAAATAAAATAAAGCCCGTTTTCAAGTTACTTATGCCCAAGAGATCTTAATTCAATCATTTACCGCATATTTAATGATACAGGGTAGTTAAAGGTATTTAGATGCGCTGCAGGCGACATATACATGACTAAGGAAATATACAGGGTGTTAAAAGACCCATACCGAAGCCGTAATATATGCGTAGTGTACATCAAACTAAATAAGAATATGTAAAAATAATTGCTGGGAAACGACTTTTATTTTACGTTTAAAAAAAAATGGGTGTTATTTTTACACGCAACAAAACGCGTGTAAAAACGTACGTGTGTCTAGAGCGTACGAGTAGGCGGCCAGTTTATTTGATTAGTTTTGACATTCATTGCGGCTTTGTAACTTTAAACGATAATCTTTAAAAATAAATATTGACTTTGATCCTCAATAACTCCTTACTATCAGGTTCCCAAATTAGGCCACATACAAGAAAATGATTGTAACGATGGGTAGAATTCGTGGTTTTCGTTTTTGTTATAGGTCTTTTAACACCCTGTATATTCAGGCATTTGTATATATGTATATAATATAAAATGTTGTTAAAATGCAAGCAATAATAAATCTACTAAAGGCCGCCCACGGTTTCCCCCGCGTGGTTCCCGTTTGCATTACCTTACTCAAATAACAAACATCCAATTACATTTTTAAATAATATTAGTAGGGAGTAGGATTTGACTTACTTCACGATTCCGAATCCTAAGGACACGATGATAACCAGCATTCTTGCCAGGGCTCGCTTGGCCACGGAGACCCATTCAGCGAACATGTATGCTTCAACTATGAAGTACCTGTCAACAACCAGCTTATCATGTCCTGGCAAATAGCATAAGTCTTATGGTAGAAACTATGAAAATAGGGAACGTTATTCTGAAGAGGAGGTATGTCTTATTGGCGATTGCGTGAAGTCAATCGTATTTATTGACAGTTCATATTGTATCATATCAAATGAAATTCCATACAAATTGCAGCCGATTGAATACGATATGAACTGTCAAATGAATACAATTACCTTACGCAATCGCACCCCTGTTCATTGAGTACCAGTTGTATCACAGACAGAGTAATTTAAAATTAATATAGTGTAATAATATTTAAAATAAAAACCTTTTCTAGTATTTTCGGTAAAACACGTTTTAATTCGGTTCGAAGGACCAATATACAAACGTAATCAATTAACTAACAACTTTTAAAGACAAAAACTGTTTTTCCTTTTCATCAAGTGATTTAAACTTGGAAATTAACAGACAGACCGAGTTTAGTTTTGCATTTTACTTTTTATGGATTTAAAGACCAATCATTCTCTTTAACATTTAGAAGTACTTGTAACAGGCACTACAAACATACTAAGTAAGTTATATAAAGTTAACTAAACATGGATATTGTTTAACATTTCCTTTGTAGAAATCTGTCAATACAATATACTAATAAAAGGAACAATCCACAATCGTATTTAATTAGGAAAAAGAAAACAGCCCATGACAAGTTTCTTCACGGTTTTTCTCGTTACAAGGTAGCTGGTGCTGTAGGGTTTATGGACCAATGGGGTAGCTTCTCTGACATTCACTTCACAAGTGCTTGTAACAGCCTACACTGAATAAGCGATTTTGAGTTTATTTAATTTTAAATACTATATATGTACTATATATGTGTATTTAATACTCACCCTGTTCTATTTATAGAGGAGTAAACCCCATAATAAGTGGCAGTTTCTATCATCCCCAGTATGGCCACTCCTCCAATCCAGTACTGTATTCGCAGCAGATCGCGCCACTGCAGCGCGCACACAGTCAACCAACACGCACACAATATCGTGTACACCGCACACATAACACCGAAAAACTATAACAAGAAATTAAAATATATACTTATTCTATCAGGACCAACAAGTCATTAGTATTGAAATAAATAAAAGTAGATAGTGTGATGGAATCATGGTATGTCAAACGGGATCAATTCAGCAACATTTTAGACACAATCGGTATCTCAATTACACTGTAGTATAAAAAACTATGCAATGAGCACTATAACAATCGAAATATGTAATAAATTATTTACAATTTTGACCTAACAATAGCAAGAATTGGGCCCCAGGGGCCCTACCACGCAAGTGTCGTTGGCATCGACATCGACTTCATTTGACAGATGGGTGTGACATATTGCTCTTAGTCTTTGGTAAATTTTCATTTGTGTCAAAAAGAAGCAGCAATGTGTCACATCCATCTGTCAAATGAAGCCGATTTCGATACCGACGCCACTTGCGCGGTACGGCCCCTGGTATCCTACCGCGCAAGTGTCGTCGGCAGCGACATCGACTTTATTTGACAGATGGATGTGACATATTGCTCTTGGTCTTTGGTAAGTTTTCATTGTGTAAAAAGAAGCAGCAATGTGACACATCCATCTGCCAAATGAAGCCGATTTCGATGCCGACGCCATGCTTGCGCGGTACGGCCCCTGGTTGGGCTTCAGATAACTGTCAAATTCAAATTGGTTGAATTCCCTAGGCTTGTTTATGCGTTGCAATGCTGCTATAATATGCGCGAGCCTTCAGGAGGCTTCTTTTACTGTGGATCAAAAGACATAGATATAAAAAATAATAACTAAAACCTTCACTTACCACTAGTAGGGGATACATGGCTGCTGACAAGTACCCCGAGGGCGCCACCATCTCCACTTGCATAGACCCTTTGAAGTTGGGGTTGCTTGATATTATTGTCATTTCTAATTTGTATACACCTTCTTTATCCACTGTTAGGATAGGTGGAGTTTTCTAAAAAGTTTATAATTTAATTTAATTTTATTTTATTTATTTACTTTAATTTAAAACGGTATTATGCAAAACACCAATTACATTAATTAAAGATAAAAATTAATTACTTAATATTACATCTCAATAAAATAATTAGGAACAATATAATTTAAACAATTCAGATACTTATGCCAAACGTAAAAACAATAGTTTAAAAGGTAATTTTCTAACAACAAAAATCATAATTCCCCTTCACAAAACTGCAAGCACTTTGACATTATTGTCGGCCAAGAATCGGCAAACAGGTCACATTCGGGATTGTGGGCAAGGAGAGCATTGAGTGATGTAATAATATATTCATGTTGATATTGTTTTAAGTTATTGATTTTGTTTTAAGGAAAAAACCAGCTCAGAATAGTAGGAATTTACTGTCAAATGCATTGTAAAATATTTCAATACTTACACTGACTAAATTAGTGTTATCAATTTTTTTGTTGGCATCATTAGTACTCCTTTCGTCATTCAAAATAATTGAATTTTTTCCATGACATGTATAAGTCCTTTTCACGGTCAGTTCATCAGTCATTGTACTTACATTGCCCTCATTTAATACTATTGACCTTTCCACTCTATGTGGACACTCTACAATTTGCTATATAAAAAAGTAAAATAAAATATCAAGAATGACCCAAAATAATAATATCATCTATAACAAAACACATAAATAGTAATAGTAGTAGTCATATCAATACTTTCTCTGGGAAGAATGCTAACAGAATGTAGATTATTAAAATCCCTGTAGATCTTTAATATTTCATTCATAGTTAAGGTATAAATATCGCTTTTCATGATCCTAGCTCATTATTGAGCTCAATTGACTAGCCCATTATGCGACATTTTAATTTACTTTATGCAAACGAAATTATTGAATAAATGTCTTTTGTTATATATTTTTTAATTAAGCTCTCTTATATTTCAAGGCGTCACAGGAACTGTAAATTTATGCACTACCTTTTAACTATGTGACAAGCAGTGAACGATATGAATGTCTTTACTTTCTTCAAAGTTATTTTAGTAGCCTATACTAATATTATAAAGAGGAAAGATTTGATTGTTTGTTTGCATTGAATAGGCTCCGAAACTACTGAACGGATTTGGATGCAATTTGGTACACAGATAGTAGATAGCCTGGTTATGAACATTGGATACTTTTTATCCCAATATTCCCACGGGAACGGGAACCACGCGGATGAAACCCCGCTAGTTAATAAATAAAAGTTAAATAACAACAGTATGAGCCTGCTTCAACTAGACAACTTGATAGCGTGTCACTGCCCCGACCCCGCTCACATCGTAGCGGAGTAAGCAAGACAGCATGATGCGCTTTATCATATCGCGTGATATATCATAAGAGGTTATAGCCGTCTGAAGATGTCATCTGCATGTTGTCATGTATGGGTTTAATATAAATTGTTTAAATATAAACAAGTCTAATAGGATTGAATTTTAATTTATGTTTAAATCACGTTGAATTTCTTTAAATACAATTTTAAAAAATACAACTTCAAACAAATTTAAACAGATATTGGCACTTAAGTACTATCATATAAATCATAAAGATTAAAAATACAACAATACCTGTTCAAAATAATGGAAGTAATCTGGTGAGCATAGTGACGGAGCCCAGTTATAAGTTATAGTCACATTAGCAGAGTCTACATTACAATGCACTGAAAATATAAAGAAAAGAATTAGATAAATCTATTGGAAGAGAGAAAGTCCTAATTGTCTAATTTCAAAATCTATCACAATCCCTTTCAAAGGCATTGTGATTATGATACTGATTTATGGAACTGTTTATCTTATAGTCACCTTTTTTTTTAAATGACACTTATTTTGATACTTCTCCATACATTTGAAAGATATGTTCGTCTGTCATTTTGCTTAGACAGTTCAATATCGTTCATTACCTTTCAAAACGCGTCTCGATCACAATCCTTTTCAAATGTCAAATAGTGACGGCCTGAAGTATATAATATATATATATCTTTCAAATGACGAATTGAAAAATAAATTGCGATAGATTTTAAAATTAGACAATTAGCCCCCTGCCAACGTAGCATGCGCACCGCGACTCGCTGTCGGCGCTTATCTCGCGATGTCTGTCCCGCTCATATCAGTACGGTGTGAGCAGGACAGACAATACGCTTGCGCGAGAAAAGTGTCGAGAAAGCTTTGTCGAGGTGCTCATGCAACGCATACTGATTGTTATTAGGGCATTCAATTTTAAGTGCCTCAAATTTAAGGTGTTGTTCAACAAAGCAAATTGTCAAAGGAGACGGTTCATCGTGGGCCAAAACGTAACAAGATGAAATATACTTTATTGAAACTCTTTTAACATAGTAGTGCCATGTTAGAAAAATCAGCCATAACTGCAATTTGCTAAAGAGTTACTGTTAACGAATGAATCAAATACCCAATAATCGATTACATTATTTTGCCCTAATATAGTTTAACTTTATGTGAAGTAAAAATATTATTGAAGTGAAAACTGTGAAGTGAAAAAGTGAGCACATCAGATTTTAAAATTTATGGGATATATAAAAAATGTTAAAGCCGAGTTAGGACACGTGACCTGGTCGAAAATTTGTAAGACGGAGGGAGAGTAGACCGCCGGCGCGGCGTAGGAGAGGAAGTAATATCCCTTCTCTTTCTACCGCGGGGCGAAAACGTATGCCTGCTCCTGCTGTTTCGTTTAAGCAGTTTTCACTTCTGCCGGCACTCCCGGAGTGCAACCCGTTGTTTTTTTGAAGTGAAAACTTCTTTAGCGGCGTTGTGCACATCAGAGTTTAAAATTTTTGGGATGGGTAAAAAATGTTAAAAAATATGTTATCGTCCCACATTAAAGGGCGAAAACTTGTACTTGGCGACTTCAACTGCCATCGCCCTCTTTGGGGCTCCAAGCACAGGTGTGCAAACTCGGCTTCCCTGATAGAATTTATCGATGATCTAAATCTCAGAGTTGCTCCTGAGCAAAAAAGGAGCTGCGTTTAGCTCTCTTTAGCCTCTCCTGAATTATTATCTCGCTTAACTTGGAAGACCTTGACCCTTTCACATGGCAGTGACCATATCCCCACCTATGTACACTCGACTTCCCTTCTCCGCCAAAAATAGACATCCCTCCCTCCTCAAATATAAAACGAAGCAATCTGTCTGATAGATATTTGCCGCCAGTAAAGATTCAAAAGTAGACCGGTTCCACAATATTCTTTGTCCCATCGCCTCCGTGGTGGGATGCTGAATGTACCGCTGAAAGCAAGCTACGCAACGAAGCTGAACAATAATTCACAAAGGAGCCGTGATGTATGCTAAAGTATCTTAACTAAAAAAAAAACAATGCAAAATCAAAGCGTGTACTTTGCAAAAAAAGCTCTCGGATGGCACAACTTTTGTGAGATGTTATCTCCTTGCACCCCAGCAAGAAAATTATAACATTCCGTAGATCGGTAGATACAACTTGTATCTCGTCCAATGAGGCAAACTCCTGGCTCCCTGAATTCTACAATAAGCTTGCTCCCCCTTCTGTCCCTTGTAAAGATTCACTTCCCACATATTCACAACCCAACTTATCCGATTCGATGGACTCCCCTTTCAACCTTTTCAGAGCTTTTTAACGCTCTTGACGGTTTGAAGGATAGCGCCACAGGAATAGTTAACGACTCACAAAGCCTTTGGTTAAAAGCTTTACAACCCTCTCCGATCTCCCAGCTACTATCTCCCCTTTGAGACCCTAATATTCCAACCCAATGTACTCCTAAATATTGGCATATAAAATAGTACCCCCCAGCCAATAATATCTTTCAGGGCATTGTAAGTAAAAATTGGGAAGGCTGGTACAGTTTATTTACAGCTGCTTCAAAATTAGAGGAAAATGGAAATGTAGGTATAGCAATTTGGCTCTCCATGTATAGGACTATCCTTAACTTTAAATGTCCCCCTCTGGTGAGTGTTAACACGGGAGAAACCTTAGCTATTCTTGAGGCTGTCTTATACATCCATTCCCATTGTTAAAATAAATCGGTCATCTTATCCGATTGCCTCAGTTGCCTGCAAGACATAGCCAAACCACCTTTTAAGGTAAGGCACGGCAGAACTTTGGTATTATTCCTAAAATTAGGGAATTACATTGTTCTAAATCAAACACTGAGGTTGTTTTGGCCTGGATTGCAGGGCATAAAGGAATTGACGGCAACGAAGTTGCGGATATGTGCGCCAAAAATGCAATTTCGTGCGGAGCAGAATATCGCAATGAATGTTATGCTCGAGACCTACGCTATAGCTCTGCATCTAAAATGAAGGACAAATGGAATAATATATAGAGAAGGTCCCTGGAGGTGCAAGGAAGACATTACAGAGCTCTTCAACCGACATCCCAACAAAACCCTGGTTTTTCCGCCATAAAAGCATCCCAAAAAATATCACATCCAAAATCAGAGTTAAGGATAGTTCCGTCTGTGAGTGTGGCCTGGATGAAGAAACTCTCGAACATATCTTCTTTGACTGTCCGAAAGGCACCACCCCACTCTACAACTTACTAAATAAAAATGTCTGCCGTCCTGTCAATATAAAATACATATTATCCCAAGTTCATTCATCCATTGTTTAGATCCTGTGCAAGTTCCTTAAAAGAAATATAATAAAACTGTAGCGTAAACAAATAATTAACCTAACATTTACCAGTTATAATTTAGTATATAAGGTGTGAAGATTAATAAACAATTGCTCTTAGCTATTAGCTCTCAGCACTAGCACACAACACTGGCTGTTTAATTCATCACCCGCGCTAGGACTTTGGACTCGTTTTTCTGAACTTCACACTTGGCTTTTTCAGATCTTAGATTGCCAATTTTGACCAAATTTTCCGGAACCATATAGTTTCCTACTACCTTTCAAATAATACTACCTTCATTGTTTTACACTCCAGGCCCAAGGTTCTTTGGAGGATGATCCGTCTCCTTTTGAATTAATAACTCTTCAAAGATAGTTATTTTCATAAATTAATCCCAGGTTTCTTTAACTTACTAACAGATGATTTTGGCTATGGACATTAAAACTATGGAAAATACATCAAAATAAAACTGTCCATAGCCAAAACAATCCGTTAGTAGGATATAAGAACCCGGGGTAAAGCATTAATATCTAAAAGTAAAGTAACTTGATACTTACATACAGCAATCAACTTTGAATTTTTAAATAGAGACTTAGCTACTTGAAAGTTGCAATTTTCCTGCAAATAAACAATACCTTTGTTGGATGGATTCTGGTATGTTAAAAGGAGGTTCTTTATGGACAGTATTCCATAAAGAAGTATACAATAAAACGCACATACGTCATTTGTCAAAGCTTGTTTACAATCAATGGCGTGTACTTCAGTTTCGAGCTAAAAAAAGTTAAGATGGGAATTGTGTTTTGATAAAGTATTTTATGGTTGTGAGTTCTCCTTGTTGACAATAAGTTTGCCAGACCACTCCTACTCTTTCAATATGGTACACATATTGTTTACACATTAAATAGTATATTTGGTTACAAACCAATTACATTAGTTACATTCTCCTCGTTTACATTAAAAAAAAAAGGAACAATAACTACACTCAGCAATAGCAAGACTAAAACAGCAGAGGTATAAATCTACTAAAAAATTGTACTTATTCTTATTTTTGGCCAATAGATTCCAAGTAGGCACTTTTGCGATATTTTCCTGTAACACATTAATTTATAGAGTGAAAATTGAAATTACTTGTAACTTACCCCACTTAGCGGCAAATCCCATTTTCCTACATCGGAAAAGCCCAGTGATACTTGGACTATGGCAGCGACTAGTACAAATAATGAGCGGAACATCTTGACGAGCCACTAAGTGTGTTGAAAGAATTATTTATTGCCGCAAATTTTAACCGAAATCATCATTTTACTGAGGTTTTTATAGAAATCAACAACTTTCCTTGAAAATTTTATGTGACGCAAAGGTTGATTTGAGTCCAGTTGTCAAAAACCACAGACTGGAACACTGCACTACAGTGTTTCTGTCAAAAACTCAAAATATTTTTTTTGTAAAAGGTTTTACCGGCCTTAGCTTCTACGGCCCTCAGCTGATAAAACTCATGCTACATACATACACACATATGGCCAACGAAACCCGACGATTAGCATCAGGCGCTGCCCGCTGCACGTTCGCTCGTGGCCTTCAAAAATAAATATAAAGCTAAAGTCTGATTTTTAATTCAGTAGAGTGATTTGACAGGCTGGCAATGTCACTTTGTAAAAATAATGCTGAATGTAAATATAATGTATTTTTTTTTGTATTTTCATCCTGTGGTAATATTGTACATTCTTTCGCTACGGGACGTTGAAACGGAAGCCATTTCTAAAAAAATTAATAAAATGTATGTAGCTATAATGATAATATTGAATTGAATTTGTTGCGTGTATGGAATCATTACGTACTGAACTGGAACTGGATCTGCGCTAAACATTACGAAGAATAGTTTTTAACAGGATTATTTTTAAAAATTGACATTGGCACTTGTAGAATTACTCTACGAATTAACAATGCGACTTTAAGTAAGGATCACTGGGGGCGATTCCCAAATCACATTCGGGTTTTTCAGATTATCTGAATGAGACAGAGGGGGAAAACGGAAACCCTTGGCTGGCGTTCGTTGGCATTCGTTGGCCCAGTGATGTGTACGCAGCATTCAAAATCAAATTCACGCCGCCACAGGCCGAGTAATAAAAACAATATAGAAACACTGAAACATTTTTTTTTACACAATAACTAACGTCAAAAATTAAGTTCTATAATATTTTTCTAGTCTGTGACTATAGCTGTCTGACATTAGAATCAGTGCTGCCAACTTAGGGTAATTTACCCTAGACGTTGAGTTAAAATATCTGTCATGCTAAATTTTTTCTTAGGGTATTTTTTAGAGTTATTTATTTACTTGGGATATTTTTTGGTAGCTTTAAAGTTAAAACTTTGGTGTTTTCGAGTACAACCAACTCGCGGATTTTCGAAAAAAAAACATCTATGTATTTATATTCTGTTGAACTAAACTTAGAAATAGGCTATATCTGCCCATGATACTGCGTGCGTATAGTTTTTTGACTGTAAACTGTAAGGTATAACATAAAAAAAATTCACAAATCTTGTGTGAACTTTACTCTACTTTACTTTTGACAATTAATAACATGTACGACGAAAAAGATAGTGATGCAGAGGATACTTTCATTGTTGTACCAATTAAAATATAAAATTTGATTGTTTTATTTTTATAAAATATTTAAAGCATTAATGTTTTAATTATACAGAATCTAGGGTAAATGAGACCAATCTGGGGATAATGTGAAAATTTTACCTGGCAACACTGATTTGAATCGTGTCAAAATATTTTTGTTTTGTCTCATGTAATTTGCTTTTATTTAATCTTAATAAGTCTTACCTGTGATGTTTTTTGTTTATTTATATTCTACTGCTTATAAAGTGCCACTATTTACTTCAGAAAATTACCATGTTTTGATACGACAATTTCCATAGTGGTACGCTGGTCGTCATGTCAGACTGTGCGTTAGTAGCCAATGTAAATGAACACGATGCGAGCATGGACGTGGGGAACGATAAATCTCTCTTCGAGCCTACAGTGGATATGATGGTAAATGACTTTGATGACGAGAGAACATTAGATGAAGAAGAAGCTTTGGCGGCGGGAGAGCAACAGGATCCTAAGGCTGAATTAAACAGTCTACAGAGAGAAGGGGATATGCCCTTAGAAGAATTACTTGCGCTATATGGTTACGACAGAAACATGGACAAGCCTGTAGCAGAACCCATACCTGAAGTAGTGCCCGAGGAAACTGAAAAACCAGAGTCGGCACTGCAGCAATTATATAGTGAGACGACTAGCCCAGAGGCAACAAGATGCCTCCGATCTGGTTCCAGACCTCCATCTGAGGAGGAAGACGATTATGATTACAGTCCAGATGAAGACGACTGGAAAAAAACAATTATGGTTGGTAGTGACTACCAAGCTGGTATACCTGAAGGCCTTTGCAGTTATGATGATGCGCTTCCATATGAAAATGAAGACAAGTTACTGTGGAATCCCAGTGTTTTAGATGAAAAAGTTATAGAAGATTATATGAAGAAAGTTTGTGCTCTGAATTCTGGATCTGGAATTGATGCAGTACCTCGTGGCAAGCAATTGCGTGATGATGAGGAAGCCTTATTTTTATTACAGCAATGCGGGCATAATGTTGAGGAAGCCTTGAGAAGAAGAAGGATTTCTGCCCAAACTCCAGCTCATGCTAGTCTATGGTCGGAAGAAGAATGCCGAAATTTTGAAAATGGTCTCAAGGCTCACGGTAAGGACTTCCATCTAATACGACAGCATAAAGTAAGAACACGATCAGTTGGAGAGTTGGTTCAATTTTATTATATCTGGAAAAAGACGGAGAGGCATGACATTTTTGCCAATAAAGCCCGTCTCGAAAAAAAAAAGTACACTCTGCATCCTGGCCACACAGATTATATGGATAGGTTCTTAGAGGAACAGGAAGCATCAGGTGCGGGTGTAGTTAGACCTGCATCCCCGTCACCTATGATGGTGTATGCTCCTTCACCTGCTGCTCAGCCTGATCCATTAGCACTTGGAGAAAAAGAAGTATTCTCCCAAATGAACACACATACAACCTCTTCCCGAGCACTTTCTGCAGAGGATCAGGAACAGGAAGCAGGATCCTAATACATGTATTGGTAATGCCTTTAATTTGTAGAGAGCACTGTTTGATTGTATTAAGGTTTTGTTTTATAAAAGTATGTTGTGTTCATGCATGCCATGCAGTGGCCTTTAAAACTTAGTTATGGAAGACATACAAGTGTTTGATTCGTACAGTTTTTATTGATACCTCTTACTTAAATACCAAAAGGTATGTTATTTTTATATCATAATAATAATTAGTTATTATTAATTTACTAGCAAAAACATTTTAAATTATGTAATGTAGTAAATACGAATTTACTATATTTATTATATTAATGATTTAATGAAATGTTCTACACCATTCAAAGAAGCTAAAGGAAAATGTTTCAAACAATGCTGAAACAAGGGCCTGCTCCCACTTTATGTGTGAATTATAGTAGTGGATTCTTGTTTTAGCAGACTGCTTAACCAGAAGTATTTTAAGTTTAACTAAAAGGCTGATAATCCATATGCTTAATTTAATTATATATGCAACCAATTGTAAAGGTAAATATTAAAAGATTTAATGTAAATAATACTATTCTTTTATGCAATCTTTGGATGGTGATATTTTTAAGATTCCCCTGCTTGAAGGAAATCTTTCTGAAGCACTGTTAACTCTGGAAAGCAAAATATTAATTTCTAAACATATTCTATAATTATGTTGGTGCTAACATTGCTGTCCAGTCAGCATCCATAGCCATTATTGGATCAATTTATACAATTATACTAAGTTTGATTCAAATATCAATTTAAATACCTGATATGTTTATTTTTAAATCATTTGACATTGCTTGAAAAAAAGTATATTTTATTCAAAGGTACAAAAGATTGTATCATGCCACCAATAAGTTGATAATGAAATGGGAAAATATCTTTCTGTAATACCATTGAACACTACTGTATAATTAGTATGTTGGATTTTAAGAATCAAATCTAGACATTTTCGGGCAGATTGATGAGGTTTTAACAATTTAATAATTTTGTACTAGCTAGCATCTCTAATTTATTAAAATGATAAAAAAATATGTATAATCTATACGTACTAGTACCAATAATTTCCATTAATTATTCCAAAGTAATAATGAATGTAAAGTTACATCATATCGTATTTGACCACGCACGTACGCAGCTGCGATCCGCGCGCAAAATCTTGTACCGCGCGGTTCAAGATGATCCGCGCTACCACAAATTATATATTAATGTCGCGCTACTGTGTCCGCGCCGTTTGAGACGGAAAACTAAAAAAAAAGAAGTCTGCCGATGCCGGCCGCGTGTCGTGTGAATGCTGCGTTTGCGCGACGACACGCGCGGTAGAGTCTGTCTGCAGTAGCCTTTAACATCCAAAAATATAAGTTAAAATCAATTGTTATATACTTGGATGCTTTAGAGGGCGTAATGTTATAAATGCACTCTTACACGACGGAGGTACATATTGCAAGTTTATTCTGCTCGCGAATCTCGCGATCGATCGTGAACGCGTTCGCTTTTGTGAGGCGGTGGTGTAGTTCGTGGCGTATTCCGCTAGATGGCGTGCCGCCAATTTCATACAACATTTCGTACTGCCACCAAGTAAGAGAGAAACTTCCATTTAAACAGTAGAAGCAATGGATAATGATAATAAATCATAAAAAAAAATCTAATTATCGGCATGTAACGATGCACAGCATCTGTGACAGTGCGTCAACACTTTTCTAGCAACTTCCGGTCCGTTGGCTTCCGCCATAGTATTTTCTCGGCGTAAAGTAGTATCTCAGTTGTTAACGTTAAACGTGTTTTAGTGCATTTAAAAAGTGAATTTAAAAATAAAAAGTTAAATAATAAAAAGTTTTTACCTATGTTATCGTGATAGTGAACATGAGTGATAGGGAAACGAATGCATTTACCGAGCGATCGGGACATGCGCAGCGTGAGGACGTCGGTCGGAAGGTCGTCACAGCCGCGCCAGCCTAGCGGTGGTAAGCGTGTCCATCAGCGCCGTTCACAAAGCAGCGGCCCGGAGTCGTGTAGCGATTCTTCTTGCAGTGAAGTAAAACGAAGGAGACTCGGTGAGTCAACACTGATTTTAATGAACTTATGAACAAAGTGAAAGTTTTAACAAATGTACTGTTACAAAATATTGTTCTGCCCTCAGTCAGTTTTTAATGAACATTTTATTGAAAATACGGCTAGTTCTAACGCATTGCTTACGCTGTATGTGGGTACGCGCATTTTTTTTTAAGATATCCTTAAGCTGGCTATAACTGGCGAAGGAAAAACACATTTGCCAAATTTTATTGTAAGCAGATAATAGGAAGATCACAATCGCAAAATAATGTTGCAGTTAAATTTAAACCTCTCTAAATAATTCAATTAAAAAACAACGGGTTGCACTCTGGAAGTGCCGGCAGAAGTGAAAACCGTTTAAACGAAAATAACGATTAAATTCAACTATGTCTAAATCTAATATGACCTCAAATTCACAAAAAGTTGATGAAAACTGAGAGCAACTTGATTTGGCAGGTAAATCCATTAAAACTGACCTCATCAATATGAAAGTTGGTAGTAATGAGAGATCTTTATATAATGGTTGTTATTAACTAATATACGTAGATCTTTGAAGTGTGAGACTTTATGTAATTTGAAATAGGTCAACGGTAAATGGTCTTACGAATTTTCGATCAGGGTCACGTGTCCTGACGCGACTTAATTTTTTTTACCCATCCCAAAAATTTAAAACAGATGTGCACAACGCCGCTAAAGAAATTTTCACTTCAACAATGTTGTACTACTGTTTTTGATTACAGTCAAACTTTAATTAATATAAGTAATTCTGAATGTCATTTTGTTAATACATATTAGTTAATAGTATTATCAATTTATTATTACAAGCTATTATACCCCCCCCCCCCCACCCCCCCACCCCCCATCATCACATGGCGTCGTTGGCAGTCACCAGGAGTTATAAACACGTCTCACAGATGTTGTGCATCGTCACATGCCGATAATAGTGCAAGTTTTACATAACAATAAAACTTGTATTATTGAGCAGAGACATTCTAAAAAATGTTACATCATTATTGTTTTTTAATCCGATAAGGATTAGTGTCGGTTCTGATCTGCGTGGTGGACACACCCATAAAGCTTGACTTGAATTTTATATAAACTGATATTTTTTTACTTAAATTATTATTATTAGCCAATGTATTTATATTTAGTTAGCATGCATGCATGAATGTATCAGACATTCAGGATAAAGCAAATGGATTTCTGAAATCTGAGGTGTTATTACTTCCGTATCGTGCCTCTCTATTATAAATTATAATGTAATACAGTTCTATCAGTTAAACATCAATCATCAATGCACGGTTTTATGCCAGGTTGTACAGTCTACCATGCATCAACTTTAATTTTGACCTTAGGTCGGCTTATTGCGTTCATTATTCATCCACTTGTATCTCTGATGCGCTGTCGACTTTTCAACCTCGGACATTTTCGTCAGAATGTAAGATAATAATTATAGTAGGTATTTTAAATATAAAAATATTGTTTTATGCAATTTGTGTCTGTGGATGTATTAGAAAAGTTAAATTCTGTTTATGCCTTCACCTCATGGCATAAAATTCCTTTATTCATAAACCATTAGAAATAGTTGCTATTTAATTTATTTCAAGATTTAAGAGTGAATGGCCGTTGAGATTAGATTTGTATAGCAAACTATTTTAATAACAAACTTTTTAACAGTACAATGTTAATCTAATTTATCATAAGTGGGTGTCTATGGATAAGGGAATTGTGCTGCTGGATGTATGACTGTTTTAAGCGCGGATTTTAATGGAACTTGTAAAAACAGGATTTATCAATAAACAGTGCAAAATTAGTGGTACAATTTATTTTTGCTTATACCGAAACAATGAGCGTTCCGAATGTATTTAACTATAGAACTAATAATTCTATTAGGTACCTACAGTGAAAAAAATTCTCGATCCGACAAAAAATTACGATGTTACAGCGATTTTATTAACGCAGTTTCTAAAATCGCATCGAAAGTTATAATATTTTATGTTGGATCGCACAAAAGTTCGTCATTTGTGGACCGATTTTCAAAATTCTAGGTTAGCAAATGTGTTTACCTCATGTGTGTGTCTACAGCTTCCTCATAAGACATAGAGAAATTCTAAGCATGCCATATTTTAGTGCATATTAGGAGCAATAAAAACGTGTCAGTGATATTTTAGGTGCAACCATAACTTCGTTACTAGGAGTATTTTTTTGTGTGTTAGCTGGAGAAACGTGTCCCCAGCTGACACATGCCGTTTTAGGGCAAACCAGTGAGGTTAGGGCTTTAGACTATAGTCAGGAATTTAGTGCACAATAGGAGCAATGAGAACCAAAAAAACTAACCGTCACACTCAAATACTGTTGAAACTACAATCATTAAAGTGTGTGTTAGCTGGAGACCCGTGTCTCTGGCTTACACACACCTGTATCTTCGTAATTATTTGAGGTAGGATTATGTTTTATACCTCAAATTTTTGAGTCGAATTGGAGCAGTAAGCTCCAAATTTTTCTAATTTCTAGCTCGAATAGTTTTTAAGCTACGAACCGATAAGCATGTGTAAGCTGGAGACACGCTACACGTTTTGAATCACTGTAACCGTATAAGTTAGAGTCTCGTATTAAGAATCAAATGATACCTTATAATAGGTGCACACGGCATGCAAAATTTCAAATCACTGGGCTTCTTAGTTTCAAAATTATAGGCAAAAAACTGGTTTCCCGCCAAAAAATTCAAAATAAATGGCTCAGACGCAGCTAAAGCGCGGTTGCCGTTCCGTGCGCTACACTGTTGCAATCGACTTAGAACCTAACGGCTGGTATTAATTCGAGTCACTTTAGTTTGCGCTTTCGATCGTTTTAATTTCTGTTTTGAGAATTACAGACCAGGAGCCGTCCGATATATCACGCTGATAACAAACCATTTATGGTAGTTACATAAAATTGAACTATCTGATTCTCTTATGAAGTAGTTTTTAAATGTTAGTGTTAGCAAATTCACAACATTTGTTGATATAGGGCATGGATGATGGGCAATTTTCTATGAAACCTGGGCGTTAAACCAACAGAAATGGAACTACTATTTAGTACTTAGAACTAGAAAATATTTTCTTGTTTATTAACTATCATAAGCCCCCAGGTTTGCTAGAAAATAACCAGAGCGAAATACACTATCTGTACCTAACTATACTTTTTTCTCTCTTATTATTCAGGCTGAGTATATTTACCTATAGTTCATAAAACAAAGACAAAAATCGGAGACTTCCTTAATACTATTTTTTTCCGGTAAAACTGGGAATTTAATTAGGCGAATTTAACACCTTATTATTAATATTTATTATATAAAATTCCTTATTTTTGTGCTACGAATCGTACATGATTTACGATTCGTAGCCGTCGTCATTTCAAAGATATTTAAATACTTCAGGCTATCACTATTTGACATTTGAAAGGGATTGTGATCGGGACGCGTTTTGAAAGGTATGGAATAAACGAAATTGAACTGTCTATGCAAATGTGGCAGAGAAAATAACACAATCACAATAACTCTGAAAGGGATTGTGATAGATTTTGAAATTAGACAATTAGGGGGCAGTTTCCATAGTAATTTCACTCTAAAATTTGGATAAGTCGCTTGCCATACAAAATCGATCGATATTATTCATATTATTATTATTATTATTGATATTTGATGCTGGAAGGGGGTTTTATGGGTTACGTAGGGGGTCGAAAAATACCTTATTTTTGTGCTACGATGCACCGTTTCCGAGATATATAAAAAAATATAGAAGAGCAGCGGAGGACTTCGATACTGTTTTTATATTCAGCAATTATATTATTATTTTACAATATTTTAAAATATTTATTTGACATGGCAATTGTTCATATCTACGCACGACGGGCTCTCTTGCTTAATTTTATTAAAAACAAAACCAGCCAGCAACGGCGGTGTTGCGGCCTCCTTGTAGTGCGGAGACATGTATGATCTCCACAGTACTTAAGGTACCTCTAGATTAGATTAGGTTAGAACTGTGACAAAAAGAGGCGCGAATCGAACTAGAAAAGCGAGTGTGCCGCGGCAGTGGCCGGCGAAATTCCAGAGACGACAGTTTTTTTTTTTTATAAAAGTACTAAAATACGAATATGTAACCCCTTTTGCAACACCTGGATCGCGAGTCCCGGATTATTTTATAATAAGTACCATAATGCTAAAGTCGTTGTTTCCACACTATGTTATCGACTACTTTTGCATTCCCGAAATTTTTGAAATCCTGGGATTAATATAAAAAAAACAAAATGTTTTAAGATGCTGCTTCCACAATGTTTCAGCCAAAAATTAACTTTATCTGATCACTGGTTATGGTGAATATTAATAAAATTTTAGGAAATTAAAATCACGTGAACCATGAAAACATTCTAATTATTTTTGAGCAGTTGTGTCAAAACGAAAAGCATTTATAATTTAAATATTAATAATAAGGTGTTAAAGTTCGCCTAATTATCGATTTTTGTCTTTGTTCTATGAACTATAGGTAAATATACTCAGCCTATTCCGATCACTGAATTAATAAGAGAGAAAAAACTATAGTTAGGTACAGAATTTATAATAGTGTATTTCGCTCTGGTTATTTTCAAGCAAACCTGGGGGCTTATGATAGTTAATAAACAAGAAAATATTTTCTAGTACTAAGTACTAAATAGTAGTTCCATTTCTGTTGGTTTAACGCCCAGGTTCCATAGAAAATTGCCCATCATCCATGCCCTATATCAACAAATGTTGTGAATTTTCTAACACTAACATTTAAAAACTACTTCATAAGAGAATCAGATAGTTCAATTATAAGTAACTACCATAGATGGTTTGTAATCAGCGTAGATATGTCGGACGGCTCCTGGTCTGAAATTCTCAAAACAGAAATTAAAACGATCGAAAGCGCAAACTAAAGTGACTCGAATTAATACCAGCCGTTAGGTTCAAAGTCGATTGCAGCAGTGTAGCGCACGGAAAGGCAACCGCGCTATAGCTGCGTCCGAGCCATTTATTTTGAATTTTTTGGCGGGAAACCAGTTTTTTGCCTATAATTTTGAAACTAAGAAGCCCAGTGATTTGAAATTTTGCATGCCGTGTGCACCTATTATAAGGTATCATTTGATTCTTAATACGAGACTCTAACTTATACGGTTACAGTGATTCAAAACGTGTAACGTGTCTCCAGCTTACACATGCTTATCGGTTCGTAGCTTAAAAACTATTCGAGCTAGAGATTAGAAAAATTTGGAGCTCACTGCTCCAATTCGACTCAAAAATTTGAGGTATAAAACATAATCCTACCTCAAATAATTACGAAGATACAGGTGTGTGTAAGCCAGAGACACGGGTCTCCAGTTAACACACACTTTAATGATTGTAGTTTCAACAGTATTTGAGTGTGACGGTTAGTTTTTTTGGTTCTCATTGCTCCTATTGTGCACTAAATTCCTGACTATAGTCTAAAGCCCTAACCTCACTGGTTTGCCCTAAATCGGCATGTGTCAGCTGGGGACACGTTTCTCCAGCTAACACACAAAAAAATACTCCTAGTAACGAAGTTATGGTTGCACCTAAAATATCACTGACACGTTTTTATTGCTCCTAATATGCACTAAAATATGGCATGCTTAGAATTTCTCTATGTCTTATGAGGAAGCTGTAGACACACACATGTTTACCTCTTAAATCCGACCCAGTAAAAGAAGTATGGAAAGTGGTGTTAGAACTCGAAGACGAAAAAGCGCCTGGGTTCGACCTTAATTACCGAAATGCCGAAGAAAGCCAGAGTATTTTTAACAACATTGTACAACGGTATACTGTGAGTACAATATTTTCCAAACTTGTGGAAGGTATCTCAGATCATAATGAAACACAAAGATGGCAAATCACCACACGAGGTTAGTTCATTCCGGCTTATTGCTAATCCTCTCAAAAATATTCGAGAAACTCATACTGCGTCGTAGAGTTCTTCCTGTCTTAAAAGAAAAAAACGTTATTCCTATTTCGGTTTTTTCATAAAAAAATAATACATTCCACTGTAGAACCATTATTCATATTCACTCCAGAGCCAACAAAATTCATAACAACGGACGCGTCCGATACCGGATAGTGGGTCCAGATAAACGATTTCTGTCTAAGGTTTATGGGTAGGACAACAACGGAATAGGCACATAAACCCAATGAGGTATAATAACTTTATACCTCAATGCATAAACCAAAAGGAGCTGTATGCAGTGACCAAGGCTCTTTCAGGGTGTCAGGACCTAGTACAAGGAAAATCGGTAATGATTCAGTCTGACAACAAAACGGTTGTTGCCTTATCACGAACCAGGGCAGTACGAGGTCGCTAGTACTACTAAAGCTGACAAAAGAGTTGCTGCTGTTAGCAAGGGACTTGAACATAACTCTCGTCTCTTTTTACCTACCAGCACCCCGACGTATAGCTTGTGCTATCGCTATGGCTATCAAACTTCAAACTTATAAAACTCTTCAACGATAGGGTATTTGTTTAATTCCTACATATTTCTATTCATCTATTGGATACACAGTTACATTTTTAGTATGAAAGTGATAGCTTCAGCAAGAGTTTGAAATGTCGATAGCTATAGCGATAGGACAAGCTATACCGTTAGGCGGTCGGGGTGCAGTTCGCTACAATTCGATAGCAGATTGTTTGTCAAGAGGAAGACCCCTCTACCAGACTGGCACCTCAGCGAAGAAATAACGACACGAGTCTTTCAGAAGTGGGGAACTCCCCAAGTAGACCTATTCGCCACAAATCAGTCAAAGGTCGTTCCTCGTTACGCTTCGATAGTAGTAAAGGTATCCACGAGCGTGGTTTGTCAACGCATTCAGCCAACCTTGGCGTTATCAATTATTATGGATTTTCCCTCCTCCTCCTCCTCTAATCCCCAGAGTGCTTCGTCACCTAAAACACATCATCGGGAACGTTTCTGCTGCTGGTGCCCCGCTGGGAAGTTTTTTGGAGGAGTGAAATTTCATCCTACTCCTTCATCATACCTGATGTTAAGTATTGATAAGGCTGAAGATGGAAACGAGACTCTGCCGGAATCCTCAATCACTGAGAAACTGGCTACCTTATCTCAAACTGTCGGAACACAACAATGCTGAAAACATTGTTGTTATGGCGTCAGACTTAGATAAGATGGTGGTAGCTAGCCAGGCGGACTTACGAGTCCTTCCACCAACCAAACCGAATATAATTTATGTACCCCTGCTGGGAATCGAACCCAGGACCCCTGGGTCTTTGTGAAAATGGAGATTCTTCTAGTGTTTTGGCCGCGGTTTGGATCCAAGACGGATAATCACCGGATTCGCCAGTTGAGCTTGCAACTAACATGTTCAGGTGATCCAGCCTTGAGTCTCGTGAAGTGGCTGCTCATCTTGATAGAGGCGTCCAAACGAAGAAGAACTGCTTGAAAAGATCTGTATAGTCTGTTTATCACTACTAGAGGTCAGGTCAAAGCGGCGTCCTCATTGCCGGTTGGATTAAGACAACATTTGAGGAACTCGGTATAAATTGTAGCCCAGGATCGATTCGATCTGTAGTAGCGTCAAATGATTTTCAGCATAATGTACCGCTGGATCAGCCCCTATCGCGTAAAAAATATGGATATGGATATGGGCTTCATTTGACAGTTGAAGCTCATAAAATTACCTTATATGGTCATTTAACTGTCAAATGAAGCCCATGTCCATATCCATATTTTTTACGCGGTAGGGCCCCTGATCCTGGACGTGGTAATTGGAGAAGTTCAGACAATTTCTTTAAGCGTTACTGTAAGGAATTCGGGGGCGGTCAAATCAATCACTCACCCGCCCCTGCTGCCTGCCGCCTGCCGCTTGCCGGTCGCTGACCCCGCGCCGCGGCCATACCGTCGCGCTCAAGGGTTTGCAAGGTAGGTACTATGTTCGCACTCACTCACAGGCAATTTTAGTTAGTTAGGAGGCACATGCAGGTTGTTAAGGGTGATAGGTGATCTCCGGAAGGTGAAGCCTTGGCAATACCTGACATAATCGTTTTCTTTCCTTCGGGGTAGAAAACGGTTCCTTTACTATGGATATATGTAATTAAGGTTACTTAATATTCCGCGTGACTTCTGTGTGGCGCGGACTCTACCAACATAGTGACAAAATAACTTTTCGGTGTCTATGTATTTGGTGAAACGCACAATGATTATTGTTTAGGGCCGCCACCTACCAAAGCTTAAAGAAGGCGAAGGAAGGCAGCAAGTGAAGAAGCCAAATCATTCATTATTTTAAAGAAAAAAAAGTCAGCAGTATGTGGCTGTGGCTGTCACTGCCAAGCTCCATCCAGGCTATTCTTGTAAATAATAAAACTTTTTTGCCACTGTATAGATATGTAACTAGTACTGTAGGGCAAATTTAAATGCTTTCTATTTTTATTGTAGTTTTAGCATTGTTTTGTTTTGATTTGGTTTGACGTTGACGTTTTCATACGTTTTGTATCATAGATTTAGAATTTTTTCGCTCCGCAAAAAGATCCACGAAGCGTGGGAGCGAGAAGTCCTAATCAAGTACTAAGCGCCCGAGAGAGAAAGTGACAGCGCATAAAGTACAGCTGTGTCAATATTTTCACGAGTAAGAGGCCCTAGCGTCCAGTCTGTTCAAGGTCGCGGTGGAATTTATGCATTTTTGTAGTAATCCTTCGATTACAATTGAGAATATTGAAAGTGAAATTATGGTGACATATTCTGTACGTGTATGTGAAGTTACAAGGTGCAATAATCCGTATCAATACACTTTTCACAGGTAAATACGATTTTGTAATTGGAAGTTTTCAAACCATATTTTGCCAAATTTCTGTCAGTTATCGGCTCAGAAAAAGATGTTTACGATAGAATATTAATATGCATTGTTCTGTGTAGATGTATATCGTGATTATAAACAATATTTGCGAAGAAATTATATAAAATAGTAAATTGATACGTTACGCTAGTGCTTGACAAAACGGTGACGTCACGAGTATCGATAAAAACGTAATCGTTTTTTAGTGACATCGTGACATGAATACAGTTATTTAGCCAAGATATGTATCGTAGATAAGTAGTAAAAAGAGAGTTTGCTGATGCCACACATTATTGTTAATCTATTCTTGAATTAGAGTTAAAATTGAATTACTATACAAATTAAGAGCTCATTTTTACGAAAAAGATTTCAAAACTTAGTAATACAGTAACCGATATATTTTGTAGATTTCCAAGCAATTCAACATTGCGTGAAAAATGGATGCGGACTATAAATAGACCAGGAGGCTAATTGTGTAATTTTAAAATCTATCGCAATTCCTTTCCATTCGTAATTTCAAAGATATTGACATACTTCACACCGTTTCTTTATGACATGTGATAGGGATTGTGATCGAGACGCGTATTGAAAGATAATTGAATGAACTAAATAGTTAATTTTGACGTTTATTTCTAATTTTCTAGCAAAATTCCACACACAATACCTTCCAAATGTATGGAGAAGTGTAAATGAAGTGTCATATTAAAATTATTCACGAAAAAGGAATTGCGACACAATTCCAGAAATACCTATCACAATCACTAAACTTTTAAAAGGGATTTTGATAGTGATAGTGAGTGTGAGGTTTCGAAATTAGACAATTAGGGGGCAGATTAGACTCGGAAGTAAGAATTCCACTATCTGTAGAAAACATTTTGAGGGCAAATGTTTCACACAAAGGAAACATCGCCGTGTCCTAATGAAAGACTCGATACCAACATTATTTATACCTGTAAGTACGATTCTTGGGACTCCAGTTAGCTAATATTAAATGCAATATGTGTAGCTGTAGAATATGGTGTACAATTTACACTATTTGTTCACAGATTCAATTACCACGTCGGAAACCGGTATCTTCTTATGTCTATCGAGATATTACGGAGGTAGTGGCATCGTCCCCGCTTACGGAACCAATTCCTGGGCCCTCAAGTCTAACACTGCCTCCAAGGAAAAATGAATTGATATACTGCATTACACGTCTCAAGCGAAAAATAGTAAAAAACAGGGTTTTAAGAAAATTACTAATCGCCTTTTTTATTTGCTAGAGGTTGTCAAAGAATTAAATAATAATAATATCGCAATTATGTTGAGGTCGCGTGCCGCAACAATTTACTGCAAAAATTTGTAAATATAGTGAATGGAAGAGCCACTAGTGAAATAAGTCGCACAGCTGAGTACGATGCAGAGATAAAGAAATTGGCTTTGACTATACATTCCAAATTCATGCACAAATTCCACCGCGACCTTGAACAGACCGGACCCCATGGCCTCTAACTCGTGAAAATAATGACATATCGGTACTTTATTTGCTGTCACTCTCTCTCTCGGGCGGTTAGAACTTGATTAGGATTTCTCCCTCCCACGCTCCGTGGATGTTTTTGCGAAGCGAAAAAAATTAAGGCGCCAAAACTAGGCATTGCCCTTAGATAGGGAAACGCAAAATAAAATTTTGTGTATAAAAAAAAAAAGTCTTCTTCGTCTTAAATTTAAGAGCTGCACTCTTGTCGGTGGAGTATTTTCCATTCCTCTCTTTTTGTGCCAATGACTTCACTTCCTGGTACGACACAACATTAACTTTCTCCTTTATCTGTGAAATATAGCTCATTCTAGCTCTACCTCTCCCTCTCCTTCCCTCCATTTTCTCTTCCAGTATGTTTATAATGAACAGGTGGCCCAGCATATTTCCCATTCTATTCCCAATCTCCCCAAGTTTTCTTCTCTCCCCAACCATGGTAATTAAAAGTAAAGTGTTTTAATTTAGTAGGTACATTGAAAGAGCATACAATGTGACAGTCAAATTAGTGAATTCTTATTTTTAGCTTTCTCTTCGATTTTAAGCGTTGAGGTGGATCGTCACTTACACTAGCGCCGCTAATAGAAATAAATCATTTATATCTATCATTGAGCATTTTCCGCAAAACAGGTTTTAAAACGTTTTTTTTATTAATCGTTAATTTACAAATTGTTTTCTGACCACGTACATAAACGTAACTACGTGCCTATAATTTTCTGCTAAAATATTTAAAAAGTATATTTGACTATATCCTTTGATATTTGCGCAAATAGTCAATAATTTCGATCTAAGTCCTTGAGAAAAAGTACTTAATTTATTTCTATTGGCGGCTCTAGTAACGTGACGTACTACCAAGGTTTCCTCGCAAACGATTTGATTGCCTGTATAAAAAGCCTACCAACTGAAACAATCGACAATGTAAAAGTATATCGTGGACAACACTATTTTTAACTCGCACATAGACATTCATCAACACATGTACATATTTTTTCTTGTCTCATCTTCGAGCCGTCATTGTGTATCTTGTACATTCTAAATCTATGTTTTGTATAATTTGAATTTGTTTGACACCTTTGAGGTGGTTTGTCTTTTACGACTTCTTGGATTGACTTTGAAAAACTTGATTGACCTTTAAATATGGAAATAACGTAAACTAATGAATTAAATATTTTTAATCTTTACCTATGACAAAAAATACTGAAATATGACTTTTTGGATTGACCAATAATTTCTTGGATTTTATAATAAAAACTAATGAATTTATATTTATAAAACTTCACTCAAGAAAAGATACCTACTAATGACGAGGCAGTATGGTCTATGACCCTAGCCTGTTCTTAGGAACGAAGAAAAAAAAAAAAAAGACGGGTTGCACTCCGGGAGTGCCGGCAGAAGTGAAAACTTGATTATTAACGTTGAGCATGTTTGATATTTTGGAATGGTTAGGGAATAATTTTGCACCAATTGCTTTATCAGTATAAAAGTACTATCATTTATGTGGTAGAATACAATATTCATTTATTGCGCTATCGTACACAAACATGACAAACCATATTAAAGTGAACGTTAAGTTAGGTAATAAGATATAAGAAAACATTAGTTATTATAGAGAATCGAAAAATATATATTGACAATAAAACAAGAGACAAGTAAAAGACATTATCAACAGTCTGTCGCTAAGCAACCGAGACCATAGTCAACCTGTCACCTCAACATTCTCCATCCGTCCTACGCTTTTTCGATCAGGTCACGTGTCCTGACGCGAGTTTAAGATTTTATACCCATTACAGAAAAAGTGCTCAACGCCGCTAAAGAAGTTTTCACTTCAAAAAAAAAAAAAAGTGACAAATTGGTTGTCATGTCAAATCGAAAATATTGAAATGCACTGAAAGAAAATTCAGAATAAAATTGTTTTATTTTGTGAAGATTTGTAGTGCAATTATTGTTTTTATTAAATGGGTGATCATAAAATTTTAATAAACGTAATGTCGACTCACATTTGGTAATTCATTATTGATTACAACGTCATTGCCAGGTGAAATTGCTCCTGCATTATTTAAAAAGTCTTCTTTTTTCTTTTCTATTATTTTTACTCACAAATATGATCGTGACTCCCGAAATGACTGCTAAAGAAATCATCAACGATTTTGAAGAAAATTATGGTAAGGTTCGTAAGCTACTAGATGAAGACAGCAAGAATGATCCCGAAAACGAGCCATACATGTCCAAATACAAAGCAAAAGAAATACTTCTGAATATGTGCGATATTCTCAAAAAACTTCAAACTTCAGAGTCTGATGTGTGTGGTGTTAAGTTAGATGCTATGTTGGGTGCAGTATTATTAAACATTGGCATTGTTGATATGGAAACTGAAGAGCTTGCATCAAGCGAAAGAGTTTTGACTGAAGCACTTGAACTGTTAACCCCCAATTCCACAAAACCAGAAATTGTTATTACTTTGATTAACATCTACAACAATATTGGTATACTGTGGTCCAATAGAGATGAGCCTGGAAAAGCTAAAGTATTTTTGCTCAGCGCTAAGGAGTTATATGAAACATTCAAATGCACATTACAAATGCCTCTGCCTATAGAGCACATAATAAATAATGTGGGAGAAACTGATGTTGGTGATTTTATGTTGCTGGAGAAAGCTCACACTCTGACCCTTTATTACCTAGCTCAAGTGTTTGGCTCTTTGAAAGAAAACTTGAAGTCTGCAATATATTGTCATGTAACGTTGAGAAGGCAGTTACAATATTCTGATTATGAACCAATTGACTGGGCCTTAAATTCCGCTACCCTCTCTCAATTCTTTGCTGAACAAAATGGTTTCTCTCAATCGAGACATCATTTAGCAGCTGCATCAACTATACTTGATAATTATGAAGAGAAGCTGATGTCATCGGAGAGTAATGATGATGCATTTTTAGCAAAATTGGAAACTTTCAAGCATAGATCAGCAGATGTGGCCCGGTGCTGGGTTAAATATTGTCTGCTTCTGATGACTGCCTCAAAGGCCCGGTTGATGAGTGATGCTGAAAGACTGACTGATGCTATTACAGGTCTGTATTATTATTATCTCTCTCCTCAAATGTAGTCCCTGTTTTTTATATTATTTCTCTATTCTTTTTTTTTATTACAGACATGTCTAACTTGAAGATTGAAGATCATGAAAACATTTGTGGTGGTGATGTCAAGAACTTAGTATTCCCTGACATAGATGTGACTACATATGAAAACAAGATAGGCGATAAATTTCTTCTAACATATCAAGATGCCCGAGAGGTATACTTAAGTTGTCAGAATTGGCTCAACAAAGCTAAGGAATATTACAAATTAGATTCATTGGCCTCAGATTATATAGAACTTATTCAAGATAGTTCGCAATCATACAGTTACCTAGCCTTCTTTGAAGAGGACGACGAAAGGAGATCTAAAATGCATAAAAGAAGAATTGATATGCTTGAAGAATTAATCAAAGAAATAAATCCTACATACTATCTGCAGTATTGCAGGCAGCTTTGGTTTGAATTAGGTGAAGTTTACTCTGATGTTCTCAATATAAAGTTAGAAAAGTTAAATAAAAGTAAAGAGAAACCGACACCGCATGCTTTAAAGAAGATTAATATGTTATGTGACAAAAGTATAGAGAACTATGATCACTTTTTGAATTCAGTTAAAGATAAAAATGGGAAGATGCCGTCTAAGCTTGATTTTGATCTCATTCGCCCGGTTGTTAGTGCTTATGCGTTTATTGGTAGGAACAGTATGAAGAGGATTGCTGTTGACAAAAGTGTGCAGTTAATGCATGTCCAGAAGAGTTTCGATTCTTACCAAGCAGTGGTGGATATTTGCACTAATGACAAAGATGCTGCAGTGATGATGCAAGAAGAATATAGCCTATGCCAAGAGATGGTTAACATATTACCAATCAAAATAAAAAGACTTGAAAATGATTTGCTGGCATAAATGGCTATCAATCAAATATGAAATGCTTGAAAAGTTTGAATGTGATAAATAATATTTAGTCAGAGCTTATTGTAATCAACTTAGCTTGCTACTTTTTCACTGTAATGGAACCGAATTTTTAACTTTCACTAAAGTTATTAGAAGTTGAGATCACATTTGAATTATAACATTTAATAATAATGTATTGATAAAAGTTCGAGTCATCTTTTCTTACCATTCTGACATTTGGAATTTGTGATTTACCTTTTGTAAGATATGAACTGAGAATATGAATACATAGACAGTATGGTTATTATATCTATATGCTTTATTCATTCATGGTAATTTTTACATGGTAATTTTTAATAGCTCCTCTACCATGTTTTTTTTTTCGATTTTATTTCGAAGACAATTTGTATGAGAATTAGTACCGCACATTTATTGGGCGGTATCAGAACTACAGATTCTCATAATAATTGTTTTCCGTTTACTGTGTGCTTAGTGCGAGTTCTTTCTATTCACGGCCGGCAGTGAGCGCGTTAGGTTTTTGTAGGGCGTTGGTGTAGTTCTTGGCGTAATCCACTAGATGGCGGGCCGCTGATTCCATACTAAAATCAACTGTACAATAAAGGGAAAATAACATGGTTGAAGGACAGGTAGCATGATGTACGGTGCCTGTACTGTACTACTCGTTGCTTTAAATTGTAACAAATTATAAATCTATTTGCAATATTAATTAATACTGTTCAAAAATATATAAAACATAATACTTAATAAAAAATTATTACTTTAAATTATATTCCTACTCTTAATTTAACTACTTTAGCAAATAATATTAATTATAAAAACGTAAAAAAAAATGTTTTGAAGGGTTGGTGATACGAAATGATGACGTGATGGTGATTGGGAGGCGGTACGACAGGCGAAAAGCGAAGTTAAGTATATACATGCAAGGTCGCTTTTACGGAATACGGAAACTCAAACGTCACACAAAATTCAGTAGAATCCTCGGGACGAGTGAATCAAAAATAGAGCTCCGGGTCGAGAACTCGCGACGATATTTATTACCTTTAAAGAACAACAATAGGTTTTTAACTGTTATTCTCATTTATTGGTAGCGTTGACAGCCAAACATAAACACCAATGATCCGGCCACTACGGCGCCGTTCGGTCGTGTCGTGATACGAATTTGTATTTGTATCCGTGCTTGATATTGTATGTATTTGAGGTAAGTTACACGTGTTTTTATACGCCAAAAGTAAAGATTTTGATAATTGTTAGTTTGTATTTGGAAAGTGGCATTATTATACTAGGTATTGGCATAGAATTGCTCGCCTTTCGGCAAATCTGGGGCCGCAAGTGGCGTCGGCATCGATATCGGCTTCATTTGACAGATGGATGTGACACATTGCTGCTTCTTTTTGACACAAATGAAAACTTACCAAAGACTAAGAGTAATATGTCACATCCATCTGTCAAATGAATCCGATGTCGATGCCGACGACAAAAAATTTGTCCGCCCCTGAAATCAAAATGCCGACGACTCTGCGTGTTCAGTTGCTCAAAAAAAATATACAGTGACTCAGTCGTTGAAAATTGTTTTGTGGAGGTAGGTACATTGAATTTCATTAAAGGTACATACAGGTACATCGCTGGATTCCTTTTATATTAACACATTCAATTCAGCACCCGCTTTACTGACTCGTACAGAAAAATGAGTTGACTGACCTCAATTTATCAGTAACTATTGTATTTTTATTTTATAACTATTATGTGACGGATTTTGATACATATTATGTTTAAAAAATAATTCTGACATACCTAAACGAATAAATGTGATGTGATTGAAAAGGTATAACTATAATAAATGTTTTTCATTAAATTTTGTATTGGTGAGCAACTGTGTAGTGTGTATTATTCGAGTCACAGTAGCCTAGCACCGGTACACAGTGGCTTAGGGAGACAGACTATATAATGACTAAAGCATTGACTGTCATTTTCAGGTTTGTACTCCCAAGATCTTTTTTATAATTTGTGTGTCCGAAAAAAACCGAGCCACTACCCCATATATTTTTTAGATTTATTTGAATCTGTCGATTGTAGGTAAAATCATCTAGAATGCCAATAGCTTTTTAACCGACTTCATAAAAGGAGGAGGTTCTCAATTCGACGATTTTTTTTTTATGTATGTTTTACCATAACTTCGCCAGTTGTTAACAGATTTTTATAATTCTTTTTTTAACTGAAAGAAAATGGTTTATGTGTGGTCCCATATAATTTTTACGAAGATCTGGCTAGTAGTTTTTTCATAATCTTGAAAAATATCAATCAGTTTTGGCAAGTAGTCCATTACCTAGATGACATTGTTGTGTATGGGCTGATTTTTAGTGTAAGTAACGGCACATGATGTAACTAAAAAATCCGAAATAAAATAATTTTATAAAAAAAATTCAAACCGACTTCAAAAAGTAAAAAATAAAACTTTTGGAATCGGTGCTGGCTAGCTAAGGCCAAAAAAATATATAGTTGCCCTGGCTGGCACCGACTCCAAAAGTTTTATTTTTTACTTTTTGAAGTCGGTTTGAATTTTTTTTATAAAATGTTTTTTTTTATCGTCAAACCTAGTTGAAATAGATAAATTATTATTTACGCTAGTAGGTATACTTACATAGGTAGGTAGGCGGGTAAAAACAGTTGATACTTCTTGGTAGGTACCGATTTCTAAGTACGACTTGGAAAATAATAGTATTATCATTAGGAGGAAAAAGTGCAACGTGATAATAATGGTGAAATAATTATTGATTATGTATAATAGAACAAAATTATCCGGAAACGTGCTAACACGAGTCGTGCGCGTGACACCACAAAGATGCGATGGTGTTGCGTTGCATGACAATATGACTGATTTCTTGTAATTTGAGATTGCAATTATGCATCAGACATTGCGTTATCGAATTCACAGGATAATATTATACTTACGCCGCTTTTTGCAATAAATAAAGTATTCGACTATTTGCATACCTATCTAACAATGATTTGACTTCGAAAAAAGTAGCCCGCATTCAAAGTATACTTTTTGGGATTGCTGCCTCCTTCTTTTTTGAAGTCGGTTAAAAAAATCAAATTTTAATCCTCAGTTTAAACTTTCCAACGTTGTGACAAGATATAAAGAACTTGTGGACTTGTGGTACGTATATCAGAACCAGCGAAGGTATCTATTACAAAAATAAAGAGTGCAGTGTGGTGACGAACCTATGCATACAAGTGTCACCGCTCCCTTACATGCCATGTTGTATGAGTTGACTAAGAGGCTCGACGCATTGAAAACCCGTGCGAGAGAAGGAAAACTTGAATCAAACCCTCTTCCAACCCGTCTGGCCAGCGGCGTGGTAGCAGTAGGCTAATAGCCTCCTATGAACACCACAATAGGCGTGAGCTAGGAGAAGCCTATGTCCAGCAGTGGATGTCCACAGGCTGACGATGACCTAATTAAGTAGGTAATATAACGCCCAGACGCGTACCAAAGACAAAAGAATGTAAATTTTCGTCAGATGGATGTTTCATAATAAATACCTTGTAGTCGCAGCACAAAACTTGGGTTAGTTAGGACACTAACTTTGATAAGTTACTTTTGAACTTAACGATTAAGATTTTTTATAGGCTTTTTATAGTAGGTACTTACATTGCATGATGGCATTTTGACAGTTTGGAACTTTGAATGTTTTGTAGAGGGGCAGGTAAATAAAACTTCCGATAAAAATACTATCCTAATCTTATTCTTATTGAAGGTAAAACAGATATTTCACAACAGTAAGAGCTAGCGCAGACGACGGATAACGGAGGACTTTTTTGTCCGCGACACGTCTTTATTGTTAACCAAATAAGATTCAACTTAGACCGCGTATATCCGCGAAATGTACGCGATAGTCCTCGTTATTTATTCAACTTTATGTTCTTAGTAATAAGGTCGTGTCGCGGACAAAAAGTCCTTCAATGTCCGTCGTCTGCGCAGGCCATAACTTTAACAATGTCACGTTCAGTGCCGGATTAAGTCGGCGCGGGGCCTGTAGGAAATTCTATCAAGGGGCCCTTAGACTGTTTTAGGTTAGGTACTTATCGAGTTTATGATATTAAATAAAACAAAACTGTTACAAACAAACTTTGTTTTTATTTAATTTGGGCAAATTTATAAATAATGCTGTTGATATCGACTTCTCGGAGTAAATCATAACATAATGGAAATAAAATTATATTTATACAATTATATTTATCATTTTGAAGCAAATACTTTCTTCTTAGTAATTGTGAGTTGTGACTAAATCTAATATATAAATAATACTTTTTTATGTTCAGAAAACGTTGGTGCGCGGGTCCCCCGAATGCGCGGGGCCCGCAGCATTTGCTACTCTTGCTTAGAGTTGCTGTCGGGAAAAAATCCGAATCATTCCCGTGGAATACTTTCGAAATATTCTGAAGTATTACGAAACATTCGGAATACTTCGATATTCCAAAAATACCCATGGGATTGCTTCGTGGCTAATCCGGCACTGGTCACGTTTATTTACTTTCAAGAATGCGTCTTAATAAGGTACCTACCTCGTTCTTACCGTGCTTAGCTTATTCAGACCATAGATAATAATAGTAAACAGTTACCTATGATTTAGTTTAGTTATAGACCTACCTTGCGTAACAAAAACAATATAAATAAGAACTGATAAGGTACTGACTACTTAAATTAAAATTAACAAGACCGTCCGGTAACTAATTTATACAAACTACTGAGGAAATATGTTAAGTATAATAAGTAATATCCTACATAGAAATAAATACATATAAAATTGCTTTTTGGTAAGATATTGGTCTGATTGGTTGATCGATTGCATACCTACTCCCATTTTTTTGTTAGCTGTTAGAAATATAATATAATCATTTGTGTTTCTTTGTAACATACAAAACGTCAACTATACGAGACGTCATTTGTTTTCCAAGTTAATTCGCTACGATACGACACATATTACTCCTCGACCATATTGAAAACTATCACGTTGAAGCTTGGACGAATTAACCACTGGACGCGTAACGAGGACCGCGTTCGCCTTTACCCCTCTGTCACTTACCCTGCCTTTTAGACACAGTAAGCAATATGGCGTTGTCAGTATGACGCGAGATCTCGAAGTGGAACATTATCTCAAAAATGGGTAAATGCGCTGTGTTAATTTGTAAAAATCATACCGGACAATCAAAAAATGTTTCTTTTCACGCGTAAGTACAATTTTAATCTATTAGAGCAGCAATTTTTCGAAAAATAAATAAAATTTGGTATGTAAACAAAATGTAATACGTCATTTCAAAAAGTAATCATTGTACATGTAAATTCTTCAAAGATATTGCATAAGTAATTTGGTTGGGTTATATGTATCACTCATTCATTCAATTGTCATTTTTATGTCGTATAGGGCTTGAACATATCGATAAACATATCGATGTATGTAAATGAACGAACGAATCCAATTTTAATGTAGGAACTATTTAAATTAATTTCAGATATACAGTTGAACCCCTAACAAGAAGAATTGGGTGGAAGCGGTACGCAGGGAGATAACATGGACGTACTCAGGTCATAGATAACATCTAAGGTCTGATGATGGAGCCAGAAGATGGCTATAGGAACTCTGTAATTAAACGAGCAACCCTACGAACTTTGAGCTCGTTATATTTGAAATATAGCTTCAAACTTTAAAAAAAATGTTGCTTATTTCACCCGCATGGTTCCCGTTCCCGTGGTAATATCAAAAATCCTGTCTTAGTGCTCGCCAAAATCGTTAAAAGAACCTGTATGCAAAATTTCAGTTTAATTGGTTTAGCCGTTTGGGCTGTGCGTTGCCTTGCCTGTAAGTCAGTCACGGTATTGTTTTTTAGTATTAGACTTATGTTGTACATTATCATGGTGTGTTGTACATTAACATTTAAAATGTATCATAAGTATAAAAATAGCATTGACAACGCAAAAATTAAAAAATCATAACTTTTTAGCTGTTGCATCATAATATTGATCGTTATACATTTGTTTTTTCTCTCTTTCGAATGCAAGGAAGGATATTCTTACAGCGTATAAAAATATAAAAGTATCGGAGAATTTCGACAGTGGTCCGCAAAACTCGGTAGCTCATTGGTTAGAGCAGTGGGCCGGATTCCCAAAGGTCGTGGGTTCAAGTCACATCTGAAAATTCACTTGTGGCCGAGTTCATTTGTTCCAATATTTTTCTTGTTAAAATTTATCATAAATGGTGGTTACATTTATTATTTGTTTCTAACATAGACCTTGTTAGGTCACAGCAAGAATAAAATAATTATATTTATGTATGTACGTATTATACTATTTTTTAATCTTATAATATTTTAATTTTAAGATCGTTTTATTATATTCAAGTAAAACAATCTAAAAACTACAATAAACTATTGGTTGAAATATTCTTGCAATTAGTATTTCAGCTACTAATTCCTAGAAAGATACTGCCTTGGCTTTTTCTTAAATATAGGTAATTTTTATGCGATGTTTTGTTGATAACTTCTGGGAGTTTGTTGTTTAAAACTGTCATAGCGTATGCTAGACCATACGCTATCCAAACGCTAGTCTACTATTTCTAATTTGGGTTTAGGTTGTGCTAATTTCGTACGTTGGCGTAAATTTTGAGATCTTTAATAAAGTGAAAACAAGTGTAAATGGATACTAGAGTTGAAATTAAAATGTTTTAGTCTCAACGATCTTCTAATGTCGATGATTATTTTCAATAAGTTTTAGTATACTTAGATTATTGGCTCCAAAAAAAATTTAGAATACGAGATATCACAGCTCGAGAAGCACACAGGGGGTTTATTGTCTAATTTTAAGTCTATCACAATCCCTTTAAATTTTTCATTTAAAAGGTACATATTATTCACATCGCATCACATAGCATCGCGCCACAACTATTTGACCTATGAAAGGGATTGCATTCGATTATAAAATTAAACACTTAAGGAGGGGTTGCTATTGTGTATGTCCTATACAATGGTTATGTTTTATATAAAAAAGCAGATAGTAAATGCATGAGTTATACGAGGGTTATAGACTGTGAAACCCTAACAGACAGGGTATATGTTTTCCAATATACCCATATTTTGTTTTATATAAAAAAGCTCGAGTGATTGAAGAAGTTAATGTAAATAATGAATTATATTATTATATAAACCAAATATTAATGTTTTTTACTCACTTTAAAAGTGTTAGTAAGTAAATTGTAAGTCCGCCTGGCTAGCGACTACCATCTTATCCAAGTCCGTTCCGGCAGTTAGAGATAAGATAGCTAGTTCCTCAGAGATTGAGGATACCGGGAGAGGCGCGCTTCCATCTTAAGCCTTATCAGTACAGTACTAGTATCAGGTTGCATGTATCTACCCATTTTTCACAAAAAAAACCCAAACACAAAAGCTTTGGAAACCATATTGTATAGTTTTTATGAATTTGAGGTATTTTTTTAATGAGATTTTCATATTATTAGGTGCTTTTTATTTTTCCACGAAATAAACAATTAATACTAATTTCTTTAAAACACACATGATTTATTAAACTCAATAGGTTCATTCATTCACTCCTTACTTATCGATAAAAAAATATCGATTACTTCAAGCAATACTGTCATTATTTGACATTAGTAATCGCCCCTCACCCCCGCAAGAATTGGTTGATCGTGTTTTCATACATTCTTCTCGGGTTTCGTGTCCAGTGGTTAATTCGTCCAAGCGTTGAAGCTATCACAGGAAAAAATTATAATAAGCCAGACAATTAACCAAATAATACTTAAATACACAATTACCGTCAGTGCAACTTGTCTTTTGTTTTGGAATTGAAGCTGACTTTGATAATTCTTAGGAATAACGTAATTAATAATTTTGCTACTAAAAGAAGAAGAATAAGTCCTAGTAATAGAGCTGCTGCTACGTCAAGTAATGATATTTGGATGATGTTGAGGTCTCTGGAGTTGGAGTGTAGCGGGTCGTTGTGGCCCCAGCGGATGACCCTCTCGACCCAGTACACAGCTTTGTCTAGTGGGTTCATTTCCCGGTCGTGCCATATCTTGGACACGCGACGGGCGCTCAGGCGCATCCTGCAAAGTATGAATTAAAAGTTAGGAATGTGGTTATAGTAAGGTATTTGCATTAACATAGACAGCACGTTCCTAATTCGAGTCCCAGTGAGGGTACAATGTTGTATTCGGTACCCCAGGGCCCTACGGCGTTGAGAGAGCAAGTAGTGAGGGGTTAAGCTGGTAGTACCTCCTCCAGGCCTTACATTGAATTACATTTGAAGCCGAATGGGGGGCCGAGAGGCGCCAGGTTGAGCCCAGCACAACCTTTTGGTATGCGTTAAAGCATTCCCCACACTAAAGAAAGGCGGGTTTTCAGTGGTTGAGGATTCCGGGAGATGCGGGATGACCTGATCCTATCCACCTTAGCCTTATCATTCAGTTGTGTTTTTTTTTAACAGTGTAAGTAGTTCGTCCGTTTGGTTATCATATCATTACATTGAGTTATCAAATCTATACCAATATTATAAAGAGGAAAATTTTATTGTTTGTTTGCAACGAATAAACTCAAAAAACTACTGAACGGGTTTGAATGAAATTTGGTACACAGATAGTAGATAGCCGGGTTGATGAACATAGGATAGTTTTTATCTCGGTATTCCCACGGGAACTGGAACCACGCGGGTGAAACCGCGAGCGGATGCTAGTAAATAATAAAAATATAATATGTTTGTCGGAAATTACGGGGTTAAATGTCAGATGTTTACGAACGCTTATATTTTCGTCGGAATAGAACATTAATTATGATTGTTTTAATGACATATTTTTTTAAAAGTAAGTACCTAAGTAAGTACTTAGTTAGTAAGTACTTAGTAAGTCGTGTTTGTAAAGACAGAAAATAAATTAAATACTTACTAAAAAGAGATTTTTTTATTTAAATAAAGGTAACGGAAGAATAAATCTTTCTGCACAAACTAATGTACTATTTCCATCACATCGTTGCAGTTGCCGACGTTAGATGGCGCTAGTCGTAATTTTACGTTAATCAATGTTCTTGCTTTGACGTTTACAGAAATAAATATGTGGGCTGAGTTGCACAATTAACTTCTTCAACCGATTTATGGTAGTCAAACCTGTCACATCCTATATTTTTTCATTGGTAAAGTTATCATTAAAGTTAGATGGTGCGATCCTCCAAGAAAAGTTTAATTCAAACTAACAGTTTTGAACAATAAGTATTATTAAAACACTAGACTTAAGCGCGTGCTACGCACGTGTACTCACTGGAGTCACTTTAGAAGAAAGTTTTTCTGACCTTTGACCTTGATAAGGTCAATTAAAAAAAAAAATCCGGCCGACTACATTTTATTTTTATTTTTTAAGCTATTGGTGTTATACTCATGGCGCTGCAGCGCGCTGGAGCGAACATCAAAATGGATAACACGGGCCAACTTGTGGCGACAATATTCTACCTTCCTACTTAGCTAGGAACTTTGACATAAACAGAATAGAACAAAAGAGGTAAAGATTTGGAATGGAAAATATATACATAATTATTTAAATAAAGAATGAATATTCTTTTTAAAGACCCACATTTGAATATTAGCAAGGACGCTTTATTTTGTACAAACGGATTGTTCGTCTTTGTCATTTGACTTCCATGCAAATGGGAGTTACGTAAACCTATTTAACGTTGTTAGGTCTCTTATATGTCTTAATTGTCTGGCTTATTAGTTATCTGTGTTAATTTTCTTATTAACAGTCGATAGTACTTACTTACTTAACAGCTCTTTTTATTACTACCTAATGCCATAAGAGCCGCTCTCAATGTCAAACTATAAATATAATTGGAGCCTGACGTGTTGTTGACTGTACATAAATGTACCTAAGTATGTTAATTCTACGCTTATTCTACGTTACCGGTAACGTAGTAATACTGCGAATGTGAATGTTACTTTGTTTCAGGCTTGACAATTTTTTTTTAATTAACATTTATTTCAATGTTCTTTTGTATTAAAATTAAAATACTAATATTTACATTAGACTACAACTTTTTGTGACTTTGACTTTCCTACCGATTGATCATTCAAAACTTTTTGAACTGAACAGACAAGAAGAAAGAGAGCAAGAAACTTGTCAGAAGTGGTTAACTGACAATGCTGAAAACATTGTTGTTATTATGCCGACAAACCTAAATAAGATGGTGGTAGTTATCCAGGTCAATTCCTGCCATTAACCAAACCAAATAATAAGGTAGAAGCCCCGATTGTGGACTTTTTTTATGAACGACACCGGGAGACTCTATTAGCCTTCATCAAACCTGATGTTAAGTTTTGATAAGGCTGAAGATGGAAGCGAGCCTCTCCCGGAATCCTCAACCACTGAGAAACTGGCTATCTTATCTCTAACTACCGGAACATAACAATGCTGAAAACATTGGTGTTATGACGTCAGACTTAGATAAGATTTTGGTAGCTAGCCAGGCGGACTTGCAACAAGTCCTGCCACCAACCAAACTGAATACAATATGTACCCCACTGGTACTTAATCGAACCCGTGACCCCTGGGTCTGATACCGGTGGTTGTTACCACTAGACCACTGAAGCTGTAAACTTTGAACCTTATTGACGCTATTTAAATAAGGATTAAATAAAAGTGGCCACAACCGGGTTGTCAACGGTCTACCGGGTAGACCGTAATTAAATACTAGTATTAGATTTATTACCCACTGGAAATCGAACCCGGGACCTCTGGATCTGATACCAGTGGTGTTCCATTAGCTAGCTAGACCACAGTGGCGGAATGGTTCAGAGGTGTAAAAGTATCAGTCACACTCACACCACACATCCAATTGCACTAAACATAAGATCGCCTAAGGCAATTCTTATCTATCTTCAGCAATTTTGAATTAAGATTATGATAGAAAATTAGACCGCCTCTGTGGTCTAGTGTTACAACCACCGGTATAAGACCCAGGGGTCCCGGGTTCGATTCCCAGCGAAGGTACATATTGTATTCGGTTTGGTTGGTGGTAGGACTTGTTGTAAGTCCGCCTGGCTAAGCTACCACCATCTTATCTAAGCCTGACGTTATAATAACAATGTTTTCAGCATTGTTTTGTTTCGGCAGTTCGAGATAAGATAGCCAGTTCCTCAGTGGCTGAGGATTCTGGGAGAGGCTCGCTTTCATCTTTCAGCTTTATCAATACTTAACATCAGGTATCATGAAGTCTAAGAGTCTCCCCGTCGCACGTCGTTCATAAAAGAAAAAGAAAAGAATAGTCTTAGGCGATTCTTAAATTTAATGCAAATGGATGACAGTCATACAAAGTTACTATCGCCCTTATGACTAAGTATAGTAAATAGAAGTGTGGATAACAATAGATCGTTATTATGAAAGTAAAACTGGTGTGAAAAGAAAATCTATTTTCATCGATCTCTAAGATAAAATACTAAGACATGCTTCAGTGGCTGTCTCGGATATTAAGCTAGACTGCCGACTTTCACTTGCAAAATTACTTTAGAATTCTTTGCTTCAGAGATATAATTTTGCAACACTATTATTTCCGTTGGTAGCTGATAGCACAACTAAAAAAGGTTGAACTACGGAAACGTTACGAAACTATTGGCACAACTCTCATGCAGTTGAAAGAAGTTTACATTCGTAAAAAAGTTCCGGCCCCAAGTACTCCCGACGACGTCCCGACTGTTAGGAATATTATCTTAATAAAACGCCGAGCATTATTACTGGTAGTTATTATTTAACTTGATTCAAAATTTATTGTCTTGTATTTTTAGAAGGTATCGCTACATCTCGTCATAGTCATTCGTAGAAGTAGATAGCAAATGTGTCAAAACCGGCCACTTTTAGCAGTTTTGCTATCTACTTCTAGCAGTGACTACGAGGGAATGTAATGATACCGTCTAAAAATACTAGACTATGGGCTCTAAAAATTCCACGTTTAGTATTATTAAAATTGTGAATTAGAATTACGATATTAAATAAAATTCAACGCGGCGCCACTTTCGGTGGGGGTACCGCCTTAACCGCTGTTTTCATGGTGTGGCTGTGGCATGGACATAGACTATAAATACACCTTGGTAATGGATATTAATTGTTGTGATTTAGGTGATCTACATAGGAGCATGATAAATAGGAGCATGATCGCGCGTCGTATCCGATTACCTAAATCTACGTGACGAAGACGTAGGTGGATGAAATGCCTTATACTATCACATAAATAGGTAAATGAAAGAAATACGAGTTGTTGTAATGTAAGACTACAATATATCTCTGAAATTACTTACTGACCGGGACGAATGTTGGTTGAAATATGGGAGATGAGGACTAAACATCTTCGTTCGTTTAGCGCATTATAAACTTATTAGGGGTCAAATCTATCAGCGACTTCGTCCTCTAGCTGTAGCTAGTGTTCATTCTATTACTAAGTAATTGCTTGTTTGTAGCAAGAAATTTCTGGAACTATATGAAATTCTTTCACTAGTAGAAAGCTATCTTACCTACTTTATTCCTGGATGACATAGGATAGGCTATAATTGATTGTGATGAAAATGATATTTTTTTAATGTCAGTCACAGACTCACGGTTGTAGGCAACGAGAAAACATCAACGACAAAAGAATTAAAAACTCCTAAAAGTAGAAAAAATCAACGTTACGTAGTCATTCTCAAAACTGGAACAATTACTTTTATCAAGAAAATTTTAAATAAGCTTTGACTATGTTTTTTCCCCTTTTTTTTTCTTATACGAGTACCTATGTTGTATTTTTTTGCTGGACATTTGATTTCAACGAAACTCTGGCCAATTTATAAGACTTTGAAGTTTGAAGAAGACTTTTTTAAATTTATTTTACAGCAGTCATTTATAGGGATGTTACTATGGTCAGTTGAAAAAAAAAATGGGAAGTTATTAATTTTTTCTGGCAGTTGGTAAATTACTACAGCAGTAAAATATGAACAGTACCTACCTATAAAGTTAAAAACAAGCGGTTATTTCATCTTACAATGCAGGTTCAAAAATCGTCTAAAATACAGATGGGCAGTAAAATGACGGAATGGGCAGTAAAAATAACTGAATGGGCAGTTCGATAAATAAATATTTCGGCAGTTCACGGTAAGCGGTAACACTCGAACATTACTACTATTAAGTATTCTGTGATATTACTTCGGTTGCAAAGAGCGCTACGCTGCGTCACCAGCGTAGTAGTAATTAGTTGGCTATATTAAGGCGATAGGTAGGGCCATACTGCAAAATAGACCTCTCTTTGAAGGCCTTCTTCTCCTAAACGGATGATCCAAATATTATTAAAAAATATATATCATAAATATAATATATTGAACAATAAAATGCAAGTTAATTTTTTTTATAATTACTGTTAGTTTTAACAAAAAAAAATCTTAACTTTTCTATAATTTTTCCCATAAAATTTCTTACTGCTTCTAAATGCCTTAAGCGATTTTAATGATTCTTTCACCAAATGATAGAACATTTAATGATTTATAAAATGCAAGTTTGTTTTTTTCAAAATAATGATTGACGTTTTATTAAATCAATCATACCCTGTAATTTCCACTCGCGGGCCGCGTGGGGACGGATGGTCAGTCTCTCCCTAGCGTTCGCACGGGGAGGCTGTGTCGCATTTCGGCCCGCTCCGTTCCTTTCTTTTGACTTTGTTTTTCGTCAAAAAAATCATAGCGCAGATGGTACACTCGGTACAGTACGTATAGTTCGCAGTTCGGCTGTTGAAAGTTTGCGCTTGGACGTTGATATTAGTGATAGATAAGTGTTGTAAATATTTTGTACACCTACCTACATACAAGTTGGTACTTTGTAAATATTTAGTGATAGTTTTGTTTGCGAGTAAACGCTGAATTAGTGAATTGTAAATAGGTATTAGCTATTATAAACGTTTTGAGAACATTTGAATAGGTACCCAAGTGTAACACAAGATGCCACGCCGGAAAATGCTTGATGTCAATGTATGGTCCACGGAACGGAACATCAAGCATATTTTTTTTATGTGATAAATATTAAACAAGAAAATATACCAGAAAAAAATAACTAGTCTCATGTCGCCCTGACGGGATTCGAACCCGCATCCTTGGGAGTCCGGCCCAATGCACTAACCAATTATGCTACAGAGACCTATGAAGACACGTCGAATTTTTCTAGTATATTCACCGTTCTACGGTGTTGGCCACCGTCGCTTCATCAATGAGAGAAATATCCTCGCATTCGAAAGAAACATCTGAATGTAACGCATTTTTTGCAACTTTATTGTTTTTTTTTATAACCCGAAACCTGTAATAAATATGTTTTATTCATTTTTTTTTATTGTCTCGAGGAACAACAAAAGAAAGGTGTCTTCATTTCGATTCTGAAAAAAAGTGACTTTCTATACTTCCTTATTCTTAACAAAGCAAGTTCACAAGAATAAAATAATAATTAAGGAAATTAAACGAACGTTTAAATTTACTTAAAAGTATGAAATCATTAATTTTCAACTACACGAACTTGTTACTATTAATCTTAAATTAAAATCTACCTACATACCTACACATTTACCAGAGGCTCTGATACCAACATCCAGACTCTGGAGTCTGGACTATCACTGAGAAATTCTAAGCAGAAAAACTCAGGATACATTTTTTGATCTGACCCGGGATTTGAACCCAGAACTTCCGCGTTGCCGTCGAAGTGCGACCCGCTATATACCAACTGCACCACGGAGGCAGTTTCTAAGAAATAAGTGCACAGACATACATTTATATAATACTAGTACATCCACTTATAAAACTGTTTAGAAGCTAGTATACTAATACTAACAGGAATATTGTGCAATTCCAACTATTAAATATTGCATACAAACGGATCGAATTCATAAAGACAACCAACTTTTTTGAAGTCGGTTGCCACTTACAAAACAAGCATCGTAATTTTTATCGATTTGCGTTAATTCAGTCAAGTATGTCGGTAGAGGCAAAGTTCGTGTAGGCAGATGAGATCGCGCCGTATCTGTATTCAGAGCGCTCTTTGGTATCGGATAATTGCGCGGGCGCGCGTCAAGAGGCGCGTGGCCCCGTCCGATTGCTCAAGGTCGTTCGGCCAAATAATCGCCTTAATTACAAGTGCCGCATTCATTTCCATTCATTTGTTTTAGGGATAAGGCGCGATCACTGATTGTGCGAGTGTGTATATGGATGTCAATACTTTGATATAATTTAAGTGCCGTTGTTTTATTTGTTTTTTCGAATTTTTCAAATCTCTTGACCTTTAGTGTGTCCTACTCTGACGAAGTCGTCGACCCCTTGGTTATCGTTATTTACACCGTCTTTGGCGATAAATAAAATAGCTATTTAAATATTTAATATAAAAAAGTCGTTAACGTCAATTAATGCGCAGCATCGCTTTACAAATATCGGTCAGGGGGGTAAAAAGGATGCAAACGCAATATTGCTAAGTGAATTTAATGACAATTCATTTATTTGTTTATTTCTCGCAGGTTTATTTCCTATGGAATTTGCTTTTAGTAAGTTTGCTTGAAATAATTAAAAGCAAATTCTGCTACACTGACACTCACACAGTTCTAAACTCCAAATAAGTTTCTTTTTTTTTTATAATTTGGGACATTAAACAGTTATATGCTAAGTAATATTAACAAAAAAAAATACATCATTTATATACCAGCATATAACCCACACCAATGTCCACGAAATAAACAATTAAATGAATAGTTAGGGAATTCACTAAGCAATATTACGTTTAGGTCCTTTTTAGACCCTCTAAACTATGTAGGTATGTATGACAGTAATGCAATTAATGCGATAACGGTTAATTAAACGATTGCCCTCAGAGTCGTCTTCCTTCACAGATACGAGGGCTGATTGATAAGTTTCCGAAACGACAAAGAAAATCTTTAATAATCTATTTAAAATAAATTAATATTTCAACGTAGTTTCCTTCTACCTCGATGCGTTTAATTCAGCGCTTCGCCGATGCCGTTACAGTTTGATAAAATGTTTTCTTCGACCCCTCAAAATACTTATTATTACGATGACTTATTATTTGTTGAAAATCTCTTTCTACCTAACCATTTCTTCAGGTTTGGGAATAAGTGGATGCGGTAGCAATTCATGGAGTTTGGCGATTTCGATGAATCGTCCACTCGACGTTGCTTTTGGTCAAAAGTGAGTAAACGCGGCACCGGCACCCATCGCGCGCAAAGCTTTTTCGTTCCCAAATGTTGGTGTAAAATATTAAAAACGCGTTCAGAAGAAATGCTCACCATCTCCTCTATCTCTAGAAGTGTTAAGCGTCGATCGTTCAATACAGTTTTGTTACTTTTTTTATCATGTCCGGATTCGTGACTCTCTATGAACGACCAGACCTGTGGGCGTCTTCGCAGCTCTGTCTATCACGTTTAAAATCAGTTACCCAAACGTGAATTGTACTCAATGTAGGAGCAGAATTACCTGAAACACTGTCTAGCTTTATTTTAATCTGATTTCCCTTTTAAAACGTAAAACTTTAACACCGCACGAATTTTGTTTCTTTCTATTGTTAAGAAAATTCAGGACAAAGAAAGTTTCAGGTCCTGTCATACAAATTTCAGCAGTTCGATTAAATTCAAATTTGGCGTTCTATTTTGGAAAAGATGCCAGAATATAATTACAATATTTTTTTTCGCGTATCTTTTTTTAAGTCGTCGTTTAGGATACTTATCAATTAGCCCTCGTATGTGGTCTTTAGTAATAATTACAATGTAGGTATGTAGTAACTACTTATCTGCCACAGCATTATCTAGACTAGTTAGACATAAGTACTTAGTACAATCGGGGAACTTCCCGGTCGACAAGTAGAGTGTTTGGGAAACGTTTTCTTGAAATTTAAGTACCAAGTGACCTTATTAAGAAGTTTAAGAAATACTTACTCACTATATTATTCAAATGAAACACCAAATTATGTTCTATTATATTAGTGATATACTTAAACATTTTCTTACCTCAATTTTTTTTTTAAATAATGTTCCCTAAAAACTCTACTAGCTGAACGGCCGGGAAGTTCCCTGAACACAGAATAAAATAGTTGACTTACTCAGCACTTAAAACAGTCTTGATGGCTTCATAAAAGCTGTCCTCGGTGAGACGCTCGTACGAGATGGACAGTCCAAGCCCGATTTTCTGGGCCATGGCCCCGTTGTTGGGCTGGTCCCCGAAGAACGGAACCACCAGCATTGGCTTGCCCACTGATATCACTTCGGTCATACCGAGGAGCCCGCCGTGCCCGATAAAGGCAAGAACTTTCTTATGCCCTGTTAAAAAAAAGGTTTTAACGTTTTTTTACTCTTTGCCCAAAGTTGGGAATTCCATGCAATCTTTAAAAATCATAAAAGAAGATACCTAAATTTTTTTTATTATTAGAATTAGGTAACTTCTTATTATATCTTCAAATTGTTTTATTGCAAAAAATAAACTTTAACGGTAATGGTTATTTATTTGTTATGCAAGGCTGCAAAGTTGGATTTAGCGGCGAGTTACCGCTATTGAAACCTGAGCAAGCGAAGGATTCTAGGATTGAACCAAATTGGTTCAAAGATTGAATCCTGAGCGTAGCGAGGATTTCAAAGGTACGAGAAGCTTAAAACTTTTCTGCCGAGCGCAACACGAGGAAAATTTTTCGGTTGTTTCCGCAGTCAACTTCCGGTAAAAAATCCTTTAAACACATCGTTTAATCTAAATATACCTTATTCTTGTTGTTTTTATCATTTAAATTACTAAAATAATAAAAAAAACTATCCATTATCGTTAATTCAAAGCTATTTAAAATATTAATAAAATGTTACCTAAAATAAAAATAAAAACGATGCGGTAAATATTGACATTGACCATGAAGGTCTATACCTATATGTATAAGTGGAGCTAACATTCCGAACAGCTACCTGAAGCAAAATTCTATGTAGCGTTATCTCACTCTCTAGGGAATTCTCTCTCTTTCTAATTGATTTTGTTTTCCTTTTTTTAAACTTATTAGTGAAAGGATAAGTTAGCATCTTGGATTCAAATTATTTCCACCGCCACATAGTTATATACCTAATAGACAACTAGATATTATTATCCTTGATGGACATGAAAGTTCCTTATAACTTACGAATGGTTTGTTTTGGCTACGGACAGTTAAATGTTGACATTTATCCTATGGAAAATATATCAAAATATAACTGTCCGTAGCCAAAACAATCAATTGGCATGACTTTTCTCTTTTCCATGACAATCATGAAAGCTGATTATGGAAAATTACTAAAACTGTGTGGTGCTTGTTTACTTTCACCTATAAAACATAATAATAATAATAAATTTTTATTTCACACCTCAATCAATCTTAATATTACACAATACTTATTAGGAAGACTGTGGCGTTACTGTATCTCAGGTTATCAACCCTCCACCCCGAGAAAATAAATCTATAAGTTACAAAAGTACCAACATGGTTCATATAAAACCTTATTTAGCTAGCATTAGGCTCAATTTACACCGCCGCGGAATGGAATGGAAGCGACTTTTTGCAACGAAACTGCACATAGCATAATGAATTTTATATCAACTGTATAACGCACAAAATAAATACGAGCCTAAAAATTTGAATTCTCGAGAATGCGCGAGGATTCCGCGGAAGACGCGCGTCCAATTTTTAGGCTCGTATATTCAATAACTACCTATCTAATTTTTGGATATTCATTTGTTTTGATAAATTATACTTCGATCCATCTAAAGAAATGTGTCGAAAATAAGCGTTTATTTTCACAATATAGCTCGTTTTCCAGAAGCATGTTTAACAGAATAAAAACGACCCACCGGGCATTTAAGGGTTAAGTTATAAAAGTAATAGCGGTTAATTAGTATGATATTATGATGAAATCTTATGATGATCGATCATGCTCGTAAAGTGATGATCTAAATAGTGACACACAAACAAAACTTAAATTAGATACGGTTAACAGATTATGACGTTCTTATCACAAATTCCGATTAAGTATGTGTCAATGTACGCCCCCAATAGTGTAGGTATGTTTCGTTTTGTTACAGTAAAAATGAGAAGAAATTTCAATCCTAGGACTGCAGCAAACTAAATACGAGCTGGGCCTCTTTGTATAATTCAACAATTTATTCAGATTGCTTTCAATATAAGTAAGTATTTAAACATTAAATAAGAATACTGCCCTGATTCTGAACTCGCACTTTCTAATAAAGGGGTCGAAAAAAAGAAAAGATGTTCTAGTGTCTAGTAACATTAACATTTGACATACAACACATTTGTTAACATTTGACGACCTGTTTGGCGCAGGGGTACTAACGCCGCCTTCTGCGCCGGAGGTCCCGGGTTCGATCCCCGGACAAGACAAATATTTGTGTGCATGAACATGTCTATTTGTCTTGGTCTGGGTGTTTAATATGTATATTAAGTATGTATTTACAAAAAAAAAAGTATATTAGTATGTTTATCCGTTATCTAGTATCCATAACACAAGTTCTTAATGAAACTTAACGTGGGCTAGATAATTGGTGTGATTGTATGCAAATATTTATTTATTTATTTATTAGAATAGGTCGTCGTCGTCGTCGTCTCAGCCACATGGCACCCACTGCTGGGTATAGGCTTCCCCCACAAACCTAGGAATAGCAGGGCTGCTGGAAACTGGGGGCCGATGTTTTTTGTGCCTGTCCATTTTATTTGGGGGGGTTTGCCATAATCGCCATGCTTGGTAGGCGGGTTGGCGATCGCAGTATGGCCAAGTTTGTAGGTGACGCTGCTGCCCGTCTCCTGTAGACTGAGTCCCTTAGTCGCCTTTTACGACACCCACGGGATGAGAGAGAGGGGGTAGCGCTATTCTAGGCCGACACTACAGCGGCCATTAGAATAGGTAGCTACTTATAATTGTTAGCAGTGCAAGCTTGCTTTGAAAACGTAAACTAAGTATTGCTTTTGAATTTGCTTTTGAAATATTGGTTTTATCATCGTTCTTGTTTCCTGACTATTTTGTAACATAATAATATAATAGATAATTAATCAAGATTTATATTTTAATATTCAATTTAATCGTGATACGAACTTTAGACATATATTGCTAGATCTGTGCAATAATTACCTACATTTATATAGTTACTAATTAATGACGGTATATTATGGAAATATCCGCTCATAAGAGATTTTAGAAAGTGAAAAAGAAGAAAAAAAGAAAGAAAATTCTAAAATACACACTTAAGTTCACTCAATATTACAGTGGCCTTCTCAATGAAGCATATCTTAAATTTTTGTACGTAAAGCAACTTTTAACTGATTAAAACGTGCTTCTTTGTATAAACACATCTAGATTTATGATAAATTTTAAATAGAAAAATAATGGAAATGAAACAACTCTGCCACAAGTGAATTCTCAGATGGGACTCGAACCCACGACCTTTGGAAATCCCGTCCAATGCTCTAACCACTGAGCTATCGAGACTTGCGGACCACCGTCGATATTCCCCAATAAGTACTTTTATATTTTTAATACGCTGTAGGCCAACGGTGTCACACAATTGCTAGGATATCCCTTACATTCGAAAGAAACATCTTTTCAGGTGTTTGACGATCGAGCCAATAATTTTTTACCTCACACGCTCTGAAAAGGAGATTTTGTCATTCAGTTTAGGCGTAGAAAATCGCTTTTTGCGGCCTAGCGCGGCAAAGTATTTTTTTAATTTAATACCTAAAAATATGTCATAATGCGTTCCGAATCGCACTATTGACTTTTTTGTTATATTTGATTCTTATTTTAAATAGCTTTAAATTAATTATAATACTTCGTTTTGGTTTAATTATATTATTTTAGTACATTGAATCATAAAAACAATAACAATAAGATTAAACTATTTGTTATAGAATTTTATATTAGTCTGGGTGAGATTTCACAACCTATAATTGGATTTCTGACTGTGACATAAATCTTTATTTTAAATTGTCTTTGTCTTGTACATCATGTCAGTGTCAACATTTACGGAATCGTTTTTATTGTTATTAAAAGTAACAATATATTCCTACTTTAAATAACTTTGAATTAACTATAATACTCTCCTTTTTTATTTTAGTTTTTTATATCATTAAAACAACGAGAATAATGTATATTTAGATTAAACTTTATGTTTAAAGAATTTTTTCCGGAAGTTGAACATTTTATGGAAACAACCATAAAATGTTCCTCGCTGTTCTGAGGTGAAAAATTGTGTGTTGCGCTCGGCAGAAAAGTTTTTAGCGTCTTGTACCTTTGAAATACTCGCTTCGCTCAGGATTCAATCTTCCTAGAATCCTTTACTTGCTCAGATTTCAATAGAGGTAACTCGCCGCTAAATAACCAACTTTCCAGCCTTGCATAACAAATAACAATTTTTTATATACTTTATGATAAATTTTAAATAGACATCTAGATTTACTAAATTACATATAATTAAGTTTTGCGTTTTTATGAAGAAAATATATTTTTTTTTATGTATTTTACAATTACTCACTTAATAGCTCGTACTGCGGCAACCACCGGACTTTGAGTATGTTTCCAATCCTGGTACCTTCTTCCCCGCTGTCCTCGTACTTCCAGATGACATTCTGCTTCAGTTTGGAGAGCGCTTTCATTATTATCTGCTCCTTGTACTCCGGTATTGAGGACGTCTTAATCAAAGATCCGAAGCTGAAGAGGACGACGCCATGGTCTGACTCGTTGAGGAAACGCTCGATGTACTGGAATATTAAAGAATTAATCTTGGTCAAGGTATCCTGATAAGTTCCTAAGGAAAAAGAATGCATTAACAGAAAACAGGATTATGGGAAGCCTTCGCAATCTGTTCGGCTGGCGGTTAAAATTTTTCCCTCAGAGAAAATGTGACGTCAAATTGAAATGCATATTAAGGATTTAGCAGAAACTACCGGTTCCATAGCTGTAAAGTTAGTGAAGACGTTGATTAAACCTTCTCAAAAATCGATATGTTCAGCGTGCTGAGAAACGATTGTTGTAGAAAATTAATCAAAAGTAAAGAAATTATTAAACAAAAAAGTTTTTCAGCGCGAGTGAAGATTGCTGAGGCCAATGCACATCTATCCATTCAGAGCGGCCGATGCCATAACATAAAAAATCGGGCAAGTGCAAGTCAAACTCGCACATGAAGGGTTTCGTCTCTCACCCAAGGTTGCCTGGAACAGATATACAATAAGACCGCCTGTTATGTGTTCCTCTTTTTTGTCATTTTCTCTGTATGTGTTTGTTTTTGTATCGTGTGCAATAAAGTTTTCATAGTGTCTGTATGAATGACAAAGTTATATTTGCGGTTTTGGCAAATGTGCTATAGCTCTGTAACTGCATAATATATTTCGATCAATCTAATTTTCGTTAAAAGTTTTTATAAAGGTCTACAGCATTTTTTTTTATTTTTCACTTCCTTATTTTAAACTTTTAAAATAAGGAAGTGAAACATTTTTTCACTTACAAAAGTCTATATCATTCAAACGGATGACTTTGAGAAAAAAACTGTTTTAGGAACCTCAATGTAATTTTTAATGTCCTTCTCAAGATACCCAACACGTATAGGTTTAATGAAAAATAAAAATTACAGTTTCAGTTCCATGTATGGGGGGAGCCCCCCTTTAATATATATTTTTTTTATTTTTGTCTAAAAACCGTAAGCGGTTTACAAAATACATCTACTTACCAGTTTCAACTGTGTAATCCTCATAGTTTTGGAATAAAGTGGCTGTCTCATTTTACCGCTTTGGAAGTGTATATCTTTCAAACGGTTGACTTTGAGAAAAACTGATTTAAGAACTTCAATGTACTTAATTTTTAAAGACCTATCTATAGATAACCCACAGGTACCTAAAGGTTTGATAAAAAAAAAACATTTCACTTTGGGAAATGTGCTATATTTCTAAAACTGCCAACTATATTTCGTTCAAGCCAATTTTCGTTGAAAGTTTTTATTAAGATCTACAGCATATATTTTTTTTTATTTTTCACTTTCTTATTTCAAAAGTTTAAGTGACACATTTTGCCACTTTGGAAGTGTACATCTTTCAAACGGTTGACTTTGAAAAGAAATACTTTTAGAAACCTCAATGTAATTTTTAAATACCCATCTATAGATATTTAAAATCTTATCTTCAGCTTCAGTTCCATGTATGGAGACATATATATTTTTTTATTTTTGTATAAAAACCGAAAAGCGGTTTACAGAATACATCTACCTACCAAGTTTCAACAGTTTAATCCTCATAGTTTTGGAATAAAGTGGCTGTGACATACATCGGACATGACGAATCTATAAGGGTTTCGTTTTTGCCATAGGCTACGAAACCCTAAAAAGGTGCTGTTACTAAATTTTTATTCCGTCTATTCCTGGGTTGGGTACCCACCGTAGCATTGTTGTTCCTAGGGGTAGAAGCAATCCATTTATTTCTACTATTTCGAAGTAGATATTCATAGTGACGCAAGTACTTATTAGGTGATTCGGGTTGAGAAATTTGACCGAAAAAAGAGGATTAGGAAAGCTAATTTTAGATTATACAAAGTTATTCATATATATGTAAGTAAGTCGCAACCGTCTGCAAACGTCATGAAAGAAATAGGTCAGACACCTAATCTTTAGAGCACAATACTGATAATGTAGTTCTGATATTCAAGAATTGATTAGTTTGATGAAACTACAACCTAAGCTAAACGAGGCTATCTAACACTATACATTACAAGATTTAGACGGAAAAAGCATATGAAGAGAAAAAAACATATGTTCAGAGGTGACTTCACCCGCGTGCAAATATTTGGAAACCTCTGTTGCAGCCCCTTGAAGGTGAATTTTCAAGAGGTAATATGTTCATCTGCCTGCATGATCAATTTTTTTTCAAAAGTTAGTTGTTTTTTTTCAATTTTAGATACATTAGCAGTAGGTAGTCTCGGAGTAAGGTAGTTAACTACCAAGCTTCAGGTTTGATTTATTTGTAAGTACCTACCTAGTTATCATTGCATTGTCAATACATTGAATGAAGTAATTACTTACACGTTAAATAAAAACGGAAATAAAATGTCTTTTTTATTGATGCTAGGAATCTTGATTAGCGGCTTTCCACGAACTTCACAGCGAGATGAGCTGTGTTTCTGAAACCTGAAATTGAGCAGCTTCTCCTCTCTACAGAGGATCCTATTTCCATGGAGGAGAGCTATATACAGACCTCACAGTCACAGTTATTATGAACACAGGTTCATACGTGTGAATCGACAGGGGAGACGTTCTACTGTAAAATGTATGAAAACAAAGCTCTTCTCAGCTTTAGTAGTTTTAAATTTGGCTACTTTTTTCAAATCTGGAGGAATGCTCTGACAACTAAGCTATGCTACATACTATAATCAAATGATTTAAATTTTATTGTAAGTACCTATAGTTTTTAGCTGTAAGCCAGCGCTATTTCCAGAATATCATTAGCATCGACTTGACCAGAATTATCCCGTCCCCGATAAGACATCGTTAGTTAATGACATTAAAGTCAATTGATTTGATTACACAATTACCTACTATAGCATGCATCAACATGATTATTGGATTTATTTATGTAACGTGATGACATTTTTGAATGAACAATTAAATTTTTACAGGTTTTTTTCAGTAAAATCATTGAATATTATAAAAAAAAAGAGGACAAACACGCAGAATACAACTTAATACACAGACATACCTCGGCCTCAATCGGTTGTAGGTACTTAATAAATATTTTTTCATGACAAATTCTCTAATAAGCTTAAATTTTTTATTTGACAGTTCATATCGTATTCATTTGGCTGCAATTTGTATGGAATGACTGAATATGATACAATATGAACTGTCAAATGAATACGATTGACTTTATGCAATCGCCTAGCGGCACCACAGACGCCACAAATCTTCTTTTTAATGATAATTTTCATAGCAAGATAATATTTTTCTGCAAGTAAACAACTGAGCAGCGAAGCAGTAACTACTTACGTACATCTTATGTTTTGGCGCGCACTGGTTCATTGAAATAAAACAACTTTTACGGATATCAAACGCGCTATATTTCACAAACTATTCTGCGTTTGATATCCGTAAAAGTTGCAGTAACTACTTATTAGCTTAGGTTTAATTGTTCAAAACAAGTGCATTCGGGCTCAAAGTTAATATTGTAATTTTGTAAACAAATCGGCATTATATGAAAAGTGTAGCACCGCTTTAATCAAAATCACTTCAATATTGCGATTTTTGCGATAACAGCTGATAGTATGGTCAGAAAAAAAATAAATGCCTGTTATTTTCCATCAAGTCAAGGGCTGCACATTTACGTTAATATTATTTTTTTCAATGTGTGATCAAGTAATGTCAAACGACGTTCAATGCTACATGTGCTTTTATGCTGATATGTAAGCTGTTAAAAAGTTACGAGACAGGAGACTTCCCTGGGGCCCGATTCTCGCGCCTTCGACCTTTTTTTTAGTCAAAATCTGTATTAAAAGCTCACTGAAAGTAATCCTTAACATTATAGGATTATCAAAGATAATTTAAACTAAAGGATTTTGACAGTAATAGAGATTTTACTTACGTTTTTACTAAATAAATAAAAAAATAAAAATGTCGAATTTGACATTATTTCAGCGCGAGAATCACCCCCTTGAACTGGCAATTGTCTTGAATCCTCGATTTGCTACCACACCATGACAACTCTCGCTGCGAATTGAGTTTAGTGAACTTCAAAGGATGATAAATTGCTCAAGATAAAGAGGTTAAGGAGGTTTGAACTTTTGGCCTAGTCCAGAGATCATATTGAAAATTTTACAATAATAAAATAATATAAAGATGAACAGAAACATCATATAAATGCCTTAGTGTCAGATTAGTGAGATGATTCGAGTTAAAAATGCAAAGATGATATCTAGGGTCGGCATTATTCATTTCTATTTTAACTCAATTATCTAGCAAACGTGACAATTTAAGGCATTAAATATCATACATTTTTTTGTTTCTCTGTGGGCCCTCCCCTGTTCATTTAAATAGGTATTATATAATTCGATGCCAGTTTAAAAAAAAACAAAGTGACGTCTGATACTGCGGACTGAGGGCCAGACTCCATACACTGAGCAAGTAATCACTACGTTTTTTAACTCCATACAAAAAAGTTCAAAACCCTTCGTAAGTTCGTGACTTTGTTTGTAGGAGTAATCTCTGAAACTATTGAATGATTTTGAACATTATTTCACCAGTAGAAAGCTATGCAATATTCTTGAGTGTATTACGCTAACAATTTGATTGCGAGCTAGATAATTTCATCACAAGTGAAAAATTTGTATCGTCCAGCCAGCGAAAAGCGGGTCATTCATTATCTTATGATAATGTATGACCCCTTTTCGCTGTAATATTTGATTTTTGAATTTTTCAATGCGATTCAATCTTTTTCTATCCAATATTTTTCTATTTAAAATTTATGATAAGTATAAAACTTATGATAAATTTTAAATAGAAAAATATTGGAAAAATTCAACTCGGCCACAAGTGAATTCTCAGATGGGACTCGAACCCAAGACCTTTGGAAATCCGGCCCACTGCTCTAACCACTGAGCTACCGAGACTTAGTCATTCATTATCTATTCGTGTAATACACAGAACATTAAAAGAGGTTTTCCTTGTTCTGTGGTGTACTGCATACAGGTAGTAGATGGTATCTATATGGCAAAGTTTTCTCTTGGATCGCGTTTGAAGTTATAATTAGTAGCTGATAATAGTAAATGCGACGTTGATAACCTTTGACATCATCATCATCATCTTATTATCAACAACAAATGACTAATAGTTTAGTTAATTCCCGTCAGGGCGACATGAGACTAGTTGCTTTTTTCTAGTATATTTTCTTGTTTAATATTTATCACATAATAGTTTCAGTTATTAAACTAACCAGTCATTGTGCTAGTAACTATAAAGTTAGATAAGTTTATGTGCGACTACGGAGACAATTTCGCCATTCGCAATTCGCCAATTTGCCACGACCGTGTCTTCCGAAATGGGAACTGGAACAACATGAACGAAATATTTTGCTAACATCAGCCAAAACCACAGAACACAAGAAAGAGGATTCGAGTTCTGTGGCCAATAGTAATTCATACGAAACTAATCCAATCAAAAAGTAAAATTACTTGATGAACTACCATTAGGCAATGAATTGAACATACAATCACAACACAAATCAACGACAGTTAAATAGGCGATCACGAATTAGGCGATCAGGCGCGATGCTATGAAGCTGAAGTAGCTGTGGGAGCCGGGATACTAGCGAGAAGAACCGATGATCGTTGGGGCGAAATGAATCTGGAATCCTCGCACCGGACGACGCTCCTTGGGTAGGCCCCTGACAAGGTAGACGTGAGGACGTGAGGAGACCGACGACTCTGACGAATGTCGCTGAAAGCTGCTGGATGCGGGCAGCGCAGGACCGATCGTCGTGGAAGATCTTTGGGGCGGAAGCCGTTACCCAGCAGTGTTTATCGTGTGGCTGAGATGATGAAGGGGTTCCATGATAGTAGGTATAGTCACAGGACTCACTGTTTTAAATTGTACAGTGGATATAAGGGCTGCAGCTATGTAAGTAAGAGACGAAGAGTACTTAGGTACTTATGTCTAGAGGTATTTATATTAAAGGGAAAGCCAGTGATATTAAAAAAAAGCGTAACAATCAATATGTTTTATAAATAATCATTTTGACATTCTTCTTCTGGAGGATTAGTGGCCACATCACCCTATATATTAGGCCTCTAAATGGCTTAACAACAGCTGTTAAAACTGATGACAACAGCCGGGAAGCACGGCACGGACGCGCTCAGTTGTAAATGTAATGTATAACCGCCTCTGTGGTCTAGTGGTAAAACCACCGGTATCAGACCCAGGGGTCCCGGGTTCGATTCCCGCGGAGGTACATATTGTATTCGGTTTGGTTGGTGGTAGGACTTGTTGTAAGCCCGCCTGGCTAGCTACCACCATCTTATCTAAGCCTGACGCCATAACAACAATGTTATAAGATAGCCAGTTCCTCAGTGGTTGAGGATTTAACATCATATATGATGAAGGCTAAGTCTCCCCGTCATTCATAAAAAAAATGTATGTTGTAATGCCACTTTAGGGTCACCCATCCGACACCTGACCGGGACCGAACATTGCTTAACAAACGTGATCGAATACGACCAGTCTGTCAAGCGCGGCCATGAGCGTGATTCATTTTGGAATTAAAATTGTAAAATAAATATTACTTTATAAAAATCAAATCATCGAGATGCAATCTGTTGCAGTAGCAAACGCAACATTCTTCCCGTCTTTCTTTTGTAATGGAAAACTTTCGTAAACATTTGAAACCTCATAAAATAAAGTATGGTGGAGCAACACCACCAATCTTTTTTTATACGGAATACGGTTAGGGTTGCTTAGGAGTAAATACAGTGATTTTAATCATCTATAACCCACATCAGATTTGAAGGTTGCGTTAAAGTAAGAAATCTTTCCACAAATTCATTCACAAGTTTTCCAACATTTTCAAGTAGGTAAGTAAGATTTTCCATTCCAAAGAGTGTCGTCTCACTGATTCATTTCGTTGATATACATTTTCAGAAAATTTAATTTTTCATTATTTACTCGTACCTAAAGGTAAGTATACTTATGAGTTGAGTTTGAAATTTCAGATGCTTCTACAGCTTCAAGATAATTTACAGTGACGCTCTTTAACTAGCTGCTTGTTCATTTGAAGGCTAACTGTTTAGTAATTTGTGGCTTAGGTGTAGGTATCTAGGTAGATACGCTTATTTTAAAATTTAAAAGAAAAATCATAATAATTTGTTACGCATTCATTCTTGCTTACATCAGTGGCGTCTCTAATTTAAACTTGACGGAAAAGTACTTAGTCTTAAAACAAGAGAAAACGAAACAAAAAGAAGAGCTGCCTTGAAAATCTCTGAATGACGAGGAACCAATAATAGGTTGCTTTTATGTATGTACAATCACGTGCAATGACATAAAACACTAAGGGTGGATTGCACAACTATAACGATAACTTTATCTACATCAGGGGATGTCCGCGATGTCCTACATACCTATCGCATTGTCGATAAGTACAACTCAACTCAATCAATTTATTATTTATACCAACTTACAGTACAACTCACTCAATTATTTTATATTTATACCTACCTACAAAGGTAAGTTTATCATTTCATGAAAAAATAATTTACCACGCTAAGCCATGAAATGCGATTTTCCACGCAGCAATTGAATGACAAAACCTCCTATTCCGAGTGTGTAAGGTGAAAATATCTATTTCAGATAATTTACTACTATTTTAGTTGTTTCAAATGACTATACTTGTAATGTTCATTGCCACCACCATCCAAAAATATGATTTCATGAAATGATAAACGTTTGTAGGTAGGTATAAATATAATATAATTGATATGTGAGCACGTGCCGGTATTACTGGTAATAACTAGTTAACTGGGTCTTAAAAATATACAAAAATCAAAATTCATTCATTCTCTTCATCGTGCTTTGCACATTCCAGCTTTTCCAATATTGGACTTGACAGAAGCAAAACTTGAAATCAACCATTTCCCAAAAAAAAACTATAAAGGGCCAGATTTTGGTGCCTTTATGGTTTGTAGCGCCACAGAAATAGTACATGGTAGCGCTTAAATTGTGTAAGTACTTCGGTTTTGCAAAATTGTTGAAAATTCATAAACTTTATATAAGTAAGTGTTGAATGTTGCTGTCGAAAACGTACCTATCGTCTTAAAACGCCTTTATTGAAAAAAACTGAAAGTTAGTTTCACAATAATATTATTTTCGCATCCAATACCAGAACATTCTGAAATCGAGAAATCAAACCGTGGTCGGGCAATAAAATGCCTTTCGTTTGTTGGTTAAGATTAGAGTTTCATAATTTTATGGGTCGTTATTGGTACCTACAGCATGAAAATTAATTAATTAAGATTAAGTAAGTACTTACCGAAGTAAATAAGTATTTTTCTAATCTTAAAAAAGTGAGTAGGTACCTAATTACTTATATAAATAATTCAATTTATTATAAATATTATATATAAGATATTTTTTTGTATTAAGACACTGTTCAATTCAATTCAAGATAATACCACAGAATACTTAATAGTACATAATACTATATACCTAACGTAACGTAACTAAATTATAGTAAGTATATAATTTAGTAAAGATATTGAATTTTTATTGAATTTCTGATATCTATATAGGTAGGTAACCTAAAGTAGTAGGGTAGGACCAAATATCTAAGCAAAATTGAACAATGTATATGTTCACAAAACAACAGTAGTGGTGATGATGCTATATGTAGGTAATAAGTAGTATTTTATTTGAACTTTATTTTCGTACGTACGCATAAAAAATATTATTGGCAACGTCTTCTTTATTATGTAACTACCCGCTATGTCGTTAATTACTTTTGGAAACCATAAATAAACACACACAATATGCCATCATCGGTAACTACTTACCTTTGGAATGCCTGTGTTTTTGGGCTCCAGATGCATCCCGCCCACTTCGACCAGGCCTGGCAGAAGCGGCTTCGCCCCATTCAGGCTGTGGAACACGTTTACCAGCATCATAGAAGTGTTCTTAGCCAACTCGCTCAGTTCCGGTATTTTCCTCCCGAAATGCCTCTCGATTAACTCCTGCTCTTTCATCTGAACTTGAAACCGGTACCATATCTTCAGGTAATAGGTCACAATAGTATTTTCCAACCTTTCTATGAAGGTCATCTCCGACGTGTACTCTGAACTGACACTGGGCACGTAAGCCGTGTTGTCGTTCGCACCGATGCGGTCAGCCGACCATTGCATTAGCCCACTTGACAACAAACCGATCGTAGGCACCTTCTTCCCGTAAACATGCATTAGACCCAGCATGCAATCACTATTGAAATATTCCACTAACACCACATCGTAATCCTTACTCAAAGCTTCCGCTAGTGGCGGCCAACTTACGAGTCTTGCACATACACTCACAGCCATGTCCGCTAAAGGATGAATATCGAATATTTGTCTCGCCATCCTGTCGATCCCGAGCAGTATCATGACGAGGTTATTCTCTTCGAATATGTTCAAATCAATAGTTTCCACTCCCAAAGTAGCGATGCCCTCGAGGCTGACGTCGGTATAGTTTTCGGGGCGGTTTTTCAAGGGAAAGAAGGATACGACTGTGACATGGTGTCCCTTCTCCGCTAGCTTGCGAAGGAGCGGTTCGTAGACCATTTGGTGGCTCTTTCCAGTGTGCGGGAAGAGCCCGAGAACTCGTGCAGGGCTCGCATTGTCGACGAGCGTTAATACCGCCGCGACGGAAAAGATAGCGAAATGCGCGCGCATCGCGGTGCTTGGGCCGACTGTCTCGGCTGTCGCCAGCCGCTCTGCTCCTCGCACTGAGCGCGACACCGAGCCGACTGCTATTTTCAGTAAGTAACGCACGCGGCTCACATGTGCGTGCCGCAGTCGCAGATAGGGCAACGTCCACTTAACTGAATTACACTTAGCAATGGTAAAGGTCATTGAATTGACTATTAAACGCATCCAATTGCAAGAAAATGTTCTAGATAAGATCAAGTCGCATCAATTCACTGAACAAGATGACCAGTTGATAACGATAACATAACTATCATTAAAAAAAAAACTTAATCATGCTATGTAATGTAGCAGAAGTTAATCCTAGTGGCTTACCTAGTATACCTACTTACTAACTGAATTTGCCTACTCATTCAATCGTAGTAACTATTAAAATATAATTATCACAGGACACGTCTATGCTTTAATACTATACCTAGCTTTATTAAAATGCACATAAATGGGATTAACTATTCAATAGTTATCATACGTATGAAATCAAACCTTAGAACATCTTTCACGAAACCTTAGTACTTACATTACATGTATTGTGGTGGTTCTATTCACGTAAGACAAGACATGTAACGCTTTGTACTTCTTCTTCTTTCTTAAATAATGGCTTGCTCGCGATAAAATTCGCGAATTTTGACAATGACAAGTAAATATATTTTGTAGCAGAAATTGTACGGTAGATTGAGTTAAAAATGGAGCCTCACAACAGTGTTATAAAGAACTCGGGTGAAAACTCTAACGTAATTTGTCAGGGGTGAGGGGTGTGTCTGTCTGCAATCATTTGACACTTTCTATCGAATTTGATGACTAAATTACCGAAATTATTCGATGCATCTCGCTTAGAAAGTGATGTCACCTTCGTATAAAAAATACAACACCATTCAATTAAATTTACAACACTCGACCGATTATTATTATATTTTTTACCTAAGTACATATTTATATATAATTTTTTAAGTATTTTTTTTATTAGTCTTTAAGAATTATAATAAGTAGGTAATAGTTTTTTGAGTAGAAGTTCATTCGTTTCTTGCTAGTCAACCCAAAATATCTTCTTCTTCTTCTTTAAATAAATGGCGGTGTTCTTTTGGATTTCGCCAGTATCCAGTTTTAATTAAATAGGTAATAAAATAGAAATTGTACGGTAGATTGAGTTAAAATGGAGTCTCACAACACGTGTTATTACGAAAAGAACTCGGGTGAAAACACCCCCAAAATATAGACAAACACAGTTGGAACTCTGTCACATTGGTCATATTATGTTTTACTCAGTATACTTTTAATATTGTTATGTTAAAAATAATACGAACGACGCCATTAACAAATAACTAAGTATATCATAACTTAAACAGATAATTAATATTCCATAGTTAAGTAATTATAAGTGTTTATATATTGTGTCGCGCGATAAGCACTTCTTTAGTAATATTTTATCGGGTATCAATCAATATCTTACGAGTACTATCACTATCACGTAAGACAAAGTTAGCCGAAAATACTGCTGGCCTGTAATCTGTTAATTTGACCTATATTCGTCATCGAGATCACTTTCCACTCCGTAGTAGGTAGGTAGGTTACGCCCGGTGTCGATTCGCATAGAGAGTAGGTACGAGCGATAACGGGTTACTCACTCTTTTTTTTATTCATAACTACTTTCCGAGAAATTCGCAATCAGAGAACAGTTAGCTTGGCTTGAGCTACAATGGATAATGTAGTTCGATGGTAAGAGGTAGCTGTTATAAACTGTTATTTTGAATAACTTTTAATGGCTTATGGTGGGTATAGTTTACGGGAGCTTTCGGTTTGGATAGTCGAGTCGTCGTAATAAACTTACAATTACAACACCACCCATGAATTAGGCCCGCGGGTTTATTAGCAGTAACAAATAAATAATAATGCACAAATAAATAGGGATCCATCCAAATACTTTTCTATGAAATACAAAACAAAGCTCAATTTTAGTTCAGATAATCCTAATCTCACTGTATTGTTTGAGCAATAAAAAGGTCACTGACTTACATTTTTTATTGTATTATCACGGCTATCTATGCTTAATGTTGTAATTATCAATGTACACCTTTACTCATCCTACTAACATTTTAAATAGGAAAGTTGTGTTACTCAATGACGCGAAAACGGCTGAACAGATTTGGATGAAATTTGGCACAGATATAGTTTATTGCCTGGATTAAAACATAGGATATATTTTATCCCGATATTCCCACAGGAAAGGGAACCACACGGATGAAACCACGGACTGCCACTAGCTCTTTTATACAACTTTAATGGGATTATAAAAATAAAAAGTCATTATAGATGTTATAAATATGAAATTTTATTACCAAAATACTGTTCAATCACACAGTCCTACAATTCATATTCCACTTGTTCGCTTGACACAACACTAGAATCACAGGAACACTAACAATAAATTACATCTTATTGGAGTATTATATTTATTGCACTTATGCTGCAATCAACACCACAATCATTCTGAAAAGAAAATATACAATTAATATAAAACTCTAGTCCTAACTAATAATATTATAAATGCGAAGTGTGTTTGTTTGTCTTTCAGGACCTAATTCAAGCAACCAATTGACTTGATTTTTGGTATGGAGTTAGTTAACGGAGAGTAACTTAAGCTACTTTTTCCCCAATATTCCCACGGGAATGGGGACCACGCGGGTGAAACCGCGGGCGGAAGCTAATATTAATATAAAACACACTGGAACATTGGTAATTTAGAATGGAATTTTATGAGATAAAATGTTTAACTAGAAAAGAAAAAATAACAAGTTCCATCTGGAATTCTGGAAACCAGCTAAAGTTATCTTAAAACTACAATTAATGTTAATCATTACTTTAAAATGTTTTTGAAAGCAAGCACATACAAGTATATTAAAATTTATAATGACATTAAGGATGATTAATTCAACGAAATTCTATTAAAACTACTCTTAGGAAGAATTCTTACCCATAAAGATACAAAAAGAAGGATAACAAGTAAAATGCAAGTTTGATCCAGCCTTCCCGTTGGCAGACAGTAAGCACATCAGCATTCATTATGCTTGTCGGGTCATATAAGCCAGGGCCTGACATCACTGGTCTTGTGTAGTATCTGAAATTCAAATGTCACTTAATAAAAATGGTAAACCTTTTTTAAAACAATCCAGACCAACAAATAGGAACAGGAGGTCAAAGTTATACATCGCCAGTCTTTTTTTCACCTTTGAAAGAGGGAAAATAATCATTTGGTAAATCTATTTACATGAGATAATGAGTGACATTCAGCACATAAAGACTTTCTTATACAAAAGCTAACATATTGGATTAAAATATTTACTTAGTAATCTAACCTAAAAATCGTACCTGTGTATATGGTATAAGATCAATGGAACGTTTATCAATAAAGAAAACCATTCTCCCGATAGAAGGAATAGTAGATTTATTAACAGGTGAAGTAAATATTCTGGCAGGACCAACTGTAAAGACATAATAAGATTATTCCTGGAAAGTCACACTGAATCAGCACAAGATTTATATACTTACCGGGTTGAGACTATTACATTGATCGATTGGATTTTTATAGTCAGTTTTTAGTTCATCGAATGCTATAACGTGAAATATGGAGAAAAATATAAGAAAGGCGTCAACAATAAGCGCAATTATGTATGAAAAAGCAGGAAAGTTAAACGCCATTTTGACAAAACGAGATGATGACACTGACAATTATTGTCTGACAATTTGTTTGTGCACCTGACAGACAGCCAGCAAGCTCATTATTTTTATAAAATGTATTGCCGGCTGTGGCTACTAAGGTCTTCAGCCAGACATGTGTAGTGGACTGACAAAAAAAAATTCACAGCAGGGCTTGTAACCGGTTTGAAAAAGAGCTGTTTTTACAAAAACCGGAATGAGAGCGCTTCAAAAACCTAAGTAAACCGGTCTAATCCAAAGCTGCGAAATGTACCTACTTGGGGCGACGAGAACCACTACCGCGCAAGTGTCGTCGGCATCGAAGTAGGCTTCATTTGACAGATGGATGTAACATATTGCTCTTAATCTTTGGTAAGTTTGCATTTGTGTCAGAAAGAACCAGCAATGTGTAACATCCATCTGTCAAATGATGTCGATTTTGATGCCGACGCCACTTGCGCGGTACGGCCCCAGGCTAATAGCGACCTTCCGTGTGTTGACTAAGCTCGCTCGTCGATTTACCACTCGCGTGCTCGCGTTGGGAGAGCGGTATTTTAGGCAAGTAGCGAGCTTATGTCTACGTGCCACGGTAGCTGCCGGCGAAGCGCCAGAAACAAAACAATTTTGTTTAGTAAGTACTAATGATGTATTTACTCAATAACTCAAATAAGTACCACTTTATCTCAATCATTTTTAGAAACTTTAAAAATTAATTTATTAAATCTATGCGTTGTCGCGTTTTATGCTTTGGTGGGGAGGATGATGGGGGAGCAAGTCCCTCCCCCCCCTCCCCTCCCCCTCCCCCCATTTGCCTAAACTCAGACCAAAGTAATCTGTTCAGACTTAACCATGGACGTAATATACCAACAGGACTGAGTACTCGCAGCTGAAAAGCGATCCGAGCGAGATATGTATACCGAGGCCTTTAAAACTTGGTAAAATTTTTGAAAAATTATATACTCTCAATTCTTAGACTATTTAACAATAAATCAAATCCAAATAATTGTTATAAAAACAATCAGTTCGGCTTTTCTAAAGGTAAGAATACTACTGATGCTGGCATTGCACTCTTAAAATATATTTTTGAGGCTTGGGAGGGCAAGCAAGACGTAATTGGTATATTCTGTGACCTGTCTAAAGCTTTCGATTGCGTTGATTACGTTACACTTTTAAAGAAGCTAGAACATTATGGTGTCTCTAAAAAATCGTTTTATTTTTTCAGTCATACTTGCACAATAGAAATCAAAAAGTAATTGTCAATAATACTGCTTCTACTGGAGCCTCCATTATTATGGGCGTGCCCCAAGGTTCAATATTGAGCCCTTTGCTGTTTTTAATTTATATTAACGATCTCCCTTACTGCACGAGTAAATTATGTGAGACAGTAGTATTTGCAGTTGCAGATGATACATCTTTAATTTTTAAAATTGATAGAGGAAAACAATTATTCTGAAGAAGTAAATTGTGCTCTCGCTCAAGTCGCACATTGGTTCAACAGTAATAATTTGTCTCTTAATCCTACTAAAACCAAGTTTGTTAAATTCCACTACCTATACCTAGTGCAGGTCGATATGCATATCAATTTGAATGGGGATGTAGTAGAGTTAGTTGAGAGTACAAAATTTCTTGGCATTACATTGGATTCAAAACTAAAATGGGGATCCACATAATGAAGCCTTGTCGAGTAGACTTAGTTCTGCGGATTTCGCAATGAAAATAAGGCTCTTAACTGATATTGAAACGGCAAGACTAGTTTACTTTAGTTATTTTCATAGTGTCTTAAGGCCTGTTGTTGTGGGGCTCAGCAGCTAATATAGAAAATGTTTTTATACTTCAAAAAAGAGCTGTGCGCTGCGCGCCATTTACAACCTGCGACGGAGAGATTCTCTTTACCTTCCTATACTCGCGCGATGGTCTGTGAGACCGACGAAACGCATTTTCGGGTTTATTTTTAAGCACGAAAGACCTGAGGAGTGGAGTTCCTTGCTAGCTGCCGGATCTGTGCCTAACTTCATTTTTGTGCACACCGCGCGTTCGTGCGAAGTGCACGTGTTGTAGTTGTAGCATTTGGCGCCAATCGGTCCATGAGACCGACGCGAGTATAGGTGGAACTTTTTGTGTACGTAATAATGTAATATAGGATTGTTATGTAGACGCTTAAAACTAAGCCAAACGTAGATAAATATGTTCTTTGATATGTTTTTTATCACTATATAGAAGTTTATTTTGTTTTTCAAAAGAAGTTCAGATGTTACTTAAGAAAATGATCTCTAATTTGAAGACTGATTTGTGATAGACCGTAAGTCTGTAAAATAATTAATATATTGAATATTTATCATACTATTTTATTTCATTATATCCTAAACATTGGAATAATAATAATACTTATTGAGCTTCTTAGTAAAAAAAAAATATTTTGAAGGGTACGAACTATCGGTCTGTGACACCGTGCGCGAGTATAGGTGTTACAAATATTGGCGCGAGTATAGGAAGGTTAAGTAGCGATGCGCGACTGCGAATGATTTTCGTTTTCGAATAATTCTTAACTACTAATTTGGCCTTTCGAATGGCAAATTAGTAATATACTAATGTCTTTATTCGAATAACGACTACTAATTAGTAACTAAACTACTAATGTCAAAATGTACTCGGAACGAAACGAATAAACGATAGGTTAGTAATTCATTCATCTTTCACAATAATTCGTTACAAGGTCAAGGTTGTTTGCTACCGAATTTAGATAAAATTTAATATTTTCCGTTGATTTTCTGACTTAAAGTAATTATTTCTGTTGTGTAAATCTTTATAGATCTGAAATTGTTTGAAACCTAGTCTTGCCTCTCTGTCTCACTCATGCCATGCTTGTTCTGTCCATCTCTTTCCCTTATCGCCGCCTTTCATATCTCGATCTCGTTCGCACTGGCGATGGCGCGGCGATGCTACCCGACCAAGCGCGAGTCGAACCGAACGCGACTGGACTGCCGGATGCGCCGCCGCTCTGCCGCCGTCGACTTTAGTCGAATAATCTCGAGCGCAGTCGACTTAGTCGAATGATTCGTGGAGTCGAATGATTAGTATTAGTATTATTCGAAGTCGCGCATCGCTAAGGTTAAGGATTTGTTTAAAGAGATTAATATACTAACTTTGGCGGGATCATCCTTACGGTGTTGTATGCAAGGCGATTTATCCAAGGCCCTTTGATTGCGTGGATCATCGGACGCTGTTGTTGAAACTAAATCATTACGGTGTAAAAGGTGATGCTCAAAAGTTATTACTGTCGTATCTCAGTTCCAGAACTCAGACCGTTGATATTAATGGAGTAAAATCTGCCGGCTCAAATATAAAACTAGGAGTGCCTCAAGGCTCTATTTTGGGCCCTTTCCTGTTTCTAGTATATATTAATGACTTGCCTTTCTTTGCCAAAAACTTATGTGAGATTGTCTTGTTTGCGGATGATACTTCTTTAATATTTAACATCGATAGGAACAAAACTGAATTTGACGATGTAAACAAAACACTTTCGCAAGTATTAGCTTGGTTTAAATATAATAATCTACAGCTTAATGCAAAGCAAACTAAATGCGTTCTTTTTTCTTTACCAAATGTTCAGAAAGTACCCATGGAAATTGTTATGAACAATGAAAAATTAGATTTAGTATAATCAACAGTCTTTCTGGGGCCTTACCATCAACTGTAATGCAATTCATTATAGGTTGTGATAGTGGGATGCTGCCATATGGCGCGTCTAGCGGCGTCCCGCTCTAACTACCTGAAAGTAACCTAAAATGAATCGCATTATAGTTGATGGTAGGCCCCCTGGGTGTAACTATGGACTGTAAACTTCAATGGAGTCCGCATATTGCAATACTAACTGGCAAGCTTAGTTCTGCTGCCTACGCTGTTAGAAAAGTCAGACAACTGACTGATATAGAAACTGCTAGGACTGTTTACTTCAGTTATTTTTACAGCATCATGTCGTATGGTATTCTTTTGTGGGGAGTAGCAGCTGACATTACTACAATATTTATACCACTGAGCAAGTAATCACTAATACTACAAAACGAGCTATAAGGGCCATTTATCAACTGGGTTCCAGAACATCTCTTCGGGAAAAATTTAAAGAAATTGGTACTATACTGACAGCTGCTTCTCAATTTATTTTAAATTGTATTCTTTATGTACGGCGTAATATCAACCTGTATACCAAACATGGTGACTTGCACGATCGCAATACTAGAAATAGAAATTAGCTTATTATGCCTCGGTACCGATTAAAGAAGATCCTTGGCACATTTATGGGTCTAGGTATACGTATCTATAATAAAATTCCAGATAATATTTTGTATTTGCCTTTCGAAAAGTTTAAGATGAATGTAAAAGATTGTCTTCTTAAAAAAGGATATTATACTATAAAAGATTACTTGAATGACGGGACAGCTTGGTCATAAATATTTAGTTTTATTTTTTCGAAATTGTAGTCTCATTCAATTAATGTCTAGTAAAGTATTAGATTCAACTTTTAACACAGGTAGCTTGGGTATGTCATGCTCTCTGTAAACATTTCTGCGGTGGTGTCGTGTGAGGCGGGTCGCTACGTTCCCTAAAATATGTTTGAGCGAAGCGATGGCTGGTTCATGCGTCATGCTCGTGAACGGGTGCTGCCAGCGGGATGGGTCTGCTCATGTTTGCTTGTGTTAAAATGTGTAGAGATATATGTTGTTTTGATTTTGTTATTATGATGTTTTGAGTTGAGATACGTGGCACTGCTTGGTCAGAATAAATAAATAAAAATAATGTTTTCAATATTCCAATTATATAATTTTTTTTTTTTTTTACTTTACTTACGCTTTGAGTTTATGACCCAGCTGATGCGTCTTCTAGTAACATTGTAAGTTGTGTCTTACATTAATGCACTTTTATCTTTCTTTTTTTGCTGTTGCCATTGTATTTTTTATATTCATACAGCTTAACATAAGTAACTGAAGTACGTCATGCTCACTCAAACGTTTCTTCGGCGGTGTCGTGTGAGGCGGGTCGTTACGTTACCTAAAATATGGTTGAGCGAAGCGATGGCTGGTCATGCGTCATGCTCGTGAACGGGTGCCGCCAGCGGAAATGGGTCTACCTCAGTCTGCTTATCTTAATGCTGTGCTTAAAGCCTAAATATTTTTATCTAAAATAAATTGATACTGACCTGTAGTTTGTACCTCACAACTTGCAGTACAGTAATCTTGTAATGCGAGAAATGTTTTGATGTATGATAGACAAGTCTTCCTTTGCCAGTTAAAAATTGTTTACGGTTACAATAACCATAAAATGTAATATTTTTAATTTGTATTTTCTTTTTGTGATGGAAATTGACCTTACTGATATGTTAAGGTCACTTTTCAATTTGACGACTCTGTATGAAATAAAACAGGGAGAAAAAAACAGCCCTTGACGAGTTTCTTGCCGGTTCTTCTCGTTACAAGGTCTCCCGCCGTAGGGTTTATGAACCGATGGCGTAGCTTCTTTGGAGTTCATAAGTGCTTGTAACAGCCTAGACTGAATAAATGATATTGACTTTGACTTTGACCGTATACCTCTTATATTAATGAAATATCTTTCAAGATTTATGTTTGGCAACAACATTTTCTATTGTAAATGTTGTTGCTTCTGTTAAAGCTGATAATGGTTCTTGCGGCCGTTCTTCTTATCAGTTAAAAGATGTCCTGAATGGCTGGTAGGGAAAAAAATTGTTGGACTATTCGAAAGTACTTATTTATAAATCTATTTGAATAAAAATCTTTGACTTTGACTTTCTAATAAGGCGACAATAAGATTTTTGCAATGTGAGAATTTGCATGTTGCAATCTTTTTTATTTTAATTTATTTCACAGGAAAACTTACAACTATTACATTAATTGGTTTCAGTTACATGGTCGATCATTAACCAAAAATATTTTTTTCACATGTATCTACTATGTATTTAATATTTAACTACTTAAACCTAGAAGCCTAATCTACGTCTGCGAGGCGTACACGAAATCGAATATCGTTTGTCTCTTTCTAACGGTTGAAGCTAGCGGCCCAGTGGCCGCCGGGGGTTAGCGTACGGTGCCTATAATATCATTAAGTTAAGTCCCGCCATTTTTGATTTATCGAAGTATTGCACGCCTGCGAGACGTATGTTTAGGCTTTGCGTAACTTTTAACTATGAAGACTGCTCTTGAAGTTTACATAGTCTTTTGAAGTCTGATTAGTTTTAATGTTTGCTCTAAGAATAACTAATTAGCGTTAAAAAAAGAAAATTTTCTATGAAAAAATAATATGTTTCTGTTGATTTTGAAAAAGTTGATTTTTTGTTCCAATTTATTCACCTAGTTTTATTTTTGTAATAAATAACTGTGATTATAGTAATTATTCATAACAGTGTTGTTTTATTTTTACCTTATATACCAAATTTAATTTTCCACTACAAAAATAAAACAAAATAAGGCTATTTTTTACATAAAAAACTTGAATTATATGTGTACGCCTCTGAGACGTATGTTAAGGCTTTGTGTACTTCTGAAATAGATTAGGCTTCTAGGGTTAAGTAGGTACTTTAAATAGTGAACAAACGCATAGATAGCAGGATACAGGCGCTATCAGTTGTAACAACTGCTAGCCTGTTAATAATAATAATAATAAGTAATTAAGTAATTCAAAAGTAAGTAAGTAATTCATAAAAGAACCATTGGTACCTACCGCGTGTTTTATGTTTTAGAAAATCACGAAATAAATAATATCGCCAATTTGTGGCGTTATCATTCATGCTATTATTTCATTTGTTATAGTTGTTGTTATTTGCAGTGTGAGGAAGGTTCAAAGTGATGACTGCATACGACTGAATTCTTTATAATATTCTGCTTTACCTACGTGTAATACTGCTGACCCATTTTTGTCACATTTCTTCACTGTTCGTACAACAGTACAGTTAGCATATCAGGCAGGACCTTCCTCGACCACACAATACAAAAATTCTTGGTCAACATAGTTGTTAGATTCATAATATTGTTATTTTTAGCTTATCTGTGCAAAAATATATTGCAACCACCTTAAGATTCAATCACAAATTATATAAACTTAACGCTTTTACATCATTTTAAACTGTTTAAGTATTTGATTTTTTTTTCTGTTGGTGTGCGAAAAAAGTTATCTACACGTTATCTCGTAAAAATTATAAGTAGCGATGTGTAAATTATTGCCAGTTGACCAATATTTCACCGCCCGCCGCTCGAACGCCTTGTGAACAAGATAAAGAAATTGCAAATTAGGTTAGGTTTATAAGCTAATTAATAAGGTCTTTATTTTATTTTGAATTGTTGTTAAAACACCATCTATTTGTTATTTTACCTTTCATTGATATAACGTTGTTAGAAATTAATTTATTTTGAATGCATCACCATGGCTTGACTATGACATCGAATGACAGCTTTCCAGCTCAATATTCATTTAGGCCATATAATAAAAATACAGTGTTCATTTTTGGAACCGAACTCTTTTTTGACATATAAAATTTTGTTGCTTCATAGTCAACTAGCGCCACGTAGTTACTGTAGACTACTAGATTTTGGCTTTTTAATTTAGAAGGCTTTGATATTATCAACCAAAATAATTTTAAATTTGGTTGTTTTCATTTCAGCTGTATTTTTCAATTAAGTAATAGCCTTTTTCTAATATGTGTATTTAAATAGTGAAAATGAAGCATATATATTTATTAAGTGTCTGTGCTATTGGAATCGCCTTGTGTCTAGAACATGATTCGAGAGGGTTTGATGATACCATACTATTCGGAATAAACTGGCCGGGTGCTCCAGAAGTTTCAGACAATTTGGTTGACGGAGAGCTCAATAAATCGCAGGTTTGTTTGAACATTTGGTCAGTGTCGTTTAAATGTTTATTCACTGCTGTACTGGACGGAGGAGAAATAGAATGACATCTCATGATTTCCCATGAACCTAAAAACTTGTTAATTTCCTTGAAATATATATTCTTACCTCATTAGGCTAGAGTTATACTTCTTATTAAATATCACTGATTGATTCACAGGTGAAGAATAAAGTAATTCTCCAAGTTACAACACTTCAAAAAGAAAAATATGAGTGTCATATTCCTGAGCTGCAAACCAAAGAGTCAAACAGTATTGAGGACTATGATGGTCCATCTCCTATTAATTTATTGAAGCCATTGTTTGCTCAAAAAATCTGTTCATACAGATTGGAGAGCTATTGGAGTTATGAAGTTTGTCATGGGAGGTACATTAGGCAGTATCATGATGAAAGGGATGGTAGGTATTTATTTAATTATCAATTATAATAATGTATTTCATATTCCTATACTCAGCAGTGGGTGTCATGTGGCTGATGATTATTATTTTTTACTAGCGGATCCTCACGGTTTTACCCGCGTGGTGCCCGTTCCCGTGGGAATATCGGGATAAAATATAGCCTATGCCACTCGGGAGAAATGTAGCTTTCTAATGGTCTAAGAATTTCGATTAGCGCATTCAAACAAACAAACTCTTCAGCTTTATATTATATAGTATAAATTATTTGGAGAGAGGACACCAGCAAGGCCGGATGGGTGATCAGTCTCCCTAGTCGGAACCATTTCGCCCTCTGTTGATGATGATTCTCATACCCTATGTTCATGTACCCTTAATTCATCAAGCCCAAACCAGAAACCAGTGTCCAGACAACCATGGAAAATCTGTTGTGTCTCATAATCCGGAGCCTGAAAGGTTAATTGGGATTGTGAAATTACTGCTTATCGTTTTACTGATTATGATGAGGCGTTTACTCAAATTGCTACATAATAACCCTTTTATATCACTTTATCCAAAGGTCAATGATAGTTGACAAGTATATTTTTGTGAAAACTGATTATAGATTTTGTTTGGCATCTTTTTTTATATCTTGCAGGTAAACAGGTCAAAACACAGGAGTATTATCTGGGCTACTGGAGCCCTGAGAAACAATCAAAGTTGGAGGCGGATTCGAAAGAGAACAAAGATAAACCAAAGACAACTAAAGTTGATGGTCTTACCCTGCCTTATGTAGAAATGGCAATGGATGAAGGTAAGGCATGTTAAATCATGAAGTTTAGGTATAGGTGGAGCCATCACTCCACATACCTACTTGATGCAATATTCTATGTAGCGTTATCTCACTCTCTAGACTCGGTCTTTCTAATTCATTTGACAGATAACCTAACATACATACATACACACACACCCATTCACACACACACACACACACACACACACACACACACACACACACACACACACACACACATATTTACGGTTAGTTTTTAGTAAATTACCTACTTATTGAACTAATAAGCTAACTATAAGATAACTAATAAGCTTAAGCACATTTTGTATGTACCATTACAAATACTGTACTAGTTTTTTTTTATGGAAAAGTGACTCCATCTGGCACAGGTGCACTATGCACTTAATAGAAGGAGTCAATCACCATGCTGTGACAATTATTGGTACCGAAATAAATAAATTTTGAATTTTTGAATTTTGAAAATTTTGTTTTCCTATTTTAAGTAAGTTCCTAGTATATTAGTAAACATGGCAGACACTGTCGATCACAATTTTGTTTGTGTTTTTAAGAAATTGTTAAATCAATACAAATGATATGTAATAAAATGGGAATACACAATTAATTAGAAAGGGAGAGATTTCTTTTCAGAGTGGCATTACCCGTATACGTAGAATTTTGCCTCAAGTAGGTATTTGGAGTGATATATCTTCATGTGTTACATACTAGTTATAGGCAGCATTTATAATAGGGACGTACTGAGAACTTAATCTACTAAACCACAGTATTTTTTGGCAATGGCTTACTCTATAATCTCATGCTTTTTTTAAATTATAATAGTTATTTATGATTTGAATTTATAGCCTTATTGAGAACTAGTGTAAGGTTGTCTACAGTAAATACTAATTTAGTATAAACAACTACGAATTTAAATCTGCAATTTTTTTTTTATTTCAGGCTCAGTTTGTGACTTGAGTGGCAAACCTCGAATGACAAGAGTCTTGTATGTATGTTATGCTCATGGCAAGCATGAAGTGTACTCGTTTAAGGAGACTTCCACATGTGAATATGAAATTATTATTTTATCTCCATTACTCTGTGAACATCCTCAATTTAAGCCGAAGGATGTCAGTGAAAATGCCATAGACTGCTTCCCCATTTATGGTTCTCCGAAGAAACCTCAAAGTTTGTTAAAAATGGAATTTGATAGCTTGAAATTCCACCATCAAACTGTTAAGTACATGAGTAATGTAAGTTTTGTAGTGTGTTTTGTCTTAAGAGTTTTATTTTGTTTTTTTTCTGTTTGGTTATTAGGGCTTCTGTTGCTACACAACTTTAGTTCCTAAGTAGTTACGACATAAATAAATATTAGGCTAACTACTCATTTTAAATAAGCTATTTAATTAGTTATTGTCACTTAGATAGCACATTGTTTTAGTCACAAACTGTTTATTTTGTAGTTAGTTGTTAGTTGCTTCATTAACATTTGTATTGGCATGTCACTCAGGATAAGGACCCTAAGGATATGATTGCTGTTTTGAAAGTTGCGAAAATTGAGAAGGTAATTATGAAATATCTCGTTTTTTGAGATTTTACATATTTTATATAATACACTATGAGATATAATTTTGAAAACCATCCATGATTTGGTTCATGAGGAAAAGCTCGCAGATCCATACATTCATTGCCTGGTGCATGCACCTTTATTAGATACTAGCGGCCTCTCCCGGTTTCACCCGCGTGGTTCCCGTTCCCGTCAAAATATCGAGATAAAAAGTATCCTATGTTCATAACTCGGCTATCTACTATCCGTGTACCAAATTTCATGCAAATCCGTTCAGTAGTTTTGTGTTTATTCGTTTCAAACAAACAGACAATCAAATCTTTCCTCTTTATAATAATTAGTATGGAAGTATAGTTTATGACTGGCAGCTAAAGACATTATCTTATCAAAGTAGCGAACTAAATCATTAAATTAATTATATACATACATTGTATATAATTATTATTTACATACTGTTGGCACTGTCGTTTAGGTGAGGCAGTGCGTTCATACATAGCATAAAAACTCAAAATAATAGGTAGTCGGTGACAATAATGTATAATAGTGTCACTGTGGCCATGAGCAAATTCATTCCGATCGATATCGAATTCTCATTATTGATGTCGCATTGCGTGCCTTTCGCTCGCCAATGGAAGGTGCAGTGGTAAACCAAGCTTCACATTCGCTATACGAAAACAACTCTTATTACTTTCAAGATAAGGGCTTCAAATGTAAACCCTGATGTGATATCAATATTTTCTTGATTTTTTAATATTACTTATTATTTTATTTGCATGTAGTATTTGCACAAGAAGTGTTAGCGCGTGCATGTGTTGTGTTGCTAACTGGGGCCGTTCCCCTTAATATATATATACAAGGTGTTAATTTATCAAGTGCCGATCGAGCAGAAGCTGCTTATGCCAACGATACAAAACACAATTTTGGCTAAAAAAAATCTTCTTGAATTTTTTAAATTAAATTTTCTGATTTCGACCGCCGACTCAATTAGCTAAATCACCCATTTCCTTAAACAAAATTGGTTTTGCGTATGCTGAATATTCAATAGGTATATAATGTTTAAAATATTAAAGTTAAAATATTTTAAATATATTTTTTTTATTGTGTTCTATATCGTTGACCTGAGCAGCCCCTGCTCTATCGGCACTTGATAAATTAACACCTTATAAACAGTGTGGAAAATTAAGCCGGGTCAGTGAGGGCAGATATTAAATCATTATAGCTACATGAAAACGTTCTTAGGAAACCATTATTTATTTTGAGAAATTTTGAACTCTTTTTACAGATTTTGAAAAAAAAATTACATTCAGCAGAAAAATGGGTTCTTGTTCTTGAGGATTTAAACACTCTAAGACACCACCGGAGGTTTGAGTACTAGAAACGTCAGAAATGGCGAAAACGCGCAGTCGTTTAACCTACCTACGAGTACCTTTGTTGAATGAACTTTATGTTCTTCGCGAATAAGTGGAAATAATTTTTCACTATTTCTAAATACTCATACCGTAGCAGTAGGTATCTTAAAGTGTTTTGGTTCTTTTTTTTTTTTCAAAATATCAAAAAATTAAGGATCGTTTCCTAAGAACGTTTTTTTTTGTGAACTACGTGGATACTCTTAGCCTTCATCGTACCTGATTTTAAGTATTGTTAAGGCGATGGAAGCAAGCCTTCTTGTAGCTACATCGGTTAAGGTACCTGGCCTTCGTGCCCCGTTTTAAATTTCCACCCTGTAAATATGACACAAACTGACTTTTAATATTAATGTTAAAAAGTTATATGTCAATTAAAAAACTTAAAGCTAAGTGTAAAACCACAGAACCGTATCCAAAATCATTATAAAAAAAAATAAAAAAAAAATCCTTACACTCACACCAATAATAACCTAGTCCCAAAATAAGCACAGCAGGCTTGTGTGCTTGGGATACTAGGGTAACAGATATAATTATGCATATTATAAGTATGTATTGGTGAAGAAATATAATATATAAACGTCCGTGGCTACATACAAATGCTCGTATTCAGCATACAAACATTAGCGCCTACCGTGATTCGAACCCAGGACCTCGAGAGTATGCGACACCTAGAAACCGGTGTACGTACCACTACCACGAAGATCGTCATTTATACTAACTAATTTTCCAGGATGGTGAAACTCATTTGAAGTTTGAGCTGCACCCACTGAGCGAAGACGAAGAGTTGACGTCAGAGCCCCCCGGCGAGGGACTGACTACTGGCAGGCCATTGCCGGCTGTTTTGGATGATTCGCCAGTACGCGCGTTCCTTAACGGGGAGAACTGTTTAAATGGGGTAAGATATAGTTCCTAAATAACTAATTTTCCAAGACGTTGAAACCCTTAAAAAGTTTGAGTGAAGACGAAGAACTGACTTCAGAGCCTCTGGCGAAGGGTAACTAGTAACTGCTCAGAGGCTAGTGCCTTTTTTCTAGATGATTCACCAGTGCGCGCGTTCCTCAACGGTGAGAACTACTTGAATAGGGTGAGACACTCTTTATAAATCCTCAGGACACTGGAACTCTTACTTTAAGTGCAGGCGAAGAGTTGAAAGGGCTGACGACTGACAGGTCTGTTCCTGCTTTCCTGGATGATTCACCAGTACGCACGTCCTTAGTTCTTGAATGGGGTAAGATACTCTTTCTGAATAATAGAAGAGTTGACGTCGGAGCTCTCTGGCTAGGAGCTGACTACGGACAGGCTAGAGCCGGCTGTTCTTGATAATTCTAGTTTAGCATAGGTAAGTAAACCATTTTGAAAAGATGGTACCGATTTAATACGCCTGCCACAAGCTACGACCCTCGGAGAATGTAAGGTAAAATAAATGGATTATGTGGTTGCGGAGGTGAAAGGGCTGATACTGAAAAATAGAACATTTCTGATACAATTTTGAAGGGACAAATGGAATCGAACTGCCCCCCTACCGCGTAAGTGTCATCGGCATCGATATCGGCTTCTTTTGACAGATGCATGTGACATATTGCTCTTATTCTTTGGTAAGTTTTCATTTCTGTCAATAAGAAGCAGCAATGTGTCACATCCAACTGTCATCTTAAGAGAGTCATAGTTACGATCGTCGCGCGAGGGGTGTGGGGGGCCGCGCAGGCCCCCCATGGCACCCGGAGGGCAACCATGCCACCCCACCGATGCGTCGGAATCGGTCTTCCGTCGTCAGCCCACACCACACTTAGAGTGGCAGCGCCATCTTACGGCATATTAGGCTACGGATTGATCATCACTGTCTCACTCTCGGCTCATGAATTAGAAGAAGACAGACAGACAGACAACTCTCCCCCTCCGGTGAAGCTCATTAGTGATGCTCACATGATTTCAAGCTAGCTCTGCGTTTTACTTCTCAATCCGAGCACCCTGCCTCAAGTACCGTACGTCTCGCACTCCGCTACGCACCTACCAATACAGTCCACATATTGGAAACGGGGCGTGCGGTACACAAAGTGTATCTGTCAAAGTAATTTTTTAACGTTCTCATCACTCGTCGTCTCAGCTACATGACACCCACTGCTGATAGGCCTCATCACTCGTTGTCTTGTTCTCTCTACAGGGCACCGGTTGGTGGAAATATGAGTTCTGCTACGGCAAGCACGTGATGCAGTACCACGTGGACCGGACCGGCGAGAAGACCACCTTGCTGTTGGGCAAGTTCGATGAGCAGGCGCATCTCAACTGGATCAAGGAGAACAAGGGGAAGGCGCCTAAGCCAGTTGGTGAGAAGCTGATGTTATTATTGTAAAATATGTACTGTATTATCTTACAACTAGCTTCCTCCTGCGGTTTCACTCGCGTGTTTGCCGTTCCCGTGGGAATATAGGGATAAAAAGTAGCTTATGTTACTCTCCGTACTTTCAACTAACTCTGTGAAGTAAAAATCAAGTCGATTGGTTGCTTACTTAGGGCACAAAGGAAGAACAAACAAACACAGTTTCGCATTTATAATATTAGTTAGGATTAGGAAGTCAGTCGGTCTCTAGTTTTTTTTTTATTGCAGACTTGAATCCATGCCTGTATGACAATTTGCTTGTACCTAGATTGTTTTTTCGCTTGTTTGTCTCTATTGGGTTGCTACGGAACATGAGATACTTGGACAAACATTGAATAACGTACGTTGCTTGTAACGTACGAAACTAAAACTATATTCCAGCCATCTTACGAAAAGAATTATATTTTTAAACAAATATTTGAACACTTTCCGTAAATATTCCACAGATACGTAATATTTCAGACATCTAATGCCATATATCAAACTTAAACGGTTCTGTGGACGTCCACTTCTGGACATTGGCCTCTCCTAGCACACGCCTACTGTGGCGTTCATAGGAGGCTATTAGCCTACTGCTACCACGCGCTGGCCAGACGGGTTGGTAGAGAGTTTGTTTCAAGTTTTCGTTCTCTCACACAGGTGTCCAATGCGTCGAGCCTCTTATCCCAGGCATGTAAGGGAGTGGTGACACTTGTATTCTTAGGCCGACACCACACGGCTATATATACATATTTCTATAGCATGTAATAAAAAACCTTTTGGGCGGTTTGTTTACAAACATTCTTTCCCTAAGATTGCTGAAGTATAGCTCAGTTGCCCTGGCATAAGCATCTTTGATCTACACCCTTAGCTCTTTAGCTCTTAGGGTTATTACCTATTTTTCCAAGAGCGATCCGATAGCACAATTACGTGATTTACGTCACGTATCGCCATTGCTATGGCGATACGTGACGTAAATCACGTAATTATGCACTGTTATTACAATGCGGCCTCTACCGAACAACCGATTGAAGGTACAAGTCCGAATCCGACCGCACGCAGCAGCAGCAGCCGCCGCTACACTCCAAATTGAACTGTAATAGTGTATCTAAAAAGCTCTATTTGCAGTGAGTGGAAAAGTGTCGCGACCGCACAGCGACACTTGCGCCGCACACTTTAAATTGTGCCTTTTAGATACACTATTAATGTTCATTTGGAGTGTAGCGGCGGCTGCTGCTGCTGCGTGCGGTCGGGTTCGGACTTGTACCTTAACTATGATGTGCATTAATTTAGTTCCTTATTATGGAGGGGCTGCATTCCCGCAGCGCCGGAGACGTTTTAAACCGATGATTGTCACACAATTCAGTGTTTGTTAATAAGTATTATTTTTTTATTTGTGTTAATAGGCCTAGATCCAGAAGTAGTTGTCCTAGAAGCCTTGAATTTTGGCCTTGCCTCCATCTCCCCCCTCTCCTCAAAGTGCAGGGGGTAATGGTATCCCTTTCCTTTCCCAACACCCCATCCCCCATGAAAACACTATCCCGTCATCCCCCCCTTCCCAACATGCCCCATCCTCTTTTCGACTCCCCCTCTCCCCAAACTACGGCTTTTATTGGCGAAAAATCACCGTAACGTACCTGATAACACTAGATCTTGAGTAAAATTTAAAATTCATTCTAAAAAAGTATCAATTTACAAAGGTTGAAACTTGAGGGGGGGGTGCCTCCCCCCCCCCTCCCCCCTCTCTTGCCCCCTATATGTGGGATACTAATGGAAATTCCTTCCCCTTTTCCAGAACAACGTACATCAGTGTCCCATTTCTACTCGGGCGGCGATGTTTGCGATAAAACCGGCAAGCCTAGGCAGACGGAAGTCAAATTAAAGTGCTTCGAAAACTCTTCTAGCCCCGCACAAGTGTCCCTTTACCTACTGGAACCTAGAACTTGTCATTACATACTGGGCGTAGAATCACCTTTAATATGCGACATATTACCGTTAGCAGACGAAAATGGTCTTATAAAGTCACCGAAACCCATTCTGAAGAAGCAAGATGCGTTAGTTGAAACGGAAGTTGAAGACGAGGAAAGCGAAACAAAGGAGAAATATTTACCATTTAAGATTGGAAACGACTGATATTAATAAAAAGGGTATGTTGGTGATTTTCTGTTTTTTTTTCATCCTTGATACTGTTATATATTTTATTCTTATTATTCAAATTTACAAATCACACGCTGGATTAGCGTAGGTAATATAGTTTTGTTGAATGACAATTTTTAAAAGCATCTAATTTGTGTTGGAACATCATTATAATACATGTCAAATAATGTCAATATCATGTAGCAGACAGATTTATTTCGTTCTCATAGGCTGAGCTAAGAGGTGGGCTTTGACAATGCATTAACACAATAATAGAAAAAATATTCATCTTTTTTTATTTTAATAAAAATGGGTTTGCAGTGGTCCTTCGAGCCGGATCAAATTATAATATTGAATGTATTAAAGTCAAAGTCAAAGTCAAAGTCAATATCATTTATTCAGTCTAGGCTGTTACAAGCACTTATTAACGTCAAAGAAGCTACGCCATCGGTTCACAAACCCTACGGCGGGAGACCTTGTAACGAGAAGAACCGGCAAGAAACTCGTCAAGGGCTGTTTTTTTCTCCCTGTTTTATTTCATACAGAGTCGTCAAATTGAAAAGTGACCTTAACATATCAGTAAGGTCAATTTCCATCACAAAAGGAAAATACTAATTAAAATATTACATTTTATGGTTATTGTAAACGTAAACAATTTTTAACTGGCAAAGAAAGACTTGTCTATCATACATTACAACATTTTCCGCACCACAAGACTACTACACTACAAGTTGTGAGGTACATACAGGTCAGTATCAATTTATTTTAGATAAAAATATTTAGGCTTTAAGCACAGCATTAAGATAAGCAGACTGAGGTAGACCCATTTCCGCTGGCGGCACCCGTTCACGAGCATGACGCATGAACCAGCCATCGCTTCGCTCAACCATATTTTAGGGAACGTAACGACCCGCCTCACACGACACCGCCGAAGAAACGTTTGAGTGAGCATGACGTACTTCAGGTACTTATGTTAAGCTGTATAAATATAAGAAAATACAATAGCAACAGCAAAAAAAGAAAGATAAAAGTGCCTTAATGTAAGACACAACACAACCTACAATGTCACTAGAAGACGCATCAGCTGGGTCACAATCTCAATCGTAATTAAAGTTAGAAAAATAAATAAAAAAAAGCTTTTATATATTTGGAATAATTGAAAACATTATTTACCTTTGTTTACTCTGATCAAGCAGTGCCACGCATCTCAACTCAAAACATCATAAATAACATAAAATCAAAACAACATATATCTCTACACATTTTAACACAAGCAAACATGAGCAGACCCATCCCGCTGGCAGCACCCGTTCACGAGCATGACGCATGAACCAGCCATCGCTTCGCTCAACCATATTTTAGGGAACGTAGCGACCCGCCTCACACGACACCACCGCAGAAATGTTTACAGAGAGCATGACATACCCATGCAACCTGTGTTAAAAGTTGAATCTAATACTTTACTAAACATTAATTGAATGACACTACAATTTCGAAAAAACAAAACTAAATATTTATGACCAAGCTGTCTCGTCATTCAAGTAATCTTTTATAGTATAATATCCTTTTTTAAGAAGACAATCTTTTACATTCATCTTAAACTTTTCGAAAGGCAAATCCAAAATATTATCTGGAATTTTATTATAGATACGTATACCTAGACCCATAAAAGATCCAAGGACCTTCTTTAATCGGTACCGAGGCATAACAAGTTTATTTCTATTTCTAGTATTGCGATCGTGCAAATCACCATGTTTGATATACAGGTTGATATTACGACGTACAAAAAGAATACAATTTAAAATAAATTGAGAAGCAGCTGTCAGTATACCAATTTCTTTAAATTTTTCCCGAAGAGATGTTCTGGAACCCAGTTGATAAATGGCCCTTATAGCTCGTTTTTGTAGTATAAATATTGTATTAATGTCAGCTGCTACTCCCCACATAAGAATACCATACGACATGATGCTGTGAAAATAACTGAAGTACACAGTCCTAGCAGTCTCTATATCAGTCAGTTGTCTGACTTTTCTCACAGCGTAGGCAGCAGAACTAAGCTTGCCAGCTAGTATTGCAATATGTGGACTCCATTGAAGTTTACAGTCCATAGTTACACCCAGAAAGACTGTTGATTCTACTAAATCTAATTTTTCATTGTTCATAACAATTTCCATGGGTACTTTCTGAACATTTGGTAAAGAAAAAAGAACGCATTTAGTTTTCTTTGCATTAAGCTGTAGATTATTATAATTAAACCAAGCTAGTACTTGCGAGAGTGTTTTGTTTACATCGTCAAAATCAGTTTTATTCCTATCAATGTTAAATATTAAAGAAGTATCATCCGCAAACAAGACAATCTCACATAAGTTTTTGGCAAAGAAAGGCAAGTAATTAATATATACTAGAAACAGCCTGACTACTATATCTTGTTCTTTATACTCTCGCGGGCAAATAAAGCGGGCAACTGCGTTATTTTCATACAAACATGCTCACTTTACAGTCCTATTAACATTTATGTCGATGTACGAGTCGAATACTCGACTTACGAATAAAAGTTCAAAAAATTCATGAAATGAATTTGTTTTTCTTACTTTGCACAAAAGTAAGAAAAACAAATTCTTACAACTTTTTATGAAAGCAAAATTAAACATTAATTTGTTTCGCTGGAAATTTAGGAAATCAATAAATGTTTTCAGTTGTTTCAAATGCTAATTGCTTAATTGAACATTTGACCTCGCCATCGACAGGCAAATCTTTTCAGAAGTACACATACTTTTTAGGGTTCCGTAGCCTAATGGCAAAAACAGAACCCTTATAGATTCGTCATGTCTGCCTGTCTGTCCGTGCGTATGCCACAGCCACTTTATTCCAAAACTATGAGGATTACACAGTTGAAACTTGGTAGGTAGATGTATTCTGTAAACCGCTTTACAGTAATTACACAAAAATAAAAAATGAAACTGATTTTTTTTTCATCCAACCGTGTCAAATCGTCTATCTATAGATAGGTCATTAAAAATTTAACGATTTTTTCTCAAAGTCAATCTCATTTTCCAAACAGTTGAAAATGCACACTTCCAAAGTGGTCAAATGTGTCCCACCCCCTCTAACTTTTGAAAAAAAATTGAATGAAAAAAAAAATATAAGTATACAAGATATGTATAAGATCTTAATAAAAACATTCAACGAAAATTGGTTTGAACGAAATATAGTTGGCAGTTTTAGAAATATAGCAGATTTCCCAAATGGAACTGAAACAATTTTTTTTATCAAACCTATACGTTTGGGGTATCTATAGAAAGGTCTATAAAAATTATATTGAGGTTCTTAAAACAGTTTTTTCTCAAAGTCAACTGTCGAAAGATATACACTTTCAAAGTGGTAAAATGTGTGTCCAGGCCCGTCCAGGGGGCTAATTGTCTTATTTTAAAATATATCGCCATCCCTTTCAATTCGTAATTTGAAAGATTTTTACATACTTCAAATCGTTACTGTTTGACATTTGATAGAGATTGTGATCGGGACGCGTTTTGAAAGTTATTGAATGAACGAAATTGAACTCGAGCAAAGTGCACATAAGCAAAGTGTCACTCGAAAATATCTTTTTTTTTAGTTCTGGCTTTCTTCCGTTTTCATATATATGTATATTTCAAATGTATGGAGAAATGTCAAATGAATTTATTTATTTTTATTTATTTATTTATTTACTTTAATTTAAAACGGTATTATGCAAAACACCAATTACATTAATTAAAGATAAAAAATAATTACTTAATATTACATCTCAATAAAATAATTAGGAACAATATAATTAAACAATTCAGATACTTATGCCAAACGTAAAAACAATAGTTTAAAAGGTCATTTTCTAACAGCAAAAATCATAATTCCCCTTCACAAAACCGCAAGCACTTTGACATTATTGTCGGCCAAGAATCGGCAAACAGGTCACATTCGGGATTGTGGGCAAGGAGAGCATTGAGTGATGTAAGGCTGCGCGGTATGGGCGACTGAGCGCGGGCCGCCGTGCGACACGAGGGCACTGCAAACAACTTATGTCCTCTACTACGGTTGTAGTTATTGGGCACAAAAAAGCGGGACAAGTCAGTGTGTAGATCCGGTGAATCAATTTTGCCGCGTAGTATTTTGCACATAATTATCATTTGGTGCTTATCCCGTCTGACCTCCAACGAGTTGTATCCGAGGCAGCCCAGCAGAAACTTAGTAGGGTACATGTACGGATAGTATCCGTTGATTCGCTTGTATAGAACCCTAAGGAAGGCCTTTTGTACCTTTTCAAGCAAAAGTATATATTTGCTCTCCCGGGGATTCCATACACACATTGCGCTTTCCAGCTTTGATCGCACCAGCGCAGCAAATATAAGCCGCATTATGCTGTGATTTTGAAAGTCACGAGAGTTTCTTAAGATGAAACCCAATCGCTTAAAGCACTCTTTGGCCAGTGCGACTACATGGTCATGAAACGTCAGGTTTCGATCAAACATGACACCCAAGTCACGCACACTATCCGTCCGCGGTAACAACTGACCGTTCAGCTTATAGTTGTATGCTATAGGCTGCCGCTGTCGGGTAAACGTCATTGCAGAGCATTTGGCAGTGTTGAACTCCAACCCATTCTGTCTAGCCCAGAGGCAAACTGCATTAACATCGCTCTGTAAATCACTGCAGTCCGCATCTGATTTTACCTCCATGAAAAGCTTAAGATCGTCCGCATACAACAGACATCGTGAGTGATGAAGTGTCATTTAAAACATTATTCGTTCCGAAAGTGATTGCGACTACAAGTTACACAATTCCATATATCACTATCACAATCAAAATATCTTTGAAAGGGATTATGATAGATTTTGAAATTAGACAATTAGGGGGCAGGGGGCTAATTGTCTAATTTAAAATCTATCGCAATCCCTTTCAATTCGTAATTAGTGTTAACACAGCGCCATATAGCGCCATATATTACAAAAGACTAGGTTTGGCTGGGTTGTATCGGGGCCAGTGCCACAAAATCAACATACAAGGTCATTAAGATGTAATTTTACATTAACTCATGATAATACCACAGGTAGGAATTGCATGTGGCAAGAAGGAAAGAGTGAAATTGTGGATTTACCAAATGATGAGAAAATTCAATGTGAGAAAATATTTAACACCCACTCACGAACAGCTGATGGTAAATTCATAGTAACTATCCCTTTGAAGGAATACCCTTCTACCTTAGGAAAGTCGCGCCACATAGCTTACAAAAGATTTAAAATATTAGAGGAAAAGTTTACACGAAATCAGGAATTTAAGATGAAATATGTAGATTCTATGCGTGAGTTTGAAATGACAGGTCACATGATTAAGCTTCAAGGGCCCTCGGTAGGCCATTATAATTATTTGCCCCACCATGCTGTTGTAAATCAGGAAAACAAAACCACACCATTGCGAGTGGTCTATGACGCATCTTGTCGAACCGATTCCGGTCTATCATTAAACGATATACAATTTAAAGGTAATTTAAATCAAGATGAACTGTTTAATATTTTAGTGCGATTCCGAACCTATGCATTTGTTGTATGCGCGGACATAGAAAAAATGTACCGCATGATTTACGTTAATCCCGAGCAAAGAAATTTACAATGTATATTGTGGCGCGAAGATCCACAACAACCTATAGATACCTATATGCTTACTACATTAAGTTTCGGATTGAGAAGCGCTCCGTACCTGGCCACGCGCTGTTTGTTACAACTCGCACACGAATACGAATATCAGTTTCCGGAAGCGGCTTTGGCGATTAAAACTAGTTTTTACATGGACGATTTAAATTTTGGCGGGGAAAATGAGTTGAAGCTAGCACAAATTGTTACTCAAATTAACAAAATTTTATTGAGTGCCAATTTTAAACTTAGAAAATGGAGGTCGAATTCTCATACGGTATTGAAAGCGGTGAGTAGCACCGATGAGTCATTATGTAACCGGCCTCCTGTATCACTAGGCGATAAATCAAGCAAAGTACTAGGACTGGCTTGGTGCGATGTTACCGATAACCTCACATTTATGCTTAACGGAAAACAAATAGATAGTAAGTTAACTAAACGAAAGGTATTGTCAATTTTGTCATCTATTTTCGACCCACTAGGACTGCTTACCCCGGTTTTAATTATAGGTAAACTTTTTGTTCAACGACTATTCATTGATAAGGCCGGGTGGGATGACCTGTTACCCACGTCATTACGCGAAGAGTGGAATTTAATTTGTAAAGATATTTTTTCTTTAAATTCGTTACAGATACCGCGTCACGTAACGAATAACAACGCAAAGGAAATTGAAATTCGCAGATAGTTCGCTTGCAGCCTACGGGGCAGCTATATACATTCGATCTATAGATAACGCGGGTCGCATTCGAGTACGGTTATTATGTTCGAAGTCGAGAATAGCGCGTAAAGAAACGGTACCGCGTCTTGAATTAAGGGCAGCGGTCTTACTGGCCACGCTATATAATAAAGTCAATAACTACAGTAAAATTAAATTTAGTAATACGTATCTATGGTCTGATTCAACAATAGTATTGGCGTGGATAAAGGGTAACCCAGAGAAATTGCAATGTTTTATCGCTAACCGAGTTAAAGAAATTCAACAATTAACGGACGTAAGTACATGGCACTGGGTAACCTCGCAAGAGAACCCAGCAGATATTATAACGCGCGGGCTGTCCGCGCAGACGTTGGTGAGGTGCGACCGTTGGTGGCAGGGGCCAGCTTGGCTGCGTATGACTAGGGGCGAGTGGCCATTAGCAAAGGCACCGGTTTCCAATTCCGCAGAACAGGATGCCGACTCCGGTATTGTCTGCAGTGCAACAATTAACGAACCTAGTACAGAAAAAAATGAGTTTACAAAAACATTGTTTGCAAAATATTCTAGTGTAACGAAACTGACTCGGGTAGTCGCATACATGTTAAGATTTTTTTATAACGCAAAACGAACAAAACATTATAGTGGTCCACTATCAGCAATGGAAAAAAATAATGCTTTGTATAAATTAATTCAACTGTCACAGATAGAATCGTTTCCGATTGAATATAATTTACTACTTAAGGGCAAACTAATTAATAAAAGGTCTAATTTATTGCACTTAAACCCTTTTATGCAAAATGAGTTAATGAGAGTCGGTGGACGCTTAGGGAATTCGAGCTATGCGCATGAAAAAAAACATCCAATTATTTTACACAAAACACACATACTTACACGCCTAATTGCAGAAAGTGAACACGAGCGCTTGCTTCACGCTGGTCCTCAATTGTTATTATCATCATTACGCGAAAGGTTTTGGCCAATACAAGGGAAATCCTTAGTGAATAAGGTAGTACACAAGTGTGTAACTTGTTTTAAAACTAATCCAAAACCAACGGTACCGATCATGGGCAACTTGCCACAGACCAGGGTGACACCCTCGCCTCCTTTCTGGACAACGGGTATCGATTATGCAGGCCCTTTCACAGTAAGAGATCGGAGAGGACGTGGCTACAAATGTTATAAGTGCTATGTATGTTTATTTGTATGTTTCAGTACAAAGGCCATTCACATTGAGTTGGTATCCAGTCTGGAGTCGCAGGCTTTTATATCAGTATTACGCAGATTTGTAGCTCGAAGAGGTAAACCGCGCACGTTAGTAAGTGACAATGGTACGACATTTGTGGGTGCAAATAATGAGTTAAGGGAGTTATTTCAATTTCTCGATACATACTCGAACGATATAATGACCTATAGTACAAACGAAGGTATCACATGGAAATTTTTACCGGCTTATACTCCGCATATGGGTGGATTACATGAAGCGGCAGTAAAAAGCTGCAAATACCATTTAAAAAGAATAGTAGGTCAAGCTTTATTGACATATGAAGAATTTTTGACGTATTTAGTCCAAGTAGAAGGTATATTAAATTCCCGTCCTTTGTGCCCCATCCCCTGTACCGATTCCGACGATATTCCTACCCTGACGCCAGCTCACTTCTTGCTCGGTAGGTCGCTGACGGGTCTGCCGGACTACGACTACCGAGAGATACCAGCGAGCAGACTTAAACATTACCAACAAATTCAACAGATGCAGCAGGACTTCTGGAAAAGGTGGTCACGCGATTACGTGGGCCTTCTACAGCAACGCACGAAATGGCGGGCCGCGAAGGGACCGCGCCTCAGCGTCGGGTCCGTGGTGCTGGTCAAGGACAACAGGGCGCCGCCGTGCTGCTGGCGGCTCGGCCGCATCACCGAGTGCCACGACGGACCGGACGACCACGCCAGGGTGGCGACCATCAAGACACGGGGAGGAACCATTAAGCGTGCATTTAACAACATATGTATACTACCAATTAACGACATAGATTAAGATCATTATATCCTTTACCTTTTAACCTTTTAAGTAACGTTCTGTACTAGCAGTTAACGATATAGTTTAAGTTTAGTAAATTCTATTATCTTTGAAGTAGTAGTTCCTATATTGGGTCAGTTATTAGAAATATAGTTAAGTAGGAAAGCTAGTTTCTTAATCGTTCATTTCTTGAACAAACTTATATAAGTATATGAATAGTAATTGTATAAGTCAGTAGTAATCAGTAAGGTAGATAAAGCTAGTTTCTTAATTGTTCACTTCGTGAACAAACTATATAGGTATAAGTTGTTTCCTTTTATAACTCGGAAGTTAGATGTCATATTGTATAGTAACCAGGTAGTTTGGTCTGAATAAACTAGATGATAAGCTTAGGAAATTTAGATTCTTAATTTGTCTTTATATTGTTTTAGTATAGGCATTTGGAAGTGATCAGAAACATATTGTAATCAGATGGTAGAATTTGTTTTGACCCTTGTTTAAAAAATTTAATTATTAGACTGAATCTTAAGTAATTTGTAAGTAACAACATTACTGCAAGGCCTTCTGCCCCCGCAGCATGTTAGACCGATCGCGCTGAGTTATTTTGTAGGCAAAACCTTCAAAAATTCTAAAGTTTATAAAAACTTGCCTGTGGATGTATTTGCATATAAAAAGCTTATTTTTGCGTTTTGTGTCATTTCTTGCCTATGCATCTATAGAAATTCGAATATTTGTGGTGGATATAAATAATTCAAAATAAAACTTACAAAATTGATTTCAAGTTAAAAAACGCAACGGTATTGAATTTAAGATAGCCTGCGTAGTGTACAAACCTAGTTTGTGTCACATTCGTCCAGGGGAAAGTGACTTAAAGTCAGTACATTAATAACTAAGGCAAAAAAAAATTAGAGTTTAAATAACTAGTACCATAATCTGCAGATTACTTAAATAAACCCATGAAATAAATTTGTGCCAGATTCAGGCATGGGATTTTAGTATTTTCAATTTTTTTTTGTTTGTCCGAGCTATAAGTGCTTTAAAAAAATATTACAATTATTAGAATTTACTTATTTGATATTAAAAATGCATGATTGATGGACAGTGTGAATTTGTGTCATATTAATGCACGGCATTATTAATTAAGAAAAAAATACAAAAAAGCGCACTAAGTTAGTAGGTACATAGCGCGCGATGCGAACGAAGCGCAGGCGGCAAGCCCGGCGCCGGCGCGGTCGACCTACCTATACGCGTGGACCGTGTGACATCGCGGGCGGCGTCCGTCTCAGTCGGGTTATATTCGGTACCTACTATAATAGGTAATTAGATTATCCCGTGATTAGATCAGATTAGGTAAGGATTGAATTGATGAACGAAAGAACACACGCCGTTCGTTCGGTTTTGTAGAGATTATCATCACAGTCTATATTAAGCGTTAATCTACTATGCAGCCGCAGGTCACATCTACTTTTCAATACTGTTACTTTTATGCAAGTGAAAGAATGACAGGGTGTCCCTGTCCGGGTCGTCGGTCGCATAGCAGAGCAGATATTATACCTATATGAGTTATTTAGTAGATTTTCACTTTTACTTACAGGTACCTATCGCTTTTCGGTAGTTTTTATTTTTTTTATAAATCATATAAAAAAAGTATTCTGCTTTAAGTAGAGTCAGCAAAACAAAATTTATAGCTTATACTTACTAAATACGGCATACTCGTAGATTTATAGGAACCGGGTCCGATACTCCGTTAAGAGAACCGGGAATATCGCTACTCCCGGTACTGAAAAACCCCTAAAGCTTTTTTGTATTATTGAGCTGTTTAAAATGTGTGCATAAATGAAAATGTTAGACGCAAGATGAAAGAACCATAGAAAGTGCTGCTGCTATGAAACTATTTTTTGGTAGTTCCCCGCGTAACACACACAAAATTCAGCTTTTATACTATAACGTACTATTGAAATATGCTCATATTACCGGTCATATTACTGTCTGGCTATTGCTGTCTCACTCTGATAAATAGGTCACTGCCCTGTTATACCGCCTAATGATAAGCTAGGAGTATCATACAATCAACGATGAGCCTAGAAGGTATTCATTAGGGATTTAGAATCCCCGGGTTTGTAAGTATTCGGAAACACAAGAACAGGTAAGAAGTTACACTCTAGCGCGGTACAGAAGATATAAGAATCAAAACGCTTAGCCGATTTCGACGCATTGAACGCCAGTCTTTGGAATATATTGCGAAGTACATATTCGTATTTATGCTTGTCTAATGGCAGGGGAAGAGTATAGCTGTCCATTTCAGACCGAAATATATCAGATAATAAAGCGTTAAGCTCGCAACAACGCTACTTTCTGTCTCTGCTCAAGGGGTTCGCGTTCAAGCTTATAACAAAAATATCTGTTGTGCGGCGTCGGTACCGCCACAAAAATAGATAGATACCGACGCCGCACTGTAACCGCACAGCACTCTGTATGGAAACGTAAACGTAAAACGACAAATGCACCGCTTCGGCACCGCAGCGATCCGACAAGAAACGTCTAAACTGAAAGCGCTCTTAAAGATGTTTAGATCTAAACTTCGATCATCAAGTCGTAGTCATCGTTAAAGCCACATGACACCCACTGCTAGGTATAAGACTCCCCCAGGGATCTCCACAATGATCGGTCCTGCGCTGCCTGCATCCAGCGGCTTCCCTTGACCTTTACCAGACCGTCAGTCCACCTTGTCGGAGGCCTACCCACGTAGCGTCGTCCCGTGCGCGGTCGCCATTCCAGAACCTTTCCGCCACAGCGGCCATCGGTTCTTCTCTATGTGCCCCGCCCACAGCCATATCAGCGGAGTAATCCTTCGAGCGATGTCACTTGCTTTGATCAGTTTAGTTCTCCTACGGATCTCCTCATATCAGATTCGATCACGTAGGGAAACGCCGAGCATACTCATAGTTAGCGACCACGATTCACTACGTCATCACTGACAACACACACTGGTCATAGACTTTCGTCTTGAGACACTCCGGTATGTTGGACGCGATGATCTTACGGAGCTGAATGCTGCCCATCCGAGTTGGATTCGACGGGAAGATCTCTTTCCCGAAGTTGGACTTACCTAACTGGATTGTCTGTCCAAGGTAAACGTAGTGGTAAACATTTCGAGTGTAGGGTTCCCAACGTGAACTGAAGTGGGTATAACATGAAAATTTGACATGATTTTCGCCTTTTCCATGTTCATCTTAAGACCCAATGTTTGGGAAGCACTACGGAGATCTAAGAGCATTGTGTTCAGATCTTCCAAGGTCTCAGCCGCAAGGACTAACTATATCATTGGCTAAACGAAGATGTGTCAGATACTGGCCATTAATGTTGATGCCGAGTCGTTTCGAGTCCAAGAGCTTAAAGATATCCTTCGACGCAGCTGTGAACAGTTTCCGAGAAATGACGTCTCCCTGTCTCACACCTCGCTGAAGTTAGATGGGATTTGTGTTCTGGTTCTGTAATCGGTCCGACATGGTGGCATGTTCGTATAAGTACCTCAACACCTCGAAATACCTATAGTCCACTTGGCACCTCTGGAGAGAATGCAGCACCGCCCAGGTCTCTATCGTATCGAAGGCTTTCTTATAGTTCGCAAACGCCAAGCAAAGTAGCAAATTATACTTCTCGGTCTTCTGTATAACCTGCCGAAGCGTATGGATGTGGTCTTTGGTGCTAAAGCCTTTTCAGAACCCGGCTTGTTCGTGAGGAAGTCGTCGAACCTGCAAGCTAGACGACTCGTTATGACTCTCGAAAACAACTGAGTTTGCGTTTGGTATAGTTGGAGGAAACATTTCAGCGTAAAAAACCTTTGCCAGTAAAGCAAAGCTTTTTTCATGCTAATTAAAATATTAATGAAATATTAAAAGTTGAAACTTAATGAAAATGACACGCATGATCAGCAAGCATATCCCTCAAAGTAGGATTCAGGTTGAAAGGACTGACCTGTTTTCTTATCCTGTTAATCTTAAAAAAAAAGAGAACAGGTCTTATCCTGTTAATCTTACAGCCTCAGTGGACAACCGAATTAGGGACAAGATGTAAGTTAGCATTGGCTTGGCTATTTCACTAAAGGTCAGGGCAAAAAAAAATAACGATTCTACATCTATATCAATAAAAGCTATAGACTTGCTCGGTCGTCAACTGAAGCTTTTTGGGTTACATGACAAGGGGGCAGAGTTGTTTTGCGCTATTAAGAGTCCGCCTGCGGAGACAGGTTCATGAACTAGTTCAGTAGGGGCTCGTGCATCAAATTTAAATTCAAATTCAATATCATTTATTCAGTCTATGCTGTTACAAGCACTTATGAACGTCAAAGAAGCTACGCCATCGGCTCACAAACCCTACGGCTGGATACTGGATTTTCTTAACTAGGAAGTCATTGAATGATGACCCGATATTCAATTTTCTCCATACTTGTGAACAACGATAAGATGCTTAATTAGTAGCTACCTGGGCAAATGAACCTGTCTCCACAATCCCCCCAAAACCGGAAAGTTTCCGATCTCAGGAGATTGCAATGCAAATATGGCTAGCCAAAGGAAAGGTCAGAAGTCAGATAATGTTTATAAACTCATTTGCAAAAAAACGGGCACCTAAGCAATGAACCATTTCAAATGTTAATATTGCTTTGTTTGATAATTATAGGTAGTTTTTTCCTCACAATTTGGTAAATTAATAAGAAAATAATGGTTTTCATCAGTATTTCATAAAATTTAGATACAATTTATGGGAAATAATGCTAAACCTCGCTAGTAGTGTATGTTCGCTAGTAGTGCATAGTATATACTCATGAAGTAAAAATAAAAAGTTTTTTTGTTTGTTTTTCTTTAATAAAGTAAAAGCAGATAAATGTTTAGTATCGAGTGTGACCCCCTCTAGCTAAAATCACAGCTTGAATTCGTCTGGGCATGCTAGCGAGTATATCCCGGATACTTGCTTGCGGAATACGTTTCCACTCCGCAGTAATCACATTCTTCAGCTCTCTGATGGTCTGCGGAGCCGGGTGTACTGATCTCACACGCCGTTTCAGAACGTCCCAGCAATGCTCTATGGGATTGAGGTCGGGACTTCGAGCTGGCCAATCCAAACGACGAATGCCGACCTCTTGCACATACGCATTAACATCGCGGGATCGGTGGGCGCGAGCATTGTCGTCCATAAAAATCGAGTCTTCACCTAGAGCGGCCAATGCGGGTTGTGCATGAGGAATTAGAACTTCCGTTATGTATCGATGCCCAGTCAGTGAGCCGTTTTCAATGAAGACTAACTCTGTACGATCCATTGAATTTATTCCTGCCCAAAACATAACAGAGCTCCCACCATAAGGTGTGATTTCTTCGAAACATGCCTCTGCAAAGCGTTCTCCTTGTCTTCTTAGCACTCGCCGACGTCGATCTTCACCGAACAGAGATATCCTGGCTTCATCAGAGAACAAAACCCTATTCCAATCTTCTTGAGTCCATGATTCACAATTTCTAGCGAACCTAAGCCTGTGAACTCTGTGCTCACGGAGTAATTTGGGGCCGCGGGCCGGGCGGTAACTGCGTATATTGGCAGCGAGAAGCTTCCTTCTGACCGTCCATAGACTAATATGCACATTTCTTACTTCTTGGAGGTTGTTCTTAAGATCCACATACGAAGATTTGCGATTTCTCAATGCGCGACTCACAAGAAAACGATCATCCCGTGGTTGGGTTAGGTTAGGTTAGGTATGGTTTTCTTCCAGAACCAGGCCTTCTCTCGACGGAACCAGTCTCCTGATATCGCTGCTAGGTCCTTTGGACTGTCGAGCGACTAACATTTAGCCTCCTAGCCACGAAACATTGGCTGCAACCCTCTTCAAGCAGCGCGATAATTTTGGTAGCTTTTACCACTTTATCTACCATTTTTGATACAGCCAAACAGCAATAAATAAAGCTTTGACAGTCAAGGATATGAAATTAATCGATAAAAATTGAATAAAAGTTATGAAAGTCGATGTTAACTTCTGGAACTTCGCGCCAAAATGTAGGATAAAAAGGGGTTTTCTGTAAAAATGAGCATCAAATGAAAATTTGAATTTAGAACGTACTTTTTTAAATACCACAGCATTTTTAAAACCGGCCAGACGTGTACAAACGAATGAAACCTTTTTGGTATTGTATCTTTTTGAACATGAATGAAAATCAAAACCGCCCGTTTTTTGAGACAAATGAGTGTATAACATCGATAAATAATGCTAGGGCATAGTCCCAGGAACTCCTGGTTACGAATTTTCCCGAGATTCCTGATACGGTACTTACAGGGGCACATTAACTGGCATCGGTTTTAACATGGTATCGCAGAACCGGTTCTCATTAATAGTAAACTTCAATATAAATATATTCAAATGAATGAGTTCGAGATAGGGAAAAGTACCGGGAATTCAAAGTTTTTTTCCCGGGACTCCCAGTACTGACGCAAATTAACTGACACCGGTACCATCGTATAGAAGAACCAGTATTCTTGGTTCTCATTAATAATAATGAATGGGTTAGAAATGCAAAACTATAAAACAAAATGTATTAAACGAGTGATTGACAGTGGGTGCATGATTTCTAATTTAAATTTTAACAATCAGAAAGGCTGTCACTTAGAATAGTGGCACTTGAGGTGGTATAAAGTAAAAACAAATTATACTTACTTACTTGCCTAGATCAGATATATATACTGTTTTCTTTTTTGCTTTTTATTTAATGTTTACCTACTTCTAAAAAACATCTTAGTCTGGTCATCAACTTACTTAAAAATAATTAAGTAGGTACCTTCTTGACTAGCAATGTAGGTACCGTCAACAGCACGTACGGCTTTACATTTGCACTACGAAAACCACCGACGAGCGAAGTAAGGGCGCTCTCAAGGTTACACACACCGCTCGCGTGTCGCGTTGCGTCCCATGCGTTTGCTCTTAGCGACAAATTTCAAAATGTTCCGTATTTAAACTGAATCTAATTCCATGGATAAAAACGACACAAATTTTAAATAGTGTTTCGTTATAGCATAAAGATAATAAAAACATAAACTCTAATAACTTGAATTTTCTTTTGTGACTTTTACAGCGTTTTGACCAAAAAAGGAAATTTTCTGAAAATGCCATGGAGGAATCTGACACAAAACATTATAAACAAAAGATACCATTGATCTAAAACTTATAACACTTATTTCACCAACTCTAATATTCTTTTGAGCTACTGAGGCGACATCTTATGTAATGGTTAAATAACAGTATTCCCGTGGAGAGAGATGACACAAAAGCCTCGTGTACATCGTTTACGACTTTCTAATCCCCATGATAGTAAAATTATCGTCTCTAATTTTCTTTTCGGCCGATAATGTCAGAAAAGACAAAAACGTCAATATATACTTATCCCTGCACCTAAGATGACACAAAATCATATATTAGGTTAAGTAAATGGTCCTGGAACTGTATACCAAAAATCAAGAACTTTAATATTTTTGAAACCTCAAAACTTATCCCTATCGGTCTATGTTAACACAGCGCCATATAGCTTAACGAAATAATTTGCAACCAATTAGAAACGTTGCTATTAGTGATCTCTTTGTAAGTTTCTCCGATATGTCGCCAGGTGGCGTTGAGCCATGCTTATATAAGGACATTTTCGTGTGGCACTCGCGGTTATTCACATTGTATCTGGCTTCTTAAAATTGAGTAAATAATTGTTAACATTTTCTTCTTTCATTTTGGGCACCTTTTTTACAATTAGAAAGATATTCAGGCCGTCACTATTTGACATTTGAAAGGGATTGTGATCGGGACGCGTTTTAAAAAGGTAATTTAAACGAAATTGAACTGTCTAAGCAATATGACAGACGAAAATATCACAATCACAATACCTCTGAAAAGGATTGTGATAGATTTTAAATTAGACAATTAGGGGGCTGGTCTCTCTAACTTTTAAAAATAAGAAAGTAAAAAATCTGAAAAAAAGAATGCTTTAGATCTTTAGAAAAACTTTCAACGAGAATTGGTTTGAACGGAATATAATAAGCAGTTTCAGATATAACTATTATATTATATTATTATATATTTTCTCATCAAATATAACTTTGTCATTCATACTTACAAACACTATGAAAAACAAAGTTATTTTTGCAGACGAAAAATTAAAGTGGCATATTGGGTAGGCGTAAGTAATCAGTAGTCAAGTGAATACCTAATTTTAATATAAAAATACATAATAGAAACTTTATTGCACACGGTACAAAAGTGTCCATCGTTCCAGCAGCGCCACGGTGTCCGATTTGCTTGAAAAAAAAATCACCATTTAGGCCAATTTTTTACCAGACGGGAATAAATACCTTTGATTTTTTCCCCCCACTAGATCCGAAGATATACGGGTTTTTTGTGGCGCTGCTGGAACGACGTCGTTCTGTCAGCGCCACGCTATATCTCGTTTATTACAAAAGCTATAATAAATCTGATTAGACACAGATTTTTGCCTTTTTTTTCCATTTCACACAAGCTAACATCCACCCGTGAATGTCGACAGATTCAGGAGTAATCTTGTGTCACTTGTGGCGCTGCTGGAACGACGTCGTTTCAGCAGCGCCACGGCTGAATCTCAGGAATTCGATTTTTCTACTGGGATCAGTGTGCCTGTATATTTAGTGCCCGCATCATAAGGCACGGCAAATATTGAATTTCTACATTTCATCGTGGATTAAAGATTGTATAGGCATCGAAAAATTATAACCTCAAAAAGAAATGTTTTTGCTCTTACGCCTTTAATTGATGTATTAAATAACATTCGCGCATTCTCTTATCTCCCTATAAAGGGAAAAAAATAAATTCACTGTTCAACAGGATTCACTGTTCCAGAAAAATCTAGGTTTACAATTTGTTCATACATTTAGGCATCGTTCCAGCAGCGCCACACCCAATACAGCATGTTCCCGGGCACCAGTGACCAAACTGAGCATGCCAATATTTAGTGCTACCATAGCGAACACGGAAAAAAATCTGATAACGAGTATAACACAGCTATTTTCCGAGAAATGAGCCTTTGATTCAATATGCTGTACAACTGGTACATTCGAGTAGAAAAGTTTTAAACTATTTTTAGTGCCACTAACTATTAATAGGTAGCCAAAACTATTTTTGACTCTATAGACTTAACGATTGATCGGACAATGCTTGTTAAGATTGACTCTAGACGTCAAGCATCGCTTCTGGACGATAAAAACAAGTCAAGCATTTCATTCCATCATTTGGGTTGGGACTCAATATCGATGTTACCGCTATGCGGACTGAAGCTCAGCATTATTATGCCGAAACCATACGATGCCGATTATGCCGATGTACGAGCCGATATGGGCAATGGGCATATCCATGCCTGGCACAGATTAGTAAGTGAACAAGTTATCAGAAGGTTAGGTGTAGGAAAGGATGGAAATCACAGAAAAAATATTGTGTTTCCGGATAATCGATTGTGTTCTCCTACCCTAAAATAATAAAGATAAAATAGACATAATCGATGGTATCGATAGTTACTTTTCCAAAATCATTTGATGAAATTGATACCAAACTGTTAGAATTCTCATAACCACACCATGGACTGATGGAAAACAAGATTGAAAATATTAGGTACGTGGTTAGATTGCATTCATCAATCTAATTACTTGTATTATTGCATCGATTTTATCGATCGATCTAGGTATAGGTAAGGTTTCCGTTTTTTGCCATGTAGCTACGGAACCCCAATAAAAAACATCAAAGTTAAAAGTAATAAAAACAAAATGTATGAAGAAAATTACTTATTACCGTCCTAAGTAGGTACTTTATCTTACCTACTATAAAAATAATAAAACAAGGCACAAATGGACCCTGTTTCAGCCTGTGAATTGCTGCGGCGAGCGACATTGCAGTAATAAGCTGTGATTAAATTTTAAAGTAAAAACTTTTCCACTCGAATGTACCAGTTGTATGGCATATTGAATCAAAGGCTCATTTCTCGGAAAATAGCTGTGTTATACTCGTTATCAGATTTTTTTCCGTGTTCGCTATGGTAGCACTAAATATTGGCATGCTCAGTTTGGTCACTGGTGCCCGGGAACATGCTGTATTGGGTGTGGCGCTGCTGGAACGATGCCTAAATGTATGAACAAATTATAAACCTAGATTTTTCTGGAACAGTGAATCCTGGAATAGTGGTTTATTTTTTTCCCTTTATAGGGAGATAAGAGAATGCGCGAATGTTATTTAATACATCAATTAAAGACGTAAGAGCAAAAACATTTCTTTTTGATGTTATAATTTTTCGATGCCTATAACAATCCTTAATCCACGATGAAATGTAGAAATTCAATATTTGCCGTGCCTTATGATGCGGGCACTAAATATACAGGCACACTGATCCCAGTAAAAAAATCGAATTCCTGAGATTCAGCCGTGGCGCTGCTGGATCGACGTCGTTCCAGCAGCGCCACAAGTGTCACAAGATTACTCCTGAAATCTGTCGACATTCACGGGTGGATGTTAGCTTGTGTGAAATGGAAAAAAATGGCAAAAATCTGTGTCTAATCAGATTTTTTTTTCTTTTTTTTATTTATTTATTTATTTTTTTATTTATTTATTTATTTATTTGTCATCAGGCTACAATGGCCTATAGATATATACCTTAAAACTAGACATAAATAATATATAAAATAACAGCATTATGTAATTTAATTATTTTACACGTAAAGACGGCGGCGACGTGTTGCGCATTGCGGTGTCCGATAGCCGACCCCGAAACCGCCGGAACAGGACACCCTTCGGCCAAAAATCTTCCTTCATGAAGGTCGACAGATGTTCAGTCGGTACCCTCACCACAAATGAGTTAAAGTTCACACTGTGGCGGGACTCCAACCGCTCGACCCTCAGGATGAAATTGGTCTTCGTTCTGATGTACTCCACAAGCCCTTCACATTTTGTGGAGTAATGCAGGCGGGACACGTACAAAAGTGTCGTCGGGACCGCCGGCCGCAGCAGCTGGTTGCATCCGGCCGGGGCGGTGCCACAAAGGTTGCGACGAGTAGGCTTCTTCCTCTTCTCCACCTTTTTGAAGCCGTCGTCATCACAGCCGTCATCTTGTCTCTGCAGAACACCTTTGGAGACCGGTCGTTGTTGATCATACCCCTCATTCGTAACCCGCTTAAGTTGTTGTTTGGCGGGTCGGGTAGCAGCGGTGACTGCTGCGTACGCACGTTGAGGGGTCGACGTGCTTACGCGTGACGTCTCCGCCGGGGCGGAGGGACGGGCAGCGGGGCGCGGCGCATCGCTAGTAGCGGCCACCGGTGACGCATCCATATGCGCCGACTCGAAACTGCCGATGGATGCATTTTGCGCCCCACGTCGAGTGTTCACCTTAGAGGCCTCGGGTGACCTACTTGCCGCCGTCGAATTGCTTAACAACATGACTTGGGCTCGCAACTCACAGATGGTGTTATCTGAAGCCTCTAATTTGCACTGCACTTCAGCCAGGCTTGTTTTTAGGGAGGTGATGTCCTTCAACAGCCTGGTGACGTCGACGTGGTCGAAAGTGACGGGGGGCAGCTTGTGCAGCTCCTTAGCCACGAAAGTCGGCACGTCGTCTGGGTCGGTCTCCTTCAAACAGGTGATGATATCCTGGAGACTCTTCGCACCTCCATCCCTTCGTCGAGATGGCATCTCATCGGCTTTCCCGATGCTCCGAAACAGCAGCGCCTTTCCACTGCAAATCTCATCTTCTTTGAAGTTCGACTTGCAGATCTGGACAATGCTGACCTCGTCCATTGTATCGATGGCGTTCTGGATGAAAGCCAGGACTTCGTTCACTATAAGTTGCTGGGAACCCATAGTGATAACGCGCAGCGGCTAATGCCGCGCGAAACATGAATAAGAATTCGCACTTAGTGCAATGAGCACGTCCGTTTCCGAGCGCGCCACGCTTTTTTAATAGCTTTTGTAATAAATTAGATATAGCGTGGCGCTGCCAGAACGACGTCGTTCCAGCAGCGCCACAAAAAAACCCGTATATATTCGGATCCAGTGGGGAGAAAAAATCAAACGTATTTTTTCCCGTCTGGTAAAAAATTGGCCTAAATGGTGATTTTTTTTCAAGCAAATCGGACACCGTGGCGCTGCTGGAACGATGGACACGGTACAAAAACAAACACATACAGAGAAAATGACAAAAAAGAGGATCACATAATAGGCGGCCTTATTGCTACATAGCAATCTCTTCCAGGCAACGTTGGGTGAGAGACGGAACCCTTCATGTGCGAGTTCGACTTGCACTTGGCCAATTTTTTCATTTATTAGACCACGAAGTTAGTATGTTTGTATGAAATTAACGCAGTGACTCGCTTTATTTGTCCGCGAGAGTATTTATCTAAAATCAGAGTATCCTCTATTTAGTTTAGACATCCAAGTACTTACCTTAGAATTGACGTTAAGGTGGTACGACTTCTATACAAACAAACATTAGGTATATATACAATTATTGGTTCATCATACCTTAATAATACATAAATATATGCGCAACTAACTCGTTTCAGTTATGTATACGTGACAGATCGCATTTATATAGCTCATGTATGAAAATACATTTTTTTTTATAAATTCGCGCAAACAAATAACTGAACCGAGTTAGTTGCACATGTATTTATGAATTATTAATGTATGATGAACCAATTAATGTGCAATGTTTGTTTGTATGGACGTCGTACCACCTTAACCAATTCTAAACGAGGATATGAATGTGGGACTGAAAATAATGACCGATTTATTCCAATGGTACCTTTAATGGCCTGCGCAGACGACGGACATTGAAGGACTTTTTGTCCGCGACACGACCTTATAACTAAGAACATAAAGTTGAATAAATAACGAGGACTTTTCGCGGATATACGCGGTCTAAGTTGAATCTTATTTGGTTAACAATAAAGACGTGTCGCGGACAAAAAGTCCTCCGTTATACGTCGTCTGCGCTAGCTCTTATGATGCCAGTTCTAAAAAAATCTAGACACTAGGTATGCTTTCGTATAAGATAAAGGATTCAAGGAAAATAAGAAAAGCCACTTTTTAACTTGACATTTATTTACATTCATATCAACAAAACGGGTGTTGTATAAAACAGTTCTTTTTATTTATTCCATACCAATTGTAAACCTACTAAATACGGGTGCCTCGAATTGTGTAAAAATAAATTTGCTTTCATTATAAGATATGCTGTTTGTAGGTACCGTAACTCGATAATCCGCCGTTTTAAATTTAGCTTCTTTTTATCTATTAGGCTCGAGTTCACCAACTTATTAACCGACCGATTAACGCCAAACGTCATTTAAATGTCATTGCATTTCAGCCAATTCTTTGAATTTGTAAGGGACAGAACGATATTTTAAACCGCGGTTATCTAATCGACAGTTGGTGAACTCAGTTCTTAGTCAGTGAATTGTTGACCGAAGTTTACTGCCATTTGTTTTTTATTGACAATAATTTCGTTATCAATAAAGCCAAGCATTTTTTGCGTTTTATGATTTTTTATATGTAAATATCTTTTGCCTTCTGGGTCAACACTTCAAAAACTATTATGTTGAAATAAGAGCATATTCATAAGCATATTTATGTCTTATACATCAGACAAAGTAAATCAGGGAAAGTATTTTAAATTAAATGATTAAATCATGACACATGTTTGGTAACATTATTGTTGTTACACGAAAATATACGAACAACAACCAATCATATTGCAATATGACTAGTAGACATGTTCATGTAACACGCTAAAAAACGCAAATCGTGCGATTTTTTTGGAAACTATACCAAAAATGCGTCAAATACCGGGCGTACCCTGATTCTTAATACAACAACATTAGTGAGGTTTTGAGGTCTCTCGTCTAAGATACCTAGAAAATGTAGGTAAAAAATGCCTTAATTTAAGTTGACATCTAGATCACACCTTAGCAGGTAACCTTGTAATTGTGTCAGGATTGTAGCGTCTTGCCCGTTACCCATATTCCCAATGTCAAAATAGTATATAACAATACATCCGTTTATAATAATTTATACCTTACAACAAGAAAAAAGACAAAAAAGCTGATCTCACGAAGGTTCACTAAGAACTTACTAAAGGAATCACAAGACAAAAAATTTAATAACTTGCACTGAATAACATCTATTTGGGAACTTATTCAGTCTAGAATATTGTCTTTTTTCAGACATAAAACATGACTAAATTAAACTAAATATTATCAATAAACCCATCTCGATAATATATATATTTTTAAATAGAATATAATACTCAACTAAATTTATAATAATAATGATGGTCTACATCAGTTCTTTTACAGACAAAGTAAAATAATAACTTAAGTTAAACGTCTGTTGGTCTTTTTGTTACTTTGAAAGCGACGTCTGATATAAGCGCCACGTGCCAAATGACGTATATATCAGTCTCGTCACTTCGTTATGAACTCCTTGGCACAAGTTAGAACAGAATTGTTAAAAGGTTAAAATTATACTTACACGATTTCTTTAAACAAACAACGTACACTGTATAAATACACTTTTGTTAAGAAATATCCTTAGAATGTACACTTCTTTTTCAATATTGAGCGTTTCGTTTAGTAGGAATCCAAGAAATAGGGTTTACACTCAATTAAAACTTTATTCTTTAAAATATTTCTATCTAATTTGTAAGAGGTGTATAAAAAGCATTTATTTTGTTTCTTCTAGTGAGTACGTACGCTCAAAAACCGCACTTTACCTACTAAACTTTATAAAGAAAATGTGATACGGTTTTTGCAGCAAACTAGAATATCGGGTGAAACAACGTGCCAGAGTCTACAATAAAATATTCGTGAACAAATAGTACGTCAATAAAATTAAGTAGGTAGTTGATAACACATACCCAAACTTACGAAAATAGTGAAATATTTCTATTTATTAAATACTTAAATACTAACAAAATTTTTGACTAAAGGGCCAGTGTTCGATGTGTTACAATAATTGAGAAAAATTTTAATAATTGATATCTACGAATGAAACACAATTTGTTAAACAAACGAATAAGTATTTTCTGTATAGATATCTCAAACTCTCGAATTTCGGCAAAACCCCCTAACAAAAAAGTCATTAATAAACATACTTGTATTAGTAAGATGAAAGATTTTTATCAGACCTACTTAGTTTTGCGTTTTTCACTAATATAATTTCACGTGTAAAAACAAAAATGATATGTATCACTTAGACAGATTGAGATATCTATAAGATAAATTAATTACAATTAGTCAAATTATTTAAACAGTTAAGTACACTATTGACGACAAGTAAGGTAAACAATAAATACACTGATCACTTTGAGATCATTTCATTATTCTAACACCTTATAATTTTAAACAAACAGGACTAAGACTGAACTGACAATGGCCACATTTCTGATTAAATCATAATCAACTATGGTAACACAAAATAAAGAACAAAATCTAACAAAAAACACTTTCATAATATAATTATAAGGTTGTTCCGCTTGAACGTAACTGTAAATTAAACTATTAACAATACTTACGCGGTAAGTTGGTACATTTCATATCCGTAATGATGTAGAGTGACAAAATACACGTTATATTTTAAACGAAAATGGTATGACGTTTAAATATATCCCGATACCGCTTCTTTGGAGTCTACGAAATGTAATAAGTAAACGCATACAACTTATCCTTAAGGTGACTAAAACTTAAAAAATAAATCATTACAATAATATAATAAACAATTTGGGGAATACTTTGGAAACGATAAATCCTTTGACACAAACCTTAACCTTATACTTATTAGTTAACAACAGTGCACTCGCGTCGGCCGAACCTTACCTATTTTATTATTCAGTTCGCGTGCACCGAATACATCACAACAAACGTTCGGAATCTTACAACCTCATCGCAGAGTTCTTTTTTCGAAAAATTTCCAAATTAAAAAGTAAAACAGAAAACAAAAGAATTCACTAGGAACGCGCTCTGGAATATTCTAGTACGGTCTCGAGAGTTCTTTGGAGCGTTTCAATTGAACTTTGAGTCTCTTTGTACCTATTTGAAAGCCGTTCATGGCTTGTATGGCGGCCTGTGCGGAGGCGGCGTTGTCGTAGGAGACGAAGCCGAAGCACTTAGAGAGGTTGGTCTGTTTGTCTATGAACACTTTGGCCGATATCACGTGCCCGAACGGCAGGAACGTGGACGCCAGGTCTGTGTCCGTGAACTCCTGGGGCAGGTGGTAGATGAACAGGTTTCCACCTTCAGGACCTGCAAATGAAATCGTAGTAAATTAGAGATACCTATAAATGGCAAGTTCCAATTTGTCCCTTTAATACGTTAACTTAATATCTTAGGCAGTTGGGATAGTTATCCCAGATAGTCCTATCTCTAACTAGAGATAGGTTATTAATTTCGGCCGTTAGACTAAACGCAAGGAACAATACTTTTATCGAATAAAATGAGGTTGTATCGCTGATAGCTTGTTTATTGTGCGCCATGTGCCTAATTTCACAGCTAACAATATTTATTTTGATGCAGAAAGTGTAATTTACTTTTGTGTGTTTCATCTTTATAAGAGCAAGGTTACAATCAGCATTCGCTTGGGGGTATGTGAGGATATAATTATGGCTGACGTTAACAGACACTTTTGAACTCTATAGATCACGTTACCTCGGTCGAATACAATGATAGTCACAACGGATTAGCTTCTGAGCCATGGGGTAATCAACCTTTTACAATCTAGACAATAGACATCCTATTAATTTATTACGTAGATGTCTATTTAGTGTCGAAAGCGTTAAATTTCAGTAATTGTTACCTTCCTGAGGACCTTAATTTCGCAGTAGTTAGCGTCCAGCTGCTTTAGCTATTTTAAGACGCTATACAAAGTACTTAACATTTTTAAATTATAAGATGGTTAGAGATGTTACAAATCTGGTAATAAGATATATATTTAGTCATCATACCTTTGTCTAGATTTGTAAAGTTTCAGAAACACGATGATTTTGCCTCGACAATGATTTATTTATAAAGCATAGCGATGTTCATAATTTTAATACTAGAAACAAGAATAAGCTTGCCGTTCCAAAATTTCGGCTTGAAAAATGTAGACGCTCGTTTTTGGGGAAAGGCATAGCCTTTTTTAATAAAGTTCCACAACAAGTTATTGAGCTGCCTTGCATAAATTTAAAATATATGTTAAAAAAACGCTCTTAAGCAAAGGTTATTACAAGGTAGATGACTATTTAAAAGACCAAAATGCATGGATGTGATACCAACATTAAACATACTATTGTAAATAGTGTAAGAGGAAAATATTCTAATATGAGTATGAGAAAATTTTCTTCTTTTATTAAATATATTTCAAGATTGTAGATTTGTGTTTGGCAACAACATGTTCCATTGTAAATGTTGTTGTTTCTGCTAAGGCTGATAAGTTTCTTGCGGCCGTTCTTCTTATCAGTTAAAAGATGTCCTGAATGGCTGGTAGGGAAAAAAAATGTTGGACTATTCGAAAGTACTTATCTATAAGTCTATTTGAATAAAAATCTTTGACTTTGACTTTGACTTTGACACTTTTTCTTTTCGAAAAGACCCGTAAAGAGTACGAAAATTCAAGATTATTTTCAAATGGGTTTACGTTATAGGTACTATTGGAAATTTGTTTAATTAGTTGACAACAATAATATTTAGCATTGTGTAGTTTCATTGCTCTTTAAATCACTATAGTTATTTACTACGAAGTGATTTCGTGTTTTTTCGCCTAATCTGCAAAATCGGTCTCGCTCTCGCGTGCGTCCTTTTCTTATTGCTATCTCGTTTCAGTCGTATAGCACCTTAAGCAATAAGCTGGAGGACCAAAAATGTTTTGTCGACGCTCTCTGTGTTTAGAAGACATATTAAGCAATTGGTCCCAGCTGCATTACCTACGCGCGGAGCGAATAAAGGCCTAGCTTTCGGATAATTTGAGCTTTCACCATCATTAGCCTATAGGTGTCCACTGCTGGACATAGGCCTCTCTCCTAACTCACGCCATTGAGGCTGGTCCTCAGCTCTTTGTATCCGGCACCCCTACCGCCTAGCGGTATTGCTATCACTATAGCTATCAAAATTTAAACTGTTTAAATCCTTCAACGATATGGTTTTTGTCTAATTCCTATATATTTCTATTCATCTATTGGATTCACTGTTGCATTTATAGTATTAAAGCGATAGCATCAGCGAGAGCCCTTGTAGGGGGTTAGAAAAATCGATAGCTATAGCGTTAGCAATACCGTTAGGCGGTAGGGGTGCAGATCCGGCCTGTCATCTTTCATTACATTAACAAAAAATATATGAGCTGAATTTCTTTCTGAATTCAACCAATATTTTCATACATCACTAAAAACCGCGTAAACATTAAAAATACACATCCAGACGCACTGCGGGCTACCACCCTTTCTTGGTTGATATCCCTAAATGTCGCACCAAGCACTACTCAACACTTTTTTATATTGCGCACAGCAAAGGAGTAGAACTCCCTCCCTGCGTCTGTATTTCCGAGTACTTATAACCCTATCACCTTCAAAGCAAGGGTGAAAAGGCACCTTCTGGGTTAGCTCGCTCCATCGTGGATCCTGTCTTAGTCTCCGGGCTTGATTGGGATCAAGACCAAACCCACAGACCTATATCAAGATAGACGGTAAAAGTGTACCTACCTTGTGTGCCAAAAGTTTGATCCACGGTCACGGTTTTACGACCTAAGTCAGTCCGCTTGAGACCATTGCCATGAAAACAAGCGTCATTCAGAAACGAAACGGTTAATTGTGCAGTGCTTTCTTGCAAGAGCTCGTCAATAACATCACTTAATCTCGCTCGTGACGTCTTCGTAGGTACGAATCGACTCGCTAGGTTCTCATACAATTTTAAGCGCTCTTTTCGTCTATCTCTATACAAGTCTGTGAGCAAACCCATTCAAAGTAAAAATAATAGCTAAGGATAACACGTTACCTTCGACCTGCTTCCCCGCGGCGGCGGCTGCGGCGGACCCCAGCACGGAGCCGAGCGGCGCCGCCGCGAACGCGCCGCCGAACTGCGCCGCGTACGCCGAACCCAACGGTTCAGCGGTTGACCCTGCCATCGTAACGCACATCATCAGATATTTGAAACATTCATGTTGTGCTGCCGTATACGGCTCATTAATAGACATTTGAAATTTTTTAAGCGAATATTATGATAATAAATACAAATGACATAAATTGTTAATAATATAGCGTTCTTAGATTAATTTAATATTAAGGTTTAATATTAAGGTGTATATTACTTTGTTTTGTCCTTACAGGACGTCACATGTATATCTTTGTGCGTTTTACTACTTTTGTACTACTCTTGATGGTTTTTTTTTACTGTGACATGCAATAAAGTTTGCCTTCTTATGCTGCCATATAGTTGGCCCTGCCACCAACAATTGAATCATTTTATATTTAATATGACTTATAATCTCGTTCACAAAACGGACTAAATTTATTAATAAGTAAACCATGTCTTGTCGTCTACTCACGAATATTACGAAAGTAACAACAAGAGAATTAGGTATTCATCTAAAAATCTTTACAAATTCATTTATTTCTTTTATTGAGATCGTTTTGACAAGTCTTCACAGTGATATTGTGTTATGTTGTTTTGTGTTGTAGGGTTTCAAGGTGTCGCCTACTCTGAGGTCCTGGGTTCGAATCCCGGTAGGGACAAATATTAGTATGACGGATACGAGCATTTGTTCCCGAGTCATGGACTTTTATATATGTTTCAACACATAAATACTTATATATGTATAATCATATGTATTTATATCCGTTACCCTAGTATACCTTAACACAAGCCTTACAATGCTTACTTTAGGGCTAGGTTAATTTGTGTGAGTGTAAATGATATTTATTATTTATATTTTCTTTTGTTTGCATTTGAAGGCCGTGATTACACTGCAGGTATGTAATGCCACTTACTCCGCTTTTTAGCATCAGATATCTTACTAACTAACGCTGGGAATACATGTCAGATTTTTCTCTCCGATAGTCTGATCAGACAATAGGAAGGCGCTCGTGCCGATGCACATCCGATCCGATAGTCGGATCGGACGTCCGAGTCGGAATCAACGCTATGCGTTTACGATTTTACTGTCGGATCCAATTGTCTGAAGGCGCTGTATGCATATAGCATACAGCGCCAGAGACAAAATAGACGTCCGCTTCTCCTTCCTATTTGCCAGTTGACTCTCTTGCGCATATTATTTTACTCTTTGGACTGAGTTTCGAATTAGTCGGACGCAAAAATCGAAAGTGTATTGAGTGAATCCGATCAGATTAGACTATCGGAAGCAAATCGCACGTCTATTGCCAGCCCAAGAAGAAAAAAGGCCGTGCAATCGCGAGATTCATTGCAGATTTACAATGAGCGGTTTCCAGAATTGTACTACATACTACAATTCCGAAAACCTAATATTACGAATGCTAAAGAAGGAATATAGGTAGGTAAGTAAGAATAGATACAATAGGTATTGGGCTTCTAGGAGAAGGTATAGTTTAAGATTCAAACCATCTTATCTAAGTCTGACGCCATAACAACAATGTTCTCAGCATTGTTGTGTTCCGGCAGTTACAGATAAGATAGCCAGTTCCTCAGTGATTGAAGATTCCGGGAGGGGTCGCTTCCATCTTCAGCCTTATCAATTCTTAACATCAGGTATGATGAATGCTAAGTTTCCCCGTCGTTCATAAAAAAAAAGATATCTATACCTAGGTATTGTGCCGGTATGCACATACCTATCTGATTGAGATAGGGATTTGATAGGGGTAGGTAATAAATAGTTATTTATAATAATAAAAAGGCAAAAGGTATCGTTAGGTATAGAGTTACGGGCTTAAAATATAGATATCTAAATACAATACCTACTATTAGGAGCTGTTAAAGCAGGTTTCTCTTTTTTTATGGTTATTTTTTAATTTTTGCATTTACAATGCTATTTTTATATTTATGATAAATTTTAAATAGAAAAATATTGGAAAAAATCAACTCGGCCACAAGTGAATTCTCAGATGGGACTCGAACCCACGACCTTTGGAAATCCGGTCCAATGCTCTAACCACTGAGCTTAATTATCAGGTATCTCTTTTCCAAATAATTAAGGCGTTTCAATTAAATAATAAAATAATTTTTATCGATACATAAAACTATCATCTATTGTTTGTTCGACTCATTCTTTACTTCCAGTTACTATTTAAATAAGTAAAAAAAATCCTTTCCACTATAAAAGAAGTACAAATAAATAGAAACTACCACTTTCTTCCATTAAACTTTTAAATACTAAGTAAAACTAATTAAGTATGTACAGTTACTTAAACAACATGAAAAAAATCATTTTCTTAGTTTATTGTAGGTAAAAAGTACATAATCACAAATGTTAGATACTACGTAAACATACTCAACAAACATTCACGCACAGAGAATCATAAAACAACATAAAATGTTCCAGTTAATTTAGTACTTTCATGCAAAAACTAAACGAAATGTTAATAATACATGAAAAATGCTATCATGTCGCAATAATCAAGCTCACGCTTAAACAAATGAGTTTCACGCAATTTTATTTATTTGTTTATCATTCTACGTTAAACACTACGAAACGGTGTCGAAAGCTTGAAATATTGCAACACAAGATAATTTTATTCTACAAACATAAAGGACAATGATTATGTAAGTTCACAGACGTGGCCAAAGAAGAACGAATAATCTACAATAAAAAATACCTACAAAGATCTTAACTGCTTGCCTCAAATAATTTGACAAGCAGTTTAAATCTTGTTATTTTTTTAACAACGTTTTACTTTTAACGAACACATCAAAAAGATTTCCAAATTGTTAGAGTCATAGACAAGAAAATATGGTAAGCAACCTGCGCGAGAAAATATCAAACATACTGTAACAACAAAAAAAAAACCACCCGAATTTCCGACATTTTAATTTAAACGACCGGCATTCCGATTTAAGCCTATACAAGCGATGCAGGCGTTTCTTTACGAAATGCCAACATAGAAATCAAACCAAGCTGGACCTACATACATGATTGCATTAAAGAAGGCAGACTTCTCATTGTTATTCCGAGCTAGTTGCGTGTCGCGTCTTAGTGCGTGTGTCGCCATTTTTAATTTCCGGCCACCAAAGACAATGGCCGGTCTTGGGCGCTGTCGGTTTTATATGGAAAGCCGACGGCCATCTTTGTTCTGACAAATGAATGCCTTTGAGACCTATATAATTTGTGTTTGAGACGTGTCACAAGGGACCAACAAGGGACCTTAGTATGTATCTTATATAGATATGACTTTATCTGTTAGCAGACACACACACAGCTCTCATATTATTGAAGCAACTAGTAAACAAAAGGAAATGTAGGTATAAATAAGAAGTGAAAAGCCTGCGTTATTTAATACAAATTAATCTCGAAAGCCAAATAAGTCATTCCATTTTAAACACACAGTTTCTTTTTCATTGCAATTTTACCTGTGATGTTAGTCTTCCCGAGAAGACCTGAAGTGTGAAAAATGTTCATCGTTAATTAACGTGTTTTTTTTAACTTTTCTCAATAATAAGTCCAACCTGAAATAGGAAAGTTTGCGGACAAAACGGGTCGTTACAATTCACCATGGCTTAACTTATGTAGTGGATGTGCTACACTCCAATTAAAGATTTGGACAGGGCGCGCAATTACAGTAGAATTTATTGAGCTTAATTGTCTTGCAGCGGACGAATTTGGGTAAAGGACGGCCGTTAATAGAGCAAAAAGAAATGACAATTAAGGATGGCAGTTTTATCCTCGACGTTCCTTTTCATGATACGTAATGAGGACGTTCCGATTCAGGCGCGCGCTCCAGCCTCGTTTGTGCTTTCCTTGCACCCACAGAGAGGCAACTTTATATTTGACGAAAAGGAACAAATTTTTCAGGAAAACATTACCCTTTATATTATACTTATATATTCTCTTTAAAAGTATAATTTCAAGGTAAATTTACTTTGCATCAATCAGTGATTGTTTCTGTGAACTTTACTTTCACAAGCGCGATTCAATAAACTGTCAACTATAATTTACAGATTTATTGATGAAATTCTATTTAAAGCAGAAGAGAAGATTAAGTTTATAATGATTAACTTTCTACATTAGATTAATTGAATATTTGAAACTTCTTTAGGGGAAAAGTGCATTGTGAAGCGAAAAGTTAGGGTAGGTATACTCATGAACCTAAATACCTTTATCAAGAAATTCTAGGCCAGCTTTTATCAAAATAATGTAGTAAGTAAGTATTCAATTTAATTGAGATTAGGTATAACTTGCTTCATGAAAGAACACGCCACTTCTTTTGACAAAAGCTGCCAAGCATTCCTTGCTCAAGTCTTTCACAAAGATCAGCTCAATGATAAAAAGATACTAATTCGATAAGGATTTAAACAGAAAATCAAAATCACAAAAGAGTTTCCAAATCAAAATTAAAAGAAGAAAAAAAAACAAAAGGCGCTTACACAACTGCGGAGCGGGCTGAGGTTGCGCGCTCTGCGCGAGCGGCGCCGGCTGCGAGACCACCGGTGGCTGCGTGATGGCCGCCAGAGCCGCCAAGTTCTGCACCGAGACAGGCGCTAGCAGGCCACCGAGCTGCTCCGCTGCTCCGGACACCGCGCCGCCCGACAGCCCTGCGCCATTGAAACCGATATCTTGGTAGTTAACACCTAGGGGAGAGAAGTGAGCTACGTCAAACAAAAGAAAACGAAACGTAAAGTAAAATAAGAAAAATGCTGAAAAAAATACAAAATAAAAAGAACAAAATTAAATGAATTAAGAAAATTATAGAATAAGTAATGGTTGCATCATACGGCAAAACTTAAAAAAAAAACTTAAATCCTAATCCGAACTAATATTATTCTATCTATTCCAATTCTGATAAATAATAAACAAGAAAATATACTAGAAAAAAGCAACTTGTCTCATGTCGCTCTGACGGGATTCGAACCCGCAACCTTGGGAATCCGGCCCAATGCACTCATTATTCTAATTATAACTAATATACATTTTTCCAATAAGGACGGGTGGATTTTAAAATGGAATAAAAAAAACTGTGTATGAGGTAGGTAACGAATTTCTTTTGTTAATGTAAAGGCTATTTAAGGCAATTACTATGGCACATAATAAAGTTTAAATATCGGCCGCCACTTCCTCTAACTGGACCTCCAAGAGCTTGCGACAAAAAATACCAAATCCAGACGAAAAATCATCTTTAGTGATAAGGTGCATCTTTGATGAATGGCTTTATTAATAAAAGAAAATTGGTGATGTGGGACGATGTCAACTCACACTAGATTCACCTGGCGATATCCAAAAAAAGTTACTGTTTACTGTGGATTTTGGGCCGAAGGCGTAATTGGTCCTTATTTTTTCGTTGACGACGTTGGTGAGGCCATCAATGTCGTTTGCTACAGTTCGATGATTTTGGCCCACACCTAACGGTAGACGATTTGTGGTCCAAACAGCGGGCTTACGGTCATCTATTAGAAACCATCATGTCATAAGATCGTTTTGTTTTTGTTAAAGTTGTCACATATTGACACATTTTACACTTTGGAGGCGATGATTTAGCAAAGTCGTCACAAAACTTCCGTCAAAAAACAGGCTTAATTTAAGAGATTCGTAGTACGGAATAAGATGGTAAGATTAAAACAATACTGGCGCTAAGAGATAGCGGTAGGCGGTCAGGTAGGCCCTGTGTGCCATACAACATACGCTACAATGGAAATTCTGCATGAACTTTATTTTTTTCATAGGTGTTGTGAACTTGCCACCAAAATTTGACCCCGGTGGAATTTTGTTGTGGGATTTTCCGAAATCGTAGGTACCAATAAGCCACAATCGATGAATCAACATAACCAAGGCCATCGATCAAATTCAGCCAGATTTATGCGGCAAAGTCATCGAAAATTAGAACTCCGGATCTAAGGCTCGGACTATAAGCATCAGGAATTTTCCTGATGGAGAAAAAACTGACAGCTTTGTTCTCCGTCAGGAAAAATCCTGATGCAGTGGACTACATGCATCAGGGTTCGATTCGGAGAGAAATTATTCAGTTTGCTAGCATATATTTTAGAATGGAAACCATTGACTTAAAATCTATATAATACGGCAGTTACACTCGCGTGCGAGTGGCGAGGCAGAGGTGCAGAATAACTGACGCATAAGTTGACGTAAAAATTGTGTTTAGCTAGGGCTTTTCAATTATTTAAGTGAAGTTGCAAGAGACTATTTAAGTAATTGTTTGAGTGACTGATTGAATCCGGTATTCTCTGGGGCTGGTTTTTACCGGCGGGAAAAAATCCTGATGCTTATAGTCTGAGCCTAAGTCACCATGAGAAGACGCGGCGGAAATTTGAGCAGTCATATTCTATACAAATTGCCATATATGGCAATAATTCAAATTAAAGAAGAAATTCTTTAATATCGTACACACAGCTTATATTATTCCATTTCAAAATCCACCCGTCCTTATTGGAAAACCCTATATTATAAATGCGAAAGTCGGTTTGTTTGTCTGTTCTTGACGCCCTAACTAAGCAACCAATCGACTTGATTTTTGGCATACAGTTAGTTGAAAGGACGGAGAACGGGAACCATGCGGGTGAAACCGCGGGCGGGACCTAGTTACAAGATAAAAAATAAAATTATCATTTACAAAAAAGAATGTACGAAATAAAAACAAAACAAAAACTAATTACTCTGTGCTGTCCGCAATTTTGTTAGCGTGAACTTTTCTATTAATTTTTATCCATTATTTCATTATTTAAAATTGATTACCAACATGTCTAAATAAAAGCAAAGACTGAATCCAGTTCAGCAACTGCAGCTGTACGAGGGAGAGATAGAGCTGCACCGCTTACAGTTGCTGCAGTAACAAGTCACAACAATGATTGTTGTAATGATTACCTACAATAATACTTAAGTGGCATAATTACTACCTTGCAACCAGCGTCGACCCCTGCCCTTGGAGTGACTGCTGCTGTAGTTCGACTGCTTGCAGCTGTTGTAGTAGCCGCAGCTTCGTGGCTTCCAATGCGTTAACATAGTACAAGTCACAACAATGATTGGGACATTAATTACCTTGCAATAGCGTCGACTCCTGCCCCTGCAGTAACTGCTGCTGCAGACCGACCACCTGCAGTTGTTGTAGCAGTTGCAGCTGCATGGCGGGGGATGGCGCGGTCTCTGACGCATTAAAACTATTGTATGAGACATTACAATCAGTAGTATAGTCACTACCTTGCAATAGCGTCGACCCCTGCCCTTGCAGTAGCTGCTGCTGCAGCCCAACCGCCTGCAGTTGTTGTAACAGCTGCAGCTGCGTGGCTGGTGACAATGCGGCTTCCGATGCGAGGTACGCCGTCGGCGCCACCGGCGTCGTCAGCCCCCACAGGCTCGCCTGCATAGCTTGCAACTTCTTCTGCTCTTTCTCCTTTTGTGTGTCCGCGAATTTCACTACGAGGGGCGCGGAACAACCCTCCATTGTTTGACTGTGGTGGAGTGTCTGGAATTTCAGAAGAAAGGTGTTTCAATAACGGATACTCACGTCATATATTTACAAGTAACTATTATGAGAAATAGGTAATCAGTTACAATTTCATTCTGTGTTTAGACGATGAGTTCGAGCACTTACGCACTACATCCGATCGGAATCCGTGAAAATACGGTCCGTTATAGCCGTTGAACTACTTGTATGGTAGCTTACGCACTACATCCGTTTCCGTCATCCGTGAATTTCCACGACGGACGCTTGACAGACCGTTGGCGGCCCGAAGTAGCCATAGTAATATTTGTATGAACAAACTGTTTCCCTATGAAAGGAAAGAATATGATATCCTGGATTCCACTTACTTCCATCACCACGGAGAACATATTTATGCATCATTTTTATTGATTGTACAACACATTTTTTTTAACAGAATCAAATTCGCGCGAATTTAATCATGGCTGACATAAACTCACTGTCTCGACTCGCGATTTAGCAACAATCCTTTCACTGATAGTGCTAAAATAGGAAGTTACGTATCGGATTCGGATCGCAGTGCGTAAGCGACATCCGACTTTTTGAACCCATCTTTTCACGGATACGGATCGGATTCAGATCGGACATAGTGCGTAAGCGCTCTTAGGGTGTACGGAAAAACCTAATAAGGTGTCTGCAACACAATTTGTTATAAACTCGTTTGTTAATTGTTTTGTTACAATAAATAATTAGCGCTAAAATTGGAAAACAATAAAAATATTAATAGGAATCGGTAAAAAAAAACCTAGGTACAAATTACATCGACATTGTTAGAAATACTCCCTCTTCATCTAGACTGAAGGAAGACTATTCGGTTCTCAATACATAATAGCCACATGAGACGCCACATGACATGAAGTGAATGAACCTGCTGTGGTCAGCATACACCCGCAGCAGCGTATTATTTGTGGTCAGCCAGTCAAGCAGTAAATATTGGTTCCGAATTCATGTCTTGGAAACGCACATAGTTATACCTAGTCGGGTCATAAGTTCTGTCACACCTATCGATTTTTTAATTTTGAATGGGTATTGAAAATCTATTTTTATCTTTAAATTATAGACATACCTACTAGGAATATCAAAATATATATATTTTTTTATATGTTTCGATAGAGCGGTCGTTGAAAGGAGATGCGGTTGTATTACTTCATTGTGGTTATGAGCCAAGTAAAATTTTCGGTCTCGTAAAAAATTCAAATATTCTTTTAAGCTTTGCCTTTAGTTACTATCAAACAATTCGATGAAGATTCAAGAAGCGGAGAGAAAGGAAAAAATAGTTGTCCTCCGAACCGTAAGTTCGGACGTTAGCGGCGGTAAATATAGTGAAGAAGGTGCGTATTCAAAGAAATCCGGGTAAAAAATGAAAACTGTTAGCAATATAGACGGGACTTAATAGAACGAACGGAGAAAGAGTGTTGAACAAATAGCTGAGATTATAAGCTAATCGTAGAAAAAAAAACCATCTTGATCCATGCTTGAAAGAAATTATATTGAGCCGATATCATATTTTTTTACGTTGGTTTTTACTTCACTAAGAACTCGTGACAGAACTTATGACCCGACTAAGTATAATTTATAACTTTTTAATTTTGCATTTTACAATGCTATTTTTATATTATTATTTTACATGAGACAAGTTGCTTTTTTCTAGTATATTTACTTGATTAAAAATTATCACATAAGTATAATAGTCGATTCGAAACAACCCATGACAGAGAGAATACGTCTCGTAAAATAAAATTATAAAGTGTTGCATATTATTTTGCTTATGAACACTTAAATAGTTAAGGATATCCAAATGTGATAAAGTTAAAAAATACAGGTATATTGTTCGGTTACCACTTGTTTCTAGCCAAAACTTCTTGAAATTCTCAATGTATAAATCTTTTTAAAATAAATCTTTAATAATCAGTACACTACACTGGTCTACAGCTACTACAGCCTACTGGTTTGATTTTAGTTTAGCAGCGAGCGAATCCAGCTAGAATCTAGCTAGAATCCAGTCTGTAAACTTTCAGGATTTTCCGGTTAGAACGTTCACACCCCCTACCATGAATGAACACGGTTACGCGATTTGACATGGCACATGCTAGGGCTACAGATACGAAATCACAATCTAAGTTCGACTACTGAAACACTCCCTAAGAACCTTCAGGCCTGTTTAGACACGAAGGTGGCGAAGGCGCACCCCTTGCTCTGCGTCTGCGCGCCCCGCAGCACCGTGCACTCCTCTATGGCGCCGTGGCCCGCGAACAGAACAGAATCTTCATGGTAGTAGTGAAGTTTACCTTAATGGCCGCGATAGCCGCCTGCTTAGACACGAAGGTGACGAAGGCACAGCCCTTGCTCTGCCCCTGCGCGTCCCGCAGCACCGTGCACTCCTCTATGGCGCCGTGGCCCGCGAACAGAACAGAATCTTCATGGTAGTAGTGAAGTTTACCTTAATGGCCGCGATAGCCGCCTGCTTAGACACGAAGGTGACGAAGGCACAGCCCTTGCTCTGCCCCTGCGCGTCCCGCAGCACCGTGCACTCCTCTATGGCGCCGTGGCCCGCGAACAGAACAGAATCTTCATGGTAGTAGTGAAGTTTACCTTAATGGCCGCGATAGCCGCCTGCTTAGACACGAAGGTGACGAAGGCACAGCCCTTGCTCTGCCCCTGCGCGTCCCGCAGCACCGTGCACTCCTCTATGGCGCCGTGGCCCGCGAACAGAACAGAATCTTCATGGTAGTAGTGAAGTTTACCTTAATGGCCGCGATAGCCGCCTGCTTAGACACGAAGGTGACGAAGGCACAGCCCTTGCTCTGCCCCTGCGCGTCCCGCAGCACCGTGCACTCCTCTATGGCGCCGTGGCCCGCGAACAGAACAGAATCTTCATGGTAGTAGTGAAGTTTACCTTAATGGCCGCGATAGCCGCCTGCTTAGACACGAAGGTGACGAAGGCACAGCCCTTGCTCTGCCCCTGCGCGTCCCGCAGCACCGTGCACTCCTCTATGGCGCCGTGGCCCGCGAACAGAACAGAATCTTCATGGTAGTAGTGAAGTTTACCTTAATGGCTGCGATAGCCGCCTGCTTAGACACGAAGGTGACGAAGGCACAGCCCTTGCTCTGCCCCTGCGCGTCCCGCAGCACCGTGCACTCCTCTATGGCGCCGTGGCCCGCGAACAGAACAGAATCTTCATGGTAGTAGTGAAGTTTACCTTAATGGCCGCGATAGCCGCCTGCTTAGACACGAAGGTGACGAAGGCACAGCCCTTGCTCTGCCCCTGCGCGTCCCGCAGCACCGTACACTCCTCTATGGCGCCGTGGCCCGCGAACAGAACAGAATCTTCATGGTAGTATTGAAGTTTACCTTAATGGCCGCGATAGCCGCCTGCTTAGACACGAAGGTGACGAAGGCACAGCCCTTGCTCTGCCCCTGCGCGTCCCGCAGCACCGTACACTCCTCTATGGCGCCGTGGCCCGCGAACAGAACAGAATCTTCATGGTAGTAGTGAAGTTTACCTTAATGGCCGCGATAGCCGCCTGCTTAGACACGAAGGTGACGAAGGCACAGCCCTTGCTCTGCCCCTGCGCGTCCCGCAGCACCGTACACTCCTCTATGGCGCCGTGGCCCGCGAACAGAACAGAATCTTCATGGTAGTAGTGAAGTTTACCTTAATGGCCGCGATAGCCGCCTGCTTAGACACGAAGGTGACGAAGGCACAGCCCTTGCTCTGCCCCTGCGCGCCCCGCAGCACCGTGCACTCCTCTATGGCGCCGTGGCCCGCGAACAGAACAGAATCTTCATGGTAGTAGTGAAGTTTACCTTAATGGCCGCGATAGCCGCCTGCTTAGACACGAAGGTGACGAAGGCACAGCCCTTGCTCTGCCCCTGCGCGTCCCGCAGCACCGTGCACTCCTCTATGGCGCCGTGGCCCGCGAACAGAACAGAATCTTCATGGTAGTAGTGAAGTTTACCTTAATGGCCGCGATAGCCGCCTGCTTAGACACGAAGGTGACGAAGGCACAGCCCTTGCTCTGCCCCTGCGCGTCCCGCAGCACCGTGCACTCCTCTATGGCGCCGTGGCCCGCGAACAGAACAGAATCTTCATGGTAGTAGTGAAGTTTACCTTAATGGCCGCGATAGCCGCCTGCTTAGACACGAAGGTGACGAAGGCACAGCCCTTGCTCTGCCCCTGCGCGTCCCGCAGCACCGTACACTCCTCTATGGCGCCGTGGCCCGCGAACAGAACAGAATCTTCATGGTAGTAGTGAAGTTTACCTTAATGGCCGCGATAGCCGCCTGCTTAGACACGAAGGTGACGAAGGCACAGCCCTTGCTCTGCCCCTGCGCGTCCCGCAGCACCGTGCACTCCTCTATGGCGCCGTGGCCCGCGAACAGAACAGAATCTTCATGGTAATAGTGAAGTTTACCTTAATGGCCGCGATAGCCGCCTGCTTAGACACGAAGGTGACGAAGGCACAGCCCTTGCTCTGCCCCTGCGCGTCCCGCAGCACCGTGCACTCCTCTATGGCGCCGTGGCCCGCGAACAGAACAGAATCTTCATGGTAGTAGTGAAGTTTACCTTAATGGCCGCGATAGCCGCCTGCTTAGACACGAAGGTGACGAAGGCACAGCCCTTGCTCTGCCCCTGCGCGTCCCGCAGCACCGTGCACTCCTCTATGGCGCCGTGGCCCGCGAACAGAACAGAATCTTCATGGTAGTAGTGAAGTTTACCTTAATGGCCGCGATAGCCGCCTGCTTAGACACGAAGGTGACGAAGGCACAGCCCTTGCTCTGCCCCTGCGCGTCCCGCAGCACCGTGCACTCCTCTATGGCGCCGTGGCCCGCGAACAGAACAGAATCTTCATGGTAGTAGTGAAGTTTACCTTAATGGCCGCGATAGCCGCCTGCTTAGACACGAAGGTGACGAAGGCACAGCCCTTGCTCTGCCCCTGCGCGTCCCGCAGCACCGTGCACTCCTCTATGGCGCCGTGGCCCGCGAACAGCGAGCGCACATCGTTTTCAGACAGCTTCTTGTTCAGCATACCCACGAAAAGTTTGCGTTCTGTGGACAAGGAGAAAATAATTTACAATAAATGAATAAAAAACAATATACTACGGAGCACACTTAAAATTGAGGTATTATTTAGGTATCATTGAAATATTCTAGACTCAGTCAGTTCATTCACCCCATTACACTAATCCCAGCCCCAGGATGGTTGTCAAAACATGGAAAACCCAAAAACAACATAAAATACTTAACAGGAAATATAAATCTAATGTGTTAATAATGAATTGAGCACGTTTCGTTTTACCTAAAAGTGATTTTAAAGACAGTGCGCGCAAATTTTAGTTTGTGCTAAGATTCTAGACTTCTGGGAGTTCTTGGAAGCCTTCAGGCTAAGAAATAGGTACTCTTTCCACAGTTGCCACTGGAGCTGCTCCTAACTCATTAAATATAAAGATTGAGATAACTGTATAGATATTTTCTATAAAATTCTTATACCATATTGGCTAGAAATACGATTGAACTTGTTTTGAGAATTAAATATTGCTGGTTATTGTCAAATTTTTAAAAACACAAAGTTAATGTTAAGGTTAGGTTAGTGATGAAAAACTCCATAAAGTCAACATGACAAGATAACATTTCAACAGTTTTTATTATTTTTTCTGTGTCCGGAAAACTCGTCCATCCTTGCATCTCGTTTTCCAAACATTCACATAGCGAAAACATCTCGCATTCCCGTTCTTATTTGTTATTTGCATCGGCCACTGGCTGCCGGATGCATTGTGCCGCCAAACATCCGGTGACAGAAATCCCTCGCATGAGCCTGAAATATGTAGTGCTCGCTTCACTGGGGTTAAGTGCGAATTTACGACCAGCCACCGACCGACAAGTATTTCCACCATCGTGCATACAAATGTCGATTACTCTGGCAGCATTAAAATTTTAAATTCGAAACCCACCATAAAATACACAGAAAAGCCAAGCCTGCAGATACGGACTCGACAACAAAAAACTTTATTCATCACACTTTTGAAAATGCAATTTATTTTAAGTGCTAGCCTCGAGTATCGCGGCGGTTGTGTAAAAATAAAGTTGTTTGTCATATAGCTTTGAGAGACGAAATCCTTTCGTGAACGTGGCATTTTCACGCACAAACTTGCGTCGATTCCCTGAGGCGCGAGCTGGGCAAAATCGAAAAGGTGCCGGCCCGAGCCGTCTGTTGCAAATATTTCATAACCGCAAAATCAGCACGCCCTCGTGCGGAGATTAGCATCAAAATGGCGGCAGATCTCGTATAAAAACCATAGACATGCTGATGAACCGAAACGGATTTGGAGAAATCCAATAAATATTATGTTTTATTTATTTTATTATGTACGCGTATGCAAACATCATCATCATCATCATCATCATCAGCCTGTGGACGTCCACTGCTGGACATAGGCCTCTCTTAGCTCACGCCTATTGTGGCGTTCATAGGAGGTTATTATCCTACTGCTACCACGCTGGCCAGACGGGTTGGTAGAGGGTTTGTTTCAAGTTTTCCTTTTCTCGCACAGGTGTTCAATGCGTCGAGCCTCTTAGTCGACTCTTTCGACATCCCAGGCATGTAAGGGAGTGGTGACACTTGTATCTTTAGGCCGTCACTACAAGGCACGGTATGCAAACACTGCAATGCAAACAATTAAAATTTTATGCGAAGATTTAAATCAGCCCTAAATAAGTTACGTAGATTCAGCACATAGAATGGCAGTGCCATTCCATTTAATTATTTGCAATTTAATAAATTTAGTAATTTTGCCGAAAATAATTTTGAATTCCAACTATGTATTTAGTTTGTATTTGGTACCTACCTAAAATAAAAAGTGAATAATATGCCAAGATTTTGAAGTGTCAAAGATTTTGTTTATAACGATTTGTTAAATGTTGGCATTCGTTATTAACAACCTCTAGCACACATTAGCTCTGTGGTAAACCCGCTCGTGGGAGCATGGATACACTAATTTCCACAGCTTTGCTTCATACGGATGAATGTTTAAATTTGAGAGATCAACACACGTGGAAAGCTTCATGCGGGCCGGATAGACGCCGACGATTCAACGGGCAATTTTGTGAATACACGTTAAGATTTATGTTACAAAGAGAATTAACTCAACTGATATGGACCTGCTTGCGAAACTCCATATGATGCTTTGTCAAAAATATGGTCGAGTCGACAAATGTCAGACGATTTTAAAACGTCAGAGTAAATGAATGCCAGATCTACAAATGACAGAGGCAAGAAACGACTGTTAACGCCGGATTTCGTATCAATTGAGAAAATATTAATTCTACGATAGTAAAGAAAGATTTGCTTTAAATAGATGTCTGCTTAAGACCATTTGCATAAACCACTAAAGATCCTTTAAAGTCAGAAGTCGCTACAGGCGCACTTGCCAAAGAAAAGCTCGCTACGAATTATGTACATAACTCGCTCGTGTCGAACAAGTACCAGAATAATAACAAAAGTCTAATGGAACATCTTTGTTGACGGAGTGGCTGCAAAGCTGTAGGCGTAAGGAATTATGAGAGCGGCGCCGATGTAAGACACAAAAGTAAACACGAACTAAAACAAGTCCCCGAGACGGAGAACTACTAATTAGAATATTTAAAGTGAATCCTCTTTTAAACGAGGGCCGTAATCAGTTTAAATGTACAAGTAATTGTGTGCTTAGCACAAATAACGCTTTAAAATGTTAATGCTTTAAGTGCGCCATCGAGGCCCGTAACGGCATCGTTCGTTAAACAATTTACATAACCTCTTGGCTGAGGCACGTGGATGGCGGGCGGGGGTGGCGGGAAGCGGGGAGCGGGGAGGCAGCTTGTTTGTAATATAAGAAGGAATTTACAGAACAATTACAAGAGGTGAATAAGAGAGCAAATAGACTCGTCTAGCTGAGAGTAGCGCTGAAGAGATGGTTTACCAGAATTTCGCAGCCTGCATTATAAAACATTTGGACTTTAATAGTACATTATTGCAAAGGCCGTGAAATAGGCAATTGCAGGTCGGGTATGAGTTTGAAGGCCGAGCCGTAGGCGAGGACTTCACTAATACGAGACAGGCAATTGCCATTTCCGCCGAGGCATATATAGTGCTTTTCTCAAAAGAATGCAGGGAAATAAAACATACTTTTTATATTATACATTTAATAATTACTAAAAGAAAATCAAATTCATTGCAGGAGCGTCTTTTTGAATTTGGAACATTACAGCGCTCCAGCAATGTTGTATGAAACGGCGTGCTGGAGTTGTTAAATACTCTTTGTAATGTTCCAAATTCAAAAAACGCTCCTGCAATGGATTTGATTTTCTTTGTCCGTAAATTCGATACTTCGCGTGTTCTTTTTTCGAAAATAATGACAACATTTCCATGCATGTTTGAGACAAAATATTTTATGATAACGATGGTTTTTTTAATTAATATGTATCTATCTAATAAACTTTTAGGGTTTCACTACCGACAAATAAGTTCTGGATGGGAGATCATTTGATAGTTGTAAAATAAAAATTTGCCAAATTATCTTAGAAAAGTAAAATGTTTTATATGAGAAACTCCAATTCCATATTCTTGATAGGAATCTAAAAAAAACCGGAATGAATCTTTTTTAAAATCTTAAATGTGATAATTTGTGTTTGGCGTTTATTTAATTCTGTTGTTTAAACAAGAGTTTATTTAATTAAATTGTTTAGTTATGAAAAGAAAATTGATTGTCATTCCGATGTCTGTAGATATATTGTCATAATTATTCACTTCACTCCACTTCGCAAAAGACCTTCAAAATGACAGTTTTAAATTACTTAAAATATTGTAATTACAACAAAGTGATTTTCACAATTTCAAATGGTCGCCTAGATTTACATAATGGCTAATTACTTTAGCAATGAGTTTGTAAAAGGTATTATTGGTGATTGATGAGGCTACAAGTTTCAAGGTTATTTGGTTAAAAGCATAACCAGCAGCTATTGTGTTTTGTAATAGTTTGAACTAAACGCCTTTTAGGGTTTTCAATGGATTTGATAAGTTACACATGACATGGTTTTGATAAGTTATAATTACAGCGAATAGAATTGTAAGAAAATAAAGATAATGATTTTTATAGAAATCAATCATTTTTAAAGTGAGGGCTATGGATGGATTCGCCGCTTAGTTTATTTTCAGAATAACCCCAAGGAAATGGCATGGTAAAAACGGTTTATATGAATGCGTCGAGTTAATAATTTCGATCGTTTTAGTAACAAACATGACGGTAGCGGTATCGAAATACAGACAAATTCAGTACATTCATTCATTCATTCATTTGACGACCTGTCTGGCACAGAGGTACTAAACCCGCCTTCTACGCCAGAGCTCCCGGGTTCGATCCCCGGATAAGACAAATATTTGTGTGCATGAACATGTCTATTTGTCTTGGTCTGGGTGTTTAAAATGTATATTATTATCTCAGTATTAAAAAAAGTATATAAGTAAGTTTATCCATAATCAGTATCCATTACACAAGTTCTTCATGAACTTAACGTGGGCTAGATAATTGGTGTGATTGTATAAAATTTATTTATTTATTTTTAATATTTATCACAACTAACAAAAATATCATTATTGCAAATTGAAACCTAGTACATGTACCTAAATTGTAAGTGCCTATAGTTATATCCTACCGCTCTTGTCATTATGACACTTGTCAGTCATTTGACACTCATTGTCATCGAGTCAACCATTCAAGTGCTTCGTGACTCTTTGACTAATCTTCTTGCTCAGAAATATTATTCAATACCTTCGGATTTTGTCACCTGTATTTGCTAGTAGGTACCTACTGAATATTATTCAGTATGTCATTATGGGCTCAGTTCATATTGAAATTTGTCCAAGTACTTAACAATACCTAGAATTGAATGTGCCAAGGTTTCTCACGTTGAAACATTATACAATGTTGTGTTTACTGCTGGTCGTGACTGCTGCATCCTTCATTAACGTTACGAGAATTGTACATAGGTATTCATTATTACCTACCTATCTACTACGTCTTCGCCAAAGAATAAAGATATTACATCTTATGTATAAGCTAGGAAATCTGTTTCTACATTCGAAGGTATAGTAAAATTATGTGGATACAAGGATTATCTAGTATTTTTTAAGAACAAAATTAACATAAGTTAAGTACTATTACATTGCCAAAGAAAATCAATCAGGCTCCATTAACTTTTGGGCAATTCTGAAAAGGCTGGCCAACAAAAAAAATTGCTACGTATGGTGAGAACTGGTCGTTTGGAGCAATAGTTGATATGATATAAAAGTTGAAGGATTACTTAAAGTCAAGGTACACAGGTCCAAAGTTTCGTCATTTTCATATATTCCTCCGTTTCTCAAAATGCTAAAAATGAAAAATATTTATACATATTGCTAAAACTAAGAAGACATTGCGAGACAAAACTCATCATTTTCATACATACAATGATACTGATTAGCAAAAAAAAAGTTTTTTTTTGTAAGTACATAATTTTTATAATATATTTGGTGTAGAAATATTGTTAGATGTGTTATTAGTATAAATAATTACCTCACTGCATAATAAAAATGCTTCAGATCAAGTTTCTATACACTTTAAAAAATCCATAAATGTATGAAAATTACGAATCTTTTAACCTGTACTCGTACCCTGACTTTTAGTAATCCTACAACTTATGTGCCATATCAAATATTGCTCCAAACGACCAGTTATTACAATACGTACCATTTTTTTTGTTGGCCGGCACTTTCACAAAACGGCCCAAAAAGAATGATCTTCTTAAAAAAAAAACAAAAAAGAACCTTACCTAATTTAAGAATTGATAAAAAAATATATTAAAAGTTTAGGTATAAAAATAACATAATAGGACTGAGTTGGTAACAAAACGCACAAACCACGTCGCCGTTCAGCGTTATTATGGCATAGCGTTTTGTTCGCAAATTATTGCTCTGCATTTGTTTCCATTTGCCGCGACGCGCCATTATTACAATACGGCCGACTATGACGTGTAATATTAATTAAAATTGTGTCATTTAGATGTAATTTAGTAAGCCGTGGAAAGCATTTAAAATCTATTTGCAAATTAAATTACTTTTACTAGAAAGGAGTCTGTGTGATATTGTTTTGAATAAGCCCAGGGTCCATAACAGAAGCTCAATCACTTTCATTGTAAATTACTTGAAACGTCCATGAATTAATTTATCATCATAATTTTCAGACACTTACTACTGTTGTGCTTCCATATACAACGTGTTAATGAAATTGCACAAAATCTCAAATCAAAAATATTCGGTACGATCAATTGTTGCTATGGAATGGAAGCAACCTTGAATAGCGAGAAGTCAGTCATATCAATGTTATTATTCAATTGAGGAATTCCTAGGTCATACACTGTAATTTATTGTATATTTAATTATATTAAATTAAATTGACATTCTTTTGGCAGGCAATTATTATGACATTTAAGATTTGTCATTATATTCATTTGACATTATTAAGTTTTGACATTGTATTATTAAATTTTATTCAGACATAAATATTTATAAAATGGTCAATGTATGAATTAATGGTTATAATTAATGTTTAATTTTGTGGTTGGTTATGTAATACTTAATTTTATAATGTTTAATTTTATTTTAATGTTAAATATTTACTGATTTCCAGGCCGAACTAAGGCAGAATATGCCGAACTTATATTATTTATCATCAGAAATTGTATACCATATTCTGGGAAATAAAGATTATGATTATGAAACAGCTCTTCTTTACAAAAAAATATTTGAACTATGCTAAAAAAAAGATTTTGATATTATCGTTATGGTTAACAGGCTGGTTTGCGATTGCAGTTAACTAGATATTCTAAAGACCTAGTCCTAGACGATCTTAACACGCTTTAACCGTGTTCTTAAAGCTCTTCAGACACAATGTTAGGCCGGTCGATAATGATTAGGAAAATTATATAACTATTTAAATAAAAGTTAGATAATTAGTTTAGATAAATATGGTAAGATAAAAATAAGGTTGGCAATTTTTTTTTTTAATTCGTATGGTTATTTTTTATATTTCATCGCAGACGGAACTGCGGCCGTAGCTAGTTTGATACGAAATGTACATCAAACAGCTAGTCTTTTTCTATCGATGTAAACCGTCAATCTCTTCTTTGCATAGCTCTATCGTTCTCACAGTGATTTTAACGAACTCCATGTTAAATGTAATTTTAAATAACAAATAAAATCCTCTCGCGGTAGGAAGCCAATGCCATTATTATTTACCACACATACCGTTTAATTTTATCGTCCCCAGCCTAATTAGGTTGATTCAGTTCGCGTACAAAATAATGTACTTTTACATAATTTTCGCGAACGCGGTGGATATGGATACTGAAACGTGTTACCATTTAAAATAAGTCATCCATTCGTGTAAGATCTTTTCCATGAATTATTCAATACTAGCTTCCTCCCGCGGTTTCTCCCACGTGGTTCCCGTTCCCGTGGGAATATCGGGATGAAAAGTACCCTATGTTACTACGTCCTTTCAAATAACTCTATGCCAAAAATCAAATCGGTCGCTTAGTTAGGGCGTCAATAAAGGACCAACAAACACACTTTCGCATTTATAATATTTTATATAATTAAATAAAAAAAAAATATCAATATACCAATATCACATCTAAATAAGATTGTCTCGTTTTTTACTACGGAATGTAACTATTATTAGAAATGATAATACAAAGTAGGTAACTATTTTACCACAGTACAAACCCAACCGCAAAAATGTAGAACTCATAAATACTTACAACTTTGTGTAATAAACAAACATTTAATTACTTTGTAATATAATTAGCATGTATCTTACTTAAAAATAAAATCATCAACTGTGAAGAAAATGCTTGAAAATAAAAAAATACTAGCTACTGCCTGTGTCTTTGTTGTCGTAGCATCTACGAGTAGTCGCTCCGATTCGTAACGCTACGAAGTAGCTACTACGAATTTTATATTCATAAACTGTAGCAATTGTGTCCAATCAAAAAAGTCTCATGACTTTCTTTGATTTATTGGAATTCGTTAATATCGTCGTTATATATATATATTTAGTATATTTAACAACAATAAAGCATCAACGTCAAGGTTGTTCAATTTATTCTTACATTATTTTTATGGTTTTACTGTCAACGTACAAAGACATGTGAGGCTTTCATGTTAATTTAAAAGGCTTCAAGGCTCGTTCAAAATTATTTACGTAAATAACTTCACTCCTTGAAAGTAACTGCGTAAAAGTTATACATAAGCCGTAAATTATTTGATGCGTAATTTCGTTATGAATAAATACGTTATTCGGTACTCATACTGTTTTTACTTTCTTTTATTTAAACATCGTTTCTTTTCTTCGCTCCGATCGTTCCCTTGCGCTGTGCTTAAAGCTTGTGCCTGATGATCAGAGCGGCGCTAAGCGCAACGAACCCGTTTCGTTCTGCACATTTAGCGGTCTATGGAAGCCAAGTATAGCCAAGTATAATACAAGAAAATAAGAACTGACTTCAAATAGTTTGAAGGTTGTTCCTTATTCGATATGTAATAAAGATCATTGTACGAACAAAAAGTCTATAGAGAGTTCGTCGTCTGCGTAGACCCATGAAAAATAAATTACTAATAACATAAAAACCGACAAAGAGTCGCAGACATTCAAACTATTTGAAGTCTGTTCTTATTTCCTGTAAACTCTTTTGACCTCTTTTAAATATACGAACAATTTTAAACTGTCTTAGTTATAAAGATCATGGCGCGGACTTAAGCGTACAAAAAGTCCGTCGTCTGCGTTGTCTAATGTCATATAATGATGTTGTCTGATAATTGAAGTTTGTTTCAAACAATAAAATAATAATGTAATTCGGTCCATAAACATAGAAGTATAGTCGATCATAGGTATAATGATAACAAAAACGGCAGTAGTTTCAATATTTTCTGAAGACTACTAATTCGAAGAATTAAGTCAAAGAGGTTCGCTCTTTTCGCTTAGCTGCGCTCCTAATGTGCGTCACTGTATGTGCCGCGCCTTACACTTGCTTGGCCTTCATTACACTTGATAATATGAACCGATAAGTAAGCCGGAGGTGGAAATGTGGAGTCCACAGAATCCTCAGCCACTGAGCAACTGTCTATCTTATCTCTGATCTAATTGTCGGAACACAGCAATGTTAATAATTGGTGTGGCGACATGTTTATGTTGTTATGGCCGAGAATCTAGTGTTCTTTTGTAATTCTGCATGATTATGAAATAAGGGATGATACGCGCGTTATTATTATGCGTTTAGGCACTAAACGACTGAAGCGACATAAATTTAAAAAAATCAATATCATTTATTAAGTCGAGACTGTTACAAGCACTTATGAACGTCAAAGAAGCTATGCCATCGGTTCACAAAACCTACGACGGAAGACCTTGTAACGAGAAGAACCGGCAAGAAACTTGTCAAGGGCTGTTTTTTTCTCCGTTTTATTTCATGCAGAGTCGTCAAATTGAAAAGTGACCTTAAACACATGGGTAAGATCAATTTTCATTACAAAAAAATACTAAAATAAAAGTACATTTTTAACCGACTTCAAAAAAAGGAGGAGGTTCTCAAGTCGACTGTATTTTTTTTTTAATGTATGTTGCACCATAACTTCGCCAGTTGTTAACAGATTTTTAAAATTATTTTTTTATCTGGAAGAAAATGGTTTATGTGTGGTCCCATATAATTTTTACGAAGATCTGGCTAGTAGTTTTTCCATAATCCTGAAAAATATCAATCACCTTTTGGCAAGTAGTCGTATCCTACCTAGATGACATCATTGTTGTGTATGGGCTGATTTTTAGTGTAAGTAACGGCACATAATGTAACAAAAAAATCTGAAATAAAAACATTTTATACAAAAAAATCAAACCGACTTCAAAAAGAAAAAAAATAAAACTTTTGGAGTCGGTGCTAGTTGGCTAAGGCCAAAAAAAATATAGTTAATAGAAGTGCAATGTAGAATGCTTTGGCTGGCACCGACTCCAAAAGTTTTATTTTTTACTTTTTGAAGTCGGTTTGATTTTTTTGTATAAAATGTTTTTGTGGTTATCCTAACCGTAAACAATTTTCAACTCGCAAGGAAGGACGTAACTCCTATTAATGAGAAAAGGACGCGGGCGGGAGCGAGACCGATTTTGCAGAATAAGCGAATAGACCACGAAATCACTTCGTAGTAAATAACTATAGCGATTAAAGAGAAAATGAAACTACATGATTCTAAATATTATTGGTGTCCACTAATCGTACCAATTTCAATAGTACCTATTTGTAACCCCATTTGAGAATTATTTTGAATTTAGAAAGAAAAAGTGTCGAGGTAAAATCATAAAATCGTTTTTCTGGTACATTACAAATCTAGATAAAGGTATGACGAGATATCTTATTACCAGATTAGTAACATCTCTAACCGTCCTGTAGTCCCGGGTTCGATCCCCGGACAAGACAAATATTTGTGTGCATGAACATGTCTATTTGTCTTGGTCTGGGTGTTTAATATGTATATATATGTTATTGTTTATTGTTTATTATAATGTATGTATTAAAAAAAAAGTATATAAGTTAGGTATTTATCCGTTATCTAATATCCATAATACTAGTTCTTCATGAAACTTAAAGTGGGCTAGATAATTGGTGTGTTTGCATGCAATTATTTATTTATTTATAACTCAAGAACGGCTAGACCGATTTGTTTATAGCTTGGTTGACATAGTTTATAGCTTGGATTACAACTGGATTTTATCCCTATTTTCCCACGAGACCAGGATTTAACCACGCGGATTTAACCGCGGGGGCTACTAATAATTACATTCTGCCAGGTGACGATAGTTCTTTCAGTTATCTTTTATACATAATGATCAATGAACAGTACGCGCAAACCATCTTTGTTAGATGTAGCTTTTCCCTACACAACTACAACTCAAGACGTCATTCAAAATATCGAATGACAAAGCGATTCGCCCAAACAGATTCGTCGGAAGGGGCGCGAGCGCTCCCTCAAAACAATACGACGACGCCTCCATCTTAGACGTGATTAATTTTGAATTTGACAATTTGCGAGATAAACTCCTATTGTATTGTCACGTCGTGTTCGCTGAGTAAATCTTCTTCCCTGTTTACGCATGTGTTTGGGAAAGTTTGAAATTAGCGCAAGCTATTTCTATACTTAAGTACAAATGTAATTACGAAGAGACGTATTGGAATCATTGTTGATTTTGATGAGCAAAGCCGCTCAAAATTTTATATCTCCCTTTGAAATAACAGTGCAACTTTTTTAAGTAAAACCTTTTTTCGCTTAGTTTTTTATCTGGCTGAAGATCAATTTGCCTTTTATACTTCAGGGTTGGCAAGCTCCTTTAAATAACCAAATAATATTTGTTTATTGCTTTCTTAATTACGCCGATTGATTTGTCATCATCATCATCGGCCTTTAGACGTCCATTCATCACTGTAAAAGAAACACTCTATAATATTTCTATGACACAAATTGACAAATGTGAAATTCCTTCCTTGGTTTCTTTGCCATAACTTGATTCCATATCAATAGTTGAATAGTTACTTCAAATGATACATTTTATAAGTACTGGAAAAACAGTATTTATCAACTAGTTTTCACGTAACCACTGTACTCGATCCAAAAAAAACTACAAACCATGTGAAACACTAATAATAGTACACCGATACCAATACCGCTCTACTGCGGTCACAGGATATCGGCGGGCAATTGCGTTGGGAACTAACTACTGTTACGTAGTTACCATCTAGAGGCGCATGGAAAGCCAATTACGGGACGCAGGCCTGCCCCAATTATAGCCAGGCCACACTACCAGCGGACGGGCAAGCATCATTTCACCTCTTTTCATACAGGATTCATACCGCAATCTACCGAGCTATGTTATGCTAGCGACTTATGGCTTCCTTTCCAACAGTATGCTGCGAGTATATGAACTCAGTGACCTTTTCCACTGCTACTAAGCTTTGTAGCGGAACGACTAAGATGTGCTATGAAGATGCGCCGCCGCGAAGTAGCTGACGACGATATGTCGACAGTTGGGAAGGTACGGAGACTGGCATCCATCCATAGCACGCATCCAGAGTACGCATTCATGATATAAATCCGTTTCCACCAGTGCTAAGCTACGAATATGGCCAATGAATTATGATTGTTGAATATCAATTGCCTGTAAAGCAACGTCGCATAGAACATTTCCGGTGGAGAAGCAGCCTTAAAGTAATTGACTGAAATATCCGGCGACGCCAGCAAAGGTTACCTCGTTTCAAGTCGTCGGCTAGCTCGCTTGCTAACTCTTTCATCTCGCTCAAGTTGCCAGTGTAGTTTCGGTCGGTAGTTTGAGGTGTGAACGTATGTATGAAAAGAGGTGAAACGATGCTCGCCCAATGCCAGCCCGCTCGTTTAGCTCGCCAAACCTTCGCTTAGGACGCGTAGTTTACGTAGCTCACCACCCCGCTGATGGTGTGGCCTACGCATTATTCCCATTTTGGTAGTGCAATGGACAGCTTATCAGCTTCACATGTCGGCCTTCAACACCTTTATCCTGAAGCAATAAGAGCGTTTTTCGAAATCTAACTGTTTAACTTGATTGTATGTAACGGTAACGGCGGCGGCACGGCCAGCGTTTGACTATGGCTCAAACGCATATGCGTGCTGGAATCATCTTGTTTTCTAGATAGCTGGGGCTCAGAAACTTGCCCTGTCCCTATATAATTAGCTTTTATTAAATGATGAAGTTGAATGTTAGTGACGAGTCGTATTAGAAAATCAAGGAGATTGCAATGTGTAAAGAGGAGTGGAGATGACTTCACTGACAAGAGCTAAGCTCTTAAATAGAAAGAAGAAATGAAGCTTTACACTGCCATCTCTTTCACAATGTTACTTTGATACTCCTGTAAGAGCGCATAAGGCTTATTAGTTCGTGCAGAATGGCTACTCTCTGCGTCTCGCTAATGAAAATGTCTCTTCTGCCGATCGATTTAGATCATCAAAAAAAGCTGTTTCATACAAAATTTTATTTGAACTTCTCTACAATATATGAAACAGCTGATTTTTATTTCGTGATTTCAGGGTTGCTCCTGTAAAAAAGTTAGTATAAGTTCTACAAATGGTTTTGAGGTATTGGGCCATTTCATCAACACGTTGTTTATGCGGTACCGGAACGAGCAGAACAGTCCTCTTATACCTGTAACTTCAGTTCATAATCCAGCACAAAATAAAATTGCCTACCAAAGTTAAATCATAGTAGTCTTTTACAAGCGCCATCCTTGATTCCAACTATAACAATGACAAGACGGTAACGAATGCTAATAGAGTAGGAGCTGTTCGTAGACGTTTCATTTCCACTCGGATCTCTCGCTAAAATTGAATAAATTTGAATGTGGAGCAACGCAGGGGGTCAACCAACACTCGAGGGGGTATCCTTGGAGGCAGAAAATCAAGTATTTTGCCAGATGGCAACACTAGATTTTAGGTTACGACCAAGTTTCTAGTTTGCCCTCCGAAAATATTGTTAAACCTCCATAGTAGAGGATAGAGGTTCATTTAAATTATCTCCTTTTCTGGGGGTTGATAAAGGGGTTTCTAAATAAATAAAAAACTAGGATAGGACAGGACCCTTCATTTCAGAACCGGATGAGCGCTTCGATCAATTAAGATCTGCCGACCTTGGTCTGTGACCCAATTTTTTATCTAACAACAAAAATAATTAACATCTTATGTAAATGCACAAAAATCTTAACACCGCAGTCTACGCGTTGTACGTTTGAAGACAGCGCCATCTGTAGGCGCGTTATAGAACTAAACAAATATATTTTGACAGAAGTATAGTTATAACTTTTTAATTTTGCATTGTACAATGCTACTTTTATGTGATAAATATTAAACAAGAAAATATACTAAACTGACGACAAGTTGCTTTTTTCTAGTATATTTTCTTGTTTAATATTTATCACATAGAAGTATAGTTACGTACGTGGACCTACTAAAGAGTTAAAACAAATATCAAGTAAGTAAGTAGGTTTTTTACCTGTCTAATGTTGTAAACATCAAAACAAGAGACTTTCAACGTTTAAGCGACATCAAATACCACGTAACACGTAGTGTGTTCCCCCCCTTATCTATTCATTCAAACGATTTTCTATCTACCTTTCGTCTATATACATTTAATAAAAACATTTACTTAGTTACAAATTGAAATATGCGCAACATACCTCTATATAAAGAGCACACTTCCCCCTTTGTTGTTCTTTGATGCGTGAAGAAGCGAATTTATGTAACTCAATAAATGGCAATATTCAGAATGACACTCCAACGCCTCCGGGGAGGGAATTTAAAAAGAGTACCTGTCTCCGAAATAGATATACAACCTTTTTCTTCTGTCAACAAAAGGCACGATACAAGCCTATTACGGATAAATCTATCGTCGAGATAAACTTTATTTTTTCTTTTTTATTTATTTTTTTCACGGTGTCGGCATCGGAACGTTTGTGGGCTATAACTGCCAATAGGGTGTCTGATTGAAGTAGATCGTTTTATAACATCGTCTTACTTATAATATTTTAATATTCAATTCAACGTTACTGTAATAGCTTTTTTTTTTAAACAACGGGGAGACTCCTAGCCTTCATCATACCTGGGCCCTTATTCACTATGACCACTTAGCGATTTCTTGCTCAAACCACGCCAATGTCGTACTTGGTTTTGACATTTTCAAAAGTCGTTTTCTCCATGATACTTCAAAATTATAGAGTTATTGTACAAGTAAATGAAAGTCACAAGTTGTATAATTATTAAACAAGTAAAATAACTTTAAAATTTTTAAGTGTCATAGAGAAAAAGAATTTAAAAAAAGTCGAAACCAAATACGACATTCGCATGGTTTGAGCAAGGAATCGGTAAGCGGTCATAGTGAATACGGGCCCTGATGTTAAGTAATGATAAGGCTGAAGATGGAAGCAAGCCTCTTCCGGAATCCTCATCGCTGATGAACTGGCTATCTTATCTCTAATTGGCGGAACACAACAATGCTGAAAACATTGTTGTTATGGCGTCAGGCTTAGAAAAGTTGGTGGTAGCCAGCCAGGCGGCCCTACAAGTCCTACCATCAACCAAACCGAATAAAACATGTAACCCCGCTGGGAATCAAATCCCGGATCCCTGAGTCTGATACCGGTGGTTGTTACCACTAGACCACAGAGGCGGTTGAAACTTGTAGAGCAGTAGGTAAATAATTTTGATATTGGCATTTCACGGACACCTGGGAAATTGAGGAAAATCTTCGTGATATCCAACGTTTCGTTAATTAAACATGAAATGAATACAAATATTAGCAGTGATTTTGCGTGATTGTCTGTCTGTACAAATGAGCTCGTGGCAAGTTCACAGACAATTAAAAAAATTATGTTATGATATTACCTTGAATCAGATGAGAGTGACTGATTGAAACTTGCGTATCGAAATTGCTATTTCATCTCACACAATATCCTCTTCTTCAGTAAAAGGCTTTTTAATGCACAAAGGGGGTAGGTACTCCTAGTCTTCATCATACCTGATGTTAAGTATTGATAAGGCAGAAGATGGAGGCATACCTCTCCCGGAATCCTCACCTCTTTTCTCTAACTGCCGGAACATAGCAATGCCAAAAACTTTGTTATGGCGTAAGTCTGAGATAAGAGATAAGATGGTAGTAGCTAGCTAAGCGGACTTGCAACAAGTCCTACCACCAACCAAGGTGGAGTAAAGTTACACCTAGGAATAAAACTGATGCTATTACTTTTGTTCGCTAAAAGGAAGTGAGAGACAACATTTTTAAACCTATGTGTAAATTTTCTTCATGTTTATTAATAAGACCGTAAACGTTACACGTACGAGTATAGTCAGAGGGAAACATTATCATCATTGCTTAAATCATATCTGCAAACGGCTGTTACATTAAACATAACAGCGGACGGTGGAATGAGACGAAAAGATATGAAATTTGTTGGAAATAAGCACACAATGGGGTGGTATTGTGTTTGTGTGTTGGGCGGGAGATCGCGATAGTGGCGCCGCCCTTGCGGACATACCGGGCGGTATAGCTAGGGTTGCCATTGCAGATCTTTGAAATCCAGGATTTGAAGGTAGATAATATATAGTCCTTTAGATATTATGTATAAGAGAACCTAATTGATATTGTAATAATATGCACAACAACAGGGTCAATAAAACAACTTGGGCGCAAGCCCAGGGACAAAACAATTGGAGACGAGACAATTAAAGAGTATACAATTATAGAGTGAGTGACGCATGAATTATAAAACATACGCCCTTAACATTACTCTTTGAAGAACTCAACTTTAAACGTCTCAGTGGTCTAGTGGTACAAGCACCGGTATCAGACCAACGGGTCCCGGGTTCAATTCCCAGCGGGGGTACATATTGAATTCCGCTTGGTTGTTGGTAGGACTAGTTGTAAGTCCGCCTGGCTAGCTACCACCGTCTTATCTAAGTCTGACGCCATAACAACAATGTTTTCAGCATGGTTGTGTTTCGGCAGTTATAGATAAGATAGCTATTAGTTCCTCAGTGGTTGAGGATTCCGAGAGAGGCTCGATTCCATTTTCAGCCTTATCAATGCTTAAAATCAGATAAAGGCTAAGAGTCTCCCCGTCATTCATTAAAAAAAAAAAACTCAGGACGATGCATAAAAACTATCCAGGACAGCCCAGCGGGTTGCTATGGTGATACGTGACTTATCGCTGTCGCGTTGCTGTTGCAAAGATAGGTTAGAACCCCGCAGGACAACCCAAGAAGCAGGACATGTCCTGGGAAAACAAGACAGTTGGCAACCATAGGTTAAGCGGACATTTTGCAGATTTTGATCTCGTTACTACCAAATTGGTTACCCCATTTAGTCGTGCAATTAGAGCGTAGTGCTTGGGACTGTGTAAGTTCTATTGTCAACTTTATTTGGACACTGAGATTAGATTGTGACTCAATTCTGTGCTTAAAGTTAGTAAATTGCAAGTCATAATACCTAAGTAAGATAACTTCTCAATGAAATCAACGTCTTTGTTGGGTATTCCACAGGTCTGGTTAAGACGAAACTAGTTTACGCCAACATAAACAAAGTAGAAACACCATTTCATATTCAAAGTAATTTATTCAGTCTAGGGTAGGCTGTTGCAAGCACTTGTGAATGCCAAAAAAGTTACGCCATCGGTTCACAAATTCTAGGGCAGGAGACCTTGTAACGAGAAGATTGTAATGTTGGTTCGTAAAAGCTTTAACGGAGAATGCACCTTCAAAGACAATTGTTACACTGAGCTAAACACAAATACAACTTACATAAACTTCAACCAGAAAATCTCGAACTATTTGTAGTAGCAGTAGAGAGTCCAGAAGTTCCCAGTTCCTGTTTTAAAGTGCCGGGAACGTTCAAAGTCACGTGCTGGGACACTGGACCATTCACGCCACCGACTTGCGAACTGCTAACGAACGGCGCACCAGTGCGGAGAATTAATTATGGCTGCTGAACGGTTCCCAGGTGCATCGCAAGTTATAGTATACACAAATAATATAACCTATATTAATATTGTAAAGACCTCGTTCAAACAACAACCTTAATATAACCACGCTATAGATGAAATAATAAAGTGTGTCAAACAATATAATAACTATATAACTGACTAGCGGCCGCTCGCGGTTTCACCCTCATGGTTCCTGTTCCGGTGGGAACATCGAGATAAAAGTATTCTATATTCATAACCAAACTACCTACTATCTGTGTACGAAATTTCATCCAAATCAGGTATTTTTTCATTAAATAGGCTTACTCTTGGCCTAATTCTGAATCGTTAGATTAAGAAGAGGCCTAAGATGGAGCTTTCACTCGAGCTTTAAATATACCCGGTTGTAGGCACCCGGAAATACAGACGCAGGCAGGGAATTCCACTCCCTGGCTGTGCGCATAATAAAAGATGAGGAAAAGCGCTTTGTACTACGTACTTAGTCGAGGTATATCAACCAGATAGGGGTGATAGCATGCAGTACGTCTGGATTCCCGGGTGTAAAAAGGAGCTGGCGGAATGGGCTCATGCAGCAGCCGTTCTGTAGTTTCAGAGCCTATTCAATGCAAGCATACAAATAATCAAATCTTACCTCTTTATAATAATAGTACCTATAGATTAGTATAGATAAAACATCATTGTTTAACACCTATTTCGATAATAACGCTGCGCGGGGCAAGCGCTGTCTCCTGCTGTGCTCAAGCGGGCGGTCGGGCGTTTTATCCACGTGTCAATATTTGGGATCACCGCACAGTGTGGTCTGTCTCCCCATATAAAGAACTGGACAAATTTATTTAACAATTATATTTCCTTTTAAATAATTTGTATTATCTTAAAATAAATAGGGAAAACATCTCTGGTGCATTTAACCACAACACACTTTCTTTGTGTTCATAAAAATAATTTGTCATACGATGTAAAATAACCTCATTAAGCAAGTATTTTTTTGTCTCAATCTTCAGATTAGTTCGTTTGACTATTTTACAAATTGTTTTGTCAATTTTTTTGCTCGATGATTGAACTATAATATCGGCCAATTTACGCCTGCAGTTCCAGCGCCTTATTACGAAAGAAAAATACATTAAAAAAAATTGCAGTATGTAGAATTTTTTTCTTGTGTTCTGTCATAGTTTAAGAATACATACATATCATTTTCCTAGTGGAGAAATGTGGAGAACTAAACCAAAACCCTTCAGATATATGAAAAATATGTTGTATTTATGAAGCTACTTTAATTTTTTTCCAAACATTTTCTATATAGTTTTTAAGGCATCTATCACGAGATTACATACCTACCTCTTTCCAATGATGACATAATTTTTGAAATATCTTAAAACTAAACAAAGAAAATTTAGACTTTGACTAAAATAGAGATTGTTTTTAGTATTCTTACATGTAATAAATTATCAAGGTTTAAATGTGTCAATCAATTAAGTGTATTAGGAAATAACTTTGGCTAATATCTTGCCATATGCAGAAACTATCGTAGTTTATGGAACGATTGAGTTACTCTCCTATCCCAAATATATATTTTTGCGTTTTTGTCCAGTACTGGCCACACTGTGCACCGGGCGGCAGCGGCCGTCCGTCGGATCGATCCGTTCGGATAACGGCAGGTATCGGCAGCGGCTTAATTGCTCCGGCCCGGATCACTAGGGGCTGGGTACATCGCTCGATTATGAGTATTAAGAGCTTTTTGCGAATCGTCAAGGACCGACCGGCGATCGAGTGGACTTTGTTCCAGTACGCATGAAAATAATGTTGGTATAAATCCATTCTCTTTTGTTTATCATTTTATTCCACGTTGATACCTATTCAATTGTTTTTTTCAATTGTTTTTGTACGCCATTTTTGTATAGCTTATAGGATTGTAAGGGTGTTGTTCAGGGAATCTCGAAAGCTTCAAGTTTTACCTGCCTAGGTGGAATGAGGAAAGATGATTATTCAGATAAAACCTTTTTATTCAGAAAAAATAATAATGGAAAGGAATTGCCACAGTAACTTTCCTTATTTTTGTTTAAGGTAACTTTATCTACGTAGGTTACAATCGCTTTGGATTGTTGGCGCAAGCCCAACCTTTAAAACATAAATTGAATCAAGTTAAAGTGTAGGCATCTCACCTTTACAATTTTTTATCCCTAATAAGACAGGGTTAAATCGACGAAAAGACTGCGATCGTATTACTATAGCAAAATGATAACTTTAAAATGTTACAATATTCAGATTTATTTTGTATTCTCTACGACTACGTATTTAATGAGTAGATATATACTTTTTTAGCTCATAAGACAGAGACCACATAAGCTCAACCTCTGATACGTGATAATCTCTCTATAACTATATATCTGAACTCCCAGTGTATAGAATTGTTCTTACCTAAAATAGTTATAATTTGAAGGGTGGAGTGAGCCTGGTGACTTGTCATACAGGGGGGTCTGACCCCACCTAGCTCAGGCACCAGTTCTCTCCAATATTAGTTATTTTTAACATAGTTTATAGCTTATATATTGTAATTTAATATTAAATAAGTAAAATGTAACTTTTGGAGAGAAAAATAAAGATTAATCATTATTTATTATTATATTATTATTATATCGTTTTAAGCCACTAAGTCCGTAAGTCGCCTAGACGGGAGTCCGATACAAAACGGCCATAATCATTCTGAACGAAAATATGAGTACGCTACACTAAATAGCAGTATTATGTATGTATTGAATTTTATTTTACGAAATCAGTGTCAAATTGTAATTGTTACTATTACTAGTGACTTGGATTTATTAATTCCAATTACTTTTTCTTCATATACATAAAAGAAAGGAGAGAAAAACAATTTTTCTTTTTCCAATTTTCAAAGTCAAAGTCAAAGTCAAGTATATGCACCATCTGCACACTACTTAATCTTTGTTCGTTCTAAGGAGCTTCGGATATAATTATTTGCGAAGTGGCTAAGTGAGCACTTATCCCACACGGTCCCGTGGAAGCCTTTAAGACGTAGACACTAGATACACATTACAAGATTCGGACGTCGCCGGATTAGTGTTGAACACCTGGATATCGGGTAATATCCGATATCCGTTAACACGAGATAAACCTTCTGACGAAGTTTGACAGACCGATAGAATGAACCACCTAGTTTTATACACCTATTATAGTTATTTAACTTTATTATTTGACAAAAAGAGAGAGAACCCGCATCCTTGGGAATCCGGCCTAATGCACTACCCAATTATGCTACAGAGACCTATGAGAATCGAATTTTTCTAGTATATTCACCTTACTACGGTGTTGGCCACCGTCGTTTCATCAATGAGAGAAATATCCTCGCATTCGAAAGAAACATTTTTACAAATGTTTGACTATCGATTAAGATGAACCCGCCATCTATTTATAGCTTTTTAATTTTGCATTTAACAATGCTATTTTTATGTGATAAATATGTAGCTATATTAGAAAATAGCATATATTTATATACTAGAAAAACGCAACTTGTCCCATGTCTTTTTTGTAGTATATTTTCTTGTTTATTATTTATCACACAAAAATAGCATAGTAAAGTGCAAAATTAAAAAGTTATAATAAGAAAGAGATTTAAAAATTAGTAAGTATTGGAAAAAATCAAGTCGGCTACAAGAATTCTCAGATGGGACTCGAGTCCCGTTTAATGTTAACATAAATTAAACATGTTTTGTTCAATACTTTTTTATTTAAAATTTATCATAAATATTTATATACCTAAAGGTTCATCTAAAAATGGCGATCTAAAGAATTATTGAAAGCTATCCATCAGTACGAGAAAAGTGTAAGTAACTAATAATATAATCATAAGTATAAAAATAGCATTGGAAAATGCAAAAATTAAAAAATCCTATATAAATATTATCGAGGAAAAATTTATTTATATGCCTTGTAATAAAAGCTGGCAGCGGTCCAAAAATATTAATTCTCCTAATGAGATTTTTTTTTATTTAAGTTTATTATTCACTAAACTGAGGGTGCAAAATTATGCCGTATCTATAGCGTTTCCTTTTACATCTTATTTTCACAAATTCTGACAAAACAATACAGTTTTATTTTGGAAGATGACCTATAGCACGTATCAGACAAAGGTTATGTTTACCCAAAACGTTTACGAAACATAAGTCTATTCACAGTCATTTTGTCACGTAACAAAGACAATACAATGAAAATTAGCTAATTGACTAATTCTAAGTCCACACTTTTCGCATGGTACGTTGTCGAGATTAAACTACGACTTCGATTTATGACAAACTGCATACACTAAAAAATATAACTTCCCGTTGAGTACGTACATCTTATGTTTTGGCGCGCACTGTTCATTGAAATAAAACAACTTTTACGGATATCGTACTGGGTCAGTCATCCCGTGACCACGGCAGCTGAAAAGGTGCCGAAACGTCGGGAAAATGAAAGAACCCTAAAAAACCTCAAAATTCGGACATTTACGACTTAGTTCGTGAAATATAGCGCGTTTGAATCCGTAAAAGTTGTTTTATTCCCGTTGAGTGTTTGCCTGAATAAATCGCGATAAAAGAAATTGTATGACGAAATTTTAGAATTTTTTGTTATCGCGACAGAGTGTGACTGCAGCATAAGATTAAAAAAATGTATAAATATAATTAAGTTGGGTAGACCTTTTGGTCATCTACATCGCGGTAGAAATACTGCTTGCTAAGTCGTTGCTTTCGAGTTCAACTCATGTAATACCTAACCAATTTTTTTTAAGCATAATGAATCTGTCCTTGTACTTATATATTAAAAAAAAAAACCGTTACCTTGTGTGAAATTACGCAGAATCGATTGGCATTTAGCTGCATAACTAAATTATTGAAGTCGATAACGGAATTAAAGTCTATGTGGTTCATACAATTTAGCCATTTTAAGTACCTAAATAAATTGCATAGTATTGATCTGGTCCATAATATTATGTCATCAGCATCACTTGTAAAAGTTCTTCATAATATGAGTCTAAATTATGAGTAGTCTTGAATTATTTAAGTTTAATGTCTTTCGACTATTATTGTAGTTAAATTTGACTTTCAATGTCATCCACAGAAGTGTCGCGTAGTTCGTGAGAACATGTTAAATCTACAAAGTATTTTCACTCTCTGTACACGTAACGTTTTATTTCCTTATTCTTATTGAGATCGTGGGAACTTTTCTGCTTCTCAGAACAATCTGTAACTATATCTGTTGAACAAACAATGGCGCAAGTGGTTACAGCTTAATTTCTTATTTAGGTGAGACGGTAAAAAATGTGAATTAGTCTCATGGAGATGTTAACAAACTTAAGAGAAGTAAGTAGGTATTTAGCTATTACACAGTACTTAAAAACATTACATTTTTAGTGATAGGATTATCTTTCTTTTTGTAACTGACAATAGAGATAAAGAAAAATAATACAGCGAAGTTTAATATCTGTTACTTCATTTTCATACCTAAGATGCTCACTACTACCCCATCTACTATATAAGCGAAGAACCTAGCTGGGTCTCTGTGTAGGACTCATTTTTTTTTTTTCATTATTTTAGTTTAATTGATAGTATAAATGCTGCTAGATGTTACTGCACTTAGTGCAGTAACGGGCCCTTTTTAAGTTTTTTAAATAATACGATACGAAATCACTCCATGATCTTGGCACTAGCAACTACGCCGAAATTTCAGAGACTCGACAGCAAATGCAACATTGTACATTAATTCACTACACTCGAAAAAAGTTTTTCTATGGAGAAAATGTACTTAAATAAACAGAGGGAGTTTCCACAACGACCATAAATAGTAATGGGACTACGAGCGAAATAGTTCTCCCTCGTGGATCCTTTAATGGGACACAATCCTGGGATGCGCATTGCCACTTATTGCAGCGAAAATATTAATTGCAAAGGCATCACTTTGACTATGAATTCGTGCAATAGGCAACGCCTGGCTGCGGCATCCTGTTTTAGCAGCCAATAGAAATTTAGCTGCCGTAGACAGACGTTCGTGGCTGCTTAGTGTGCGACCTCCCATACACCGTCATATGTTGGACTGGCTGCCGCAGCCTGACTGCCGCAGCCTGGCTGCGAGCCTGGCTGCTGGCGGCTAGTGCGCTCTTACACTCACCAACTCATCTATATTAAAAATCAATTCTACAAGCACACAAAGTCTAAAATTAGCACATTCTCTGTCTGAAAACTTTTCAAGAATAATCATACACCTATTTGAAACAGAAATGACATTATGACACAATTCTCACAGCACGCGGCTTCATGCAAAAACCCCGCGAATGTATTTCCATCTGCATAACTTTTGTGTTCGCGGCGAGAATGCATCGCCTACGCGTCATACATACGTACAGTCACGAGCAAGAATATGTGAACACTACACAACCTTATCACATTAAAACACACGAAACAAACATCTCCGTTCAAACAAAAGACACTAGATATTGTAAAGCGACAAGGTTGTATAGTGTTTAGATATTATTGGTCGTGTCCTACATACATATGTAAAATCGTACATTATTTGATATGTGCATGGCGGTGTCGTCATTATTATACCGAGTCGCTATTTAAATTTGCAATTTAATAACTAGTTAGTGCTATTGAGGATGTCCGCTTTTTTTCCTATTAGACTAGTTGCTTATACATTTGGAAACTATATTTTTGTATGTTCAATATTATGTGTAATGTTGCTAACAGTAATATAGATAGATTAGATAGAGAGACAAACAAGTAAAATAAATGTAATGCTTAATGAAATTGTTTTGTTTTATTGTCACTTTGCAATACCAACCAAATACTCAATTGGTAGATTTAAAAAAAAAGTATAATTTAGGAATAATTTATTTTCAAACCCATATATTTGATAGAATCAGACGGAAATCCATATCTTAGTAGAAAAGGAAAAATATGTAGCATAAATTAGCACCGGTGCTGGTATTGCACGGTCTAACAACTCCTGGGGGCCTATTCTCGCGCTGAAATATGTCGAATTCGACATTTTTATATCCTTAATTTCTTTATTAAAAATGTAAGTAAAATCTCTACTACTGTCCAAATCCTTTAATTTCAATTATCTTTAATAATCCTATAATGTCGAAGATTGCTTTTAGTGAGCCTTTAATACAGATTTTTGACTTCAAAAATGTCGAATTCAAGATGTCGAAGGCGCGAGAATCGGGCCCCTGAGGATACTCCGTGTTTGGGTGAAACACGCGTAGTGTAGTCGGTGAAGGTGCAAGGTGTGTCACTGTGTTGCATCTGCATTTATTTGCGGGCGGGCGGGCACCATGCACCATCTTGCATGTAAGTTTTTCTTGCGGAATTATGCTACATATTTTTCGTTTTCTACTATTCAAACCCATTATCTGTTCGATTAAAAAATCATAACCTTAATTAACCATAATAACTAAAAATGCCCGTCGCAACGCTGTGCCGTCCTTTTCCAAACATTATAATATCTTACCAAGTTGTAGGGAAGCTATTCATAACAAAATGTTGGCCGTATTCTAGCACATTGCACACATTTCATAGCACCTGTAGTGTAGGTGTGCGTAAGGAGTCACATAGGACTGATAACAATGCAGCACAACGCTGATTTCACACCTCCGGCAAATGCTAAATGATACTTGCTAGGGGTGGCCCTGATCGTCTAGAATATTGGTAAATTAATTTATATGATCAATTTAAACCTCGTCAAGGTTTGGTCATTAATTAGTCTTATTAATATCCACTATTTCATGTTTATCTCTATCTCCACTTTGTATCATGTCTACGGAGAATATTTTTTTAGTTTAACTTGAAGTTAATAAAAAGTTAATAAAAAACTACTTTGAAACAATTTCGACTGAAAATTCAGCTGTTTAGTTAAAAAAAAATATTTTACATTTTCTTGACTCATATCTGTCGTCATCATCAGATGTACCCATTGCTAGAGTTCAGACCTTTCTTATGCATATCAGCCCCATGTAACTTGTTTCGACGTCAACTTTTGATTCAAAGTGCAGTCACATTGCTGCTTTAGTAAAAATCAATTTGACAAAATCTTACTAAAGCAGCAATGTAACTGCACTTTCAATCAATTTCAATCAAAATCTGCTAGCAACAGAGTTAGATAATCAACTATCAGTGCACAATAAAGAAACAGTACCCATCACCAAAGCTGGAGTGGCAGCCCTATCAAGGCGTCGGTCGTGTGTGGTCAAAATGTGTCAGTTTGCATGTATGTGTGTGTTGCTATGTTGTGCTGTGTTCGCCCCCTATTGTTTAGTGCTTCGCCAACTGTCCGTGACGTCACTGTCTTTATCCAGCGAGAGGTCACAGATTAATAAATAGTTAAGAGGTATCAGGCGTTTTCAATTACTTATCGTAGAATCCTGTCACTTCAACATTTGTCAAATACCCTTTATACACAGTCTTTAGCACCATTACGCTAAATCATTATTACGTAACATGGATTTAGAAATAGGTATTAATAATGAAAGTCATTGCAATGTGACAATACTTTAAAGAAGAATACCTAATAACAATGTCTACTTAAACAACAGAAATATCACTGTTTACCTCCAAAGGTAAAAATGCCATACAATATAGTACATCACTGCAGCGGCCAGCAAAAGTGGCACTGATGGACGAACCTGTAGATGTGGGCCGAGGCGAAGTCGAGGAACACATACGTAAGTCCATCAATGCCTAGTTGTGGCCAAGGCTTGTATAGTAATTTTCTCAAATAAGCGCGGAAATTAAAACTAATTTTCGAAATCAGACTAACGACGAACAACAATATTTTTCCCGCGTTATAGTATTCATTTGTTGCTTTTTTGTTAAAACAGCTTTCTATTTGCAAGCCAGTTCGAAATTTAAATAAAACCTATGATAAAAGATCGTTCCATTTTTAAATTACACGACACATATGAGTTTCTATATAATTTATTTGGCCGCTAAACACGACAGATATGGATTATCATACAACTTTTGCCGCCGCTACTCGCATGTATGTGGCCAGTACAGCAATATCAATTTATCTCGAAGAAGGTTGTCAAAATAATGCTCATATTTCCAAGCATGTTTGAAAAAAAGAGATTTCCTTTAACTGTAAGAAATTAGCCATATATGAGGTGTGTAGTCGCGTCCAATAAGAGATTACCTGGTCCAACGTCCAATCTCTGATTGGACAAAACTGTCCTAGTCGGAGGTAGTTAAGCGATTAGCTTTATTTGGGTCCGTCTAATGATCACCCCTTTGTCGCCACTGAATAGATCAGGAAATGGGATCTGCAGCTTTGAGTATTATAGACTTCTTTGATTTTTATTGTGGGTGCTCAGCCTTTGGTGAGAGCTCCAATCAGGCTTGCTCAGCTTGATTGCGAGTAGGTTTTCGCTAGACCCTTGACTCTGCTGTGTCGTGGACTAAATTTAAAACTTCTTGTTTTCTATTTTTTATTGGTGCCATCGTTTTGTTTATTCACCATCAAAAATCAAAATTAATTTTAATCCAAATAAACTTATAAATAAGTGATTTCAAATAATATTTTTTTTCCCTGCCAGCCATTCAAGTTATACGTTAGTTTTGGAGTTTGGTGTGTCCAGTGGCATAAGTGACAAAACAAAAAAAATGCCATAAACTTATTGTTTGTGTATTTGTAATACTAGCGGATCCTCGCGTGGTGCCAGTTCCCGTGGGAATATCGGGATAAACTAATGGTCTATGAATTTCCTAAAATAAATCGGTCCAGTAGTTCCTGAGATTAGCGCGTTCAAACTTACAAACTGTTCAGCTTTATAATATTAGTATAGATTTAAAACACAATAACTTAATTTTCAAAAACGCAATTAAACTTTTCATTTGTCTTATTTCAATATTAATTTAGTCTAGATTTTCTTAAATCTACACTTAGCTAAGTTTAAAATCAAACCTAGTTCTTGCTGATCCGTCACAAGATTTGCATAGGCACATCTGCGTTGTCTTACTAAAATGTATGATGCTTCTTATTGGGTTTGATTCAGACTATACATATATCTCGAGTCCCTCTGTCGCCTTATCTATCCATCAGATATATCCGACCGCGAGGCGGGTCGGATCAAATATTCAAAGGGTTGAGGTCGCACACCGAACGCCTAATTAATATTAAACTGGATTTACCTCTTCTTCGGAGGTGCTTCGCCGCAGAGAAGGTGTCTTTGTCTATGATAGATTGTCACACGTTTAGAATATCCAACAGACTAGACCAGCTCGCGGCATTTCTCGGGTAGATTTAAGGGCCAAAATTGGCAATATTCTTGCGCGCGCGAAGTTAAGAAAACATCTTAAAAGCGTTACTTCAATAAAAATAATGTCGACTTTTCATTTGCACAGCATTGCACAATTACATTTAATTTTTTTTAAAGAATGACATGTGAATTAGCTTATAAAGTTTATCATTTACCAACTCGTTGAAATTTTATAACAGATAAAAACGAGTACCCACCAAGACTAAAAATGTATTTACTTTTTATATTCTACGTGGAATTAATTGTTAATCGAGCATAATGTTGAAGTGAAGCATAACCACATTTATCCAAAACTAATTGTTACGTAACTGGATTTCCCCATACTTATCGAGTCTGTGAATTTTATTATCCGTCACGAATTCCGCATCATACATTGCAAATAAATAGCAAGAAAGCTTCTAAATGGTCAGTTTGTTTACGGTGTCGGGAACGTGATACACTAAATAGAATCGGAGATTAAGTCCACACGTGCCGGCTCGCCGTAGATGTTTGCCCGGTGTACCGGTGTGGAGGCACCAATCGATTCAGTTTCAGAGGATTCGTTATAGTTATTCGGGTAGTTTTGTTTAGATTGTAGCACTTGTTGCTAACCTTATTAGGAGGCCCAATTAATGAATTACTTATTATTAAAAACCGACTTCAAAAAGATAGAATCGGAGATTAAGTCCACACGTGCCAGGTCGCATTAGATGTTTGCTCGGTGTACCGGTGTGGTGCTGAGGCACCGATCGATTCAGGGCCCTTAGCCAAAGTAACAATTAAAAAACGATAACGAAGTTCGAAAATTATTAAATGTATGGGATTGGCGGATTGACATAAGCCGCGCTAAATCACTTGGTCCGCTAGCTAATTGGCGCATATAGACAATAACGAATCGAATTATCGTTTCACTACATAACGATGTTACTTTGTCTACGGACCCAGTTTAGAGGATTCGTTTAGGTTATTCGGGCACTGGCACTCTAGTTTATAAGTAGTTTGTGCCATTTGTTGCTGAACTCAATTAATGAAAAATATCAGCAATAGTGAAAACTTCCACCCGCGACTTTGTCCGTGTGGATATTCGGACGTCGGGATTGCTTTTATAGAGTTCGACTATCAGTTATCTTGAAATAAATACTCTCCTAATTATTAGACTGATGATGGAAAATGGTCTTCACTTAAAAGAAAATTCCTGTAATACTGGCAGTTGTTTAAGCTAATATCGTCTGTAAATATTGGTGTAGTATTATCCAAAAACATCCGCCTCTGTGGTCTAGCGGTACAACCACCGGTATCAGACCCAGGGGTCCCGGGTTCGATTCCCAGCGGGAGTACATATTATATTAGGTTTGGTTGGTGGTAGGACTTGTTGTAAGTCCGCCTGGCTAGCTACCACCATCTTATCTAAGTTTGGCGCCATAACAACAATGTTTTCAGCTTTGTTGTGTTTCGGCAGAGAGATAAGATAGCCAGTTCCTCAGCTATTGAGGATTCCGGGAGAGGCTCGCTTCCATCTTCAGCCATATCAATACTTAACATTAGGTATGATGAAGGATCAAAGTCTCCTCATCGTTTAAAAAAATAATAATACCACATATTGATTTGGTTCCCCCACCAACTTTTCACGTTCAACAATTACAAAAGAAACTCCAAAATAAAACGAACGATACAATACAAAACATGGAGTTTTAGACGAAAGTATCCATCCGGATAATGGGTGGCTATTGTGTTCGGCCTGGGGGCTCATTTCCAAATGATTGACGTGCTACTTAACGAATTCGGAAAACTCCCAAACTTTAGCACTCTGGGGTAAAATATCCCCGGGGTGGTGCGGGATTCGATACTTTGGTGTTTGATAACAATAATAACCACCGTTGACGTAACAACTTGGTTTTAATTAAAACTCATATACCATATACTACTCATATATATTGTTTCCCTACCAGCCATTCAGGCCCCCAGCCATATTCAATTGGAATTCTATGTGTACTTGGTCATATTTATAGGGGTGTCAAAATACCATCACAAAGTTTGATTTTTGTCGAATTTGAACACCGGAAAATATGAGAAAAATTTAGAATCCAAAACACACTCAACTTCATAAGGTATATTAATACGCTTACATCTGTGATTGTAGATAATTTTCGAATAAGTGACACCTTCTACACCTAAGCCTTTAAACATCATACAATATAACCACTTAAATCCCGAAGCATACACACCAATACACTTTAGAATAATATCGCTTAAAATAACTGGCAACGAAGATGCCATTTCACAAGTATTTAATATAGTTATACAAAGAAGAGTTAAATAGGAAATGAGGGGAGCATTCAAGTAATTAGTTTAATAAGATTCTTCAAGATCTGAAAAGCTCTTGTTTCCAAAGGCATTCCACTAAGGGGCGATAAGAAATTCTTATCTAAGGCAAAGGAAATTAAACCAGCACACGTAGAGACAACAACAAAAAGATTTCCACTTCCAGTTCCAACGGAGAATTCGAGTGAACATGAATGTGTTAATTAAAGCCGTAAGCTTCTTAAAAGACTGTGACGGCGTATTATAATACGCGTAGGGTGTGTACGCATTGTTTATACGCCAGATGTTGGGCGTCTTTACGCGCAAACCTAGGTATAAAATTTACTAAGAAGTAATAAATATTCGACGTTAAAATCGAATTAATACTTTTTATTATAAATAGTATAGAAATAACATATGAACAGTTAACTATGAAGCCTGTCGTTAGAAAAACAAAAAGAAGGACAATATAAAACCCTATTCTTTTATTTTGAACCAAATTATCTCATCTCTCCATACACAATACCTAGAGTTACGTAAACCCGAGTGTCCCAATTCTAAGCGACTAAAAAGGGTGTGAGATAACGTAACAAGTGTTCCCGGGGGCTGCTCTCCATCCGTAATTAAGATTACGGCGTGTGTGGTGGCGATACGCCCGCAAAAATGTCTCGCACACACGTCCGTCCTCGACGAAAGCGTGACATACAATGACTGTAATCTGTGGGAGTTTGAGCTTTTATAAAATTTAAGCTCGTCCAATGGCCTCCCATATTAGGAAAAGTAAACGACACTTGGTGTCTTTTAGCATTTTAATTAGCTTTTGTTAGGGACACATCAAAAAGCCTACATTGGAGTTTTATAAAATTTTATTCAGTTTAATACGGTTCTATTTTTTTTATAATTTAAGCTGTTAATTTGATTTTAATTACCCTATCTTCGTAATTGTCTTGACCTTATTCAAAATAATTTTGGGGGTACGATATTATTCAATAACAACATATTACATGTAATAGTTCATTATGATATAAGTGCGGTAAGTTTAAAATCACAGCCGAGGTGATATTGCTAGCCCTCGCCTGCGGCTCGGGCTCCAAGAAAGCAGAGGCTGTAATTATCAAAGCGCAAGTATGTCATACGACGTTTTATAACATTTTTGCGAGGAAATATATAAAACTCGGACTTTCTTAAACGTTTTTTTTTGTGTTTTTGTTACAGATAAATGATTGTAATTTATTGTCAAAAGAAAGGTTGTAATTTATTCTCAAAAGAAAGGTTGTAATTTATTGTTATGAAAAATACGGGGTGGGCCATTAAAATGTGCCGGTGAGTATACAACAAACTATTGTGCGTGAATAATTATATCATTGTTATAAAAACATATAAAGGTATAGACAATAAACTATGTAAAAAAGAGGTTGGCTTGTATCGCTAACAATTGTAGGTATGTTAATCAAAAATTGTTGTTATCGTATAAGTACTTATTACACTGCAACGATTACAGTACTTTCGTTATTATGTTCAATAAAACATTAAGAAATGACATTATCGTTAAGAATCTCGCAGTTAAACCATTAAATACTTTTAATGTGATTCACAACAATTGCGACAAGTCGATTACCTCCAAGAACGGGGTCAATAATCTTTTAAAGATTATTTTTATACATAAAAACTATCTTTTTTGAACGCATAAAAACCAGACCGTTTCTGTACCAGTTTTTTTGTTTCTGTAGCGTGACCTTGAGTTTATGAAATCAATCTTCTATTGCAAATAAATAACTCAAACTCTAAAGAATTGAAAACAAACTTATTAAGTGGAAATTTTATGTAAAAAAAAATATTTACGGACAACGAGAAGAACCGGCAAGAGACCGTTTCTCTCTATTTTACACTCTTTATCTGACAATATCTGTGTAATTATAGAAATAGTCAAATGTTACAGATAAACATTCGACATTCGATTTTTTTTCTAAATAAAAAAAACCTATAGCAAATACTAAAACACAAGAATAGTCGAAACATATTAATTATATACCTACCTATTTACTAGTTAAGTCAATAGTCGTACTAATTAGCTAAATTTAATGGAATCCTAATTGATATCTCGAATTCCATAGAGAAAACCACTCACGTAACACGAGTTCAAACGGTATCATTGCTGGGTACCTATGGATAATTATAGTGGCTATATAATAATTATTATACTAATGTTAGAATAGGATTAGTATGTTTGAACGCGCTTAAGTATGAAACTAATTGGATTTGAATATAACCCTTGTTTAATTAACACTTATATGTTTCCGAATGTCAGAACATTTTTTAACTGAAAAGAAGAACGGCGCAAGAAACTACTTCATAATATAAAATAGTTAGTTGTGGTTAAAATTATAAATAAAGTTTCATTTCTTACAAAAAGGCGAAATTTTTTCTGATTGGAATTAAATTACTGAAACTTGATTACTTAAGGGGCAGGTGCCACTGAAAACAGAAGATAGGTAAAAGGAGAAGAGAAATGGAGATCTATGGAACTTCTTAGTTCACGGCGAACCCAAGTATGAAAACTGCTGTACTTTGTTTCTCGCATTACTCAAACCCTGACCGGACACCGGTGTCCTCTCCAAATTTCAGCCGAAAACCATCATTTTCTAATAGATAGAGTTTAGTCATGAACATCTTGATTTCAGTACGAAGCCTGATAAATATACTCCAATCTGTGATAAAAAAATTAATCTACTCTTTGGTTTGAAGTGACATTTGACATTTTTGAAAATCGTAATTTTTTTGGGGTTGTTTTTTTTATTTATGTGTTTTTTTGCTATTTCTAACCACATAAAACTAATATACTGTTGATGTCATAGTTTTTTTAGTTTAGTATCTGAACATGGTTAAAATATTCATAAATCTAATACAGTTTACAGATTCAAAAAATATGGTATCGCGCTTCTCACAAACTATTTAAGTTTTCACAACAAAAAAAAGCCCTACGAGTATGTCCTTTTCGAAGAAAGAAAAGAAAGAAAGAAAGAAAGAAAATTAATTTTATTGAGACAATACAACAAGGACAATTGAACATATTATTAATAATTAACACAAAAGCATTGTCTCAAAACGGTCCCGGCTCAGCATAATGCATGGTCTACGACCAGGCGCTGATCTTCCGCCGGAACCGGTTTGTTGACTCCGCTACACGTAAACACACAGATAAACAAACACAGTAACACAAAAAGAACAATAAATACAACGATAAAAAAATGAGAAAGGAAAGAAAATAAAAACATTATAAAACCTAACCGACAAGGTGTGTGTACAAGCACCATAATGTGAGGCCAGCGCCGGGGAAAGAGAAAAAACACACATATATAAAAAAAAAAAAATTAAAAAACAAAATGGTTGAGGGAAAACTTTTCCAAAACAAAACAAAACTTAGCAAACAAAACAAGGCAAAATACTACTTTAACATGAGGTGAGTATGGTTAAAGTATTCAAAACATAAATTGTGTCAACGTTCATTCACTTAAAGAATACAAGATTTAATTAAAGTTGTTTTTTACAGGTATTGCAATGCAAAAAGTGGTGTTACATTACATTACAGGTCACTCGGATAAATTAATTACTAAAATATAATGGGCGACATGGAAAGTATAAAATTAATATGACAACAGAGCCCAGTCAACAAGGAAAACAAAACCACGCCAAAACTTCTCGGAATATAAAATTAAGGTGAGTTGTTTTAATTTAAAGTGCTTAAAAAACAGTATATGCATGGCTACAGGATACTTGTGTCTTGTCGAGTTTCCTGCAAAACTTGACGATTTCTAAGGAATAATTTTATATTGTGCCTGAAACTGTAAATACTTTGCAGGTCCCTAATCGGTCATCTCTATGCTTTAATTCATCAAAATTGGCCCAACGATATAACCCGGATCTCTTCTTAACTATAACTTACTAACAGATGGTTTTGGTTTACGGACAGTTAAATTTTCCATTTTCTTCTAAAGAAAATATGCCGAAATAAGTATAACTATCCGTAGTCAAAATAATCTGTTAGTAAGTTATAGAAACACGGGGTTAGGCATGAAAAGGTAACAGACAAGTAGAAAGACATACAGACAGAGCTAATTTAGCATGTATTATATCGATACCTTGCGGCTCAAAGGGCGTAACCACCAAAACATGACTTTTCAGGAGAGCCAAAAAATTAAAATTAAAATGATAATTTTTTATCAAGTAAATATACTAGAAAAAAGCAACTCGTCTCATGTCGCCCTGACGGGACCCTTTCTAGTATATTTACTTGATAAAAAATTATCACATAAAAATAGCATTGTAAAATGCAAAATTAAAAAGTTATAAGTTAAAATTAAAATTTTGTATTTATCATAACTTTGTTGTTATTGATCCTATAAATATGATTCTTACACAAAAAGTCGTTAATTTCGAGGTGCATAATGTTAAAACATAACATTTTAAGAAATATTTGTAATTAAAAAGTTAGCTGGTGAATACAAAATCAAACATGTATGTCTTTTATGCCCCATAAAATGACTGCTGCGTTACGTAACGCTGTCTTTTATGCCCCATAAAATGAGTGCTGCGTTAGTAATTTTACATTTGTTTTAAATTGTTTTCAGAATTTGAGAACTTTAAAAACAGTTCGATAGCGCAGAAAAAACTGAATAAGATGGCATTAAAAACGCATTTTGGCCAAAATGGTGGTTGCGCCCTTTGAGCCGCAAGGTATTATTATATGTATAATAGTATGTACAGTATAGATGAAGCGTAATTCAGTAATTCATCAAAATGTACGATGGAGAATGGCGTGGTGGATTACGTAAATCGCGTCATTGTATAATTGGCAAACAGGCAGGTTCGGTAAAAGACTGCCTCCTCTCAATCAATATGTAATTAATTCCGTTTCAGACTGAGGGAATTAGGTGTCGTTATACGACGAGGAATAGGGTTGGCAACAATTTAATTTTGTAAAATAATTAAAAACTTTTTAAAGAGGGACTTTTTGAATTTTATACTTAGAGCTTTGGAAATGAATCGTAACCAAAGTACTTATACACATTTTTAAGGATTCATTAGTTATTTAAGTACTTAATGTAAATCTCGGTAAGCTCGAAAATTTTCGTATCTTTGAAGTTAATGATACTGACAAATTATTAGTGAAAGGATTTAGATCTAAGGCGGCACGCCATTAAATGGTTGCAAATCGTTTTCAAGCACCAGTTTTTACATTTTGTGTCCAAATTTTAAGTAACTAGCTTGATTTGCTATGATGTCTGACCATACCGAATAACTACACTGAATATTGTAATAAAGTTATTAACAACTAGCGGCCAGTCGCGGTTTCAGCCGCATGTTTCCCGTTCCCGTGGGAATATTAGGATAAAAGTATTCTATGTTCATAAACAGGCTATCTACTATCTGTGTACCAAATGCCATCCAAATCAAAACAAACAAACAAACAAATCTTTCCTCTTTATTATACTAGTACCTCCCATATTAACTTTATTATGTTATTCAAAAACGAAATATTTTAAATGAAAAATTTGAGAATACCTTTTTAATTTTGCATTTTAGTCTCATGTCAGGGCGACATGAGAGAAGTTGCTTTTTTCTAGTATATTTTCTTGTTTAATATTTATGAACAATTTGAATTTAAGTAGTAGTAATAAGTTAAATTACTATTTTGTTTCTACACCAATTTTATTAGTTTTCTTACTGACGGTAGTACGTGTAGACCACTGAAAAAGAGTTATTAGCGTGTAGCCATAACCTAGACACAATACGACTGTAGAAAATAAATTATCTCTTGTTAGTGAACTAACCGTGTACCTATCTTATTTCAGACGAATCGGCTACAGTAACCTTGCAATGTTCAGTGTTTGTCGACGAAAACGAACTGTATGCCAGTCAGTTCCTTTGTTTGTTCCTCTTTCACGCAAAAACTACTGAACGGATTTCGATGAAATTTGATATATAGGGACTTCAAGTCGTGGACTAACACATAGGCTACTTTTTATCCCGATATTCCCACGGGAAAAGGAACCACGCGTGTGAGACCACGGGCGGCCGCTAGTTAGATTCTATTAACTAATATGCGCTATCTGAAATCTTCATCACATCATTACATTTCAGTTTATGTGTAAGAAGTTTCATTTTTAACCGACTTCCAAAAAAGAAGGAAGTTCTTAATTCGGTTGGTATATATATATATATATATATATTTTAATGTATGTACACCGATTACGCCGAGATTTTTGAACCGATTTCCGTGATTCTTTTTTGTTCCATGCAGAATAGTTGCCAATTGGTCCCATAAAAGTTTGACCCAGTACTTTTTTATGTTTTGAGCATTTTAATATTTAAAATTAACTATACCTAACTATACCTATCGTTACTTTGTTTGTATCAAAGTTTCAAACTCCTGGTTACGTGTGACGTTTTGAGACTGTTATATTTATACATAGGTAGGGGCAGACTGCAAGTTTTGCACTCTGGCCATTCAATAGCTGTTCGAATTTAGAATTATGCTTTTTTAAAGATTGATTCTTATCAGTTCTAGTGAAAAAAGATTGTTAGCAAAATCAGTACATTCGTAGTAAAAATGAAATTGATGTGAAAAAATGCTCTATCTCCACGAAATGCTACAAGACTGTAAAATGCTTTTTGGTGAGAAGCACCATATCTCAGCACTATAAAAAGATGGCTTTGCTGAATTTAATTGACGACGTGTTTCACTGAATGGGCCAAGTCGCCAAGAAAAGGTGTCACTTTTGCAGACGCAGCAAAGGCAGTGATGGCTTTCAATAAGTATGTAAAAACATGACTTCAGATCAGTGATCCTCATGCTTTCAAAATTAGTTCGACCAAATAAAAAAGGTGTTTAAAATGCAAAAGATAATACTTTGAAAGATAATTAAAATAAAATTTCGCATACAACTTGTTTTAATAAAATGATACGCAAAACTCTGTGTGCCCCAACTTTAACAGGGAATCTTTTTTTTTATGAACGATAGGGAGACACTTAGCCTTCATTATTATTTAAAAATGTGTGAAGAAAATGTATGTAATGTAGGTATATTTTGAAAGCTTAGCTTAAAGATCGAATTTGCGCTAAATCTATGTCAAATATTATAAGTTATTTGTGGGGATACTTCAGGATTTAAATTTTTTCCTGTGTTTATGATTTTTTAGTTTTTGCATTTTTAATGCTTTCTTTATACTTTTGATAAATTTTAATGGAAAAATATACGAAATGTGTTTGTCGCAGTGCTGTGGGCCGGATACCCAAATATACAAATACAAATATGTTTATTCGTCATCACAGGTACACATTAAGTTGACAGGATATTTATAGTAAGTATCACCATGATGTACCAATTTAGACAAAGGCCGCGGGTTCAAGTCCCGTCTGTAAATAACTTGTGAGCCGAGTCAATTTTTTTTTCAAATATTTTTTATTATTTTCCTTTACATATCAGAGAGTCGTGCGTACCACCCCTGTCAGTTCCGATTTAACAAGTCACACGCGCGAATCATTTGCGAACTGCGACGTCGAGTCGCGACGAACAACGCACGAATAAGCCGCGAATACCCGTCCATTTGTATCGCCTCACGTGAAGTCTGTTCAGCGGGACGATTTGAATTATTTGTTTAACTTTTGACAAGCACTGGCTGTGAAGTGCGAATTTAATTGTTTCAATAGTTGATTATTAGAAAATGTGTAACTATCTATAATTTCCGAGGAGATTTCTGAACTAATATCCGAGGAGTTTTTCTAAACTTCATGCAAACTATCTTCAAGATTTCTGTACTGACTGGCCTAATTCATATGTAAAATTCATACCAATTTACAGATTTTGAGTAGGTAATACTTATAGTCTCTGAGCTAAACAATCGACTGGCGAAACTATAAAAAAATACCTAAAGTAAGACTTCTTTGTCGGCTCTTGTTTTTTAACAATGGATTGAAAAAGTTTCATTTTAAACCAAGTGTAACTCTAGACAGCGTTTTATAGTACGTAACGTCATTTGGGTTCATTGTTGACAACGGTACCCTAAAAGGAATAAAACTAGTCTAGATTCATTAGCAATAACGTGTAGTGTTGTATACTGAATCTGTGGCATTACAGAAAAGGTCGAAAACAGTGCCGAATTTCTCGAATAACTCTTCAGATTCAGTGCGAGTCGAGTGTAGTCGTAGTCGTGAATTATCTCCTCATTTGCGTCCCGATTGCGTTGCGTATTCAAACAGGCCTCGTTAGCGTATCGTTTTCGAATCGATAACTAAGCACTATTCAATTGGGTTTCGGGGCATGATCGAGCAGATGATTGATTGAATTAAAGTTAAGTATACGATTATACTTGGAAAATAGGAATATTGTAAACGATTTACATCATTACGTTAATGGCGCTGTGGAAACATGAATAAATTTTATTATTGCTTGGATTTTCTGTTGTATATTGTTATATTGAATTAATTCTAATATAGATACTTTACCAGTAAGTCATTGATTTGGATTTGTTGCTTACCTGAAACAAATTAACAGTTTATTAGTTAAAAGGAACAAGAACTTTAATAACAAAACAACAAAAAATAACAGATAAATACAATAAAATACAAATACAAAAATAACACATCTCTTTAAAACTACAACTAAAGGTCAATCACGCTAATGAAATAATAACATCGCCAGGTATATTTTCTTGAATGGATTTTAATTATAAAACCTAGAATAGCTTTGTAATTCCGTTTTTATAGCTTGTAGGTATACACACTCTGAATACATTTCCTGTTAATGAATTTAATGCTAACTTAAGCTAGTTTACAAATTAGTTTAATTTATTTATTTTATTTATTTGCATAAAATATGGTAATACAAAGTTGTTATAATTAGGTTTCCAACATATTCTGTCGAGTGGTTCTATATATTTTGTTAAAATGATACAAGTTATTACAAATGCTAATAATCCAGATACAATTATTATAAATACAGTTATCATTATGTCAAAAAATAAATTGTGCATGTCAATGTGATTAAAGTAAAAATGTCAGAAATTATATTAAAATTGTCAATCATAACTACAAATATATTTTAGTTCCTTCGAAATATTTTGATGTCAATGGTTGTATAGGGTAGCAGGATAGGATCATTAGGAACTGTATAAAGAGATATTTAACAAGTATGAAATGCTTTAAAGTCAAAGTCAAAGATTTTAATTCAAATAGACTTATAGATAAAGTGCTTTTGAATAGTCAATTTTTTTTTCCCAATCATTCAGGACATCTTTTAACTGATACGAAGAACGGCCGCAAGATCAGCTTTACCAGAAACAACAACATTTACAACGGAACATGTAAAGACTTGAGCCGTGAAGTTAATAAATACAGTGAGTAAGTACAGTAGTCGTGTAAACGATCAGACAGTGGCGAGTTAACTTGAATTGCAAGCTGCCTTGCAAGTGAATCTATATAAAATCAGGCGTTGTCTGTTTCACTGTCCAGGCGCGCTAGCCACTCGCTCGTCACTGTATTTGACCCGTGTGACTCGGGCATTAAAGATTGGGTAAGTATAAGAAATTCATTCAAGTGATACCAGCTTTTAAACGACAGTCAAAGTTTAGATTCGTTTGGATATAAAATATAATTCGCATTATTAATAGATGTCAATTTTACGGCGACATAAACCTACCTATCACCTACTTACGTCGGTAATAATGACCTACGTAAGTAGGCGTAACGTCGTTACAGATTATTCAAAAAGTATGTTCAGGTAAATAAAGAAAAACGCACAAATAAAAAACATGTTCGTAAATCCTAATCCTTGCTAGTATTGGGTATAAATGCGAAAGTGTGTTTGTTGGTCCTTCTAAGCGCTAAGCAACCAATTCGACTTGGTTTTTGGCATAGAGTTAGTTGAAAGAACGGAGAATAAGATAGAAATATTAACTAATTTTTATCTCGATATTCCCAAAGGAACGGTAACCACGGGGGTGAAACCGCGGGCGGAAGCTAGTATCTATGTAAAGCTTGAGTAAATTACTTCTCAATGTCAATTAATACATCAAACCTGCAGATTCAAGAACATCTATTTATTACCGAGGCATAGAATTCCGCCTGAAATTCGGCGCGCGGTTTCAACCGCTAATCCTAATTAGGGGGCAACTTGCGGCGTCGCGCTGAGACGACTTAATCGAAGCAATTTAACTCGAATGCAAAATAGGTTTGCTCGGCACCGGCACGCACTTTAAGGGTCTTTCCACACGTTCTGATTACCGGCGCCGGCCACCCGGCGGTGTCGGTCGGACGCAAATTACGACGGCACGTGTGAAAGTTACCGTACATACACTTCACTCGCTGAGTCATCTAAGCTGTGAAATACTAGCATAATTACCGATATTTAACCGCCTCTGTGGGCTAGTGGTACAATCACCGGTATCAACCCAGGGGTCCCGGGTTCGAATCCCAGCGGGGATACATATAGTATTCGGTTTGGTTGGTGGTAGGACTTGTTGTAGTAAGTGTGCCTGGCTAGCTACCACCATCTTTTTTAAGCCTGACGCCATAACAACAGTGTTTTCAGCATTGTTGTGTTCCGGCAGGTCGAGATAAGACAGTCAGTTCCTCAGTGGCTGAGGATTGCGGGTGAGGCTCGCTTTCATCTTTCAGCCTTATCAATACTTAACTAGTAGTTGTTTATAAAAAACTAGAGGCCGGGCGCGGTTTCACCCGCGTGGTTCCCGTTCCCGTGGGAATTTTGGGATCATTTATAGCCTATGTTACTACTTAGGGTCTAAGGATTCTCTATACCAAATTTCGTCAAAATCGGTCCAGTAGTTTTTGAGTTTATTCGTTACATACAAAAGTACAAATCTTTCCTCTTTATAATATTATATATATAGTATAGATATATATGTATCACGCGATTTGATATTAGCGCATGATGCAGTTGTTTTGTACCCCGCTAAGTCGTGAGTAGGACAGCGACACGATATCGAGCTAAGAGTGTCGATAAGTAAATGCCACTTATGCTTGGGCTACAGATCAGGTCGTCAACCTGTACCGCGCAAGTGTCGTCGGCATCAACATCGACTTCATTTGACAGATGGATGTGACATATTGCTCTTTAGTCTTCGGTAAGTTTTCATTTGTGTCAAAAAGAAGCAGCAATGTGTCACATCCATCTGTCAAATGAAGCCGATATCTATTCCGACGCCAATTGCGCGGTACGGCCCAAGAACGCCAATTAGCGCAAGCACACATTGACGTTAATTTTGCAGCCATTATCACGCTTCAAAGCAGAATCCAGTCGCAACTAGCGACGCGTGTTGTCAGAATTATTAAGCGGGAAGTAAGTAACTAGGCATGAGAAGATACCTACTTATTTTAGAAGACGGTGGGAAAGCAAATTAAGATACTATTTTCGAACATGTTGGGACCGGTCTTTTTTGTAACTTTATATTTCCAGCCAGAACTGGCTGACCGGTAACCGTTACGTGTGAAAGGGCACTGATCAGCGCGACCCGTCCCATCAGTCAGGCCCGAAACGTCTACCTATTAAGTGGTGTTTAACAATTGATTGACGCATCCATTAAGTGTCCCGGGCGACTTAACAACGCTGGTGGAACTATTAGTAACTTTAAGACTTGGCTGCTTCCTAACAGGATCAATTTTATTGCGAAAATGAGCAAGGCTTATAAACAGTGAGATTTGGTGAGTTTAGTACTGGGAATGCAGAATTCAATAGCTTGGACAGACTGATCGTATTCGATCACGTTTGTTTAAGCAACGCTCGGTCCAGCCAGGTATGGGATGGGAGACCGTAAAGTGGCATTAAGACTAAACTCGTCAGGTCATGGGTGGTTGGTGGGTTTGTTGTCATTTGATTACAGTCGTTAAGCCAAGTCAGAGGCCTTATAGGCGGCTTCATAAACTCTGACACCAGAGGTGGCCACTAATCCTCACTCGATAAAAAGAAGAAGAAGAAAATAAAATAAGGTTTTTAAAGTCAAGAGTGCCTGCCTTTATTACCTACTATTAAACAAACGTACGTATAAAAGTGATAACAGTTTAAAATTCCCTCTTAAACTTATGAAATTAACGCCACCATTTACGCAATAGAACGCTCTCAAAGTTTTATGAGCGTCTTCTCCAGAGATTGGTTTTAAAACGTCATTTATAAGTTATATCTCCCAGCCACTACTGTTACATTAAGAGTTGCTAACAGTTCCAACAACTTTACAGCTCTGCAAATAAAAGTGGTGCTACAACTAAAGAAAATCTCGCCGGGTGTCTCAAGACGAACTTCCCTGATGACCTAATAATAGTAAAAAACAAAATCACGGGTCGGCCCTGTCCCGACAAGTTCCTTCAACTTTCGAAGAACTGAGACAATTAACTTCGGAAAGCAATCCGACATGAGCCCCCTCGGAATTGCTTCAAGGTTCAAAAGTTTTCCGAATCAATTAAAGAGTTTAAACTTAATAAGGGCACTTAAGAATTAAAATAGCCCGAGAACGATCTGAAAATAATACGAAGACTAGACCGTGGATTTTGAATGCGTGCTACATTTCTGGTAACTTTTTTAAGAGAAAGAGGAATGAAACTAATCTTATATCTTCTTCATCTTACAAAATTAACCTTCAGATTCATAAACCACGATCAGAACGTGGAAAATTTTAATTTCTCAAAGTTGGATCTTCATGGCTCTCTTATCCATTATTTTCATTGTTCTCATTTGTATTCAGCTTAACGATGGCTCGGGATAAGAAAAGGTTTAAACTCTTTTTAAAATAAAATAGAACGTGAAGAAACTTTAAAGCATTAAAAAGTTTGAATATCGAATCACATTGTTGTGTCACGGCACGACGTCATTGTCACTTGCGCGGGCGCGGCGCGCGGGGACGGACGCAGCCGCTTGCGTACGCGTTGCGCATGTTAAAACAAACAAAGATCAATAACCTACGCAACACACTCATGTTCGCAATTTGCATAAAGGGAATCCGTGTCAAACAACGGTCTTTAAGGCCTTTGGAGGTGTTCGGAGACATTTAAAAACATTTAGGTTTACTTATAAACGTAGCCCTTACTCGAAATTTATCAGTTTGAGAACACTTATCGCAGGTCGAATCTTTGAATTATTGCCTCCATTGTTGCAATATTGTGCAATAGCCCCCTGATTATGTAACTTGTTTCTATCAACGTTTGATTAAAAGTGCAGTCACATTGCTGCTTTAGTAAAAATCAATGTGACAACTATCTTACTAAAGCAGCAATGTAACTGCCCTTTCAATAAATTTCAATCAAAATCTGTCAGCAACAGAATTAGATAATCAACTAGCAGATTTATTGAGGGCTGTAGTACAAAAATCTCTGTGGATAAATTGTTTTTTTAGCCAACAAGAGGCATGAAAGACGATTGAATAATCTTATGTCACATATCCTAAAGATTTTAATGTTAAAATCAAAACCAAATTTTGGTACAGGCCTAAGAATAATACAGGTGCCGTTTTAAACTAACTCCATAGCGTTTGATCTTCAAATCTCAAATTGTCTATCATTATCTCTTGAAACAATTACTATCGATATTGAAACGTGTAAAATAGAATTTTCGCCAGTTTCAGATTAACGTTGGCTACGGTTATTCTCGTTCTATTGTGGATTTAGTTACGAATTGGCAGGCGATATCCACCGGCGGATCCGACAGGATTCGATGTAGCTTCGTACCAAATATGGATTTCTATTCGAAAGTCAGAGTTAGTTAGTGGTTAGGTACCTAGATTGTGTAAAATACACCTGTCTGTCTGTCTGTACCTTCGTCACTCAATATTGGTTTCGATTCGGATTATGTAGACGTTTCATGTCTCTAATACTTGATTATAAATATTGAATACATTAGTGAATCGTTTTGATTATAGGTGGTTGTAGATAAATTACACAGCACATTTTATACAATAGAATATTACGAAAAATATTGATGGAAATAATACTTAAACAAAAATGCTTCTTCCAATAGAGAAACCTACTACATTCAAAATAAGAAATTATTTTGAATGTAGTAGGTTTCATTTTTCGAGAAATTTTATGATAATTGTAATAATATAAAAATGTAGTTAGTTTGTATCTCTGATTACGTCACCTACAATGCGCCAGCGCTGGTTCCATAATAACTGCTAATGAGCTAATGCCCTTGAAACGTCAAAAATTCTAAACACTTCACGCGAACATCACAAATGTTGATTCGTCTAACGTTACGACAAGAAAAACTCACATTTTTAAAACTCAAACTACTACATAAATACGACAATTAAAAATCCATTGAACGGCGATTCCACTGGCAAATATCACCAAAATTTATAGCATCGCTTTAGTTAAATCAAAAGTAGAAACGTTGCACGTCACCATCAGCATATTTATTTACAAACAAACTCTGCCACAATAATAAATTACGAAGCGAAAAGCAGTAAATCTAGCCGAATTTCAGTAACGCGAATCGTGCATCATACTAGTTGTAAAACGGTGTCTATATGACCAGAATAAACTGTCCAGTTGTACAAATATACGGAGAATGAGTGGATCAGAATAGGCCACTATTAATAAATCACACAAAGACGAGAGCGGTGGGAATACATCAGCCTGTGGCATACTGACTGCTTTCTGTGTCGGTTCGGCTTCGGCACCAACAGTGACAGAACACTTAATACGTATATTAACATAACAACAAAAGCTCGCGATTTCTAAGGGTTGATTGCACCAACTAACCACCACTAACTTTAACATTATCGGTGGAAAAATGTATGATTTGACAGTTTTGACAATCATATCTGTTAAAGTTAACTGGTTAACTAGGCCAGGACCCCTACCGCCTAACGGTTTTGCTATCGGTATCGCTATAGATACAGATTTTTCAAACTTCCTACAAGGACTCTCGCTAAGGCTTACACTTTCATAATTAAAGTGCAATAATGAATCCAATAGATGAATAGAAATATGTAGGAATTGGACAAAAACCCTATCGTTGAAGGATTTTACGAGAGTTTAAAGTTTGAAAGCTATAGCGATAGCGATAGCCATACCGTTAGGCGGTAGGGGTGCAGGTGTTGTTGAATGGGTGGTATGATAAGCAACAACCTCACTACCAGAGTAGAACTAGATAGTCATTAGGTAGCTATAAAAGAAACAATATTAGTCTAAAAAAAGTTTAAATTTTTTGAGAAAACAAGAACATGACGACGTGCTATTTGTAAAGTCTCCTATTGTTTTAATGGTGCTAGGACTATAGTATAGGACTATAAGTGTGCCATGGAAGTGTGAAACAGAGAGATGGTGTGAAAGCGATAAGTGTCAGCTAGGGCGGGTTAGCGGATGATAAATGTTCTCAAAATGAGATGACAGCTGACGTGATGTCCATGACTCGGTTTAATTAATAATAATCTCAAAATTATGTCTTCAAAGTAAAACTGTTTTGTTGTTATCTTGACACTTAAATCAAACATACACTAATGTCATCTTGAAGACAATAACCTCTCATAACCGACCTCTCATAATTGACGACCTGTTTGGCGCAGGGGTACTAAACCCGCCTTCTGCGCCAGAGGTCCCGGGTTCGATCTCCGGACAAGCCAAATATTTGTGTGCATGAACATGTCTATTTGTCTTGGTCTGGGTGTTTAATATGTATATTATGTATGTATTTACAAAAAAAAAAAAAGTATATGAGTATGTTTATCCGTTATCTAGTATCCATAACACAAGTTCTTCGTGAAACTTAACGTGGCCTAGATAATTGGTGTGATTGTATACAATTATTTATTTATTATTTATAACTTGGGTCTCCAACCTTCCTTCCTAAAAGTTCCGGTTATATATGAAATTTTTCTTTCCAACAAAATATTTACCAGGAAATATCGAATGATTTAAGTATCAGTTGCACGTTGGGGCTTTAGTTTTGTGAAGTTACAATCGCAAGCATGCCATTATTATGTTTGGTATTATTTTAGATCCCCATTTCGCAGACAACTCGAAATCTCTGATTTACACAATAAGTTTAGTGGTCTGTTAACGAATCGGCAGTTGTGATATTTCCTCCATTTGAATCCACAAATGAATCGTAAAAAAATATATTTTCGCTGTCATTTCACAATTATTGGAATTATTTAATATTTATTGGAAGCAAAGCTGAAATTTCATTAGACATTTTCAGCTTTTATTCCAAATATTATTCCCTCAGGCAGTAGTGTAGGCAAATAAAGATATTGTGTAACTTATGTATTTAGAACGGTTGTAATATTGAGTTAGTTATATATTTTTGAATGAACAACAAAAACAAACAAAATACATACTTTTGATACAAAGGATTTTATTGTATTATTTTGCCATAATATGTTTTTATTATATTATATATTGTGTATAAATAATAATACTCGTATTTCACAGCTCTACACAAAAAAGCAATTCTCCACGGACTGACTGGACGGATGATGCTATCCAACAGGAAGCAGCTATTTTAACGGTCACTTCAATTTGAGTCGATGATTAATTTAAATTATTTTTGGCAAAGACTATTTTAGAAATTACCGAGTAAAATAAAATGTGTTTATTAAGCGTTGTTTCTTTTTATTATTCTGATGTAAAGCTTAATACAATAAGACGGTTTAATTGAAAAAATATTTAAGAATGCATACCTACTATTCATTGGTGTCAAACTGTCAACTACAAAAACAATTAAAACTCATAATATTGCTTTTAAACGTCTACCTACGCTACTCTTTTAAAAAGCAACACAAGTACAAGTACTAGTCAATAACAGAAATCAAGAAAAACGTTCCATTCAGGCTCTATTGTTAGAATTCCAAACGAAGTAAGTAACTATTAATTAATCTGTGCTAACAGTAGTTCTAATAAAGAAATTAATAATAAATCGAGAACATCGAGGATCCTCTCCTGGTGACGGGCTAAACGGATCGCGGGAAGTTCCTATTAAAGTGACGCGCTTAACAATAATTGACTCGCGCCGCGTTCGTTGGGGCCACGAAACTAGCGTGTTTGGGAGATGAGCGATATCTCACACATGTCTTACCTTATACAGGGTTGGCAATGGAACAAGTATAGCTATTTCGATAGTCACCTCCTTAGTATGAGACTATTATGTTTTTAAACCATGCTCTGCATAAACAAAACTGATTTTTTTCTGCTGTACCTAATTATAACAGAAACGTCAGATGTAACGTACCATAAATTTAGCTAATTGAACTCGATAGGAGTTACTTCTTTAGCTTTACTTAACGTCACGATAACCGCTGTGTATAAAAATGGGGTTTAACAGTTCGCAATTCTCATTATAGTGGTGAGTGGTGATGCGTTTTACAATAGTTGACTAGTAATAATGAGCTTCGCTTGGGGCTATAAAACAAGCGATCATACAAGCTGAGCGATCTCAATTGTTACTTATTGCATTTTGGAAGGCTATTTAAATCAGATAAGTAACCAAACTTTTATAGACTAAGTGAATGAAAATTTAGAAGGGATTGAAAATACTGTGAAGAGCGGCTTTAAAAATTCTGAAATTATTGACAAAAAGATCTTTGTCATCTATACTAATATTATAAAGAGGAAAGATTTGTATTTTTGTATGTAACGAATAAACTCAAAAACTACTGGACCGATTTTGACGAAATTTGTTATAGAGAATCCTTAGACCCCAAGTAGTAACATAGGCTATAAATGATCCCTAAATTCCCACGGGAACGGGAACCACGCGGGTGAAACCGCGCCCGGCCTCTAGTAGTTCATAATACGCAAAGTGCGGTTAAAACCTTTGAACTTCGAAATATAAAGGGTATATTCTTTTTTTTTAGTTTCGTCGGCGATATTTTCATTTCCATTTCCAGAAATAGAAAACTGCCAGAGTTATGCATGAAGCTTTTAAAATTACATGGCCGCCATTCTCGTGCCGATTGTATTTCTTTTTTACCTTAATTGAGCCTGAATAAAACACGCTACGTAGAAGTGCACAGTTTAAAGTTTATTAATCCTGAATATTACAGTTCGTTGAATTAATAACAGGTAATAAACTAAAGTGAGCGATGGTAAATGTTCATGTGGCGATTTAAAAACAAGAACTTAATTATTATGAAAAGCTGTAAATTACAACGATTGGTTGTTCAGTTTGCGGTTATTCTGTAGAATTTTATCTATGGTTTTTCATTCTGTACAAAATGAATTTAAAATGAAATGTGAAAGATAAGTTAAGCATCTGTGGTGTTAAGAGACATTGAACGTTTTCGCTTTATAAGTTCAAATTTAGCAAAGAAAAGAACAATCAAAACGATTTACTTTATCAGTTCTTAATATGCATTTTCGGCGACCCTAGTTAGTCTTTTAGCCCATACTTCGTCATCAGCAATTTTTAATGTCCCCACTGCTGGGGCACTGGCCTTCCTCATGGATGGATATGGAGAATGAGACATAACCCAGCACACGGGCCCAATGCGAATTAGCGGGTTTTAACGACTGCAAATGCAGCCGGGACCAACAGCTTAACGTGCCTGCCAAAGCACGGAGGAGCTCGAAATAGTAATTTTTTGGTCACCCATCCCGTGACCGACCATTGCGAAAGTTACTTAACCTCAACAATCGCAGGCCGAGCGCGCGAACCTCTGCGCCACGGGCTCCCCATACTTGTCCTTCCACAATTAGGTTATAGTAATAAAGTAATAACTATTTGGACAAATAAATAAATATTGAACTACTTAAGATACTTTGATGCTACGCGCCACAAAAATGTCGAGCTTTTATGTCTATACCTTAGAGGCTGTGTATAAATGGCACAAAATTTCAAATTAAACGCACATGAAAAATTCACGAAAAAATATACTTCTACACCTCTCTAAATACTCTATTGTTCAAAGCATTACACTTTATAGGTATCCGTCCACCGTTCACCAGTGAGATTCATATATCATCTCAACTTAATACCGACAGCGTTGTCGCGCCACAGTCGCATTAACAACGCGCGACAGTGGCGCAAATGTCAAGCGCGACCTCAATGATACATGTGAAAAAATTACAACTTGACAAAACTATCAAAGTATTACACTTTTTAGGTCACCATCGTCCACCATCCACTAGTGACACCGCAGATCTATATGTATCTCAATACCGACAGCATTGTCGCCCCACAGTCGCATAAACAACGCGCGACAGTGGCACGGCGTGATTGTCAAGCGCGACATCAATGATACACGACCAGGGTTGAATGGCACGTGAAAAAATTACAATTTGACATAACTATCAAAGCATAACACTTTATAGGTTATCACCGTCTACAATCCACCAGTGACACCGCAGACCCATGTATCATCTCAACACCGACCGACAGCATTGTCGCGCCACAGTCGCATAAACAACGTGCGACAGTGGCACGGCGCGAATGTCAAGCGCGACAACAATGATACACGACCAGGGTTAGCGCATGTGAAAAAATTTGAAACTTGACAAAACTATCAAAGCATTACAGTTGCGGTGTCACTAATGGATTGTGGACGATGATAGGTCATCATCGTCCACAATCCACTAGTGACACCGCAGATCCATATGTCATCTCAACATCGACAGCATTGTCGCGTTACAGTTGCATAAACAACGCGCGACAGTGGCATGGCGCGAATGTCAAGCGCGACAACAATGATACACGACCAGGGATGGCACATGACATAATGCAGAAATGACAATTTGACGATACTATAGGTATATTTAAATTTTCCATGCACACTTGGCATATTATGTTTCAAAAGAGTTAATTGACGAATTGCACAATCTAACTTCAACGGTATCTTTAACTATTTGGATTATGCCAATGTCAAGTTTTTTGGGGTTAAATTTATATAGCTCTAACAACTGCCAAAAAAAATTCCTTTTAATTAATTTTTGAACTCGCCACCTTATATTTTGGTAACAGGTAGCCCTGAGTCCATAGCTGGGTCGCGTTCCGTTGGCACAGTTATTGAATACGGCGGATCGCTGCGGTTAAGTTTATAAGCGGCCGCGGCTGTCAGCATGTATAATCACATCGCTCGGTCAATAGAGCGTGACCGACTGATGACTTAATCATAACTATAGCTTTAGTTTATTACTGCATAAGAAAACAATGCAGTGGTGACTGTTTATATTTATAGCAAAGGCTAATTGAGAGAGAACGACGATTGTGGGAAGAATAATAATTATAAACTTTTAACAAATATTATTTTGTATCTCTCTCTTATTAAAAATTACTTCTGGGGTCGTCGATTGTCCTGGGCTTCTCTCTAAGATCTCCCTCAGAGCTCCAAGGAAACCCCTTAGATCTAACTCCCTTATATGCGTACCCTCTGCATCTTCAAACTATCGCCAAAATTCATACCTTTTGCGTGCGAGCAATTGCTTTAACGTAATTTCCAAACAGTTAGACATTGATCTGTTTAACACAAGCGTTGCATCGGTGAGGCGATTAATGAGTAATGAGTTTTTTGATGGATAGGTTTTTCATTTGATTTGTAAATCTTGCTTATGTGATAATTCTCTGTGAGCTTTATCAATTTTTTGCTTGTTTTTTTGATTTGGTTTCTTTATACTCTGTCTTAGTTATTATGAATTTATCTGTTGGAATGCGTGTTTGCCTATTAAGTGCTTAACATTAACTTTAAAACTGTTTCTATTGGTGAAGACCTGTAATTGGCTCTCAATTTTTATGTTAAAATCTAATGTAATATTTTAAGCTGTTGGTCTTCCGAAATAAAATAAATAAATAAATAAGTATCTTAAATCAAACCCACTTACAAATAAATTAAATTCTTATGTGGGACGAGTTAGGAATAGAAATGGGATGAATATGGAACAAATAATACGTGGTATGTGACGTCATGGTATGAATATGGAACAACCCACTTTTATGAAACTAATGGATTAATTTGTAGCTAATGCATATTTGTCGATAAAAAAACTTTAAAAAAATACAATCAGATGGATGGATGGCGGTCTGTGCTCGGTGCGATTATAAAAAAAAAATCTCTGAACTGGTATTTACACTGGATTCCCATACTGATCTTATATATTGTCATTTAGCTCTCAAAAATGCCAAATGCAAAAATGTAAGTTAAGTGCGATTTGAGTATACGGTAGAACCGCTCAAAAATTCAAAATGACGACGATTATCCAGCTGTGCAAGCAATCAACACAACTAATGGTTTATTATTATGAAGATAATAGTGTTATAATTAATTGAAACCATGTTTATTAAATATTTTTAATGAATCATAAAACTCTAGTGGAACAAATATTGTCGTCCTCCATTGGCCCATTAAGCCAAGAACCAGATATTCCGTCGAGAGCACATCACTAAATTAGTCCGAGATACTCGACGAGATAATAAAGGCAGCATCGACTGATAATGCCGTCGCCACTGTAACTTCGAATATTAAATACCCACTTCAGCTTCTACTTACGCGGTACTTAAAATATACGAGTAATAACTGAGGTACCGCCTGTAACTTTATGTAAACGTTGTTGTAGGTACTACTTACTTAAAGTAATATCTTTACACCTAACAAAAACAAACAGCTGACGTTACATTCTAGGGGAGGTCTAGAGGCTAATTAGATATTATTTCAAACAGTTTCGAGACTTGTGAAATGTGAAGATTAGATTATGACATGCTGAAGTGTCAGATTCATATGGTCGGCAAGGGACTCTCGACAAACATGGATTGCTTCACTGGTAGCATTTGCAGTTGAGAGATATCTGCTGGTTAAGTTGGTATCATCTGCATACCTAATGGTATCAGACACCAGCAGCTCGTTGATGTGTAGAAGAACCTTAATCTGATGTGCTCGATTATATCCGACGATCAACTTTTTTACTAATCTGATCCACTGCTCTCGGTCATTTATATAAAGTTCGTATATGGTGGAGATACTTTATAGGATGTAAGGTATCCATATATTAATCTGATCATTAAATCCCAAAATCCCCTACTATATTTAGGTACACGGGTGGAATACGGACAATTGAGGAACTTCCCGGTCGACCAGTTGTTTTTTAGGGAACGCTACCTATTTCAAAAAGTAACAAATAATATAAATTTAATAGGCATTTCATTTTAATATTAACACCTCGTTACTTTTCGGAAAAAAACCTTTGCCATAAAACCTTTACTGGTCGACCGGTAAGTTCCTCGATTGTACTATACGGTATATTAATTAAAATCTGACTTTGTATCTATACTCGGGGAGATAATTAGACGGAAAAAATGTAAACAAAGAACTGTCAATGTCACAAGTTGAGTACAGGGTTTAGCAACTTCTTTTAAAATATACGTTTTTTAAATGGCCATAAGAACCATGAGTTTTCTAGTTATGGTACTTTTCAACTTTTCAAGTTCTGGTTATACTTAGTAGACCAAGTTAGTGAAAATCACAACAAATTTAGTTTAAAGAAATCGAAAAATCGGAATATAATAAAACAAGCGGCCGCTTGCGGTTTCATCCACGCGGTGCCCGTTCCCGTAGAAATATCGGGATAAATTTTAGCCACTGTGTTATTCTCATGTATTCGTTTTATACTGTAAAATTTAATTTAAATCCGTCAGTAGTTTTGGCGTGAAAGAGTTACAAACATCCATTCAAACTTTCGCATTTATAATACTAGTGGCCGCCCGCGTGGTTTATAATTTCTGATGTATAAGCTATACCTATATTGTAAAGTGTCATCTAAATCCGTTCAGTAGTTTTTCCGTGAAAGAATAACAAACAAGCATTCTCCCAATCTTTCGCATTTATATTATTAGTAGGATAGGATAGGATTCTATATAGTTAAATTGTAGAATTATACTGCAATATATTATCATTAATATTATTTCTCAAATAAAAAGGTTCGTGACCCACGTAAATTTTCCACAGTGTGAACAGTACTCAAAAATTTGTTATGTCGAATTATTGAAAATAAATATGTAAGTCGTCTATTAAAGCTTTTTAAAATCTAAAAGAGTTATGTAAAAATTGCTTTATTTATTTTGTTAAAATTAATGAAGCCTGTTAAACGTTAATGTCTTATTTTTAAAAGCAAATCTTAATGAAGTTGGTTTTGGGGATGTGTGTTTGTATTATGGTATCATTTCAATAATTTAAGAAACAGCTGTTTGTTTACATTTTTTCCGTCTAATTATCTCCCCGAGTATAACTGAAACTTCCGATGTTCTGTGGGCTTACCTCGAACACCGAACCACAAGAACCACACAATTCGTTCCGCTTTCTTTCACTATTAGCTCAAGAATTAAGTCCAGAATAAGGCTGCATGTCCATTAAAGTGGGGTGAAGTAGTGTTTTCAAAAATTTTGCAATAAAACTGACTTGTCGTGTCAAATGTATGAAAATTTCGCTCCGTTTAAATGTACCGACTTCATGCTCCGTCTTACCTGAAGGAATGCCGTCACAAACTGGTTTGCGCAGGCAAGATGGAGCGCGTAGCCGGGACAATCTGCTACGTCTTACCTACGCAAACCGGTTTGTGCAGGCATGCTCTCAGATAAGTCAGTGCGTGTAGCCGGGCCATAATGGACAGGCAGCTTTAAGCAGATCGAACTACGATCATCGACGTTCGTTTTTCCTAGTAAGTTCTCCATTCGCTGATATCAAAACCTATTATTACGCCTCAATAATAATAGCGTTAAGCATTCGCCGACTCCATTAGACAACGTGAAGTGCTGTAGCTGCCATTGTCTTTAAATACTCGTAAAAAGAAAACACGCATGACGCACCGGTCATTAGGCAGTAGTTTAAAACAGGAGTGGCCACTTTACAAAGAGCTTTCTGTCCAAGCACTAGATGTTACAATCAAGGGGTCAGGTTTTGGTGGCCGATTGTATAAATAGTGTGTCAGTTAGCAAGGTTCCCGAATGCCGATAGGCAACGTATGTAGAGCGGTGACACGTCAATCGTCTCCTGGCATGGCTGACAAACGTTTAAGTCACATTGTATCAGTAATAACTGTAGATATTATTAGTAGACCTGTATCCTGGATGAGAAAACCACTGCCATTGGAATTCGAATAAGGTGTAAAATACGGTTTAATTTGAATCATCATTTCATCACGCCACTTTCATACTACAACCATATTTACAAAGTTTTAGGTTGCAAGTCTATTGTTACTAATATACTCTAACTCTAACTTTATTTATTACTAGAGGCCGGGGGCGGTTTCACCCGCGTGGTTCCCGTTCCCGTGGGAATTTTGGGATCATTTATAGCCTATGTTACTACTTGGGATCTAAGGATTCTCTATACCAAATTTCGTCAAAATCGGTCCAGTAGTTTTTGACTTTATTCGTTACATACAAAAATACAAATCTTTCCTCTATATTATATTAGTATAGATAATTTAATGCAATAATTTTAATCTAATGTAATAATAAAGTAATTTTTGTGAATATGGATCATGGTCTGAAATAAAAGTATATTATTTAATTTATTTTAACGATTATGTCGCTTTAATTTAATCGATTTCAAAAAGAAGGAGGTTGTCAATTCATTGCGTATAATATAATGTATATATATTTTTTTTAATGTATGTTCACCGATTACTCGAGAACGCCTGAACCGATCGAAATGATTCAAACGTAACACCAGGTTTGTACCAAAGTTAGTCCCATTTTTTGAAAAAGATCCAGTTATTTTCAAGAAATCTTGAAACAACTGTAGTTTTTTCGGTCAAGCGGTTTGACACAAACCGTTTAACTCAAACTAGTAGTTGCGTACACTACTTTGAGTCAAACCGAAGTGCGGGACTAATTGTTACTTTAAAAATGCCACCTAAGGCAAGGATGGTACATTCTTTGAATTCTACATTCCACTTCTATACTTTAATAATAAACTTTTAAACTTTAATAATAAACTTTTATTAACTGTTTAACGGCCGGTTTCAATAATCTATCCCTAACAAGAGGTAGGCGTATCTTGGTTACGTTACTTAGCAACCGCTGTTATTTTGGGCTGAATAACAAAAATATCTAGGCAACAAAGCTCTAGTAAGCCTATCTCTTACTGAAGATAAGTTTTTGAAACCGACCGTAAATGTACATAACATTAGTTACCGGATTCCCCTTTTAAGCTCAATTGCCTGTGTCAGGGGGCACCGCTCTTCCTTAACAATGAATTCTCTAGGATAAACAGTTTACACTAAGATGATACTAAATTAATGTAAGTAGGTAAAATCTTTAAATATAAACAATCCAAAGCGTGTGTGTGTGCGCGCGTGTGTGTGTGTGTGTGTTTTTGTGTGTGCGTGTGTGTGTGTGTGTGTGTGTTGTGTGTGTGACTTGACTGGCTTCTTAATTGAACTGAAAGAAACATATTATGTTTCTTTCACTTCTTCGTAGAATACTTGTGAATCTATCCTACTATAATATTATAAATGTGAAAGTATGTTTATTTGTTCCTCTTTAGCGCAAGAAAACTATTGAACTAATTTGGATAAGATTGTATACACAGATAGTACAAAGGATTAAAACATATGATACTTTTTATAAGTACCGATATTGAAAATGAAATGAAATGAAATATTAGTTTAATTTCTCATCACAAATAATAGAACTTAAGACTAGTTGATATTATATAGGGTACGAATATACAGGGTTTCTACCATTTGTGAGGGACTGGTGGCTGAAATAGGTTTCAGAAATCGAAACCTGTGCTGCCAGGTCGCCAGGCCCACCCACAGATAATAGAATGACCTATAAATTATATAAAGTGGCTATTATATGACTGTACACGTCTTAAGTATAGAATTTCAGGGTAAGTCACTTAAAATACAAAACAAAGTAAGCTAAACTATATAAAATTACTATAACAGTTAACCCAAAGCTAAAACATGTATTTCAGTGGGAGCATGTGTTAGGTGTGAGTGAGATCGTATGTGTCGTATGAGTGTACGATCGGTGGTGGTGTGTGTGAGCGTGTGTGTGTGTGTGTGTGTGTGTGTGTGTGTGTGTGTGTGTGTGTGTGTGTGTGTGTGTGTGTGCGTGTGTGTGTGTGTGCGTGTGTGTGTGTGTGTGCGTGTGTGAATAATTAAAAGATAACCTTAATAAATGTTTTACATAATAAAATTTATTACATTATATTTAGTACATAATAAAATTTATTACATTATATTTAGTACATGTCGAATTCCCATGTCATACCCACTACAGTTCACGTTGGGAACACTACACTCGAAGTTGTTGACCATTACGTTTACCTTGGACAGACAATCCAGTTAGGTAAGTCCAACTTTGAGAAAGAGATCTCTCGTCGAATCCAACTCGGATGGGCAGCATTCGGGTTAACGACGCTCCGTGGGTAGGCCCCCCACAAGGTGGACCGACGATCTGGTGAAGGTCGCGGGAAGCCGCTGGATGCGGGCAGCGCAGGACCGATCGTCGTGGAGATCCTTGGGGGAGGCCTATACCCAGCAGTGGGTGTCATGTGGCTGAGACGACGACGACATTTATAGTAGTTATTCAGGCGCGTCGTATTCCAACGGGAACGGGAACCATTCAGGTGCAACCGCGGGCGACCGTTAGTAGGATGTAAAAGAGTTACACCTTCACAACATAATACCTATTAGCTCTTAAGCCACGTTCAAACAACGACGTGTTATATTGAGTAAGTTTGCGATTCCAACAAATACTGGCCGCGCTACAATCCGGCCTAATCCAGGATTTAGTCGGGATTACTGTAACGCTGATCATTCAGTATTAACGTAACTCCTATCAAAATTAATGTGATATATAAAAACTTTTCAATATTTTGAATAACAAAGCTTTTCATTTATAAACATATTAGATAGGATATTAAACAAGAAAATATACTAGAAAAAAGCAACTAGTCTCATGTCGCCCTGACGGGATTCGAACCCGCATCCTTGGGAGTCCGGCCCAATGCACTAACCAATTATGCTACAGAGACCTATGAGGACACGTCGAATTTTTCTAGTATATTCACTGTTCTACGGTGTTGGCCACCGTCGCTTCATCATTTCGAATGCGAGGATATTTCTCTCATTGATGAAGCGACGGTGGCCAACACCGTAGAACGGTGAATATACTAGAAAAATCTTGTTTAATCTTGTTTAATATTTATCAAATAAAAAGAGCATTGTAAAATGCAAAATTAAAAAGTTATATGAGATAGGTTTAGCATCAGAAACTCTGCAATAGAAACGACATTGTTTTAACTGTGCAACATAATTTTAAAATAGGTACATTTTGATTTTTCCTGAATTCTCCTTTTACTTGAACGTATTAGGTCTTTAAATTAGATTTTGCAATGTTCTAATCACAAAACCACAAACTTCACAGGCTTACCTACATCCAGTTATATATACTTGCATGTCCTCATACTTTTGTAAACAACTCCTGTATTCCTTTTAAAGTGAACCGCGGTTATCACTTACATAGGTTAAACAATTTTTTTTTAAACTTTAGTATTATGATACAAACAAAAAACAACAAAAAATCTACTTTCATACAAATTTTACACGATAAATTCTGCTATTTAGTAGTCTTCGTCGTAGCGCCGGTATCCGGCATCCGGCCGCCGGACCGCCTGCTGATTGATAATGAGGCGCGCGATCTACCATCAATCAACAACGATGACTGTATTACTTTTAGATCACTCTTTTAAGCTATTTTCATAACTATTTTGATAGGAAAATAAAGAAAAATTAAAAGATTAAAAAATTGAAGAAAATTAAAATTTTTAGGGTTCCGTACCCAAAGGGTAAAACGGGACCGTATGTCACCAGGCTATAAGTAGATATCTCATGAAGCGTGATAGTTAGACGCCAGATGATGTATTGCTGTTGCCGCTATAACAACAAATACTAAAAAACAGAATAAAATAATTATTTAAGGAGGCTCACAACAAACGTGTTTTTTTTGCTGTTTTTATAGATAATGGTACGGAACCCTTCGTGCGCTAGTCCGGCTGGCACTTGGCCGGTTTTTAAAACACAATTTTACAAACTCCTGTGTCGGTAGCAAACAGGAAAATAACATTTTAAATATTGTAAATTAAAACTGCATACTGTATGTATACTGTATGAGACATTGACCAGCGTTCCTACCGGACGTAAACGGAACTACGTTTTCCAATACATTTTTGACATAACGTGCTCGATACTCTCGCGATAGTATTTCGATAGTTTTTTGTGCTAACCCTTCTAAACCCACGTCCGGTATCAGCAAGAGCAGTATCTACTGCGGCATCAGGTATGACTTGAATGCATGCCTTAAAGTAGTTTTATTTCAATGGAAGGTGACGTCCGTACCTCAATATTCATACACCTACTGTCAGTACTCTTGGCTATCTTTCTTTCTTGGTTAAGTAGTCCCAGACACAACTGCCAAGGTGGGCGGAACGCGTCCGCTTTGATTTATGGCCTGCGCAGACATTGAAGGACTTTTTGTCCGCGACACGACCTTATTACTAAGAACATAAAGTTGAATAAATAACGAGGACTATCGCGTACTTTTCATGTATATACGCGATCTAAGTTGAATCTTATTTGATTAACAATAAAGACGTGTCGCGGACAAAATGTCCTCCGTTATCCATCGTCTGCGCTAGCTCTTACCGACGTACGGTCGTTGGATGTTTTTATTATGAATGATCAAATTGAAACGCCTAATATCGGAATCAACGAGATTGGTAGCTGTTTCATTTTGCTATTTCTTAACCCGTGATTGTGAGCCGAACTGATTTTTCTGGTATTTTTCTATTAAAACTTTTCTCATATATTATAGCATAGAAAATTGGAAATAAACTATATATTACTGGGGTTAACGTGACTTAATATAAAACTGAAGCTGTCAATTTTAATCGCCAACTATACTAATTTTATAAAGAGGAAAGATTTGAACGTTTGTTTGTTTGCATTGAATAGGTTCCGAAGCTACTTAACGGATTTGGATGAAATTTGGTACACAGATAGTAGATAGCCCGGTTGTGACCATAGGATACTTTTTATTCCGACATTCCCACGGGAACGGGAATCACGGGGGTGAAACCGCGAGCGGCAGCTAGTTCGCCAATAAAAGCACCAAGTTCTAGAGAAGTGTAACTTAACACCATGTTTAAATAAAAATCTGAGTGAAAAGGTTCATTATATATTCTATGTAATACGAAACCCATTTGAACTTGGAATTAATCGCGCTTAGTCATCGTAACAATTTCCGTTTTGACGCGTCGGTAAAATTGCAAAAAATAAAAATATCGCCACTAAATTAGATTCAATCAAGTTGCTACGGTCATTAATCAACTTAACTTTTTAATTAAATCTTTTAATAACTTAAATACATAAGTTTTTGTTACGTACATCTTATGTTTTGACGCGCACTGTTCATTGAAATAAAACAACTTTACGGATATCAAACGCGCTAAATTCCACGAACTAAGTTTTAATTGTCCGTATTTTTGGGGTTTTATGGGTTTTTTGATTTTCCCGACGTTTCGGCACCTTTTCAGCTGCCGTGGTCACGGAATGACCACGCAGCAGCTGGGGGTAGCTGCAGGGATTTAGTTTGTGTATAAAATAAAGAAAGCATATAAGGCAAGTAAACTCTCGAAAAATTTTACAGTCTTCGATTTATAATAGTAAGATAAATTGATAGTGTTTTTAGTAAAAGTGGTAGGTAGGGATACGACGAAGCTGTAAATAATCAACAAAAAAATACCAACAATGAAGGTAAATATTTCGAATCATACTTTTATTACGAGAGATGAAGGCGAATCTATCTTCGCAGCCAATTCCGTGCCTAGATTGCGTCTTGATAGCTTAATATAATGATATCATTTCTTGGCGGTTAGATGAAGTGCGAAAATAAATAAACAACATGTCATTGACAGAAAAACTGTTGATTATTAAGTTATAAGTTGATAAATATTAATCAAGAAAATATACTAGAAAAAAGCAATTTGTCTTGCGAAAGAGAAGCTTAAAGCGAAATTTTCTAGTTTTCTTGTTTAATATTTATCACATTTTTTATGTGATAAAATGTAAAATGCAAAATTAAAAAGTTATAAGGTTATAAGTTGTTAAAATATAATAATAACAACCTTTTAAGCGTTTTAGTTGGTCAAATATAGCGTAAACCCTGCTAAGCAATATTTTACAAATATCAAACATCGATTTTATAAATATATTTATGTATTGGTATCATTTGTAGGTATTTGTATATAAGTGTGTTTAATTTTTATATTTTATTTTATTATTTCTTTATGTTCAACATTTCTCTACGTCTATTGCCGTCGTGACTTCTCCTCCACACCCTTTCCGGTTGACTGGTAGTAAATGCCTAAGGGCATTACGTCCGCCTTTTGCTGTTTGTGCGATAAAGTGTTAATAAATAATAAATAAACATGACAATAAAAAAACTCAAGCGTATACTTCTCTAGAACACGTATAAAAATTACGCAATTTTACAACTCCTCGAGAACTTAATTCAAAAGAGTTATTGTGACAGAGAAAAACAAACGTGGCCGATGGATGAAAACCTTCACGAGAATGAAAAATAAACAGATTCTTCCATTACCAATTGTGTTCTGCGATTTTGAACTCTACTAATCCAGAAATAAGTGCTAAAACGATTGCAAATTCAATGTTGCTGAACACAATCCGATGACAGTTCGCGTAAAGGCGTGTGACGGATCGCATCTGCGACTTAAGGCGCTTACAGACGGCCACGTGACGTCACAGGCCCGGGATCGCGTTGACGCGTCATATTACATTACAATACGCTTTGGGGCTATATATACTTTCTCTTATTGTATATGTGTCAGGAGTCAGGACTAGTGTTGTATACCTACTGCTTACTGCTGGATTAACGTTTATTAACTTTTATTAACGATATTTAAATATCGTTTCTAGCTTACTAAAAATGTACTCACTATTACTTAAGACAATAATAATAAAATAACTATCATACCTTCATCTCCCCAAAATCGAGTAATTTGAATTTTATAGACACACACCATACATACATAATACCCATAGGTAAAGGCGAATATATATGCTACATCAAATATTTTAAACTGCGTCAAGGGTTTTGGAGACATCTCGGGGAACCCAAAGAATCACTATGCATAAGATTCAGTACGGTCAGGCAAACAAGACGCAGCTGAATCAGGCAACGAATAGAATATTAAAAGGCAGTGTGGATCTAACGAAAACAGGACGGGTACTTATTAATTCAATCAAGGTAGCAAGCTTTGGAAATAAAAATAGAAGGAACCTTGGAGCTGTGAAGAGATCGACGACCTGCTTGTTGGTGGCTTTCTTTCATAAACTTGGACTACAGTCTACCAGCCAATACAAAAGAATTTGAAATAAAACATCTTTTACGGATATCAAACGCGCTATATTTCCACGAACTGAGTTGTAATTGTCCGTATTTTTAGGTTTTTTAGGGGTTTTTTGATTTTCCCGACGTTTCGGCACCTTTACAGCTGCCGTGGTCACGGGATGACTCAGTCATATATAGCGCGTTTGATATCCGTAAAAGTTGTTTTATTTCAATGAACAGTGCGCGCCAAAACATAAGATGTACGTATAAAATAATTTATTTAATACTAGCTTCTGCCCGTGGTTCCCGTTCCCATGGGAATTTCAAGATAAGCCTATGTTACTGTCCATCCTTTCAGTTAATTCTATGTTAAAAATTAAGTCAATTAGTTACTTAGTAAGGGCGTGCAAGAAGGACAAACAAACACACTTCCGCATTTATAATATTAGTTAGGAAGGATTAGGGTTTCGTTATTTTACTTTTACCCAAAACCTCAAAACCATTTGTAGAACTCGTCATTATGAACAACTTTTTGTATGTAATTAATTGCGATTTCAGGGTTGTTTCCATACAAAAGTTGTTTTAAGGTTTTGGCTAAGCGTAAAAGGACGTTGTATAAACCTTTACATCACTCATTTACGTCAGCAAAAGTACAAATAAAATGTTCCTAAAATAAATTATGATAATTCTTATTTTATGTGTTTATCAAAGTTATGAAATTAATATTTTCGTAGTTCTTCCGTTATTTATGCTTTCAGTCAAAATTAAGCCGAGGTTTACGGTAAATACGCTGATGGAACGATATCATACAAAAATTGCATTCGATTACAAAAGTGTTTCGTATTCTCTGGAGGAAAATTGTCTTGCGAGCTGTAGTGCTTAGTGTATAAATAGTAGTGTTATTATCAACTCATTTAATTTCTGTAATCAATAAGATTTATTTTGTTTGTGACAGCAATAGTACCTACTTATTGAGAATTTGGCCGAACACTTTGTCACAAAAAGGTGTCAGTACGAGATAGAATGATAAACATACATTGTGCTCTGGAGAATTTCCTCTTTTTAGTTTACATTAGTCAAAAATTAAAGACAACAGTCTAATAAGACAATTACGATTCCACCGCGTCCAAAAGAAGATCACAAGAAAAGCAACGGCGATTAGTACGCGGAACGTCCAACAGCTGATTGATATACGGCCACATCACCTCGTGGGAAATGATACTGCAAAATCTAATGCGCAAACAGGATCGGGATCAAACAAACAAGGCATCATTCATTGCGCAGTTAAACAGAGGCCAGTCGAAAACAATGCAACATCACGCTTGCTTGTACTGCGAATTAAACTGTCGATCTATTTTATTCTGAGACTCTGGTACTGTGCGCGGTAGGCGTAGCGATGCAAATTTATCACTGTTACGGTTACGTTAATCGAATTGAAATATCTATTACTACGTTACTTCCTCGACGCATCGCGTTCATTGAAGCGGCTGTGGAGCTGTTTAAATCAATGTTTTGTGTAGGCAGCAACGTACATTGTGTAGAGACGTGTGATCCAACTGATCTGTCTAGGTGTTAGCCGGAAGATAGATGGGTAGCTGATAATGGCCGTCGTTTGTCGCATCGTATTCAACTCGTTGTGAAGCCGCGACGCATTTAGAATGTATAATAAGGATGCGTACACGCGTGCTCCGGGAGCGCCTAGCTCCAATAGGATATAAAAACCTTTTATCTTCAACGGAAATCTATAATTTTATTAGTCAAACAAATCTAAGCAAGATTTTTGATTAACACATATTGTTTTTACCAGGTGAAAATTAAATTCATAATGATTTTTTTAAATTGCTACATTTGCTGACTTTCTAACACTATATGCATGTATCAGGAAAAAGAGACTGTGTCAAAATCTGCATTCTAGCTAGCTACTCATTTTTATTTGAAAAACTTTAAAATTCATAAAATCTGTTCATTTTAATCCAACAGAATAGCACTGTCTGTTTGTTCAGTCCGACCGAACGTCAAATAATAATTGAACTCGAACCGAGCGAGTTCGATAAATAAACGTATCGAATTTCGAGCGAAAAATGAAACGGTGTCCATGATTCATGAAGTTATAATTCAGAACGGGAAAATTACACGGAGGGGACGAAAAAGTTGCGTTATTGCCGATATTAACCGGGGTGCGGGGGGAGGGGAATAGTGAATTATTGCAGCGTGCGGGTAACGTTGGGCCCATGAGACTAATTAATCCCATGACGTCGTGTTTTAAAGGGATTTTTATTTATACTTATGGTAAATTATAAATAGCATTGAAAAATGCAAAAATTACAAAATCATGTTTTTTTTTACGTGACCTTTTGCTAAGATTTATGGTAAATTTTAAATAGAAAAATATTGGAAAAAATTAACTCGGCCACAAGTGAATTCTCAGACGGGAATCGAACCCGCGACCTTTGGAATCCGGTCCAATGCTCTAACCGCTGAGCTACCGAGACTTACCATAAGTATAAAATAGCATTGAAAAATGCAAAAATTACAAAAATCATAAATTTTGCTAAGATGTTGGTATTTAGTCAAAACGAAGTGTTTCTAAACAATTCAGATTGGACTTATTTTTTTTTTGTAAAATCTTTCAAAACATCGTAGCTATGCAAATATTTAGGTCGTAATGAATTTTCTACTGGATTTTGAAAATAAATGCAATACAAATCAAATATGAATGAAATGAAACTACATCAAAAAAAATGTTTTGCTATCACTACAGATTTAAGTAATAAGTAAAACATTCCAGTCGGTTTACGTAAACGTAGACTACTCACGGAACCAAATCACTTGGGGCGAAGTAAAAAAAAAAAAACACTAAAGTGAAATATTCCCGCTATTCTCCGCTTCCGGAATAAATTTAAGGTCATTATAGCAAATTCATGCACATAATAACGCGCAGTTACTTATCGCTTCATTTGATTCCTGCGCCTTGGGATGGCGGTCTAGTATGTTTATAGTCGGAACGCGTCGAACTTTCAACTCTACGTCTATATCAATAAGAGATACGAGTTTTGTTTTTGGATTTTGAGTTTCCCGATACGGTTCCCCGGAGGTCGGGCGTAATGTATGCTCTCCCGATAGTGAGCGTTACCTGTTGATATTTTTTATCTGTTATAATTTACGACGACATTTCTGTGTGTTTACCATTTAAACGGGCGGAGGCAAATATTTTTTTAGAGCTCTCCCGGGGTTTGATATGAAAGAAGGCCTTTAAAACGTTGCTACTTGTTTAAAAGTCTAATGTAGGAGCGCCGCCTCATAGAGAATGTAAACAAGAATGTTTAACTTAATAGTAACAGAGCAGTTTCACTCTTGTTATCTTTGCATGGTAATGTTCTTCATTCAATATTTTCACGTTGTCGAGAATTTAATATTAATATGCACGGAAACTCATCTTCATTAAGAAATAAGGGCGACTTTAAATTATATCTGACTAACTTAGCTCATAGACGAAGCACAGATTGCTATCTATAAAACTAATGCATCATTACTTGTACAATTTTTATTCTGTGGCATCATTGGAATTGCGCTAGCTACCTGCGTAATGTTCATAAATCATATTTGAACTAAATATTAAAAAAAAAAACCCGCCAAGTGAGAGTCGGACTTGCGCACCGAGGGTTCCGTAAAATATTTTTTATTATATGATGTAACAAAAAATTTACAGTTTTCGCAATTTTTCCTTTATCTGTACTATATGACGTTACTTCGTACCAAATTTCAAGATTCTAAGTTCACGGGTACCCTGTAGGTTTTGATTCCCGTGCGAGTTTCGAAAATTTGCGGCATAAACGGCTGTATCTTTTGATTGCTTTGGCTTAGAAGTTTGATTTTTTCACAACTCCAAGGGACAGTAGACTTGAGTATTAGATATAAATTTCAGTTCGATACCTCTACGCGTTCCTGAGAAAAACGGTCTTGTACAGACGGACGGACGGACGGACGGACAACGAAGTGATCCTATAAGGGTTCCGTTTCTTCCTTTTGAGGATCGGAACCCTAAAAAGCACAGTAATAAACTAAATTATAATAATTTATCAAATAAAATAATAAATAAATTATCTGCAGTTAGTTTCGGAAAACCTGCTGTGTGTTGCCGTATGGGAGTTCATACTACTAAGTAGTAGAAAACTATCTATAAACATACAACTTTTTAAGATCCATAACTATAACAGATTAATGTTTTAACCGCCTCTGTGGTCAAGTGGTACAACCACCGGTATCAGACCCAGGGGTCCCGGGTTCGATTCCCAGCGGAGGTACATATTGTATTCGGTTTGGTTGGTAGAAGGTCTTGTTGTAACTCCGCCTGGCTAGCTACCACCATCTTATCTAAGCCAGACGCCATAACAACAATGTTTTCAGACTTACCGTCGTCCATAAAAAAAAATGGTTGTCAAAGCCGTCAAAGCCGTCAAATCCTATACAATTTCCCACCTTTCCCCCCCTTCAGATAGGTCGGCTGTTTTTTTATCAAACGTGAACAAGATCTTCTCTAAGCCGTGTCATCGTCAATATCTCAGCGTCCGCTCGCAAGGACTTCAAACACATCCATAACCGACCGCATGATTACAACGTGACATAACTAAACGCAAACACCGACCATTGTTCTACGATATCCTCAACCTTATTGTAAGAAGGCTACCGATCGCTGGAAATCAACAAGGCCGCATTACGACACGCCGACGACGTTGCAATCGCTCAAATCACTGACCATCGAACGCTAATCAACGTCACATCAAAATCATTACTTTATAAACAAACCGGTGTACGTTCAAGCTGACTGAAAAACCAGACAACAAATCTAGTGTAGTCTGGCACGACGGAAACTAATGCTTTACTATTCAGCATCGAGTACAAAGTTGGAACAACCTCATTTCAGTTCCGTAGAAAAACACCGATGAACTAGAAATATGCCGATAAACTCACCGTTGATAGAAAATTATGTTTTCGCTTATTTCACTTGTTCGCTTTCGACCTTCGCAACGTCTCATTAACTTCAATGAACCTTATTACGTGTACATAGATATTAAATTGCAATTATAGTACTGGCTTTACATTATCGTATTTAGACGCTTTAATGGCGATTATATGCTTATTTATGCATTTAAAGTTAGGGATTGCAGCTGAAGCCTTGAGTTAGTAGGACTGCTTGTTTATTGACAAATTATATAATTTTATTTTATTGGCATCATTTTAGGCTTCTTTCAATAAAATAGAACTAATATTACTGATGGTTTCTTCGAATCAAAACAATTTGCAACTGGTTTTTACTACTTGATTACTGAAATTAGATTTCAATGACTTTATCGCGAAGCAAATAAAAATCGTGCAGTTTTCTAAATTGCACGCCAGTTTCTTATCTCGTCGTGTTATTTCCTACAACAATTTTCAATTAAGCTACTAGTTACTTGAAAATTTACAATATAAAACACATTTATGACGACCTGTTAGGCGCAGGGGTACTAACCCCGCCTTCTGCGCCAGAGGTCCCGGATTCGATCCCCGGACAAGACAAATATTTGTGTGCATGAACATGTCTATTTGTCTTGGTCTGGGTGTTTAATATGTATACTAAGTATTTACAATTAAAAAAAGTATATAAGTATGTTTATCCGTTATCTAGTATCCATAACACAAGTTCTGAAACCTAACGTGGGCTAGACAATTGGTGTGATTGTATGCAAATATTTAAAAAAAAAATAGATAAATGCAAATAGAAACCGGTATACCTATTTTGAAATGTTATGAGTCAAACAACCATTTTTCATTGCTTCCATATTTTTATTCATTTTTCGATTAAGTATAACAGAACTAATTAACTAGGTAGGTACATTATTTTTGTTTAATTTATTAGGGATATGGTAATAATTTACAGGTAAGTTAGTATTTATTGTCGTTGTATCGTGTCGTATATTGTTGTATCTTCGAGTACTATCTACTTACCTAGTTTCGAAATACTATATAACCTTGCCTTTACCGTGGATATAGCTAAGAAATAGACATGCAAATCAATTGGTAGGCACTCTTTCCAATTTAGTACATTGAGAACGTTAAGGCGATATGATACTCGAAAAAAATATGCTGAAGCGAGCTAGCAATGAGAAAACGACGCGCACGGGAGCGAGACCGATTTTGCAGATTAGGCAAAAAAAAACACAAAATCACTTCGTATTAAAAAACTACAGCGATTTAAAGAAAATGCTTCTATACGATCCTAAATATTATTGGTGTCCACTTATTAAACCAATTTCCAATAGCATAAGTAACCCCATTTAAGAATAATCTTGAATTTTCGAATTTTTTAGAGGTCCTTTCGAAAAGAAAAAGTGTCGAGACAAAATCATAAAATCGTGTTTTTGAAACTATACGAATCTAGATAAAGGTATGAAGAAATATATATGTTATTACTAGATATGTAACAACTGTAACCGTGCTATAGTTTTATATCAATTAGTCCATACTTTTTCCTAGTAGCGCCTTAAGATAGAACACGGTAATAGCCACCTTACCTCACGCATCCATTCCACGTCAGCCGTAAAGAATAGTGGGTCTTATGCTAATGGTATTAGATTCGATAATTGAATAGCACCTGTGTACGTAAAACATGAAACCTGTGGTGTGGTGTACCTACGTAGCCTTCCGTTGCGATTAGCGGTACAAAGCAAATTGTCAGCGCACGCATCTCGTTACGCGACGGCACATATTTTATTGCGTACAGCCAGTAAGAAAACTGTATTACCAAATACTATAGAAAATCGGTAAAACGCACAGCCCATAGATTTACCAATGGTCTCTGCGTTGCTCTAGCTAGATACCGCGCTTCATAGAAGTAACGGATCAAAAAATGTGACCACAAATTTTGACGTTTTTCTTCAACCAACTCACTCGGTTGCTAGGGGTGATTGTTGATGCCGTATACCGTTGTTAAAGACTGTGCCGTTTGTGGACGGTCAAAAGCCATATGATGTAGTAAAGTTGTAGCAACATGGAGACATGAAATCTATGGCACAGCCTCTGTATAGTCTCTACCGCCTAACTCAAATTGCTGTCGCTATGGTACAGTTTTGACATTTCAAACCGCCTACAAGGGCTCTCGCTTAAGTTGTCACTTTCATACTGTAAATACAATATCGCTTATTTACTCAAATTCTTTTGTTCATTTTTTTTAAGACTTTTGAATTTTTGCATTTTTCAATGCTATTTTTATACGTATGATACATTTTAAATAGAAAAATATTGGAAAAAATTAACTGGAATTAACTGGAAACCCTGTAAAATGCTCTAACCGCTCTAGTCTCGGTAGCTCAGCGGTTAGAGCATTGGACCGGATTTCCAAAGGTCGTGGGTTCGATTCCCATCTGATAATTCATGTGGCCGAGTTAATTTTTTCCAATATTTTTCTATTTAAAATTTATCTTTTGTTCATATTAACTCGCTAGAGTTTGTATGAAACGACTTTTTCGATGGAAACTATTCCTCTAACATTAAAGTTGGATTGCAAACCCTCATTGTAATTATTAAGATCAAAAAATGTATAGGATTTGACGGTTTCGACTAACATTATGAGTATTGAATCTATTTATAATCTTATATAAAATTTTAAATACCGAATTTTGAACTTTGTATTGAGAATTAAGTGACGAAATGTCACCAACAACTTTTTGTACTTCGTAATAAAATAAGCGTTCAAAGGGATTTGTAATCCAATAGGTATTGATAAGCCCCTTAAGAAAACTGTTTAAGCAAAAACTTACCCGATTTTGTAAAAAGCTTTATAAACCTACTTTGGTTATAAAGTGGTTAGGTAATTTCTTTGCAATTACGAATTCGTATAGAAATATTGAACGAAGAAGACAAAATAGTCTTATTTTATCTTAGTACTTTACATAATACGGTTCGCTAGCTAGCTTATGGTCTTATATGAAAATTTTAACAATGGAGCTGGCAACGCAATATTATTTGAAGATGGCGCTTTGTACGCTTGTGCCTAAATGGCCGACGTTTGAATGACTTGCAAACAATACAAAAAAAAGGCGGTTTGTGTGATAACCCGTTTGTATAACTTCGAAATGGATGAAAAAACTTATTATTCCTATCAGAGGCCCTACCGCTCAAGTGTCGTCGGCATCGACATCGACTTCATTTGACAGATGGATGTGACATATTGCTCTTAGTCTTTGGTAAGTTTTCATTTGTGTCAAAAAGAAGCAGCAATGTGTCACATCCATCTGTCAAATGAAGCCGATTTCGATGCCGACGCTACTTGCGCAGTACGGCACCAGGTCTCGGAGCTCAAGAAGGAATTAATACGGCGGGATGCATCGACCAAAATCCATTTTCTTCTTGTAACTGGATCTTTAGGGACTTTGTGAATCCCGTCATTATTACAGTCAATCACGCAGCACTTGGTCATTTCAGAGGATAAAATTAATTTACTATTTTAAACACTTTTAATCTGACAGGTTTATTGGAACAAGCATACTACAAGCGCCAAAATGACTCATACCGATTCATACCGATTTTATGCACCGTTTTTTCGCCGACATCAACAATGATTTCGGTTCGCAGGCTCATTGGGCTTTTAAACGCGTACAGCCGCCGAGAAAACCGAGTTGCGGCCAAATCGAATCAGTGTGCGAGGCGATCCGATTTATGTCGAGATCAAACCGAATCATTGGGTTATCACATCATTTTGGCGTGGAAATGCTATCTGATAAACGAGCAATCTCATACGCATGATTAATAAAAGTTTTCACATTTGTTTTAATTGTGACTTGTAAAGACTAACCAATTATATCTAATCTAAAACAACTAAAATTAGCAATAAATCTTGTAATCATGTTAACTGAAGCGACTGAAGTATGTTTGTGAGGCCCTTGACGGAGCCATAACAATACTACATACTACCTACTTAAAGTTGAATGTTTTTATTTAAAATCTAGGAGTATCAAGTTTCAGCGTTGTATTAACTACTAGCGGATCCTCGCGATTTTACCCGCGTGGTGCCCGTTACCGTAAGAATATCGGGATAAAATATAGCCTATGACAGTCGGGAGAAATGTAGCTTTCTAATGCTCTAAGAATTTTCTAAATCGGTCCAGTAGTTCCTGAGATTAGCGCGTTCAAACAAACAAACTCTTCAGCTTTATAATATTATAGTATAGATTCAGACAGAAGAAAATAAATATGACAGTTACCCGCCGCTTATCACATGACTTTCTCATATACGAATTTCAGCTCTGCAAATGAAACGTTCACTGCAAATGAACCCCCTCTCGTCCCGTGGGTGTCGTAAAAAGCGACTAAGGGACTCAGCCTTCAGGAGATGGGCAGCAGCATCTCCTACAAACTTGGCCATACTGCGATTGCCAACCCGCCTGCTAAGCGTGGCAATTATGGCAAACCCCCCCTTTTTGGGGAGGCCTATATCCAGCAGTGGGTGATAAATGGCTGACACGACGACGACGACGACGACGACGACGACGAAATGAAACGTTGTAGGCACTTACTTCAGTCTAGCCTACACACGATATCGTTATTAATATCCTCTACATTAGAGCTAATTGCACTCGTCTGTACTCGCCATTAAGTAGGTTATTTACAACGACTAGCAAATAGCTTACTCGTATTGCTAACTGAAGACAAACAAATGGACAGTGTTAAACTGTATACACATAGTGTACCTATGTATGCTATGAATGTATGCCAGTTCCGACAAGGTCAAAGATATAGTTATTCAACGTCGAGGATACAATAACAGTATAGATAAATAAATTATTTATAACGATCGATCTTATATCTTTTAACGGAGAATCGGTATTTTGTTATCCTTAATACCTATTAATTGGCTACTCAATGTGCTTATACAAAACTATTTTATAATAGTTATTTTAATCTAGTTATGTTTACTATTGTACAAATTTTCCTTAATTGGTTAATTTAACTAACTATTAGAGCGCTTTTCGTTATCACACATATAAGAAAACTTCAAATAAAATTTTTTTTTTTTAAAGAAATCTTGATACTATCAAGTTTGTTATGTTAGATCAAAATAACATTAGCATTACAAATACCTAAAGCATGTGACATGGTTACACATCTTTTTATTTCTACCCCAAGTACCAAAGTTACTTTGAAAAGGTTAAAAAAATGGAACAGTAAACTACTATTCATACAAGAAACTCATTTAAAATGCAAACGCGAGCAAAATCTCTGATATGTGATACCTTCAAACAGGCAAAGCAGAATAAATTAGCTTTTCAGTATTACGTTGTGCACTATGGGTAATCGTTTCGAACAATCGCGTGCACCGATGCATCGGCAGAATCGAATCCACTCAGAAGTATCGATTCAGACTCACCGGTAAACTGGGTCGAATCCGAATAGAAAGAAACCTAATCATGCGGTGCATAAGTATAAAAATCACAGATGTTCGCGAATGTCATAATACAAACTGTCACAGCGTAGAAAGATATCAAGTATATTTAGGGTTGTCGCAAGTAACCCTTTTTTAGTAATAAAAAAAATAAACATAACTTTGAAAATAAATTAAAACTATTTTCGAAAAAATTTGAATTCAGTTAAAATATATTATAAAACAGCACTATGCTTCAAGTATCTAAAATGAAATTTTGATAAATGTATAATTAATATTTTCATCATGATAAACGAGTAAACGTAATTAGTTTTATTTAATTCTGTACTTGTAAGAGGTGTTATATAGAATTATTATATAACATATCGTATTATAAATAAAATATAGATCGGGTTTCTAGCCGTCTGAATTTCATAACAAATAATATAACGTAAGCACATCTTAGTTTCTTCACGCACTCATAATTGGAATAAAACAACTTTTGCGGAGTATTTAGTAGTTTAGTAGAAACCAAATATATATTTTGGGTAAATAAATCGCACTAAATACTCCGCAAAAGTTGTTTTATTTCAAATAATATTACTTTTAATAGAGAAAAAGTATATTAATTACACGGTAAATGGAATCGCAAATAACAAGTAACTGTAGACATATAATTCAACATTCCAAGGTCTGGAAAAGTTGGCTATTAATTTAAAAAATAAACTTTTATAGTAGATGTTTTTGGCAAAATATCTCATTAAAACACTTACAAAGGTTCGGACTTTTTAAGTATAAACCCGATTGAATTTTAGAAGTACTAATGAAAAAGGGACGATCATGTCTGAATAAACATAAAGTTAGGACTTTTAAGATCGATGGGTCAAGTAGGTTCCATAATAATGGTTTTAATGAAGAGATATAAGTTGTTTTTTGTTGTTTTTTTACAATGGTTGTGCACCCTACTTCCCGTTGTCTCCATATCACCCTTAGGTTGAGTTTTAGAGAATGCCTAAGGCATTAAGTCTGCCTTTGTACAATGTGCATAAAGTAATAAATAAATAAATATAAAGGCAACATATTTAATAAACGTATTAAATAAATATATAGCTGTGTAGTGTCTGCTTAGAATAGCACTACACCCTCTCATCCCGTGGGTGTCGTAAAAGGCGACTAAGGGACTCAGCCTTCAGGAGACGAGCAGCAGCGTCTCCTACAAATTTGGCCATACTACGATCGCCAACCTGCCTGCCAAGCGTGGCGATTATTGCAAACCCCCCCTTTTGGGGGAGGCCTATACCCAGCAGTGGGTGTTATGTGGCTGAGAAGACGAAAGGCAACAAATTTGGTTTCATATCGAGAGAATGTGGCATCCTTTCACAGCCATAGAGCAGTATATTCGGAAACTATTGTAGGTTATAGGCTGGCACTGGCAACCTGTCTCTTTTGTTAACCGACTTCAAAAAAAGGAGGAGGTTATCAAGTCGACGGTTTTTTTTTAATGTATGTTTTACCATAACTTCGCCAGTTGTTAATTAAGATTTTTATAATTCGTTTATGTGTGGTCCCATATAATTTTTACAAAGATCTGGCTAGTAGTTTTTTCATAATCCTGAAAAATATCAATCTCATTTTGGCAAGTAGTCGTTTACCTAGATGACATCATTGTTGTGTATGGGCTGATTTTGTGTAAGTAACGGCACATGATGTAACTTAAAAATCTGAAATAAAAACATTTTATAAAAAAAAATCAAACCGACTTCAAAAAGTAAAAATTAAAACTTTTGGAGTCGGTGCTAGCTAGCTAAAGCCAAAAAAATATAATAGTTAATAGAAATGCAATGTAGAATGCCTTGGCTGGCAACGAATCCAAAAGTTTTATTTTTGACTTTTTGAAGTCGGTTTGATTTTTTTTTATAAAATGCTTTTTACTGGACAACATCTTAGACCCAACTAATAAATATATGTATATTTATATGTATAATTAAATGAATTTATATCCGTTACGCTAGTATGCCTTAACACAAGCCTTACAGTATTTACTTTGGGGCTAGGTTAATTGACGTGATTGTAAGAAATATTTATTTATTTATTACGATTTAACTAATTCTAAATATTGCGTTGTTGAGGTGTGATTACGAGAGTGATGTTATTACATTATTTACCTGTAATATTGATAGTCTATACTATAATATTATAAAGAGGAAAGATTTGTATTTTTGTATGTAACGAATAAACTCAAAAACTACTGGACCGATTTTGACGAAATTTGGTATAGAGAATCCTTAGACCCCAAGTAGTAACATAGGCTATAAATGATCCCAAAATTCCCACGGGAACGGGAACCACGCGGGTGAAACCGCGCCCGGCCTCTAGTCTGATATATAGGGTGAGGGTATGCATGTATATTTTTAAGTAAACTTCGATTATTCAAGTTTTCACAATGTTGCTTAAATATTTAGTACCTACAATATAAATTCAGAGGCGAACCGAGTAATAACTCTCCAACTGCAAAGTTCGCCAGCCCTGAGAGCCACAGCATAAATACACAGTATAAATATATACAGTATTTTGTCTTCCTACTAAGTCATATCCGATGCGCCTCAGTTCGGCAAGATCTCGATAAGACTCTCACACCCATTTGCACTAAACTTAAGAATCGCCTAAGGCTATTCTTATCATTTTTATCCTTAATAAAAATTGCTTTGCACTCACCATATATCGTTCTTAAAATCCACTAAGGCTTTTTTATGATTTTGTAATTTTTGCATTTTTCAATGCTATTTTTATACTTATCGTAAATTTTAAATAGAAAAATATAGGAAAAAATTTACTCGGCCACAAGTGAATTCTCAGACGGAAATCCACTAAGGCTATTCTTAACTTACGGGCCCAAATCCGTAAGTTATTGGTATCGAACGTCTAAAGCTATTTTTAATATTAATGATTTAAAAAAGGCCTTAGGCGATGCTTAAATTTAGTGCAAATGGGTGTCAGTATCAAATGCGCACGCTGTGAAAGTTTAGTAAGCAGTAAGAGTGTGGTAATGAATGGCTAATCTATATTCATATATTGGCGGGCAGCCCTATCGCGTATTGCGTACCGCGCGGCTGCAATAATAATAATTACTTATATCAAGAAAGAGACAACTTACTGTGCTTACCTTTATACTGTGATAAATACGACAACAGCGCAGAAAAATATAATAGGTTTGTGACATTTTACCCGCGCTTTGTCGGGTCAGGTCCCATTTCATTTCGCTACATTTATAGTGTATTTATATTTCTTTTATGTTTGCCCGTCTGCTAAACTTGCAGGCAGAAAACGGTTTTCAACAAAATATTGAGTTCTTGTTGGATGAATTTTTCATTTATACCGACATACTTCCTATTTTACAGATTGGTACGCCCTTACAGGTTGTCACAGTGCTGTACGCATGACAAAATATTGAAACTTTGTACTTTTCGACATGTAAAATAAACAGTGTATACAGTAAATAATGGCAAATTGAATTCTTTTTGGTTATCATTATCAAAATAAGCCTTTACAGTTTTTTTTATTATTTCAAGTTCTTTGATTGAGTCCTCAATTGTCACATAATTTGTCAACGATCTTTAGCAAAAAATAATTGGAGGTCAGCAGGACCCTACAGCGTAAAAAATATGGATATGGACATGGGCTTCATTTGACAGTTAAATGACCATGTAAGGTAATTTTATAAGCTTCAACTGTCAAATGAAACCCATATCTATATTTTTTACGCGATAGGGAGGGGGGGGGGGGGGGGGGGCTGATCAGATAGTGTCAGAATGTCTCTATTACATTATAAAGAAATACTATCTTAATAGAAACACATAAAATATTTAAGTGCAACATCACTTATGTTGCTTTATGGCCTGACAGTGTAACTTAGCACGATAACAATTAAATTAGCGACCTACCATTAATATATAAGGAAAACTGACGGCATGTAAGCCAAGGATGTTTCGAGTGTAAAATATAAATTATATCTATTTGCTGCTGCCATTTGAAAAATTATGTTGTAAATAAAATAATATCAGTAGGTACCGAGAATCGATATTTTTTGAGATATAAAATTTACTGCGTTAAAAGGTCTGTTGTTTATATCAGTCTAGTTGAAATCATTTTTTTTATAAGTATTTATTATAATGACTAATGTCTATAGAATAAACCAGATATCTAAAACGGTAGATAATGCAGTTTTATTATTTATTCAAGTAACTATGGGAAAAAGAGTGATTGGTAAATACGAAGATCAATTTTCTCAATACTTCGCTGAGGCTTATCGACGATGTATCTGCATTTAACTGCAATCTTAACTTGGCATCTTTAAGACCGAAAGGTACAAAGAAACAACCCAAACAAAGGTTATAAAGCAGTAAATTGTATTTCTTTGTTATAGATCGGCGCTTTCGACTCTCCGCAGCGATAGCGAAGCTATACAAAACTGCCAATGGATAGCTCCCACAGCTTTCTTCCACTGAAAGTATGCAGTCCGAACTGGCTCTTGGTAAACGTATGCAGATTGTCTTGGAGACGGAGAGTTTTTGTTCTCAGACACATGTGCTGGGAACTTGAAATTTAGATGTCTTCAAAGTTTCACTTTGTACGGAAAAGTTGGAATAGATTTTAGAGGCTTCCTCGTAATATGATGCAGTATATTTTAAGAACTTCGGGGATAGTCAAATAAGTTTACATTTAGTTGTAAAATAGAGTTTGGGTTTCAAGCTGTAATAATTCTTTCGGCTCCTGAAAATTTTTTACCGCCTGTAAATTGTTTAAAAATGTCTTGGTCATAACTATTTTTTATTATCTGAAATCGACCTTAAAGAAAGAAGAGAGTCCTAAAAGACATCATCAAAACTTATTTAACTTAGTACTTAAATTTTATTCAAAGTAAATAACCAAGTACTTATGGTAAATTTTAAATAGAAAAATATTGGAAAAAATTAACTCGGCCACAACTCGGTTCGATTTCCGTCTGAGAATTTCAAGTATATTCAAGTATAAAAATAGCATTGAAAAATGCAAAAATTACAAAATCATAAATTATTGGCAGTGTTGCATCTTAATCGATCGTTAAACACCTGAAAAGATGTTTCTTTCGAATGCAAGGATATTCCTAGCATTGATGTAACAACGCTGGCCTACAACGTATTTAAAATATAAAAGTATTGGAGAATTTCGACGGTGGTTCGCAAGTCTCGGTAGCTTAGCGGTTAGAGCATTGGACCGGACTTCCAAAGGTCGCGGGTTCGATTCCCGTCTGAGAATTCACTTGTGGCCGAGTTAATTTTTTCCAATATTTTTCTATTTAAAATTACCATAAAATAGCATTGAAAAATGCAAAAATTACAAAATCATAAACCAAGTACTTGGTTCCAAATGCCGTTCAGCTCCAAGACTGGTAATGCCTTGGCACCGAGAGGCGGGAATTTTTCGCAAACTATTTCCGGCGGAACTACGTCGCAGCGGTGGCGAAATAACCTTTCAGCCAACATACCAACAGTAAAGCATTTGACTGTCTACTTAACTGCTAAAAATATCAACAGCTCCTAATGGGAGCTTTCTAAATTCTGTATTATCACATCCATCCTACATTAAAAGAAGAACGTACTTAATAGTTTTGAAAAAATATAAGTATCATGATATTGACCATGAAAAGATCATTATGTTATTCTTTTTCGCTGACTTACTTGTAAATTAAAAAAAATAATCTAACAATTCTCGAAGCTAGTCTCGTATTTTCTGGCTCCAGATAGCCAGATCCTTATCGACGGACTAAAACAACATTTGACACTCGTTTCTCACGTTTTTCTCACGGGAAAATAACTAATTTAAATACCTACAAAAATGAGGACAATAATTTACAATAAAAAGGAAGCATCTACGTATGTCGTATTGCAAAAATAACATTATTGTTAGTGATTTTGTAATTTAGTTTTTTTTATTCGCGACGGGTGGACTCAGCCTTCATCATGAAAGCCTGATGTTAAGTATTGATAAGGCTAAAGATGAAACTTCGAGTTGGAATCCCCAACCACCGTGGAACTGGCTATCTTATCTCTGCCAGAACACAACAATGCTGAAAACATTGTTGTTATGGCGTCAGACTTAGATAAGATGGTGGTAGCTAGCCAGGCGGACTCACAACAAGTCCTGCCATCAACCAAACCGAATACAATATGTATCCCCCGCTGGGAATCGAACCCGGCACCCTTGGGTCTGTATACCGGTGGTTGTTACCTCAGAGGTGGTTAAATAGTTCGGCATCGAAACGGCTCAGTCTCCGACTATTTGCTCGGCTGCAGACGGCACTCTGGGGCGCGCGCGATCGCTAGATCCTTATCTATGGCTGCATCCGACCGCGGTGCAGGGGACAGGAAGCGGCTACTTCACATTATTCGCGCTAAGAAGTCGACACAAATTACTTTTGACACAACAATTAGGAAAAAAAAACATTTTCGTCACTACGAGGCGGTGTGACCATGTCGAATGCTTAGTTCGGCATCGCAATAGCTTATCAGACACCGACTATTAAAAGTATGGCTCAGGCGCGCGCGATCGCCAGATCCTTATCTATGTCCACTTCCGACCGCGGCGCAGGCGCAGGGGAGAGGAAGCGTACTTCACATTATTCGCACTAAGAATGTTAATGCGACTCCCTTCTAATTTCTAAAAATTAACCTTTGATATAGAACATAAGTTACCACCTGGAAACTCCATTACTTTTGATTCTGTACATTATCACAATGTAATACAACTAATAGGTACAACTATTTTAACCGGGAAGACAGTAAGGTTAGCTTACATATTTTTTCGGGAATGACAACTGTCAAAAGCCGACTTGTGTTGCCACGTTCGAGTAAATTAATATTATTAAATAGCAAGTCTACCGAATAAATATCATTCATTCATGAAATTTAGAATTGTTAACAATACTTACTATCTCGGAGTAAAAGAGGTAAAACATTTCCGTCACTACAAGTAGGTGAGCATATCGAATAAGTAGTTCGGCATCGAAATGGCTCAGTCTCAAACTATTTGCTCGTCTGCAGACGGCAGGCTAAGGCGCGTTGCGATAGCCAGATTCTTTTCTATGGCCTCTTCCGATGGCGCGGCGCAGGGGACAGGAAGCGGCTACTTCACATTGTTCGCGCTGAGAATGCTCTTGTGGTGCCCTTCCAAGTCAACATGTCGTTGTGCATTGTCTTCTTATTTAAACAACTGTTTGATAAACTGACTGACCATATAACAAAAATAAAAACAAAAGAATGTTGCGGTTAATGACAGTAAACGTAAATACTTTTAATGGCAGGCTAATTGAGAGTAACACTTAAATTCACCATAAAAATTATAATGCCAAAACTAGAAACTGTAAATGCAATATGATTAGGTATATTGTAACGTATTATTTTATTTATTACACGCTGATAAATCATGCAATATTCTTAAAACATGCAGTTACATAATAGATAAAAATGATATTTCACTATTTTACACATTCGCACACAGTTTGCACACTGTCCCCAGTCCGAATCAGTTTACATTGCTGAGCGGATAAAACTCCCCGGAGTGGCTAAAGAGGACGATGCGCCTTATCGGCGGCCTTTATCGTTTACAGTGCAGCTAACATGCAGTAGAGTCGTTTCGACGAAAAACTGTAGGCCTAGCACAAAAAACTATTGAGTAAGTATCAAGCTTTTATTGAATAAAATCTTACTTTGAAAGTGACTGCTGAAAGGTTGAGTGAAATTGATTCTTATAATCAATTAATGTTTAAAAAAAAAGTCGCTAAGGCTTGAAACTTGAACGCGAAGTTCAAAATCCTTTACAACATAAAATTCATGGGTAATATTATATAAGTTAATTTCATGCTCAATGCAGTGTTATTGTTAATTAAAAGTTAAGTTGCCTTTTTAAAAACGAGCACATTATATTAGTTGTAAAATGTAGTAAAGTAAAATAAATGGGTATACTGAAAACAATTACACTGTGGTAATAATATGAAGGTCCTTCATGCCTCCGTCGAATGTTTGCTCTGCTGTTTCGTGCGACGTAATTTAATATCAGATGAGATTGATAGCCAGCCAGTTTCGTTCAACTCGAGTACAGCGCAAGAAGGTTTATAGCATTATTATTTAAAACCTTTTTTTTCCATTCTTATTTTTAAAATGACTTTTGTAAATGAATACGTCAGATATAGTTCAGCTTTTGGCGGAACATGAAAGTTTTTACCTTTCTTTTCTTATGGTTTGTCTAAAGAAACCGGTTTTCAAGGTGTCACCTACTCTGAGGACCCGGGTTCGGATCCCGGTAGGAGCAAATATTTGTATGAATACGTGCATTTGTACCTGAGTCATGGCTGTTTACATGTTTATTAAAAAAAAAAAAATTACTTATGTAATTATTAATATGCATTTATATCCGTTACCCTAGTATCCCATAACACAAGCCTTACAGTGCTTACTTTGGGGCTAGGTTAATTGGTGTGAGTGTAAGAAAGATATATTAATTTATTGAAATAAAACAACTTTTACGGATATCAAACGCGCTATTTTCATCCCGTGACCACGGCAGCTGTAAAGGTGCCGAAACGTCGAAAAAAAAACCCCTAAAAACCTAAAAATACGGACAATTACAACTTAGTTCGTGGAAATATAGCGCGTTTGATATCCGTAAAAGTTGTTTTATTTCAATCAACAGTGCGCGCCAAAACATAAGATGTACGTATATATTAATTTATTTATTATTATTAATTAATTAAATGACTTGGCAAATCTAAAGAAGTATCTAATTTCAAATAAAGATTGGTTCGGTTGTCAAAAGTCACATCTGTCAGTGTTTTTTTATCGACAAGCGATATCGTGTTTAAGAAAAACCGGAAAAAGCCATAATAAAAAAACGTGTTTAATAACTCGAGTCGAGTCTTATTTGGATTAGTGGGATTCGTGATACTCTTCATTGCATATCGCCTGCAATAAAAAAAAAACATCCAATCGCGTGATAAAATTTAATATATCACTGAAGTTGAACATTGGGTACTATTGAATCATCAGATACTTTAATGCAATAAATATTCGTTGTATGAAATATCACTTTGTAAAGCATTTTGTAGTGAATAGTTGGTAGAATCTTTTTAAGGATTCATACAATTTCAATACATTTTCAACCACCTACGCTGTAAGTACAAGAAACGTTTTTTTTTAATTTTTTTAATTTTTTACTTTTCAATGCGATTTTTATACTTATGATAGATTTTAAATAGAAAAATATTGTAAAAAACGACTCGGCCACAAGTGAATTTGTGAAATGTGTCCCATCTGAGAATTCACTTGTGGCCGAGATGTTTTTTTTCCAATATTTTTCTATTTAAAATTTATCATAAGTATGAGAAACGTGTTTTCCCTTACTTAACGCATTCAAATTGCAACTCACAGTCATGTTATGTTAAGTCAAATACCTACATTTAAAAATTTAGCATAATTATTAATACAAAAATAACAACATTTATTCAAATTACTATTTGCATCCCCATTTTTTGGGTATTACAAAAAACTTCATATCTAACACCTTAGCCACAATGGTTTGTCATACCATAACATTCATAAGAGCAATCGGAAAATTCATGACATGCTAGCTAATGAATAAATAATCCTTTACTCTTTTTGCTAACGTTTATTTTTGTTTTTCTCTTTCTTATTAAAAGGGGCTTTTAACTACATGACCCAGTATGTCAGTTAAAACATCAATCGCAAGCATTCACCTAACATCTCCAATCCTAGGCAATTACCTAACATCTCCAATCCTAGGCATTTACCTAACATTCTCAACCCTACCGCACCATACAATAAGGTGTTGCCTAAAACTTTATTATTTATTATTTAAAGGGCATTTTGTATTTATTTTACACTAGTGACCGCTCGCGGTTTCACCTGCGTGGTTCCCGTTTCGGTGGGAATATCAGGTTAAAAAGTATTCTATTTTCATAACCAGGCTATCTACTATCTATCTGTGTACCAAATTTCATCCAAATCCGTTCAATAGTTTCGGAGCTTATTCAATGCAAACAAACAATCAAATCTTTCCTCTTTATAATATACTCTTTATTATATACCTACAAATCGCAAGCATTTGCCTAACATCTCCAAACCGCACCATTCAATAAGGTGTTGCCCAAAATTTTATTAAAAGTTGGCGTGCGCTCACGGGAGCGCCGCCCGCCGCGCCAACCGACAAGTTAACATATGAACGCCAAGCCACTGAATTTTCTAATTAAATCAGGATTTCTTTACTTATAAAAATATGGTATTAGCCTCTTTCGAGGTCAACAATGAAATTCAATAACACAATACATTTGACATACTTTTAACATGATTGTTATTTTTAGATTGTAAAAAAATAAGGAGACGAAAGTAATTAGATAGATCATGTTACGCTTTATGCTGAAAGTATTGTTTCAAAAATGGGCACCTGGAAATTATAATGTGAAGAAATTCAGAATCGTAAATCGTAGAAAAGAAATCGTGTTATAGGGTGGAGCCGCGTGACTGACAAATTACAAGATCTAACCTGCCCCCTAATTGTCAAATTTCAAAATCTATCACAATCCTTTTCAAAGGTATTGTAATTGTGATTTATGGAATTGTGTAACTTATAGTAGCAATCTCTTTCGAAACGAATGATGTTTTAAATAACATTCTTCTTTCGTTTTTTTTCTTCTTCTTCTTTCCAAATTAATGGCGTGCTCGTGTTATATACGCAAATTTTGCCAATGTCAAGTAAATATATTTTGTAATAAATAGAAATTGTACGGTAGATTGAGTTAAAAATGGGGCCTCACAACACTGTGTTATTACCAAAAGAACTCGGGTGAAACCAAATAACACTTCATTTGACATTTCTCCATACATTTGAAAGTTATTTTCGGCTGTCACTTTGCTTAGACAGTTCAATTTCGTTCATTCAGTACCTTTTAAAACGCGTCACAATCCTTATCAAATGTCAAATAGTGACGGCCTGAAGTATGTGAATCTTTGAAATTACGAATTGAAAGGGATTGTGATAGATTTTACAATTAGACAAGTAGCCCTCTGCTTTTGAGTTCTCTGTCTGTTTGTATTGCCACATTACAATTAAGCGGAAGCTTTTATTAATTAGGAATTATTTATTTCATTTATATTATTTAACTTCTCGTCTGTCGGCATTCCAGACACAATATAAAATCAATTGTGTCTCGCGTGGATCTACGTTCTGACAGTCAAAGGGTTAAAAAGTATCCTATGTTCAAAGAATTGACAGCATTCATTACCTTACTTAAATTTTCCGCCACTGTGGTCTAGTGGTACAACCACCGGTATCAGACCCAGTGGTCCCGGATTCTATTCCCAGCGGGGGTACATATTGTATTCGGTCTTGTTCTAAGTCTGTCTGTCTAGCTACCACCATCTTTTCTAAGTCTGACGCCATAACAACAATGTTTTCAGCATTGTTGTGTTCCGGCAGTTAGAGATAAGATAGCCAGTTCCTCAGTAATTGAGGATTCCGGGAGTGACTCGCTTCCATCTTCAGCTTTATCAATACTTTACATCAGGTATGATGAAGGCTAAGAGTCTTCCCGTCGTTCATAAAAAAAAGTGTAAAATGTATGTGCTGCAACAAAGCCTTATTTAACAAAGTTAGCGTGCCATTTGTGAATTAAGTATTAAATTAAGTACAGATTGTAAATAAGTGTATACTTTTTTGAGTTGAACTAAAACAATACGGATGCAAGCATTCAAATAGACAGTTTCAGTATTTTCAAAGAGGAAAACTTACACACCAACAATATCTAAACTTCTTATCAAATGCCTTACTACAGGATAGGGTAAGACGTTTAATATAGTGAACGTAAAGTTAACCGTTGCAAGACGAGCTGAACCGAGATGCGCCGGCTCGGATTATTATTACGGACCTGCATACAATGGATGCATGCACCAAAGCTCCATTATGTTCGGATAGGGTTGAGCAAACAGAACGTAGTATTAAATATTTGTTTGACAAATCTTTAAGCCGGTGGCCGAATGTAACATTTCGTGTTTACGTTACGTTACGACAGCGAACCGAGCTGCCGCGAGTAAAACACGCTCGCATCGAATGTTACGTTACGACGAAATTACAGGTCAGTAGCCAGCTTTAGCGTACAGATATAATGTAAGTATCATTAATACCAAATAACTAGGTTGTTGTTAAAGTAAAATAATATATAATGAATCATTTGCAAAATAAAGATTAAGCAGATACCTAACAAATTATTGTAACACCATCGTGTTTTACCATAACCAGTATACCCCCTAGACTGTGTTCTTATAAAACAGCAACAGCAGTCAAGTGTGTATCAGTTACAGATTATTTTCCGGCGTACTTACCAATCGCCACATTTTTCCATTTTTCTCGGGATTCACAATAGATAAGGAAAATCTAATTACTGATTTGGAAAGACCATAAAAGTTGCTATCTTATTAAGTAGGTTTTATGTATAAATATTATAAAGTCAAGTGTAAAAAACGAATTAAAGTGGAGCTCGTGGCGCGGTGGCTCGCGCGCTCGGCCTGCGATTGTTGAGCTTAAGCAACTTTCGCAATGGTCGGCCACGGGATGGGTGACCAAAAATTTACTATCCGAATTGGGCCCGCGTTGTGGATCATGGCCCGTTCTCCTTATCCATCCAAAAGGAAGGCCAGTGCCCCAGCAGTGGGGACATTAAAAAATGGCTAATGACCAAGTGTAAAAAGGGTGTTTAAATAAAATTTTCAGCAAAGTCCATTTCTGTCGCACTGACACTGACACTACACACGTGACGGTTATTGCGAGTTTTTGGCATTGCGACCGTACCCATCTGAGAGGATACCAGTTGTGGCCACTCAGTATTGAAAAAAGACAAAAAAGGTTACAAAATATTTGTACAATAGTTCTTTTTACAGTCCTTAAAAATGTAATTTAGATTCATATTATAATTGATTGTATTTAATCATAATCACTATAATATAGCAAATTAATGTTTTTGCAGCTATAACAGATATAATACAGCCAGTAATTATAATGAACAGTAAAGTGACTGGGTTACGGTAACGATTAGATAATATTCTGCGTCGTTACAACTTGGTATTAGCGTTAAAACTTCCTTAATGGTTAATTAATTTACTAAATTTTATTATGCGTGTTCATTGTTACAGGCATGTGTATTAATAAAGTTAGTAAATTAAAATTTAAACAATTAAACTTAGCTGTAAAGCTATTAGTTAAGTTAGAAATTAATTTTTGTATTCATTTACAAGGTTAAAATATTGTCTAAAATTGTTATTGCTTTAAACAGAAAAGTTCATAATTAATTGGATTTGGTTAAGGTCATTAAATTTAAATATTTTAGGATTTGCCAAATGGGTGATAATAATATATAAAACCACCACTTTTAAATACACTTATTTTACAAAGAAAATCTATTTAACAAGGGCTACGTAAAGTGACAACCCTATTAAAAGTGCTAGTTTGACAGCTACCATGGCGGACATAACAACGGTGACATTTTCCCGCGACCAAGCTGTAATGTTTACACGGCTCGGTGGCTGCTCGTTCCGGCGTCGCACCCGCCTTGCGACCCGGCGATGTATGTGTGCAAGCGTTAGTGTCAAACTATCAAAGACTACGCTAGGTCTGAGTGAGGACCTACTTGGAAAACTAAAATACGATAATCGGGCGAAGTTTGTTCCGCTTTGCAGTATTATTAGGTCGAAAATAAGGATAAAATTAACAGGTATTTTTGAAGTAATTATGCTTTCCCTCTTATAACTATCATGTATTGAAAATAATACCTATTGCAAATTTTTTCATTGTCACCTATTTTTAGGTTTAAAGATTTTTTTTATTTCTCATAAGAACATTATAGTTCACTTAAAATGAGACCTATAACTACGTATCCTACGTACACAATATATAATTATTATTAAAGTCCTATTTTTAAAGTCTTGCTTTCCTTATTAAGATAAAGGATTAAAGGCCATACTCACCAAGCGAGCTTAATTATGTTTTTCAAAACACGGAAAAGCTTTCGAAGGTAAATTTTTGCATCATCCACAAGACCGACCCGGGCAAAATTTTATTAAACGATACTATCCACAAGTCAAATGAACTAGGTTCTTAAAGTGACCAAAATTAAACAAATCGAATTAAAAACATCGGCCTACTATTTCGATATTTTTTCGTTGTAGTACCCTTAGGTTCGCGCTATTACTGATGTGTCAGCCCACTGAAGTGGAAAACATCTGGATTGCAGTCGATATATCGCATATTATGGATTGGACGGATTGAAGTTAAATTGTAATAGAGCGCTAAAGCTCAGGGCACACTAGCAGTGATGCGAAACGAAAGAAACACTGTAGATACTTCCCTCAGCTATCCAGCTGAAAATTTATTTTAATGATTTTATGGGAAAGTTCCTTAGGCTAATTGGTTAACCTTTTAATTAAATTCTGCGTAGCTATAATAGATATATAACACTAGAGTTCTCATTTTTAAGAACACTATGGTTGTATCGATATATTTGATCACTTTGGAAGTTCCTAATTATATGAGCACGTCAGCTGTGTCTATATATATATATGATGCTGACTGTACGTGAAATATTTATTGCACAACTAAATCTTTGTTTCTATGTGTATTTTTATGTTTATAGGTTAGATTAATTACTTAAATACCATCGAAAAACATCATTTTGTGAGCGGTTGGTAAAAGTTAAATATGAACAACAGATAATAAGATTAAAACTCACGTTTTTCAGATTCGCACGTCAACCAAAATGTTGTAGCTATGTATCAAAAATTGCACGTTGTGCCAGTTTCCTGGCTTGAAAAGTACTTTTTTCTTATATTTTGTATTGATATTGTGATAAAACTGCCCAGATTTTTTTGAATTTTTTGAAGTAAATATGAAATGAATGGATTAGAGCACGGATAATATTTTCAATTAAGTCACTCTGCTAGTAGTTAAAACATTATTTTTGCTAGATTGTAGAAATTGTGGAGGTGGTGTTTTAAACATTTCTCGATTTGTTTTTATTCTGTTATTGGAACAAACATTTTCTCTGGCAACATCTATTACTATGTATTTATTTAAGTAACACATGGCCATTTACATAAAAGCCATAAAAGCCTGGAAAATAAATGATGTATTATTTTATTATTATTATTTATTACAAAATCAATCAAATAATACGCGTATAACTAGATTTCATAAATGAACTCCAAAGACAAAATCCTAACCGGATACATACATTTGAAATGTGAACTATAGCGCATAATTGTTAATTATAACTAGTACCGGCTTTGTTTTACCAACGTGTATATCAATTGAAATAATATGACACGAAATATAACGCAATACTAAAAACAAAACTTCACAATTTTAAAACAAAACTTAGACAATATAAACGAACTTAAGACACGTTAATAAGGTTCAATTTACAATGCATTGTGCAGTAAGTGCATGAGTCAGCTGTGAGCCAATGATGCGCATTGCTTTAATATGCTTGAGTCAACTTGAATAACAACATAAGTATACACACGGGCACCTATAATATCAGTATAAGAATGTTGTGAACGCACTCTTGTAACGGAAAAGTGAATCAAAGTCGTGTGAATTAAAAGACTGCGATTTTAGTAAATTTTAGTGACTTACATCGTTAAAATATGGTCAAGGATTACCTAATGTAATATAATTTTAAACTAATATAACATGTAGTTGAAATCAAAACAATGAATACTTTAACAAAACCATTGTTCAATATAAGTCAAAGTTAAATTATCAAGCAACTAGTGAAACATCTTATCTAAGTCTGACAATGAATTCAGCATTGTTGTGTTCCGGCAGAGAGATAAGATAGCCAGTTCCTCAGCGATTGAGGATTCCGGGAGAGGCTCGCTTCCATCTTCAGCCTTATCAATACTTAACATCAGGTATGATGAAGGCTAAGAGTCTCCCCGTCGTTCATAAAAAAAAAAACACTAGAATTTTAGCTTCAGCTTCTTAGTTTTTAAAATCTTTAGTTAATCTATAAAAGTAACATTTTCACAACTGATACACTTACTTTTACCGCTTTTACAGAATAAACCTCGCAAGGGGTTATAATAAAAAAAGTAAGTATGAATGGGAAAAACTGTAAAAAAAATACTGGAACGAAAACGAACGAAAGTAGCAAATAAAACTAATACATTAACGCGCTCGTGGCCAAGCAACTCATAAGTATGACGAGTCTGCGCTCGCGCATCACTTGTGCAAACAGAGGACGATAAGAATCTAGGTACAGTCTCGAGCATTAATAAGTTTTTTTTTACATTAAATAAGCTTACTCTTGGCCTCATTCTGGATCAGATTTAAGGTGGTACGACTTCCATACAAACAAACATTGCACAATTATTGGTGCATCCTTACCTTAATAATTAATAAATACATGCGCAACTACCTCGTTTCAGTTATTTGTTTGCGCGAAATTATTAAAAAAATATACTTTCATACATGAGGTATATAAATGCGATGAGTCACACACACATACGTAGAATTATTGAAATTACAAGATATTAGTTTATTCGTGATTTATGTATGGTGAACCAATAATTGTGCAATGTTTGTTTGTATGGAAGTCGTACCACCTTAAGATGAGGCCGAAGACGGAGCAAACTTGCCTAGAAGAAGGATTTCCACTCGAGCTTTAAATATACCAGGATTATAGGCTCCTGGGAATACAGATGCAGGCAGGGAATTTCACTTTATGGCTGTGCGCATAATAAAAGATGATGAGAATGTGAACACTATACAACCTTATCGCATTGAAACACACGGTAAAAAAGCTCAGTGTCCAGAAATGACACTAAATATTGTATTGTGTCATGGTTGTATAGGTTCACATATTATTGTTCGTGACTGTACTATGCTCGTTCAAGGAATTGGATGCCGTAAGCCTTATTCTTTATGCAATATTACAATAAATACGACAATCGGATATCAAAAATATAACAAATGTATGGTAATTTTAGAGCCGTATCGAAGTATCCAAGCAATTATTAACCGAAGGAATTGTAAGATAACTGAATATTTTATGAGAATTTCATTTAAAATGTAAAGGAACTAAAGTCAAATTTAAAATTTTCTTATTCCCAAAGTGAGGTAGTCAATCAGTATATCATCAGATGTAGTAAAAGAATACGAAAATTAAGTCATGTAAAACTTTACTGCGATCGCCAACCATCTTTCAGTCAGATTAAGAGATGTTTTTTTTTATTTTGTTAACAGATTTGGTTACAAATCCCAACACTTCACTGGAATTCACTTTCGAGTTTATAATAAATATTTAATTGCTGAAGTCTTTACTTCAATTCAGTAAAAAGTAGGAAGATTCATGGGGTCGGCAACGTACGTTCTTCTCCCACAGATAGACGAAAAGAGCGCTTCAAACTGTATGAGAATCTAGCGTATCTAATTTTTCGTACCTACGATGACGTCACGAGCGAGATTTAGTGATGGGAAATGTTAGTGACGAGTTCATGCAACAAAGCACTGCACAATTAATTTCGTCTCTGCGTTTCACCTCAAGCGGACTGACTTAGGTCGGAAAAATTTGACCGTGGATCAAACTTTTTACACACAACGTATTCCATCTTCAGCCTTATCAATACTTAACTAATACTTAGGTATGATGAAGGCTGTCTCCCCGTCGTTCATGAAAAAAATTTAAATAAAACGCAGGTAAACTAATACCGTCTATTTCGATATAGGTCTGTGTCATCTCCTCATACCTAATCAAATCACAGTACTCAAACTACTCGACTAACCATTCAATATGAAATCTTCAAACAAGTGTAATTTTTACCCGTATAAAGTGTAAGTACAAAAATCGTCAACAAAGGAAGGAAAATGTTTATTCCAACAGAATGCCTTTCGCGTTCCGCGCATTTGTTTGAAAATGTTTGTTTACACCGGGCGACAAGAGCAACCAACAATGTAACAACGGATTCTTTGACGGTGACAAAATGTAAACATCAGGAATGTTGGCGTCGAATATGTTTCAAACTTTTTGAGGAACAGAAAGAATACAGAAATATTAGTGGTGTTCAAGTTAGAAATGTTTCAAAACAGAAGTTGACACTATCATTCGCATAGAGAAAAATAGAAACAAGGCTAGGGTAAGCTTTCTTAATAGTATCGAGGACGTATCGTCAAAATAATAAATAATAGGAAAATGTAGTGCCGTTTACGTCCGGTAGGAACGCTGCTCATTCTAGGTGAGCCCAACATAACCTTAGTGTAGGTATGCGTAAATGAATTCCCCTCACTATAAAAAAAAACGCTGCTCAATATGTCTTACATTTTTTGAAGATAGGTCGTCCCTAGTATATACTCGATACTTGAAAGTTTTTCGTGCTAGGCCTACTGTTCAGTTATAATTCATAAACTTAGACCATGCTTTGCAGTAGCACTATATTATGTCTTTAATAAAATTGCAAGGATTTCAAAGAAAGTTCGTTTGCCAAACTAATCTTTTATTGGTGAATAATGTGACATTATTAAAATATAAAAATAGCTTTGAACCCAAGTCGGTTTCTAAATTGAGAATTTCAAGTTAAGACGCTATACGGAAAAGTACGTACTTCGTTATAAAACTATAGAATGGTTAGAGATGTTACAAATCTGGTAATAAGATACAGTGGTGGTTACATAATTAACGACATTAGTCGATTTTCATACAATCCAGGTAACTTTGGAGCCGTGGTTCTTTGCCAAGGATTGACCGAGCTATGATCTGATAATGGCCATCCAGGGAGTGAATGGAGGAGAGATGACAACTGATCTAATCAACATTCTAAAAGATGTAAGGATTAGAGTTTGTATATATATATATATCTGTACTGTACTGAATATATTTTTTCATACCTTTATCTAGATTTGTAAAGTTTCAGAAACACGATTTTATGATTTTGCCTCGACACTTTTTCTTTTCGAAAAGAACCTTAAAATACGAAATTTTAAGATTATTCTTAACCGGTTACATATACTATTGAAAATTAGTATAATTAGTGGACACCAATAATATTTAGCATCGGATAGTTTCATTTCTCTTTAAATCGCTTTAGTTATTTACTACGAAGAGATTTAGTTTTTTCGCCTAATCTGCAATATCGGTCTGCACGCACGCGTCGTTTTCTCATTTCCTCTCGCTTCAGCCGTATAGCGCCTTAAAAACATCTCAAGCCTTACATTTAGCTATGAGTTGAGTTTTAGACGATTTGAGGTTGAGAACGCATAATTAAGAAACCGATTATAACTCGTAAGTTAATGTTTTAGTACCTATAAATGTTTGAGTTACAATAAATGTGGCTTATGGGATGAAGTTGGATTCCACGTTCTGTTTTTGGATTAGCTATACAAATTTATCCCTATAATAAAGCTACTAAATTAAACAAAATATTATTTGTCTCGCAAATGAACCAGGAAATACAATGAGGAAATAATTGCAGAGTTATCGAGGTTCACGTTATAATGTAAATATATCAGGGAAATATATCAAAACGTTCCATTCCACGCCACAAATATATCAAAGGGAAAATATATCAGGGAACTACGATGGATTTCTTTAAACAGACAATAAACAGGAGATTATTATATTAGTTTGTATCTTTAAACCTGATTGACCTTATTTATTATTAAAGTAATAAAAAAGTAGTGAAACACCAAAATATTGCAAGTTAAAGTTAGAACGATTGTTATTTTTAGAAATTACATACGTTGTTAATGCTGCTGTTAAGCTGCGACGACCTGTTTGGCGCAGGGTTCGATCCCGGGACAAGACAAATATTTATATGCATGAACATGGCTATTTATCTTGGTCTGGGTGTTCAATATGTACATTATGTATGTATTTACGAAAAAAAAAAATATGTACTTACGGAAAAACATATCCGTGATCTAGTATCCATAACAGAAGTTCTTCATGAAACTTAAAGTGGGCTAGATAATTGGTGTGTTTGAATGCAATTATATACTTATTTATTTTATTTATTTGCAGATACCCATATTATTAGATTTTAACGATAAAAAAACCGGTCCCCAGATGTGGGGATATTTAAGGTTACTGACACTTCTCCTTAATTATCAAGTTCTAAGTACAGAAAGAGAGAGAGGTAGAGAGACCTGTATGAGAATAACTTGTGGCCTAGTCCATTTTTTCAAATATATTTCTAATAAAAATTATCATACGTACATCTTATGTTTTGGCGCGCACTGTTCATTGAAATAAAACAACTTTTACGGATATCAAACGCGCTATATTTCCACGAACTAAGTTGTAATTGTCCGTATTTTTAGGTTTTTTTAAAGGTTTTTTGATTTTCCCGACGTTTCGGCACCTTTACAGCTGCCGTGGTCACGGGATGACTGGCTACTTATAAGTCTACCCTCGAAAAGTTAATTTATTTTCGTTCGGATACGGTTAGACATTTACTATGGCACAAATTATTATTGATTTGATATTTTGATTTAATTGTTATTTTAATTCTTTATTATTAATTAGAGAGAAAACTAAAGACTCTACTGGCAGTTCACAAATTGGGAGGACCTTCGAAGAAAGAAAACTGCCAAGAAAACTTCGAAGGCGGGCCGACCTCCATCTTTATAAAAAATATTAAAAATTAGGATATGTTGTCTCCACCTTTACTTTTTTATATTTATTTATCTACAAAAAGAGCTAACCGTATCTTTGGGTCTTGCAGTGCGTGATTTGGGTTGAGACTTTAATTTATGGATAATAGGGTCCCAAGCCAAGACTTTGAGAATTGCATTCAAATAATTAAAAAACGGGAAACATCCGAATTTGATAAATGCAAGCGTAGACAAATTTCAAAATATCAGAAATTATACTATAAACAAAACGCGAAACGGAACACAGCCAAAGCAAAAACCACAGACCAAAGATCAAATGAAACCCGTGCAGTTGTCAATCTATCAAAACAAACTTTGGACGAACCTACTTTAAAAGTTTTAAATAAAGGTTTAAACTTTGCGGTGGCACCGAAAAGGATACCGTTTGAGGATATTATCTGCAACGTTGAGGATTGCTTAGTAAAAAACAATATGAAAAAGGAGGATAGCGAAGCTATACGTCAGGACATTTCATCCGTCTTACGGCATAGCCACCTACCGAAAGCAAACCTCCCTCGTGACGAATATCTCGCATTGAAGAACCTGCGAACTAAGACAGAATTGACTATTCTCCGTGCAGATAAAGGTAACGCAACGGTTGTAATGGACACGTCAGATTACAACGAGAAAATACAACTCTTATTATCAGATGAGAAAACATACAAACACGTCAAAAGCGATCAGACCACCAAGATCCTTAAAAAGACTAGTGACCTCATCAAGGAACATTCAGAATCGTTGAATCTTGACGTCAATTTACTTATTCCTTCTTGCCCAAAGCCGCCAAAACTGTATGGATTGCCGAAGATACACAAACCTGATGCTCCACTGCGTCCTATAGTCAGCCAAATTGACTCACCAACTTACAAATTGGCTCGACACGTAGCGACAACCCTCTCACCACTAAGAGGCACCACAACAGCATTTGTGAAGGATTCTTACCACTTCATCAGTGCGATACAACACCTAAATCTCGCCGATGATGAAATCATGGTCAGCTTTGATGTACAGTCTTTATTCACATGTCTACCAGTACAGGACTGCATCAATATTACTAGGAAGAGACTTGAAAACAACAATATGCCTGTGGAATATGCAGACCTACTTGAACACTGCCTAACATCAGGCTATCTCATGTGGAATGATGAATTCTATGTACAAGTTGATGGAGTAGCAATGGGTTCTCCTGTATCCCCCATAGTCGCCGACATATTTATGGAGGATTTCGAGGAGAAGGCGCTGGCTTCAGCACCAGTGTATCCCCGGTTCTACAAACGGTACGTAGATGACACTTTCACTGTACTACCTAGAGATAGTGTTTCTGCTTTCCTTATCCATCTTAACTCTATTCATCCAAACATCCAATTCACTATGGAGTTAGAGGCAAACAATAAACTAGCCTTCCTAGATGTACTTGTTATTAGGAATCCTGATCAAACCTTGAGCCACACAGTGTATCGGAAAGCAACACATACAGACAGATACCTAAATGGTGATTCACACCATCATCCTTCACAGTTAGCTACCGTAGGGAAATCTTTGTTTCAGAGAGCACGCGGCATCTGTGACGAGCAACACCTGACTGCGGAGCTTCGACATGTCGAGCAAGTACTGAGAAACAACAAGTTGCAAGTACCACGCAGACGTCACAGAAACCGCGCCAAACCAGTCACAGTAGAACGTCAACCTGCCATTTTACCATTTGTGAAAGGTGTCACAGACAAGATTGGGAGAATTCTAAAGCGTGCTTCTATTAATACTTACTTCAAGCCGCCCAAGAAGATCAACCAATTCCTACCACCAGTCAAGTGCAACATACCCTTTCAAGTCGCAGGTGTCTACAAACTGGATTGTGACTGTGGGCTCTCCTACATCGGGCAGACAAAGAGAAGCATAGGGACCCGCGTTAGAGAACATGTAGCTGACGTGAAAAATAGGCGCGATAACAAGTCTGCAGTGTGTGAACATGCTTTTGAGGGACCCACCCACTACATCAGGTTTGATAAGCCACAGATCCTCGCCAGGGAACAAAAATTTGTCCCCAGAATGCTGCGTGAGGCTATTGAAATTACCAAATACCCAAACTTCAATAGAGATGATGGGTGGAAGATTCCACCAGCTTGGGACCCTATTATCCATAAATTAAAGTCTCAACCCAAATCACGCACTGCAAGACCCAAAGATACGGTTAGCTCTTTTTGTAGATAAATAAATATAAAAAAGTAAAGGTGGAGACAACATATCCTAATTTTTAATATTTTTTATAAAGATGGAGGTCGGCCCGCCTTCGAAGTTTTCTTGGCAGTTTTCTTTCTTCGAAGGTCCTCCCAATTTGTGAACTGCCAGTAGAGTCTTTAGTTTTCTCTCTAATTAATAATAAAGAATTAAAATAACAATTAAATCAAAATATCAAATCAATAATAATTTGTGCCATAGTAAATGTCTAACCGTATCCGAACGAAAATAAATTAACTTTTCGAGGGTAGACTTATAAGTAGCCAGTCATCCCGTGACCACGGCAGCTGTAAAGGTGCCGAAACGTCGGGAAAATCAAAAAACCTTTAAAAAAACCTAAAAATACGGACAATTACAACTTAGTTCGTGGAAATATAGCGCGTTTGATATCCGTAAAAGTTGTTTTATTTCAATGAACAGTGCGCGCCAAAACATAAGATGTACGTATGTGAACCAGTACGGACTGGAAACCGCAAACAAAATTCGTCAGTTGGAAGATCTAGTAACCAAGCGCGCAAGAAGACAACAATCCATTGTCTTCTTGAAGAAATGTCGTGATCAAGATCTCATCCCGTGCTGTGTCCGTATTTCTCCAAAAAATGACATACGAGGGAGCGCCAAGATCTTACAACAGGCAAGCAAAAAGCTACTTATAAGTCTAATCAGAGAATATCATTCCGATTTACAAGCTATTATTAATGACATAGATGGTTTGTCCGAAGAATTAAAAATACAACTCAACACGGAAGACTTTGAGAATTGCATTCAAATAATTAAAAAACGGGAAACATCCGAATTTGATAAATGCAAGCGTAGACAAATTTCAAAATATCAGAAATTATACTATAAACAAAACGCGAAACGGAACACAGCCAAAGCAAAAACCACAGACCAAAGATCAAATGAAACCCGTGCAGTTGTCAATCTATCAAAACAAACTTTGGACGAACCTACTTTAAAAGTTTTAAATAAAGGTTTAAACTTTGCGGTGGCACCGAAAAGGATACCGTTTGAGGATATTATCTGCAACGTTGAGGATTGCTTAGTAAAAAACAATATGAAAAAGGAGGATAGCGAAGCTATACGTCAGGACATTTCATCCGTCTTACGGCATAGCCACCTACCGAAAGCAAACCTCCCTCGTGACGAATATCTCGCATTGAAGAACCTGCGAACTAAGACAGAATTGACTATTCTCCGTGCAGATAAAGGTAACGCAACGGTTGTAATGGACACGTCAGATTACAACGAGAAAATACAACTCTTATTATCAGATGAGAAAACATACAAACACGTCAAAAGCGATCAGACCACCAAGATCCTTAAAAAGACTAGTGACCTCATCAAGGAACATTCAGAATCGTTGAATCTTGACGTCAATTTACTTATTCCTTCTTGCCCAAAGCCGCCAAAACTGTATGGATTGCCGAAGATACACAAACCTGATGCTCCACTGCGTCCTATAGTCAGCCAAATTGACTCACCAACTTACAAATTGGCTCGACACGTAGCGACAACCCTCTCACCACTAAGAGGCACCACAACAGCATTTGTGAAGGATTCTTACCACTTCATCAGTGCGATACAACACCTAAATCTCGCCGATGATGAAATCATGGTCAGCTTTGATGTACAGTCTTTATTCACATGTCTACCAGTACAGGACTGCATCAATATTACTAGGAAGAGACTTGAAAACAACAATATGCCTGTGGAATATGCAGACCTACTTGAACACTGCCTAACATCAGGCTATCTCATGTGGAATGATGAATTCTATGTACAAGTTGATGGAGTAGCAATGGGTTCTCCTGTATCCCCCATAGTCGCCGACATATTTATGGAGGATTTCGAGGAGAAGGCGCTGGCTTCAGCACCAGTGTATCCCCGGTTCTACAAACGGTACGTAGATGACACTTTCACTGTACTACCTAGAGATAGTGTTTCTGCTTTCCTTATCCATCTTAACTCTATTCATCCAAACATCCAATTCACTATGGAGTTAGAGGCAAACAATAAACTAGCCTTCCTAGATGTACTTGTTATTAGGAATCCTGATCAAACCTTGAGCCACACAGTGTATCGGAAAGCAACACATACAGACAGATACCTAAATGGTGATTCACACCATCATCCTTCACAGTTAGCTACCGTAGGGAAATCTTTGTTTCAGAGAGCACGCGGCATCTGTGACGAGCAACACCTGACTGCGGAGCTTCGACATGTCGAGCAAGTACTGAGAAACAACAAGTTGCAAGTACCACGCAGACGTCACAGAAACCGCGCCAAACCAGTCACAGTAGAACGTCAACCTGCCATTTTACCATTTGTGAAAGGTGTCACAGACAAGATTGGGAGAATTCTAAAGCGTGCTTCTATTAATACTTACTTCAAGCCGCCCAAGAAGATCAACCAATTCCTACCACCAGTCAAGTGCAACATACCCTTTCAAGTCGCAGGTGTCTACAAACTGGATTGTGACTGTGGGCTCTCCTACATCGGGCAGACAAAGAGAAGCATAGGGACCCGCGTTAGAGAACATGTAGCTGACGTGAAAAATAGGCGCGATAACAAGTCTGCAGTGTGTGAACATGCTTTTGAGGGACCCACCCACTACATCAGGTTTGATAAGCCACAGATCCTCGCCAGGGAACAAAAATTTGTCCCCAGAATGCTGCGTGAGGCTATTGAAATTACCAAATACCCAAACTTCAATAGAGATGATGGGTGGAAGATTCCACCAGCTTGGGACCCTATTATCCATAAATTAAAGTCTCAACCCAAATCACGCACTGCAAGACCCAAAGATACGGTTAGCTCTTTTTGTAGATAAATAAATATAAAAAAGTAAAGGTGGAGACAACATATCCTAATTTTTAATATTTTTTATAAAGATGGAGGTCGGCCCGCCTTCGAAGTTTTCTTGGCAGTTTTCTTTCTTCGAAGGTCCTCCCAATTTGTGAACTGCCAGTAGAGTCTTTAGTTTTCTCTCTAATTAATAATAAAGAATTAAAATAACAATTAAATCAAAATATCAAATCAATAATAATTTGTGCCATAGTAAATGTCTAACCGTATCCGAACGAAAATAAATTAACTTTTCGAGGGTAGACTTATAAGTAGCCAGTCATCCCGTGACCACGGCAGCTGTAAAGGTGCCGAAACGTCGGGAAAATCAAAAAACCTTTAAAAAAACCTAAAAATACGGACAATTACAACTTAGTTCGTGGAAATATAGCGCGTTTGATATCCGTAAAAGTTGTTTTATTTCAAAAATTATCATGTCAGTAAGGTACTAAGTACAATCTGCACTTCTAAAATTATTGAAAATACATGTGTAAACTTATATGATATGGTAATGTCATTCTTCAGTAAGATGAAATAAATCTTTAATTAGTATTATAAGAAACTTATGACGAAAAAACTGTAACAATACACTACAACTAACTCCACTGTCCCCATACAATACTATTTACAACTACCACTCATCCATTACTTTTTCGTTTCTGATAAGCTAAATTGCATTGACACTGTAATAAATAAATATATTTCATAAAAATACTTAGTTATTGCTTATATTTTTATTTTATTTTATTTTTGACTGATTTATGGTTCATTTGCGTGTGATATTTTTTTTCCTAACTTCAGTGAGTCTCATGTGACTCCTGAACTTATCCTAAAAGTTCCTCACGAGTCATATGTGACTCATTGGACAGTTAAGTTGTTAAATCGACCTTTAGCAAAGGTAACTTAATTAACGTGAACGGAAAGAGGTTGTTTCCAAAAAGCGTCATTATCAAGCGTAAAAGTGAACGAAATATGTCGTTATTTCACGACATGAGGCACAGAGGTCGGTATTCGAATACATAATTACGCTCCACAAATTGGGTCCTTTGATGTCACTATTGGAGGACGAACGTGTTAGAATCGCGACGAACTCATTATAACATAATCATTTTGCTTATAAACACAACACTCGTATCGAATACTAGCGCATTATGTAGAAAAGAAGAAACCCATTCGAAATTTAATTTGGAAGTACAATACTTACTTTGTAATGACAAAACCATTTTTTGTTCATTATCTTTATAATTAAAAACTTCATTTAATTTAATTCAAGAAATTTTAACATTGTTCTGTAAGCAACTACTGTTTTTCTTTCAAAGAAAATTTTTACTTAATATTGACTTACCTAACTGAATTTCATTTCATATTATCTTAATAATCTTAAATTAACAAGTAAGTACTCCAAAGAATTCTAAGAAAAGAAACGATGATCGCTAAGAATTCATTCTTCATTTTTCATACTTAAGGGCGACTTTCACCAAAGTCACTACACACAGCTAACAGCTAAACATTTAAAATGACATTGTCATTTCAGTCATTCGTTTGAAGTCAATAGAGACAGAGCGATGTTTCAAATATGATTAGCGCTAAACGTTTTTTGTGACAGCTGGTGAAAGTCGCCCATAATCTTTAACAGTCTTATCAATAAACGTGGAGTAAGTTACACTTCTCCAGCAATCTTAGGGAAAGAATGTTTGTAAACAAAGATTTCAGCATTTTTCGTAATTATTCCACAAAAACGTTATATTTCAGATAACTAATGTCATTTATCAAACTTGGACAACATAAGTAATCTATTAATGAACTGCACATATTTCTAGAACAAGTAATAAAAAAGTACTTTTGAGGTTAAGTATGGGCGGTTTGTTTACAAACATTCTTTCCGTAAGATGGCTGAAGTATAGAAGTAAATCTGATGCTGTCTCTATCTTCCTTTTAACGGATAAAAGTGACAGCATCAGATTTACTCCTAGGTGTAACTAATGTTACACTCACGTTTATTACTAAGGCTGTTAGAGTATCAATTTTATCAATGTACTAGCGGATCCTCGCGGTTTTACCCGCGTGGTGCCCGATCCCGAGGGAATATCGGGTTGAAATATAGCCTATGTCACTCGGGAGAAATGTAGCTTTCTAATGTCCTAAGAATTTTCTAAATCGGTCCAGTAGTTCCTGAGATTAGCCCGTTCAAACAAACAAACTCATCAGCTTTATAATATTAGTATAGATTACTCTCATAAAAAATATACATAATGTTTTCAAAACGATGTGTCGTTCATATTATTTTGTACAATAGTTTGGTAACTAAATCTTAACCGTTAGTTACATTACGCCTTTCGTAAAATTGTATTTTAATTACAAATCGTATTAATTGTCACTGTTATGAATTAAATTGATTTTTAATTACCAAATAATTACTTGTAGTTCTAAAACGGTTACGTATTTAAATTTATTGTGAAAATTTTCCGTGGTAAATCACCTTGGCTGACGAGTAACGGATCGATAAAACATTTGATTTTATTATCTTTCTTGTCATAATAAAGCAAACAACTTTACTGCCTTTAATCACTATATACATACATCATGACGAGGGTTATTGCATGACGCATTCGTGTATTTTTTTTGCAATGATTTTTGGACAAAATATTTTTCATGATTTTTGCCATATATCATTTACAGCATGTCTTGGTCTTAAAGTTGCTTTTGTATCTAACTAATGAAAAAAAATCTTAGCTGGTATTAATTTGTTATAATAGTTGATATAATGTTTGATCCTAAAAATATTATGAGGAAAATGGTTTTTAAAACTATTCTTCGTCGTTGGAAGTTTTATAATTAAAACCAGCGAAATTGTTGAAGGTATATAATGTAATAAGGCCTATACAGGGTGGAAATTTAAAACAGGGCACGAAGGGTAGAATATACCTCAACTGAAATAGATACATGAAAACGCTCTTAGAAAACCATCCTTAATTTTTCGAGAAATTATGAATCACAAAACCGATTTTGAAAAAAAAAAATACAGACTGCAGAAAAAAAACTGTTTTCAAAATTTTTTTTTGGTGCCGTTTTTGATCCTGTTTCCTATGAGGATCAAAACACTTTAAGATACCTATTGCGGTATGAGAACTACAAAAGATATAAATCGCGAAAAATGATTTCCACTTATTCGCTAAGAAATTAAGTTCATTCAACAAACTCGTAGGTTAAACGGATACGACTGCGTGTATGCGCTTGTTTTTCACGATTTCTAACGTTTCTAGTACTAAAAGTGTTTTAATCATCACGAGAAACAGGATCGAATGTCATGAAAAATAAAGTTTTTGACAACTGCCCATTTTCCTGCTGACTGTACATTTTTTTTCAAAATCTGTAAAAACAGTTCAAAATGTCTCAAAAAATAAAGGTTTCTTAAGAATGTTTTCATGTAGCTACAACGGTTTAATATCTGCCCTTACTGACCCGTCTTAATTTTCCACCCTATATAATTAATATGTGTCAAGTGTAATCCTGAAATTTCTTTCAGCATACCTTGTTCTTCTGCTAATTTATGTTAGCTTAACTTTTTTTTTTTTTTTTTTTTTATTTGTTTCGCCAACGTCTGACACACCAATACACTTTTCATATTACTAGCTTACAATACTATCTAGGTGAAACAAACACTTAAAGGCAAATACCGCATGCAATTAAAATTAAATTAGTACCTACATAACCCATAACTTAAATGGACCAAGGGGTCCTTAACAGTTTATTAGTGTGGTAAGCTAAACTTACCAAAAAAATAATAATATATATAACGTACAACAGAAAAAATAAAAAGGAAAGAAAAAATAACAATTTCCCAAACTACTGCGTTCTAGGTGACTTCTTCACAATCTTTCTAGGTGGATCAGAGTTAAAATCGAAACGGTCACTATACCTTCTACTATGATTCCTTTACAGAGGAAAAGTGCGAAATTTCAGTCTTAGTTAAGCATAATTTTCTGATAAACGGGACATGAACTATGAATCACATTCGCCGGCATCGCACATATCAGTTAAAGCTATTGGTATGCGAAACGCGATTTCGGTTCGACTGTCTGTTCCGTCCGATTAGCGCATATATAATTCAACACGCCATACTTATTTTAGTGTTATTTTACTAAAGCTTTATCGGTTGAAATATGAACAAGAAAGCCCATTACGCAGTATAAGATTACATTAATTAATAATCAAAGATAATTAAGAAACGCGATTCTACTTTTGTTTACGAGTTGGCTCGGACTGAAATATAATATTAGCTATTATTATGGTTTGCGAGAAATTCTAAACATTTGTAATTATAGAAGTGAATGCCGATAGTTAATACGAGAACAAAGGATGATTGTTTAAATAACGTCTGTTTAGAAATTGAAAATAAAATACACATAATCATGGTCATTAATAAAACAAAATGCAATCGCAGAGTTGGCAGAAATAAAAGAAAATCGAAGGCGAGACATTCGGTTTTGTTATTTATTACAAAATCGCGACGAAAACGCCCGCCGCATTGTTTTTCGTTTCGCATATCGGTCAATGTCAACCCGCTTTCGATTTCAGAGTCGTTGGTAGAAAAAAAAAACTCTGCTAACAAGAGGAAAATATCCCACGACTATGACAGCGTTGCACTTCGCAGGTCTGAGCAGGGTTGCTACAATAGGATTTCCTGTTTTAATTTCCGCTTTTCCATTTCAAAACAGACCTTATGTTTTGAATTTTGTAACTCAATACATAAAACTGCGATAGCAGTATCAGATTAGTGGATTAAGTGATTCGTGCAAGAATCATCAACTATTTTTGTCTTTCTTGGCACATTTAATTATTTCAGGCTATTGGTAAACTTGTCTCAATTATGTTCTTCCCCGAATCTAGGTACAATCAAGATTGATACAATAAGCGTATATAGTCAAATGATTGAATTTCATTCTGACTTAGAAATCCTTATCTTCAAAGTTTAATAGAATAAAGAACAAACAGGAAATAACTTACAAATAATAAAAAGAAATTTATAATGAGTATTTCAGATCCTTGAAAAATGATTTGAAACACCTATTTAAACGGCACAACCCTATTCCACGTAGAGACATAAATAACTATTATACCTTCAGCAGGAAAAATGCGGTAACAATCGCATAATCGCTTACGAATATACGTCACGTTCAATTCACGGGAAAAATGTACGTGAAGTGGCGTGTTCTTTTGAGAAATCTATGGTTAGGAACGCAAATGTCAACATGTGCTCGCCGCGGCTTGTTCAAACTAAGCGTGGAATGGAACGTTTAGTATGTGAAGAGTAAACATTGTAATATAATTTCCTTCCTTATTTGAGCGATTATGTTTTCATATCATCTTGGGTTTAGCAATGACTTTTAGGCAATTGTCATCTTTGTTTTGTCACTTCTGTGGTAAAATTTACGTCATTTCTGTGGTAAAGTGTGTACACAAAATATAATGTATTTTATTGGTAATATTTAAGATATATATAAGCGAGAATATACTTATTTTTATGCATAATATTAAAGTAAATTAATTACTAAAGATAATTAATCTTCAAATGAGTCTGTGGCCACGTCATTTATGGGTAACCAAGTTAATGTTTGTGTGTTTTTCGCTATCGGTTTCACTCCATAACAAATTACTCATTACATGGTTGGTTAAGATTCCTTATTGCCTACCATTGTAGAGGGAATGAGGATAATAGTTCATCAACACATTGCTGGATAAACCATAAGGCTGAGCTACGTGCATGAGCATGACAGAATGGAAACGTGTAAATGAACGCTCACTATAATTAACATGAATTAACTTAGGCTAAGTGCAATTCAGTTCAGATAACTATTATAGCAAACTATTTTCTGCAAGGTCTTTTTTAAATGTATATTATATATACTAATACAAAAAAAGAGGAAAAATTTGAATGTTTGTTTGTTTGCATTGAATAGACTCCGAAACTACTGAGCGGATTTGGTTGAAATTTGGTACACAGATAGTAAATGTAAATGAACGCTCATTATAATTAACATTAATTAACTTCAATACAGGCTAAGTGCAATTCAGTTCAGATAACTATAACTATAATAGCATACTATTTTCTGCAAGGTCTTTTTTAACTGTATTTCTATACTAATATAAAAAAAGAGGAAAGATTTGTTTGTTTGGATGTTTGCATTGAATAGGCTCCGAAACTACTGAACGGATTTGGATGAAATTTGGTACACAGATAGTAGATAGCCCGGTTATAAACATTAACTTTTTATCCCGATGTTCCCAGGGAAACAAGAACCAGGCGGATGAAACCGCGAGCGGCCGCTAGTGAGTAAGAAAATTAATTAGGTCACTAGAATAATATTTTTTTCACAGAAAACCAATTATATTATAAGTGTGTACTTAAAGCAGATATGTCATAGGAGCTCGCATTGTGTAACATTGGGAAGACCCTATATGGGGTCCGATTCAAATTAGCTCTCTTTCGTTTCTGTGCTTTTTCGTATGTTTTGTGCTAATTGTCAAATTGTGTATGTGAACAGTCTCGTCACAGATTTCAACACAAATTACTATGAACGTAACATATCTCTGTATAAATTATTATCATTACAGAAAAGCCTTTATTTTCACCTGAAAAAGGTGTTAATATTCACAACTTAAAAGCAGTAAGTATATAAAATACTACCTTATTGAATAATCGATAATGTTTTTTTATTGGCTTTTCCTGAATGATAATTATTAGTTTCTCACGTACGTGTCACACGGTAGAGTCCACAAGATTCCTCGCACGTAGAGTCGTAGGAATTAAATAACAAAACAGAAAATCTAAACGCATCTAGAAGTAAATTGAGTATGTGATTTTCCGTAAGAACTTGGGTCAACTTTCGAATTTGACAAATAAGTAGCAGTTTGAGAAACACGCCAAAATGGGCTGAAAAATAAATTTTCTCCGAAAAATTATCGTAATCATTAATTTACTTTCTGTATTATGTATTTTCCGGAACAAGATTGTATTTCTCTCGAACCTGGAATCGTGGGTCAACTTTCGAATTTGAAATCCACAGAAGTGGAAGTCCTCAAAACACATCCTGAAAAATCAATTTTCCGCCGCTTTTCCCGCAACGATTATGCATACACATTATCAGCTACAATTTTCCGGAACAAGTTTGTACTCCGAACCTGGCACGTGGTAGGGGGTGGGGTTGGACGGCGGCAGCCAGTAGGCGGCGCTGATCGCCGGGTAGTTTGCGCTCGCGCGGCCCGCCTTGCCGCGCGCGCCTCCCGCCTCGCCTCGCATCCTCACTGCACTCACACACACATGACGTCACGCACGACCGCGACCCGCCGCGGTTCAGACGCTACTGACTCGACTGCTGTAGTTGCCACTTGCCAGACGGTCAGACTGAGGTGCGCGCGCGCTCACCGACGATCACTCATTCTTGGGCTCGTGTCACTGTGCCTTCCCCCCCTCGGTTACGTTACCCGCCTAATGAGCTCTGTCCTGTCACTAAAACGTCCGCTACGTATGATTTGCTATCCTAACAACTTGCAGTATGTGCCAAAATAAATACATATTGTGATAGGTTTGGATCCAACGTTGACTCTCCATACGGCTAAAAAACTCAATCGAAATTGACATAGTGTTATCTATATTTTACTACCGTTACAGCACTTTTACACAATCAAAAATATAAAGATCTACCTAGTATACTAACTAAAATTGCTAGCAAATGAATTTGAAGGCTTAAACGCAGCAATAGTTCACAGCTCTACAATCAAATTCCGCTACATTCATTAGGAGATTCACCACAAACGGTCGTTTTAGTGCTCGGTGACGTCACGGGCGCGTTTTCACCAGACGCTGGTGCACAAACGCTGATATGTCACTGCGCATAACAATTCAATGCGCGAGCAAACTCACTCAATTTGGCAGCGTGTCACAATAAATTAATTCGCAATTATCACGAGAAATCGTTACTAAGTAGATCAATGTGATACGGTGTTAAGCGTTAAAATATTTTGTTATCCGCAAAGAAATATGTGCAAATTGAGTTTGGTAACTTATTCATTTATTGGATCGTGATTATCTGGAAAAGTTACACAACATTGATCGTAGTTTAAATTTTTCTGTTTAGTGGTTAAAGTACTTAGTTGTTGACTTTGCAAAGTTCTGTTTAAAAAGTTTAATATAACAACAGAAACAAAACAGTCCACCTATTCAATTTCAGCGTTAATCATAATAGCAACCAGATGTTATTGCCAACTCTGCAGAGAATACTAATTGGTTTTAATTAGAAGTCATTAGGGAGATTGCTAAATTATTAACAATCGAAACGGCGAAATTATTAGTCAAGTAATTACACGCTGTTGAGATTAACACTAAATCTCATAATTGTATGTTTCTGATTGTTTAGTTTTCATCTAGTTATTAACCAAATCATTTGATTTTGGTTAGTTGCCTTAACAACATGAGACAAATATATTGATAAATCAATTTGTAAAGGATAATTTGTAATCGTTTGTCAATTAATTGTCAATTAAATTCCTCGGTGATTGAGGATTCCGGGAGAGGCTTGCTTCCATCTTCAGCCTTATCAATACTTAACATCTGGTATGATGAAGGCTAAGAGTCTCCCCGTCGCTTGTAAAAAAAATGCATCAAACATAGCCACAGACGATCAAATTAAATTGAGAAACATGAAAATCTGTCAGAATTTTGACAGAAAATTTGATAGTTCACGGGGCGCTTTATAAAGGTCTACTTAAGGTAATTACGATTATTAAAGAATTTGTCCCAGTCAAATTACATCCAGGGATTTTCCAAATGTTCACGCGGACGAAATAGCGGATAACCCTTATAGTTAGTCATAGTCATATATTTTATTGCAACATGTTTGGTTACAACTTTAGAAGCCTAGTAAAAAGAATAGAAACCAATGATATTATATGTAGCCTTTAAGCAGATATGTCATACAAGCACGCATTGTGAAAATTGGGACGACTCTATTTGGGGTCCGATTCAATTTTCTATCTCTCTCATTTCCGTGTCTTTGGTCACAGATTTCTACGGAAATTATTATGAAGGTAACATATCTAGTATAAAATATCATTGATAAAATGAAAGCCACATGCTCACAGCATGAGCTAAAGTTGGCCACGCCACAGCCTAAACCAGTCAACTCGGTGGAAACAAACATAAATCACGTGTTCTGTGGACGTAACATTAGCAACTCGTGTTACGGCAACACGCGAGTGATACCACATCTGATATTGTCACGTTACCTCGAAATAATACTGTTTGAAGTGCACCTTTATTATTATGAGGAATATGAGGATATCGCATGACCATGACACGAGGAGAGTTATGTTTTTAATGCCATGGAAAAAAAACAACTTTCACGGATTATGACAAGTTTCGATTGTTAACGCACATTTAGATTTGAAGATTTCGATTTTTTATCAGATAGGTTTTGACTTTTTAATCTTAAATTTTTTACCTGATTAAAAGAAAAACAAATGAGGAAGACACATCTTAAATGTTTACACGTAAAAAAACACTTTTGTTTTTACTACATACAGCGTGTTACTCATTTATGATATTATCATCTCTAATATGGGGATGAAAAATAATAACTTTTACTTCGGATTTAACATAACTACCAAACTAACCCCACAATAATTAAAAGACCCTATTTCAATGTAATAAAAAAAAAAATTTACAAACAAAATATTGGTAGCAGTGTAACGAACTGTCAAGTTGAAGTGGTACTAGTATATGTAGTTGATTCAAAACTTATACTCGTTCCGTTAAGATGCTGATGTACTCGTACGAGTATACTCAAGAACGGTATTGCACTTATAAGTCAAAGCTACCTTGACGTGTAGAGAACTCTATCACATTTTCAAAGCACTCTGGTAGAGTCAAGTTAATTGAAATAGGTACTAATAAGTTAGAATTGTAAGTGTGTGTCAGTAACATTATCTTAAGTAAGATAACTTAAATAAAGATTTTTAATGTCAAACATTCGGTTTCTGAGAAATTCGAGTCGAGAACGTCCAAAACCTCACCCCTGGCAATAAATAATTTTGTATGAACATTTTGCTTTGAGCTGACCTTGAGACATTCTCACTTGAAATTTTCAATATAAGATTTCAAAATCTCACGTTCCATTATAATTATAAAATAAGTTGTTTTGATTTATAATTGAATTTCACAATTCAGAAACAAAAAAATATAACCCTGTTTACCGCTCTACAATCCAATTTTAATACTTATTAACTAATTTCCGGTTAATATTTTAGTATTTTATTGTGATGATTTCTTACAGACTTTAATAAGTCATATCAAAACCAATTTGCTATTATAATTCGCACGTCAAAAGTCTTGTTAGCACTCTATTATAATGTCAGCTCGCATTGGCACGATTAATAGCCGACGCATAGATCTAATCCGCTCGATCGCGCTATAAATAGATTATTTACACCGAGGTATAAGCTGGTATGAGAATAAGTATATACGTCCGTTGTCAATGCGTGTTGCAATTCATTTGCATGAATGCACATGTTTTATGCGTGTTGATTTATGTGGAACTAAACGGGTAAACGGGATTTTTTTCTACGGGGAAATAATATTTTGATTTTTGAATTTTTGCATTTTTCAATGCTAGTTTTATACTTAAGTCTCAGTAGCTCAGTGGTTGCACTGCTCCGTGGTTGGGATCGGATTTCCAAAGGTCCGAATTCGAGTCCCATCTGAGAATTCACTAGTGGCCGAGTTGATTTTTCCCAATATTTTTCTATTTAAAATTTATCATAAATAATAGTTTAGTCATTGTAGAAGTATGACAATAGTCATTGTTTTAATTAGCATATTGTGTATCTTATTGCACAAGGTCGGATGTGTGCGAATGTTACACATATGTATGACAAACAAACAATAATAAATGCAAATAATATCTGCATCGATATTGTTAGGGAAATCAAGAACATCGATGTTGTTTACAAACAATCAAACGCATTCAGTTTCTTTTTTTATGAAATAACTTGACTGATCGAGGATGCCTATACTATTAAATCTTCCATTTGCGGTTTCACGCGAGATAAAATTAACAATGAATAAGGTAGGTACGTGAGAATTTTCTTTTAACAAATGACTAACTTCACATAACATTTTCCTACACCTGTGCTAGCCAGTAGCCAGCCAGCATAACTCGCAGGTACCAATCGTAATGTCAAATTGCATTGGCATTGATTGCGATTGATCCGCGCCATGCAACGATCTACTCCCTTTGATCCGACTATAAATAGACGCAAACATCTGATGTGTACGTCTCGTCGCGTCGCATACCCATTGTTGCATTTACAATTGTACTTTTTCACGGTGTACATAAAGTTCAATGTGTTTTGGCTATATTTGACCGGTATTAGAATCAGTCTGGAAATAAACAGAAAAGTTACTTCAAATTTTAGTCTAGCTATAAATTCTGTGTTAATAAATTGAGTTTTCTGCATGAAATTTACGTTTTACAAACATAAACAACATAAATAAATAGTTGTGAACAGCTAGAGTAATGTATCACAAAAGATATACTATGATCTATTTATTACAGCATTATATCTGACTGTCATTTTCTGTCTCACCCACACTTATATACCTAGATTTCACAATCATAATTCTAACACTCTATTTTTTTTATTTTTTTTTATTGTATACAATCACACCAATTTACTAGCCCACGTTAAGTTTCACGAAGAACTTGTGTTATGGATACTAGATAAAGGATAAACATATTTATATATATATTTTTTGTAAATACATACATAATATACAATACATATCAAACACCCAGACCAAAACAAATAGACATGTTCATGCACACAAATATTTATCTTGTCCGGGGATCGAACCCGGGACCTGACGCAGAAGGTGGGCTTTGTACCCCTGCGTCAAACAGGTCGTCGAATTATTTCAATACTAAAAGTACTTACCTATAAAAATACGTAATTAATTAATAACATGTGGGTCGAAATAGGCATAAAAAGTGGGGTGAAATAAGAATTTTATTAAGTGGGTCCAAACATGTGGGTCGAAATTGGAATAAATGATTTCTTCACATGTTCTAGCAATTCTATGTAATTCACTAAATTATATACTAAAAATTGGTCTGTTAAATCAACCGGAGTTGAAACTTGTGCACCTCTACAAAAGATGTAACTGTTTACTTAGATATACAAACTTTCCAATATCGTTATATTTGAAGGGACAGATTTAATCTGCAAATATTGCCTTATCCCTCGAGTCGGAACGGTTTTTATTAGCTTTCTTAACGTTATGATAGATAAGTGTCTTGTGACGTGATTTTTTTGCAAATATGTTTTTATAAGGTACGTAGCTGTTTCATGTTGTAATCCGCAACGAAATAATTTGCAAATTGAGTAGAGTAACTATCGTCATTATCTTTGAAGTTGTACAATAGTGGGTATTATCACAATATTGAGTATTTTTAATTTCTGATATCCCTATCTATCCAGTCTGTGACGCGATATAACTTTTCTTTTCTTATTTTAATAATAACTGGGCAGGCATAAATATGGCCACCATCATGCTTAATAATAACCAATAGTGATTTCAAGTTTATACATGTACTTAATGAAACAACATGTATTCATTAATACGAAACATTACTTGTGAGGTGTTAACACAAAGAATACTTTGTATTATATATTATGTATTTACATAACCTACTACTACTAATAAAACAAAATTGTAGTACACAGTACACTAGTATTATTAAAACAAATAAACTTTAAATTTTAATTAGATTCTCCTAATTTCTTTTCTACAATGAAAGTAGACCTAAGAAAAAAGCTAGCATGCATTTTATGTATCTTTTGTAATTATGTCAAACCAAATATTAAATTGGATAATGTAATAAAATAAGTTATTTTCTCATAAGAGAAAAGTATATAAATTTATACTGGAATATCTTCAAATTATAGTATTAATGATTAAAACAATAAAACGTAACTTATAAGTCATTAGGATGAATATCAGTAATAAGTATCTTTTGTTTATCAAAATAAGATGAAATAAAATATTCTTATTCGACAATTTATAAAACTAATGCTAAGATTATTACTTATATAAAATTAAATAAGCAATAAAATGTAAATAAAAATTCATTCTCTCAATCTCTTTTCTAAATTTAAAGTAGACTTTGCGGCACAGAATTTTGATACACATGAAAACACTTTGAATTTGATGTTTTTGTAAAAACATTTTAGGTATATTTTCCAAATTTTAACTTATAGGGGGCAGCAATGAGGTCGTTACTATAGGTGACCACTATTTAAGAAAAGGTGAAAATGTTGTATCAAGAATTTAATGAAAAATTATTATTTCTAATAAAGGAAACAGAATTATTTGTGTTGCAATGTCAGGTGTACTTTCAGTGACAATGTAAACTCGAGAAGACAAAATAGTATTTAGGAGTATGAGTTCCGCTGGTGCCATCAATGGTGGTTGTGATTGTGCCAAATTAGATAAAAGCACGTCATCATCACTGTCAAATCTTTGAAATTCTTCACCTAAAAGCATATCAGAAGCCATTTCCAGGTTCTCGACGATAGTGGGCTGATCTTCCGTGTCCAAGCCATCATCACCATCCACAAAAGTTACATTATCGGAGGGTATTTCAAAATTTTCGACATATTCCTGTAACGTATTTTCAATTTCGCCATCGGATAACCTTTTTGTAGTCATTATAATTTATAGCTTATAAAAAGAAAATATTCCCATGGAAAACAAATTTCAAAAAGTACATAAATATTACACCCTTGTCGAACGGTGGTTACCGCTTCTAACCACTATCAATATATGGGTAATATGCCAATCTATAAAAATTTTGACTAAATATTTCACTCACTTAATATTGTTAGTTATTTTTCTACATGGTTTGCCTCACAGCAATCCAAAATCTCAATTATTCACTTACAGATAAGATAAATCCGCCGCAAATCCGCTAGTTCAAATTATGTCAATATTCAAACTAACTTCAATATCTTACAATGGCGCTGCACTCATGCAATTTGTGGGTGCTTTATGTCACTTTTTAATATAATTACAAAGCGCAAGCAAAGAATGACGCTTACAATTAAATAAAAGTGGTGGTTAATTATGATAACTACTGTGAAGAAAAGAGTTATGATGAAACATTGCATGTATTTTTTTGTGTATCTTTGTTTTCTAAGAAGGAGCCTGCTTACACGGGTTTATACCTAAAAGGAGACCTGACTGATAAAAAATTTAACAAATATTTTTTCATTTTCATTATTTTTTCATTTTATTGTTTATGCGCTTAGAGTTATTAAGTTTTTTCTTTTATTTTCAAAGATTCTTCCTCAAACACATAAAAAAATGTCAGTTTGGAAAGAAAATATTTTGTAGTCAAAATCATTTAGTTGTTATCGTTAGAGAAACAGTGCCTGAAAATACTTTTGACGTAAAATATTTTGAAATTTTATTATTTATCTAAAACTTACCATTTCTGTTCTCACTATCAGCCGGCTTCATTTGAATAGGGTGGTGCATCTGGAAAGAAAAAAAACACATTAATGTTTAACATAAAAAATATTTATTTTTAAAATTAATATGAAATAATAAATACAAATATGGTTCGCTATATGTAGATATAGTTGTTGTTAAAGGTATTTTTACATATCACTGACAATAAAAAATTAATCTATACTAATATTATAAAGCTAAAGAGGTTGTTTGTTTGAACGCGCTAATCTCAGGAACTACTAGACCGATTTAGAAAATTCTTAGACCATTAGAAAGCTACATTTCTCCCGAGTGACATAGGCTATATTTTATCCCGATATTCCCACGGGAACGGGCACCACGCGGGTAATACCGCGAGAATCCGCTAGTATAATATAGAAATGGTAATTAGACTGGGAATCGAACCATAGAGTTCATTCGAAAACCAGTGTGGAGCCACAAGACCGTGATAGTACTATAGTTCAGTTGTATTTATCTATTTAGTTGATTTTTAACCTTTTATTTGTACTTCTTTCAGTTATCTGTTTTTCTAAAGGTTGAACAGCATATACTACTTTTAGTACTAAGTCCGCTTTTAGTACTATTTTCTTTTTTTTTGTATAAGTAATAAAGTTGAACAAATGAATAATAGTCAATTATTCGCCTATTAAAAAAAAAGGTGAGTAGCATCAAAAACAGCTGGACTCAGCGAAATCACTCACCTAATAATGAGTGCTATCAACCATTACATTTTAACAAACCGTACCCGCTAACTAATGTACGGTAAAACTGAAATAAATTTAATTATTTCCCCAAACATTATTAATGTCAACCGAAACGTATGCGTTTCGGCTTTACGCAGTTCATTATGAATGATCGCGTCGATGGCTGACATTCATCGGTCAAAGGGCCGCAGCCCCATTAGAAATTAATTAAATTAACTGGTAATATATCGGCAATGCGCCGGCGGCCATGTGCAAGCGAAATCAGTAGCTAAGTGATACAGTTACAACTACTTGCGTGATATAAATATTTTTCTAAGAAAAAAAAAAAAAAAAAACGGAGAAGACAATCAAGTACACCTATTCCCCAAACTTTCGAGTTATCAAATAAAGTAGTAATTTGTTTGTCAGAGCTTTTAATTTCCATACATTTTTTAAAACTCGCAAGCAAATTACGCCAAACTTTTTTAGAGTTCGTAAAATGAATTTTGGTGCAACCGAAAGGCTAATTGTCTAATTTTAAAATCTATCGCAATCCCTTTCAATTCGTCATTTGAAAGATATTGACATACTGTTAGGCCTGCTGTTAGACTGTTAGGCCGTCACTATTTGACATTTGAAACGGATTGTGATCGGGACGCGTTTTGAAAGGTATTGAATGAACGAAATTGAACGTCTAAGCAAAGTGACTGAGGAAAATATCTTTCAAATGTATGAAGAAGTGTCAAATGAAGTGTCATTTAAAACATCATTCGTTCTGAAAGGGATTGCGACTATATGTTAGATAATTCCATAAATCACTATCACAATCACAATAGGTAGCTTTGAAAGGGGGTTTAATTAGACAATTAGAGGCAGCTGTAAGCATACAAGATGCTTTCAACGCAGACCTGTCATACCGCGTATCTCTTCACATGACACACTGCATTAATTCCGCAGCGTATCACGGCCGAATTATTTACACGTAGCGATCGTTGCCGCCAGCGCAAACAATCGGTACTATTGCAGTTATTTGTAAACAGTCGCGTCCCGCGTGTTGTGTACACACGGCGAGGCGCGAGTGAGCGAGCGTAGCGAGCGTTTGCCGCATATTTTCATTTATGACGTATTCGGTTGCGTATGAACCTTCGCCTATTCATTTAACATTTTGATTTTCATGTCTAGTTCGATTTTTTTTGTATGTAAGAAGTTAAACTTGGCATACAAATTCTTGATGAATTTTCTCCTCAGAAAAGGAACTAGTAAGTTTATTATTAGTATGAATTTCGTGTGATAAATATTAAACAAGAAAATATACTAGAAAAAAGCAACTAGTCTCATGTCGCCATGTAAATTTCGTATTTGCAAAAACTTCATATACATCCTTTTCATACAATAGCACAATGAACGAACAAACGAATTATTTTTAAAAAGGCGTGAAAATTTGTTTACAGTCAGTTTTGTTTACAGGGTAGGTAGCTCGGCGAAAGTGTGGATCTATTTGGGTCATGCGATATTGATACTGTGAATACAAGCTTCGTTTTAGTGGAATAACACGATATTGCAGTACAAAATCTGAAGTTCTATGAAAATGGTTAGCTTTTTTAATTAAACACCGTGATGCAAAAAGTTAAAAAAAATATAAATTGGTTATAAATATTATTTACGAAGAATTTTTTTTGACTGAATAAATTCTATATTAGCCTATAGTACTTACAAAAAGCCTCAAAATAAATAGAATTGTTATTAAAAAGCACTTCCAGAGATACGAATATCCGTAGCATTGTGTGATTGTAATAACATTCGTTAATTGGGAGTAGGTATTATAATAACAAAATATATCATATTTTAAACCCATTGTATGAGCTGAATAATCAAATTTTAGAATATACCACAAACCGTATAATGAATAAATTGGAATTTATTACCTGGTTCACTTTGAAACAAAATTACTATTTCGTTAAAATGAACAACGGATGTATTCTCGTACACACGATTTAGTAATACTTCATTGGCACAAGTTTATAAAAAATGACATTTAAAGCTAAAACTTTTTTATTGGCTAGTTCCATTTGCACCCGTTTTCAGAATTACGGTTATTAAACCGTAATTCCGAAAATGGATGCGAATGGAACTAGCCAATAAAAACTTGCGTTATTTTAAAAATGCACCATTTCCAAGAATAAAGTTTCTATACTTACGTACATGTTCATATTTCATTTTGTTAATTTCGAGCATGTATGTTTGTATTTATAGATTATCCGATAGTTTGCCTGCAGGTCTGTTTACATTGGTAGCGATAGTTACGCGATTGTAAACATTTGCTATCAGTTACACGGTACACCGCCGAAAGCCAAAAGCCAAGCTGGTTACCGATAAATAATTCTATGCTCGACTACAAAACGATATAACGTTACACTCGTCAAACGATATAACATATTCTCATGTTCGATGTTCGTGAAATCGGGAAATGGTATTCAGGTGTAGCAACTACTCGAGGGTTAGACAGAACCGATGTGATGTTGTGTTGGCTTAGTAATAAATTGAAAGCCTTGCAGCTTATAAAATTATATATTTCTTTTTTATATCAAGTTTTTAATTTACAAGTTTCTACTTAGGTACTTACACAAAAAATCAGCTGGTACGCAACAATGATGTCATCTACCAAGTTTTGCTGGCCTGATGGAGCAATGAATAGGGCCGTGAGTTCAATCTCCGCCCGATACAAAATTATTAAAGTGTTAGACATTCGTGTTTATTTCTTGTCTGGGTCTTAAATAGCAAAATATACTATCAAATCAAATGAAACGTACAATATCTTCTAATTTTCTTTACAATTTTGGGAAAACCTAGTTATAGATCAAGTTATTAATCAAAAACTTTTAATTTACTAAAACAGTGGTTTTAACCACCAAAAGTACCGATCAAGTTCTACCCCGTTCATCAATAGCCGTATGGCGGTATGGGTCAAACAGTTTGCATATATAATATAATCCGTTCGGTCCAACTGCGCGCCTAACTTTGGCCATGGCTCGCGGCAAGTTTAGATATATGTGTTTCTATTGGTTTCAGGAACATCTCGAGGCTAAGAATTTGCAGTTCCCTGTCCAACTAAGGCTGGAGCGTTGACTAATGTGGAAGTCGGTGCCTTATCGTTCGTCAGTTGCAAGTTGCAGCTTGCAAAATACCGAGGATATATATTACACCGTTTGTATCTATAGCCATACGAGTATAAGGCCTGAGTTCACCAACTGATTAGACCGATAACGTCATTTAAATGGCATTGAATCGTATATTTGAAGTTTAAAGAGACAGATTGATGCAGAGTGTGTTTACGCATATTTTAATATTTAACGGCTAAGTTAAATTAAAATAACTTCAAAATGTTTTAAATACCATTTTTTATTCGTTTCACTTCAGTTAACAAACTATTACAATAGAAAGTCAGCCAGACAATCTCACAGAAAACATATAATATATACTTAATTATGTAGATAATTAAGTTTATATGTTTTGTGTATTTGACATAATATATTTTTGTTTTGAAAATCTTTTTTTTGGTCCCTAATCTCTGTTTAACATCCTTAACATCCTTTCCGGTTGACTGGTAAAGAATACCTACGGGCATTAAGTCTGCCTTTTGTATGTGTATTTTTTATATATGTGCAATAAAGCATAAAAAAATATATAATCATATCATCTTTGTCTTGATTGTCAATATAACAAAAATGCAATCTTGTTTTCAGACTATGAATTACAAATACTTATCACTCGATTAGCTTCGTCGCAAATCGATTAGTAAAACACAACAGTACAGCATTGTCACTAATGTCCCGCGGCGTCGCGTGACGCGTCCGGGCGTCACTCGTCGCCGCGTTATTTTCGCTTGCGCCCGCGCATCTATTGAGTAACCTCCATATTGGCAGCTGGTGATTTACGTGTGACGTATCGAACACGATTGTCATATTATCATGTAAATAAATACGAATAAATAAATATGATGCAAATCATCACACAATATCATACATGAGAGTGGTTTAAGACTTTCTCAATTTGTAGAGTCGATATATTTTCGCCACATAATTACCTACATAATCTTTAGTTATTATTCATGACATCGCAGGCTCTGTCTGTGTCGAAGTTGAAGCGCTCATGGCGGTGCTTGACAGACTGATCGTACTAATCTAATCGTAAACTAATCGTATCACGTTTGTTAAGCAATGGTCGGTCCGGTCGGGTGTCGGATGGGTGACCGTAAAGTGTACGTTAACTCATCGGTCCCGGCTGTTGTCATCTGATAATAGTCGTTAAACCACCTTTAGGCGGCTTGATAAACTCTGCCACCACAGGTGGCCACTAATCCTCATTCGATGAGAGGAGAGAATTTAAGAGCTAACTCGAAAAGGCGTCAACGCTGAAGGGAGATGGTCGGCTGTATGGAAAACGGTGGTAGATGGTAAGCCACTTGTAGGAAGGTCAAATGGTGAGCTCTTCCTCCGGACTGGGTGTTGGTAGTCCGGGGACCGCGGTCCGACAGATGATCGTCGGATGTTGTATATACGCTAGGTAGCTGTTGTAACTTTGAAAGAGAGATGTAGGTTTCCATACATGTTCTTCGTATCCCATTCTGATTTGCTGTCAGCGCCATCTGTTGGCACGGTAGGTAAGTACCGTGTGTAGTAGTATGTGCGGCGTCAGGTAGATGCCACCACAGACGCAATAAGTCATACTCGAATCTAGTTAACACACTGACTGTTAATTCACTATCTTTGTCTTCGTTGACATGATCTCAAACGTATTAACTCATTAGTCAGTTCAAGTGATATGGGGTTGTCCTAGATTTACAATGCTCTATAAACTTCATGCCAGATTTGCACGGGTCAAGTCTTCAGCGAAGTTGGTAAGTACAGTGAGTGAGTACAGTGGTGTAAACGATCGGACAGGGGCGAGTCAATTACTTGGCTTGCAAGTAAGCTTTTTGCACGAGTCAAGTCTTCAGCGAAGTTGGTAAGTACAGTGAGTGAGTATGTACAGTGGTGTAAACGATCGGACAGGGGCGAGTCAATTACTTGGCTTGCAAGTAAGATTTCATGCCCGATTTGCACGGGTCGAGTCTTCAGCGAAGTTGATAAGTACAGTGAGTAAGTACAGTGGTGTAAACGATCGGACAGGGGCGAGTCAATTACTTGACTTGCAAGTACGCTTTCATGCCAATTTGCACGAGTCAAGTCTTCAGCGAAGTTGGTAAGTACAGTGAGTGAGTATGTACAGTGGTGTAAACGATCGGACAGGGGCGAGTCAACTACTTGGCTTGCAAGTAAGCTTTCATGCCCGATTTGCACGGGTCGAGTCTTCAGCGAAGTTGATAAGTACAGTGAGTAAGTACAGTGGTGTAAACGATCGGACAGGGGCGAGTCAATTACTTGGCTTGCAAGTACGCTTTCATGCCAATTTGCACGAGTCAAGTCTTCAGCGAAGTTGGTAAGTACAGTGAGTGAGTATGTACAGTGGTGTAAACGATCGGACAGAGGCGAGTCAATTACTTGGCTTGCAAGTAAGATTTCATGCCCGATTTACACGGGTCGAGTCTTCAGCGAAGTTGATAAGTACAGTGAGTAAGTACAGTGGTGTAAACGATCGGACAGGGGCGAGTCAATTACTTGGCTTGCAAGTACGCTTTCATGTCAATTTGCACGAGTCAAGTCTTCAGCGAAGTTGGTAAGTACAGTGAGTGAGTATGTACAGTGGTGTAAACGATCTGACAGGGGCGAGTCAATTACTTGGCTTGCAAGTAAGATTTCATGCCCGATTTACACGGGTCGAGTCTTCAGCGAAGTTGATAAGTACAGTGAGTAAGTACAGTGGTGTAAACGATCGGACAGGGGCGAGTCAATTACTTGGCTTGCAAGTACGCTTTCATGCCAATTTGCACGAGTCAAGTCTTCAGCGAAGTTGGTAAGTACAGTGAGTGAGTATGTACAGTGGTGTAAACGATCGGACAGGGGCGAGTCAATTACTTGGCTTGCAAGTAAGATTTCATGCCCGATTTACACGGGTCGAGTCTTCAGCGAAGTTGATAAGTACAGTGAGTAAGTACAGTGGTGTAAACGATCGGACAGGGGCGAGTCAATTACTTGGCTTGCAAGTACGCTTTCATGCCAATTTGCACGAGTCAAGTCTTCAGCGAAGTTGGTAAGTACAGTGAGTGAGTATGTACAGTGGTGTAAACGATCGGACAGGGGCGAGTCAATTACTTGGCTTGCAAGTAAGATTTCATGCCCGATTTACACGGGTCGAGTCTTCAGCGAAGTTGATAAGTACACTGAGTGAGTAAATACAGTGGTGTAAACGATCAGACAAGGGCAAGTCAACTTGGCTTGCAAGCTGCCTTGTAAGTGGATCCATATAAAATCGGGCGCTGTCTGATTCACTGTCCAGGCGCTCGCCACTCGCCACTCTCCTAGCCTGGTGTAAAGCTGGCATCACGCGATGTAACTTAGGTAGGTTTCAAAATGAATGTCACACACAGATGATTGAATAAAACAAATAAAGAATAATGTGTTTACAATTTACCGAGCCCTAAAGCCACTAGACATCTATAATATTCGATTATTGATAATTGATATAGTTTTTTTTAATAACAAGTTTAAACCGAGGAAATAGGTATAATTAGGGAAAAGCTCCGCAGAAAATGTGTCATTGTGTCAATCGAATCAGCTTATTTTTTTCTTTCTATATAGCGCCACTTTCGCTCAAATATCACTTTGGTATCACTCTCAGCTCATCTTAGTCCAGATCAAGTAATAACACCAGTATGTTACAATTGATTATGACACAGTAGGTAGGCGCGGGGCTATGATGAATCGCGCGCACGGATCCCACCAGGAGCGTCCTTATCTAATTAACCGTGACATCATCAATCAGGGCCGCACAAACATGGCGGAGATGTGCTATTTGTCAGACAGTTTCAGCTGCTTTAGAATAAAGCCTGGAAAATTAGGCAGCTAGCAAGAATCTTTGGGTTGCTTCTGATTTGTTTTGTAACGAATACACTCAAAAACAACTGAACGGATTTTGATGAAATTCGACACATGTAATAGATTAAAACACGATTACGATACTTTTTATACGGTTTTCTACGGAAACCACGCGGGTGAAACCACAGGCGGCTGCTAGTAAGTTCTACGATCCCAGGAGCGTCCTTATCTAATTAACCGTGACGTCATCAATCACGGTCGCACAAACATGGCGGAGATGTGCTATTTGTCAGACAGTTTACGCTGCGTCACGCCGTTTAGTCTCCGACTGTACCGAGATTTTCAGGGATAAGTATTCGATTAAGTTTTTCAGGACATTCTGTAAGCCTAGCATTAAAACTTTCGAGTAAGTATCGAGTAGGTAAAGTAAAAAAAATATGAGATATTGAGCAGCAATCTTACCGGATGTAAACGGAACTACATTTTCGTATTTTTTTTTGACATTACATGCTCGATACTTACTCGATACTATATCGATAGTTTTTCGTGCTAGCCCTACAGTTTTTCAGAGCCAATTCCACCAACTGTCCAGAGTTGATGAAACAATCATCAATCAACAATAATTTTGTCGTCGTTTACATACATTTTGTCTCTTTTAGACTTCAATCAAACGATTAAAATTCAATGACATTCAAATAAAAAAAAAAGTTTATCGCTAATCGGTCATTTAATCAGTCGGTGATAATGAGTCTCATTGCCAATTACTGTTTAAATAGTATAACACTAGCTCGACGGCGTAAAAAACGACTGATGATCGAACTCAAACTCCTAATTCAGAGTCTGGGTTCCATTCTCAGTCGTTTTCTTTATGAACAACGGGGAGTCTTTTAGCCTTCATCATATAAGAAGTATTGATAAGGCTGAAGATGGAAGCTCGCCTCACTCGGAATACTCATCCACTGAGGAACTGGAATCTTATATCTAACTGCCGGAACACAACAATGCTGAAAACATTAATGTATATGGCGACAGACTTAGATTAGGCAAAGGCGGTTAAATTCACATTGTTGTTAGAAATATTAGTGATAATTCTGTCTCTGAGTCTAAAACATTTTGTTTGCACGATTTTGTTGATTCCGATAACCGAAAGAAAAGCGGTGAAAGGACTGATGTCTGAAATTAGTTAAACGAAGCGCGCAGTAATCCTCAAAATGGCTTAAACATTAGTATAAGAAGAAGATTTTTTTATTTTATTTTAACCTCATTAAACTAAATTATTTCTTCGAAAGAGTAATTTACCGGCCTCATTGCGTTACACTGATCAAAACGAGCCGGTATTTTGGGTATTGTCCAACTGGGTAATTATGCTGAGATAAAACAAAGTCCTATTAGCCTAGTGGAAAAACTGTGAGGAATAAAAACAATAATGGTCTTCGTTAATTAACGAGAAATTCGATTCTTTTACACGCAAATATTGTTTGATGTCATGTTAACTGTTGTCGCACGGTGGGCAAGGTTACATCTGTTCTTTGGAACAAAAATAAACCTAGTTCCTGCAGTCAGTCATGACTATAAGCAATACTAATTAATACATACACCGTAGAAGATTGTTACTTGTAGTACAATATGTTGACAAAAATATATCATTGTCTTGTTTCTGTTTGAAATGCTAAAGTAACACTTCACAAAAACATAAAAATACTGTTTTGTCCAAAACAATTGGACTGACCTAATTTGTGGAGTTGCAATATAAGTCATCATCATCGTTCAGCTTATCGCAGTCCACTAGTGGACGTTAGACTTCATGCACGATCTTTGTCATATTATGGTAAAGCTTGCTAAATAGATGTATGTGGAAATAAAGTTCTTCAGTTGAAAAAGCATGAGGGCAGAAAGGGTCTTTTCACCCTTTACACGCTCGGAAGAGGAGGTTTTGTCATTCAGTTTCTGCGTAGAAAATCGCTTTTTGCGGCCTAGCGCGGTAAAGTACTTTTTTAATTTAGTACCTAAAAATATGTCATGATGCGTTCCGAATCGCACTATTGACTTTTTTGTTACATTTTATTCTTATTTTAAATAGCTTTAAATTAATTATTATACTCCGTTTGGTTTTATTATATTATTTTAGTTCATTCAATCATAAAAACAATAACAATAAGGATAAACAATTTGTTATAAGAATTTTATATTAGGCTGGGTGAGATTTCACAACCTATGATTGGATTTCAGAACGTGACATAAATCTTTATTTTTAAATTGTCTTTGTCTTGTGCTTCATGTCAGTGTCAACATTTACGGAATCGTTTTTATTGTTATTTATAAGTAACAATATATTCCTACTTTAAATAACTTTGAATTAACTATAATACTACCTTTTTTATTATTTTAATTTATTATATTTTTATAATAAGGTATATTTAGATTAAACTTTATGTTTAAAGAATTTAAACTTGTTGTTGTTCGTTTGTAATTGTGTCTATTGTTAATAAAATTGTACTGTCTCTCTCCTCTCAATTATCTATAAGTCTTTTTAAATAAAAATATTTTGCTTTGTCTTTGATGCGGTATTTCAGAAAATCTCCTACCCTGTGTGTCCCTACACCAGTACACGCGAGAATTTTTACAAAGCTAGTGTATCGATGACCGAGTTTTGATACTCACAACTAAAGAAGCCTGAATCGATCAGCTAAGAAAGGGAAGAACTGCAAATTTAAAAAATCACATTAAACCTATTCAAGTTAATATGACATTCCTCCCTGTGCACACTACTCATGAAAAGCCAGTGATAAAACAACCATCGGGCCTCTTTATTGAGCTCCGTTCAATATAAATCTCTTTTGCTTCCATGTACGCCTTACATGTTCCGTCAGTGAATTAAATCGTGCCATTCGATTTTAAACTTTATTACAGTTATTAAAGGCGAGAAATATAGACAAGCTTTAAAAGCAATGTGACAACTGAAAGTTGCAAAAATTTATCACCGTTTTTGAAGTTATTGTGAAATTGATATTGAAATTTTTCTTTAGAGACACGTTTTCTACTCTCAGTACACGTTTTGAATCAAATAATATTCTACAAACAAAGTTGGAATGTCTGAAATAATATTAATAGGTGCTTTCTGTTTTCATAGGAAAAGAAATAAACTTAAACTCAGTAAAATTAACAGTGATTTTAAACCAGCACCTAGTTTTCTACATGTAAAGTGGTATGGTAATTTATTTCAACACGAGTTTTCGCAACAATTATAAATATCTCATGTATATATGACGGGATATCTATATATTAAACGGTTTCATAAGGTGCTGTGGAGATCGTATAAGTCTCCGCACTACAAGCAGGCCGCTACACCGCTATTGGTGGATAGTTTTGCTTTTATAAAAATTAGGAAAAGGGAGGCCCGTCGTGCGTAAAAGGGACGGCCGCCTTGTCAAATAAATTATTATAAAATATTAATTTATTAGTAAATATAACGATAATAACAATCCATCTACAGTACTAATCGAAATAGCTAGGTTGTTTATATAACCGTTTTCCATAAACTAGTGAAAATGTCATGAAAATTACTAATTAACTAGCCATTTTTGCGTGAATAATGTGCTCAATCATGCAAAAACAGGACAGGACATATAGTAGATAGCCATAAGAAGTATCTCATGGTGGAATTTAGGCTATCTATTTTTGTATGCCAAATTTTATCAAAATCGGTTCTGTTTATCCCAACATTCCAACGGGAATGGGAACCACGCGGGTTAAACCGCGGACGGTCTCTAGTTTTTTTATGAAGTGATAATCAGTTCACACCTCGCACACACAGCAATTTCTGTCTAACAAGACGAACAATATTTTTCCGGGCTCATTACACTTCACTAATACACAAATATATCATTCCAAAATCACCTCTAACACCCACCGACACAAGGTTGTAAATCCCTTAACAAGAGTGTCATACGTGTAACGCTCAAATAGACGTATGGGCCGTTTAAAAATACATGAAGTGTGACGACTCGCGCCAAGAGGCCGGTCCGAAGCTCATTAGTAACACTGCAAATTAATTTATGGTACAGTAATGCGCTTGTTCGGACATAGTCACTCACTTTTATATAGTTTATTTGTTTATCAGCCAGACATTTTACGACTGGGTAAAAGTATAATAAGTAAAAGAGATGCACTGATAGCAATCATTCAGAAAACTCTGGAATAAAGGTGTCAATATATCAAAATCAAATAGCCATTTTTGTTTTTTTATTTTTTATTTTATGTATTTCGGCAAAAGAGTCGTAATTTTTAGTGCCTAACAACCTTTTTTATTTTTTATTTTAATGTCCCGTTTTAGTTTTTATTTAAATAATTGTTGCATGTAATTGTCTTTATTTCTTTATTGTTGTTTATTTTATCATTACTGTTTTATAATTGTGTTTTTGTTATGTCTATTGTGTAGCTACTCACTCATTGGGCCCCGTCAGAATATCAGTGCTTCTGTGTTATTCTGACCATCAACGAATGACCCAGAAGTTAATTTTGCTGAGACAGGGCCTATTAGCAGCACACATTTTGTTTTGTTGTATTGTACTATGATTCTTGTTTTTTTTTTCTTTTTCTGTCTTAATTTATGTACCTACTTGTCTGATTGTATTTCTGTGTTCGTGTGTGTTGTTAATAAATGGTTTCTATTTCTATTTCTATATTGCTATTAAAATTCCTTGCTCTTAGTCTGATAAGTAAAAATCTCTTATACTTATTATACAAAGAGCAAGGGATGGCGTTATAACAATTCAGAAAACTGCCTAAAATAAGAGGTCATAATGGGGCCATAGGGAAGGGAAACACTGTCGAATGTTCAGACTCTCATTCGGAACGAACTCCAAAAGTGTGAACTCTTTGTAACTGGGTTAAACATTTTGAATTAAACAAAACATTCTAATTATTGGATTGTAAAAGCTTTGCTCGTGGCTAAACTAAGGTAGGTAGGTACGTTTAAGACCATAGGTTTGTAAGGTCACCATAATAACAAAATGATCCTGTAGTATTATACATTTTTAATTTTGCATTTTACAATGCTATTTTTGTGTGATAGATCCTGTAATAATTAGCAACCGATACTGACTTCGTCTGCGTGAAACTAGCTTTAGTCTCATTTTATTTATTGTCACTCTTATTTTTTCGTATTATTTTTGCTTAATGTAACACATTTCTAAACTAAAGACAACGTCAATAAATCGGGTTGTCTTTAAGTTTTGATATAAGATATATCTAAATAGAATAATCCACTAATAGTATCATATTCCGCAAATGAAGGCATAGGTACAACATCAAAAGTAACTAAGCTAATCCTAATCTAACACAACATAATATAAATGTAAGCCTCTCGGGAGGTTAAATAAGTCTCTGAGTCAACCGCACTCATAACGTGGAAAGAAATGATGAGCTAAAAGGAATAAGGGCTAAAGGGTCAAGAATCGATAGTTACGTGGACACTCCGAACGGGGGAAAAGAAAATATCGGAAAACAAAGATGGCCCTTAAATGCCTCTGTGGGCTAAAGAGGATACTAGGGCTGCCCCTCGATTAGAAAAAGAAACGTTTTTTTAAAAGCTAAGCAGCTTTGTTTAAAGACAGAACTGTTTAGCACTCACAAGTTTAAAGTCGCTCAGCGAGCTACGGAAAGGGGTATGCTCGGAGTTTCTCTGAGGGTTCGAATCTGGAACCAGGAGATCCAGCAGAGAACCAAAGTTATCGACAGCCCACCGAATTGGCAAACTTAAATGGCAGTGGGCCGGCCATATAAGCCGCAGAACCGACAACCGATGGAATAGACCAGTTCTTGAGTGGAGACCGCGTACCGTAAAAGCAGTGTAGGACGCCCTTAGACTAGGTGGAGCGACGATTTTCGCAAGGTGGCTGGCAAGAGCCGGATGAGAGTAACCACGGATCGTGCTCAGTGGCGTGCATTTATGTCCAGTAATGGACGATGATGGGCTGATGATGATGATGCTGACTGAACCCAGGAAAGATGAATCGCCACTCCTTTGCGCGAAACACATAAGACACTAGACAGTGTGATTATCTGCTCGTGCTTTACAAACAACAACATAATGATATTATGAGGATTAATAAAAGCTTTGGTTTATTTAACAAATTGCTGAATTGTGTGTAAAAATCTCTACAAACCGAGTACAAAACTACTAACCGATTTACAAAATATAAGAATACTAGCGGCGACCCGCGGTTTTACCCGCCTGGTTCCCGTTTCCGTGGGAATATCGGGATAAAAATTAACCTATGTTCATAACCAGGCTATCTACTATCTATGAACCAAATTTCATCCAATCTGTTCAGTAGTTTCGGAGTCTATTCAATGCAAACAAACAAACAATCAAATCTTTACTCTGTATAATATTAGTATAGAAGACAGGAGCATGCTATGGAATTAACGAACTGAAAGAAGTACTTATTGCCTCAAAAACAAGCAAATAGAAGAATTTAAAATTCGTATAAAAATAATGTATGACTGCTTTTGAATCCCATACACGTAACAGTGTGGCCATGCGTATAATCTACTTGTATTTTGTAGTAGCCCTTACAGACAACATGCAATCGTTAGGCCGCACTCACCGCAGAGGTGAGCGAAAAAACTCACATTTAAAAGGGGAGTGGTGAAATCAAAGGATTCCCATTTAGGCTTATTACACGCTCGACGGGGGATGAAAAAAACCTCTTGTTTCCGCACTGGAGTCGTATTTTTGAATCGTTAGTAAGTAAATCTTATGGGAAATCAAATCTCATGAGAAAAATTGGGCTGGATTCCCAAGGATGCGAGTTCGAAACCCGTCAGGCCGACATGGAGACAGGTTGTTTTTTTCTAGTATATTATCTTGTTTAATATTTATTTTATGAGAAATTAAATTTGCTGAGTCACATTTTTTAATCATTCGATTAAGGTCTTGCCGCTTTTTAAACTTCTCAGACACGTTTCGTTTTACGTAGAATATTTAAATGCCCGCAAGTTCATAGATATGAAAAAACTGGTGTTTAATCGGAATTGAAACGAAACGTTCAGAAATTCACAAACTATCAATCATGTCAATGTCAGTTTTTTTTTATGAACGACGGGAAGACTTAACCTTCATCATACCTGATGTAAAGTATTGATAAGGCTGAAGATGAAAGCGAGCCTATCCAGTATAATGCCATGATGTCACCAAAAGTTAAACTTTTTTTCGATGAAATTAAAAAAGACCGGTTCAGACAGACCAAGCGTTGTAGATTTCACGTGGAATGGATTTCAAAAAATGATTACTATTGAGTATTGCGATTAAAAAAATACTGTTGAAAAAGTTGAAAAAACTCTCATTTTCTCGGAAGGAACAGGAGTCCATTTTCTCGGACGGAACAGGAGTCCATTTTCTCGGACGGAACAGGAGTCCATTTTCTCGGACGGAACAAGAGTCCATTTTCTCGGACGGAACAAGAGTCCATTTTCTCGGACAGAACAGGAGTCCGCATCGTTTCGCTGGCTCCACATCTTACTAAGCTAAGAAGACTCGTTTAAATTTTCGTGAAGAAAAAGTTTGCTTTACGCTGTAACCGAGCATAATCACTCGGCATAAAAAAATACAATTGTTTATGGTCACAAGATAAGAATTTCATTATTTGTAAAATGGCACATCAATAAACGAAAGTGACTAAGTTACAAAATAAAAATCGGCCAAGTGCAAGTCGAACTCGCACATGAAGGGTTTCGTCTCTCACCCAAGGTTGCCTGGAAGAGATTGCTATGTAGCAATAAGACCGCCTATTGTGTGTTTTCTCTGTATGTGTTTGTTTTTGTAATGTGTGCAATAAAGTTTCTATTATTATATTAAATACACCTACCTACCCAAAATGATAGTATAATTTTTCGCCTGCAAAAATAACTTTGTTTTTCATAGTGTCCGTATGAATGTATCCGTATGAATATTTGCGGTTTTGGCAAATGTGCTATAGCTCTGAAACTGCATAATATATTTTGTTCAAACCAATTTTCGTTGAAAGTTTTTATCAAGGTCTACAGTATACATTTTTTAGATTTTTTACTTTCTTATTTTAAAAGTTAGAGGGGGGGGGGACACACATTTTTTCACTTTGAAAGTGTATATCATTCAAACGGTTGGCTTTGAGAAAAAACTGTTTTAGGTACCTCAATGTAATTATTAAGGACCTATCTATAGATACCCCACACGTATAGGTTTGATAAAAAAAAATTTTTCAGTAACAGTTCCATGTATGGGGAGCCCCCCCTTAATTCATATATTTTTTTATTTTTGTGTAAAAACCGTAAAGCTACCAAGTTTCAACTATGTAATCCTCATAGTTTTGGAATAAAGTGGCTGTGACATACATCGATTTGGCCGAATCTATAAGGGTTTCGTTTTTTGCCTTTAGGCTATGAAACCCTAAAAACTAGAGAGCATTAGTCAACTTTATCAAAAATCACGCCTGTCTGTCTCACAGAAGACTTACTTTTCCTTTCCTTCCTTTTCCTTTTCCTCTGTTTCACTTATTCTTCCTTTTTATGTAACATGTGTGTCTATAGTTAATTAGGTATGTACCTGGAATTAAGTAATTTTAAGTGTGTTTTTGTCTATAACTTATGGAATTGTTATTTTAAGTGTATTTTTTGTCAGTTACCTCTTTTAATTTTTAATTATTTGTTGTGACTGTTCTTTGTGTGTAGAGTGCTATCTATTATTTACTGGCTCCACACCTGAAAATGGGCGTCACACTTGTTATGGCAATCGCTGAGGTTGGGGACCAATTCGACTAAATTGTGTGTATTAATGTAAGTCATGTTTGTATCTTGTTTTTTTAGTCGAATAATATTTATTTATTTCTTTCTTTCTTTCTAGAAGAGTGATATATTTTTTTTGTTAGATATTATGTTGATATCTCTATAATATAATTATAACCTGTGGTCGTTATAAAATAGAAGTACTTCAAATGACTACGAAATTCTACCGTGTTTGTGTGTGTGTAGAAAAAAACAGCCCTTGACGAGTTTCTTGCCGGTTCTTCTCGTTACAAGGTCTCCCGCCGTAGGGTTTGTGAACCGATGGCATAGCTTCTTTGACGTTCATAAGTGCTTGTAACAGCCTAGACTGAATAAATGATATTGACTTTGACTTGACTTTGACTTTGACTTTACATTATAAAGTTGTAAAAGTCAGAAAATGTAAGAATTCTAGTCTAAACACTGCATTTATTCTGAAAAGCGATAATTGCAATTCTATACTGTTTTTGTATAGAAATAATATGTTTCAGGTCAATAAAAGGTGAATTTATCCGAGTTATTTTCTCATCCATGCCCACCAACGAGTAACGAATGTAATCCTCTGGGATTGAGGAAAAATTCGAGTAAATACTATACTTTACCTTTTCGTGCACTAATTCAGATGGACTTAAGTATATTTTTCTTCATTCCCTAGGTAATATGAATATTTTATCCTACTACTGCATTTTACAGACATCTGTAGTAATCCTATTAATTTTCTATATAGGAAAGTTTGTTCTTTTGTTAGTTACTAATTAACGCTATAACGAGTAAACGGATTTAAGGTGAAATTTTGCTAATTGATATGTCTGGACCGGTATAGTATACTTTTTGTTATTATTTATGTCTTATACCAACATAAGATACTATACTTTTGTCCATATTATTTGTCTTAAACTATTTACCAAACTTTACGATTACAAGGTCATCTACAAAATATAACGAAGCCAAATCTGCAAAGCAATTTATGGAATATTTTTTCAAAGCAATGGTCGTTATTTTTTCCTGTGTGCGTTTCAAAGAAAAGTTCTAAAGAATTCGGAATCTTTGGGTCACAATTCAGAATTTTGCTAGGGAAAAAGCGCGGGTGGCGCCTAGACTGATTACACTTCTTCATTAACTAATTTATTAGCTTTTGGCAATCATAATCCAATTCTCATTAAATTCACCCTTTAGAAACATATTTCTATCATTCATACAAGATCTTATAACCCCAATAATACGGTAAAATGTAACCATTGTTACAAATCACACCGTGCCTGGTTCCAGCGCAGAGTTTCCGTCAGGGGAAAATACTAAAGTCACAAGCACAAGTTTTATTCGTCGCTCCCGATCCCGAGGTGCGACACCATTTACTTAACAACGAGAGGCCAGAGGTCCTACCATCAGCTGTCATCGCAATGTTTAAGTAATATTGTTCTCACTTGAACAAAGCAAAGTCCTTACATTAATGGAATAAAAGTCAAGGAAACAGCATTTGTTATTAATTTTTTAGATTTAGACCCTTTTCCTTTAGTGAAATAATAGTTTTTTCGGACTATAACCAGTAGAAGTTTTTGGGCAATAGCGCCTTATCGCTTACAATATTATTTTATCACAACTCAACATCTCGTGGAAAGGCCCCTGAGGCAACAAGCTGTTAAAGCAATCCTGAAGCAATGTTGATTAAAAGTCAGAGCTTTACAATGTGTATAGCGTCATCCCGCTTACAATATTACAATTTAACATCGCTGAATGCTGAAAAAATGGTGAAGCAAACTGAGAAATTGAAATGTTACACAAATTATGGCTTTAATAAAAAATAAGCTGAATATTTTAACATACTGTCGAAATTAAAACATTCAGATGCACTTTTAGTACAGTAATGTGAATTTAAGGTTAATAAAAAAAAATGCTGAACGTTACAATACAAATCATTTTTTAGAGGCTCAATAAAAAATAAAGGTTAAAATACGTTTTTGTCACATGTAACAATACCTCAGAATCAGAATAGTGGGAGCTATTTCTCACGTTAGCAAATCGAAATCACAAAACAATAACGTCGCATCAACGCCCAAGTAGATGCTCTGATGAACCAAAGGCAGTCCTATTTTGCTCACGTTCGCATCTTTCTTTACCCCGTGATTCTGTCAGTTCTTACGTGCGTGCTGCCATCTGGAAGTAATCGGGAGAACTTGTGATCCCTGTTTATTTCATCTCTCAAAAACGAAAGGACTTCGCCCCTCCCTAAAGCTAGGGAGTCGGAAAAAATTGTCCCAAACTAATGGACCGGACGACGAGAATGAACTTTTAAAAGTTGCCAGAAAGCTTCTTGAATCCCCCGACGGGGGGAGAGGGGGCGGGGCGGACCGTAATATTCCATAGTGACATTAATAGAGATTGGGTAATATTTTCCTATTGAATATTTCAAGGCTTTATTCGAGACCGGCTACTGTCAGTGGTTAGATGATTTCCCGGAGGTTTAGCGATTATACTGGTATTAATATTAATAAAAAAGCTATTTTATAGGGAAAAGGTCGTGTAATGTATTAAGCCTCATTTGAAGAGGGTCCATATAAATGTCTCATTGTAACTAATATATTGTGACGGTTTAATAGTGACAACCATTGAAGTAATATTGTACTGATGATGGTGACAACATTTGATTTATGTAAGTTAATACTGTCTAATTATAGAGGCAACGTTATTGTCGAACTCTTGTTTTTCCTTATTCACTATTGGGAAGATTAACTTAAAAACTTTAGGTTTATAATAAAAATACTTTTCTCAAACATGCTTGGAAATTTGATCATTATTTTGGCAACCTTCTCTGAAATTGCTGTACTGGCCAAACACATGCGAGCAGCGGCCGGCAAAAGTTGTATGAAAATCCATATCTGTCGTGATTTAGCAGCCAAATAAATTACATAGTAAACTCATAATAGGTATCTATCGTGTAATTTAAAAAATCTTTTACTTCGAAACATGGCAACCATAGAGGTAACTTATCAAAGGTTTAATTGAAATTTCGAACTGGCTTAAAAATAGAAAGCTGTTTATTGGAAAAAAAACCAAATTAACACTTTAACGCGACACTTTATACTATTTACATAAAAGTTCTGCCTCGGTACTACTTAGTTTTAATTTCCGCGCATTATTTGAGAAAAGTACCATATAAGCCTTGACCACGTCTAGGCATTGATGGACTTACATCAATCTTTCTTACTTCTTCTCGCTTCGCCTCGGCCAACTTTTACACGTTCGTACATCAATGCCTCTTTTGCTGGCCGCTGCAGTAATGTACTATCACCAAACTGTCGATCTGATTATAATTTGGTAAGTATTAACTAATTAAGCTATGACTAGGTGACAAGATTAGGTTAGGTTAGAGTTAGGTTAGCAGTTGAAACATACATAAGCCTTTGCATTATATCTATTCAAAATAATCTCACTACTCTTAAAGCAAGTACTCTTTACAAAATTGTCGTTGATCCTGAACAGTTGGTATAAGCCAGAGGATATGAAACCTTTTGAGAACATTCTTGGCTTTTCTGCCAGATATCCAGCGTCCACAACAAAGGGGCATGTACTTTGTTTGCCTAAATCCTTTCTCTTGGACATCTAATATGCGAGGTATTTTGTGAAAAGCATTCCGAAAGATCGTCTTATTCTGCAGTGGTCAAGGGTGTTATAATTCTTGGTAGTCACAGATTTAGAGAAGTACCCAAGTAAAAGATTTTCTCTTTTGCTTGATAATTGCAGGAATTAAAAAAATTAACACTACGTTACGTTAGCGACGTTTCGGTAATTTTACTGTCTAAATTAAAGCCATTATCAATCTGTCATAATAAATACATAATAATACATACGGACATTAATTTTTTTTATGTTCCCTGAGATTCTATAAACTTCGATTCTCTTTGCTTTTGGATATTGGTAACAAATATTCCACGATGTCGTGTCTTGTGTGATATTGCACATAAAAACAGAACTTTATATTTGGTACAAAATGAGCTTACCAGCTATAATTTCACCTTGTACAGAAAGCAGAGTGCTTGGAGGTCCCAATATATTTTCACGTAGAAACTCGTTGTAAACCGATATGGACCACGATTTCAATTCACAGATACGTGAACCGACTGCAATGAAACGGAATGTATGGATACTTCCATTATATACATCGACCAACGTAACAAGACCTGCCTCATTGTTAACATTTCTATTGAAGCTTCTGAAACCAGGAGGCTTATTGAAGCTCTCGATTAAATTGTTGTCGAAGGTTACGTTCTGAGTCTTGTTAGGATAATATCAGGGTACTGTTCGCAGTTGTCTTCAAACTGAATAAAGTTTGGGGCCCAACTAATATAGTTGAGGGAGTAACCTTATTAGAATAGATCGTAGGAACAAAGTTTGGAAAGTTTATGAAAATGCGAGTCAATATAGCAAATAGTAATTTTAATAGGTTATTAGAGTTTGATCTTTGGGTTCTGTTCCCTTTGATTCTTCTGGCAAACAAATTTTTTATAGGTGTGGAAATTGCTTTAAACTAGAAGAAAGATACAAACTGCATGCTTAAATATGTGAAGAAATTATCAAAGTTCTAAAGAAAAAGTAGCCAAATAATTATTCATAAACATGATTACCCAATTCTCAATGGGTGATCAATAAACTTATCATCTTGTTTTTTTTCAGGCTTATAGAATTTGTAAAGTGAAACCATTTTGCTCGAATTCTTACTTTTTTATAATAACTGGGCAGGCATTAGACCACCATCGTGCTTAATAAACAGGATGTGATCTAAGGTGTTGCATACTTGCCTAGGAAATGTCTATTCACGCCTTGAAGAGGCCAAGGTTGTAGGAATCGGGGAACACATGAGGAGGCAGCGCATTCCATTCTTTAGCGGTTCGGATAAGAAATGTGTCAGCAAAGCGCTTGGTACGGACCGTTGGAATGTCATCGACGTACGGGTGGTAAGCTAATCTGCGTCTGGTATCTCGATGGTGGAAAGGGGCTGGAGGAACAAGGTCGTGCAGTTCTTTCGCACACTCTCTAAAGTGTATCCTATGAAAGACCGATAGACATGCAACTTTGCGACGGTGACTGAGGCTCTGAAGTTCCGCCGTGGCCAATGCTGAGTTTCCAATGACTTTCCTGGCACGGTTTTCAATCGATTCCAGAAGACTTATATTTACAAGTAAATAAACAAAAACAGCAGAAAACTTTCAAACAGAAAGCAACAAAAAGCAAAAGTGTTTTAAATAAAAACAAAGAAGTCACATAAAACTTTTTGTTTACTAAGTCATATTTTAATACAAAACTAAGTTCTACGGATCAAACAGTAATAACCTGGGGCGAGACCGCAGCAGGAGCGTGCTCAAGACCATAATACAGCTATACTAAGACCATAATACAGCTATACTAAGTCCATAATACAGCTAAACTAAGTACAAAGTAGATTTAGTTCGCCTCATTTCGCTCAAAGCCACCAGTTTACTTACAACACAGAATACTTAATAGTACTTACAGTGCGGTGGAGTTTTTGCATACTCGTAATTAGGATTATCATGCGAAATGCTGATCCGAAAATCTTCCTTGTGTCCTGTGTGGTTAGTACTTTTTAAATTAAGTTTAAACATTGTTAGTAGGCAATTTAAATATTTACGTGCGATACTAACAAATTTTTTTGTATGTTCTTTGATACCTACCGGTGAATATCACAGTACAAGTAATAAAATACAGACACAATAATGCGCAACAATCAATGATATTACCAGTGTGTACTTGAAGTAGATAGGTTTGTCATACGACGATGTCATCATACCCTATATAGGGTCCGATTCAATTTTTATATCTCTTTTATTTCCGTGCTTTTTTAGGTTTTGGTTTCTTCCGTTTTCCGTGGTTTTTCGTGTCTTTTGTCGTACTTGTTAATTATCAGTGTGTGCAGTCTGCATCACAGATTTCAACGCAAATTAATATGAACACCATTGCCTACAGTAAATAGGATAAAACGTTTCGAAATGTAAATAAGCAAATATAAAAGGTTTATGATTATTATAGATGGCATTTAGATTGACTGACCACTATTTAAATATAAACTAAAATAAAAATATGGAAATGCAATACAATATGGAGCTGCTTACTTTTAGTAGTATGAAGTAATCTCTGGGACTACTAAACTGATTTTGAAAATTCTTTCAACTAGAAAGCTACGTTGTTTCTGAGTTAATAGCTAAGTAGTTTGATTGTGAGATAAATTTCACCTTAATTAAAAAAAAAATACAGCCAACGAACTGGCCAACGAACTGGCCACGGGTCCGCTAGTTTATTATATTCTGCAAGATTTAAAAAAGAACTAACTTCGCAATCGGGTAAAACTTATACTGCTGTCAATATCTCCTATCTCTTTGTTCCTATTTCAGTACGACCCGTAATGATTTGCTGGGTGACCCGGGCCGGATGAGTCACCGTTCCAGAAGGAATCTCCTGCTGGTCACCGCATACGGCGCAGTATAATTATTGCATAGTAGAGTCGTGTAGCAATCTTAAACTTGAGCATATTATTATGCTTAAAGAGTTTTGGCTTCCTGTGAGAGCAGTTGACAATAAATGGCCTTTTTTCAAACTAATATTATAAAGAGGTGAGAGTTTGCTTATAGGGTGAGAAGTAAACTCTGGAACTACTGAACTGATTTTGAAATCCCCAAATTAGAGAGGAAGAGAGAGATACCATTTATTTATGTTTATGAACAACTGGTTTAAGAGTCAGTTTCTACGAAACGGGGAAAAAATGCATTTCATTCGTGGAACTTTCTCCCAAGCCGTTACATCTAGCCCACGTTAAGTATCATGAAGAACTTGTGTTATGGATACTAGATAACGGATAAACATATAAGTATACATATTAAACACCCAGACCAAGACAAATAGACATGTTCATGCACACAAATATTTGTCTTGTCCGGGGATCGAACCCGGGACCTCTGGCGCAGAAGGTGGGGTTAGTACCCCTGCGCCAAACAGGTCGTCAAATTATAAATTATTTATTTCTACAATTTACAATAAAACTTTCGAAGTTCTACCCTACTACTAAGCCTTTATTATAGGTACCTTAACAAAAAGCTTGACAATAATTCATACCATTAAAATCTCTTAAAGCATTAACCGTCCCACTTGCGGGTCGTCCGGGCCGTGACCCGGCATGATCGACGGCCGGACGCGACCCGGATAAGCCGCCGTGCCGGAAGAAATGACAGACTGTCGCCTCTTCCGTAACTTTGATTGAGATCACGGTCTACTAGGTACACTAAAAATCCTGAAGGTAATTGATCAAAGTGCAGACCTAAAAGAGCGACTTACTTTCGATCATTTTTGTTATTCGTAGCCTTTTCTACTGTAACTATAGGATGATTTAGTAAGAAATCTCAACGGTTAAAATCGAGGTCAGACCCGTGCTTCACCTAGGTTCTCCACCTGGGTGAAGCACGGGTACCTATATAGTACCGTGTTCCAACTGATAACGTAATTGTAATAGTCATGCAGTAAATTGTTTTCCCTATAAAAAAGATAAAAATTTGAACGAAAAGCACCAGGGCCGCATAAACAACTACGAGTTATTTATTATACCATTAAAAAGCTGCCTTTTAACCGACGTGGTCCCACAGCTAATACAAGAAAATAAAAAATATTAAACAAAAAGTACCAGGGCAGCATAACCAACTAGGAGTTAGTCTACCTAATTAAATAGCTGCTGTCTTTAAAAAGCCCGAAACATCTAAAAAATAACTTCTGCTTAGTTATACGATCCTGGCACTTTCTGCTAAAATTGAGTATGTATGAGTATTGAGTTGAGTAAATTCAAACGCTCAATTCAAAAGCAATTCAATTCATATATTAAAAAAATATATATTGATTAACATTAAATTTTGCATTTTTCTTAATAACTTAACTGTACTGGTCATCATCAGTTGGAGCACGGGACCATATTCATATCATCCGTGCTTCACCCAGGTGGAGAACCTAGGTGAAGCACATCGCACTCTTAAGATCTCATAAAGCATGAACAAAGTATGATCGATGACCGGACGCGACCCGGATAAGCCGCCGTACCGGAAGAAATGACCGGCTGTCGCCTCTGCCGTAACTTTGATTGAGATCACGGACTACTATTGAAAATAAATCGTGAAGGTAATTGATCAAAGTGCAGTGCTAAAGAAACAACTTAACTTACTTTTTTTGGTTCTTTTTAGGACCTTTTTAACTGAAACTTCGATGATTAGGCCGTTCTGTTCAGGCTGTTTCGCTGTCTACAACTCATCCAACATTCTTCTATAAATCATCGATGTTTATGATTGACATTGAATAGTTTTTTTAAGATCGTTAGAAACAGTCGGATAAGTTGTTCAAATAAATAAATAATATTATTTTTATTGTCACATAAAATAATTTTACATGACATGATGAAGTCCCTGACCCCTTTAATAGGTTTACCACCTGTGTGACAGAGGTCAGTGCCCTCTTACTTAATTAAGGCTCAACTTAACAATTTTTATGTTGACAATAAACAAAATAAAGTAAACTTAACAACATTTCAAAAACATAATGTGTGTGTTTGTGTGTGTATGTCTGTCTGTGTGTGTGTGTGTGTGTGTGTGTGTGTGCGTGTGCGTATGTGTGTGTGTGTGTGTTAATTATATAATAAAAACTCCGTTTGGTCATAGTGTAAATGTTAGTAAATCGATTCGATGAGATCTTGATAAGAGTTGTATATCAGCGAATCGAGTGATCCTGAAATTTCCGAAATCTATTACGAACGAAAATCTTACCTTCAACATGCAGAATTTTAGAGCTTATCATCACAGTATTTACAACACACGAGTACATGCAGTTTGGGCGGTACCTACCTATATACCGAGAAACACGAACAATATCGGCATACAATTCGTGGCGGGTAGCGCGGCCGGCCGGCTGTTCCTTCCGGCTTATAGTCTTATCCGGCTGCCGGCCCGGCGGTTTTCAATCATAAAGGTACTAAGATACGGTTGGTACTGGACATTATAGTAAGAAGTGTATGTAGTGGTGAAACTTATTGTCAAAGTTTAATGTTGCTCTTACAAAATAATGTGTTTGGAGCATTGAAGTATTATTGTATTGACCTACTTAGTATTATAGCTCAATAGTTTGGAGTGCCATTAAATTTCATTAAAGTTATGTTTTTAAAATGATTTTGTTTTTTTATAAGAAAACATACTAGTTTTTGGTGCTGATAAAACTTTGCTTCGTTTATTTAACCTAACTCTTTATATATTCACGCAATATTAAAATAATGTGGAAAACAGTTACGTTAAATTAGAGAATATCAAAGACACACACACTGGTTTATATTTGATTCGACCAAATATGACATAAGTAGGTAGTAGGTAGGTATTGTCACAATGAGGGGATTTAAAAAACCTTTATCTCGATTTCTAAAAGGTCAGTCCTTATAGATTATAGATATTAGACCATTATCTTGAACTTCAAACAAATTTAATTTTTCAAACATTCATAAGGGAGTTTTTGATTTAAGTAATTTAAGGCTTTTCAGAACTTTGGGAATGTACTCTTGATGAATTTTGCAAGTGAATAAATAAACTCTTAATTTAATTGTCTTTAGTGTTTGTTATGAATAAAGTTCATTATTATGTCCATTCGTTTTCTGTCAACGATGGTAGTACGTCATCCAAGGCAGTCTATGTGTTTTTCATCCACTCCATTTTCCTTATCGGTGTATTAGATCGCCATCGATCATGAAATATTGGCTTTTTGTCCACACCTATCAGTTTGATAGAAGCGCGTATGTACAACGAAGCCTATCGTTTTTGGAAAAAAATTACTGCTTATAGTTTGAATTTCATTGTTATCAATCTTTTTTGGCAGCAGTGATTGCCAGTTCAGAATAGCTACTTAAACAACTTTGATATTAAAATAAAAGAGAAAATCAATCATATTTATAAATTCCTATTTATCAACCTATAATGAGAATATATAACAAATTACGTTACATAATCTGTTATGTTGTTTCGCAGAAACACAATGTTCCTCTATTGCTTTTATGTGAACAAGATGTTTTGATTTTTATTTAATATAGGTATTCACAACACAATAACATTTGCGCAACTGTATTGAGCTTGAGCTTTCTTAAGGAAATGAAGTTTCATAATTATATGAACAAAGGAAGGAGTAATTAACACATTTAGCGCCACGTGTTTATAGTGTTGTACACGCCCTATGTGTATCTATAGCAGTAGTCAACTTAAGGTGGTACGACTTCTATACAAACAAACATTACACAATTATTGGTTCATCATACCTTAATAATTCATAAATACATGCGCAACTAACTCGTTTCAGTTATTTGTTTGCGTGAAATAATTAAAAAATTGTACATTCATACATAAAACACGAATATACTAATATTTTATAATTTCAATAAATATACGTATGTGTGTGTGACTCATCGCATTTATATAGCTCATGTATGAAACTAATTTTTTTTTATAATTTCGCGCAAACAAATGACTGAAACGAGTTAGCTGCGCATGTATTTATGTATTATTAAGGTATGATGAGCCAATAATTGTGTAATGTTTGTTTGTATAGAAGTCGTACCACCTTAACAGGCCAGTGTATCTGTGAATATACACCGTGCAGAACATTTTATATAGGGACTATGTAGCCCTGGCACTGAAAAATCGTTCGGTGTATTCGGGGTATAAAATGTGGGATATTTTTTTAGATATGCCACTTTATACAAATGGTTACAGACTTCTCTTCTCAGTAAAAACTTCTCAGACTTGCCTTGGCGCTGAACGTGTTAAGTGAGTGACTACCCAAGCAGCAAAATTTTCCTATAATCGTTGGCTTATAAGATTAAACATCTTATAGCATACTTATACAGGCATAGATTGAGATCACTGATCTTATAAAAGTAGCCTACGATACGATTTGCACTACAAGCACATTCAATCCTATTACGTAGTCTTATAAACGCTTACAAGAACATCGTATAAAACTGTTAATGCTACAAGCGCTTTCGATCCTGTTACATAGTCTTGTAAACGTTTAGAGGATTTGATTATATGATTCTTATAGGTACTAGCAGTCTTATAAGTGCATATTATAATGATAATTAGCAGTGCTCCTATAAATACATTGGGTAAGACTATTTAATCTTTTTAACGTTTTGTTTTATTGTTCTATAAGAAAAGTTGTCCTGTAAACGTTTGGGTCTAGGCTACTATAGGTCGAAGATACTATAAGATTGATTTGTCTTTGACGTGACTGCTAATGGATCACTAGCACCGCACTTTCATTCGTGCTGCTAATATAGGTAAGAATTTACTTATACGTGTCCTGCATATGCTATTACTAGAGTGATTGGTTGTCCACAGCCATTTTGTTTTCATGCTGTGATGTTTGTTAGTGTTTCAAAAAACTACATGAATGGATTTTAAAAAATGGAATTAAACGCTGTGGCAGTTATAGAAGAAGAGTTGCAAAAAATGTCTAGAAATGAAATCCAGGTCAGAGTTCGAATCGATAACTTCCAAGATTGAAAAAGAGTCTGGTAAAGTTTGTGATGGTTCCGTACAATATAATATGGAAATAGACCCAATAAAAAACTACGACGCTGATTCATCTAAATGTTATAATCAAGAAGATTATAAAAGTGATAGCAGTGATAGCGAATCTGATGACCATAACCGCACTGCACTGACTTTGATGAAAATTCTGAATTGCAGGAAAATATAAAACAATGGGCTGTTAAGAATAATATACCTATCACATTCATCTTTGACGGACTATCTGTGATTTTAAATAAAAGAATAAAATTTGCATTACCAATGGATGCCCGCACACATCTCAATACTAACAGTAAAAACTATAATTACTAGCGTAAGTTACAACTCACAACTGCCTAAGGACGTTATTTACTTTTATGATTTTTTGCTAATAAACTAAATATTTTATTGATAGAGACCATAAAAGTTAAATTGTCAGTATGGATTTTAACAGAAACCGATTTACGAAAGCATTTCCATGGTCGTTTAAAGGTATAAATTAAGTTATTGATTAACATACATGGAAAAATATGATCAATTATATAAATGCATAACATTAATCTTAATAAAATTTTCAAAGAAATGATATTATGATAAAAATGTTTCAAAGTAGTTTAAGCATTGATAATATTATTCATTTATTACTATAAGTACATCTATTCGCATACGTTTACTTCTGTTGTTTTTCTCATAAGGACCCCTAAAACAATAAACAATATGGTGTCCATTATACTCCTATAGTAACATTAACTTTGACTAAAACACATTATAAAGCTCCTGATAAATGCATTACAATATGGAGCCGATCCGGTCTGATGACAGCTTGTATTTATTAATAAATTAATGAATAAACAAATAATAACTGTGATTACTTTTGAGGCGCTTAAAAATATGTTTATTTTCATCGATTACTTTATCAATAAAACTTATTTCGCAAGTTCATTTCTTTATATAACAGTGAAAACACAAACAGTATCAACCTATTTTACTATAATGAATAGTAAATAAATTACGTAACTTTTGCAAATATTTTATTTTCTTCTAAATTCAAAGTCACACTACACCATTACCAAACGAATGCAAAATTAACGCTCTAGTTATGGCATTACGCTGACCACTGTTGGATCAATTACGCTTGTAGTAGCATACGCCAGAACGTTACAGGACTAATCACGCTGATTCAGTGCATTTACCAGATCTTTATAGGACACCGTGATCTTGTAGATGCACTCAATAAAACAATAATAAAATCAATTTGCACATTACCGGACTGTAACAAAATTACTATAGGACGAAATATCCTATAAGGTGCGCCCAAATCCAGCCCTATAAACGTTAATATGATTACTATAGGACTAAAAAATATGTAGTCTTAGGATACTTATAGGATTGGATTTTGCTGCTTGGGTAGGTATGTAGCTATTTATTTGATCAAAATGTATTATCATTATTAGTTGCTACTCCAAAAGCCAGTTAGTTTAATGTACCCACTCAGAGTTAACAAGCCACCAAAGGTCCTTGTAAGGCAGACCTCATATAAGATAAAGAAATGAAGACGCCAATTTCGGTGTACCCGGATAATCGAGGAAATTGAAAGGTCCGGGTCCCGACCCGGGTACTTACAGCCGGGTGGGTCTTTCCGCTACATTGTCTTATCCGGCCATGCGTCATTTCTGCCCGTTACTACCCGATAGGATCCCGATAACCGAGCATAACCGGTTATGCCCGGTTTTCCATCGGTGCGGTTATTTTAATAAATCGTCCATCCGAGATCGTAAGGTCGCTCGGCCAGAAACCCAGAGGTCGGAATGGACGACATTTTTTCATGCGTTCCCCTTTTAGTGGAGGAAATCGCTCGTGACAATGCGAGCCTTCAAACTTTTTCATAACGTTAAGAAAAACAGTAAAATAACGCTTCGATAGGTGACTTTGTGTGTTGTTGTTGTATATTGTTATTATTTTGATCAAAAGTGATGTGAGTGATGTATATAGTTTTATAATCATGTCAATTACGGCAGACACATGTTAACTACCTACCAACCTACCTACGTTCATATTTACTGTGAAAATTGTAATCGTATTAATAATCGTTTTCTGTATATTCTTCTTTGAAATGAAAGCAGCTCTAATACAATAACAATTATAAATATTATTTAAATGGATTGTTTCAAGAGTGGGTAGTGGTAAAGTGAGACCCATGTTGTTGTAGTGAAAACAGAGTGGTTTTTATGAACGACGGGGAGACTCTTAGCCTTCATCATACCTGATATTAAGTATTGATAAGGCTGAAGATGGAAGCGAGCCTCTCCAGGAATCCTAAATTGTTGAGGAACTGGCTATCTTATCTCTAACTGCCGGAACACAAAAATTATAAAAACATTGTTGTAATGGCGTCAGACTTAGATAAGATGGTGGTAGCTAGCCAGGCGGACCTGCAACAAGTCCTACCACCAACCAAACCGAATACCATATGTACCCCCGCTGGGAATCAAACCCGGGACCCCTGGTCTGATACTGGTGGTTGTACCACTAGACCACAGAGGCGGTTTTGTTTCTTTGCGTTTGTTTACCAAAGTTCCTAAAGTTTTCCTACTACTAAAGTTTCGAAACAAGAAGAACAAGTACAATAACATAGACAATATGTAATCACAGCACACTTCGGCGGAATCATGCTCAACTATGCGAACACTTCTTCAATATAATCAAGTTCCTAATAAACATATCAGGGATCGAAGCGTATGAACTTGCAAGTTCCCCTTCCGAATTTGGGGGTAAAGACAGCGGGTTATCGGGGGGGTGGTTTTAGCCCCCTCCTTATGAAATATGAGGGGTCGAATCTCGGGTCCGATACGACCCCTCGCTAATCTCTCGCTGACTCCGGCGGAATTGCTCATTGCTGTGAACAATGAAGTAACAAATTCGATAGCACCTGCTCGGAAAATTAGAAAAGTAATCCGGCATGAAATGCTGACGACTATATTTTTCACCGATTGTAATAGGGTTAGGAAGTGTTTCGATAAACGGCGTTCGGTGTCTTGTGACGTTTAAGTTGGTGGTTCTAAAACACATTATTATGTGAGACAGGAAAGGTAAGATTAGTGTTTTGACGACCTCCGTGGTAGAGTGGTACGTACACCGGTTTCAAGGTGTCGCCTATTCTGCGGTCCTGGGTTCGAATCCCGGTAGGGGCAAATGTTTATATGATGAATACGAGCATTTGTACCTGAATCATGGATGTATATATATTTCTACACATAAATACTTATATATGTATAGTTATACGTAGATATTTATATCCGTTTCCCTAGTATCCCATAACACAAGCCTTACAGTGCTTACTTTGGGGCTAGGTTAATTGGTGTGAGTGTAAGAAATATTTATTTATTTTTATTGATTTAGTGTTGTGATTTGGAGAGGCCTAATAGACATTAAATTCAGTAAACTCAACAGGTAATGAAAACTTTTTCTGTTATAATGATAATTAGCCCAGCAATGGTCAGTGGTCCTAATTATAACAAAGCTGAAAAGTTTATTTATTTGCTTGTACGAGCTTATCTCTGAAAATACAAGTTTGATATTTTTTTTTGCATTTAATAGCCCAATTTCTTAGGAAACTTAAAAGGCCTTTTTCACAAGTTCCGTTTAAAGTTTAATTTACTTACGTAACAGCTATGACGGAAGAGGGTCGGGGTTATTGTCGTCCATATAAGTTCAAGAAAATTCAACCTCACTGTGTTTGAAGATTTAATCGATACAGACAAAGCCGCTGAGCTGATAGTTAAATCTGCTAAAGATAAATCTTCTGGAACCAACGCTAATCAGCAAAAACAATATCGAAGCATCGGAAAAACAATATCGAAAGCGATCTCAATTTAACAAGTCAATTCTAACGAGTCGTTTGCGAGTGAAACGGGAGTCGCGACCCGGCACAGAGAAATTAACGCAGAACCGAATCCGCGGGAGAAACGGTGACGTCAGCAATTATGCGCTGCGGTGCGGTCCGAGGTATGGATTTAAGTCATTTAAAGATTTTTGACCGTCTACAAAAAAGATACTGTATGTTTGATAGTAAATGGTTTTGATACCTGTATTTAAGGTAGTGGCACGACGTCGATGAAGTTTTTAATATCAGTCATACAAATGTTTGAAGATATTCACGCGAATTAAAAAAAAACCCACGAGAGCGCCATTCAAAAACGATGTTAGGATGCGCTCTGTAGGACAAACTGAAAAAAAAACTATCAATTTATCTATTTTTTGGTACCTTTTACGGATCCATGGTCACGGAATGATTATCGTTGGTATTTAAAATTCAAAGCATATTGGCCTACATCGTTAATTACGATAAGGTAAGTGTCAACATTGTTATTGAAGTAAACATTGGGAGTGTGTATACTGGCTAGCGAGGCGAGGACGGTGATGGAAAGTAAGAAAGAAGTTTAAAAAGTAATTCTTCATAACTACATCGGCCATTTTAAGGCGCTACTCGAAAAAAGTATGGTCTTTTTGTTATAAAACTATAGCATGGTTACAGTTGTTACAAATCTGGTAATAACATATATATTTCTTCACACCTTTATCTAGATTCGTATAGTTTCAAAAACATGATTTATGATTTTGCCTCGACACTTTTTCTTTTCGAAAAGACCTCAAAAAAATACGAAAATTTAAGATTATTCTTAAATGGGGTTATTTACCAATAAATAAATAAATAATTGCATACAACACACCAATTATCTAGCCCACGTTAAGTTTCATGAAGAACTTGTGTTATGGATACTAGTTAACGGATAAACATAATTATATACTTTTTTTTTTGTAAATACATACTTATTATACATATTAAATACCCAGACCAAGACAAATAATGTTCATGCACACAAATATTTGTCTTGTCCGGGGATCGAACCCGGGACCTCTGGCGCAGAAGGCGGGCTTAGTACCCCTGCGCCAAACAGGTTGTCAAATAATATTTAGGATCATATACAAGCATTTTTTTAAAATCGCAGTAGTTTTTTAATACGAAGTGATTTTGTGTTTTTTTTGCCTAATCTGTAAAATTGGTCTCGCTCCCGTGCGCGTCGTTTTCTCATTGCTATCTCGCTTCAGCATATTTTTTTCGAGTATCGCCCCCAGACGTTCTTTATGGATGGAAAACCACGTAGGCGTAATGCGGATTGGTGGGTGGAATTTTTAGAGCCCATAGTTCTAGTATTTTTAGACGGTATCATTACATTCCCTCGTAGTCACTGCTAGAAGTAGATAGCAAAACTGCTAAAAGTGGCCGTTTTTGACACATTTGCTATCTACTTCTACGAATGACTATGACGAGATGTAGCGATACCTTCTAAAAATACAAGATAATGGGCTCTAAAAATTCCACGTTTAGTTTTATTAAAATTGTGAATTAGAATTACGATATTAAATAAAATTCAACGCGGTGCAACTTTCGGTGGGGGGTACCGCCTTAAATGTTGTTCCTGTTATTCAGAGAAGTTTCTAGATCCTTAAAGGCTTGTCCTTTAATCTAGTAGACCACAAAATTTAATAATGTTGTGTTCTCAATCAATATCAATTATCCAATTAACATAACTCTTACTTCCCTTAATTCAATCAACCGAAGCGTACTTGACCAGTTCCTACAACACATGAGCCCTGAAGGGGATGGTTCTCATGGTACTGTCGACATCACATCGAAATTGGCATGTTTTCTTCGAAAAACGCCCTTATTACTATCACTTTAGAGATGCGGTCAGGTAAAGTCTAATCCTCGATATGCTATCGCGATGAGAAATAACTCAACCTAAGTTTACGAACAAAATAAGGGCTGCCTCATGAAGACGCTGATTCTCTTAATATCAACGATCAATTGTAATATAAATAAGGTTTTACAGAATTTTTAAACTCTCCTACGTTCATAATTTGATGGAAATCTTTCTTGATGTGATGTCGGAAACCAAATTAGTCAGCAAATATAAAAAGAATGTTATGAATTCTTGGAGTTCGTTTTATTGACTTTTAACCGACTTCAAAAAAAGAAGGAGGTTCTCAAGTCGACGGTATTTTTATTAATTTATTTTTTTATGTATGTTTTACCATGACATCGCCAGTTGTTAACAGATTTTTATAATTCTTTTTTTAATTGAAAGAAAATGGTTTATTTGTGGTCCCATATAATTTTTACGAAGATCTGGCTAGTAGTTTTTTCATAATCCTGAAAAATATCAATCACGTTTTGGCAAGCAGTCGTTTACCTAGATGACATCATTGTTGTGTATGGGCTGATTTTTAGTGTAAGTAACGGCACATGATGTAACAAAAAAATCTGAAATAAAAAAAAAAAAAAATTCAAACCGACTTCGAAAAAAATATAGTTAATAGAAGTGCAATGTAGAATGCCTTGGCTGGCACCGACTCCAAAAGTTTAATTTTTTACTTTTTAAAGTTGGTTTAATTATCATGTTTAAAGCATTGGCAATAATGAACATTCTATTATAGCTATATTGCGATAAAACCGCCTCTGCCCATATATGTATCACCTTTTTATTAAGTTCTAGGTATATGAAAGTACTGTGCAAAAGTGTTTTCTATCTAGTAATTGACCAAGAGCTAGCCCTATAACAGATTACATTATGCCAAAGCCAATAAAGGGCCGAACGTTTTGCGGTGTTACCGTAGGGCACTTTGGGAGGCCCCAGTAATTACATCGGTAATTATAATAGTCTACTGTGTAACTGTACCATAGTCTTTGCTATTGACATGTGTTTAGCGGTTGGGATCCCTCTATCTGTGACTGGTGGGTAGTCAAACGGTTGCCAAACACTCGACTATTTCCATTATACACTCAACGTCATAAAAATCGCACCTTTAAAAAAATTTCTTAAGCCTTATTAACACTTTACAAATGCGTAAATGGCATGTACCCCCACCACTAGTGTCCTCGTTTGAAAGCCCAATAAATAAACTTAATAAACAACATGATAAAGTAAAAGTCACAGTAAACTGTCACGGTGATGGATTTTCCGCGTTACTAATTCTATATCACATACCTACTATTTATGCCCTAAAAAACCTAATACATCCTATCCTAATCAATGCTGGGTTTTTGGCCATACGTCGCTGACTTTTCTCCTTTGAATGTCTTTTTCTGAAATTCATCTATGCCTAGCAATCTGCATCTATCTATGTTCAGCGGTTTACGCACATTAAGTCACTCACCATCAGAAAAATCGCACCTTTTAAAACCCCCATTAGTCATAATGGGGACGTTAAATGGCTGATTTAATGTCCCCACTGCTAAGGCATTAGCCTCCCTTAGTTTATTGTGAATAGACAAGGAGAATGGGCCATGCATGACCCACCACGCGGGCCCAATGCGGATTGGTGGGTTTTAACGACTGCAAATACAGCGGGGACGTACCTTTCGAAGCACGGAGGAGCCCGCGAGTATACAATTTTGGTCACCCATCCTGTGGCCGACCATTGCGAAAGTTGCTTAACATCTACAATCGCAGGCCGTGCGCTTTGTACCTATCTATAATGCCGCTGATCAATCGCATTACTCGTTTCTCTCTATATTGAGTTATTAACTCTTTTAGCCGAGATGGCAATTTGAGCGCCCAGTTTTTGTCTGTCAGTGATCATTTAGGGAGAAACTTATAACATATTTGTGGCCTACTATTTATGTCGAAATAAACCACATATTAATTATTTTAATCGCGACCATTAGGCCTTTTTGTAGCAAAATTTTTAACTGATCCAGGAGCGAGATATACTATCCGAATTACACTCGGAAGGAGAAACGGGCGAAAAGCTATTTGCTATACTAATTCAAATGAAATAGAAAAATATTTATTTTGACTAAGGACCAAGCGCTATTAGAATACATTATGACAAAACTAATAAAGGGCCGAACGTTTTGCGGTGTACCGTAGGGCACCTTCGGAGCGCCCCAGTAATTAGACCGGTAATTATACAGTGTACTTTGTAACTGTACCTATTAGTCAATCAGAAGGCGCGTCACGTCAGCACTCCGCATTACAGCGGTATTTACTGTTGACTTGTGTTTAGTGGTTGGGATCCCTCAACCAAAATAGGCGCAAAAAGTATTTTTTTTATGAACGACGGTGAAACTCTTAGCCTTCATCAAACCTAATGTTAAGTATTGATAAAGCTAAAGATGGAATCGAGCCTCTCCCGGAGTCCTCAGACACTGAGGAACTGGCTATCTTATCTCATACTGCCGGAACACAACAGTGCTGAAAACATTGTTGTTATGACGTCAGACTTAGATAAGATAGTGGTAGCTAGCCAGGCGGACTTACAACACGTCCTACCACCAACCAAACCGATACAATATGTACCCCCGCTGGGAATCGAACCCGGGACCCCTGGGTCTGATACCGGTGGTTGTGCCACTACCTAGACCACAGAGGCGGTTAAACAGACGTCTACAGTCAGATTCTTTATCCACTGGAGTAATCTGACAGGTGCCAATGTCCTTAATAATGATTTGTTCAGATCCAGTTGCAGTTCAGAAAGTAAAGTGATTCTACTCACATATACAAATTCAATATTATCATTACTAGGTATAATATAGGTGATGTGCGATTATTCCAGTGAATTGATAATCCGGCTGTAGTTGCGGACACCGCCCGTTTGAAAGTGTAAGACGTTGGTCAAACGATTACTAACAAAAACCACAAGAAATTAAGTTAACCATACCGTTCCCGTTATCTTGTTTAATACGAGTTCTTATTGAAACTTTCGTTGGGCAAGATAATTAGTGAAATTGTTAAAAAAGACATATGACTGAAATAAAACAACTTTTACGGATATCAAACGCGTTATATTTCACGAACTAAGCTGTAACTGTCCGTATTTTTAGGCATTTTAGGGGTTTTTTAATTATCCTGACGTTTCGGCACCTTATCAGCTGCCGTGGTCACGGGATGACTGACTCGGTGTACGTATGTAATACAATCTTTTATTTACCAACTATAGAAGACAGCCCTCCGCGACAGTGCATATTATCGAAGTTCAGAGGCCTGAATATGACCTCTTATGTCCAGGCTGTTTTCTTACTGCTATTATGTCATTCCGTTACAAAGATGCACTGATAGCAATAAAAAAACTGCTTGAAATTAAGTGGTCGTAATAGATAAATATTAAACAAGAAAATATACTAGAAAAAAGCAACTAGTCTAATGTCGGCCTGACGGGCGACTAGACATGAGACTAGTTGCTTTTTTCTAGTATATTTTCTTGTTTAATATTTATCACATAAAAATAGCATTGTAAAATGCAAAATTAAAAAGTTATAGGTCGTAATAGATCCCCAGGTGGCCCCTGAGACAAGCTTTGGTACACTTGGTCAATTTGATACAGTCAACCACGCCGTTTTTTTATTCTTTGTATGATAAGTGAAAAAGATGCACTGATAGCAATTTCGAAAATTTACAGAAATTAAGAATCATAACAAACCCAAGGGCTTCAGGTGGCCCTTGAGTCAAATAGCAGGTCATTTTGGTACAATCAAAGGCTTCAACTGTACCAAAGTGACCAGTAACTTGACAGGCTAACAGATAGGTAGGGCTCGTATATCGCATAAATCAATTATACTGCAATTGCTGTTACGTGGAGACTGTTAGTTAATAATTTATTAGCTATTCGATAAGTGATTTGTGTTGATGCTGTTATATGGGTACTTGGGCCTTAATAGCCTTACCACAAACGAATACTTTTACCTACTGAGTTTTATGAACTGTTTGAATATGTAGCTAGAACAGAAGAACAGCGAGAGTGAAAAAAGAAAAAAATCTCTCGCTGTTTATTGCGGCAAACCCACTGCTTAGCCCTCTGTCGCGGAGCGCCAATCACTAATTCAATCATATATCATGAAAACCGCGTTGTCCAACACAACAAAACCGCGCCGCCGCGCGACAGCGCGGACCGCTAGCGGATTCCACCATTAGCCGCGGAGGCCCCGAGCAATATGTCAGAGAGAGTCGTGGATTTGAAACAATCGAATGCTTATGAATAACACCGCTTTTGGATGCAAATCTTGCGACGTATACGAAAAGTAATTCGATTGTTTAAAAAAATACAACTCCTGTTTCTCCGTCAACACGCGCGGGATCCACTATTCCGCGCTCCGCGGCGGGGCGCGGTGCCAGTTGGTAAATCGCCTATTTACAATAAAATTTTATAAATTAATAATAATAATATAATAATTGCATACAAACACACCAATTTTATTATCTAGCCCACATTAAGTTTCAAGAAGAACTTATGTTATGGATACTAGATAACAGATAATCATACTTATATCTTTTTTTTTGTAAATACATACATCCCCAGACAAGACAAATATTTGTGTGCATGAACATGTCTATTTGTCTTGTCTATATGTATATTACATATAAAACACCCAGACCGAGACAAATAGACATGCACACAAACATTTGTCTTGTCCGGGGATCCACCTCTGACGCAAAAGGCGATCTTGGTACCGCCAAACAGGTCGCCAAAATTACCTTTTTAACTTTCGCTATTTACGGTAGAATGTTATAGGTAGTCATATAAAAATATAGTTCTTAGATAGCAGCCATTGGCTGAAGTCAGTGGCACATTTGCGTCAAAAGATAAAACCAAAACTAAGAGTGTTGTAACGTTTGAAAGAAAACGATAAACAGGTTTTAGATAATTCTAAAAACTTCCGTATTTATTTATTATTTTCTTGGTATTTTGCTGAGAACCATACCAGACTCTTCATGTGCAAGTTTCAGCAATATTTCAGTCATTGACTAAATGTTATTGTGGTTGTCCTGGATTATAATGTTTCTAAGAAACGTTTGTTTGTTAAAAAAAAATATAGTGAAAGTTAGTGAAAGTCGCGCTAATAACCTTGAATTTTGCCTCCTAATTCAATTCGAGTGTCAAAATTAACCGGCAGCAGGTTGTTCGGTATTTGTCGACTGCAGCACCGGCAAAGACAGATGTTTGTCGAAGATATTAGATTCGTGCTTTGTGCAAGCTTCCAATATCACCGGCGGGCTGTCACGTTTCATATTCCATTTTTCAATCATATATCATGAAATTCCATCTGCACGTACGTTGTTGCAGCGATATGTCCGTGCGAAATGTTGTAGGAGGATTTGTGTCTTTGTAAACTATGTAATAAATTCCGTGAGGCGCATCGAGAACATCGATTATAATCTCTCTATAACTATATATTTGAACACCCAGTGTATAGAACTGTCTTAGTTCATACGTAAAATAGTTCTAATTTGAAGGGTAAGCCTGGTGACTTGTCATACAGGGGGGTCTGACCCCACCTAGCTTCGGCACCAGTTTTCTCTAATATTAGTTATTTTTAACATAGTTTATAGCTCAGTATTGTTATTTAATATTAAATAAGTAGGTACAATGTAACTTTCGAAGAAAAAAAATATGATTTTTATGATTATTATTATTGTTGAACTAACTAATATTAAAAATGCGAAAGTGTGTTTGTTTGCCATCCTTCACGCCCAAACTAATCAACCAATCGACTTGATTTTTAGCATAGAGTTATATGAAGGACGGATATTTCCATGGGAACGGGAACCACGCGGGAAAACCGCGGGCGGAAGCTAGTACTCTATTAAGATTTAGCACTAATGGCATAAGGACACTTTAAACTTTCATGGCCATTATCACTATCATTACTATGATTATCGGGGACTCGCAAGTAGATATAAACATAGTAAAAATTCTTAATAATGATAGTGCCATAAGGTCAGCGTCTAATTATCCTATTTTAGTATCTCTAATTTTACAGATATACAAATAAAATAATTTTTAAATTAAATATAACTTTGCGCTTATGTGTACGCTGGGCTACAGTCATCGATTGTTTTGATAAATCTATACCTTTTCACGAAATTAAACAGAAAAATCCGGTACTTCCCGGTACTTCATCAAAGTCCTACATTCAAGTTCCTTTTATACCTAAATTTATATCACATAAACTAAACACTCTTTTACGTAACGACATTTCAAAAATGTAAAAGTTAAGTTCCGTTTAATGTGACTCCGTCTGTATACACTCATTCCGACCGAGGACCGCGCCGGCGCGCCGTCGCTCGCATCGCTCGTATCCTCGCGAAAACCTACGAGATTCTTATGGATTGATACTTTGTGGATTGGTACCATTTGGACGAAACAGCGAGCGGCCACTAGAAAAAAATAAGTACGAGTCCACAAGCACCGATTATATTTGAAGATCGATCTTTGAGGCCAAAATAAAAATACCGGTACTTTCCGGTACCAGTAGGGCTAGCACGAAAAACTTTTGAAATAGTGTCGAGGACGTGTCATCCAATAATATATAGGAATATGTAGTTCCGTTTAAGTACTTCTGGTAGGAACGCTGCTATACCTAAATACTTATGTGATACATTTTTTGACGATACGTCCTCGATACTTACTCGAAAGTTTTTTTCTTGCTAGGCCTACAGTTTAAGTTCACGTTCCTTCCTCGCGTAACTTTATATCACACAAGCCAAAGACTCTTTTAGTTAACGACATTTCAAAAATGTAAAAGATAAGTTCCGTTTAATGCGAATCCGTCTGTTTACGCATTCCGATCGAGGACCGCGCCGGCGCGCCGTCGCTCGCATCTATCACTCGCACGTGTTTCGTATACTCAGGGAAACTTACGAGATTCCTATGGATTGATACTTTGTGTCGATCCTGAATAATGAGGCCAGTCAATAAAGGTGCTATTGGAAAACGAATTTAAAGAGAGAGGCTTTTCAGAAAATAGTTATTTCAAATAAAATAAGTACTTTTTCATTTTATCATTAGCATGCGTTTGTTTTATCCAATAACTTGCGAAATTCCTATAGAATGATATTTTGTGCCGATTCTAAATAATGAAGCTAATCAAAAAAAGGTGCTATTGGAAGATGGGCTTTAAGAGACACTAACTTTCAGAATAAGTACTTATTTATTAGTAAGTATCGTCGCAAAAATTCCCGGTCTACCACTGGCGATATTCGCGTGCGCTCGATTTGGACAGTCAAAGTCAAAGTCAAAGTCAACGATTTTTATTCAAATAGACTTATAGATAAGTGCTTTCGAATCGTCCAATTTTTTTTTCCTACCAGCCATTCAGGACATCTTTTAACTGATAAGAAGAACGGCCGCAAGAAACTTATCAGCTTTAACAGAAGCAACAACATTTACAAAGGAACATGTCGTTGCCAAACACAAATCTACAATCTTGAAACATATTTAATATAAGAGGAAAGTCAGTCAGTCTGAGTATGACCTTAAAGGACTGACCTTGAATGACAGTCAGTCTGAGTATGACCTTACAACGTCACCCAAACACTTCAAAACTTTGTTTAAGGAGGTTTTATTAGCACGCATACCGCATAGTGTTTGGTATTATGCGTAAATAAAGTTTCACTATCGCAAATAAAGTTTTACTTTGGTGTTTTACGTTTTGGGCATTATGCAACGAAAAGGGGACTTCCGCCATTGTACATAATAAAATGCGCCTTTTCTGCCATATCTACAACTCATATTTAATTTTGTATATAAAAAAACGTTTTTCATTCCAACCAGTTTTACCAGAGACAAAGCCTACTTAGCAGTTTTACAAAATCATTCTTCGCTAATCTGTTCCACACAGATTTATTTAGTAAGCTCTTAACCCTACTGCTGCCGCGTCAAAGTCAGCCGCCATGACTTGGCAGCTGGCGAGAATTAGACGCCTCAACTATTTAGCCATTACTCGGAGGTTTATGTCGGAAAAAGGTCCGCTACGGTTATTAAACAAACATCAAGTTCTGTACTTATGGCATCACAAAAAACGACATGTCGCCGTTCTAGATTCAGAGAAAGAAAGTTTATTTTTGAGACATGAGAACATTCGGTACAAGCCTCTTAGGTGATGTGAAACATTAAATACGTTGAACATCACATACATGACAAGGTAAGTAGTTACTGAAAAATTGTGTCATGTAATCAGGTCAATCAATTTAAGAGTCGTTACATAATTGAGACCTTTACGTATTAGCACGTAAAGGTCTCAATAATGTAACGACTTAGACTGAAAAAATATAATGGTAGTACTAGCTTTTAAGCAAAATTAAGTTTCGTTGTTCGCCATTTACGTTAAGCAAAATAAATTTATTATTGCTCAATATTTAATTAAATTGCAGTGACAAATTTTTTTAAACGCTTTTTGATCCATTAACTAGATTACTATTTACACAATACAAAAAAACTGAGCTGTAATCATTATAAGGAAAGCATTATTACAATAGCGTTACGGGTGAAAATTGAGACGTCAAACCGGCGATGACTAGCGTCTGAAGTGAATTGGGCGCACCTCAACTATTCGGCGATTACGAGGCGGTTCGTGTCGATAAAAGGGTTAGTGAGTTAATGTTATCGAAAAATATTTTGACGATATTAGGTGCGTGGAAGCGGGCGGGGTTAGATATGCAAGCTGCTTTAGTGGGAAGAATATTATGTTCTTGGAACGTCACTTAGGAAAATTGATTCAGTTTAATATACGCCATATAAAAGAGTTTGTTATTGCCAATGCGTGGCCTATATCGAAGTGGAGAATGACATTTGCTATTATGAATTTAGCCAAAAACTTTCTATTTAAACAACATGCGCGATAAGAAAAAAGATAGGAATATAAAGAAGTATGAATGTGAACAAAAATAGAAAAAAAAATCAGAAGACATTTTATACATTAATTCCGAGGTAAGTACTGAGGTATTACAAAATTATATTTTGTAGATTTACAAATCATTCAAATCTAAAACAAATAAAATTTACTGTATAAACCAATCCCCCCTTCACTAAACAAAACATGATCCATCTTACAGCTCCATAAACATTTAACACGGAGCAAACGAGATACAAATTGTTTTATTAATATCCAACAATCAATATAGAATAACTGGGTAAATTCCTTTTATAAATCACCCTAAAGCCGATAGAGGGAGCCGTGCCATTAGGGCTGCCAGATTTTAAAACTATATAGGCGGACAGACTTGCTGGTTAAGCCGGACGCCCTTCATTTTATATCTTATACGAAAGAACCTCTCATGCTGGACTGAGAGTAAAAAAGATTGTGTCAGCGTGATCTTTCCAGTGCAGATAGTCTATCAATGGACAGGGTATTTTTTCGTCTATACTAATATTATGAAGAGGAAAAATTTGATTGTTTGTTTGCATTAAATTGGCTCCGAAACTACTGAACGGATTTGGATGAAATTTAGTACACAGATAGTAGATAGCGTCGTTATGAACATAGGATACTTTTTATCCCGATATTCCCACGGGAACGGGAACCACATGCGAAACCGCGCGCGGCCGCTAGTAATCTATACACGGCTATTTTTAAACAATATCTAAAAAAAATATGTTCTACTCAGAATCGGTAAGTAAACAACTTTCTCCTAGAAACATGGTTCAAAATAAAATAAAAAATTACACATTTTTGGTCCGATTTACCTTCGCCATATTTCGAGCCCTGGCCATTGGTATGTATGTACATATGTACGAAAGAAAAGGAGTTGTTTGAAAATTTACCAGAAAAATCTTTTTGGGAGTAGAATTGATCACATGACGAATCAAATTAAAAAGGCTAACAAAAGCCGGACGCAGTCTTATTTGGCCGGACTCGCATCCAAAAAGCCTAACATAGCGGATAAAGCTATCCGGACGCCTGGCAACCCTGACGGGTAGGAACGTACCGGGGCGGGCGGCGTTCTAATGGACCCGGTCAATTACTTAAGACCGGGGAAACTCGATCATAAATCCGGGCTATCGATCAAAGTTCGTCCGTGACCGGAGGTTTGGAAGCGTAAACACGAAACGCTTTGATAGATTTGGCGATGCGACAATGTATACATCGTGTCAGATTGTTTGGACATTGTTAATATACCCATAATTATCGCCATAGAATATAGGAATTACCTACCTAAGTAAGTAATATTGGAATGCAAAGAATATGTTTTAGGAAATTAGAGAAGGAAACGAAGAGTAATCAAAGAGTAAATCTTTGCTTTTACTTTTAAAAAATATGAGAGAATCTAGGGTACCATCGCATCAAAATTGAAAATATTATGCCAACTTAATAAAATCTCAATACCAAAGTTTTGCATTAATTATATAATATATTGTATTTTTGGACAATAAACAGATATATGCTGAACATTGCCAATTGCGACAGTGAACAATTAGCGTGATCAGGGGGCTAGCTATGCTTTTACACAAAAAACGTACTATACATCGGTCATTACACAGTGTATATTGCAAATACACAGCTCGCCGCTCACGATGCTTCGCAGCGAGGGAAAAATGTGGCTATTCTATTCTGCGGATCCCGACCGCGACCGATTGATTTATTGGACTCTAAAGCATTATTTTTCGGCTGGTTACCCGCTGCAACGTGGTACGGCAGTGTTACGACCGGTTATATTGGACGTAAAGACGTAAACGGGCGGTAGAGGGTTAAACGTTAAACTAAACTTGTCAAGTATAGCGCAATGGTAAGACTATCTCTTCTACCCTAATTTATGTAATGTGACATGCAATCTATGAATAAATAAATAAATGAATAAATATCTGTCTTCTGAACAGGGTACCTCTTGACGTGATCGCGTTGAGATCGAGATTGAATGTCAATAATTATTACTCATTTTCGACGTTTAAGTATTCGATTTTGGGTAGCGCTAAAATCGGTTTTTAGAGTACAAAATAACTTTATTTACTAATTTCAAGTGTTAATTTTCATATTAATCACTTGTTATAAGTCATAATTACTAACTTCTTACATTCATTCAATGTCGATATTAATGCGATCGCTCATGGCCGCGTTTGACAGACTAGTCGTTAAGCAACGTTCGGCCCGGTCAGGTGTCGGATGGGTGACCGTAAAGTGGTATTATAATTGAGCGCTTCCGTGCTTCGGAGGGTACGTTAAACCGTCGGTTCTGGCTGTTGTTATTTGACTACAGTCGTTAAGCCAAGTCAGAGGCCTTATAGGCGGCTTGATAAACTCTGACACCAGAGGAGGCCGGCGAGGATCCGCTAGTAATATCTAAACTAATATTATAAAGCTGAAGAGTTTGTTTGTTTGAACGCTGTAATCTCAGGAACAACTGGACTGATTTTGAAAATTCTTAGACCATTAGAAAGCTACATTTCTCCCGAGTGACATAGGCTATATTTTATCCCGATATTCCCACGGGAACGGGCACTAAGCGCGTAAAACCGCGAGGATCCGCTAGTAATATCTAAACTAATATTAGAAAGCTGAAGAGTTTGTTTGTTTGAACGCTCTAATCTCAGGAACAACAAGACTGATTTAGAAAATTCTTAGACCATTAGAAAGCTACATTTCTCCCGAGTGACATAGGCTATATTTTATCCCGATATTCCCACGGGAACGGGCACCACGCGCGTAAAACCGCGAGGATCCGCTAGTAATATCTAAACTAATATTAGAAAGCTGAAGAGTTTGTTTGTTTGAACGCTCTAATCTCAGGAACAACAGGACTGATTTAGAAAATTCTTAGACCATTAGAAAGCTACATTTCTCCCGAGTGACATACGCTATATTTTATCCCGATATTCCCACGGGAACGGGCACCACGCGCGTAAAACCGCGAGGATCCGCTAGTAATATTATAAATGCAAGAGTGTGTTTGTTTGTTCTTCCTTCACGCCGTAACTTAGCAACCAATCGACTTGATTTTCCGCATAGGGCGGAGAGTAACCCAGGTTACTTTTATCCCGATATTCCCACGGGAATGTGAACCATGCGGGTGAAACCGCGCGGCCCTCTAGTGCAAATATAAATAAAGGAAAGTTTATTAGCTTTAGTTTGCTCTCTAACATTTTCAATATCGTAAACTACGTCGGTATGATCAAACGCTTTTTTAATTAACGTGCCGGGGCTAGATAAGGCGCAGCCAGTTACTGTCAGAGATTACGTTCTCGAGGACAGTTTAAAAGTTTCTATTTAACGTTAGCATTAACCGTGTAACGCTAACTACTCGGGCTGTTAGATAAAACGTTTTGTTTACAAAGCAGTTTGGTGTTACGAAACTGTCTGATACTAACAGACAATTGTTTTTTTTATGAACAGCGGGAAAATGTTTAGCTTTTATCATACTTGATGTTCAGTTATGCTAAGGCTGATGATGAAGCGCGCCTGTTCCGAAATCCTCAACCACTGAGGAACTGGCCCCTAATTGTCTCATTTAAAAATCTATCACAATCCCTTTCAAATATATTGTGATAGTGATTTATGGAATTGTGTAACTTATAGTCGCAATCTCTTTCAGAACGAATGATGTTTAAAATGACACTTCATTTGATATTTCTCAATACATTTGAAAGATATTTTCGTCTGTCACTTTGCTTAGCCAGTTCGATTTAGTTCATTCAATACCTTTCAAAACGCGTCCCAATCACAATCCCGTTCAAATGTCAAATAGTGACGGCCTGAAGTATGTAAATATCCTCCAAATGACGAATTGAAACGGGCTGCGATAGATTTCAAAATGAGACAATTAGCCTCCGGATATCTTATCTCTAACTTCGGGAACACAACAGTGCCGAAAACATTTATTAAGTGCTAGATAGCAAAAAT